>CM073583.1:70605248-71933581 GCA_037074715.1 Magnolia kwangsiensis
ATTATTTCTTCACAGAGCTTCAGTTGCTGTAATAAACAGGACAAACCAGCCTTGTTTGACTTGGGACAACTAAAAGACCCACAAAAGTCCTTTTGTGAACTTGAAATTGTGACTTTCTAGACCTCAGTCATTCTTATTGAATTTTACATATGAACTTGAAACCAAAGAAGAGCTTGGTTGAACCTGGACTGACATTCTTACCATAATATTTAATGAAAATGCTTAATGGGTGATGTAGAGAGAAGGAAGATGTGTGGAAGGTTGGTGCACAACCAAAAGAAGGAAATAAAGATTGATTTCTCAAGATTATAGGGAGGAAATCGACTAGGTCTCAATGAAAAAAAAAAAAAGAAAAAAGAAAAAGAAGAAGAAAAGAAATGGACCGGGTTTCGATGCATGACTAGGCCTGGGAGGGAGAATAGTTTTCTCTAATAAAAGAAAATTACTTAATTAAATAATCAGATTAATTAAGAGTAGTATTTGCAATATTGATAGTAGTGGCTGATATTGTTATCGAGGTTGGTAGATACGAAACAGCCTAGAAGTTGTGAACTTTCAGGTATCTCACAAACTATCACCAAATATTGGATTGTATCGGCAATATGTCAGTACAAGGTTATATTTTCAAATTATCACATGTTATATACTATTTGGTATTGACGATACATTTGATAGTATCATCGGTACTTTCCCATGCGATAGCACTCTTTTGTTTTTCTCAAAAAATTTCCAAAAACTCTAAAAAAATCCCCTTTTCTCAAATCTTTTGCTTATTGTCCATTCTTAAAGTAATCTCGATCAATTCTCTTCTATTTTTTGGAGAAACAACTAGATTATTGTGCAAAAATCGAGATTGGATAGCGAGTGGGCCTGATTTTCAAACGATGAGATTTTATTTTATTTTATTTTAGTCCTTTATTTTTTGCTGTAAATCAGTGGGAACTTAGATGGGTCCATGATTTTGCATGTTTTGCATGCTCAATCATGGATATCAACCTTTGATTCGGGGATTTGGGAAAATGGCAAAAATTGAGGAAAATTCAAAATTTCCTGCGTTTTACCCTTTTACATTGCAATTAGAGTATGAAAAGAATCACATTGGACATGTTGGAGGCTGATTTACAGCTTAACAGAGTTTTTGGATTTTTAAAATTATTTTTAAATTAAAAATATAAAAATAAATGTTAAAAAAATAAATCTAAATTGATAAATGGTTAGTTAGCCTTACTTTGCAAGTGTTTGTAAATTTTGGTTGATCTTAATATCAGTTACACTCTAATTTATGAATTTGGAGAAAATCTGAAAAATTTCCCATTTCACCTATTTGAATTGCAATTAGAGTATAGAAAAATTAGATTGGACAGTTTGGAGGCTGATCTACCGATTGGCGGAGGTTTTTGGACCCTATATAAAGAAAACTTATTATGTACATTTATTTTTTGTGATATTTTGATTTCTAAGTGTATAATGATGTCTTTTTTAACATCCCTTAAAGTTTCATTGAAAATTCGACCAGTTTCCTAATGTTTCCCCCAAAATAGCGATATATTACGCAATACATGTGATATTTCCCATTGCAATACTTGATGTGTTTTCGTATCCCAAGTGTGCAATACAGGTACTAAAAACATTGATTAAGACTTGATGACCTATGATCTAATTGAAGTTAAGGCCTTTTTAGAGTGGAATGGCGGGAAAGGGCTCATGTAACGCACCCCAATTAGTTGGTATAAGGCTTAGATGATGATGATGTAATGGATCCTTACTCTTGCTCCGGTGGTAGACTCTCAGGAGTTTCAACACCCAGTCAAGGGTTCGAGTATCCATAGGTGGTGAAATCCCACTAAGGCGTGAGTGTGTGGAGGTGTGTGTGCGTGGGTTTTTTTTTTTAAAAAAAGGCTTAGATGATGATGATGAAATAGTTAGATCAATTGTAACATGTGTCTTACAATGCTTATGTAAAGCCAAACCAACTGTACAACTCCTTTTTGGACTGGACACCTATTGTCAACAATAACTAAGAAGTAAGAACAAATGTAAACTCTACTTTTGGACTCTCAAACTCTCGATTTGCTGTCCAAGTTGATTCGGCAAGTGGTCCTGCCTAGTTATGAAAGAGACGAAAAGGCCTGGAGAACTAGATGTTGGTATAGTGAATTCCTAGAAATTAGGTGATAGCCTAATTTCTCTGAAAGAACTCTTAAAACCTTCTCCCCCTCCCCTACCTTCCCTTCCCTGGTTTACCCAAGCTAAACTATTCCACTGAAGTTGGAAGGGTAAGTCCCATTGCCTGTTTGGTTGATAGTTGTTCCTTTGAAGCGATCTGATAAGATCCATTGGTCATGATTTATGGACTGATTATACTATCTGACCATTGATACTCATGGTTGTAAAAAGATAACATGGCCATAGATCTAGTTGGTCAAGAGAGATTCCATCACAGGGGCCATACGGACCATGAGGCTAAACATGTAGATTATTAGCAGAATTTGTATTTTAGTTTCATATTTCTCAGGAAACAATTCTTAATCAGTTTCCCTCCCTTTATTAACTTGTTCAACATGTCATGTTGTCAGTAAAACTAAAATAGATATGTAGCAGAAGCACAACCAAGGGTCATTTGGAAACTAATATTGAACAATTTTAACACTCGAACACTTCTTGTCACACACAATACTTCAAAATTTATGTACTCCTAGTTATGTCTTGGAAAGTGCTATGAGGTGGATGCTTTTACGCGATGTGTCTAGCATGGTTTACAGACTTGACGACTGGGACTGACTTGTTTGGTCTTGAGTCGAGTTGCAACTCACCTGAGTCTTAGGGTGACTTGGGGGTGGGGGGCGACTCATGGTATTGAACTGGATCGGTTAGTACCAAATCTGAATAGACATGGACAAGTTAGTATTGGACTTGTCTGAGTCTTAAAACCATGGTGTCTAATCATATTCAATGTTTGAAATATCGGTATTGTGTTACGTATCTCACCCTTAGGATACGGATACATATCAGTTATCGCATGGGATATATCAGTTGTATCACGTAATGCATCGTTGTTGTTGGAAACGTTGGGAAATTGGTTGAATTTTTCAATGAAACTTCAGTGATTGTTAAAAAAGACATCAATACATACTTATAAATCAAAACATTACAAAAAACAAGTGCACATAATACGTTTTTTGTTTTTGTTTTTGTATGGGGTCCTAATCTATGCACTGTCTAATTGAATTGATACAGGTATATTTAAAGTATATTCATATAATTTATAAATGTAAGAAGACGTGTGGAAACACGAGCAATACATTCAAAAGTAAAAGAAGAATCACTAGATCATGTTACATACGTGTTTGATTTTATGTTTGGACACAAAGATTGCAACCGATTTGCGAGAAATTTGAATATATTTTTTTTTTTTTCAATTTTCCGCAACTCGGCCCATCTCCTCCAAATCTCAAAAATCAAAGCTCCTAATCCATGATTTTTCATGCCAAACATGAAAAAATAATGGATTTGTAACAATTTATATATATATGGATCGAAAATCGAAAATGCTCACTAAATCGAACATGTGGGATATATCCCACTACTTGTACATTTCATATCGCACATGTGGGATACAAGATATATCGTGGGATATATCGCCTAATATCATTGATACTTAAAACACTAATCATATTCTTTGTTAATTCCTCCTTGCATCTTTTTCAATTTCTTTAATATGTAAATTTTTTTGCCAAGTTGAAGATTTCTCACTCCTTGCCCTTAAGCTTGCCTCATTTCTCTACTTTTCTTGGTGTCGAGGATACTATTCATTTGGACTCCCTCTAGTACTCTAGGTTGTTATTTTTATTAGAAATACATATCCCACTGAAGGAAAGATCCCAAGTCTTATTATTTTGCTCTTTTGTTCTTTTATTGGGGTTTTCTGGATCTTTAAGACAAGAAGTGATGTTCGTATTATTATTTGTACTGTTATTTCTTGATATGAGTATTGATCATTTTCAATGTTTATTAAATGATGTTTTTAATAATTTAGACTACTAAATTTTGATTAGAACCAAGTGCATGTTCTTTTTAAATTTGTTTTTTTATTTTTTTATTTTTTTAATACGACAAAAAATGTTTCCCTTTGATATTTGGGGTCGTTTGGTGGCTTGTATTTGATATGCATTGGCAGTTACCATGAGTATCCATGTGAATTAGAATCATTGGTTGTGTTTGACATCTTGTAATCGGATTCCACTAGAATCTGGGAATCTGGTAATCGGAATTACTAGTGTTTGGAAGCCTGTAATCGAAATCCATTGGAAATCGGCAATCCGGTAATGGGATCACCAAATTGTTTTTGGCAGCTAGTATTTGGAAGAGAGAGTGAGAAAGATGACTGTGACTTGTGAATTGGTGGCGATTGGAATCCATGTGAAATGGAATCATATGGTTTTATTGTGGTTTCAAAAAAGTGCTTTTTGGTATATTTGATGTGAATTGTATTCTAATTCACATAAAAAACACTCCTCCCAAGTGCACTAATTGCCACTGATTCATGTCGATTCACACTGATTCACGCTCCCAAACAATCCCTTTATGTTTTTATTGTTTTCTGCTCTCTCTCTCTCTCTCTCTCTCTCTCTCTCTCTCTCTCTCTCTTTTGTGAGATGTTTTTACTTTGTTTCTTAATTTATTTGTTAAAAATAAGTCATTTATGTATGGAAGTTGCTAGATTTTGGGAGCTTGCCATGGCAGAAACTTTAGGGCACTATGACACTTGGCACTTGTGCCATGTGTCTAGGTAACATTTTTGTGGCTCACCTATGTACTTTTCAGCATGATAAATAATTTAGGAGACATTTTTTTTAAAAGATTTCTCTCTAGATGTTCCACGACATGTTGGCAATACAAGCTACTAGCATGACGAAAGGTGGTGGTGCAATTATTATACAGGATGACGATCAGGAGTCGCTGGTGATGACCAATATGAAAGGGCAGAATTTTTTGTGTTTTTTGCCTATGGTCAAGGAAACTAAAAGTGGAAAGCCATTCCCTCAACAGAACATGAGCAACATGATCATGGAATCTGACAGGCGAGTAAAGTTGAAAACACCGGATGAGCTAATGGAAGTGCTAACAGACCGATGCTTACTTAGAGTGAGGATCTATCTCCCTAAATATTCTAGCTGTTTCTTTGACTTCTGTTGAATGATTTACATTACTTTGATGCAGCAAGAGGGTTGGTGGTCTTATGAATTTTGCTATAAGCAACACTTAAAACAACTTCATGTGGAGGATGAGAAGGTAATTTTTATGATGTTATGAGTTTTCATGAACCCATTCTTTGACCACTGGAAATTAGATAACACTTCTCTCACTAAGATTGTGTTGGATGCATTATTGAAATGAATTGCTATTATTTGTCCAACTAGCAGAAGGACATGATGCATGCACGAAGAACCCACCCTGATCTTCCTAGAATGACTTGCATAATGATCAGAGCAGCTCTGATGGGCTCCACCATCAATGAGGCATAGAGCAAAATGTTGATGGATAGGACAATCCCAACTGTCCATGGATACGACAAATTGCGGCCGTCCAATTTGTGACTTACCAATGGCCTGTTTAGTGGGTCCTTTGAACTATTGCTTGTAAATGATCCATCGGACTGGGTTGCAGCATTGCATGTGAATTGCCATCGGTTAGGGTATTACATGTCAATTGCATGTCAATTGCCATTTCATACTTTTAAAGTCGGACTTGAAGGAAATGTAACTTCCTCATTGTGAATACCATGAAACATCATAAGTTTTTGGGAGTCTCCACTTAATTAAACTAACAATCACGATTTAATTCTCTCATCATCCAAATACAATCATTAATTGCATAAGAATTTGCTTTCTTGCATATCATTTTCATTAGCATCTTATGGAAGGATTTATGCAACTTCCTTAATTGAACCAGAAAAAGTAGTAAATATTCGAATTTCTGTCCCGTTTCAGTAATATAGTCTGTTCTATATTTAAATCTCTATGTTGGTGTATTTCTTGAATTAAGCTTTAAGCCATTATGCAAAAGGGCATTATAAATTACCCCTTCGGTCAGATGCGATTACACCTGTACACCAAAAACAAGCCCCATGATTCATATCACAGAGAAAATTTTTATGGCTGGAGCTTTGACCAATTGCAACCTTCAATTTAGTACTGATGGTCATGGGCAACTTTCTCTTAGCGTATGAATTTGGAAACTATGTTTGAAACATAGCTTTCTTGGAAGCTGTGACTTAATTTTCTAAACAAGCCTCTCCCATAAAAACCTTGCCAAAATTATTTTCTTGGCTTGTGTTGAATCTTTCATCAATCAGCAATTACATGTTCCTCAAGTGGAATATAGCCAGTGTAATTGGGTTTCCAGACTGGTGAGTGGGGCCCATGGTTCAGCAATATAGACCATTTACATAGGTCACACTAACATTGAATATGATCTGTCACTGTGTTTCTCTTCTTAACTGTCTACTTGTAGGACACAAGTTTGAAGGGTAGGTTGTTTTCTCAAGGAGATATTTGGGGTATGGTCCATCCTTTGTGGGCCTCAAGGGAGACCAATTGTCTAGTTCACTGAACAGCCCCACTTGTACAAGCCAGAAACCCAAATATATTGTGCATATCCTCAGGTCGATGATCCTATATTTCGCCCTCATCAGTGTGTTCAGGAAGACTGTATCTTACGACATTGTTGCCTGATCGTTTTCTTTTTGAAAGATTCTCTTTTGACATCACTTCAGTGGCTGCTCTTATTTGTTGTTGGGAATGTGGTGGGAACTCGCCATATTGACCAATGGCATTCGATCATGAGATCCTGGCTATTCATCGTGTTGGGCCCATTGTGTATGTGTGATGGGCAGGCCTGCCCATTCATCAGGCAGGTCACTGTATGGAAAGATTGAGGTTCAAAAGGATTGACCAACATTATGAATTTGACGTACATGTGGCCCCACCTGATAACAGATGGTCCATATTTATATGCGGCCAACCTCTTGATCGGCTTCCCTGATTTTCATGCTATGGCACAGAGTGGGGCCACCTGATGAATGACCTGTATCTCACATGCACAGGCAGGGGAGAGTAGGATTCCAGATCCTAGTCTCACCAAGCGCACTCTTACTTGTGTTATCATCTGCTGGATGATCATCAACTCATTTGCCTGCTCTCTATTTAGAGCCTTAGGACTCTACTGACTTAGCAGACGACTTTGCTGAGAACAGCCTGAATTGAATATTCAAACACTACAATATTTTGCAAGAAATGGAGTTCATATTTTTCTATATGTGTGTATGTGTATGCACCCATAACCAAGTGAAAAAATAAAATAAAATCTGTTATATTGTATTTGTTGCAGATCGTGCAAGAGTTTGTTTTGGGTGTGTATGATCCCGAAGCCACAGCTGCCTTCAGTGAGAACCGGTCTGACGTTTCAACGTTGAAGGATCCTCGCTCAAAAGATGCTGCTCAAAGGTACATGCTCACATCACCACCTGCTTGTAGAGTTTGGTGGGACACTGATTAGTTGCAAAAATTTTCTAATAGGTATCATGCTCATGTGCACACGAATGGAACCATCTGTGACCTCACAAATCAGCCTCGAGAGACTGAGGTATAAAAGAAATTAAATGCAGTTCCAATTACTTTGATTTGCCTTTCTGTTACACTTTTTATATGCCAATTTCTTTCTTCCACAGGTTAGATTTGTATGCTCGGAACCAAGGTTCTTGATCAGTTCGATAAAAGAAATATCCACTTGCAAGTATGCAATCACAATCCATTGCCCTTTGCTTTGCAAGCATCCGTAAGTTCCGATACCCTAAAATCTCCACTCTCTCTCCTTTTCCAAAGATTTCAAGGATTTTTTTTCCATTTGCAAACGTAACGTTCCAATAAGGGGCTGTTTGGTTTTTAAATTCCCCATGTAAATACACAGAATTACCTTGTTATTACTTACTACACCTGTTTGGAAGTCGCCTGCAATTACGCTTCGAAAATCAGTCCATACAAACATTTTTATTACTGATTTAAATATGTGGGCCCCACCATGTTATATATGAGTTATCCACACCATCCATCCTTTTAAAAAATACATTTTAAGGCATGAACGCAAAAATGAGGAAAATCAAAAGCTCAACTTGACCACACCTTAGGAAATAAGGATCATTAAAACGTCAATGGTTGAAAGTTGTTTTCTCCCTAGGGCCCACAGTGATGTTTATTTGTTATCCAACCCGTTAATAAGGTCACACGGTTGTGGATAAAGTGGAAAAAAAAATATCAGTTTGATCCAAAACTTCCAGGGTCTTCAAGAAGCTTTCAATGGTAGGAGCTCAATTCCCATTGTTTCTAGTAGTGTGGTCCACTTGATCTTTGGATCTGCCTCTTTTTTTTTTTTTGGCTCATGCCCTAAAATGAGTTGGCTAAAGGGATGGACGGTGTGGATAATACACAAACATCAAGGTGGGCCCCACAATTTAACTTTTTTCTCCTCGGGTGACGTGAGGAGTGCTATAAATGAAAGGTGTTGGTCAAATCACCTTGGAAATTCAACCGGGAAACACAGAGGTAAATAATTATTACTCATTTATGTGGAATTACCGCTGTAAATAGAAAATCAAACAGGCCCTAAAAGAATGATAAGAAGTAATAGTGTTAGAGTTTTCCAATGCGACCACCAAAATATCATAATTTCCAGAGGCACTCAGTACAACAAATATCATGAAAAATACACTAAACGATACGATTGTGATATTTTCAAAATATCTGAAGATTTATATTATCATGAAAAATAGTAAAAACCACAAAAAAAATTGTTATATAAATATATATTTAAAATTTTAAATATATTTATTAATTTACAATAAATATTTTATTTTTGGCAAGATTTTCCAGATAATATCCATAGAAAAATATCAAGATTTGAAAATCTCGCAAGAAATTTCCAGGCTACAAACAAGATTGGTCACTATGGCGCTACTGAAACTGAAAGCATCATCATCATTTCAAATGGCACATGAGTTTTGCAAAACTGATGTATAATCCTTTCAAATGACACAATATAATGTTGTGAAGACTTCAAAATAACAGATCCGTTGCAACACAACTAAAGGAAAATGCCAAAATGGGGGAGCTGTTATGTAATTTTTTGGAGAAAAGAAATATCAATTTCTGTTTGACCTGGCAATGGTGCATGCTGGGCCCACCTTTTAGTAGTCCAAACCGTTCATCTTTATATGCCCAAATATCCCCCCTAACAGGTGATCCATCTGATAGTTGGCTAGCAGATGTACAATTACCACTGATATTCCATATTTAGTGGGGGCTAATCGGTAGGCTAGGATTATCCAAGTGACAATGTGGCTACTCACATGAGCAGTTTCAGTCACCAGAAGGTGGACCCAAATATACTGTTTGTCGGGCTGAGAAAATTGTTCGATACTACATTTTATTTTCTGAAAATGGGGCATTTCTACGTTACATATTTCATTGGTTAGGCATGGAATATTACTGAAGTAGGGTATATGTTGTGCTATTTTGATTCCATTCTATCAGTGGAAACATTTTATGGTAGCATGAAGTTGTTTATGTTTTTTTTTTTTGGGTTCTAGCATGAAGTTGTTTTTATTTTAGCCTGATGCCTGCCAAAAAGAGTGGTTTCATCTTTCTGACTTGTAACTTCAAATTGTGGCAAGTACATTGGAAGTTCCAATTTGCCGAGGTTGACATGCTTTGCTAGTCCCAATATGCAAGGGAGGAGACATGTTCAGGACCTTCCCATACCCACTGTGACAAATATCGTTGATATTTTTTTAAAAAATCTCAATATTCTTGTGACATTTTGATCAAAGGATAATATCACGAGATTTTCAAGATCTTGGCAGTTATAATTTTTCACAATTTTATTGCAAATTTAAAGATGCTTGCTCCCCTCCCCCCCCCAAAAAAAAAAAAAAAAAATACATCTTGTACTTGAACTTATAAAATTTTAAAATCATTTACTAAGTATAATAAATATTTTAATAATTTATTTTCAGCAAGATTTTCCAGATTATATTGTGAGAAAAACATAATTATAAAATATCCCAAGAAATTCCTGCTCTGAGAAGTCATCGAGAAGGAAATTTGTCACTATGCGGATACTTATCATGTTTTGTTTTGGGACTGGAAAAGTGGGAAAATGAAAATAATGCAGGACGATTAACCACTTGCTCTAAAAGCTCGAACTGATAGAGCATGGCAAATTAATCCCTTAATCTCATAGCCCATGCGCCACGTCGCATGGGTTAGGACCTCGGTTGAACCCCCCCTCGCGGGCTCCACATCACATAGGTACTGCCTCGCATGAGCCACCCACCTCACATGGGCTGCCCACCCCAAGTGTGCCCCTGCATCTCACAGGCAACCCCCACTTGAGCCTGGTGTGAAAATGCCCTCGTATTAAAAAACCTGCATAATGCTGGTTCTTTTGTTTAAAATTTCGTCGTTATTAGTGCAATTTCCATCTTCCACAGCCACAAGAGCAAAACTCATGCCCCCAGTTTCCTTGTATGTCCTGCCAACTGGCATTATGTCCCATTGCTAGGGCTGCTAATCATCAGATTTCCGTGATGATCTTGCGCATCTGGTCCAACTAGGTCCCCAGTTTGGATCTATATTTGGGTTCCATCAGGTCATATCTTGGACCAAATTCTAGGGTCGTATTGATAGTTGGGTCAGATCTAGGTTGACCCTGGTCTGATCCATTTATGGTCACGATAACAATCAATCTCTCTCTGTCAATGGATTAGATGACTGAATGACCTGGCAGACCTAGTCTCACTTATATCGGGTTTGGACCCACGTTTGGGTCTATCAGGTCGGATCTGGGTCCAAGTCCAGGGATCTGACACAATCAGGTCAGATCTGGATCATGACCAAGATCCGGCCTGTCTAGAGTGATTCTTGATGCTATGCTAATAAATACATTTGTCGGTACCTTGTATTCTCATTTTCCTGATGATAAGCTTCATCAACTCATACCAGGATGTTTCAAGAAGAGAGGCCCATATGGCAAAGCATCAACTGCAATGAACTGCCCTCAGATGAGAAAGGCGAAGAGATGGAGGGAAGCTTCGAGGATAAACGGATAACAATGATCACAGATGCTGAAGTACCAGATCGTTATGACATGGCGGAAGGGTACGCGACGTAAGCTTTCTCTTCTTTAATTACGGAGAGAATATTTTGTAGGTTCAAATTTAAATAGTCTTACCGGGATCCAACACATTGCCTGTAGAAACTAGCAGAGCCGAATTACACTGCTGCGGCCTCACCTTTTTTGTATCTTTACGATCATAGTGTGATAATGGATCTCCAATTGATTCTTGTCTAATGTCATCTTCTTCTTTTTTTGCTGGGCTCTTATGCCCGATTGCCCCCCCTCCCCCCTACCTGTTCATGACCCACTTAGGGTTATCAATGGGTACCGGACATACCTGACCCGATTTTAATGAGTCTTGATCCAAATTTTCCGACTGTTCAGAAATCAAGTCGGGTTTGGGTATCACCTTTTGGACCTGGTTAAAATATCAACTTGGACCCCATTAAAATCGGATTGGGTCAGGTCTGGCTCATTCTAACTATTTTTTGTTGCAAAATGGATTCTAAGCCATGGCTCAGCGGCAAACAGTGCGTTTCAACACTGATGTCATAGGTTTGAGTGCCCATGTGATGTGTGTGTAAAAGTTTTTTTGCAAAATTACGTGTTAAACATATACTGATCATTCTAGCAATGGAATGAGGTTTCCTAAGCCGGATGGATTAGGTGAGACCCCGGCCTCACCCAAGATGGTGTGGCCCCTACCGTGGGGCCCACCTTGATGTATGTATTATGTATCCATGCTGTCCATCCATTTTTCCAAATCATTTTAGGGCATTATTCCAAAAATGAAGCAGATCCAATTATTAGGTGGAACATACCGTGAGAAACAATTGTGGTTAACCATTGATGGGCCACGAAAGTTTTGGATCAAGCTGATATTTGTTTTTTCCCATCATCCAGGCTTTATGTGACCTTATCAACAGATTGGATGGTAAATAAACACTAAGGTTAATGACTGACTTTTTCAATCTTTTTGACCTTATTCTGTTGTCTCTGAGGGACAGTTCAACGAGTGACTCATGAATGCTGTTGGGTCAGACGAGCCAATAACTCCCATGGTTTTCTATGGTCAGTCCCCTCCCACTATTCGGGCCAGCTAGTGAGCGGTTCTTTCAGGCCGGAAGCAGGCCGGGCCTTACAGGTGGGCATCTCCCGCAACACAAGATGCATTGTTAGCCACCACATGAGAAGCGAAAAATAGATTCATCTTCTGTGACATCTACTCATCCCATGATTTCGAATCAACAGATACAGTGCGCCCTATGAAGTTTTTAATGGTAGGACGGTCAATCACCACTGTTTCTTATGGTATGGTCCACCTGGTAATTGGATTGCTTCATTTTTGGGATAATCCCCTAAAATGATATGGAAAAATGGATGGACGGATTGGATACATAATATATACATCAATGTGGGCCCCATGGTGGGGGCCTCACCCTCTTGGGTGAGGTCGGGGTCTCAACTAATCCCCTCTCGTCAGAGAGCATGTTTACACACTAAGCATGTGTCAAAGAGGCACGTGTGTATGATCTAATCCATCAATCAGGTGCGCCGAACCATGTAGATGCTCTCATTTGACCTAGAACCAAAGACCCGGTGGGTGCTCGAACCTGATCTGATCCGTCTCTGGTTTTTCAAGAATAATGACCTGGAACTGAAACGACCTGATGTACCCAACGAGACCCAAACCATGATAGGACCCCATCCTTTGACCGCCCTGGACCTGCTCAAAGAATGCACATCATCATTTCACTGAAAAACAGAATCTGCGGTCCCCTCAAAACTTTCAATTGCTGTCTCAAAAATGAGGCTGGTCCACTCATTAGCTAGTCACACGTGTATGGATCATCTGTCATCTTTTTACCATTGACCTTTTTTTTCCTAGACATGTTTGCACGCCTGACCCCATTTTTGGGTAGGGACCATCCTCTCCAAAGTGTCAAGGTTACAGATCAGAAATGGAAGTGGAGTTAGAAAGCTGATTGATATGTGGTAGCTATGTGGTTTGGTTTCAACTTCAAGACTGGTCCAATTAGACTATTTGATTATCAATGTTGGCCTAGCCATACTATCTATATCCAATTTCATCCATTCAGACAGTTTATCTTTGATATTGATACCTTGTAACTGTTGATTTTTAATATATCAATCCAACCAAACCATTGATCTTGAATATTAGCCCAATCAGACCATCATCTTCATTTTTGGCCAATTATGGATTTGTACCATACACCATGTGGGGCCCACTTTTTGACCCTCTCTAAAATCACATTTTGATATAATAATCTTAACTACCCAATCAATGGTTGGAAGGATGGACAATCAAAGGTATGCTCAATATCATTTTGCGAATATGGCGTCCACTCCACCCATCAGGTGGGATTATAGTAAACCAAAAATTAATCTTAATTAGTTCCTTAATTATTAAATCTGTTCATATTTACGAGACTATTAAAACTGAAAACATTTGACGGTTCATATTTCAAAAACAAGTGTCCATGAATCGTAGTTTAAAAAAAATGTTCAACCGATCTAGCATCATAGCCTGCAAAAATATCAAATGACTCTCCTTCCATACTCTGGTAGTGTGTGATGAATGATACACATACACTTAGAAATTACTTGGTGATTGCATGCTTGCAATACAATTAATTCCAATTAAACCGTCCAAGTGATGGGCCCTACTTTAGATGTAGCAAGCCTAAAAGATGTAGCTTGGCTGGTAGCTGGTTTTGGGGTGGGCTTCTTTTATAAAGGAGTTTGGCCGGAATGAATGGTCGATCCTTTTATTTAAGAAAAAATGAAAGTTATGATTATTTGATTACCTGACTCTAGGATTAGTGAACATTTTCTGGATAGTGAACGAAACAAAAGAGAGGCCCAATTTCAACAAATAAGCATCCTTGAAGTAGAAGTTAGGATTGCTCATTCAATATGGTTTTAGAACTGTTTTTGAGCCACAATGATTTCACAATTTAGTAAGTCTAATTCAAAATTTGTCTACCAGGTGTACAAGCTTAAGGCATGTTTGTTTCACTAATTATCCTGAAAATATAAAAGAAATATGCCATCATTATGATTTTACCACTGCTAATATGGAAATTGTTGATCAAGTTGTCAACTAAAGATCTATTCAAGAGACAAGGAATTCGTAAATATTGCACTTTTCATGACGTTACTTTGAAAGTCTATAAACCAAACAGTGACACAAGTGCATTTTGGTAATAATTATATATTAAAGTAATGTAAAAATGTTATTATTTGGATTTTACCATTGATAAACCAAACACTAGAATTGGTAGTCAAATGAGCAGATGCAGTTAGGAGATGGGTAAAATAATTTGCAACAATTGCACGTTCCTTAACTTTATGGTGGTAATTGGTGAAACCAATATAGCAATTACAACCACAATGCATTGTAAATGGTCAATGATTATCATCACCACTGTAGTTGGAAGTAAAACGAGGTATTTGCCATACACAATGCTACTCACATAGCTCCACTTCTAACCATGGATATGCATGTAAAGCATTCACCGTAGTTAGATACCCTCGATATGTGTTTTGTGTCCATCCATTTTGTAATATCATTTTAGGGCATGACTAAAAAAAAATGAGGCAAATCCAAAGCTCAATTTAACTACACCAGAGAAAAGTAGTAGGGACAATGATGCCTACCACTAAAACCTTCCTAGGATCCACTAGGATGTTTATATGTTACCCAACCTGTTCATGAAGTCACACATACTTGGATGAAGGGAAAACATGAATATCAGCTTGATCCAACACTTTTGTAGACTTGTGGATGTTAGATCGCAGGCGGATCGTGCTTTTCCATGGGTTGCCTTTTTCAAGGGCTTTGGCTAAGTGTTAAATGATATTATATTTGACTACAGTTGCCACTAGCTAATTACTCCACTTCCACAGTCGGTTATAGTGCTGGGCCGGGGACACTTAACTGGCATGACTTGTCCGACTTGTTTGGACCCGACTTGACCTGAACCGAATGGGTCAGTCGGTTCGAACTGAGTAAGCTTCTCCCATTCCGAACTCAAATCGAGTCGAGTTCGAGTTACCCAGTAACTCGACCGGATTGAGACCTGACTTGACCTGAAACTCAATCCGGTCAGACTCGACTCGATCCGAAACTGACTTAAATCGGATTCAGGTATATATGCATATATATAATAAAAAATCCCGACCGGATCCCAAACTCTCTCTTCCTCCCTCATCCTCCTCCTCTTCCAATTTTGGCAACCACCCACCTCCATCACCACCCTCCTCTCTCTCTCTCTCTCTCTCTCTCCCCTCTCCACTCCCTCCCACCCACCCTCCTTTTCTAAGCCCACCACCCTCCTCTCACTCTCCTCTCCTCTCCACTCCCTCCCTCTCTCATCTCTCAATTCGAATTGGTGCCAACTCGAACTAACTTGGTACTTTTTACCGAGTCGGACTCGGTCCAGATTAGTCTAGGCCAGACCCAGATTCGGACCGGTTTAGGCATGTTGGACTCGGTACCGAGACGAGTTCAGTTCGGGTCAGGCCTATTTCAAAATCGGATCGAGTCGGGTCAGCCTTAACTCAGTCCGACTCGACTCGATGCCCAGCCCCAGCCCTAAACCCTGTAGAAATGTTAGGATGGAGAATCTGGAGGTTCTTAGTCCTAAAATGATTCATTGATCTGTGACTAAAGATTTGGGGTAAGGGACTATGGCCACGGAGAGGGAAGGTATTAGGTTCCCATACAAATGTATAGTCTTTAACTTCACGATTTGACTAATTTTTGAGGATCATGATTAGTCCTTCCGCAATAATGATGTAATAATGTGTGTGATGTTGTGCCAAATGCAATGCCCATGACAAGCTTTGGTTTGGGCTAGATAAATCTGCCTTGACTTCTCTACTTGCCAAAGCGTGAACTAATCAACCAAAGTTTCTAGCAGGTAGGATAGGATTATATCGGCAAGTCAATTAAGTACGTAGTGCTATGCGATGCAATACTAATACATGAGATTAGTAAGGAGGTTGAGAAGGGAATAAGTGTTGCACAATGCTGATGTTGAGATTAGATGAAGTTAATTAGAAATTGGACGATTGGGTGGACGGTAGTGATGCAATGATTGGGTTGTGGTTTATATTAGGGTCTTAGTCTCTCAGGATGCTAGAGACTAGGCTTGATTGGCTTGGCCCGGGCTGGACTCTATCCTATTGCTCTTACCTCTCTTTGGTGGAGGTATGGAAGTGCCTGAGGGAAGAAGCTAAGGAGCTTCTGACTTTACTGAATTTTTCGAGGTTACTGGATGATCCACATCTTCTAGGATGGAGATTTGTATTGGGTAATAAGGGATGATTAACTTTACTAGATGATGGAAATGAGAAACCTTGGGGGGGGGGGGGGTGGTTGGAACAGGGTTTGATGGCTGAAATTTCATATTGCCAAATGGTACGATCTGGATGGTTGGATTGGTCGGTAAAATGGTAATTTTAGGCTCAATGAGCGGTACAGAGGACTTTCCACAACCCCCATATGCTTACCAGTTGGTAAGGGGAAACCTTGCATGTATTAGAGACCTCCTACTAAGGCAGGAGGTGTGCCACATGACAGAAGGTGGGTAACCCGCCGCCTAGGCCATAGCCTGCCTCCTGCTTTGGCAAGTGGTCTCCCACAAGCATGTGCGAGCTCCGATTTCCTTGGGGTTTATTTGCTGAAGTTGCTTAAGACCTCTGGTAGGCCTATGGGTTTGGGCTTAGACTTTGTTTTGGATCGGCTTATGACTTGGTTTGACAAGGTGAGTCGACTGGATTTTGACTTGGCATGACTCAATGGGTTGACTCGGTAAGCTAACTTGGGGAGTCGGGTTTTGGGATTCCTAAGGTTTAAAGTCTTGGGTTAGGGTTAGGATTATGGTTTATGATTTGGATCATGGGTTGGATTAGAGGTTGATTAGCCATCAAGATGGTCTAATATAATCAACTTGTCAGCCTAGGGTGGGGTGTCTATAGATGCCCCTCTTTGATAAAGATTGCGTGTGACCAAATACCAAAGCGAGTGGACACCCCACCTTTACTAGTCAGTCACGAGTTGTGGTTTAGATTCGTCTCCCACATTTGTGTTTGTATCAGTTGGTTGCCTGGAAATAGAGAACTCACACATGCACGAGGGTTTGGAAAAATTATTGTTGTTGTTCATGCACTTTTTGTGGCAATTCAGGTGACCAATTGCAACCCTTTCACTCATGATCAATACTAACATTAGAAGAGCCACGTATAATAGTGCCCCTGCGATTTATGCGGCCTCACGAGGATCCCCCTATTGACTAGAAATGGAATGTCCATTGTTTTCCAGATCACCTCGGGAGTACTTGTTTTGCTTAATCGTCAAAGTGGTTAGTTGCCCTGCACTTTCTGTAGCCTTACGGAAAACTTACTACACCGACTTGAACTCAATCAAGGTACGCAAATATCCACGTGTAGGTATGTGTGGGTGACCGTTTTCCATGCAATCTTTTGGTTTCAACCTTGGGTTACAATTCATTATTTCCACTGCTTAAACAGTTTCTTCTGACAATGCTTTGGCCTATCATCAATCTTTACATTAGCATTGAGTATGACCATTTTATCACTGAAGTCCAAACTAATCGCACTTTGGTGTGCATTCAGATCTAATAGTCTTCGGGGAAACTGCGGGACATCGAATCTTATTTGATTTTGTGTCGGACCCCACCTAGAGGTATGAAAGACATCTTAGTGCCTTAGATGCCTGACACTTTATTTTGAAAATCTTTTTTATGCTTTTGGAAAGTCGCCCCATCCAAGGAAGTGATACTACGTGGGGATTTTATTGCAGAATGCTTTTGGAAATATGTTTAGCTTGCTTAGTCACCTCCACTAGGGATGCATGTGGGATTTCTAGCTAGCTGGTTTTTATTGAAAACCATACAAAGGGACCGATCCATCTTTTCATAGGTGACGGCTATATCGGGACCAATTATTTATTGGAGATGCATTTTTTGGTGGTTTGTGGATGGATCTGACTTGTCATGGTTGCAATCGAGATTAACTCTATTGGGGATGTGTGGAGTTTTCGAATTTTATTACTTTTGGGATCCGTGGCTCTGATCAAGTTGGATTTCACTTGGTATTTTGTTTTATTACTTGGATTTTGATGATTGTGATCATGATTTGGACTCACCAGGGATATTCTGCGGTAATTCGTCCTCGCTGTTTTATTAGTTCGGGTCTGATTAGTGGTTGTGATCAAGATTCCAATATGTTAGAGATGGTTAATCGGTTCCATCGTCTCATGGTGTAATCAGACTCGCTGGGGTGGCTTGTCGTGCCATTAATGGCCCAGGCTCCACTGGGAGCAGTTTCAAGGATGATTCAGACCATTGATTGCAATTTGGTCTAGCTTTTATTAAGGATGATTAGAGGTGTACACGAATCGAGCTAGCTCAATTAGCTTGCTCGACTGGACTCGAAAAGCTCGATTTGACTTGGTTCAAAGTTGAGTTCGAGTTGAGTCGAGATGATTTTTTGAGCTCGAAAATGAGTTCAAGCTGGCCCCAGCTCGACTCGACTTAGATCGAACCTAGCTCGAATCGAACTCGAATTGAACCAATTCGGTGACTCGGTTACTTTGATATTGATATTACTTACCAAGTGTTTGATGAAATGAATCAAAGAAGTATGGCTGGTGGCAAGGAAGGTATGTATATGAAACCAACACCATTTTTTTCTTGATCTTTATGTTGCTTAAAAGGTGTTTGATAAAATACTTGTAAAACCATTGTTGTTGTCTTAAATACAGTGAGATTTTGAAGGTGTAGTCTAGGTGTTTGTGAAAATGTTGCAATGACAAACTTGGCTCGATCTTGGCTCAAACTGACTAGAGCTGCTGACCAAATCGAATCGAGCTGGCTAGTCAGGCTCAAGGACCGAGCCAAGCCGAGTTCGAGCTGAGGTCAGCTAGTGGCCGAGCGGATGATGTGGTTCTAGTCGATAATCTTAGCTAAGATTCATATCACGCTCAATCGGGTCCATTGTCCTAAAGTTTGATCAGACTCCTTGGGGATCTCCTTAGATTGTTAGCTATTGGGACTCCCCTAAGGATGAGCAGATCTTAAAGTGTAGTTGGTGTAAGTGTTGTATTGTATATTTAGCACCCTTAGTTGTCAAATTTTGTTATAACAAACCACTTTGGATTGATGGACCTGTAAAGTGATGGAAAGTTCACCTTCAAGTGAGGATGTGCTACATTCAAGTCATGGAGTATTGCTTCAAGTTCAAGTACGGCTTCAAATTCAAGATCAAGTCAAAGTGCTAGCTCAAGTGAAAGTTCTAGACCTAGTTCATGTGCTTCTTCAAGTCTATATGTTAGCTCAAAGGCACTACATGTTCAAGATCAAGTTTAAGAACTTCAAATGTTCAAGATTAAGTTCAAGAATTTCAAGTGTGCAACATTATGCTTTAAGTACTTCAAGTACAAGATCAATTGGAAGCAACTGAAGTTACATGGTTCAATGTTCAACTTTCAGGTACATATGACCCTAGAAAGACCTTAGGATTAGGTCATTCATATTGCATATTTTATATGGGTTAATACACTTATTATAGGCTTTGGTTTGTCTAGTCTTAATCTATGTTCGACTAGTCCAGGGTCTGGCTCGACCAGTCAAGGATTTGTCTCTACCAGTCCAGGAAATAACTTGAAATTTTGAAATTTTTTGGTAGGGTCACGACCAGTCAAGCACCCTTCTTAACCAGTCGTGGAAACAGTGCTCGACCAGTTGAACAGGGCTTGACTTAAACTCCAGCAACCATTTTGAGCTCCACTCAACTATTCAAATGCCATGCTCGACCAGTCGAGTAGGTCACTCGACCAGTCAAGCAGTTTACTCGACCAGTCGAGGGTCGGTTTTATCCGATCACGCCAGAATTTTTAAATTTTGGTTGTTCTCAGAACCAGTCGAGGAAAACCTTTGACCAGTCGAAGGAACCATTTTTCTACCTATAAATAGAGGTCTTTTCTTAGAGTTTTTCATTCATTCAAGCTAAATCAAGCCATCATTTTGAGAGTTAAGTTCCTGTGATTGTGAAGTTATTGTACGGTAATTTAAGATTTTTTTATAACTTTTTTTATTTATAATTTCTTGATCTCTTGCTACTTCAATCTGATTTCATAAAATGGAATTTTGATCTATCCCTTTTGAGATCTAAGAAATTAAATCAAAGTAACCTAAAGTTGAATTAATTTAAAATTCATTTAGACCTAAAATCCTTTCATTTTTGTGATTGAACATTGAACATCTTTGTCTTCAAAGAAGCGGTTCTACCGGGCTACATCGAAAAAGAATCTTCAGATAAGTATTTTATATTTTTTGTATTTGGTTTGTGAGATTAGCCAGAAAATCTCAACGCAGGGTTTCTGGTTATGTAAGTCCAATTGAAAAACACAACTGTAATGGTTTTAAAGTGAACCTTGGAAAACCTTCTTTCTTAGTGAAAGCCAATATCACATGGGTTGTGATTATTGGGAGTGGAGTAAGTGTGGTTATTTGCTAATAGTTGGTGTACACATCGAACCACTATAATTCTTAGAGTTGTGGCAGATGTTGTATGTGATGTATATGTGTTGAATGCTTGTATGTCTTTCATGTACATGTGGTGAATGTTGTAATAGTTAGATTTCTTTCTATTGCTTCTTGCTTTGGTTTGAGTTTTTGATCCTTACTGAGTTTAAGAAATCAGGTTGTCCTACCATAAACCTTGGTTTTTGGTGTAAGGTTGTCATTTGAACAACATTTATATCAACCTCTCCATACTATTGCAATTAAGATTGTTATTTATTTCACTTATCTGTTTTTATATTCCGCATTTTATTTTTTGTAACGACCTAGAAAAATCCGTACTTAGACCCAAGTACCACCTCTAACAGAAATCATTTAGAACCAATTCCCTTAGAAATTTAATGTGTTTTAGCTAGCACTAAATTAGATTGCATGTAACAATTGCACAAATAACTTTCAATACGATCTGTAAGACGTAAAACCTAGAGAATCATTGACGCTATATTACTTTGAAATCTAGGATCCAACTCTAAACCCAGTTGCTCCCGGGAATGCTTTGTAATTTTGTATTGTATTTAGACCGCACGTCGAAAGTCTAATAGTTATGAACTTAGACCATTATGACCGCTTAGTTGGACTTGATCATCACCTCGAAAATCAAGCCCAAACGATGTTCTGAGACTATTTCATTGAGTCTGGAGTAAAGAGAGTGAGAAAATGAAGCTTTTTAGAAAATTAAATATATTTTTAAGTAATCTGGACCATTTCACTTGCGCGTTATTTATAAGCGTTCTGACCGTTAGATTTCGACCCAAATTCACCCTTGGATCAGGAAAGGTGGCTCTTAAATGTCAAAGTGCTTGCAGCCCTGATTGAATTTTGGTAACTGTTGAATTGAAGCTAGTCCACCACGGACGATCTGGAAACTCGATCGGACTGAAAACTTAACTTACTAAAGATCCGATGCTAGTGAGCTTAAGTCCGACCGCATTTGATAAGAGGACCTCCAGAAGTGCTCCGTTGGATCAGAAAGAGCCTGATTTGGTTATAACCTAAGTATACCTTGGCCTTAAGGCTGTTTCTGTCGAGTTTAGGCTTATAAAAAGGCCTTAAACCCTTATTCCCAATTCCATATGAATTTTCTAAACCCTAGTTTCCCAAGAGAGAGAAAAGAGAGAAAGTGTGGGAGAACCTGTTGATTCTCCGTAGGATTCTTTCTAATTTATCTACACATCGAACCTGCGTATCTGAATCGTTCTTGTGACGATTCTGATTCTCTTCTTGGATAAGTTAAGCTAATCCTAACCTGTTTTGAAGCCTAGAATAGTTTAACTGACGTTATAACTAACCCGTTTCATGCCATAGGTAGCGTATCCGCCGTTGACGAAGACATATCGTCTGAATCATAACGAATACGCATTTTCTGGTTTAAGGTGCGGACTATATATGTTTAGGTTATGGTTTTCAAGGCTTTCAATGATAGATAATGATTTATTCATGTTATGATTACTATTACACATGCCAAATGCGCTATCCGTTTCGATTTACGTATATGTATACTTTATGTTATAAATAGCGTATTTCATATATGTGTTAGAATACTTGTATACGTATAGAATATGTTGTTTTGATTGCCATGATTAATCGTCGTTGTTATATGCTTGATACGTATGCGGCAACTCCTTGACGAAAGGACTTGCCATAATATGTAATGGCGTCGACATACGTAATGTATGTTGAATAATGTAATCTAAGTGTGTGTAAGAATGCCTAAATGAGTTAATAGCTAGTAAAGAGTGATGTTTTAGGTTATTGAGATATAAATATCAATCACCTTAATTGTGTGTATGATTTTCTCCATGAATTGTGTAACTTAGATTTTTCGTATTAACTGTGTATGATTTCCTCCATGGATTGATTAACTTAGATGAATCATGATAAAGGTGTGTATGATTTTCTCCATATACTGTATTTACATTTAAATTATACTTCATGATTGTCCATATGATTGTAGGATATGACTCATATGCCTGTTATTGAATTTGTACGTGATTAGGGCTGTACTACAGTCCAGGTAATCGGTAACCGTTCTGTAAATAGTGGTTGAGGTCGTTTTCGCCACGCAGGATGAGTTTAACGAATCTGAATCGTGCTTGGGATGTTCGACAGTGGTCAGGCCACACGGAGTGCTTATGCATTCCATGTCGTTCAACTCAACGTGCGCTTGGCCTAGTTGATCTTATCAACTAACCCGATTGACCGATGTTTGTTCACCATGTTTGGTCGCTACTGTTTGAATCTAAGACATCGAGCTTACCAGTGAAACTCCCGTTAACCTAGGTACCGTGATCCCTTGAGACTCATGAGCCGGACATGGTGATATGGGATATCGTGGTCGAGCTATCGACCTATGCTGGAGCGACGAGCCTCCCCGTAGTGACAAGTGAGCACCCTACTCTCATAAGTAGATTATGGTGGTATGGGACACTATATTCTTACTGTCAGCCTACATTGATTGGTGACGAGCCCTCTGTAGTGACCTCAAGTATATCCTGACATTGCATAAGGGCGACGAGTCCTGTTGCAGGATTGAGAATATAACTAAGCCTGTATTGATTTGGTGATGGGGGAGTGGTGTAACAATTCCGTGCAACAGATCTGACAGCCCTTGTAGCGACCTAAAAACGTAACATTGTATGAGATTTTCTAGGACTGACGACCCTAGAATGGATCAATGTTTGGGGATTAATATAAGGGAGGTGTCTTAGCTTCCCAATCTTGCTGTATGAAAAGGACTAATAAGAACTGGGTAATCATATTTATGACATCGCACTGCATGTGTCATTGGCGTTGGTGTAAGAGCACAATAGTAGTGATTCATGTCGCGATCGTTAGATGATGTCGCATGAGGGAGTTTGTGGTGAGGGCATGCATCATTATCTCATTCATTCTCGCATTAATAAGAGTATCTAGGACATGTTTGATTGTACTGCTTTATCATTACTGCTTGATTGAATTGATTACATGTTAACCTTTGCGGTATAGTACCACTGAGTTGATCACTCACTCCCATGTTTTGGGATGGTGCTTAACCACCAACCAGACTCTGATTTAGTTGCAGGTGACGGCGATGCTGGCAAGGAGGAGCCAGAATTTGATGAGGATGAGGAGGCGTTCTCATTTATACAGTTCTCAGGCGGGTTCATGTGAGCCTTGTCCTGACCAGCGGGGTTTCTGGGATATGTATATGCTGATTTTGCACAGTTTGATACATGTATTTTGAGAGACAGTTGTATATATTGTCCAGGGTAGAGCATACATATTTTGAGGATTTTTTTTATTTATATATGTATTTAAGTCTTCCGCTTGTATTTTCTCAATATCCCTGAATTATGTCTGCTGATCTGGCTTGATCTATGTCATGTTTCTTGCACTAACACCGACAACATACATCCATTATTGTTTATGTTGCATAAGTGATGTTTTGGAATGCAGGAGCTGAGTTATGCTCGACCCTTGAATTTCAGGGCGTTACATTTTTATTTGGCATAGTCCTATTCACCCCTCCCCCCCCCCCCCCCCCCCCCCCTCTCTTTAGGACTGAGAGCTTTTCCTTTTCAAGTGGTATCAAAGCCTAATAACTCATTCCCTTGGATTTATTTCTTGAGTTAATCGATCTAGAGCTTTCAATTTGTCGAATTTCAATAGCTTATCTATTACTAGGTCACCACCGTTTGAGGGCTCCAACTATACTTATTGGAAAGCCAGGATGATGATCTTTCTAAAATCCATTAGTGAAAGTGTGTGGCAAGCAACGGTTATCAAATGAAAACCACCAATGACTGAAGTTGTAGGCAGTGATGGAACCAAGTCCATACAAGTATCGCCTTATTATTTATGAACCACGTCTTAGAAAAATGAGAGCAGTGCAAATGCAAAGGCTTTAAATGCACTCACTTGTGCACTATCACCTGATGAGTTCAAAAGAATTATATCTTGTGATATTGCTAAACAAGCATGTGACATCCTTGAAATGACACACGAGGGAACAACTATAGTAAAAAAAAGTCTAAAGTTCAAATTCTCACCACTAGTTTGAGGAAATTCGCATGGAAGAAAATGAATTATTCATGGACTTCTATACGAAACTAAATGACATAGTTAACTCTATGTGGGGCCATAGAGACAGTATCCCAGAAAGCAAAGTTTGTGCAAAAATACTGTGATCACTTCTCGAGAGATTCAATTCCAAGATGACTGTCATTCATGAACTTAGAAACACGGACCAAATAAAGGTTGAGGAACTTGTTGGTTCACTTCAAACTTACGAGTTGAATTTCAAAGCACCAAAAGGTAAGTCTATAGCTCTTAAATCATCCAAATCTATTCCTCAAGATAGTAATGTTAATTTGATTGTGAAAACTCGAGAGGATGATATGACTTTACTCGCTAAGAAGTTTTATAAGATTTAAGAAGAGCGTTGATTTTCAAAAACCCTTTGAGAAGAAAAAGGGAAAATCTAAAAACTGAAAATCTCTAAAAGATAGTCAGTGCTTCAACTGCCATGAATATGAGCATTTGACAAATAAGTGTCTTAAAAGGGACAAGCCAAAGAAAAAAGGCATGTTAGCCACATGGGATGAATTGTCCAGCTCTGAAGCCTTTTCTGAGTCGGATGAATCAGAACCTGAATCATCAATTGTAGTCAAGGCTTTAATGACTCTTGCCAGAGTACTTCCACATATAGTTGCAATTCGACCGAATATCTGAGGAGTGACCCTGAAAATGTGTGGGATTTTCATACTTGAGAGATCATTGTTGAACGGACTTTTAATTCAAATCACTTGGCTCAGTTTCAACTTCTTCCCATCCTAGTGGTTGTAGGTTGGGAAAACATTTTGAATTGGAGCGGACCCGCATACCGCTCCATTGCGCAGGGTATGTTTGCTTGTATGAGCGACGTATCACTTGGAATTTTGACTTTCTCAATTACCTTTAGAGAAGGCATTTTTCAAGTTGATCGATACGTAATTTTAAGTTTGCAAGACGTAAATGTGAATGATTATGGTATACCCATACTAACTTTAGCTGATCGATTGAATGAATCGGAAAGACGTTTAGTAATTCGTAAATTATATGTAACATGGACTTGGAATGGAATGATGGAAATGCGCTTCGGGCCAATCAAATGTTGCCCAAATATAGGGTCATGCATCGCATTTTTATTGCAAATGTCTATCCGCGCTTTGGAAACAAAGCCGAGCTTACTTCATTCATGGTTCGTATTTTACATTCTGTTGTGTCTGGTATTCCCATTTGTCTTTCATCTTTGATATGCTACATTATTATTCAATTTCATCTTCTCTTGGGTCACGAATATATTCCATTCGTCTATTTGATGACCACCTTAGCCGTGCACTGCAATATGGTCATGCCTCCTGGTGAAGCTCCTGTTTTAGTTCTCCCCTTCAACAACTTAAACATAAACAAGATGAAACTTAAGCTGAATCCAGGCCAAATGGATGTGGGAGCAGAGGAAGTTGGTAAAGAAGATGCATTGCCAACCGAGACCATGATGGAAGATATATTTAATGAACTTGATTCCGACGATGTCGAAGCTGATCTTGATTTTCAAGCACCTCAGTTCGATGAGCGTCTTCGCTCTTTAAGAGAGAAGATGGATGCCTTGAAAGTTTCTCAAGACAATCTGAATGAGAGTCAAATATCATCCATGAAATATATGCGAAAATACTTTCATCGCATTACCAGAGGACTTCGTTAGATTGATCCTTTTATTTCACCTCCGTCTTTTTCTGGATTAGATTAGTGATGTTTTTCTTTACATTTTGGACATGTGTAACTTGAATTATGACTTTATATTTTGCTGGACTTGTATAACTGCTTGATATTTTGATGCTTAACTTTATGACACTTTTTATCTTATCTTCATATTAAACTCTACTTTCTTTACATTTTTTTTTTACTCTTATTCTACTGCTATTATCATAATCACATCTATGACTGTTTACCATTAATATCTTCCTTTGTCAGGTTGTGACAAAAAGGGGGAGAATTTTGTAGGCTTTGTGGTTATAAAAGTTTGATTGGTGTAGTATGGTGTAGAGGAGTGCATTTTTTTTTTAATTTTTTTTTGGATATATGTGTATTTGTTAATACAGGTACTCTACAACAAGTCACTAACCTCAAACTGAGGGGAGTAGATTGAGGGGGAGTTTCTTTATGAAGAGAAATTGTAAACTTGTGCATTATATATGTATAGGTTGATCTTTCAAGTTAGTTTTTGTCCTAAATTTGACAAAAGGGGGAGATTGTAAGTGACGTATTGTATATTTAGCACCCTTAGTTGTCAAATTTTGTTGTGACAAACCACTTTGGATCGATGGACCTATAATGTTACGTCTCGAACTCGAAAATCGGACTTTCAAAATTTTCGATCGTCGAATCTGGTGTCGACAGCCTCCGTAGTACCTCATTCTCAGCTCCTAGCGTGTGTACGGCAGATTTTGATCCTAGGATCTTACAAGGAGGATTTTCTAATGTATATTTATCTCTTAAGAAGCATAATCACAAGTTTACCAAAAGCAACATCATCATCACATATCCACTAATATAAACATTTAAATACAATGCTGAAAGGGAAATACATATGTTAAAATCAAAGCTCCAGAAGTCAGCTACATGCTCCAAGCTCCACGCTGCTGCAACCTAAAATTACCTGCACGCATCTATCGTGCATAAGCTATAGAAAGCTTAGAGGGTGATGCAAGTGTGTGCACAAGGTAAGTGCCAAGTATTCAACACAAAGACATAATCATACAATATCGAAAATACTAGTAAGATCATGAATCATACGATATCAAAGTAAAGCGGAAATATTGACAAGTCCATGAGTCAACAATATCAGAGTAGGCAATACAGATCAGCTATGCAAATGAGGAGTCATAAAGATCCAAATATCATATGTCGAGGATGCAATGCAATATATAATTCCTGATGAGTTCACGGATACCGTCAGCCGTATCTAGACCATATAAATGCAGAAACACAGTAACCCAAAATGCCATATGCCGCAAATGTAATACAATATATGGTGTGAATGGAATGACCATGCTGGAGTGTGAAGTCGGGATGATAGTACGTAGTATCGCAGGTTATAGTGTCCATCACAAGGGACTTCTATCCAAACCAGTCTCATACCTAATTTGGATAGTCAAACTCAATGTGGTAAACTCTTGATCTGTCATGTCCCAAACTCAAAAACCGGGCTCACAAAATTCTCGGTCGCCGAATCCGGTGCCGACAGCCTCCGTAGAACCCCATTCTCTACTCCCAGCTCCCATTCATCAGGTTCCGATCCTGGGATGCTACGAGGAGGATTTTCAATGTCAGTTTGATTCGTAATAAGCATAACCAAAGGCATAACCCACAAACAACAACCAAAAACTCCATTACATTTCAACTATGATCAAAAACTTTGCAAGTACAATGAGCATAAAGGGAAATACAATGGTAAGGAACAAGAACTCCAAAATGATCTGCAAGTGCTCCTGCGTCAGCGCTGCTGCGCCCCAACGTCACCTGCACGCAACGGTAGTGCATAAGCTTATAGAAAGCTTAGAGGGTGGTGAAAGTGTGTGCGCAAGGTAGTAATATGATCATGCAATATCAGAGTAATACGGAATATGCAGATGGATCCATAATATCATGAGTCGTACCAAGGCTATGTGATGCAAAAAACAAGTCAAGCATACAATCTTCATCTAAGTTCACATATCAATACAGTTCAACTCTGGAATATCACTGGGGTCTAGTACACTCTAAACCAGATCACAACCTCATCGCGTGCAATAAGGTAAGTGGAAGAGACCTCACTATCCGTCGGCCAATATCGGGCTCGACTCGTCAATAGCGGACTCATTCCTCGAGCTGGTCAGACTCAGCCTAGCATTACCCCCTACACTCGGGCGGGTAAGGCCGCACCCCCTTCCAACCGACCACGACACAGTGGAGAGTGCAGCCATCTGGTAATCGGCACTCAACGCTCATCTACCCACTCGGTCTAGACGTTGGAGTAACCTCTTGGTACCATAAGAGTTTAGAAACTTTCACCTAGAGATATCTATAGCACCCCATGTAGAACGAGATTTTCGGTATCTAATCCTGCCAATCACGATACGCCCGTGGAGTCTACGGCCCCGATGTCGCTAGGGCATACAATAACCATGTCACATAAATGCGAAATGCATGAATCACGCTATCCAATCATGCAACGAATCCTGCGCATATCGTGCGCTCATGTAGGGCAACACCGCCTAACCGGGAGCCCATAAACAACCTGCCCGAAGGCATATGCTATGATCAATCAATTCTCATATCAAGCATACATATGATGCGTATGATCATGAGTCATGAAACTATACTAAACATGTTATAATGAAATAAACTATCCTTTCAATGCAGATGGGCCTGGACGGCCTATACACAATAGGTATGGGCCTAATAATGGACCCCAAGGAGAGTCGTAATGTGGACATCCAACCAGCATTACATTCGCAATGTGGACGTCAAACCAACATTGCTCCCAAGGCACAATCGTCGTAAACATCGTTACATAATCCGTGTTGGGATTTCACATTGCAATGGACCTTAGGTTCATCCCATTGGGCCTTACATATATATCAAATGGGCCATATCATATGGCCCTTTTATTCATCAAATGGCCACATAAATGGGCCGCACCAATGGGCCTTATGTGCATTGCAATGGGTCATAACCTATGGGCCTTAGATTGCATCAAATGAGCCTAATCTTATGGGTCTTATATGTAACAAATGGGCCACATCAATTGGGCCCCATATGTACGTCAAATGGGCCTCAACCCATAGGCCCTAGTACATCTCAATAGGCCTTAACCCATGGGCCCCTAAAACATCAAATGGCATAATCTCATGAGCTTTTAAAATACACCAAATGGGTCCACTCCCATGGGCCTTAAAATACACTAAAAGGGTTCACTCCATGGGCCCAAGATCCACATCAAAGTGGGCCCCAATGAACCACTACAATTACATTAAATTAGGCCTCAAAAATATGCCAAGGTGGGGTCCGCTTGGACTATGGATTTGGCCCATTCTTTAACTCGTTTCATAAAATGGGCTTTTAGAATGGATGGACAGATTGGATGCAGCCCATACATCTTGATGGGGGCCCACATGAAAGCCCACCATCGTGAATGTTATATATTGTATAGTATATAAATAACATATATAATATATATACAATATTATATATATATATATAAAATATAATATAATATAAATATACATGTATATATATACACACACACACACACGCTGCACACACTCACGCTGCACGCACACACGCACTCACACATGCACACAACACACGCATGCCTGGGTGGCGTGAATAAAACACATGCATTAAGTGGGCTCCACCGTCCAGCGGGCGGTGGAAGCAACACATACATCACTGTGGGCTCCACGTGGGGCCCACTGAAATGTTTACATGTCATCCAACCCGTTCATAAGGTCACTCAGACCTGGATGAAGGGAAAACACAAATTTCATCTTGATCCAAAACTTCTGTGGCCCACAGAAAGGTTTCAATGGTAGGCGCTCAATCAACATTCTTTTCTATGATGTGGGCCACTCGAGCTTCAGATCGGCCTCATTTTTTTGGAGGGGCCGCCTCAATGAGGGACCCGCCAAATGAACGACGTGGATAAGACATAAACATCATGGTGGGGCCCACGGCCAGGCCGTGGGTGGCTGTCCGCCCGCCCATGTGCCTGGCAACAGCGCAGGCAGCGCCTGCGCCGTCTGACAACAGCAGGGGTGGCTACCTCCTTCCCTTCTCTATCTCTCTTCATTTTTGGTTTTTCTGTGGTTTTCCACAGGTGGGGCCCATATCAAGCTAATCTAATCCGTCCATGGGATTCTATGGCTCGCAACAGGCGGAAAGAGTCCAAAGTTCAGGATTTTTGGATGCATAGAATCATCAAAAAATGTTTTTAAGGGTAACCACTAAAGTTCCCTATGCTATGGCCCACCAGATGCTCAGATCAGGCCCATTTTTCTACTCAACGGCTAAAATGAGGCCGGTAAGAGGATGGACGGCTTAGATTGGATATATACATCAAGGTGGGTCCTATACAAGTGGCCCACCCCAATGACCTTTAAAAGCCAACGTCCAGCAACGTCCCTGGACGTTTCCCCCTTTTTTTTTCTTTTTTTTTTTTGGCCTTATCAAATACATTTAGGGTGGGACCTGTTTAGGTGGGCCACCACATGGTGAGGTGGTGAGGTTACATGTAAAGTGGGCCCCTCCTTTAGATGGTTTGGATCCAATACATGCTCCATGGTGGGGTCCATCCAAGTAAGCCATAAGGCCATTTCATCACACAAAACAAATAGTTAAAAGAAAAGAGAGGGAGAGAGATAGAGTGGGACATGCTTTGGGATGGAGGGCTCCGCCACTATGAGCCCTCCCTTGTAAAACAAATCATATATCAATCGAATCCCTTAACACATGGGACTAACAAAATCGAATTCAACGGTGGAGATCCTTTCTCCACTAATATGGACGGTCTAGATGACCTCCCTAATGCAATGAAATAAACATCATGATGGGGTCCATGGAGAATGGCCCCATCATGGAATGATCATGATGATCCTAGTGGGCCATCGGTCACATCTTAGGGTCCCAAGTGAGATCCAAACCATTGATCGGTTGGCCTCACTTGGCCCATCTTAAAAGTATAAAAAAAACTACTATTAACTAGCACCCACCGTCCGATCTTCTTGCTCCTATGGGCTCCTTAGCTCCTTAGCTTTGATTTCAATGGATGAGATGAAGAATGGATGGTTAGGATGAGAGATGATGGGGTAGGAAAGTGGGCCACCTTGGAGTTTTGGAAGCTTGGAGAACTCTCATACGTATGAGATTTTCTTGCTTGGGAGATTTGAAAATGAGAAAGAGAGAGAGAAAGAGAGAGAGAGAGAGAGAGAGAGAGAGAGAGAGAGAGAGAGAGAGAGAGAGAGTGATGGGTGATGGATGTGGTGAGTGATGGGTGTGTAAGAAATTCTTGACTTTTGTGGCCTTTTGTGTAAGAAAGGCATGAGAGGTGTAAGAACTTTTTGACTTTGAGGGTTTTTGGTGTAAGAAGGGTATGGGCTTGTAAGAGATTCTTGACTTTTATGGTTTGCTTGGGAAAGGGTGAAAGTGATGTGTACTTGACATGTACTTGACATGTGATGGATTGATTGATGGGATTGATGTGACATCTCGTAGAGATTCTCTCGGGTTTCGCAACGCGCGGCGTTTTCTTCGCACCGAACGTTGGCCCACATCTCTTGACCAGGGTATCGCCTCGACGCGCAAGTCGCGGCATCGGGACGGCAGCGATGGCGCGGTCACTATGGTAATGGTCTTGGGTTGAGTCGATACAGGTTGACGGCATATGAATCAGGGTCGCGCGTGAATATCGGTTAAGGGCCGAAGATTGCCGGGATTCGATCGGTAAGACCGCCAAAGTCTACGGAACGGTGCGGACTAAGATACGAGTCTTACATGATCTCAGGTTAGTCGCACGCCGTAACCGAAATCCAGGCCATTACAAAGATACACATAACAAATAGTTGCGCATCACCGGCCTGAGTGGATAGTGAATGAATGAATGAATGAATGAATATGCAACTCCTGCTCCACAAATCAGTACTGTACATCTCTGGGACATCACCGGGGTCTAGTACATTATACATGCAAATTACCGCCCATTAACGTGCGACCATGCAAGTGGAAGAGACTTCACTATCCGCCTAGCCAGTAGTCAACCAATATTTACCCAGCACGTTGATAGCGGACTCATTCATGAGTTGGTCAAACTCAGCCTAGTTATGCCCCCTATTCTCGGGGGGATAAGGCTACACCCCCTCCCAACTGACCACGATACAGTGGGAGATGCGGCCTCCTGGTATTCGGCACTCAGGCGTTCATGTATTCACTCGGTCTCAACGTTGGAGCGTCCTCTAGTACCAAGAGGGTTTTGAGATTTTCACCCAGGGCCATCTATGGCGACCCGATGCTAGAAAAGATTTTTGGTGTCCCATCTGGCCATCCACGATATGCCTGTGGAGGCTACGGTCCTGATGTCAGGAGGGCGTACAGTAATTACAACACACAATGTAAGATGCATGAGTCATACAATCCAGTCATACATCAATCCTATACATACCGTGCGCTCATGTGAGACAATTTTCGCCTATTAGGGAATCTCATAACAACCTGCCCAATAACATATGCAATAGTCAACCACATCTCATAACAAACATACACATGATGCGTATGGTCATGTATCATGATAGTATGCTATCACATACTCATAATTAGTATCAATAACCGGCATCGACAATCGACTTCGATAATGTGGATGTTTAACCAACATTGCCTCCAAAGAATGACCCACTTAGAGCCTAACATATAGTGGGGCCTCACATAAGGGCTAAATATACAACACCATGGGCCTCACTCAAGAGCTTAATACACATCACGATGGGCCTTTCACATGGGCCTAACATACATCACAATGGGCTCCATCGCCTGACTCTCAAATGCATCATAATGGTGTTAAGGCATAAAAAATATTCCATGACTGAGGTATTTTGGTAAATTTCATGTCCAGGGTATTTTGGTAAATTCCATATCCGGGGGTATTTTAGTAAAAATCTAGTTCCAGGGGTAGTTTAGGTATTTTGGTAAATTCCATGTCCGGAGGTATTTTGGTAAAAATCCAATTTCAGGGGTAGTTTAGGTATTCTGGTACAAATCCATGTCCAAGGGGTAGTTTAGGTTTTCTGGTAAAAATTCAGTTCCAGGGGTAGTTTAGGTATTTTGATAACATTCCATATCCAAGGGGTAGTTTAGGTATTCTGGTAAAAAGGATTGAAAAGGGTAGTTTGGTAAAAAGAGGTGCACATGTGTCATTTTAAGGGAGAAAGGTTATGCACCACCATTTAAGAGGTAGCTTGGTGGTCACCATAATTTAAGAAAAGAAGAAGATCATATGTGAAGAGATAGGTGGTGGTGATCACCACTTTGTAAGAGTGGTGGGGCCTATAAATACCCCACTCTTACTCCATTTGAGGGGTTGGATCGGATTGGATCAGTAGGTGGGCCAAAGAAATAAGAGAGAAGCAAGGTAGAAGTTGCTGCTTGCGTGTACCCGCGCAACTAGAGTTGCTTGCGCGTACACGCACAACTGAAGTAAGGTGGCTTTCACGCCACTTTTCAAAGGAGTTTTGGAGAAAACTCCTTGCGCAGGATCGCTCAATGGGAATGAGAGATTTCCCATGAGTCACACATCTTAGAAATGCCGTCCGAAGAAGGATTTCATTGCGCGGGACCGCGCAACAGATCGGATTTACGGTCGTGCGTAAGCAGAGGAAGAAAGCTTCTTCCTTTCAACTGTGTTGCTGGTAGGGCCCAATACAGCGTCCTTTTGAGAAATCTACACCGTCTACTGTCTTCCTCTCGAGATTTCGACCGTGAAAGGAGAGTTCTCATTGTCTGTTGACGTGGCCCATTTGGATAATCAAGCCTTAAAAGCAGCCGAACGGTCCTTTTTCAATCGCTGTAGAGATCATATGACTGGATATGGTCACCAAACCTCAACATCACCTCGATTGTTTTTTTCCCCTCAACTTCATGGACGCTTCAGATCAAGCTTTTGTTGTACGATGGTGGCCCACAACGCATGAACGGAAGCTCTATTTTGTAACAGAGTCGATGTACGTCGAATTTGCAAATTTTGATGGCCTACTTATTGAACTTAAGTGGAAAATCCATTCCGTCCGTTGTGTTGAGGGCGAAAAACCGTCCGGGGTGGACTGTTTCTAGAGTAGAATTGGTGTGGTCCACATGATCTTTTAAACCACCGTCCATCCTGCGTTAACGGTTATGATCTTATGATCACTTGCATGGAGACAAAAGGAGAGCTAGTCGAGACTAATTCCCATCCTTTGAAGAGAATGGACGGTTCAGATCACTCAATGGAGTAGTGAGTGGACCCCACTACACAAAAACGGCAGTTGCTGTAGAGACTTTGAAATTTGAAGATGAAGAAGTCGGTCAGCAGCCGCTGACTGACTTTGGTTAATCTCGTGCACGGCCGGTGCTCACACACACCATGTACATGCGATGAACATGCAGTTCCACTATGGTGCTCAGGAGGAATCTGCTCCGTCCATTCGCTTTGGTATCTCATTTAACGTGTTGGGACCAAATCTGAAGCATGTCCAGATATCAGGCGGGCCCCAAATCATGATTTCAGGGGCTGATTTGTCAGTTTGGCCATTTCTACAATGATCCAGAAACTGAAATTTGACGTGTACGGCTAATTTGTGGTTATAATGCTGCACATAAAGTTTCAGGCTGAACCGATGGTGGCAACTCCATAATCTTACATTCTGGAAGACTTTTCAGGCCCGTTTAGCATGATCGGCTTGATTTCCTCAGCACCTGGCCACATTGCAATAGGCTGCTTCATATTTTAAGGAAAAATGATCGGAAGGATGCTCTATCTCATTGGAAGACTGACTGATCAGATCAATAATTCCTCCTAAGTACTTAGGAGATGACCGAAATAGCGTCGGAATGCTGCCGAAATTTTTATCTCATTGGAAGACTGGCTGATCAGATCAGCAATTCCTCCTAAGTACCTAGGAGATGACCGAAATAGCATCGAAATGCTGCCGAAATTTCTGTCTGGCTATCTTCTCTTTCATTCAGTACATTACATTAATTGTACTTTGTTTTCAAAATCAAGGGAATTAGATGATGTAAATGAATTCAGATAAATGTGATGAATGTTCTCTCAACAAGTTCTTTGTTATCATTGAATAAATCCCTCAAATAGAACGCATTTGTTTCTTTGTTAAAAAAAATGGGCCTCATCACATAAGCTTTATATACATCACATTGGGCCTTAAACACGGGCTGAATACACATCACAATGAGCCTCAAATACAGGCCGCATATATATCACATTGGGCCTCAAACACAGGCTGAATGCACATCACAATGAGCCTCAAATATGGGTCGCATATACATTATATTGGGCCTCAAACACGGGTTAAATGTACATTACAATGGGCCTCAAATACGGGCCGCATATACATCACATTGGGCCTCGACAATCGGCTTCGATATCTGACCTTGACAATCAGAATCAACCTCGATAATCGACCTCGACAATCGACTTATACAATCGGCCTCAACAATCGAAATCGGCCTAGACAATCGGAATCGAAATGACCTCAACAATCGGCCTCGACAATCGGAATCAGCCTCGATAATCGGAATCGGCCTCGATAATCGGAATCAGAATCGGCTTCAACAATCGGCCTCGACAATCGGAATCAGAATCGTCCTCAACAATCGGAATTGACTTCGATAATCAGAATCAGCCTCGACAATCGGCCTCGACAATTAGCCTCAATAATCGGCCTCGACAATCAGCATCGACCTCGATAATCAAGATTGGTCTTGACAATCGGCCTCGACAATCGAAATTGGCATTGGCAATCAGCATTGGCCTCAATAATCGGCCTCGACAATCGACCTTGATAATCAGAATCGGCCTCGACACTTGAAATCGGCCTCGACACTTGAAATCGGCCTCGATAATCGGAATCGGCCTCGACAATCGGAATTGGCCTCGATAATCAAAATCAGTGAGAATGGGCCTAACAAGGCCTAAGGGAAGGTCACAATGTGGACATACAACCATCATTGGCCATTTAACCAACATTTCTCCCAAGGAGTAACCTACATAGGGCCAAACGCATAGTGGGCCTATGGCCTTGCACAAAGGTCTAATATAAATCGCGATGGGCTTCATCATATGGGCCAGAATACATGACAATGGGCCTAATCATATGGGCTGAAAAAGCATCAGAATGGGCCACAAACAATCACAATGGGCCACATATAATCTCAATGGGCTACATATAATCACAATGGGCCACATACAATTTTAACGGGCTAGAAATACATCACATGGGCCTGATATACATCATAATGGACCACAACCCATGGTCCTCAAATACATCACAATGAGCCTCATATCTGTGCCGCATATACACCAAGTGGGGCCGCATCAATGGGCCGTGCCAATGGACCTCATATACATCAAGTGGGCCGCATCAATGGGCCACACCAATTGGCCTTATATACATCAAATGGGCCGCATCAATGGGCCTTATATACATCAAGTGGGCCGCATCAATGGGCCACACCAATGGGCCCCGAATACATAATAGGTGGCCTCAAATGCATCTAATCAGGCCCATCGTTCTAGATGAGCTATCTACACCATACATCTATTTTTAGAGATCATTTTAGAATGTTATCCAAATGAATCATACGAGCCACAACACAAATAACCGTGGAGATAATGATTCTCACTGTTAAACTAATCACAGGGCCCACCATAAAGTTTATTTCCCATCTAATCTGATCATAAGGTCACAAAGACCTGGATTAAGGGGGAAAACAAATATCATATTGATCCAAAAACCTCTGTGACCCAACAAGGGTTTCAATGGTGGATGTTCAATCTCCACTTTTTTTTTTGTAGTGTGGTCCACCTTATCATCAAATCTGCTTCATTTATCTGTCCCAAGCCTTAAGATGAGCTTGCCAAATGGATAGACGGTTTGGATGGAACACATCCATCAAGGTGGGGCTACTGGCCGTCTAACAGATGGACGACCCAGATGTAACACGTACCATAGTGGGGCCCACAGAGTTTGCTGACCACAGTAGCTTTATAGCTGTGTGTGATAGACCAGCCAATCCGCTTCTCACATCAGCATCAGGTGAGTCCTACGTTGGGCCCACCACAATGTTTATATATATAATAATAATATTATCGTTATTATTATTTTAAACGTCCAGGCCTGGACGTCTGTGGACGGACGGCCTAGGTAACTCATACCTTACGGGTCCCATCATCCCATGATTGATGGTGTGGATTAGTACGCATACATCTCGGTAGTCCCCATCGTCCAGAACACTGGACGGTGTGGATGGAAGGCACATGCATCATAGTGGGGTCCACAGACCCACTGAATGGTGTGGATTTACAACACATACATCAGGGCCCCACGACACTTGGGACGTCACTATAGCAGCTTAGCTGCTGGGGCCCACCGTCTGGATGGACGGTGTGGTTTTAAAACACTTACATCAATGTGGGTCCCACCTACCCACACGTGTCACACGTGGGGTAGGCCCACGTCCAAAACAGATGGACGGTACGGCTGTAGTACCAATATACATCACGGTGGTCCCTCTCTACGCTGTCTAGAGTATTGACGGTGTGGATGAAATACACACTTCAAGGTGGGTGAATCTCCACCGTCTAGAGACTCTGGACGGTGTGAATATAATACATACAACTGGTGGGTCCCACCGTCCTAACCATCTGGACGGTGGCGGGTGTAACTCTACAGCAGGGTGGGTCCTACGTACTGGATACGTCACGTCATCAAGGTGGACCCCACATTTTGGATCAAGCTACCATTTGTATTTCCCTGTCCAGGCCCACCATCTGGACGGTCGAGGTGAACTCGTCCAACAGGTGGGGTCCATACAGGTGGACAACACGGATAAAATACATACATCTAAGTGGGATTTCCACCGTCCACACTATAGATCTAATCCGTTTTTCTGTGGGTCATAAAAAAATAGAGAGAGAGAGAGGGATCAGATAGCAAAGGGATCCCGCCACTATGGGCACCTCATATGATCACAACACATACATCGAGATGGGTCCCACCACGTGTGGGCCCTCAATCATCAAATCCAAGCAAAATGATACAAATCTAATCCTAAAAAAAGCACCCATCTCAAGATCTCTTCTTCCTTCTTCCATCAACGCGTTTTATAACTCCAAAGGAGGGTGGAGATGGGAGGTAGGAAGGTGGACCAGACTAGTTTCTCCATTGAAGCCATGGACATTGGAGTTGCTTGGGAGATGGAGTTTTGAAATGAGAGAGAGAGAGAGAGAGAGAGAGAGAGAGAGAGAGAGAGAGAGAGAGAGAGAGAGAGAGGTGATGTAAGATGGTAATGGGTGAAAAGGTGAGTGATGACAGTACTTGTGTAAGGGAGAGATTTGACTTTGAGGATGAGTGGTTGTAATTGGGGATGAGTGTGAGTGATGGGAGTGATGAGATATGTACTTGACATTTGATGTGATGGATTCTCTCGGGATTGCAATGCGTGGTGTTTTCCTCGAATTGAAGACGGGCCCACATCTCCTAGCCCGAGTATCGCCTCGGGGCGCAGGACGCGGTGTTGGAACTGCAGTGACGGGTACAAGTCTTGGGTCGAGCCGACTTTAATATATGGGACATGACTCAGGATAATGTGCAAACACCGATAATAGATCGCAGGTCACCAAAATTCGACCGGGAGGACCGTGGAAGCCTAAGAAATGATACGGTCTAGGATTTAAAGTGATGAAAAGTTCACCTTCAAGTGAGGATGTGCTACATTAAAGTCATGGAGTATTGCTTCAAGTTTAAGTACGGATTTAAATTTAAGATCAAGTCAAAGTGCTAGCTCAAGTGCAAGTTTTAGACTTAGTTCATGTGTTACTTCAAGTCTATATGTCAGCTCAAAGGCACTACATGTTCAAGATCAAGTTTAAGAACTTCAAATGTTCAAGATTAAGTTCAAGAATTTTAAGTGTACAAGATTATGCTTCAAGAACTTCAAGTACAGGATCATGGCCAGTTTTTATTGAAATATTTTTTGTATTTTTGGAAAGATGATCTGGTCCATCAAATCAGCGGATGCGATTGATGTCAGTTTTTATTGAAATATTTTTTAGATTTTTTGAAGGATGGTCCAGTCCATTAAATCATGAATTGATGGTCGTGATGGATGTCATTTTTTATTGAAAATTTTTTGGTATTTTTTGGAAAGATGATCTAGTCCATCAAACCGTGAATTGATAGTCACGATCGATGTCGGTTTTTATTGAAATATTTTTTGGAATTTTTAAATGATGGTCCAGTCCATCAAATTGTGAATCGACAATCACGATTAATGTTGGTTTTTATTGAAATATGTTTGGAATTTTCGAAAAGGTGACCTGGTCCATCGAATCGTGAATCAATGGTCGCGATCGATGCCGGTTTTTGATGAAATGTTTTTGATTTTTTTTGAAAAGATGATCCAGTCCATTGGACAATGAATTGATGGTTGTGATCAATGCCAGATTTTATCAAAATATTTTTTGGAATATTTGAAAAGTTGATCCAGTCCATCGAATCGCGATCGATGCCGATTTTTATTGAAATAGTTTTGGAAATTTTAGAAGATGATCTGATCCATCGGACCATGAATCGATAGTTGCGATCGATGCTAATTTTTATTAAAATATTTTTGACATTTTTTGGAAAAATGGTCCATCAGATCGTCAATCAACAATCACGATCGATGCCAGTTTTTATTGAATTATTTTTAGCATTTTTGAAAAGATGATCTAATCTATCAAATCATGAATCGATGGTTGTGATTGATATTGGCTTTTATTGAAATATTTTTAGAATTTTTTAAGGATGGTCCAGTACATCAGATCATGAATCAGCGGTCGCAATCGATGTCATTTTTATTAAAATAGTTTTGGACTTTTTAAAGGATAGTTTGGTCCATCGGATCGCTAATCGGCGATCTTGATCGATATTGTTTTTATTAAAATATGTTTGGACTTTTTTAAGGATAGTCTAGTCCATCGGATCGTGAATTGACGATCAAAATGGATGCTAGTTTTTATTGATTTTTTTTTGAATTTTTTGGAAAGATGAGCTGGTTCATTAGACTGCGAATTGACGGTCGCAATTGATGCCGATTTTTAAGTGCTTTAGATATTCTCTCCTCTTCATAATATCTCCCTAATTTCTCCTCAATTTCTCACAAGATATGGGTTTTCACCAAAATTTGAAATTTCCCTACCATGTTCAAAATTTCCTCTCTTCTCTCTGCGATCACTTCATCTTCATTTTGTACCAAATTCCCTTGCAACATCTCTTCCCAAGTGGACCCTCTTCCTAGGTGAAGAGACGTGTCTAATCTCACAAAGAGAGAGAGTTCGGCTGTTTGAGCCAGTCGACTAGATAATGGGTTGCAGATCCTTTTCCTATATATTCAGACCTTCCTACCCTCGTCCAGCAATGGTTTTAACCTCTTAAAGCCCCCCCTCATTTCTCTTCTTCTAGCAACCCATGAAACTTGACCCCAAAGAAAATTTATGAAAAATTAAAACTCAAACCTTTTAAGACCTTCTCTAGGTTTAGAATGGCATTTTTCCTCAAGTATCGACATGTGGGAATGGCTAAAAGTGGAGTTTTCCAATTTTTCAGTGAATTTCCTCCCTTTGGACTGAAAAATTGTATTGGATTAGTGTCTCTAATTAGACTCAACAAAATTCATGTCCAAATATTTTTATGATTTTTCTAGATGTCACGAATGTACCTCTTGACAACCCCATAAAATTTTAGGGCAGTCAAAGTTATAAAAAAGATGACAAAAATTTAAATAGTGGTTTGAAAATGGTAAAAACTGTTGTTGGACAATTGAGTTTTTCTGCCTTAATGGTGGCAAAACCCTAATCAAACGTAGGATTTTTTATCTGAAATTTTTTGTGGTAATCCACCAGATAGTCAGGGACTTAGGTTCCAAATTTCAGGTCACTTCAATGCACGATTTGAAAATGAATATTCTGAGAGTAACAGTCTACCTGTCAGTTTGGATTTTTGCAAAAGTTTTCCTGAGATATTTAGACGGATAGATAAACCTACAATACTGACCTAAATACTTTCTTGAGGAATTTGGATGATGGTGCCTTGACAAATTTTTTTATTTTATCGAAGATAAGGTCCCTCAGACTAGGTCCCAACATTTTTGTTATTTGATACGTGTGCTACTCTATCATTTATTGCCTGCTCTATGGTAGAAAGATTAAAATTGAAAATGAGCCAAATACATACACCCATCACTATAGCCTCCTCTGTGGGAAAGTTCGTTGAGTTAAGCAGGGGAGTCAGGCATGTCCCATTTTCCTAGCCAACCATGAAATACATGCCAACTTGGTAGTTATGAACATGAGACAATTCGATATCATACTTGGGATGGATTGACTCTCCCGTGTTCATGCCAATCTGAACTACCATGCTAAGACAATTACCATATCTATACTTGAGCCAGCCCTTTTTACATTGCAAGGTAGGAGTAGTTATGAGGTATTCCAACATCTAGTCGTGTTGGAAGAGATGAAATCGGCCGAACATACACTAGATCAAATACATGTGGAAATGAATTTTTTTGAGGTTTTTCAAGAAATACCAAGATTACCTCCTAGGTGTGAAATAGATTTCAGAATTGATCTTATGCTTGGGACCACACCAATCTACATACCCCAATACAGAATGGCCCCATGTGAGATAGATGAACTTAGAATGTAGATAGATGAACTTCATCAACATGGCTTTATTCGGCCTAGTATCTCCCCATGGGGTGCATTGGTCCTCTTTGTCAAAAAGAAGGATGGATCATTGCGCCTATGTATTTAGTACATAAAGTTAAACAAGGTGACGGTAAAGAACAAGTGCCCTTTGCCCCTTATAAATGACCTATTTGATCAACTCAAAGGTGTGTAGTACTTTTCCAATATCAACTTTAAATTCGGGTACCATTAGATGAGGATAAGAAAGGAAGACATACCGAAGACGGATTTCAGGACTAGATACGAGAATTATGAGTTTCTAATTATTCATTTAGAACTCGCCAATGCCCTGACGGTATTTGCAGACCTCATGAACCAGGTCTTTAGACCATACTTGAACTGGTTTGTCATCATCTTCATTGATAATATTTTAATTTACTCAAAAAGTCAAGAGGAGCATGGAGAGCATTTGAGAACGATACTAAGTACATTGAAGGAACACAAGCTATATGCCAAGCTATCCAAGTGTGACTTCTGAAAGGAAGAAGTTAAGTTCTTGGGACACATTGTAAAACATGAGGGTATTACAATTGACCTATTTAAGGTGGAAGAAATTCTAAAATGGGATCAACCCACTAAAATTACTAAAGTTAGAAGTTTCCTAGTATGGTTGGATACTACAGATTTTTTATTATGGGATTCTCAAAGATTACTCATCCCTTAACACAATTAACAAAAAAGAATGCATGTTTTGCTTGGAATGATGAAGCAAAGATAGCCTTTCATAAACTTAAGACAAAGTTGACATCGACCCTTGTGCTCACTCTTCCTGAGGAGGGAGCAAAGTTTGTGGTTTATAGTGATCGCATCACGAATAGACCTAGAATGTGTACTGATGCAAAACACGAGGATAATTGGTTATGCTTCAAGGCAATTGAAGAAGTATGAAGAAAATTATCCTACACATGATCTAGAGCTCGCGATGATCATTTTCGCATTTAAGATTTGAATGCACTATTTATATGGAGAAGAATTTGAGCGATATTGTGATCATAAGAGTTTAAAATATATATTCACTCCAAAGGACTTAAACATGCTCCAACAAAAATGGATGAGACCTTGAAATACTATAATTTCGGGTTATCTTATAATTCAGGGAAGGCCAACCTTGTAGCATATGAGCTAAGACGGAAGAGAACCCATGAGTTCGGGGTATGAATTGTGCTACAAATCCAATTATGACACGCTCTCATTCCAACTGTCAAAAACAAAACCAAGCAATACATATATCATGGTGGGGCCCACAATACCCCCCAGTATTGGTACGGAGGAGTCACTACTGATCCGGGTATGTATTGGAGAGGGCCTTTAATCTAAACTAAGAGTGGACTTTGAGTAGTGACCCCTCCAGTACGAGGTGATCGAGGTGTTGTGGGCCTCACCATGATGTATGTATTTTATTCATGCCATCCATCTATTTTTACGTCTCATTTTAGGACATGAGCTCAAAAATGAGGCAAATCCAAGTCTCAGGCGGACCACATCATGGAAACAGTGGTTGATTGAATGCCCACCGTTAAAAATGTTTTAAGGTCTCCTGTAATGTTTATTTGCATCCAACCTATTGATTAGGTCACACATACTTGGATGTATAAAAAACAAGACTATCAGCTCGATCCAAAACTTTTTATGGCTCCCAAGAAGTTTTTAATGGTGGGTGTTCAATCACTATTGTTTCTTGTGGTGTGGCTCATATGAGATCTGGATCAACCTCATTTTTTTTTTTGTTTCAAGCCCTAAAATGAGTTGGCATTGTCAGAGACAATTAATGATACGAGTAACAATATATGGTGGTTGGGATAACTAAAAGGGTGCGGCGTCGATTCATATTCCAAGGAAAGTGGAACGAGCGGTTGCAATAAAAGCCAATTTCTTGGAAAATGGAGCACATGTCTCCCTACTTTTGCGCCTCTTGTCAACTAGGTAGTTATTATAAAGAAAAAAAATGCTAAGTACTTGGAAGCTAGCATCGATTGATATGACCGAGTGAGGAGGACCAATGCCGTGATCGACAACATTTATTTGCATACAGTTGGTAAATGATGTAAGTCTCGATAAACACAATGATTTGAGTCCTTCGCTTTTCATTTAATGATGCATGCAACAACAAAATCTCGATGAACGGTTGGATATGGTCGATCGTAGTAGTAATATCATTATCTAATGCATTATATTTTGAATGCTAATATATCCTGAAGGAAATGATGTCGTTCTATAGTAATATGTGAGTGGTATGAGAAGCATAATGAAAAGAGAGTTTATTAAAAGTAATAACGGGCCATCGGCCGATTACATGAAATGAGAAAAGAAGAAAACAAATGGCCATCGGTTGAGAAAGGTGGTTTAGGCATATGTTGCCTTTATCTCCTCAAATTTATAATGATTTACAACTACTCGGCCTCCATAACTTCCTTCTTTGATTTCCATTTAGACCCTTCCTCCATGAAGATGGGTAGGAAGTGCAGAAGTTGGTTGATGTAAATGTTAGTTGAGGAGACTCTACTTTCAACCTCTCTTTTTTTAGTGAAGCTCACCCACGACCGATTCTTGTAATCAGCAATCCGGAAGTCTATGAAAGAGAGAAGATCCTCCATAATAGCAGGATCCTGCGTAGTATAAGTGCATTCCTTCTCCTTAATGTCCTTTATGAGCTCAGCATGTTGTGCTTGAAGGACTCAAAGTAAGGTGTGGTTGAACTGATGTACCATGTTCCATTGGAGATGGTCGTTCCATGCCCTCTCATAAGCATCACCCATGGGACGAGACTCTTCCTGAGCAAAAAATTGCTATCTCAAGTATTCAACGATTCTATGGGACTCAAATTTGAGTTGACAATATCGGTCTCCGAGGTAATGGAGCTTCTCCAGTACTTTCAGAATCTCTCTAAGAGGAGCATCAGATTTAACAGCCTTAAAAGCCTCCTTGATGAAGAAACCAGTGTAAAAAAGGAGGGAGTATTAGTCATAATCGACAAGGCCATAGTCGAATATCTCCTTTAAGTAGTCACTAACCTGACTAAGGCAAGAGGAAGAAGGTGAAAATGCACCTACTAAGTGCCCTGATTTGTCAATTATGTTGTGAGTTGAGTCACTCGGACAACAGTGCCTAACAGGAAGATAAAGTCAACTGTCTGCCTCAACTGGATGTGTGGAAGCTCGCCATAGGTAAATCATAGCCTCACATCCCATGTTCCAAAACACCAGGTGATTAAAACCCTTAAAAATAAGTAGAATATCTTAGGGTTTTTGTGTAAGAAAACTTTTTATCAAAAAGAAAAATCTTTAAGTTTTTCTTACACTGTTGATTATATCGATTCCCTTTTCGATATGATCGACCAGCTCTGTCGATGTCCTCGGCATCTCAATCGATACAATCGAGTGAGGACAAAAAGCATCCAACAATCAAACAATCATCTGGACGATTTATCGATATATCGACTGGTGAGTCGATATCATCTATATTCGAATATCAATCCTATCGGAAGAGGATCGATAATATCGACAGACTGTTTTTCGGCGCCTCTATTTTTCTAAAGAAAACTAACATAAGTTTTGATATATCGATGACTGTCCGATTCAATCTGAACTCAAATATCGATCATATCGGAAGTCAGTCGATCATATCGATTGTGGGTGCATGTTTTCTCCAGCATAAATTTTAGGTTGTTTTTAATGTTGATCGGGGTGTCAGTCGATAAATTGATATTCATATATCGATCATATCGAGAACTGGTCGATTGGATCGAATCCGGACACAGATCGTCCAGTAAGCTTATAGGTAAATCTATACGATTTATCGATCCCATCGACACGGTCTCCGATATCATCGATATACAAATTTCGATGACATTGATTGTTCCCCGATCTTATCTGTAGAACCTGAAATTCTTCAAGGCTTCTCTCTCTTATTTTCACCTGTCGATAGATCGATCCATCTCTCGATGGAATCGGAGTTCGAAATCCAATAACATCGATGTGTGTCTCGATCCCATCGACCAGTTGGCAAAAGGTTTCTAAAAGCGAAATGACAATTGAGTTTGTATCATCGAGAGGTCTGTCGATACAATCGAGAGTATACGCTCGATCATATCGACGATTACTCGATGATATCGAACTCTGTCATAAATATGACCGTTTATATCTGTTGGAACCTTTTGCCTATATATAGAGAGAGATTAGTCTTTATTGCTGGGAGAGAAAGAAGAGAGTGCTTTTGAGTGTTTTAAACTTCATATCCTTTATCCTAAGCCCTTTCTCTCAGGAAGTTCATCCTCCAATCCACCCTCATCATTGATATTTTATAGAGTGGATTGGGGAATGAACTTTCGCATTCAAGGATCTTCCAGCTACTACCTTAATGGCAAATCATTAAGTTGGGATGCCTTGAATGCATAGATGATTGGAACCACTCTATCTTCCTTATAGGAAAATCTTTAGAGAGTGATATTTCATCATAACCTTGACCCAACCTAAAAGGCTAGTAAAGGTACATCTTTGTGTTTTGGATCAAGGAAGCTGAAGACTCTTCATCGACAAGAAGGAGATCTTCATCATTACGCTTAAAGGGACTCATCAACTTTTTTGTAAGTACTTAGAGTCCAGAGGACATTTATGATCATTCCTTTTTTAGATTGGGTCATAATGTTGCTCACCATTTGAAGTCCTCAAAGGAGGCCTCCGACGGGAGTGTACGTGCATGGGTGCGTTGTGTGGGCCCTTGCTCTGTGGAGAGCATAAACATTTGGGTGCGTTGTGTTGACCCTTGCTCTGTGTGGGTATAAACATCTGGGTGCGTTGTGTGGACCCTTGCTCTGTGCGGGTATAAACATCTGGTTATGAGTACACCAGCAAAACTCCAGGGTTTGAGATGAACCGAGTAGAAACCTCTATAAAGGTTGAGGGTGAACCTGATTTAAAACCTTAGGTTTGAGGTGAACCATGGAAAACCTCCTTAGTGAAATCCGGTCACTCAAGGGTTGAGTGTGGAAGCCGGTAGTGGAGTAGACAAGTAGTCGAACCACTATAAAATGACTGTGTTTGAGATTGATATTGTCTTTCATTTATGTGATTGCTTTATATGCCTTTATATATGATTATCCGAAATCACATCTTGTGCACACACAGTCATATCCATCACAATCTGATTTATAAAGTTGTTTATCTTACAAGTAGTTTGTGATTGGATCCTCTATCAGGCTTGGAAGCCAGTAGAGTTAATTTTTGAGTAATCCTAATCTGTACTCTGTGATAGGATTAGTGTGATAGGATTGAAATATAACTTATAAATCTTAAAAAAGTCATATTCACCCCCCTCTAGGACATATTGACATATTCCTACTTTAACTCAAGCAGTCTTCACCGCTATTTCATTTTGCATCAGAGCGGGTCTCTCTTTAAGGGCTTAACCACCTAGAGAGTGATCTTGACTGAAGTAGAAATATTGTTAAAGGAGAGGGCTCATCTGTCACTAGACCTCCAGTATTTGATGGTTCAAATTATGCTTACTGGAAGGCTAGAATGCATTACTTCCTGAGATCTTTAGATCATGAAGTTTGGGATGTAGTTAAAAAAGGATATGTGGTACCATCTAAACAAATTGTACTTAAAAATGAAACCACAATCACTAAACCCAAATCTAATGAGAACTGGACGGCGTTTGACAAAGAACAGCGAAATGCTGAAGTAAAAGCAATGAACGCCATCTACTGTGCCATATCCCAAGACATTTTCAATCAGATAAGTATGTGTGGGACCTCTAAAGAAGCATGAGACTTATTGTAAACAACCCATGAAGGCACAAGCACTGTGAAGAGATCTAAACTACAACTCTTAAGTTCACAGTTTGAAAATCTCAGGATGGAAGAGCATGAGACATTTATGGAGTTTTTCACCAAATTAAACATCATTTGTAACTCCATGGGTGGATTGGGAGAGAAGGTTCCGGCACCTAAAATATGTAAAAAAAAAATCTTAAGATTCTTACCGGCACGGTTCAATCCCAAGGTAACAACAATTGAGGAGTGTAGGAATATTGATGAGATGAAAGTAGAAGAACTAGTAGGTTCCCTAGAAACTTTTGAACTACACTTCACACAACCCCAAAAATTCAAAAACAGTCCTAAAAACTTCTAAGAAACCAAAACATGAGGATAGTGAGAGTGAAAAGGAAGATGAAGATGAGGAAGTGGCTTTGCTGGCACAAAAATTCAGAAGATTTTTTCAAAAGAATCGCGGTCGTCCTTCCAGAGGAAGAAAGGTGAACTTCAAACCTCCTGCAGGTAAATTTGGTAAGCAGACCAAAGAACCACAATGTTATGCCTGTCATGAGTATGGACACCTATCTACCGAATGTCCAAACAAAAAGACCAAGGGCAAGGCAATGGCCGCCACGTGGGATGATACGGAAGAGTCAAACTCAGAAACTTGTGACTCAGAGAGTGATAATGGCCAAAAACCTTTGAAAATTCTTATGGTCTCCACCACTCCAATTATTCCCATGGAATCTGAAAGAAAGAAGAACAACGAGCCACTGAATCATTTTCATCTGACAATGAGGAAATTGAAGAAGAATAAGATAAAGAGCAAAATGAATTATAAAACGCTTACAATCAACTTTACATCCATAGCGTTAATATTGTCAAGAGACTTGGAATAGTTGAAAACAAAAAGAAATTGCTACAAATAGATCTGGATGAAGCTTCAAATATTAATACTCATCTAATCACTGATTTGCAGCAATGCCACTTAGACAATGATAGACTTAAAAGAACTAACAACTCATTGAAATCTAAGTCAGAGAAATTAAAGGAACAAGTCAAAGAACTAAATGAGGAAAACCTGATTCTTCAGAATAAAAATTATACACTTCAAAATGATCTGGAAAAATCTAGAAAAATTGCGAAAATAAACTAAGTGGTGAGAAATTAGAAAAACTGTTAGGAATGGGAAAATATGGAGAGGACAAAAAGGGATTAGGTTATGAAAAGGCTAGAATAAAAACTAATACACAACCAATTGGAAAATCTGTTGCATCCAGTAGTAACATCAAACCTATCCCAGCTCATTACAAAAATGAAGAGTCAGTTTATGAGCTAAATAAAAGAAGTATACAATCATCACCACTTGAGATAGTTGACAGGATGAAGGAGCAGTTAAGTCATGTGGACAAATCAGATAAGAAGAACAAATCTACCACAAGTAAAACTCCTGTAACAAAGTGGGTGATTAAGGAAAAGACAAATTGCCTTGTTACTCAATCAGATCATTTATCAGGCAATATGGCTAAATGGTACCTAGACAGTGGTTGCTCAAGACATGTCACAGGTGACAAGTCTCTCCTTTCAAACTATAAGGATCTTCATAAAGGTATAGTCACCTATGGAGATGGAATCACTGCTAAAGTAATTGGACAGGGAATTATAGAATGAATTAATCTATTTAAGAATGAAAATGCTTTTTGCATAAAAGGATTAGCACATAACTTACTGAGCATCTCTCAAATCTGCGATAATGGGAATGTGGTAAATTTCAACAAAGAAGAATGCGAGATTCTAGATCAATCAGGAAAATCAATTATGAAAGGTCTTCGCACAAATAACCACTGCTACATTATTGTAGGAAAAAGAAGGAGTGATATTGAGAAACACTGAGAGTGAAGAAATTGGTCCAGGTTATGCATCAAAACCTGGATATTTGTTGAAATGATGCAATTTTGCTGAGCTTTCAAGAAACAATCTGAGGCATCTCACCTCACTTTTTGCACATAAATATCCAAATGTTTATACTTTTTAATGTACAGATGATATACAAAATTTTGTTGATACTCTCTGCTACGAACTTCAATAAGATACTATCCTGTATAAGAACAATCGTTAGACTGGAGAAAAACTCGAAAAGAACCACCTTCGATATGAGTGTCGATAGGCCACTTGAGAATGTCGATCACATCGACTGAGAATTGATAGAATCGATGACTCTCAGGGTAGTTGAAACGTCGGGACGGTTGTTCTTCCCTAGAGCTTGAAATTAGAAATCAAAATTTGGAATCAGAAAATATGATCAAAGGGATAGATAGTAGTTGCTTGGTGAGAATCAGAATATTAAAAGGAGAGCCGCATCTGGTGCTCTCAAACCTGGACATTTCATCTCCCCAAGATGGAAAAAGAGAAAGGATTGTTTCATCCACAACATGCATCAACTGAAGAGAAGAAAGGTAAGCATGATGCAACCACCTCTTCTTCTTTATTCAATTTAAACCTTGTGGCGGAGCGAATGGTTCACAAAAAGACCATTGAACCCTTCAAAATCATCGATCTTCTAAAACAGATTGAATGGAAAAATGTTGTGAATCTTGGTGGAACGTTTTAACATAATCTGGTACATCAGCTTATTAGCTTAATCTTCAATATTGATAACAATCCTCCAATCATCTCAGTTGCGGTCGTCAATCGAGTCGAATACATCACGCCCATTCTGATAAGTAGGTTGATTGACATCGGATTCACTGGAATATCTATAACTGATCGCAATATGAACGGTCTTGGTGTATTGGGAGAAATTACTTGTGCTTTGTGCAATGGTGCCACAATTCCTAGGAATGCTAAAAATGTTCTCCATATCAAGTATCTTGATCCTACATATAGGATTCTTCACAGCATTTTCAGCACTAATGTTTATCCCTGTGAAATCTCCGACAACAAACTCTCACCATACATTCTTAACATTCTGTATGACATTCATCTGAGAATTCCAATATGCCTACCCACTCTGATTGTACAATAGCTGATCCGTGTGCTTACAAAAGCATCCATCACTACACTACCATATCCATGTCTTCTATCTAAGCTTTCACGTCAATTTGGACTACCACCTACTTATGATCTTCCTCATCCTTGTGCGTGGTTCAATTTTGAAGACATACATAAACTAAACATCTTTGAAAATGTGTTTTGTGATGGAAGAACTAGTTTAAATCCTGGCAGTAGCAGACTGGTGCACAATTCTGACTCTGTTAAAACCATTCCTGTGCGAGACAGCATACAAGATCTTTTGGATGAACAAGCTCACATTTTAGAAAAACTAAATGATTGCGAAGCCTATCTTTTTGAAGCTCGACAACGACTGATGATCCTATAACGCGCAACTAAACAAGTTTTGAAACGTCTACCTGCTTCATAAGGGTGGTCAGGATACACATCCATCACATCCGTGAAGTCCTCTTGAAATGCTCCAAGCCTAAAAATCTTTTGAATGCCTGTGATCACATTTGTGGGTGTGATGAATTGTAGACTTGCTAAGGTTATTTTTGGTTTGAATATACCCCGTGCGGGTTACTGTTTTGAAGAAATTCTTTTTAGAATTCAAAAATGTCATACTTATGGTACGGACTGCTTGTGATAGATTCTTGTTGACTGCTTTACTCTGTCTTATCTCAATGCATCCATAGTTTTTGCATGACATGTGCTGTTTCACTTATATATCTTTACTACCATCTTGGTTTATCTGGTGCATTATTGCAATGAAGGAGATTTGATATGATGCATGATTCACACTAGTTTACTTCGAATGCCACTCTATCTGGTTCTCCCATATGCTTCAGTCTTCAGTCAATATCACGTTTTATGCCTTTGCCAATGACTGACAAAAAGGGAGAGAACAATTCAAACACCCCAAGCAGAAAATTGTATATTTGTGTTGCAGGTGTTAGGGGGAGCAGCCGCAACAAGAAAGGGGGAGTTTTTGAAATAAGGGGGAGAATTTATTGGGTGTATACATGGGTGATTAGAATTTGTAAAATTGTGTTAATGCATGTACACACAATTTAGGATGTATCTATCTAGATATTTTCATAGGGTGTTTTGGGTATTTTATCACGTAATTGACAAAGGGGGAGATTAAAAGTGCACCTACTAAGTGCCCTGATTTGTCAATTACGTTGTGAGTTGAGTCACTCGGACAACAGCGCCTAACAGGAAGATCAAGTCAAGTGTCTGCCTCAACTGGATGTGTGAAAGCTTGCCATAGGTAAATCATAGCCTCACATCCCATGTCCCAAAACACCAGGTGATTAAAACCCTTTAAAATAAGTAGAACATCTTAGGGTTTTTGTGTACGAAAACTTTTTATCAAAAAGGAAAATCTTTAAATTTTTCTTACACTGTCGATTATATCGATTCCCTTTTCGATATGATCGACCAGCTCTGTCGATGTCCTCGGCATCTCAATCGATACAATCGAGTGAGGACAAAAAGCGTCCAGCAATCAAACAATCATCTGGACGATTTATCGATATATCGACTGGTGAGTCGATATCATCTATATTCGAATATCGATCCTATCGGAAGAGGATCGATAATATCGACAGACTGTTTTCTGGCGCCCCTATTTTTCTAAAGAAAACTAACATAAGCTTCGATATATCGATGACTGTCCGATTCAATCTGAACTCAAATATCGATCATATCAGAAGTCAGTTGATCATATCCATTGTGGGCGCATGTTTTCTCCAACATAAACTTCAGGTTATTTTTAATGTTGATCGGGGTGCTAGTCGATAAATCGGTATTCATAAATTGATCATATCGAGACCTGGTCGATTGGATCAAATCCGGACACAGATCGTTCAGCAAGCTTATAGGTAAATCTATACGATTTATCGATCTCATCGACACGGTCTCCGATATCATCGATATACAAATTTCGATGACATCGACTGTTCCCCGATCATATATATAGAACCTGAAATTCTTCAAGGCTTCTCTCTCTTGTTTTCATCTGTCGATAGATCGATCCATCTCTCGATGGAATCGGAGTTCAAAATCTAATAACATCGATGTGTGTCTCGATCCCATCGACCAGTTGGCGAAAGGTTTCTAAAAGGGAAATGACAATTGAGTTTGTATCATCGAGAGGTATGTCGATACAATCGAGAGTATACGCTCGATCATATCGACGATTGCTCGATGATATCGAACTCTGTCATAAATATGACCGTTTATATCCGTTGGAACCTTTTTCCTATATATAGAGAGAGATTAGTCTTTATTGCTGGGAGAGAAAGAAGAGAGTGATTTTGAGTGTTTTAAACTTCATATCCTTTATCCTAAGCCCTTTCTCTCAGGAAGTTCATCCTCCAATCCACCCTCATCATTGATATTTCATAGAGTGGATTGGGGAATGAACTTTCGCATTCAAGGATCCTCAAGTTACTACCTTAATGGCAAATCATTAAGCTGGGATGCCTTGAATGCATAGATGTTGGAACCACTCTATCTTCCTTATAGGAAAATTATAACGTCCCGAAAATCGGGGGTCGGGTATAAACCCAACTCCCGAGTTTCAGAACATCACTTATGCAACATTTTCAATGATGGATGAATATTGTTCATATTAGTGTAGAAAACATGAGTGGGATTAGACCAAAACAGCATATCATACTCCAGAGACAGTTAAATTAGCAAGCAGAAGACTGTGATAAATATATAAAATATATAAATGATTGTAAGTCTCCAGAGTGTGAACATGTTACCAGGTTAACTAATTACATGTAAACTCCAAAATAGAAAGAAAAGAATATACATGTGTGTGTAAATAAAAGGCAAACCGCCAAGTATATTGGCATCTAATCAATAACCCTGTAAACCCGTCGATCATAACCAGCATATAGGAGAAATCCTCCTCATCATCAAACAAGTCCGGCTCTGCTTCACAAGCAGCGCCATCACCTGAAATTAAAATAGGGACTGGTTGGTGTGCGCAACACCGTCCCGTAACGTGGGAGTGAGTAGCTAACTCAGTGGAATCATAGAGCAAAGGTTAACATGTTATCAAATCAATCAAGCGATAATGATAAAGCAAGCAAATCAAACATTCCTAAATACTGTGATTAATGCAAGCATGAAATGACATGATGGATGCCTTCACCGACATACTCCCTCATGCGACACCATCTTACGTCCGCGGCATGCTTTCTTCCCTCAGTGCTCCACATTTTCCAAGCACATGCAGTGCAATATGAATATTATTACCGAGTTGTTATTAGTCCTTTTCATACAGTAGGATTGAAAAACTAAGGTACTTTCCTTATATCATTTCTAACAAGGATCCTGTCTAGGGTCGTCACTCCTATTAATCTCATACGATGATATATTTCTAGGTCGCTGTAAGGGCTGTCAGGGCTGTTGCACGCACTCGTTGCTCCACTCCCCCATCACCTTATCAATACAGGCCTAGTTTATATCCTTAAGACTGCATCAGAACTCGTCGCCCCCATGCGGTATCAGGATAAACTCAAGGTCACTACAAAGGGCTGCCAAGGCTATTGCTCGCACTCGTTGCTCCACTACCCCATCACCTTATCAATGTAGGCCGACAGTAAGAATATAGTGTCCCATACCACCATAATCTACTCAGAGTAGGGTGCTCACTGGTCACTACGGGGAGGTTTGTAGCCCCAGCGTAGGCCGACAGATCAAATACGGTGTCCCATACCACCATGCCCGGCTCATGAGTCTTAGTGGATCAGGGTTTTCACTAGTAAGTTCAGTACCCTAGGTTCAAGCAGTTATGACGAATACAAGGTGAACATAAAATGGTCAGTCGGGTTACTTGATGAGTCCGACTAGCACGAGCGCACGTTGAATCGTCCGACATGAAGTGCACAAGCACTTCGTGTGGCCTAACCACTGCCGACGAATCTAGTACGACTCGGGTTCGTCATACACATCCTTCATGGTGAATAGAATCCAACCACGAATTCTAAACTATTACCGACTGCCTGGACTAAAATATAGCCCCAAGCACTTGTAATCTAAATTAATGATCATATGTGAGTGACAGAAATGAAACACAATTAGTCCAAGCATGTTAACAACATGTTATAGCATACAACATAAGCAATTCAACCAAACACAAGCATTTCATATATATAAGGAAATCAATTCAATATAACAAACATGGAGAAAATTATGTGCATCATCATATTAGTTGAGAATCCAATCTCAACGCTAAACTACAGCAACATTTACTCAATACTTACTTATACAAACCTTTATACAAACAGTTAATCTACACACATTAGCCTACATAGCGTATGTCGGCCAATAATGTGCATTAGGACGAATATCTTTGCCGAACAGATCATACACACATAACTAGCATAAGTACACGACAAATACTCATGGCAATCATACCGGCAAAATAAGTACGTATACCGCATTTCCTACAAATACCCAAAATACCCTAAATCTCATATTCTTCGTACGTATTCGAATTGAAAAATGAAAAACATGTTCTACATGTCAAACAACATCCTTATCAGTAATCTACCATTAAACGGCATTAAAAGCTTTGAAAAATGGTAACCAAAGCATCTAAAATCTGCACCTTACACCGTAAGAGCATAATGAATCGAATAGGGACTCTACGTCGTCGTCAACGAATGATTGACAACCTACAACACAAGGTGAGTCAGCTACTTAGCCGCTTGTACCCATAGGAGCCTTAAAACAGGTTAGGGTTAGGGTTTTCTTACCTAGAACGAAACCAGAATCGCCGGAATAAGGATGCAGGTAGATGGCTTTGGCACGTGGAGCAGCAGGGAAGAATCCCAAGAGAAAGCCCCAACTTCTCCCTCACTTTCTCTCTCTTTTCTCTCTCTCACTCTCTAGGATTTGAAAAATTCGTATGGGTTAGAAAGCTAAGGGTTTAAGGCCCTTTTATAAGCTAAAAACTCACGGAAATAGACTTATGGCTAAGGTATACTTATACTATAACCAAATCGGGTCTGTTCCGATCCAATAGAGCATTTCTGGAGGTCCTCTTATCAAATGCGGTCGGACTTAAGCTCCCTGACATTGGATCTGGGTCAGACAGAGTTTTCAGTCTGATCAGAAATCCAGATCGACCGTGGCGAACCAGTTTCAGTTCAACGGCTACCGATACTCGATCAGAGCTACAAGTACTATGACATGTAAGGGCTACCTATCCTGATCCGATGGTAAAATTTGATCAAATTCTGACGGTCAGAACGCTTAGAAAATGTAGCACAAGTGACACGTGCCAGATTTCATAATTTATATTTAATTTCTAACATTTCTCACACTCTTCACTCTGGACTTAAGGAAATCGTCGGGGGACATCATTTGGACTTAATTTTTGAGGTGATTGTCAAGTCCAACTAGGCGGTCAGGATTGTCTAAGTTCAGGATAATCGGACTTCCGATGTGCGGTCCAGGTCCGATATAAAGTTTCTGAATGCTCCTGTGAGTAACCAGGTTTAGAGTTTGATCCTAGGTTTTAGAGTATTGTAGCGTCACCTATTCTATACGTTTTGGCTCTAGCAGATAGTATTGAAAGTGATTGGTGAGAATTTCATAGGTCATCTAGTGCAGCGCTAGTTGATTCTCGTTAGATTTCTAAAGGAAGTAGCCTATAATGATTTCCGTTTGAGATGAGATTTGAAGGGTGGAGTGAAGGTGTTTGGAAACGGAAGAAGGAAGAATTTGGAGAGGGACTTTTGGAGAGATTTGAGAGATTTTTCAAGAAACCGAAAGCTTGGAGGGGTGATTTGTGAAGGAAGTATAGGATTTTGAATGAACGCAGGATCGGACCCTGGACCAAAGGGTCCCACTAGGCCCCAAACTTGGTCGGCCCGACCGGCCCACCCGGACGAGCCCGCTGTACAGCGAATCCTCGCCGAACCGGTTTCAGTTTTGGCAATGGCCCGCCATTTGGGCGAGGTCCTCCTTCCCCCCTGGGTCCTAAAAACATGTGGGGCCCACCTTAGATCATTGTGGATTAGCGTGGATGGGCCCACGACTCCGTTTAAGGCGTTTCGGGGCTAATTTACAAACAGGAATGATTTTATGCAATGTATAGCATATGATTTTGGGGTAGGAGACACTAATCTATCCAACTAACCTATTTATTTTATTAGATTCCAAAAGGTTAAGGGTCAAGACCCATTTTATCCATTTATTTACTATTCATGGTAAGTTTTAGCTTTGGTATTATTTTTCATCATTAATACCCTAGGATTGGTGTGTATTATGAATGTGTTTAGAAAATAAATGAAGAATAAAGTGGCGGAGGGTGAGATTTCGAAGGAATTGGATAAAAAGAGGTTTTAGGCTTTGAGATTGAGTGTAAGATATTGGGGTTGACCTACCAGTCATTTCTAGGTTTGGAATGGAATGAAACATGGCATAAACCCTTCGATTGACGGTCTAGAAGTGATTTGGGGTCGTTGGGTGTGATCAGGAGTGTGCACGAACTCAATCTCGGCGACCGTTTACAGTGAGTTTTCGTTTAAGTATAGTTGTTTACTATTTAAACTTGAGGATTCGTGTCTAATATGAAAGTGTTTAGAGAAGTTTGAAGAATGAGGTGGTGAAATGTGAGAGTTTGAAGGAAGTGGGTTGAAAAGTAATTTCTTTGGCTTTGGGATTGAGCTTTGAGAGTGTTATGGTTGACCCATTACCTAAGGACGTCTAATTCCAGGTTGGCAAAAATTCGGGGTGTTACAAAAATCTTTAGAGAGTGGTATTCCATCATAACCTTGACCCAATCTAAAAGCCTAGTAAAGGTACATCTTTATGTTGTTGATCAAGGAAGATGAAGACTCTTCATCGACAAGAAGGAGATCTTCATCATTGCACTTAAAGGGACTCATCAACTTATCTATAAGTACTTAGAGTCCAGAGGACATTTATGATCATTCCTTTTTAGGATTGGGTCGTAGGTGTTACTCACCATTTGAAGTCCTCAAAGGAGACCTCCAACGGGAGTGTACGTGCGTGGGTGCGTTGTGTGGACCCTTACTCTGTGGAGAGTATAAACATCTGGGTGTGTTGTGTTGACCCTTGCTCTGTGTGGGCATAAACATCTGGGTGCGTTGTGTGGACCCTTTCTCTGTGCGGGCATAAACATCTGGTTAGGAGTGCACCAGCAAAACTCCCGGGTTTAAGGTGAATCAAGTAGAAACCTCTGTAAAGGTTGAAGGTGAACCTGATTTAAAACCTTAGGTTTGAGGTGAACCACGGGAAACCTCCTTAGTGAAATTCAGTCACTCAAGGGTTGAGGGTGGAAGCTGGTAGTGGAGTAGACAAGTAGTCGAACCACTATAAAATGACTGTGTTTGAGATTGATATTGTCTTTCATTTATATGATTACTTTATATGCCTTTATATATGATTATCCGAAATCACATCTTATGCACACACAGTCATATCCATCACAATCTGATTCATAAAGTTGTTTATCTTACAAGTAGTTTGTGATTGGATCCTCTATCAGGCTTGGAAGCCAGTAGACTTAATTTTTGAGTAATCCTAATCTGTACTCTGTGATAGGATTAGTGTGATAGGATTGAAATATAATTTATAAATCTTCACCCCCCTCTAGGACATATTGACATATTCCTACTTCAACTCAAGCAGTCTTCACCGCTATTTTAGAAGGTTGGTCGAGAGCCATATCGATAGGGCAAAAGAGTTTAGGTAAAACTAGGTTTCAGTGAGTGGTAGAAAGAAGCCTATCGTTGTTTTTATAGAAAACTCTGCCCTCCCCATGTTTGGAGTATCATAGGCAATTACGGCATGCAATGACGCTTCATATTCTTGGAAAATAGGAACATGTGGCCATCATGGTAGTTACTTCGACCAAGGTAATGCATGACTCCTCGTTTTTCATGTGTCATAGCACCAGTTAGTTATATGTGTTGCAAGAAGTAAAAGAAAGAAAAAACATCAAGTGAAAGATGGTCGATGAAATAAAATGCCATAGTGGCTGATTGTATTGATAAAAAAGGGGTACATGAAAAAAGCTAAAATTCAAAAATACAATACCCTACAAGTGCAGTATTTACTTCTTCCAGTTTCCCCTTCTTCTTAGCCAAGATGGTCTAATGATTCAAGGTTGTCAGTCTAACTTGGCCAATTACTTTCATTTGTGCTTTGGCAAAAAGAGCTATGTCTTTAATTGTCTTCTTCTTCTGAACATACTTAGCTCTCTCCTCCTCAAAATTTCTCTTTAGTGCTCAATTGTGCTTTTAGGGCGACAATCTACATGCTTATGTCCTCCAACTTTGCCTCATATTTATTAAGCTCTTCATGCCCTGCTGAAAGTTTTGTAGCAATATCAATAAATATAACTACTTGGGAAGTTACGTTCGCGTGCTCGTATTCAAGATAGTTGATTATGACATGGAGCTTGCGATTTTCCTTAATCGGGTCCAGAAAATCCCTGGGTACTATCAGTTTAGTCAAGAGACTCTTATATGAACGCCAAAAGACTTAATACTAGTTGATCAACTTGATAAGTTTTTCGATCAGTTTGGTCGATGCAGTTTTTGGTACCTTCGAGTATACGAGTGTTTGGATTTCCTCTCGGATAAGTTGTAACTCGGTAATAGGTGCAGGAGACTCGACCGCATAAATTTCATTGCTGAGGGCTTGTTGGAGGAAAGAGAGGATGTCTTCTAATGTCTTTGATTGGAAACGCCTCTTTAGTAGTCGACGCGGAGCATCATCGGCAGATAGTGGCGCTGGATCACGAGTTGATTCTAAGGGAGGAACATAAACATCAGTCGTTGTGTGGCCAGAGATGATGACTTCATGTGTTGTGCACGACTGAAGTGGTTCTTTGTCAGGGGAAGCTCCAAAGACTAGATATGTTTGTTGGATAGGTGCTAAAGTAGATCGAGAAGAGGAGGATTTTCGGAAGCTCTAGGGAGTGAAAATTAAATGACGATCATCATCATCCTCTTCGTCTTCCCGATCGATAATAATTGTAGGTGATTGAGGTTGATTGATCATTTGAAAAATCTTTGTCTTAATAGTCATTACATCTTGAATAGGAGGAAGATGGAGAATTTTTTTACTTGTTGTCCCTTCAAAGTCAGTGGCCTGCTGCTCTATTGCTTCAACGGCCTCGGCTATTGGTTCAACGGTTTGAAGCGTCGATTTAAGGAAAACTTACGTTTTTACGGTCTATAGCTCCTAAGTAACTATAATAAAAATAGAGTTAGAAAGAAAATGATGAGGAAGATGTGAACAAGTGTCAAAATGAAAATAAAAATAACATCTACCTAAATTGGAACTGACAATGACGGTGATGAATCGATTATCCATGGACTAGGGTTTTCTTCAGACTTTTGCCATCACTTGAGTAGAAAGTTAGGAATGGTGGCGGATTATGGTGGTATGGAGTGAGATATTTGTCATCAAATGGGAGATTAAGATCATTCAATCTCACCCTATTCTGCTACCATTTATTCCAGCAACGATTATAATGTGCACTTTCATGAAGTTTAGAACCTTCCTCAATTTCCTTGGAGTAGTCTTCAATGGAGAACCCTGGTCAGTATTTGATTTTGAAATATGTTTCAAAAGAAGATACAACGTTGCCCGACGAAGAGCCTAATTATTTTTTTTACCGCGTGTTACGATCGACATTGGCTGACTTGTTATTACTGGTTGTGGAGCTAAGTCAATGTTGACGATGACTAGAGTGGGAGGTTGTGGAGTCGAACCAAGAGGAGCTCTCAAGTCAAGAATCCTCTTGGAAGCGGCCAGAGATGGCTAAGGTGGAGACTTTCGAAGAATAAGTCCTTTCACCATAACTTTTTGGCATTTTTGTTTTGGAGTTGTCTCAGTCGTAGGAACTACTGCAGTAGTGGCATCGGCCTACTTATTTTTCAATTTATTTATTTTTCAGCTAGAAGCAGTGGCCGATTGGAATGCTACTCTTTTCTTTCTTCACAACTCCATTGAGAAATAGAGTTGACCAATGACGAGTTTAGGAGATTTATTAACCAGTCACTTGTAATAGCTCTCCCACTAGTCCAAGAAAGTATTCATTATTCATTGAGAGGATTCTTGACTTGAGAGTAAAATGAATGCAATGATATATATCGACTTTATCAGCAATCAGTTGAGAGAAAGGTGGTTGATTGCAAGTTTGCTGAATAAATGGGTAATGAATGCATTAGATGAGATCAAATTACCAAGCAAGAAAATTCAGACAACATTGCTCGATTTCGGTCTTGCCGTTTTTCCCAGTAGTTATAATACCACCATAGGGAAGATCCATGTAGATGAGGTAACTTTCTAAAGAAAGTAGCAACTGAGATGTTGATTATCCATACTATCTTCAAAACGGCCTATGACCTAAGCTGGGCTGAATTCTTAAAGTAGGAAAGGGGTAAAAATTTAGTTATGTTTACCTTTATCAAGAGGAAAGAATAATGAGTCCATATAACTAGAGAATATGCGGATCTCCTGAGGAAAATGAATAGCACGATGACCATAAAAAGTATAAATAATATCAGAAGGGATGGGAGAAAGAATAGAGTGAAAGTATTCGTAAATCCACATTTGGAGGAGCTAGAGTTGTCCTCTGCTAAGATATAGACCCTTGGTGGTTACTTCATAAATGCCTCTTGACCGAGCACAAAGGGTGTGAGTGCAAGTTTTCGAACTTGTACGAGCACCTTGGCCATTTGGATGTACTCGATGGTGATCTGGAGAGCATTCACACAGAGCAAATGATGACAAATACAGAGTAGCAAAAAGGTCGTGTATTCTTCATACTCAACTGGGCCTTCATGTTTACGATACACTTGCATGAAGTGTGAATAGGCTTTGTCAGCCTTATTGTTGAAATATTGTGTTTCCTTCTAAGTAAAGCCAAGAAGGAGTTCAGTGAGAGCAAGGATGTCCAAAATCGTAGGACTCATTAGACCGCATTCAAAGAAGAACGTTTTGGTGGATGGGCTCCAGAATGTTGATGTTATGGTAAGAAGAGGATCCGATGGATAGTCATACAGTGATAATTTGATGCATTCATAGATGTAAAACCCTCTCCAAGAAGTTTCATATTGGACACCGACACAGTCAAACCAATCTTCTCATCCTGACTGAAGTTTCGGCCATGAACGTGGATTCTTTAGAGCGTTGGAGTGTTCTGGGAGTGATTCAAATTGAATTAATATTGTTTTGTTAGGACATTTCAGGAAGAAGGGATCTAGTGAGCGAATTTCATCAGGCTCAACTCTAGGAAGGAAAGTCGGTCCCAAGCAGTGCTAGTCTCGGGTGGGTGATTTAAAAATGATTTCATTGGAAAACTTCTCGGAGAGGCCATCCAAGATATTGATCAGATCGTCTTGTTGAAAGATTGTGGGAGCAGAAGATGAGAAAGCCGCCATTATTAGAACAAGAAGGTTAGCATGAGCTTTGGAGATGAAGGAATAGAAAAGAAAGTATGAGAGAAGGAGAATGATTTTTTAAAAAAATTAGGTATACATCGGCTGAGAATCTAGCACATTAATTAGGGCATAATTATTTTCTCATTTGGTATGATTCTTGTATACACGTCATCATGGGAATAGCTCTTTATTTGAAAAAGGGAAATCGAAATCAACATTCAAAATTATCTCAGTTAAAGATGATAACTGAGGTGTTGCCAGGTGTCTTGCAAACCGGCTGTATTTATAAGGGACCATACATCGCTTTCGCCTTTACCCAAAGGCGAATCAACATGAATGGCAATCTTCGTCCTTATTTCTGACTATTCATATAAGAGCCAAATCAGGAAAGGTCGTGTAACTATCACGGAGTTGCGTGGTGTATTTGAAGATCTTTAGAGGTATGTGAAGGATTTTGCAGCAATATAGCTGGTGTTTATACACAATGCCACATCATCTATTAAAAGAAAGTGGTCGAGCGAAAAATAGTTGTGCTGAAGCAGTTATGGGAACATATGGCAGGTTTAGAAGCAATGATAGCGTTAAAATGGTTATAGCAACCGTCAGAACCTGAGAAGCATCCAGATGGTCAGATTAAGGGCATGTTTGTTAACGTTGGAATTCTTCACTTAATACGGAATGTGGAAAAGCACTCGATGTTTAACAGTGTTTGTTAACGCCGAATCAAGAAAGCTCTTTATCATTTTATGTCAAAACTTTTTGGTGAACAAGGTCTAACTTAATGGTGAATCTAGAAGGCAGTCCGCAAACTTTTTTTTAATCCAATATTGCCCATATTTTCTTGTTTACGTAATAAACAACCCAACTTTTAACGTGTTATACTTTTCTAGGCCCACCATGATTTATGTGTTACATCCACTCCGTCCATCTACTTTTTTTATATCATTCTAAAGCATGATCCTAAAAAATATGCACATCCAAAGTTCAAGTTGACCACACCACAAAAAGTAGTGGGAATGGAACGACTATCATTAAAACCTTCTTGAGGTCCACCGTGAGATTATTTACCATCTAACCTTTTCATAAGGTCACATAGACTTGGATGAAGGGAAAACACAAAAATCAGCTTGATCAGAGCTTTCTATAGCCCCAAGAAGGTTTTAATGGTATGCACCCAATTTCCATTGTTTCTTGTAGTGTGGCCCCCTTAAGCCTTATATCTGCCTCATTTTTATCTTCTTCTCTTTTTTCTAAAATGATATGAAAAAATGGATGAAATCCTAACTGGGGTGGTGCGCAATCTCACCAGATTTAGGGACATCGATTCTTAACACCAGCCTTTCACATGAAGTTCGTGTGTTGGAAACCTATGGGGGGCCCACCATGATGTTTATGATAAATCTAACCCGTCCATCCATTTTTTTGAGCTTATTTTAAGACTTGATACCAAAAATGACCTGGATATTAGACTCAAGTGGGCCACATTATCCTATCGTTGAAACCTCACTAGCGTCGACAGTGATGTTTACACGCCATCAATACTGTTCATAACCTCATTCCTATGGATATGAACTGAAACTACATATATTAGTTTGATTCAAAACTTATGTGGCCCCAAGAATATTTCAACTATGGACGTTCAATCCTCATGTTTTCAACCCATTTGAATATTGGATCTGGCTAATTTTTGGCCCCATATGCTAAAATGATTTCATAAAACGAATGGACGAGATGAATTTCTAAAAAAAATCATGCTGGGCGCCACTTAGGTTTCCAGCATTGGAACTTCCTGCTAAAATCTTTGGCAAGAAATCGGTGTCTGAATCTAGGCGAGCAGAGTAGGTGCGACTCGAGATCCACCAAGGTGGGTGGGACCCTTGACTGTGGGGTCCACCATGATGTTTTTGCAAAATTTACCCCATTCATACGTTTTGCGAGCTCATTTTAGCTCTTGATACAAAAAATGAAGTGGATCCAAAACTCAAGTGGACCACACAGGAGGAAATAATAGAGATTCAATGACCATCGTTGAAACATTAATATGGCCACAAAAGTTTTGTATCAGTCCAAGTATTTGTTTTTTCACTTCATCCCAATGTTCTGACCTTATAAACGATTTGGATGACATATAAACATCATGGTAGAGCCAAGGACAGTTTCAATGGTAGACATTTCTTTCTCCTATTTTGCTTCTCATGTGGCCAATTTGAGTTTTGGATCCACCTCATATATGGTCATGTGTCCTAAAATGAGCTCGCAAATGGATGGATGGGTGGATTTCTCACTAATATCATGGTGGGCCCCACCTATCATATCAACAGGTTGGATTGCAAGTAAACATTCCCATGGAATCCATGAAGTTTTAATGGTAGGGATTCGATCATGATTATTTCATATGGGTAAATGTGTCAAATTAAAATATATCAAACATTTCAGACATTAGTTAACAAACTAGTTTTTTTATATTCATTATTAGTTTTTCGACTTCAGATTGAGATTTCATATTCAGATTTCGGATTTCAGATTTAACAAACATGCCATAAGGTTATAAATAGGAAATGAATTCAACAAAAAAAATCTTAACATACCACCCAAAACAAATCAAACCAAATCTATCTTTTAATTATCATTTCAATTATTAGTCAATTATATCTCTTAATATAATCTTTGTCTTTATCAGTCATTTACATTCCTTAATCTTTATCTTTATCGGTCATTTACATTCCTTAATCTTTATCTTTATCAGTCATTTACATTCCTTAGTGTAATCTGTAGCAGTAATCAAGTAACCTTTAACTTTAACTATAATTCGAGTCTACACTCATATGTTGGATTCATTTCGAGTAGCAAGCAAAGTTCTCTATCCAGAGAGGTGTTCTGCAATTGTTATAGAAATTTTCTTTTTATTTTATTTATATTGAAGACAAAAAGTCATTTTGTACAGAAGGCAGATGTGTGACCCATTTTTAAAGGACGAATCTCATCCTTTGACCGTCGCCTGATCATCTGAAGCAACACTGTGCAAGCGGCTAAATAGGTGACTGATCTTATTAGAACTCAATCATATATGATTTATTTCTAACGTATTTGCCTATCTTGGTGCTTGGGTCATAGTTCTTTGGTTTGAATTGAGCCGCACATTCAATTCTTACACGCCTGGACTAAACAATCGATCAAATTCGAAATCGATCCACAATAACGCCTACCCTCTAAAACTTCTCATAAGCCAAAATTTTTTTATGTCAAGCTGATAGATTGGATGACAAATAAACATCACTGTGGGCCCTAGGAAGGTTTCACCGTAAACATCACTATTTTCTATATTTCCTATAGTATGGTCCACTTCAGCTTTGGATATGCTTCAATTTTGGACTCATGCCCTAAAATAACCGGTAAAATGAATGAACTGTGTGGATAAGATACATACACTGGGTTCTGTCACACAGGGTTTACTTAGTACACAGTTTTCATCCCATGTGATCGTAAGATGCCCACAAAAAGAGAAACTTTGACACTTTGGCAGTGTCATGGATGACCCGCAGTCGGTTACAAATTACTTAGAAATTATTGACATTCCTTTGAAAACAATTACAATGAACCTTGTTACAACTTTAGATGTATCATCAACTAAAAAATAGGCTCGTATGCTTATCTGACCATTAGATAAGGAAAGTGAACATTTATTAGATGGTTGGAAAGGTAAAATATCCAATGTTCTTATTTCAAGAGACAAGTGTTCACCAATCAGCGTTTAGGATTGTGCAACAAATCTAATTGTAATTGTAACTTTAAGACATTATCTTACACGGCTCGTTAATTTCAAGGGATTATTTTGGCACATGAGAGAAAAAATGAGGCAAATCCAAAGCTTAAGTGAACCCCAGAAAATAGTGAAGACAGTGACACCACTATTGAAACATTTTTGGGCTGATCGTGATATTTACTTGAGATCTAACCTGTTCAAAAGTTAACACCGACATGGACGGAAGGAAAACACGAATATCAGCCTTGATCGAAAGCTTTGTTGGCCCATAAAAGTTTGTGAGGATATGCATTCAATTCCTATTATTTTTTTTATGGTGGGCCCACTTGAGCTTGGGCTCTTTCTTATTCTTTGGTCATGCCCTAAAATGATCTCTCCAAATGGATGGACAATGTGATTACAACACATATATTATGGTGGGGCCTAAAGAATTTGGTGACGTCACTTCTATTGGTGCTTGATTTCTTATATTGGTCACGTGATGAGTGTGGGCATGCTGGAATTGAATCTACAGCTCAATTCAAACCAAACAACTATGTCCCCAAGCGCCGAGATAGGCATATACGTAGTATATGACCGAGATCAAATGAGATCGGCTACTAATTCACCCACTTGCTCTGTATGTAAATAGGATCGAACGATATTCGTAGGGTAGGGTTCATCATTTAATGATAGGTTACACCTTTGTCTTCCTTATGAATGGACTTTTCAATACAAATAAATGAATGGCATGAAAGTAATACTTACCGTTAGTCACGGAGATCAGTTACAAAACACCTTTCTTGATGGAGAATTGAATACAACCTATGACTGTAGACCCAAATTACAATTAAGATTACCAGCTACTTGATTAATGTTACATATTATACCAAGGAATTAAATAACAGGTGAAAAGTAAATGATTACATTAAGGAATGTAATTAACTAGTAGAAAAGGTAAAGTAACTACATTGCGAATGTAAATGATGGGTAATTAAAATTCTTATGGGGAAAATATACCGACCTACTGTTAACAAGTCAGGTCAAGTATTACAACAGTAATAGGCATGACCCAGTGGTTCAACACTCGAATCTCGGCTAACTAGGAAGAAAGCTCGACCTCTCTGCATTAGGTCGAGCTTGACCCTCCAACGTTAGCCCGAGCCTGACCACAGTGAATACACCAAGCTTGACCTTAACGAATATGTTGAGCTCGATCTCAACAGGCTAGAGGACCATCTGAAAGAGATCACCCACCTCGGGTCAACTGGGCTCGCCACCCCCAATAACGACGTCACCTTAGGTCTGCCAAGCCCAACCTGACCAACACCCGGTAAGCCCATGATTCGCTCCGAAGATTGCAGGAACCAACTCCAACACGATTCTCCTCGATATCCTAGCCGAAGATCTAGAAAGATTCATCACGCATAAAATAGGGCCAGACGCCCTCTACGGCACCGCCTCTCCCCACTTATAAATGAGAACATTCCCAAAGGTAAGAGGTACACACAATGTCTAGCCTTAAACACTTGGCACTCAACTAGACCCAGATCCCTGACTTTGGCATTGGAGGGTCCCCGGCACGAGCGAAGGTCTTCTTTCTTTGTTCTTTATGTAAGTTCATAAGCCCAGGGAGGACTAACTAGCTTTCTGCATCAACAGTTTGGCGTCGTTTGTGGGAACAACATTTGAAATTTGTTCTTATTTCATCACAGTCGAGCGATGGCGAGAGGAAAGAAGAAAGCCTCGGCCTCCCCATGCGCACTCGACCTAGCACAGCCGAAGTAGTCAGCCAACCATAGAGGTTCCTCTTCTCAGATGTAAGCCGATTCCACACTCATGGGTCTGGAGCATCGATCCCGCAACCATGGAGGTCCACTTGTGTCCCTCGAACACCAAGTCGAGGCATTAAACACAACATGAGCTCGATGAAGCGGTTGTTGGAGCAACTGCAACCCCGCCCAACCCAAAGGGCAGAGCATGCTTTGGGACGAACAGTCCCATAAGCTCACGATGCATCTGAGTCGCCTACCCGCTCCCATTGAAGTAAGTGGGATAATGCCTCCAAGCCCTTGCCTTCCCATGTCTCTGGAACTACCGCTCTGGCGACGACCGACCTACACCATGAGTTGGAGAAAAAGAAATGTAGTATAGCCTCCAGGGCGGCAAACGAAGTGGTAGTCGAAAGTGGAGGCCACAGGGAAGCCGAGCTCAAAGACTTGCGAGGTCAAATCGGTGACATGCGATAAACCTACCAACCAAACGTCCTAACCCCAGTGGAGGTGATGCTGGAAGAGACCGAGCCTCCCTTGACTACTGGTAATCATGACTGTGCAGGTCCCTCTAATGTTTTGAATGCTGCAGATTGCCCCGTACACAAGAATTACTGATCTCGCCGAACACTTGGAGTCGTTCAAAGCCTGGATGGAACTTCACTGCGCGCCAACCACGGTCATGTGCCGAGTATTCCCAATAACCCTGACCGAGCCAGCTTAGATGTGATTCTAACAATTAAAGCCACAATCAATCAGTTCATTTGCGCAGCTCATCAAAGCTTATATTGCTAACTTCATTGGAGGAAAACAGAGACTTAAATCGGCATCACACCTCCTCCATGTCGTCCAAAATGATGGAGAACTACTGAAAGACTACATCAAAAGTTTTAAGCTAGAGGCGTTGCAAGTGCAAGCACACTTGGAGGAGATCGCCCTAACTGCAATGATGGGCGGTCTGTGGGAGGGAAGATTTCTCTTCTCACTAGATAAAAATCCCCCTACAACAATGGCCGACCTCCTCGACAAAGCCTTGAAGTACTCCAACGCCAAGAAAATCATTGGCCTGCAAAGGGCTACTCGGAGAAGGGAAGCTCAGCCAAGGAGAAACGGCCTAAAGAAGAGTCAGCTCTAACCAACAGCAACAAGAGGAGGACAAATGATGAGCCCACGAGAGGGCAGCGCTTGAGCAGATGACCCGATAGCAAGTTCAGCTCGTATACCCCTCTTAATACAACGCCCATGCAGGACTTCATGGAAGTTTGGGACAAGTGGATCTCGAATTGGCTTAACAAAATGAAAGTCGATGCCGACCAGGGAGATAAGAGAAAATTTTGCACTTTCCATTGCGACCACGGTCACTTGACGAGCAACTGCTTCGATCTGAAGGAAGAAATTGAAGCGCTTATCTCCAACGGACACTTGCACAAATACATCACCAAGATGGAAGAACACGTAGACTCCAAGAATGAGCAACCTATCAACAACGAATCCAATAGGGAAATCAGCATGATCTTTGGCAGCCCTGCCGGCAGAGATGACTCTAATAGAGCTTGGAGGGCCCATACTCAAAGTATCAGTTAAAGTGTTCCAGAACACCAAGTGCATGTCGCCAGCAGGCCTCTAAAAGAGCAGAGGATGACTTTCTGTGATCTTACCTTTATAGAGGAGGATGCCAGAGTTGTCCACCATCCCCATAACGATGCAGTAGTGGTGACTATGACCATAGCCAACAACAAAGTTTTTCAAATTTTGGTGGATATTGGTAGCTCGGCAGATATCCTCTTTGCTAAACCGTTCAACAAGATGTCGGTCGGGAGGGACTGATTCTGACCTATCAAGACACCTCTGCTCGAGTTCGCAGGAGACAAGGTCACCTCAGAGGGATCAATACAGCTCCCAATCACCATTGGGGAAGGACAGAACCAAGCGATAATAATGATAGACTTCTTAGGAGTCATTGCCCCTCCGTCTATAATGTGATCCTTAGACGAACCTCACTCAATACCCTATGGGCAATCGTATCAATGTATCATTTGACGATGAAGTTCTTGACCGAGCACGACACTGGACTAGTCAAAGGTGATCAACAGGAAGCTCGGTAATGTTATTCCTTAGCATTAATGAAGCACCAAGAGATGAACCTCATTTCTCTCGATCCCCAAGAAGAATCTGACGAAAGAGGATGCCCGATGGAAGACCTTATGTTTATCCCCCTCGATGAGTCTGACCCAGTACGTATAGTTCAGGTTGGATCATCGTTGGCCCTAGAACTGCAAGATGAAATCATGACTCTCCTTTGGTGACATTATGATATATTCGCTTGGTTGCACCAGGAAATGCCCGACATCGACCCAAAAGTGATGGTGCACAAACTTAACGTCAATCCCAACCATAGGTCGGTTAAGTAAAAGAGCAGAGCATTTGAAGTAAAATGATATGCAATAATTGGAGAGGAGGTTGGGAAACTCCTCTAAGCAGGTTTTGTGGAAAAGATATACTATTCGAACTGGATAGCCAAAGTTGACCTAATGAAAAAATCCAGCAGGAAGTGGTGGGTCTGTGTTGACTTCACCGACCTAAGCAAAGCCTGCCCTGAGGATAATTTTTCTCTCCCCCGAATCGACTAGCTCACCGACAATACGACCGGACACGAGCTCCTAAGCTTCATGGACGCATATTCAGGTTACATTTAAATCATGATACGCCCTTATGACAAGCAGAAGATGAGCTTCGTCATTGAAAAAGGTCTTTACTGCCACAAGATCATGCCCTATGAGCTGAAGAATGTTGGGGCTACATATCAGAGACTTGTAAACAAGATGTTCACTCAGCATATCAGGCAATCTATGGAGGTCTATGTTGACAATATACTGGTTAAAAGCGTCAAGGCTGCAAACCACCTTTCCGACCTTGAGGAAATGTTCGCGATCTTAAGGAAATACCGGAAGAGGCTGAACCCTGTGAACGCTGAAAAATCGGCGTCCACGCTAATTTTATGTTTATATTTGGGATTGTATGGACTAATTTGGATTGTTGCTGCAGTAGACTTGAAGTTGCCACTAGTCACTTAACTTAAAATCCCACAGTCGGCTAGAACCTATAGAATATATAAAGCATGAGGATCCGAAGATTCTCTTACTTTAAGTTGACTCCTAATCTATGATTTGAGATTCTGAGTAAGGGATCTCGGTTACAAAAAGGGAAGGTGTTAGGCACCCTCTTTGCTCGTATTGGTGTACAGTCTCTACTTCATATGGTAAGATGGTCTCAAGGGATAAATGATGAAGTAATAAAAAATGTGACTAGGCAAACTTAGATTTCTGATATGACAAGATTTGAAATTTTGGCAAGTCGTAAAGCATATGTCCAGAGATTGTCTAGAGGAGAAAGGATGTTAAGAGTAAATGCGATGATGTTAGAATGTTAAGTAATACAACTAGACTACCATAGTTTCTGATGTGACAGGATCCGGTGTTCTGGTAAGTCACAGAACATACATTCAATGGTAATCTAGAGGAGCAAGGAGGTTGAGAAGGGAAGTAATGGTACGATATGAAATGCTAATGATGATTGTATGATCTTTAGCTTGCACTTAAAATGGCTTGGATGTTTGGAGTGCACCGTGGTTGGGAGGTTTAAGTAATAATGAGAAAGTTGAGGAGGATTCGAAGGGTGGGAACTTGGAAACTTGAGCTCTCCTTTCTCTCACTTGCTTCCTCTCTCTTACGCTCTCCTCTTTATAAGGATTTTGTTGGTTGTTGGTTGATGAGAAATGAGGAGAAGTGAAGGGAATTTATAGGCTCTTAGGATGGTATTTCTGTAATTCTTAGGACCTTTGAGGGAAAGGATGATGTGGTGACTTGTGGTTGGTTATGAGGAGGGTAGTGCCACATGGCATCCTCTTATAAGCTTTTGAGGCTTGGTAGGATGGTAAATAAGGTGAGTCTCAAGGTCAATTGCATGGAAGAGTTGATTTTAGGAGTGGGAAACAGCTGTGTGCTCAGAGGGCACATTTATCAAGAGACGTCGGTAATCCAATTACCACCTGGCTCCCATTGACTCTAAACTTCAACTTGTGAGTTTTATTTTATGCCTTAGGTATGGGCTTTTGGGCTATTGGGCTTTCTGGGCTTTTATGCTTTTGGCATTTTAGGCTCTTTGGCTAACCTAGGTTTAGTTTGGCTGAAGTCTAGGGTAGGATGTGGGGTTAAGGTTTAATTCTTAAGGATCGTCCATGCCTTAAACAGCTGGGTGGGGTGTCTACAGATGCCCCTCTTTAGCAGGGGTTAGGTGCAACCGAATGCCAAAGCGAGTGGACACCCCATCTTTCTGGTCAGAAAATATTGTGGTTTAGATCTATTGTCTGTCATAGTATCATAGTCAACTTAGTATTTGGAAAAGAGAAAACTTACACATACCATGAGGGTTTGAGGAAAATATTGTGGTTGTCCCCTGCACTTTCTGTGACATTACGGGCCACGAATTACAACCTTCTCGCCTAGGATTGATAATAGCATCGGAGGATAAGTCTAAAAAGTAGGGCCCCAGCGTGTTTTGCGGCTTTATGAGGATTCTCATACTATTTGAATCTTATTGTTCCTTTGCTAAGTAATCACCCTAAGAGTACTTGTTCCATTTGATAGTTAAAGTGGTTAGCTGCCCTGTGCATTCTGCGGCCTTACAGGGAACTCACTACGCCGACTTGGACTCGATTAGACTTTCCGAGTGTCCCAGACTAGGTATGTGCGGGTGACCTTTTTCCATGCAGTCTTCTGATTTTTGATATTTTAGTTATAATGGATTTTCTCAACTTTGAATTGGTTATTCTGACCAGAGATGGATCAAGTTTATCATCATTCTCATTTTATTCTTCATACGACTATCTTGACATTGAGAATCAGGCCAATCATACTTGTATCGCATACGGATTTGATTATCCTCTAGGAAAACCAGAAGAGGTCGAATCTTATTTTAGTATTTGCATTGAACGCTACTGGGAAATATAGGAGATTTCTCAATATTTTGCATGCCAAATGTTTTTAGAAAATTTGAAAAGATTCATCTGATCTTGCGGGAGGGCGTCGTCGTTCGGTTTTTTTAGTGTATTTTTTTTTAGTAAGTCTAAATAGTTCCATTGCCTCCACTAGTGAATTAATAGGGCTGATCAACAAATCTGGCTTTTATTTTGTTCTCGTCTTTTTTATAATATCCTTTATTTTCCTCAAAATTCTCAATTTCTCGTGAGATTTTGTAATTTCTCACAAGATATTCCTTTTTTCTTCTTATTTCATGAGAATCTGTCCTTTCTCTCTCATTTCTTCTCTTTGCCCGTTAGACCAAAGTATTTTCCAGACTTTCGCATCCCATAAAAAAGGAGACAGCGCGCAAGGCCATGCATTGGGCAGTGGGCGGTAGTCCGACTACTGCGAACGGTAATCAAATTACTGCCCGGCACTCGTTTGCTTATTGGTTTGAAGTGGGACGCTAGTCAGGGACTGGCTCTCGCCTCCCCCTATTTCTTCTTCTCGGTCTCTCCTTCAGAGACACCATTATTGTCTCTTGCAACTTCTCCCTTTCTTCCTTCAAGTGCTTCTTCCTTGTTTCCTCTTTCCTTGGTCCTAATATTTCTTCTTAGGTGGTTACCTCTCACTTATGCAATGATCTTTCTATTTTGATGGATTTCAGTACCCATATCCAAGAAGTTTTTGAGACTCAACTTATCAATGGCAATGGATCCTTCTTTCTAATAGGAGAGGCCAAAAATGTGGACCTTTGAAATGATTACCTGAAATTCTGGCATTTTGATCTTGCTGGAAAATTTAATTTTTTTGGCCAGGAAATGTTGTATTTTTTTTCTTTTAATGAAGTGGGGTATGATAAGAAAAGTACCTCACTTTTTATTTGTGCATGGATTTTATTTTTTTTGTCTTTCTCATTTATTCTTTTTTTTTTTTAAGAAGAAGGTTCAAACCTTACACATCATGAAGTGGTGGCCACTAGAATGTAATCCTTTTAATGGACTAGATTGATGATTCGTGGCCCCCCTTGGATCTTCCAATTTTATGGATTTTGATGGTGGGTCATTATTTTAGAGTGGGTCACATCTTTTGCCATGATTTTGGCCCCCTGTGTGGATTTGGATTTCCCAAGTGAGTTTGGATTATGGGCCTATAAATGGTTTGGGATCATGGGCTTTGGAAAATGGGCTTAGATAATGGGCCTTGTAATGATCTTGGATGGTGGGCCTTAAAATGGGTCTTGAATGATGGGCCTTTAGACAATGGGCCTTATAATGAGCCTTGAATCATGAACTTTATAGGTAGGCCTTAGGCAATGGGCCTTGGGACTATGGGCCTTAGAATGGTACTTGGATCATGGGCCTTTAGTAATGGGCTTTGGAATGTGGGCTTGGACTATGGGCCTTAGAATAGGACTTGGATCATGGGCCTTAAGTAATGGGCTTTGGAATGTGGGCTTGGACTATGGGCCTAGAAACGTGGGCTTTAGACAAAGGGCCTAGGAATGGGTCTTGGCCAATGAGCATTTAGGAGCTCATTCATAATGTGTCTTCCCTTTTTGAAATGTTTGAGCCATTTGGGGAGGTAGGGGTGGATACTTACTTGTAAATGTTGACCTTGCAGCATGCCTTATTGTGGTAGGAGTGAGGCTAGGCCTTCCCGTTAGTCAGTTGATCCTTGTTATGTACCTCGGGAGGGTCGACACCTTTCAAATGTGGCTCAAGAAGGAGGGGCTCTTGCTATCTTGAGGGGTCGTGGAGTCTACAGCCATTGGACGGATTGGTTTATGGATCACTAGTCATTATTTTTTCAGATGTTGGAGCGTACTCCACTCTACGACTTATTTAGAGTTCGTCTGAGTAAGATGAATATGGTGTTTTTATCCATGTTGACTAAGCGATGGTGTGCTAAGACCCACACGTTTCATCTTCCCTTTGGAGAATGAGGAATCACTCCTTATGATATCTTCATTCAGCTTGGCCTTCGATACGAGGGGGTTCTATTCCTTTAGAGGAGGGTCTCTTTATTCCTACCGAGGATGACTGGATGAGTCTTCTAGAGATGGTTCCTCATTCTTTTGACTTCTCAGGGCCCAGATTCAAATTGCATTGCCTATCGGCAGATTCCACAGACTAAGGCCGAAGCTATTGTGAAAGCTCACGCCTTGGTTCTGTATATGTAACACCCCGGATTTTTGTCAACCTGGAGTTAGGCGTCCTTAGGCAATGGGTCAACCATAACACTCTCAAAGCTCAATCCCAAAGCCAAAGAAATCACTTTTCAACCCATTTCTTTCAAAATTTCACCTTTTACCTCCTCATTCTTCAAATTTCTCTAAGTACTTTCATATTAGACACAATCCTAAAGTTTAAAAGGTGAAGAACTATACTTAAACTAAAAATTATCATAAATGGTACGTACATGCATAAACTAGGATTTTGACTATTTAATTCTTGGAATCTCATGATGTAGATAGGTTATTTGAATGGATTATCTTCTTCTACCCCAAAATCATATATTGTACGTCGCGTAACTCATTCCAGTTTGCAAATGAGACTCCATAAACGCCTCGACGGACTCGTATGGACAAACGACTCAATTTGGGGGGATCCAAGGTGGGCCCCACATGTTTTCGGCATCCCCGGGGGGTGAGGAACTCGTCCCTGGGGCGATTCCTCACCAAAAAGGTTAGTGACCGGTGAGGACCTTGCCAGTTTGGCGAGCCTCGCCGATCTCGTCCGTATAACGGTCAGGCAGCCCGGTTCTGCATGTTTTTCTACACGTTTTGTCAAACTTTAAAAAATTATATCTCCCTCATTATAACTCTGATTTAGGTGATTCAAAAAAAAATTGAAGCTAAATGAGTCTAGTTTGATATAAAAATATGAAAAAAAATATAATAAAATACTTAATATAGTTTAAAGTAGGACGTTGTGACAACTGTCCGAAAATCACTTGTTGGACAGCTGCTGCTTCTGGAATTTTTAGAATTTTTTTACTACTTAAAATCTCATAAAATTTGGTGGAGATAGGGTAAACTTGATGATGAATCACTAAAAAAATAATTAAAATGATATGATAACTAAAGTGCCCAAAATGGGTCATAGAATGGCCCTAGGACCGTATTCTGACATAATTAGGCTAGAATTTGGTTAAGTACCATACTGAATACTCAGTAGAATTAACCAATCACTTTCAATACGATCTACTAGATCCAAAATGTATAGAATAGGTGACGCTACAATACTCTAAAGCCTAGAATCAAACTCTAAACCCGGTTGCTCACAAGAGCATTCGAAAACTTTGTATCGGACCTGGACCACACATCGGAAGTCCGATTATCCCGAACTTAGACAATCCTGACCGGCTAGTTGGACTTGACAATCACCTCAAAAATCAAGTCCAAATGATGTCCCACGATGATTTCCTTGAGTCCAGAGTGAAGAGTGTGAGAAATGTTAGAAATTAAATATAAATTATGAAATCTGGTACGTATCACTTGCATGACATTTTCTAAGCATTCTGACCGTTAGAATTCGATCAAATTTTACCATCAAATCAGGATAGGTGGCCCTTACATGTCATAGTACTTGTAGCTCTGATCGAGTACCGGTAGCCGTTGAACTGAAACTGGTCTGCCACGGTCGATCTGAATTTTTGATCAGACTGAAAACTCTTCCTGACCTAGATCCAATGTCAGGGAGCTTAAGTCCAACCGCATTTGATAAGAGGACCTCCAGAAATGCTCTATTGGATCGGAATAGACCCGATTTGGTTATAGTATAAGTATACCTTAGAACATGCTGTCCGTTTTTCATTTCGAATACGTACGAAGAATATAAGATTTAGGGTATTTTAGGCATTTGTAGGAAATACTGTATACGTACATATTTTTCCGATAGGATTGCCCCATGAGTATTTGTCGTGTACCTATGTTAGTTATGCGTGTATGATCTGTTTGGTGAAGAGATTCGCCCTAATGCACGTATTGGCCGACATATGCTATGTAGACTAATGTGTGTAGACTAAGTGTTTGTTGAAATGCCTAAATCAAGATGATTTATGCCTGCTATATGTTTTGAATGTAAGAACATGATTTTTGTGTATTAGACAACTCCTTACTATAAGGATTCGTCCTATTCTATCTTGAAATCAACATACGTCATGTATGTTGGAGTTGTGTAGTCCAAGTGTTTGATAAAATGTCTGTTTGAGAAATTGTGTGACGAACTAAATTTAATAGTGGTGTTGAGATAGGATTCTCAACAACCTGAATGATGTTTATGATTTCCTCCATACAAGTTGTTTGATTTAATCGCTTTACTTATGAAATGTTTGTGTATGGTTTCATATATATGTTGTATCTTCTAACATGTTCGATAACATGCTTGGATTACTTTATTTTAATTCTGTCTATCTCATATGCTTATGGATTTAGATTACAAGTATTTGGGGCTATGCTATAGTCCAGGCAGTCGGTAACAGTTTAGAATTCGTGATTAGATTCTATTCGCCACGAAGGATGTGTATGACGAAACTGAGTCGTACTAAAGTCGTCGGCAGTGGTTAGGCCACACGAAGTGCTTGTGCACTTCATGTGGTCGATTCAACGTGCGCTCGTACTAGTCGGACTCATCAAGTAACCCGACTGACCATTGTATGTTCACCTTGTATTGGTCATAACTGCTTGAACCTAGGGTACTGAACTTACCAGTGTTAACCCTGATAACCGTGGTACCTTGATCCACTAAGACTCATGAGCCGGGCATGATGGTATGGGACACTGTGGTCGAGATGTCGGCCTACGCTGGGGCCACAAACCTCCCCGTAGTGACCAGTGAGCACCCTACTCTGAGCAGATTATGGTAGTATGGGACACTATATTCTTGCTGTCGGCCTACATTGATAAGGTGATGGGGGAGTGGAGCAACGAGTGCGAGCAATAGCCCTGGCAGCCCTTTGTAGTGACCTTGAGTTTATCCTGACACCGCATGTGGGCAACGAGTTCTGATGCAGTCTTAAGGATATAAATTAGGCCTGTATTGATAAGATGATGGGGGAGTGGAGCAACGAGTGCGTCCAACAGCCCTGACAGCCCTTGCAGCGACCTAAAAATATATCATCGTATGAGATTACTAGGAGTGACGACCCTAAACAGGATCCTTGTTGGGAATAATATAAGGAAAGTACTCTAGTTTTCCAATCCTGCTATATGAAAAGGACTAATAATAACTTAGTAATCATATTCATATCACACTGCATGTTCCTGGAAGATGTGGAGCACTGAGGGAAGAAAGCATGTCGCGGACGTAAGATGGTGTCGCATGAGGGAGTATGTTGGTGAGGGCATCCATCATGTCATTTCATCCTTGCATTAATCACAGTATTTAGGAATGTTTGATTTGCTTGCTTTATCATTATCGCTTAATTGATTTGATAACATGCTAACCTTTGCTCTATGATTCCACTGAGTTAACTACTCACTCCCACGTTACGGGACGATATTGCGCACACCAACCAGTCCCTATTTTAGTTTCAGGTGATGGCGCTGCTGGTGAAGCGGAGCCGGACTTGTTTGATGATGAGGAGGATTTCTCCTATATGCTGGATCTGATCGATGGGTTTATAGGGTTACTGATTAGATGCCAATACACTTGGCGATTTGCCTTTTATTTACACACCCATGTATATCCTTTTCTTTCTATTTTGGAGTATACATGTAATTAGTTAACCTGGTATCATGTTCACACTCTGGAGACTTACAATCATTTATATATTTTATGTATTTATCATAGTCTTCCACTTACTAATTTAACTATATCTGGAGTATGATATGCTGTTTTGGCTTAATCCCACTCATGTTTTCTGCACTAATATGAACAAAATTCATCCATCATTGAAAATGTTGCATAAGTGATGTTCTGGAACTCGGGAGTTGGGTTTCTACCCGACCCCCGATTTTTGGAATGTTACAGTATACTTTGGAAGCCATGATCTTCTTTCATGAAAATGAGTTAGTGAGCTCATGTCTGTTGACGCTTGTGGCAGATATTACTTTTCCTATGCCGTATAACCAGAATGCTCACTTTTGGCCCATTTGTACAAAGGATTGGACAAGGATAGTCTTTGAAGCAGTAGGTCGATGACTAGCTTTCATCTAGTCATTAAGGTGTGTATTGAACCCTTTAGCCTCGTCTTCTTTTTTATGAAGGTGTATTCTGATGATCGATCCTTTGCAGGTTTGCTTTTTTGACCACTTCCCACATTTGGGACGTACCTTGATAAATCACACCCCTCCTTTCCCTCGTATGATGTTGTGGTATAAGGATAACCGCGGCCGTACCCGCCAGTTTTCAGATCTCGCCTGGAGATCTAATGTGGATGCCTTGATTCCTAATGATGTGAGTAAATGCTTTTTCATGCCTTGTTCTTTTTGTCTGTACTCTTAACCTAACCTTTAGATTATTTTTATTAGTTCCGCACCAGGCCTTACTTTCGATCGGTCGTCGCTCTTACTCCTAAGGCTTAGGAAGCTTTCCAGGCTTCCCATCATTATTACATTTTGGAGGATCCTCAGGTGACGAAGTGGTACTTGGGAGAGAGAGTCTTTTAGTAGTTGACTGGTAGTCCCCTCATACCATTTAGGCCACTATTCGAACCGACAAACTAGAGGGCAGTTCCTTAGCATGAGTTGGTAGCTGCTCTGGAGGGTTATGAAGCCAGTGCTTTCGTTGATCCGGTGAGAGAGTATAGCTCCTGGTATGAGCAGTACGGCATAGGTTCCATTCCAAGTAATGCTTATGCTCCTGGTGGCAATGTGCGCTTTGCTGGAGGGGGCCTTTTGGGACCCGAAGTTCCTTCGAAGGGTACGCATGATTATGTACCTGATGACTAGTGTCTTTTTATCCTTTCTGCCCATGTATATTCTGTGTACATTCTTTCGTACATACCAGAATATGCTTATCCAGTGTTGCCTTTCGCAATACTTTTCAAGCCCTCCTGTTGATATAATTGCCCATCATGTTGAGTTTTTGGCTTCCCCTAGCATCCATGATGGAGAGCCTGCCCATTTCTAAGAATGGCAGGTTGTCGCAGCAGAGGGCACATATCTCGAGGGCAAGTGGTAATCAGATTATTATGGGCGATAATCGGATTATCGCCCATGTCCGACTTTTCTTCTAGCAATAACAGCTTCCTCTTTGTTCATCGGAGGTTACTGTCTTGACATTCCTCTCCATATTTTACAGCTCAAATCTTCCTTTTTGTCTTCTTTTCCTTCCTTTTGTCCCCTCTTTTGTCCTCTTCTCTATATTGTCTTCTTCCCTTTATCTTTTTCAATGGCTGAAAATGGAGGGAGACTTAGTGGGTTCAACAATGGTGGGAGCATGGGTCCACTCATTGAGGTAAATGATGCACCTCCACTTTTTATAATGAGATGGTGGATGAGAGCTCATTTATGGATGGAGCTCTTGATGATGGGTTGGTGGGTGTTAATGGCGGTTTGGTAGGGCCACTGGAAGAGGTGAATGCCATTTATGGTGTGGCTCCAACCACCATTAATGGTGAGATAGATTTTGGTGAGGTGATAGGAGGAGGTTTGGGAGAATGATGGTTGTTTGATGGTTTGGATGGGCCTACTCTTGGTGGGCCATTGGGTAGTGAGGATGGAGATTTTGGTGGGTTGATTTTTGGAAGTTTGGGTGTGGACATGCCATTAGATGGTGTGGATGGGACCATGATGATGGTGGATGGTTCGAATTTAGCCATGGTTAATGGCATGGGTTTTGATGGTGGAGATGATGGCTTGATTTTGATGGGTGGGGTGGATCATGGGGATGGTTTGTTAGATGGTTGGTCCCATCTTGTTGGTTTGGGTATGATGGGAGGTTTGGATGGGACCGATCATGGGGTTTTGGTGGATGGTGGGCCCCACATTGATAGTTTTGGTGTGATGGATGGTTTAGATGAGATGGGTTATGGGGATCCGATGGATGGGTCGGATGGGATGGATCATGGGACTTTGACAAGTGGTGCCCCTCCTGTTGATGGTTTGGACATGATTTTTTGGGGGAGTTATGAGGTTGTGATTGGTGCTGGTGGTGTAGTTGTTGATCTGGATGATGGTGGAGATCCGGGTGGTGGTCTTGATAGTTCTTTGTACTAGAATGGCCCTAGTACTGCGATACCTGGGGTAGGTACTTTTCTAATAGCTCCAGATGTGATGATTGTGGGTGACTTTGGTTCACCTGTTGCTGCTTTTCAGGACATGCTTTGCGAGGTTATGGGAGCGTCGAGTTTCTTTCGTCACCATGAGATTGACTTTTTGGATGAGGGATGCCTATTTTTGATGACTCACCAGCTGATCTAGGCCTCTAGATTGTTGAGGGTGTGCCAGTTTATATCTGTTGCCTACAGCCACGCAGTACCTGTTCAGAGAGACTGCGCATCTAGATAGGGAGTTTGAATGCCTCTGAGAGTTGCGAGCTGCATCTTCTGGGGTTTAGAGAGGTCATGCACCTTTATCGAGTTCGCTTGGATTGGCAATTGTTGAGTGTTGCGTCCTACGACTGGGTTCCGGCGCTGAACTTATTTTCCTTTAATGATTTAGAGTTAGGACCTTCTTTAGAGGAGTCGTATCTTCCTCCATCCTGTTAGGTGCGGCCTTTAGACTTTGAGCCTTGGTTTGGATTTGCAGCAGCTCTCCCCACAGTCGATGGTGGCACTAGCGAGTTCTCCTATAAGCTCTTGTATGATCGACGTTCATCTGCTCGAGGAGGCGATGGATCTGCTCGTTAGCTTTAGTGCCTGAATGAACTGATATTTTGTGTTTTGGCAGAGTTGCTCTTCTTGGGATGGCGGCGATCATCTTTAATAGTTCTTTTTTATGCTTTTCACCGTGTCCTCTCTCAACAAAGTATCATTCCAATGGTGCTAGCAAAGCTCCTCTTAGGCTTGTCCTAGTGTTCGCTTGTGAAGACTCACGTCTTCAGAGGATGATGATCTTTCCTCCAGGTACTTCACGTTCCACCTTTTTTTTCTCTTTTCTTTTTCTATTTTTTAATGTATGATTTTCCTTCTTTTTAGGTGTGGTTATAGGAGCACTTATTCATGACACCTCGCCTCTCTTGGCCCGAGTCTCATCGTACCGATGTCCCGTCTTTGCTTCTGGATGGGCTCACTCTTAGTGCTGAGGCTACCAAGTCCCTTTATCGTTGTATGTTTTTTGAGCTCCGAGGATGAGTAATTAGTTGGGAAACTTCGTAGCTTTGTCAGGTGCCTTTGATTTGCAATGTTGCTCATACTCCTCTGCTTCTGCTGGGCTTCTGAGGCTCTTGATCTTATCACCTGATTCACTTGCTTCGACAGTTCAGCTTCTGACAGGACATCCCTGCTTTTTCTTTTTTGGGATTTAGGCATGCCCTTCTTCCTCTGCACATGTCGGCTCTTCGCCAACGGATTCAGACTTCGTGGCTGGATTGCCTGGATGCGACTGTATTTTTGTTTGAGTCCTAGGCTCCTCCTTTGGCGACAATGCTATATCAGCAGTGGGTAGCGGAGCTGTTACTTTACCGTTAGGTTCCTAGTTGGCATCTGGTAGATGATGAGGATGATAGGGACATCATCGGGGATTCTGCTTTGTCCTCTTTAAGGGTTGACAACTCCTTTAAAGTGTTCAAAGAGAGGCCATTTATTGACCCTTCCTTTTTGTCAGCTACACACGGCCACCTTTTGCCTGAGCTTTCTATGCTTCAGCACGCCTATGAGGATATGGTCCGTCGTTTAGTGGTGGGGCGGCTATATTATGAGAGCATGATAGCGTCCCGTCGATTGGAGAGAGATGAGGTCTTCTACTTGCACATGGAAGTTGATAGACTCAGGCAGCGGCTGTCGATGTATGAGGGAGGAGAGGGAGACTTACTGGGTGGTCTTTGACTCTGATTTTCAGTTTTATTGAAAAAGGGTTGTATATTTTTGTATTGAGCAGTTATGTAGAAAAATAGTAAATTTTGCAAATGTGTACCAAAGCTTTGAAAGGAAAGAAATATTTTTGTTTGTGCCATTTTTGGTCAGTGTGTGCTTGTGTTTAGATTTGTACTTTAGATGATGGGATCAGAACATTAGACTTAGCCCACGTTGAATTTGGTTTTTTGAGTTGTTTATAAGGGATCCTGGTTCCTTGAAGGTAGCGCGTACTAGGATCATGCCCCTTAGATTTGCGTAGAGTTTGATAGAATTTTGATCCATGATCTATCTTTTCCTTATATTTCTTCACTTCAACTGTTACCTTGACCTCTCGTGTACCTACACTTTTGTATCTCTCTCTCTCTCTCTCTCTCTCTCTCTCTCTCTCTCTCTTATTTCTAACCATTTTTACTCATAGCGCCCTTTCAGGTTTTCACTATGACCGGCCTTCTGTCATTTTTGCCCGTAGCGTCCTTTCAGATTTTCACTACGTCCCGAATTTTTGCTCTTGCCTGCCCCTTGGTAGCTGTACTCTTTTTACCCCTAGAGCCCTTTAAGGTTTTCAAGAAGTTCGCTACATGCCCATTGTTTTTACTCAAGCTGCCCTTTCAGGTTTTTAACTCACCCTTTTCACTTAGGCATGTTTCTTTTTTTTTTTTATGAGAGAGATGGGGAGATTTCCTTCATTGTCGGGTGATTGGTTACCTTCCTGACTTTGTCTCTGATTATAATCATAAGCTATTTATTTGGGTCAAACTACCCTATTTTAGGGGAAGCAAGATGGCTTTGTGAGATTTTTTTTACTTTTTTTCTTTCTTTCTTTCTTTTTTTTTTAATTGTTTCCATTTCTTATTTTTATTTTTGTCTATCTTTTTTTTTTGAACTTGTATGGGAAAGAACTGGCCGGCATATTTTAGGGTGTTTTTTTTTAAAACCTCAGCTTTATGATTGTAATTATTGACAAAATTAGGTATAGTTACCTGTGTTAGATTTTTTACGTTGTCAACGTTGATGGGCTCTAGAAGATCTTCTCCTCTCAGGTTGGTGAGTCGAAGGGCGCCGCCTTAAAGTACCTCACGAATGATCAGCGGTCCATCCCACGAAAGTTTAAACTTGCCTCTGGGGTCTGTAAATGTGACAATAAAATGCGATTCATAACCATGTCGGCGACCTTGAAGCTCCTCTTTCGGACCCTCTTATTGTAGGCCCGTGCGATCCTCCTTTGGTAGCATTGTGAGTGGCTTAGTGTGCACATGCACTTTTCGTCTACCAGGTGCAGTTGAACGTATCTTGCTCGTTGTCACTCTCCTTCCTCAATCCCACTTTCCAGTAATATTCGGAGATATGAGATTTCGACTTCAACTGGTAGCACCGCCTCCATTCCATATATGAGTTCGAAAGGAGTTATGCCTGTAGCAGATCATACAGACGTCCGATAAGCTGAAAGTGCGTATGGAGAATTTTCGACCAGTCACAATATGTTTTGACCATTTTCTCCAGTATTCGAATGATTGTTTTGTTTTTGGCTTCAACCTCACCATTCATCTGAGGGCAGTAGGACTTGATCAATGGCGCTGAATTTTGAATTTTTTAAGGAACTCGCCCATCATTTTATTGACGAAAGGTGACCCATTATCTGTAATGATGGCATCAGGGATTCCGTATCAACTAATGATGTTGTTCTTCATGAATCTTACCACATGAGATGCTGTGATGGTGGTATAGGATGCTACCTCTATCCACTTTGTGAAATAGTTTATGGCCACCAAGATGTATTCATGCTCATTTGAAGCTTTTGGATTGACCTTCCTGATGATGTCAAGGCCCCATATAGAGAAAGGCCATGGTGTTATCGAATTATATAGTTTGGAAGTAGGGGCATGGATTTGATTTGCATGTTCCTGACATTTGAAATACTTTTTAACATGTTTACAGCAATCTGTCTCCATCATTAGCCAATAATAGCTGAGTCGTAGAATCTTTTTCGCCATCATGTGATCATTCATGTGTGGGCCGCATACCCCTTTGTAGATTTCTGACATGATTTCAGCTGCTTCTATTTCATCCACGCAGTGAAGGTGGACTTGATTGAAGGATCTCATATAGAGGATATTTCCATTGATTGTAAACTGAATTGCCAACCGCTAGATAGTTCGACAATCTATTGATGTAGCTGCTTCAGGGTACTTTTGGTGCTCGAGGTACTCTCTGATGTCTATGTACCATAGATGGCTGCTTAGGGAGGTCTCTACTTCATCAATTTGTAGGCAGAAGGCGGACTCTTTTTGAAGTTCCACGGTAAGTTCCCACTTAGAAATTCCTTTAGGAATCTCTATTATTGAAGCAAGAGTGGCAAAGGTGTCTACGAATTGATTTTTGACTTGGGGCATATATGAGAATGTGACATCATCGAATTTCTCGCTTAAATTCTCTTGATAGACGTAATAGCAGATCATCATTTCATCTTTGGTCCTTCATTCATCATTCGTCTGGTTGATGATAAGTTGTGAATCTCTGAAGACTCGCAATCTTTTCACATTGAGGATATGGCTTCTCTTAGACTGGCGATACATGCTTCATATTCAGCTACATTATTGGTGCAATCAAATGCCAGCCGTCTGGAGAAAGGGATTGGGACGTCGTCGGGGGAATAGAGTATTGCTCTTACTCCACTTCCTTTTGAATTAGCGGCTCCGTCAAAGAAGAGTGTCCATTCTCCTACCTTCCTCTATTCTTCTCCCTCGATAAGGAGGATGTCCTCATCAGGGAAGAAGGTCTTCAATGGTTGATAATCAGGCAAAGAGTTTGCTGCTAGGTGGTCGGCCAGTGCTTACCCCTTTATTGCTTTTTGAGTGACATAGGTGATGTAAAACTTAGAAAGTAGCAGTCGCCATTTTACGATTCTGCCTGTTAAAACCATCTTTTCGAACAGGCATTTTAATGGATATATGCGAGCGAGTAGAAGGATCGGGTAGGCGATCATGTATTGTCAAAGACGTTGCATTACCCAGACCAAAGCAAGACACGTTTTCTCTGAGCTAGAATACTTGGATTCCTAGCTAGTGAACCTTTAGCTTAAGTAGTAAATTGCTTGTTCCTTCCTTCCCAAAACGTCGTGTTGGCCGGGAACGCATCCGATCGCTTCTGCTGCTACAGAGATATAGAGCAATAACAGTCTACCTAGCGTAGGTGGCATCAGCACTAGGGGTTTTAGCAGGTACCTCTTTATTTTGTTGAAGGCCGCTTGACAATTGTCGTTCCATTCTTTTGGCGAGCTCTTTCTTAGGAGCTTGAATATGGGCTCACAAATGGGTGTGATTTAAGCGATGAATTGGCCGATGTACTGAATTCACCTAAGGAAACCTTGAATTTCTTTCTCAGTCCTTGGAGATGGTATTTCGATGATTGCTTTCATCTTAGTTTCGTCAACTTTTCCAACCTATCGAAGAGCTTCTTGAGGTCTTCAAAATGTCCTTCGATCGTGCAAGATTTAACGATCATGTCGCCCACATATACTTCTATCTAATTATTTATCATGTCATGGAACACGACAGTCATGGCTCGCTGGTAGGTAGCGCCTACATATTTCAACTGAATGGCATAACCCGATAGCAGAAAGTTCCCCATGGTGTGATGAAGGATGTCTTCTAGCGATCTTCAATAGCCATCTTGATTTGATTGTAGCCAAAGTAACCATCCATGAATGAGAAAATTTTATGTCCTGTTGTATTATCTACAAGTGTATCGATGTGAGGTAACGCAATATCATCTTTGGGACTGGCTTTATTTAGATCTCGGAAGTCGATGCACATCCTGACTTTACCGTCTTTCTTTGGAACTAGTACGACATTTGCGAGCCATTTCGGGTAGTTGGAGACCACCAGGAATCCCATGTTGTATTGCTTGATGACTTCATCACGGACTTTCAGGGCCCATTTTGGCTTCATTCTTTGGAGCTTTTGTTTAACCGACTTCATTTCAAGCTTTGTTGATAGGTGATGTGCTACCAGTTCTTCGTCAAGTCCAAGCATGTCTTCGTAGGAGAAAGCAAAGATGGATAATATTGGCTTCAAGAATTCCATCATCATCTGCTTGTATTCATGAGGCAAGGATCTACCGATACACACTTCTCTAGGGAGTTCTAGTGATCCCAAGTTTACAATTTGAAAATTGTTCCCAATGACTTTGGCTTTTGTTTCGAACTTTTTGAGGGAGTCCTCTAGTTCAAGAGTCAAGTCATCATTTTCCTTATCTTGGGCTTCATCTAAACTTATGAGTTCAAAGTCTAACTCTAGATCGAAATCATATGAGTCGATCTTAAACTCTAGTGCTATGAGTAGTGTGTTTTGTGAAATTTTCTATTATTTTTGGTTTTTGAAGAGTTTTTATTTTTTTTGGATTTTGACAAATATTTGATTTTTAAAAAAATATGTTTTATTTTTTAATCTTGGAGATTTTTTTATTTTTTTTGCTCCAAGGGATCCCAAATAAGATGGTGTTGTAAACCATGATTGATTCTAACCTGGTTCGAGATGTCAATTACTATTCATATGGTGTTTTTTTAATAAACTGATACCCATAGATGACTTATTGGCCAATTCAACTGTCAAGGGAATGGCCAACCAATTTTATTCCTTTCCCCTCTTGATCTTGCTGGCTTGATCCAGTTGTATGGACGGGTCATCTGATCTAATGACCATGATATCTGCTGGATTGGGTTCAGAATTCATATCTGACCCAATTTCTTCGCTCATAAGTTAGAGCTCTTCTGACTCCTCCAATCCACCTTCCTATGGGATCTTGATGTCTGTCCAATCAAGGAAAGGCCACTTTCCTTTTTCATTCTAATGGATAGGCTACTTTTGCCCCTTGTTGTTCTGAGTGGTTGATGGGAGGTTCTTTCCCTAGTTGATGATGGGAATCAATGACTTCTCGTCCTTATCAGTTGGTCTTGTAGAGAGTGCCCCTAGCTCTTGGTTATGGTCTTTTACAGGTGATCTCACACCCATGCCCCTAGTTTTATTTGATGGGTCAGGTGGTTTTGCCCCTTGCATTGGATGCTCTTTTGGGGTCTTGACGATCTTATCTCATTGTATTGGCGGCCAGATGGATTCGCGGCTATGATTTTAGGATAGATTCAACCCTTGGAATTGTTCTTTGAGGGTAGACACCTTGTCCCCACAAACCATCTTGGATTGGACAAACTAGATGGGTGTGCACTTGAATGGTTCTCTTTTTGGGCCTCGCGGCTTGCTCTTCTGGCAAGGGTTGGTACCTAAGTCCCTATCTTCATTCATTTTTCATGGCTTGTCTTATTATCATATCTTTTCCATGGAACTCAGTACGATAGTTAAGGATTTGACGTTCAGCAAGATGGATGACATATTTTGGTGCAAGTGGGTAAGGTTCAAAATTGTGATATGGTATGTCACCCTCTGCGTGCTGAATATCGATTACCGAGATATCAGGTTCTGAGGCAGCGATTGTTGCTAACAGGATGATCTCAGGTTCAGACAGTACAGAGATGATTCTATTCCCAAAAGGAAATTTAACCCTTTGGTGGAGAGTTGATGGGATGACCCCGATAGCATGGAGTCAAGGTCGTCCCAACAAGTGGTTAAGCAAGGCAAAGATATCAAGAACCTAGAAAGTGACAATGGATACATTTGGTCTGATGTGTATCTCTATGTTTATTTCTACCTCTACTTGCCTTCGGGAGTTGTCAAAGGCTCTGACGCTCATGTTACTGGGCCTGAAGGTGGATGGTTCAATCCCAAGACGGTCAGCAGTCCGCATGGGGCAGACATTCAAGCTTGATCCGTTATCAATGAGGACCAGGGGGACCTTAAGATCCCTGTAAAGGGCAATTATGTTGAGTGAGCGCCCATGTTTGCGGCCTTCTGGTGGCAGCTCGTCGTTAGTAAATGTGATTGTCTGTGGTGTGAGGAGCTTCCCTATCATGTGCGCAATCATTTCAAGTGGTACATCTTGAGAGATGTGTGCATCGTTTAAGGTCTTCGCAAATATCTCTCAGTGTGACCTTGACGTACACAATAGTTCTCAAATGGAGATTTATGCAGGAATGGTTTTAAGTTAAGTTGTTACATCGTAGGCGGCTTCAGTCTTATTGATCGTTCTTGATAAAGTTCCACAGGCCTCATTCCGATTTTGATTATCTCTTTGGAAGCACCTCCCATTAGGATTCATGTTGTCGATCTTAGAGCATTCGAGGTAATGCCATGAGATTGCTTTTATGTTATAGGAAGGAGCTGATCTTCCTTCCAGGAATACCTAATCTTAAGATTGAGGAACAGTTACCAATTTTGGCATGTTTTGTGGTGGATAAAGTGTCTTTCCTTGGAACACAACCAAATTTTCCTGGGGTTTTAGATATTTCTTGACAGAACCCTCTTCCCCTCTTTGGGGTGTGTTTTGTGGGGGAAAGGCTCTTCTGGCATGTGCCAATTGATGGGGTAAAAGGAGAAAACTAGGAGATTGTTCCTGGGCAGGGGGGCCCCTTGTAAGACCAATGGAGCAAGACCTGGGGGTACTCCTTAGACAGTGAGAGGTTCAGAGTTTGACCTGTTTGAGCTTTGAGATGTGGAATTTGATGCTAGAGGTGCCCCTTGGAGGATGAGAGGCTCTGCTGCTGGTGTTGCTTTCAGAAATACCTGTGGTTCAATTGGAGGTATTTGTTGATGCCCCCATGAAACATCCTGGAAAAATTCGTACAAAGACCCGAGTATAACCTCAGGCTGATCAAACCAAGGACCACACTGGTTGTATAAATTTAGACAAGATTTAATTAAGTGATAAGAAGTCAGTGGGTTAAGCTTGGGCCACCATTTTTACAAATGGGAAGGCCTAGAATTAGGGGTACCACTGGCTCAATGCCATCTGAAAACCTAGAAGAAATTGTAAGTGCAATAGTTTATAGCCCCTTGTTATTGTCAAACTTGTGGTGACAAAGACACTACTTTGAAGCTTGTATAAGTGTTCAAGTTCAAGAAGCTTTCAAGATCTTAGACGTGTTCAAATTCAAGAAGCTTTCAAAATCTCAGAAGTGTTCAAGTTCAAAGATCTCAGGCTTTGTTATACTCAAAGGTCACTTGTCTTCAAGTTTCAATGTCTTTGCTTCACTATTGAGGTAAGACTGACCTTATGTTGATCTTTAACGTAGGCCATTTTGGATACATAATCCATATATGTTATATACATAAATTTGGTATGTTCTAAGACTAGTCATAGACCTTGTTCGACTAGTCCTAGCACTGGTTTGACCAGTCCAAGAAGTTCCATGACCAGTCCTAAGTTGTTGAGGATTTTCAGAATTTTTTGGTTACTCTACGACCAGTCCTGATGACTGTTCGACCAGTCGTAGGAATAGTGTCAACTGGTTCTTCGACCAGTCGTAGACCTTCGACTCAAAGTCCAGCAATGCAATTCATTGGTCTACGACCAGTCGTGTGGAACCTATGACTGGTCGAAGGTGACTTACGACTAGTCGTAGGGTACCCACGACCGGTCGTGCAACTGCAAAATCTTATTACGCCCGAAATTTTAAATTTTTGTTGGTTCTAAGACCAGTCGAAGACGTGATTTTCTCGCCTATAAATTGAACATGAATTTCAGAGGTTTAACATGTAATTCAAGTATATTCAAAGCTCCACTCTGAGATAAGTTAGTGTTCATTCTAAGCTACATTATGCATAATTTCTATTCTCTTTTATTAGCTTTTATTATTTGATTTTGTTCCTGAATTCCAATCTAATTTGAAAAGAGGAATTGTTGTATTCCTTCTTCTTGGAATTAAAATCAAATAGAGGTATGCCCAATTTGGTTTAATTTAAAATCAATTAGAACTAGAACCATTGTAATGTGAGTTTGAACATTGAACTTAGACATTCAATCATCTACTCTGACTTGGTTCTTCTGGGCTGCTACAACGAAGGAGATATTCAGGTATTTTACATTTAATTATAAATTCCTTTTTGTTTTTAGTTTTGTTTGGGATTTGCCAGAAAAATCTCATTGTATTGGTTATCTGAGGAGAGATGGGAAAACTCAGAAGTGATTTTTTTTTAATTGTTTAAGCCCACATAGAAAGAGACAATTGTAAGGTTTTGGGTGAACCTGTAAAAACATAACTTGATAGTGAATGTTAATATCCCCTATGTGAGGATTTAGGAGTGGACTAGCATTCTGTGTGGCTGTTATTAAACAGTTGGTGAACACACAGGTGAACCAATATAATTCCTTATGTCTCGTGGTTGAATGGTTTATATTTCATATCTTTTAATATTCATTTGTGGGATGCATATGTGGATGTGAATGCTGTAATCATTTATTTCGAGTATTGTGAGATTGTTGTAATAATTTAGAATTTACTTCTTGTAATTCCTTTTTCAGCATTCTCATTTGTTCTAGTAAGGTTACCTTGTCATTTCTATCATGCATGGTTGTCCTTAGAACAATATATAATTAATTGCAGTTTATTCTTCAATACAGTTTGCATTTAATTTTCTTTTCCTCTTCGATTTGAGATTTGATACAAAGACCTTTCTAGAAATAAGGTTATCCTACCATAAACTCTGGTTTTTGGTGTAAGGTTGTCCTTAGAATAACATTTCTATCAACCTCTCAAGATATGAATTTTGAGGTTGCTTTACATTCTTTACATTTCTGCATTGGGATTGGTTTACTTTAATTGTTGGCTATTGTATTTGTTTAATTTTCGTTGTTACAAGTTTTATTTAACATCCCAAGGATATATAGCTAGGCCTTTTCAAGTGGTATCAAAGCTTAATAGCTCTTTTTAATTCTTAATTCTTGGATTTATTTCCGGAGCTAACGATTTAAGCTATTTAAGATGTCAAATTTTGATAGCCTATCAGTCACTAGGCCACCACCCTTTGATGGCTCCAACTATGCTTATTGGAAAGTCAGGATGAGAATATTCCTAAAATCCATGGATGAAAGTGTGTGGCTGGCCACTGTGAATGGTTAGAACCCTCCTACCACTGAAGTAACTAGAGTTGATGGTTCAAAATCTATGAGAATAACAGCTTATTTCTCGTGGACCACACTTCAGAAAAGTGAAAGTAGTGCAAATGCTAAAGCACTAAATGCAATCACTTGCGCACTATAACCGGATGAATTCAAAAGAGTTATATCCTGTGATTCTATAAAGCAAGCTTGGGATATATTAGAAATGACATACGAGGGTACCTCAATTGTCAAAAAATCAAAAGTCCAACTCCTTGGAACCAAATTTGAATAAATTCATATGGAGAAAAATGAAACATTTATAGACTTTTATACACGATTAAATGACATTGTAAAATTTATATGGGGTCTTCGTAATAGAATCCCAGAAAGTAAAGTGTGTGCAAAAATACTACGCTCACTTCCTAAATGGTTAAACTCTAAAGTAACCGCGATCCAGGAACTTCGTGACACGGATAATATGAGGGTTGAGGAGTTAGTTGGTTCTTTACAAACCTACGAGTTAACTTTTAAAGTTCCAAAAGGAAAATCAATTGCTCTTAAAACTTCTAAAAATAATTTTCAAGAAAATTCTGATGTAGATAACTTTGAAGATGATATGGCTCTTTTGACAAAAAAAGTTTTATAAAATCTTCAAAAGTAAAAAGAAAGTTAATTTTCAAAAATGAAATGATAAGAAAAAATCTAAATCTAAATCTAAAACTAGGAAATCTTTAAAAGATAGTCAATGTTACAACTGGCAAGAATATGAGCATTTGGCTAACAAGTGTCCTAAAAGGGACAAACCCAAAAAGAAGGGTATGTTGGCTACTCGGGATGAATCCTCTGTTTCTGAAGCTTCTTCTGAATCTGAAGATTCTGAAACTGAGTCGGGGAATGAAGTTAAAGCCCTTATGACTCTAGCCAAATTCACATTTTCAGATAATGATTCAACAAGTGAAGAAAATCTGAATAGTGAATGTGAAAATGAAGATGATCTTCAAGATGCCTATAATGCCCTATACAAGGAGAGTTGTAAAATTGCAGTAAAACTAAAACTTCAAAAAGAGAAATTTTCTAAACTTAAAGAAATTTATGAATCTCTTATTTTAGAAAAGTCTCATATTTCAAACTATTTTGAAAAGACAAAATGGGATTTGAATTTTAAGACTGCCCAAGTTGAAACTCTTAAATCTAAAAATGACCAATTAAAACATGAAGTCTCTTCTCTCTTGAGTTTAAAGGAAACTTGGAAATGTGACCAAGGTGATTCTAAATTAGAAAAACTCTTATCAGGATCGAGAAAATGTGGTGATCGATCCAGTCTAGGTTATGATAAGAATGTTTCTCCTAAACTGAAGAATGCACCTCCTAAGTTTATAAAAGGAGAGACCTTAAACTCAAAAGGGAAAGGACAAGTGTTTTCTAAAGACCCTAAGTTTGTTCAAAAACCTAAAGGAAATTATTTCAACTATAGGAAGCATAACCAAAATCCTTTGACTAAAAAGATAGTTGATTTACTTAGGAGCTTCTAAAGTCTAACTCAGTAGGTCATTCTTATAATTCTTATAATTCTTACAATCGGAAGAAGACCAACTATCCACCCAAACCCAAAATGGTTATGAAATGGATTCCAAAGGTCACTTGCTTGGTTGCCCACACTGCTTTCAAAGCTACAAGTCATTCAAAGTGGTATCTAGATAGTGGATGCTCCACGCATATGACAGGCGACAAGGCTCTATTCACCGATCTAGAAGATATGACTGATGGTTCAGTCACATTTGGTGATGGCAGTAACTGCAAAATTATGGGCCAAGGTACGGTTCAACTCTATAACCTTCCATTATTTAAAAATGTCTTATATGTTGAAGGACTAAAATATAATTTGCTGAGCATATCTCAAATATGCGATAATAACCATAGTGTTCAGTTTTCTAATTAAAGCTGTGAGATTCTAAACAACAAGGGTTCAATAATATTAACTGGACGTAGAACGTCTGAAAACTGCTATATTGTTAGTGAATCCAGCTCATGTAATCAAACATGTTACATGGTCCATACAGACGAGACTGAATTATGGTACAAACGTCTTGGACATATACACTACCGAAACTTATTTAGATTGAGCAAAAAAGAACTTATAAGAGGTCTATCCAAACTTCAAAAGTTAGATAAGATATGTGGTGAATGCCAGTTTGGCAAATAAACAAGGAACTCACATAAAAAGGTGAATTCCAAGTGGATTATTCGATATGTCACAAGTACTGTGAATTTCGGTCTCTAGTATCCACATGAGACTAGTGTTCAACTAGCTGGGTACTCGGATGCTGATTGGGCTGGTAATCTAGATGATTAAAAATCAACCAGTGGTGGTTGCTTTTATATCGAAAACTGTTTAGTTTCTTGATTTAGCAAGAAACAAAGTTCTATATCACTTTCAACAGCTGAAGTTGAATACATCGCAGCTGGTAATGCGTGTACGCAGCTTGTTTGGATGAATCGAATGTTAAGTAATTATGGAATTAAATAAGATTCTATGTTATTATATTGTGATAATTCGAGTGCCATAAATATTTCAAAAAATCATATTCAGCATTCTCATACTAAACATATTGACATTGGATTTCATTATATCCGAGAATTAGTAGAAGAAAAGGTTATATCTTTGGAATATATACCTACCGAGAATCAACGTGCTGATATTTTTACTAAACCTCTCGATAAAAGTAGGTTTAACCAAATGAAATTTAATCTTGACATGTGTGCATTCTAAGATGATAATTTATACCTTTTTGTATTATATTGTATATTCTTGCTAGTTTAGACTTTAATTTTTGCAATTCATACTGAAAATTTGTGTAAAACTTAATGGAATACTGTATTTTTGTCTGGTGCTTGACCGATCGTGAATATACATCACCAATCGTGGCACGACCGGTCGTGTACATCCATAACCAGTCATGAATCGCGTGGATATCTATTATTTGGGAAAAAACCATCATCTTCCTCATTTCTATTTCACGCTCCAAGGGGCCGAACCTTGACTAGTCGAAGCCAACTTCCAAAATCTTCATGATTAGTACTTCATTTTCGTTTCTTCTTGTAGTTTCGTGTCTAAATTACTTCCATTTCTCTCTTATTGTTATTTATTTCAAATTTCTTTGTGATTTAGGGTTTTTCTTTTGAAAAATCTGATTTGAAAAAATAAACTTCTCAATCATTTGCAACTCTTTATTTCTTTGAAATCCTTGTTGTAAATGGCTTCTAGGGGAAGAAAAATAACTTCTCGTGGTCCATCTTCTTCCAGATCGGCCAATATCTCTAAGCGTCATCTTAGGGCTCCTGAGGATGATTCATCCTTTGTTTGGGACATCCGATTACGTAATGTTATTTTTGAACATCCAGTTGATGTTAATCATACTACTCCTTTTGATATCCTTCCTATGCTCTAAGCTGTAGGTTGGGATAACTTAGTGCATTAGGGTGGGCCAGCATACCGGTCCATTGCCCAATCCATGTTTTCTTGTGTATGTGATTTCTCACTGAAAAATCTAATGTTTAGAATTTTCACAAGAGAAGGACCATTTGATGTTGATCGTCACTTGATTTCAGCTCTTATGAAAATTCCTGTGAATGATGAGGGAATTCCCATTCATACACTATCTGAAAAACCCTCACAGGCTGAAAAGCGTATGCTAACTAAGGATTTATACAATCTGGATGTTCAATGGACACATAAAGTAAATGCGCTCCCCTCAAGATTTTTATTACCCAAATATAGAGTTTTTCATAGGATCTTTGTGTCGAATTTGTATCCTCGATCAGGTAATAAAACTAAGTTAACGGCGTTCATGGTTCGTGTTCTTCATAATATTGCTAGAGGTGCTAATATTTGTTTACCATCTTTGATTTGTTACTCTATCATTCAGTTTAGACTCCATCCTGGTCATAGTGATATCCCTTCTGGTTATTTGATGACTGTATTGGCTTCGCATATGTTAGTCGATATGCCGGTTGGTGAAGCCCCTATCCATCATCTGATATTTAACAACTCTAATATCAATAAGATGAAGCTGGAATTTCTTCCTGGCCAAAGAGATGGTGTTGATACGGCTGAAGCTGAAAATGAGAAAGAAGCCGGTGATCTTCCACCTGATGATATTAATATGGATGATATTTTTAAAGAAATTGAATCTAACTCTGCAAATGATCTAGATTATGAGCCTTCTGTCTTTGATGCTCGATTGAGTGCATTAGAGGAGAAAGTTGAGAATATAAATGTTAGGATGGAAAACATGTCTATTGCCTATGATTTACAATTAAAGTATATGCGCAAGTATCCTAGTGTAACATCCCGAAAATCGGGGGGGTCGAGCAAAAACCCAACTCCCGAGTTCCAAAATGTTATTTATGCAACATAGATATGTATGATTGAATGTTGTCTGTGATAATGTATTAAACATGAGTGAGATTAAGCTAGAACCGCATATCATACTCCAGAGGCAGTTAAATTAACCAGCGGAAGTCTGTAATAGTATGTATAACATATATAAACTGTTGTATGTCTCCAGAGTGTGAACATGTTACCAGGTTATACACATACATGTATACTCCAAAAGTAGATGAAACGAATATACATGAGTGCGCTAAAAATATGAAATGACAAATGTCAAAGTATCTAATCAACCTCCCTGTAATCCCGTCGATCAGAACACGCATAAAGGAGGGATCCTCCTCATCATCATCAAGTCCGGCTCTGCCTCACAGGCCGCGCCATCATCTGCAATCACAAAAAGGTCTGGTGGGTGTCCGGAACACCGTCCCGTAACGTGGGAGTGAGTAGCTAACTCAGTGGAATAATAGAGCAAAGATTAACATGTTATCAAATCAATCATGCGATAATAGTAACGCAGTAAATCAAACAATCCTAATACTGTTGTTAATGCAATTATGACATGACGTGATGTATGCCCTCACCGACGATCACCCTCATACGGCAACATCTTACGACCGCGGCATGCCACACTCCCTAGAGTGCTCCACATCTTCCAGGCACATGCAATGCTATGGTGATATGATTACCAAGTTGTTATTAATCCATTCGAACAGCAGGATTGGGAAACTAAGGTACTTCCCTTGTATCAATCCCAACACGGATCCTGTCTAGGGTCGTCACTCCTAGTAATCTCATACGATGTACATTTCGTAGGTCGCTGCAAGGGCTGCCAGGGCTGTTGCACACACTCGTTGCTCCGCTCCCCCATCACCTTATCAATACAGGCCTACTGTACTCTACTGCACGGAAGGGTCGTCGCCTCCCGTGGACTCAGAATACGCTCGCGGTCACTACAAAGGGCTCGTCGCCTGATCAGTGTAGGCCGACAGCTAGAATATAGTGTCCCATACCACCATAATCTGCTCACGAGTTTAGGTGCTCACTGGTCACTACGGGGAGGTTTGTGGCCCCAGCGTAGGCCGACAGCTCGACCACGGTGTCCCATACCACCATGCCCGGCTCATGAGTCTTCGTGGATCAAGGTACCATGGTTAACAGGGTTTACAATGGTAAGTTCAGTACCCTAGGTTCAAGCAGTTATGACTCATACAAGGTGAACATACATCGGCCAGTCGGGTTACTTGACGGGCTCGACTAGCGCAATCGCATCTCGAATTGAACGACATGAAGTGCGTAAAACACTTCGCGTGGCCTAACCACTGCCGCCAACTCTCAACACGAATCACATTCATCGACGCGTCGTTCGTGGCTATGACCAGTCAGCCACGAATTCGCTCGGTTACCGACTGCCTGGACTAAGTCAAGTCCCACACATCTATGGAATTACATTAACACTAAACAAAGGTATTGAAATTGAAATACATCATGTGAGCATGTTAGCACATGTTATAACATTCAACTTAAGCAAATCTTCAAGGCATACTTCCTATGCATGTAATGCGATCATGCATAAGGTCAACATGTAGGAAATCATTTAGGTCAGCATATTAATCATGAAATCAATCTCAAACTACTACATAACATCATTTAATTCAATACATACTAATACAGGCATTTATACAAACACATACACTACACACTTAAATCCACACATAGTATGTCGACCCAAAGTGCCCAACTTGGCGAATCTCTTCGCCAAACTGATTATGCAATCATTCCTAACTCTCTAATGCGGCGACAAACCATGTCAATCACGTCAGCAAAATATGCATGTAGACCGTACTTCCTACAAATGACTAAAATGCCCTAAATCTCATATTCTTCGTTAATTTACAAAACGGGAAACGGAGAGCATTTTGTACATGTCAAACGGCGATGCCGTCAAGAATCTACTATTAAACGACATTGAAAGCTTTGGAAACAGTCAATCAAAGCGTCTAATATCCGCACCTTATGTCTTGTAGACTCGAAAATTGAAACGGAGCGTATACGCTTCGTCTACGGCGAATAAGGAACCTAATACACAAGATCCATAAGCTACATCGCTATGGAAACAAGGGAAACTCAAATCAACAACTATTTAGGGTTTTTACTTACCTAGGATCGCGGTGGAATCGCCGGGAAAGCGGTAGAGGAGTGTTGCTTAAGCACGTGCAACACGTAGCACAAGTGGCAGGAAGAACTCTCCCACTCTCTCACAATCTCTCACTCTTTTTCTCTCTCCCAAGCTAGGGCTTCTCTCAAATTCGGATGGGAGAGAGGAGTGAGGGTTTCAACCCCTTTTATAGCCTAAAACATTCCCAAAATAGGCTTGGGAACAATGTTTACTTGGTGCCTAACCAAATCGGGGCCGTTTCGGTCCAAAAGGGCATTTCTGGAGGTCCCCAGGCCAAATGCGGTCGGACTTAAGCTCATGCATACTGGATCTAGCACACATCCAGTTTTCAGACCGGTTGGGTTCCCAGATCGCACGTGGCGGCCCAGTTTCAGTTTAACGGTCACCGCACCAAGATCAGGCCTATAAGTCTCGTGATATATAATAGATATTTTTCCTGATCCAAGGGTGTAATTTGGCTGTATTCTGACGGTCAGAATGCTTAATACTGATGCGTCAAATTTGTGTGCCAGATTTGAATTTGAAATTCCAACTATGTCCCTATTCACACTCTCTTCGGTCCGGGCTCAATGAAATAGCCTGTGATCATCGGTTTGACTTGATTTTTGGAATGAGTGTCAAGTCCAGCTAGACGGTTCTAACGGTCTAAGATAGGAGGTATCGGACTTTCGACGTGCGGTCTAGATCCAATACAAAGATTCAAAGTGGTCCAGAGAACAAACCTGCTTAGAGTTTGGTCCGAGGTTTTAGAGCATTATAGCACCATTGGTTCCACTCGCTTTGGGCCTTGTAGAACGTATTTAAAGTAATCAGGGACTGTTTCCCAGCCACTCCAACGTTGCGCTAGCTAACTTATGCTTAGTTTCTAAAGAAATTTATCCTAAGTGGTTTCTTTGGCTATGGAATTGGGTTCTGAACGATTTTTCAGGTGTTTTAATTGACCCACTGTCTAAGGACGTCAAATCCCAGATTGGCCAAAATCCGGGGTGTTACACTTAGGCGCTTGAATAAGGGTATGCATAAACTTGATCCTTCCATCCCTGCTCCTTCATCTAGTTCAGATTAATGCATTTTCTATTTACTGGTCTGTAATAACTATATTTCTATCACTTGACTAGATTTTCTACTTTAGTTATTATTGATTTAGCTCAGTTCATACATTATATATGTTACTTATGTTATGCTCTCAATTCTTATCTGCTTTTCTCTTCCCTATGTCCTTGATTATTACTCCTTACCAATATGTTTTTGTGCTTCCTTAGTCATATTGTGACAAAAAGGGGGAGTATGGATATCCATGTATTGATTTTCTGATGCTATTATGTTGGACTGGTGCTATAAGGAGGGCGTAGCACTGAACTGCAACATAATGCTTGTATGATGCTAGTGCCATATTTGTCATAATTTTTGAGATATTTGTTACTCATGTTAGACAGTCCACATTCCTTATATAGAAGATTTTGTAATTTTGTATTTATCATCTTACCTTGTATAGTTGTTGTAAATCTCTGTATATTCAACCTTTTAAGGTTGTCTGAAATACAGAAAAACATTCTCCAAATCTGTGTGTTTTCATGGTATCAAAGCAAGGTTTCTGAACCGGCGCTCCCCCTCTGATTCTGGTGGTCCCTCATCGATCTCTGGCAGTCCACGATTCCGGCAACCTCCTCCTCCATTGATTCCGGTTGTTAGATCCGGTCCTGCTCGCCAGATCCACATCATACTTTGTCCTACTCGTCAGATCTGATCCTGCGTATGCCCCTCCTGCTGAGCTCGCACCCCTCCTGTGCTCGCCATTGCTGCGTCCGACCCTCCTCCTACTCTCGCCGTTGCTGCGCTCGCCATTGTTGCTCGCGACCCTCCTGTTGGACACGCCCCTGTTGCACTCACCGTTATGATTGTTATTGCTGTTCTGATCTGTTATTGCCGTTTGCTGGTTACGATTGTTGGTCTGTTGGTGGAGATATAAACCATTTGTTGTTGCTGATTGCTGATTACTGTTCTGATCTGAGTTCTGATCTGTTGCGGTTCTATTGCCTGCAACCAACTCTCCTGCTGTAAGGTACCTTTTTCCTTGGAATAGTTTATTTCTTTTCCTATCTATGGACAAAGACTTCCGTATAGAGGCCCCACGCTGTAGTTTTGATGGCACCAACGATAATTTATGGGCCATCCACTTTCAAAGTTTTCTCAAGGGTCGTAGTTTGTGGGGACTGATTGATGGATTTGTTCTTGTTCCCGCTTCTACCGATGTCGACAAAATGGCTGATTGGAAAATGAAAAATGGACGGATTATTACTTGGATTCTTAATTTCGTTGATCGATCAATAGCTGTTGGCCTCACGCCACATCGCATTGCTAAGGCTATGTGGGAGCATCTTCAGACAATATATCAACAGAGTAATGCGGATAGGTTATACTGCCTGGAACAAGATCTGGTTCACCTTACTCAGGGTGACAAAAGTATTCAATCTTTCTACTCTACAATGGTTACAATTTGGACAGAAATGGCAATGATGGATCTTGACTTTCTAAATGACTTTAAAATATTCCACATAAGGCACGAAAGTGCGTAAGTTAGATAGTTTCTTATCAAACTGCGTCCGAAATTTGAGCATTATAGGGCTGCTCTCCGGAACCGTAGCCCAACTCCTTCAATGAATTTGGTTATTAATGACTTATTAGCCGAGGAAAAATGACTACAGGTCCTCTCTCAGGGGACATCTCCAGGACCATCTGACCTGACACTTACTGTATCCACCTCCACACCAAACCGTGGTCCCACTCCTTTAACTTGTCGCGGCTGTAACAAAGTGGGACATGTCATCGCTCAGTGCAAAGATTGGTGCGCCTATTGTCGAAGGACTGGTCATGGTCTTCAGGACTATCATTCACATGCCTACGCATCCTCATTCAGCTGTGGACGTGGTGGTCAAGGTCATGGCCATGGTCGTGCTTTCTACTACTTCTGTGCCTACTTCTTCTGAGGCTTCTGTTAGTGATACTGCATCCACTGGTTCTATTGAAGGTCTTTCTTCACCTTTAACTCCTACGATGCTCCAGCAGATCGTGCAGGCCCTTTCTGTGGCAGGTGTGTCAGGTATAACCGCACCTTCACCATGGTTCTTCGATTCTAGTGCTTCAAATCATATGACTGGTGAGGTATCCCATCTTCGCAATATTCGTCCCTACACTGGAAATTAGACTATTTTTACTGCAGATGGAACTAAACTACCAATTCAGTACGTTGGTTCCTTAACTTTCGCACCTTCTGACCATCACAAGTTTACCCTTTGTGATATTTTTCATGTTCGTAAACTCTCCTCAAATTTAATTTCAGTTGGTCAACTTACATGTAAGACCCGTATCTTAGTCCATACCGATTCGTAGACTTCCGCGGTCTTACCGGTCGAATTCCGGCAACCTTCGACCCTTAACCAATATTTACGCGCGACCCTGATTCGTATGCCGTCAACCCGAGCCGACTCAACCCAAGACCATTACCACAGCGACCGCACCATCGCTGCGGTTTCGATGCCGCGACTTGCGCACCGAGGCAATACCCTGGTTAAGAGACGTGGGCCAACGTTTGATGCGAGGAAAACACCGTGTGTTGCGAAACCCAAGAGAATCTCTACGAGATGTCCCATCAATCCCATCAATTAATCCATCATATGTCAAGTACATGTCAAGTACATATCACCTTTCACTTATTCCTAAGCAACCATAAAAGTCAAGATTTCCTTACAAAGCCCATATCTCTCTTACACAAAATGCTTCAAAAGTCAAGAATCTCTTACACCTCCCATGCCTCTCTTACACAAAAGGCCTCAAAAGTCAAAAAGTTCTTACACACATCTATCACTCCATCCATCCATCACTCTCTCTCTCTCTCCCTTTACAACTCCTTCTCTCTTTCTCATTTTCAAAAAAAAAATTCATCCAAGCAAAAACCCCATACGTATGAGAAATCCTCCAAGCTCTCCAAAACTCCAAGGTGGCCCACTTTCCTACCCCATCATCTCTCATCTCAACCCTCCATTTCTCATCTCCTCTATTGAAATCCAAGCTAAGGTGCTAAGGAACCCCTAGGAGCAAGAAGATCGGACGGTGGGTGCATGATCATAGTAGTTTTTCCTATTTTTGAGATGGGCCAAGTGAGGCCAACCGATCAATGGTTTAGATCTCACTTGGGACCCTAAGTTGTGGCCGATGGACCACTTTGATCAACATGATCATCCATGATGGGGCCATTCTCTATGGACCCCATCATGATGTTTATTTCATTACATTTAAAGGTCATCTAGACAGTTCATATTGGTGGAGAAAGGATCTCCATCGTTGAATCCGATTTTTGTTAGTTCCATGTGTAGAAGGACCCATTTTATTGTATGATCTCTTCCAAGGGAGGGCTCACAGTGATGGAGCCCTCCATCACAAGCGTGTCCCACCCTCTATCTCTCTCTCTCTACTTCATTTTCTTTTTTTAGATCATATGGTGTTTGTTTAGCCCACTTGAATGGACCCCACTTTGAAGTATTTAATTTGTCCAAGCTTTCTTCAAGTGGGGCCCACCTTATATGTTGTACCCTCATCATCTATCAGTGGTGGCCCACCTAATCAGGGCCCACCACAATGTATTCCTTCAAGGACCAAACCGTCCAGCGTCTGGGACGCTGGATGTCCCTGTAAAGAGAAAAAAAAAAAAAGAAGAAAAGGAGCTTTTTGGGGTGATCCACTAGTATAGTCCCCACCTTGATGTAAGTATGAAATCCAAGCCGTCCATCCTATTACCCATCTCTTTTAGGCGTTGAGCCAAGAGTTGGGGTTGATTGGAAGATCTGGTGGGCCATAGCATCGAAGAATGCATCATTACCATTCAAGGATCCTTTTCTTTTTTTATTTCATTTTCTAATCATAAAAAAAATTCAAACTTTAGACTCATTGGGACGGTCTTGAGCCACTGAAGCCAATGGACGGTGTGGATCTGCTAGATGTGGGCCCCAAATGTGAAAAACCCTAATCAAAAGGGTTTTCCATTTTTTTCTAAAAAAAATGACAAAGAGGCAGAGCCTCTGACGCCAGCTGCAGCAGCAGCGGGCGGCCGTGCAGCCACCCACAGCTGCTGCCGTGGGCCCCACCAAGATGTATGTGGAAATTCATGCCGTTCATGAGGTGGGCCCCCTTCTCAGGCGGGTCCCCTCCAAGTTTCAGCGGAATCCAAGACTCGAGTGGCCCACACTGTAGGAAATAGTGGGATTGAAACTCTACCATTGGAAACCATTTTTAGGTCCACAGAAGTTTTGCATCAAGATGAAATTGGTGTTTTCCCTTCATCCAGGTCTGAGTGACCATATGAACGGTCTGGATGTCTTATAAACATAATGGTGGGCCCCACATGAGACCCACAGTGATGTATGTGTTTATACCCACCATCCGCCTGGACGGTGGTACCCTCCATGATGCGTGTGTTTTGCATCCATCGTCTAGTGGACGGTGGAGCCCGCTGGTGTGTGTACGTGTGCATGCGTGTGGGTGTGCGTGTACGTGTGGGGTTATGCGTGTGTGTGTGTGTGTGTGTGTGTGTGTGTGTGTGTGTGTGTGTATATATTATTGTATATACTATATACATACATATATATTATATTATATTTTGTAAAAGACCTGATGATGGGCCTTGTGGGCACCACCCTTGATGCAGGTGCTGCATCCAATCTGCCCATCCATTTTAACAGCTCATTTTGTGAAATGAGTTTAAGAATGGGCCAGATCCATAGTCTGTGTGGGCCCCATCATAGCATGTTATAAGGCCCATGGGATTGGACATTTGATATATTCCAAGGCCCATGGGATTAGGCCTATTTGGCGCATTATAAGTCCCTTGGGATTGGACATTTGATATGTATAAGGCCTATGATTTAAGCCCATTTGATTTATATAAGGCCTAGGGGTTTAGGCCCATTTAATTTATACACAAGGCCTATGGATGTAGGCCTACTTAATAGATAAGGCCTATAGGATTGGGCCCATTTGATATGTATGAAACCCATGGGACTAGGCCTGTTTAAGACACACAAGGCCCATGTGATTTGACCCATTTGATGCAATCTAAGGCTCACGGGTTATGACCCATTGCAATGCACATAAGGCCCATTGGTACGGCCCATTTATGTAGCCCATTTGATGAGTAAAAGGCCCATATGATATGGCCCATTTGATATATATGTAAGGCCCAATGGGATGAACCTAAGGTCCATTGCAATGTGTAAACCCAACTCGGATTATGTAACAATGTTTACGACGATCATGCCTTGGGAGCAATGTTGGTTTGACGTACATATTGCGAGTGTAATGTTGGTTGGATGTCCACATTACGACTTTCCTTAGGGCCCATTGAAAGGCCCGTACTTATTATGTATAGGTCGTCCAGGCCCATCTGCATTGTAAGGATAGTTCATCTCATTATAACATGTTTAGTATAGTTTCATGACTCATGATCATACGCATCATATGTATGCTTGATATGAGAAGTGACTGATCATAGCATATACCTTCAAGCAGATTGTTTATGGGACCCCGATTAGGCGGTGTTGCCCTGCATGAGCGCACGATACGCACAGGATTTACTGCATGATTGGATAGTGTGACTCATGCATTTCGCATTGTGTGACATGGTTGTTGTACGCCCTATCTACATCGGGGTCGTAGCCTCCACAGACGCATCATGGTTGGCAGGATTGGATACCGAAAATTTTATTCTACATGGGGTGCTATAGATATCCCTGGGTGAAAGTCCCTAAACCCTCATGGTACCAAGAGATTGCTCCAACGTCTAGACCGAGTGGGTAGATGAGCGTTGAGTGCCGAATACCAGATGGCTGCGCTCTCCACTGTGTCGTGGTCGGTTGGAAGGGGGTGCGGCCTTATCCGTCCAAGTGTAGGGGACAATGCTAGGCTGAGTTTGACCAGCTCGAGGAATAGGTCCACTATCGACGAGTTGTGCCCGATATTGGCAGACGGATAGTGAGGTCTCTTCCACTTATCTTATTGCGCGCGATGAGGCGGCGATCTGGTTTAGAGTGTACTAGACCTCGGTGATATCTCAGATTTGAGCCGTATTGACATGTGGACTTAGATGAGGATTGTATGTTTAACTTGCATCTTACATCGCATAGCCTTAGTACGGCTCATGATATTATGGATCCATCTGCATATTCCGCATTACTCTGATAATGCATGATCATATTACTACCTTGCGCACACACTTTCACCACCCTCTAAGCTTTCTATAAGCTTATGCACGACCATTACGTGCAGGTGACGTTGGGGTACAGCAGCGCTGAGGCTGGAGCACTTGCAGATCATTTTTGGAGTTTTTGTTCCTTACCATTGTATTTCCCTTTATGCTCATTGTACTTGTAAAGTTTTTAATCATTGGAGTTCTTGATTGTTGTTTGTGGGTTATGCCTTTGGTTATGCTTATTACGAATCAAATTGACGTTGAAAATCCTCCTCGTAGCATCTCAGGATCGGAACCTGGCGAATGGGAGCTAGGAGCCGAGAATGGGGTTCTACGGAGGCTGTCGGTGCCGAATTCGGCGATCGAAAATTTTGTAAGCTCAGTTTTCGAGTTTAGGGCGTGACATTACATCTAATAACTTCCTAGTCATAATTTTTCCAAATTGTTGTTTTGTGCAGGATCTGGCAACAGGAAGGTACTTGGGAAGGGTAGGCGGTATGGATGTTTGTACGTGCTGGACTTTCACTCATCTATTACTCCAGCTCGTTGTTTCCTCTCTCCCTCTTCCTCAGATATTTGTTTGGCAAATAAAATGTGGAAACTTTGACACTTTCGCCTGGGTCATCCACATTCTAATCGTTTGATTCAGCTTTTTTCTTCTGGCATGTTAGGAAATATTTCTCTTTATAAAAGTAGTTTGGATTATTCTTGTTCTTCTTGTTGCCTTTCAAAAAGTAAGTGTATTCATTTTCCTTTAAGTACTACAAAATCATCATCTATGTTTGAACTGGTGCATACGGATGTCTGGGGCCCTTCCCCAATTATGTCTCTCTTTGGACTACGATATTATGTTATATTCATTGATGATTTCACCCGTTACCCGGATTTACTTTCTGCACTCTAAGTCACAAGTGTTTGAAAATTTCAAAATATTTCATTCTATGGTAGACACACAATTTCGAGTAAAAATCCAAACTCTTCGCTCTGACTCAAGGGGAGAGTATCTCTCCACCAATTTTCGTACATATCTTCAGGGTCATGAGATTACTCATCAAACCACTTGTTCTGATACTCCACAACAGAATGGGGTTGCTGAACGTAAAAATCGTCATATTGTTGAAACTGCCAATACCTTAATGACAGCTATAAGTGTTCCTCGTTCCTTTTGGGCGGAAGCTATGATGTATTCAGTCTAATTGATTAATCGGTTGCCCACCACAGTTCTGAATAGTAAGTCTCTCTACTTTATTCTCACCGGTTCACTTCCTATATATTCCACATTTTATGTTTTTGGTTGTGTATGTTATGTTCATCTGACATCACGTGAACGTAACAAACTTTTCCCAAATTCAGTAAAATGTATGTATTTGGGATTCGGAGAAACTCAGAAGGGTTTTCGTTGCTATGACCCGGTCTCTCGTCGTGTACGGGTATCAAGACATATTATTTTTCTTGAGCATATTGCATTCCATTCATCTGGTCCTCACTCACCTACTACTCTCCCTACTGTACCTGTAACCGATCTAAATCCTATCTTGGTCGTTTCACTTATAAACATCGACAGCCTGATCGCTTGATATACTCTATGTCTGCCATGAATACTACCCTGGATACTGTATCTATTCCTACTTCATATCATCAGACAGCCAATCATGATTGTTGGAAGAAGGCTATGGCAGAAGAACTTCCAACATTGGATAATAATCATATGTGGGACATTGTTACTCAACCTCCTAACCACCAATTAATTGGCAGTAAATGGATTTATTCTGTGAAGCTCAAGTCTGACGGCTCATTGGATCGATACAAAGCTCGACTCGTCGCTCAGGGATATAAATATGAACACGGAATTGATTATGATGAGACATTTGCTCTTGTGGCCAAGATGAAAATTGTTCTCACTCTTCTGACAGTATCATTAGTTTGATCTTTGCCCCTCACTCAGATAGACGTGAAAAATGCTTTTCTTCATGGAGACCTCTAAGAAACAGTCTATTTGAAACCTTCTCCTAGATCTTTAATCCCTGTCAATAAAATCTGTCGCCTAAAGAAAGCCCTATACGGTCTCAAACAAGCCCCTCGGGCATGGTTCCAACATTTTCATGATGTTATTACAGGAGCTGGCTTTACTCAAAGTGGTCATGATCCATCATTATTCTTGCGCACCTCGGAGCATGGAATCGTCATTGTTCTCATATATGTTGATGACCTACTTCTGACTGGTAGTGATGATACTGGCATCTCGGCTTTAAAAGAAGTTTTGAAGTCATCCTTCAAGATGAAGGACCTGGGTAATCTGACATACTTTCTTGGACTTGAATTTTCGCGTTTTATATGTGGAGTCCTAGTTAGACAGCATAAATATACCAAGGATCTTCTCGCCTTGGCCTCCTTAACGGATCAGAAGACAGTTCAGACTCCATTGGAACTTAACGTTCAATATGGTCGTAATGATGGTACACTCCTTGTGGATCCCACCTTATACCGTTGTTTGGTTGGGAGTTTGGTTTACTTAATAATAACTCGTCCTGATATTGCGTACGTGGTCCAAGTTGTTAGCCAATTTGTTTCTGCTCCTCGAACTCTTTATATGACTGCAGTATTGCGCATCTTACAGTATCTACGTGGAACTCTGGATCGATCTCTGTTCTTCTCCTCCACAGCTCCTCTAGACCTTCGTACTTATTCAGACGCTGATTGGGTCGGTTGTACTCTCACACGTAGGTCTACCACTGGCTACTGTGTTTTTTTTGGTACTTCTCTCATCTCTTGGAAATGTAAGAAGCAGGCCACTGTTTCCAAATCAAGCACAGAAGCCGAGTATAGAGCAATGTCAGCAGCTTATAGTGAGATTATCTAGTTACGTGGACTTCTTTCTGACTTAGGCGTTCTGACTGTCACTTCATCCGTGAGAAGTTTCAGTCTCGGATCATATCTCTACCACATGTTGCATCTCATGATCAGCTTGCCGACATTCTCACGAAGTCCCTCACGTCTGCACGCCACTCATTTCTAGTTAGCAAACTATTACTTGTTGATGACAAGCATTAGTTTGAGGGGGGATGTTAGACAATCCACATGCCTTGTATGGAAGATTTTGTAATTTTGTATTTATCATCTTATCTTGTATAGTTGTTGTAAATCTCTATATATTCAACCCTTTAAGGTTGTCTGAAATACAGAAAAATATTCTCCAAATTCGTGTGTTTTCAACTCAGGGGGAGTATGTGAAGAGATAGACTGTATGAGCATGAGTGTATAAGTATGGATTGAATGGATTATAGGTTGGTTGAATATTGGTTTGCAGGTACATGAATGTGTGCTAGTTGATATCAAACTGGTGCATGATTCTTTAATTAGATATTCGGTGTTCTGTATCATATCTTGGATATGTGTTTGTCACAAATTTGACAAAGGGGGAGATTGTAAGTGCTATAGTTTATAGCCCCTTATTATTGTCAAATTTGTGGTGATAAAGACACTACTTTGAAGCTTGTATAAGTGTTCAAGTTCAAGAAGCTTTCAAGATCTTAGACGTGTTCAAATTCAAGAAGCTTTCAAGATCTTAGACGTGTTCAAATTCAAGAAGCTTTCAAGATCTCAGAAGTGTTCAAGTTCAAGTTTAAAGATCTCAAGCTTTGTTATACTCAAAGGTCACTTGTCTTCAAGTTTCAATGTCTTTGCTTCACTATTGAGATAAGACTGACCTTAGGTTGACCTTTAACGTCGGCCATTTTGAATACATAATCCATATATGTTATATACATAAATTTGGTCTGTTCTAAGACTAGTCCTGGACCTTGTTCGACTAGTCCTAGCACTGGTTCGACCAGTCCAAGAAGTTCCACAACCAGTCCTAAGTTGTTGAGGATTTTCAGAATTTTTTGATTACTCTACGACCAGTCCTGGTGACTGTTCGACCAGTCATAAGAATAGTGTCGACTGGTTCTTCGACCAGTCGTAGACCTTCGACTCAAAGTCCAGTAATGCAATTCATTGGTCTATGACCAGCCGTGTGGAACCAATGACCGGTCAAAGGTGACCTATGACCAGTCGTAGGGTACCCACAACCGGTCGTGCAACTGTAAAATCTTATCGCACCCGAAATTTTAAATTTTTGTTGGTTCTAAGACCAGTCGAAGGGATCTTAAGACCAGTCGAAAACGTGATTTGCTCACCTATAAATTTAACACGAATTTCAGAGGTTTGACATATAATTCAAGTATATTCAAAGCTCTACTCTGAGATAAGTTAGTGTTCATTCTAAGCTACATTGTGCATAATTTCTATTCTCTTTTGTTAGCTTTCATTATTTGATTTTGTTCCTGAATTCCAATCTAATTTGAAAAGAGGAATTGTTGTATTCCTTCTTCTTGAAATTAAAATCAAATAGAGTTATGCCCAATTTGGTTTAATTTAAAATCAATTAGAACTAGAACCATTGTAATGTAAGTTTGGACATTGAACTTGGACATTTAATCATCTACTCTGACTTGGTTCTTCTGGGCTGCTATAACGAAGGAGATAGTCAGGTATTTTACATTTAATTGTAAATTCCTTTTTCTTTTTGGTTTTGTTTAGAATTTACCAGAAAAATCTTATTGTATTAGTTATTTGAGGAGAGCCAGGAAAACTCAGAAGTGGTTTTTTTTAATTGTGTAAGCCCACATAGAAAGACACAATTGTAAGGTTTTAGGTGAACCTGTAAAATCCTAACTTGATAGTGAATGCGAATATCCCCTGTGTGAGGATATTAGGAGTGGACTAGCATTCTGTGTGGTTGTTATTAAATAGTTGGTGAACATACAGGCGAACCACTATAATCCCTTGTGTCTCGTGGTTGAATGGTTTATATTTCATATCTTTTAATATTCATTTGTGGGATGTATATATGGATGTGAATGATGTAATCATTTATTTCAAGCATTGTGGGATTGTTGTAATAATTTAGAATTTACTTATTGCAATTCCTTTTTCAACATTCTTATTTGTTCTAGTAAGGTTGTCCTGCCATTTATATGGTGCATGATTTCCTTAGAACAGTATATAATTGATTGTAATTTATTCTTCAGTACAATTTGCATTTAATTTTCTTTTCCTCTTCGATTTGAGATTTGATACAAAGACCTTTCTAGAAATAAGGTTGTCCTACCATAAACTCTGATTTTTGGTGTAAGGTTGTCCTTAGAATAACATTTGTATTAACCTTTCAAGATCTGAATTTTGAGGTTGCTTTACATTCTTTACATTCCTACATTGGGATTGGTTTACTTTAATTGTTGGCTATCGTATTTGTTTAATTTTCGTTGTTACAAGTTTTATTTGGCATTGTCCTATTCACCCCCCCCCCCCCCCTCTAGGACATATAGCTAGGCCTTTTCAGAAATCCTAAGGGCATGTCACTCTTAGGAGTGCACTGAAACGCTGTAACAGACCTAGACCACACATCGGGGGTCCAATGACCTCGAAGTTGCAGGACGATGTCTGTCCTACTGGGCTTGAAAACCATCATGGGAATCAAGCCTATATAGTATATAGAAACACCCAAATTGAGTCGTGAGTTAAGAGCATGAGAAATGCGAATATCCTAAGAAAATGAACTGAAACTTAAGTGAATTGGGTCGTCCACTCCTGCGCAAAAATTGAGGATTTCAGACCGTTAGTTTGTGTCCAAGCTTCACACATCGGGAAAGGACATTTCCCTACACATATTCATATAACCATGGCCCTGATTGGACACGTATGACCGTTAAACTGACACACGCTCTCCACAGTCGATCAGCTTATCCGATCGCACCGAAATCGTGTTCTAGCATGGATCCAGTGTTAGGGAGTGTACCCCATGACGTAGATGAGCAGTGGGCCACCCTAAGAGCCCTGTTCGTCAGAAATGGCCGCCCACAAGGAATAAGCATGATACAAAATGGCCCTGGGGCCATTTGCACCTTATCTGGGGCTATAAATAGCTCTCATTTCACCCCCTCTCTCTCACATACGAATTTTGCAAACCCTAAGGGGAGAGAGAAGTGAAAAAAGAAATGTAGAGAAGATGAAACTTGGGGAAAATCATTGCAACTGTGGGAGACCTTCCCCTATGTATCCACGAGCCTAATCATCGCCGCGTTTCACTATTGAGACACTTTCAACTACAACTTCAGGTAAGAAATGCAAACCCTAATAGTGATATAGATCTCTCGGATAGTTTTTCTCTAACCTGGCTAAACCATTTAATCGTCTAGGTGCCCAACATTTCATTTTTGGAAACATAGTCTTAGGACCGAGTTCGAGTCGAGCACACTACCGAAAGGTGTGGATTATAAACGCTTAGGTCGTGGTTTATCAATGCTTTCATTGTAGCTAATGATTTATGTATGCTATGACTATGACTGCAAGAACTTGTATTGTCTTCAACATGACTAATCCTCTATGAAATAAATCGACGGATTGTAAATGATAGTTAACGTAGGCTATGTGTTTGATGAAATATCTAAATGAGAATAGATGATGATTAGTGCTTACCTTGATTGTTAAACTAGATTTCATTCATGTCATCTATATATGTACTTCTTTGTGTAATGAATTGATAAAATGTGAGTTGTAACTAACGTAGTCTATGTGTTTGACAAATTGTTTAAATAAAAAATGATTTATGAATTGTACTTACTATGATTATTAGAGTAGGATCGGGGACATACTTCTTCAGCATTGATACGTGAAACATGTTGTGCACGCCTATGAGTGGTGTGGGCATGGCGAGACGGTACGTCACCACACCTACTCGGTCTAAAATTTGGAAAGGCCCAATGAACCTCGGCGTGAGTTTTCCGTTTCTGCCAAAATGGAGTACTCCCTTTATTGGGGAAGCTTAAATGAATACATGGTCCCCAACTTCGAATTCCAACTGCCTCCGTCTTGTATCACCGTAGCTCTTCTGCCTATTCTAGGCTGTAAGGAGTCGACGCCTAATAAAATTGATCTTTTCTGAGGTCGCCTGAACTAGATCTGGGCTAACCAAGCTCTTCTCGCCAACTTCTGCCCAACAATGCAGAACCCGACATGTGCGTCCATACAAGGCTTCGTAAGGAGCATGCCAATGCTTGCTTGGAAATTTTTGTTATTGGCAAATTCGGCATAAGGGAGGCAATCATAGCAGCTGTCCTTAACATCAAGTACATGTCCTTGAGTATTTGATTTACTAGGTCTGTCTGCCCATCGTTCTAAGTGCGGAATGCGGTACTAAACTTTAGCTTCACTCCCATCGCCTCTTAGATTCGAGTCCAGAACATAGATGTGAATCATGTGTCTTGATTCGACATAATCTCTAGAGGAACTCCACGCAATCGTACTACCTCCTTAATGTACAGTTTGATCAGGTCATCCGCCGAATTAGAAACCCGAATCGGGAGGAAATGGGCCGACTTTGTCAACTGGTCCGCAATCAGCCAAATGGAATCATGCCCCTTTCTCGTCTTTGGTAAACCGTGAAATCCATAGGTATGAAATCTCATTTCCACTCGACTATGAGGATGGACTGAAGTAAACTTGGGGTCAGCGTGCTCAGTCTTGACTTGTTGACACGTGAGGCATCGGGATACAAAATCTACTATTTGGGCCTTCATTTTGTCCCACTAGGATGAACACTTCACGTCTCAATACATCTTCGTACTACCCGGATGCATTGTAACATTGAATTGTGAGTGGCTTCTAGAACTTATCTCCTCAGATTGTAAAGGTCTAAGACGCATAGGCAGCCACGATACCGCAAACCTCCATCTAGGCCGATTCTCCATTCTAATTTTCCCCCGTCGCTTGCATTCTCTCTCATCCTCAACAATAGCTCATCCTCCCTCTGAGTCATAATGATTCGATTATTAATTAATGGTTGTACGTGGAGGTATGTGATGCTCTCAAATGGCTCTTTCACTGTTAGCCTCTGTTCGAAGTCTCGTACGAACTTCACCATATTCCACTCTCTTACCATTAGTGGGGCTGCAAATTCCACAGTTTTCTTGTGGATCAATGCATCGGCCACAAGGTTAGCCTTGCCAGGATGGTAAAAGACTTCAAACTTGAAGTCTTTCAAGGTCTCCATCCAGTGGCGCTGCCTCATGTTCAGGTCATTCTGTATAAAGATGTGCTTGAGGCTCTTATGGTTGCAAAAGAGCTCAAACTCCTTGTTGTAAAGGTAATGTCTCCAAAGCTTTAATGCGAAAATGATAACGCCAACTCCAGATCGTGAGTAGGATAATTTTCTTCATGTTTTCTCAATTATCGAGAGGCATAGGCGATCACCCTATCATTCTGCATAAGCACACGCCCCAAACCGACTCGAGAGGCATCAGTGTAAATAGTATATTTTCCCGCTTGCTCTGGCAACACTAGTATGAGCGCAGACGTCAGCTTGTCCTTTAATACTTGAAAAGTTATCTCTACCTTCTCATTCCAAGCAAATTTAAGATCCTTCCATATAATTTGTGATAATGGTCAGACTATGTTAGAGAAATCTTTAATGAATCGGCGATAATAGCCAGCAAGTCTGAGGAAACTCCTCACCTCGGTAACTGAGCCAGGCTACTCCCAGTCTTGTATCACGGTCACATTGACAAGGTCCACGGTGATTCCTTCTTTCAAAATTACGTGTCTTAAAAACTTGACTTCTTCCTTCCAGAAGTTGCATTTTCGGTACTGTGCAAACAACTGATTCTGCCTAAGAGTATCACGAACTACTTGCAGGTGCTCTTCGTGATCTTTCTGACTCTTTAAGTATATCAAAATGTCGTCTATGAATACGATAACGAATCGGTAAAGACACAGCCGAAACACCCATTTCATGAGATCCATGAATATGGTCGATGCATTTGTAAGTCCAAACGACATCACAAGGAATTCGTAGTGCCCGAAACTGGTCATGAAAGTTGTTTCTTGGACGTCTTCATTCCTGATGCACAACTGATGATACTCGAACCATAAGTCTATCTTAGAGAAATATTGAGCCCCCTTCAATTGGTCAAATAGGTCATCTATCTAAGGTAGAGGGTACTTGTTGTCACGCCCCAAACTAAAAAATCGGGCTAAAAAAAATTTTGATTTTCGAATCTGAGGCCGACAGCCTCCGTAGTACCCCATTCTTGACTTCCAGTGCACATACACCAGATTTCGATCCTAGGATATTGGAAGGAGGATTTTTCAATGTACATTTATCTCATAAGAAGCATAACCACAAGTTTACCCAAATCACAAAGGCAACATCATCATCACATATCTACTAATATAAACATTTGAATACAACGCTAAAAGAGAAATACATATATCAAAATCAAAGCTCCAGGAGTCCACTACATGCTCCAAGCTCAACGCCGCTGTGACCTAACGCCACCTACACGCATCTATCATGCATAAACTTATAGAAAGCTTAGAGGGTGGTGCAAGTGTGTGCACAAGATAAGTGTCAAGTATTCAATACAATGCCATAATCATATAATGTCAGAAATACTGTCAAGAACACAAATCATACGATATCAGAATAAGCAGAAATACTGGCAACATAAACCAATATCATATACTAAGGAAGCAATGTAGATCACTTATGTAATACACAAATCTTGCTAAGTCCATCTAGGCCAAATAAGTGCAGAAATGTAGCAACCCAAAATACCATATGTCGTAGATGTAATGCAATATGTGATGCGATTAAAATAACCAAGCTGGAGTGTGAGGTCGGGATGATAGTACATAGTATCGCAGGCTATGGGTCTATCACAAGGGACTTCTATCCTAACCAGTCTCATACCCAATTTGGATAGTTAGACTCAAAGTGGTAAACTCTTGATCTAAGGTTGATTGTGCACCCCAACCAAAATCATGGCCATTGAGAAGGTACACATATCAAATAGTTTCTCACCACCAACCCCAATGGATAGTGAATGAATGAATAAATGAGTAAGATGCAGAGTATACAACTCCTACTCAATAAGTCTACATATCAACACCGTACATCTCTTGGATTATCACTGGGGTCTAGTACACTCTATATGCAATCGCCGCCCACTGAACACACACCATGTAAGTAAAAGAGACCTCACTATCCGCCTGGCCAATAGTCAGCCAATATCTACCCGACACGTCGATAGCAGACCCAATCACTAGTTGGTCAAACTCAGCCTAGCTATGCCTATTACCCTCAGGTAAGTAAGGCCATCACTCCTTCCCAACCGACCATGACATAGTACGAGACGCGGCCTGCTGGTATTCGGTACTTGGGTGCTCATGTATCCAATCAGTCTCGACGTTGGGGCGTCTTCTGGTCTCAGAGGTTTAGAAATTTTCACCCAGGGCCATCTATAACGCCCCGATGCTAGTAACAGATTTTCGGTGTCCCATCTGATCATCCATAATATGCCTGTGGAGGCTACGGCTCTGATGTCGCTAGGGCGTAACACACAATGCAAGATGCATGAGTCATACAATCCAGTCATGCATCAATCCTATGCACACCGTGCACTCATATGAGACAATCTCCGCCAATCAGGAAGTCTCATAACAACCTACCCAATATCATATGCAATAGTTAACCACATCTCATAACAAACATGCAGATGATGCCTATGGGCATGTATCATGATCCTATGCTGTCACATACTTATAATTAGTATCAACAACCAACACTGATAATCGGATTATATAATCAGCCTCGACAATTGGAATCGGCCTCTATAATCGGAATCAGCCTCGATAATCGAAATCGGCCTCAACAATCAGAATTCGCCTTGACAATCGAAATTGACCTCAACAATCGGCCTCGACTTCAACAATTGGCCTCAACAATTAGAATCGGCCTCGACTTCAGAATCGTCCTCAATAATTGGAATCGACCTTCACAATCGAAATCGACCTCGACAATCGGAATCGGACTTGAAAATCAGAATCGACAATCAGAATCGACCTCGACAATTAGAATCTACCTTGTCAATCAGAATCAGACTCAAAAATCAGAATCAATAATTAGAATCAGCCTTGATAATCAGCCTCGATAATCAGAATCGGCCTAGATAATCGAAATCGACCTCGATAATCAGAATCGGCCTCAATAACCGGAATTGGCCTCGATAATCAAAATCGGCCTCAATAATCGAAATTGACCTCGACAATCGCCATCGACAATCGGAATCAGCCTCAATAATCGGAATCAGCCTCGATAATCAAAATTGGCCTCCACAATCGAAATCAGTAATAGGCCTAAAAAAGGCCTGAGGGAAGGTCACAATGTGAACATTTAACCATCATCGCCCATCAATGTGGACATTTAACCATCATTGCTCTCAAGGAGTGGCCCATATAAAGCCAAACGTATCGTGGGCCCATGACCTCACACAAGGACCTAATACACATTACTTTAGGCCTCACTCATGGACTGCATATACATCACAATGAGCCTCGGCACATGGGACATAAATATATTACATCGGGCCTCACTCATGTGCCACATATACATCACAATAGGCCTCATTACATGGGCCATAACAAAGGGCCTCATATACATTAGGTGGGCCTTGCATCACATAAGCCTCTTATACATCAAGATGGGCTTAATACACATCATGGTGGACCGCTGCCCATGGATGGTGTGCATACAAAACATACATCGGGTAGGTCCCGTCCCAACTGGACGGTGCAGATACAATACATACTTTACGGTGTATCATGTCCCAACTGGATGGTGTGGATATACATCATGGTGGGGTTCACACCCAGCTGGTCCGAACAGCATGGATATATAGCAAATACATCATCGTGGGGGTCCACGTCCTATGTGGATGGTGTGGATCACATACATCATGGTGGACCCCACTCAAACAGTAGGTGGGTCCCACCATCCCTAAGTGGACGGTGGATGAAACACATACATCAGGGTAGGTCCCACAGCCACGGCATGAACATGAGACATACATCATGGTGGATCCCACCATCCTTGCTGAATAGTGTGGATGCCACACATACAAGGCCCCACCGTCCCATCTAGACGGGGGATGGCATGGGTGAAACATATACATGAGGTGGGGCCACATCAACCAATCTAGTTCCAAATAAGTGGGTCGGGCCCACCATAAAATTATATGTATGTATATATATAGAGAGAGAGGTATATATATATATATATATATATAGAGAGAGAGAGAGAGAGGTGGGTCGTACATAGATGGACGACATGTATATATAATACATATACCACTGTTGAGTTCCCACCGTCCATGTGCTGGATGGTGGAGATGAAGCACATAAATCACGTGGGTCCTACAGGCGCTAGAGCCACGTACCTCTCATGGGGACCCACGTCCAGCTTAAAATAGACAGACGATGCTGATACTACATATATACAAGAGGTGGCTCTCACGTCCTAGCTGGATGGACTGATGGTGTGGATGCAAGACATGCATCAATCAGGGCCACACGTGTACATTAGGTGGGTCCACACGTGTGGGACCCACCAGCTTTGAAATAAAGCTGACATTTATGTTGCCTGTCATCCAGACGGTCAACAGTCTAGATGGTTTACTGCAGTTGGACAGTCCTAATTTGCTGGATTTGTCCAGCTCTAAGGACCTAAAATGACTTGGAAAAATTGGATGGACAATGTTGATATAATACACCATGGTGGGGCCCACATATGGGGGTCCACACGGCCGGTTGATCAGTCGATATTTGTATTTCCTTTCGGCCATAGTCGGCCTAAAAACGGGCAGCAAGGTAGTTTAGCTGTTGGACAATGGACACCCCACTATTTGAACAGCATGTAGTCCCACTGGACAGCGTGGATCATCCATCAAGGTGGGCCATCATTCACAAAAGGAGAGAGAAAGGAGAGAGAGAGAGAGAGAGAGAGAGAGAGAGAGAGAAATCAGCCTAGTGGAGGGACCGCACCACTATGGGCCCCTTTTCGTTACAACACATACATAAAAATGGGTCTCATCATAAGTGGACCCTAAAACGAAAATCAACAGTGAATCACCCACAAACAATGAAGATTCACCCATCGATGGTGCTCCTTCTTGGCTCCTTAGAATCCTTATCTTCTTGGCTTCAACTTTAATGGTGGAAGATGAGGATTGAAGGGTTGAGATGGAAGATTTTAGGTGGTAGGAAGTGGGCCACACCATAGCTTCTTTATTTCCTTAGAAGCCAAGGACGGTTGCTCCTCTCTTGGTTCTTGGGGAATGGGTTACAGAATGAGAGAGAGGGAGAGTGATGTAAGGGGAGAGTGATGTAAGGGGAGAGGGATGGGTGTGATGGGTGTGGTATGGGTTATGTTGGCTTAGGTGAGAGAGAGGTATGGATTGTGATGGGAGGTGTATTTGACTTGATTGATTGATTGATGTGATATTTAGGATAGAGATTCTCTCGAGAACTTGTAACACGCAGTGTTTTTCTCGAAATAAATGCGGGCCCATATCTCCTGGAATGGGTATCGGATCGGTGAACAAGACGCGATGTTGAAACCACGGTGACGACACAATCGTAAGGGTACAAGTCTCAAGTCGAGTCGACTCAGATATACAGCATGTGGCTTAGGATCGCGAGTAAACAATGATTACAAGTCACGAGCTGCCAGAATTTGACCGGGAGGACTACAAGAGTCTACAGAATGGTACGATCTAGGATACAAGTCTGACACTTGTTCTTTACCGTAACATGGTTTAACCTGCGATAGTCTATACACAATCGTAGTGATCCATCCTTTTTGACGAATAATACGGGAGCTCCCCAAGGAGATATGCTTAACTGTATGAAGCCCGAGTCCTATAAATCATCGATCTGTTTTCTCAATTCCTCTATCTCACATGGAGGCATGTGGTACGTCGGCAAGGAGATAGGTGTTGCACTTAGCATAAGGTCGATGGTAAAGTCGATCTTATGTTGAGGAGGTAGTTTAGAGATCGTTCTGAACATGTCTATGAAATCTTGGACCACAAGCGTGGCCCCAAGTGATGGACCATCATAATATTCTAATAGGGAAGCATTACAACAAAACTAGAAGGGATGACTGACTTGAACTGGGAAGGTGAAGGGTGTGCTCTCGGGCCCATGGGCGGTCACCAATCTAGTCTCACTGTCGATTCTGCTTTTATTTCGGTGAGCCAATCCATGTCGAGGATAACGTCGTAATGATAAATCTTGGTTATAACCAGGTCAATGCGTACCACTCTGCTCCCTAAATCGATAGGCAACCCTTACAAAGTTTAGTGGCGTCAGATAAGGTCCCTGCCGCGATGATGACTCTCACCCCAATCATAGGGGTAGTGTCCAACCCTAATTGCTTGACTGTAGAGCATGATACTAGAGAAACAATGGACCTGGTGTCTAATAAAAGGAATACAAGTGTACCTTGGACGTGGGCAGTGACTTCAAATGCCAAGGGTACCGCAACCACTGATTCAATTGCTTCGGCGGCGAGTGCATGTACGCAAGCTTATTGTAGGCGGTTAGGCGACGTTGTCATAGGCCGTTGAGGCGGCCTATTTCGGGATGCAGGAAGTCGATTGTATGGTTGGGCCGGTACCACGAATCACAAAAGAGGGACTGAAATAGAGTACGAGGGCTGGTGGTTGACCCTTTGAGGTGGCGTGTAGCCATTATCTCTCATCTTGGTAAAGCAAAAAGGGTTTGTATGTCTAGCCCTGTCGTAGTAAGAGCACATGCCATCAGAACGCCTTTGCTGGGCTGGCAGAGCCATCAGTCTGGGAGGTGAGTTCACACATCGCCTCTTGTCGAGAAGCGACTAGGTCTGCAATTTAGGCCTAGGTCTCAGCCCCATTGGCAAACGTGCTCGGGACACCTGCTCACCGTCCTACTCAGCTTGTAGGGACATGTTCACTAATTCAGCATACGTGTGGATGCTAACACAACACATCTTAGTACGGATGTTAGCCCGCAACCCTTTCGAGAATCATCACGTTCTCATCAACTCATTAGCCAAAATCAAGGGAGCATATCTAGCTAGTTTCATGAAGTAGTTCTCATATTTCACCACAGTCATTCCTCCCTGCTTGAGGCGGAGGAATTCACCCTCTTTTTTATTACAATATGTAAGGGGGAAGTATTTCTTGTGAATACGTGTCTCGAACCCGTCCCATGTCCACATAAATCCTGCAGAAACAGTTCGCAGGACATTATCCCACCATAAGCTAGCCTTCTTCTCGAACATGTACGAAATAAGCTCGACTTGTTCCACCTCGGAGCAATGTAATGGCCTTATCATCTTGGATATTCGGTCCAACCAATACTTGGCCTCCTCAAGTCTATGGGTACCCGCAAATGTAGGAGGACGACGGCATTGAAAATGCTCAAAAAGCTTGCATGCAGTCGTTGCCCTGGTCGCCTGCATGTTGCATCGATGAGGCCACATTTATATTATGTGCAATGGCCTCCGCTATAATTGTTAGGATTTATTGTTGTTGTCGCATCAAAAGCAACATTTGCTCCAATCTATCTGGGGGAGGGACTGCCTGAGGTGTGGGTGGCGTCGACGAAGAAGCGTGGTTCTAACCTAGAACCGGTGGCACACTTGGCCATGGCCCATTTGTAGGGTCGATGGCCGGTTGTGAGTCTGGCATTACCTCGCTGCCTAGACCCAAACTAGGGCCCTGCAGGCTATCATTCAAGAGAGGGGCTCCGTCAACCAACCTGTCAGGTGGGAGATGTGTCATGTTCCTATTGGTTTTAGGAAGCATTCCCTATACACAACATAGGGTACAACATTAATGTAATTAGAGTGATATCGTACCTACATCATCAACTTTTCCAAACATTTTACGCATTACTAAAATAAAGGAGTTCCATGCATTTCATTAAACAAAATTTATCACAAATACATATGGTATGGCATTACATGTACTATAACAGAAAAGCATGTTGACTGACTAAAATAAAAGATTTCAGCATTTACAATCCCAACATCCGAACTAAGCCTATCCAAGGCTATTACAAAAAGAAGTAACTACTAACTACACTCCTAATCCTTCGATTTTGGTGAAGGTAGAAGTGCTCCCTTATCCTGCATGTAGCATAGGAAGGCTTTTAGATTGTGAGACATCCTCTTGAGTTTCTTCTTCAGATATTCCTAGTTCTCCTCAATCTTGGCTAGGCGGGCGTCATGAGTAGCCCGATCCTAGCGTTCTTCTCCCTGTTCCTCCTCCTCACTTTCTTCCTCTACTTCAGTCTCCTCCTCTATCTCATCCTCGAATTTCTCAAGTCGGGCCTGACACTGTCTGGGACCTATATTCATGTTGTTGAGGGTAGTCTCATTGATGAAATGGATAGGGGCGAGATTTTTCATGTGGAGTCTGAATCCAAAGTTACGACCAATCTTGCAAATCAGTCAGCCGAATGGGAGGGACAAATCCCCCCAAGTAAATTGTGCCGCCTTCACAATCTGGGTCAAGACAAGAGTGAGCAGGCACACCTTATCTTCCTGTCCAACCCGGTACAGGAAGTCCACCATGAATCTGGTGCATTCCATGCGGTTGCTCCATCTGGGATACACATTGTACATGCATATATGGTGGAGCAGGCGATAATCACTGGTCATGCGCGTCATTTTGAGGCTGTTCTCCCACCTTCACTCAACGAGTCGGCCGTAAAGGAAGTGTGTGCGGCGATCTCTCTCCCGCCCCTCAGTCAGATTAGTCTCACTGGCATGCATAAAACCGCACTTAACTCCCATAATGTGGGCTATAATGTTCACATTAACTCTAGTTTCTGTTCTTCCCAGTGGAATAATAAACTGGAGAGGATCAAGGGTCGAGTCCTTTATGTGCCCGTAAAAGGCCCGCACAAAGCCCTCACTAGCTTGCGATTTTCCTTCAAACACGGGACCCCATCCGTTCTCCAAAAAGTGGTCGATCACCGAGTACATCCTAAAAAGTTTTTCATCCACATGAGCTTCAAACACAACTCTACGTTAGCGAACTTACCAAATTCAATGTTGGCTGGTAGAGACCTCTTTATTGGGATTTGAGGGTCAAGGTCCTGCTTTGACCTCCGCTCGACACTCAAACTTCCCTGGTAGTCAACTTCTTCTTGAAATAACTCAGACGACTTGGCCTGGCCTCGTCCGGGGCCACTCGTTTCTTCCCCATAAGGGAAAGGAGCGTACAAATGGAGAAAATGGCAGCCACTATCTCAAAAAGGGCCATGGAGGTGAAAAGGAGTGTAGAAAGGAGAGATTTTAAGAAAATAAGTGTTTTGGGAGCCCTAGGTGATGGGTTTATGCTCAAATGAGCAAGAGGGAAGAAATGCAAAGGAAGATTGGGAGAGATTGGGGTGGAGGGGTGTAGGATGTAAAGAGGAAGGTGGATTTAAAAGTATAGAAATGGAGATTTGGGAGTGAGGGAAGGTTTTTAGAGAGTTTGGAGGGCTACAGGGGATTTGAAAAGGGTGAAAATGAGGGAAAGAGGGGAGGTGGGGACGTATAAGTGAACCCCCAAACATGGGAGGGGCTCGCATGCTTGGGCCGGCGGCAGCGTACCACTGATCTGGAGGTGCCACCCCACCCATCTGGAGATATCGGCGGTGCGCCGCCGATCGGGTGGTGTCACTGCACTCCTCTGGAGCTATCGGCGGTGTGCGCCGATCGAGTGGTGTCGTCGCACCCTTTTGGGTGTTCTGGCGGTGCCCCCGTCATCCGGCAGAGGTCACCCCCCTTAGGTCCTTGTTTATGGTCCGTGGGACCCCCTGAGCCCCACCAAACACTCTGGTTTGGATCCCCAATGGGTGGGGTCACCTGTCGCGGTACAATGAGTGTTTCGTCACGTCTCCTAGATCCTCTTTCCTTACTCAGGATTTATTTAGAGTGGATCCACAATCAGTTTGAACTACAAAGTTCAATGTTTAGGCTGTCTTGGCCTCACTAGCTATTTGCGTCAAGTCCCACTGTACTACGATCAAGTCGATTTGTTATCTTTGGTCAGGGGTGACTACACATGATCTGAGTCCTCCAGTTGTAAACCTTCGACTAAACTAAAGTGTTTGGTCTTACCTGACGGTGAAACTTTGGGATCCTAGTGTCATCTTTAAGTTCCATCGCCCCCTTCCTAAGGCAGAGTACATCAGAGTGCGTCATGATAACTTATTACCCCATGTCCAGTTTAATCCAATTCATGCTCTGATACCAACTTGTAACGCCCTGAATTTCAATGGTCAAGCAAAGCTCGACTTCCAAGTTCTGAACATCACTTGTGTCTTGTGGAAGATAGTTTACTAATTTCTTCTATATTGATTGATTAAGCATGCATAGAATTTTACTAAACGGCGTATCATAATCCAAATTTAATGAAGTTAAGCAAGTGCGTAAATTCAAGACATATTTACGTAAATGTGTACACATTCCACAAAATTCCTTCCAGAGTACGAGTCTGCGACTGGGTTCAATATATACATGTATAAGTTTAAAATGAACAAAATGTGGTAATGTAAATGTGTTCAACTAAGCCAAGATGTCCAGCGTTCCCTGCATACATGGCTTACATCGGCCCGCCTAGGAGTTAGAAATAGGAGAATTCCTCCTCCTCATCCAAGAAATCGTGCTCCAATGCATAGACGTCGTATGTACCTGCATCTAAATCAGCATCTAGTTGGTATTTTAAAACACCGTCCTAGAGTAGGAGTGAGTGATCAACTCAATGGTTCTATAAGGTAAAAGTTACACATGTTATCAAGCTAATCAAAGCAGTAATGATAAGGCAATCATAGCAATCACTTCCTAACTATTCTTTTTGATGCAGGAATGGAGGGTAAGTAATGATGCATGCCCTCACATCAACACTCCCTCAACACGTGACTCTGACCGCCTATTTCGCATATGACAACACTTCCTCAAATGTGGATCTCTACATTAGTGAGGGGTACCTTAGATTCAAACAGTCACGTCCATACATGGTAAACATACAATAAGTCAACTAGTTTATTAGGCATGCTTGATTGGTACGGGCGTGCGTTAAGCGATATGAAGCGCATAAGTACTCCTCATGGCCTATCCACTGTCGGCAATCGTCGTATGACCTGTATTCAGGTTCACCGAAGGTGGCCAAACTAAATCGGCCACCCAACATGGGCGTTTGCCGATTGCCTGGACTACAATTGTGACCCCAATCCTATCCAAATGCCGCTAATACCCACGTGTAATATCTATCTCTGTATTCGACAAACAATCTTAGTGAAATTCTCATTTGGGCATTTCATCAAACACATAGACCATGGACACACCACATCGAGGAGGAGGCTACTTAGGAGGTGGAAGTTGAGGTCCGTAAGAACTACCGACAAATTCTCGAAGAGTACGAAAAGGTATAAATTTTGAGGATAAAATTTTCTTTAAAGGGGGTAGATTGTAACGTCCTGGAAAAATTTATACCAAGACCTGAGTACGACCTTAGGCTGAACAACCCAAGGACCACACCGGTTGTATAAATTTAGACGAGATTTAATTAAGTGATAAGCATTCAGTGGGTTAAGCTTGGGCCAACATTTATACAAATGGTAAGGCCTAAAATTAGGGGTACCACTGGCTCAATACCATCTAAAGACTTAGGATAAATTCCAAGGGCCTGTTGCTCTCGGGAGTACACTGAAACTCTGTAACGGACCTAGACCGCACGTCAGGGCTTCGATGACCTCAAAGTTGTAGGATGATGTCCGTCTTGCTAGGCTTGACAACCATCGTGGGAATCAAGCCCAGATAGTATTCAAAAATGCCTAACTTGAGCTGTGAGTTAAGAGCGTGAGAAATGCGAATATCTTAAGAAAATGACATGAAACTTAAGTGAATTGGGTCGTCCGCTCTTACACAAAAATTGAGAATTTTGGACCGTTAGTTTTTATCCAAACTTCACACATGGAGAAGAGAAATTTTCCTGCACATATTCGTATAACCGTGGCCCCGATTGGACACGTATGACCATTGAACTGACACGGCTCTCCACAGTCGATTGGCTAATCCGATCGCACCGAAATCATGCCCTAGCATGGATCCATTGTCAGGGAGTGTACCCCATGATGTAGATGAGCAATAGGCCTCCCTGAGAGCCCTGTTCGTCAAAAATGGCCGCCCACAGGGTATAAACATGATACAAAGTGGCCCTGGGGCCATTTGCACCTCATCTGGGGCTATAAATAGCTCTCATTTCACCCCCTTTCTCTCACATACAAATTTTGCATACCTTAAGGGGAGAGAGAAGAGAAAAGAGAAAAGTAGAGAAGAAGAAACTTGGAGAAAATCATTGCAACTGTGGGAGACCTTCCCCCATGTATCCCCGGGCCTAATCACCGCTACGTTTCATATTGAGACACTTCCAACTACAACTTCAAATAAGAAATGCCAACCCTAATAGTGATATAGATTCCTGGATAGTTTTTCTCCAACCCGACTAACCCATTTAATCGTCTAGGTGCCCGATATTTCATTTTTGGAAACTTAGTCTTAGGACCGAGTCCAAGTCGAGCGCACTACCGAAAGGTGCGAAATATAAATGCTTAGGTTGCGGTTTATTAATGCTTTCATTGTAGCTAATGATTTATGTATGATATAACTGTGACGGTAAGAACTTGTATTGTCTTCAACATGACTAATCCTCTATGAAATAAATCGACGGATTGTAAATGATAGTTAACGTAGGCCATGTGTTTGATGAAATGTCTAAATGAGAATAGATGATTATTAGCGCTTGCCTTGATTGTTAAACTAGATTTCGTTGATGTCATTTGCATATGTACTTCTTTGTGTAACGAATTAATAAAATGTGAGTTGTAACTAATGTAGTTTATGTGTTTGACAAATTGTTTAAATGAAAAATGGTTGATGAATTGTACTTACTATGATTATTAGAGTAGGAACCTTTGTTATCATATGCTTATGTATTTTCTCTATATAACTAACTTGATAAAATACAAGTTATAGTTGACATGGTCTATGTGTTTGATGAAATGCCCAAATGAGAAATTCACTAAGACTGTTTGTCGAATACAGAGATAGAAAATACACGTATGTGTTAGCAACATTTGGATAGGATTGGAGCCACAATTGTAGTCCAGGCAATCAGTAAACACCCATGTTGGGTGGCCAATTTAGTTTAGCCACCTTGGGTGAACCTGAAAGATACGGGTCGTAAAACGACTGCTGACAGTGGCTAAGCCACGAGGGGCGCTTATGCGCTCCATGTCGCTTAGGTCAACATGTGCACGCACCAATCAAGCTTGTCTAATAAACCAGTTGACCTATTGTATGTTTACCATGTATAGACGTAACTGTTTAAATCCAAGGTACCCCTCACCAATGTAGAGATCCACCTTTAACCCTGGTACCACGATCCTCAAGACTCGTGAGCCGGGTATGGTGATATGGGACACAGTGTTCGTGTTGTCGACCTACGCTGGGGTGACGAGCCTCTCCGTAGTGACCACGAGCGCCACTTATTATAACTTACCTATTGTATGTGTTTGTCTAGGAGTGACGAACCTAAATGGATCCAGAACATAGGAAGAGGACTGCTGTGGTTGTCCGATCCCTAATGTTCGATTTAGGTCAATATTAAAAAGGGGAGGTACCCTAGCTTCCCAAACTTGCTAGATGAATGGTCATAATTAATCACTTGGCTTACATGACCATGCATCACATCGCATTATTTAGAACATGGTAAAAAGGCGTTGGAGTCACACATTTGAGGAAGTGTTGTCATATGTGAACAGGTTGTCGGAGTCGCGTGTTGAGGGAGTGTTGATGGTGAGGGCATGCATCATTACTTACACTTCATTCCTGCATTAAAAAGAATAGTTAGGAAGTGACAGGTATGATTACCTTATCATTATTGCTTTGATTAACTTGATAACATGTGTAACTTTTGCCTTATAGAACCACTGAGTTGATTACTCACTCCCACTCTAGGACAGTGTTTTAAAACGCCAACCAGACGCTGATTTAGATGCAGGTATGGACGACGTCTATGCATTAGAGCAGGATTTCTTGGATGAGGAGGAGGAATTCTCATACTTCCAACTCTCAGGCGGGCCGATGTAGGCCACATACGCAGGGAACGTTGGGCATCTTGGCTTAGTTGAACACATTTACATTACCAAATTTTGAACTTATACATGTATATATTGAACCCGATAGCAAACTCATACTCTGGAATGAATTTTATGGAATGTGTACACATTTATGTATATATGTCTTGGATTTACGCACTTGCTTAACTTCATTAAATTCGGAGTATGATACGTCGTTTAGTAAAATTCTATACATGCTTAATAAATTAATAGAAGAAATTAGTAAACTATCTTCCACAAGACATAAGTGATGTTCAAAATCTCAGGAGTCGAGCTTTGTTTGACCCTCGAAATTCAGGGCATGACACCCCATGACTAATTTACTAGGTCGAGTATGATTGCATATATGGATTGATGAGGAAAGGAGTACGAGGGACATCCTTCCTCGATGTTGTTAATGGTAGAGGTGCCCAATGAGCTAGGCCCCGCTTGATGTGATGGCAAGAGATTTTAGAGAATGTTGGCTTGAGCCATGGCATTGGCCTGAGGGGTAATCCTAATTTTCTGGCTCTCAATCAAGTCTTGGACTGCGTGTTTCAAAGTGAAGCAACGGTTTGTAGGATGGCCTCGAGATTAATGGTGTGCACAGTACTCATTTTCATTATAGTTGGGTGGTAAGGGGTTTGGTGGAGGCCAAGGTTGTAGTAGTATGAAAAGTTATTTTTGCATTAACATTATCATGATCTGGTTATATGTTTGTTTTAATGGAGTGAACTTCCTAGCTAACATTACTTGCTTGTTCTGGTATGAGTACTGTGTATTCCCCTTGGGTTGTTGCTGTTGTTAAGATGGTTGTGACTGATATCCTTGCTGAGTTTATTGTGGATAGTATTCTTGGTTTTGATGTTGCTCTTATTGTGGAGCATATTGATTACCTTGAGTGGCTGCCACAATATTTTTCACTTTTGTGATGCGTTGTACGAGGGCATTGCCATTTCCATTCCCTACCTGATGGGTTTCCCTTTAATTTTGTTTCTCTTGATTAAAGAGGCCTGATGTGGCCACGGGGAGATCGTTCCAGCTCTTATCCTGGCCTTTACCTGTTCTTCAGCCTGGATGAACTGGGTGGAGTTTACATAAGGGTACTAGATCAGGTATCCGGAGATATTAGTATTCGTCGAGTGGCGTGAGACCCGTATCCTAGGTCGTACCATTCCGTAGGCTTTTGCGGTCCTCCTGGTCGAATTCCGGCGACCTGCGATCTATAACCAGCATTTACATGTGATCTTGAGTCGTATCTCATATTCCAGAGTCGGCTCAACCCAAAACTTGTACCCTAGTGATGGCATCGTCGCTACGGTTCCGATGCCGCATCTTGCACGCCGAAGAGGTACTCGGGCCAAGAGATGTGGGCCCACATTCAGTTCGAGTAAAACATCGTGCATTGCGAATACCGAGGGAATCTCTACAACACATCACATCAATCCATCAATTAATGTCAAGTACTATATCACATCCTCAAGTACAAGCAACCCTTACCTCTCTCTTACACAAGTACCCTAAAGTCAACTCTCCTCATCACCCATCTCTTTCTCTCTTACCTCTCATCCTCTCTCTCTCTCTCATTTCAAACTCATTCTCCCAAGCAACCATGGGCGGTGGATGTCCAAGTTCTTCATGAGAAAGAGCTAGGTGTGGCCCACCTTCCTACCATCCAATCCCACCCTCCATGATCGATCTCAACTATTGAAGTCCATCCATTGGAATTCTAGCATGCATTGGCAGAAAAATGAAGAGGAGATCTAATGGTGGGTGATTTTATTTGTTGATTTTGATAATTTGAGGGCCCACATATGATAGGACCCATCTTGATGTATGCATTGTATAGGGAGGGCCCATAGTGGTGGGGTCTCTCCCCTTCTCACCGGTCTCTCTCTCTCTCTCTCTCTCTCTCTCTCTCTCTCTCTCTCTCTTGTGATGGGCGTGGCCCACTAGAACTACACCGATCATGGACCCACTGTGATGTATGTATTTTATCCATGATGTCCACCCACATGGACCTCACCTGGCGTACGTCCCTCATCCAGGCCGTTCGTCCGTTCAATGGACATCCATCATCCCTATATGGAGTGAAAATGCAAATATCAGCTTGATCAATATGTGGGGCCCACCTTAAAGATGTGTCGTACCCAGCACGTGGGACCCACTGCCATAGAAAGCAGATTAGCCGGTGTACCTGCTGTATTAATGCCAGCAAATTACGTGGGCCCACCTTGATGTATTGATGCCACCATGTTATGTGGGCCACACCATGTTGTATTTGTTCCATCCACACCATCGAGATGATCTGGACGGTGGTGGAGTGATTGGACGGTGAACAGCTGCCACCATGATGGATGTGGATAATCCACACCGTCCGTCCAGATTAGGTAGACCACTAGTCTGGACGCTGGACCAATATATATATATATATATATATATATATATATATATATATATATATATATATATATATATATATATATATATATATATATATATATATATATAATGTATGAGAGGTGAGACCCACCAAGTGTATTTGTTATATCTATATATGTATATATTATATATGTGGGCCACATCACGTGGCAGCCCACCCTGATGTTTTGTTCCCCAGCCGTCCATCTAGATGGCTGTGGGGACCCCATCATGCTTTAGGGGTGCCATCCACACCGTCCATCGTGACCCTGATAGATGTGTTCCATCCAAGCCGTCCATCCATTTGACGTGCTCATCATGGTGGGCCACGGTCGTGGATACCATCTTGCATATATGTATTTTTAACTAGGTCGTCTGTCCATCTTTGGATGTTGTACGCTGGATGCATTTTATGAAATATATATATAATATTATAAAATAATATAATATATATTATAGTGGGCCCCATGTGGGACTCACTTGATGTAAAAACGGACTGGCTGGTTTACCGCACACCAGCTATATAGCTGTTATGTGCGGCATGTGGGTTTGATCTACACCGCCTATCTGTGCGGCCCACCTAAATGATGTATTGTATATCCTCACCGTCCAATCTATGGACGGTGGGGAGAGTACCTAGTAAATATTTTGAGAAAACTTTAGAACAATTAACAACTGCCAGTGGATCAAAACTACGAATTAACTATAAATTTTGAAAAACAGAAGTATGTAATCAAGGAATATGTTTAAAAACAACATTTTTATTAATCAAAGACTTGATACAACCTGTCATACTAGGTACACTATTTTTAGAACTAATTAACAAGCATAGATAATTCTTGAATAAAAACTAAATTACTAGGCCAGGATTTAACATTTGAATTTATCAGTCCTCCAAAAATTAGACATATAAACCAGTTAAAGTCAGTTTTAATAACAAAATCTATAAATCTAATCACACATAAAAAAGAACATATTAAACAAGTTAAAAATCAAATCTAATATATTAAAATCAACGAAGATTTAAATTTACCTGAAACAAAAAATCAAATCCAAAGTTTTAAAGAATTATTAAAAAGGGAAATATGTTCTGATCTACCAACAACATTCTGGAATAGAAAACAACACATAGTCAAATTATCATATGAATCAGACTTTTATGAATCACGAATACCTACAAAAGTCAGACCAATCCAAATGCTGAAAGAATTATTAGAGCATTGTAAAAAAGAGATCGATGAACTATTACAAAAGGGTTTGATAAGGCATAGTAAATCACCATGGAGTTGTTCAGCATTCTATGTTAACAAATCAGCTGAAATAAAAAGAGGAGTTCCAAGATTAGTAATAAATTATAAACTACTAAACAAAGTACTACAATGGATACGATATCCAGTACTAAACAAAAAGGACTTATTAGGGAGATTATATTCAGCAAAAGTTTTCTCAAAGTTTGATATGAAGTCAGGATTTTGACAAATACAAATCGCAGAAGAAGATAGATATAAAACTGCTTTTAATGTACCTTTCGGTCAATATGAATGGAATATCATGCCCTTTCGATTAAAAAATGCACCATCAGAGTTTCAAAACATTATGAATGATATTTTCAATCCCTATATTAACTTCACCATAGTATATATAGATGATGTATTAGTATTTTCGGATTCTCTAGAACAACATTGGAAACATTTAAGAATATTTCTAAATGTCATCAAAACAAACGGGTTAGTTGTTTCAGCAATCAAAATTAAATTATTTCAAATCAAAATTAAATTTTTAAGACATCATATATCTCAAGGCATAATTATATCCATAAAACGGAGCCTAGAATTTGCAGATAAATCTCCTAATAAAATTAAGAATAAGACACAATTACAAAGATTCCTAGGAAGTCTCAACTATTTAGGAGATTTTTAACAAGACCTGCATAAAATATGTAAACCATTATATGAAACATTAAAAAAGAATCCACCTCCATGGACCTAACAAAACACTAATATAGTAAAAAAAATTAAACTCAAAATTAAACAGTTACCATTATTATATATAGGCGATCCATTAGCCCCTAAAATTGTAGAAACTATTGCATCAAAAATAGGATATGGAGGAATTCTAAAACAAAAGAAAAATGAATCAGAATAATTAATAAGATTTACTTCTGGCTCCTGGAATGAAACTCAAAAAAATTATGTTACTATAAAAAAGGAGATTCTTTCTATTGTATTATGTATTTCAAAATTTTAAAGTAAATTCTTTCTATAAACCAGTATTTTCTTCTTCGAATAGATTACAAAAGTGCAAAATATATTTTAGAAAAAGATATTAAAAATTTAGCTCATAAACAGATTTTTGCCAGATGGCAAGCTATTTTATCAATTTTTGATTTTCAAATTGAATTTATTAAAGGTGATTCCAATTCTTTACCAGATTTCTTATCCAGAGGAGTATGTATAAGGTAACAATGGCTATGTTATGCCTAGGGGTGCACATTCAACCGGTAAAACCGTGAAACCGGACCGGAACCGTTGGATCGGTCCGGTTTGGTCCGGTTCTAGTATACTAACAGTCCGATTCCAGTTCCGAAAATCCCAAAACCGTTAGGAACAGTTCGGTTCCGGTTTAGGGGCATGTAGAACCGAACCGAACCTTTAACCAAACTGCTCAAGTGGGGTCATTTACACTGTTTTGGAGAAATCTGCACCGTCCATCTGTTTTGACACCTCATTTAAGGCGTTGACTCCAAATTTGAGGCAATTTCAGATATCAGGTGGGCCTAGAATCGACGGTTTATAAGCTGATCGGTCAGTTGGAGTACTTTTATAGTGATCCAAGAGCTGAAATTTGAAATGTATGGTTAATTTATGGCCCTTATCTCATGTATAAAGTTTCGAACCGATCAGATGTCGGGAACCATGTGATCTTGCATTCTGGATGCGTTTCAAGCCACTTGAGCTTCAGTTTCTTAATTTTCTCGGATTTCTGACCATGTATATCCGTCAATCTTGATCCTCTGAAGTCCGTCCCTTGCCCTAGTGATCATCAGAATGTTAAATCCAAGCTTTTGACATTCTTTTTCAGTCAACTCTCCTAATCACACCCTGCAACAAAACACGATTAAAACTGGGCATTAAACACTATTATGCTCGTAAATCCGAACAATATTTGGGGTCTAATATGCACTATTTGACCCTCAACACAAATCGTGGACCCGAACCGTGGAACTGATCCGTTGAACCGTAAATCTGAACCTTGGATCCGAACCGTTGATCCAGAACCATTCCATTTTTTATTTTTTATACCTTGCTTCCTCGGCCCATTTATAGCCCTACTAATCCCATCGTTCATGTATGACTATCTATGATGAGGCTCACCAAGCCAATAATATGTGAGATTTTTAGTGTGGTGATTCAAGTGTGGGAAAAGGAGTCACTTGAACACATGGAGCCACTTCAACATCTCCGTTTTCTCGTCATTCATGAGATACGTGTAGGTTCAAGGGTGTCAAGCTTAGGTTGGGCCAGATTCTGGCTTTATCCATCCATAATCATCACAGGCTGGGCCAGGTCGGTGTCAGATCTAGATTTTACATTGCATTCTGGGCTCAACCCATTGACAACCCTACTGTAAACCAAGTCATGCTTGGGTCCAAGATCTGCTATTGTCTAAGACAAGGCCATGGCCAGGCCCATATATCTGTAGGACTTAAAGATTAGGCCCAAGCTTCACCATGTAGCAGGCCCAGGTGTGCCCGTTAAAAGCTGAGATGTGAAAGGAAGACATAGCATACCAGATACATGTACTCGTTGTGGCCCCATGACATGATGATTTTATGGAGTCTGCATACTAGATACATGTACTCGTCGTGGCCCCATGACATGGTGATTTTTTTTTCACCTTTTTTTTTGTTGAATTTTCTAAAAACCCAAAACCGTATAACCGAACCGGAACCAAACTAGTTTTTACGGTCCGGTTCTGGTTCGGTTCTAGTATACTAACGGTCCGGTTCCAGTTATGAAAATCCCAAAACTGTTAGGAACGGTTCGGTTCCTGTTTTACCCCAGAACCGGACCGAATCGAATTGTGTGCACCCCTAGTTATGTCCTCTCTATTGAATACAAGACTCATCTCTCCTTCTCCAACCACATCTTCTCCAGCGAAAACAAGATTAGGGAGTCCTTTTGGAGGATAATTAGGATCTTCTATAGGAACAAGACTAAGACCTACAATTCCCCTTTCTACAAATCTTTTTAGTCCATTAACTTCTCTTACCCCTTCTTCTTCTTCTACTCTTCAAACATTTGTAAGCAAACTAGTTGATACCAATCCAGGATTACAAGATCATCTTCTTTCCAACTAATCCCTCATTCTCCTCCATCCCCTACCAACGTTTTTACTCTAGAACCACAGTATTTTTACAACCGAGAAGTTTATCCTATAATACCCATTGAAGTAGAATTCAAAGATAAGCCTATCTAGTTCATTAACCAGCAATGTTTTCCTCCATCATGACATTGGCTAGCAACCATCGAAAGCAAAATACAAAAGTACTATGAATTTATCCTAGTATACACTGATTCCTGCATTTTCACTCATGTACCAGATAAACAAGATAACTCAAAAATTGCTTATTCAAAACGTCAAATTTTAAAAGTCCTTATTTCTCAAACTGGGGACCAAATCCCAACTCAGCACAATAATTTTCTCAGGTATTTAGTCCACCCAATTTTACATATTATGATTATCAAAAGGCATAGTTGTATGCATTTTTCTATCAAAATCCAAGTCTTTCACATTCATGGTTTTTTCATTTTCACTAAAAAATAAATTTAAATTTTTCTTTATGGTTTCATATATTTTGAAATTACTTTGAACCAGATATAAGAATTTTACCTCCTCTAGTACAAGAAGGATTTGCTTACTTTTTAGACAATTACAAGTTTTTTTATCAACAAAACCAACTACCAAAATCTTTAATATTTTTCTCATTATTCCCAATCGCTTAGATTAGTACATGGGAATACAATATTCAACAAGTTTCTTCATTTTTAGTTTTGCATTTAGTTAGGAGCTTTAAAAGAAAATGGTGGAAACAACTTAAACTAAATAGATTTCTAAAACCAACACTTCAAAAGTATTTTAAAGAAAATCCTCATCTTTCAAAAGTTGAAATAGTCTTGTCACAAGATCAGCAGTTCTTAGTTTCAAAATCCTCCATTCAAGCAAAGTTAGCAGCCGCCAGGACCAAAGCTGAATACATAGCCATATTAAGCGAAGCAGCATCAGTTTTAAAATCAGAAGAAGATTCAGATGTTTCAAGTACATATTGTTTACAATCAAATGAAGATGACTGTTATAGGATAGACGGCGTACCTCAATTGTAATAGCACATTAATTTCAACAGTAATCATATCTCAGAGCTTGTAAGAATATTCTCACGATTTCATTATCATAAAAAGATAAGACTCTGCCAAAAGTACTGTACCAGTCACTGTAGCGAAGACTAGACAAAAGTACTACTGTAGCATGCCAGCTCCACAAAAGGACAGAGATACTGTAGCAGTCATTATTATATCATACTGTAGTATGAAGAAGACAAAGCTAGCATCTCCTGCAAACCTTTCTAACTTCATTCTCTTTCGAATCCACAACGTTGTACACTCGGACTTCAAACAAGCTTAAATCCAAGGCAATTTCGAAGCTTTCGAATCTCACACTACTTCAAATCCATCGCTTATATAAGCATAGTTCCAGCATGAATGAGGCATACTCCTTCAACTCCGAAGATCAAATAGCCCTTCTCTTAACCATCTCCTCTCTTCTCATTAGCCTCGCCTGTCCTGTCTTACTTAATCCTTGTAAAATCAGAATAGTCATGTATCTTCATCAGCTTGTAGTGTTCGATTAAGTTTGTTAGTATTTTATTAGATGATGTATTTCCTTTTGTAATCCTTTTAGTAAGAAGAAGTTTTAGTTGTTTTAGCATGTGAAATTTATGGTTTATGCTTATATTTTAAAAAAAAAAAAATTTCATCCAAACCGTCCATCCATTTGACAAGCTCATCATGGTGGGCCACGATCGTGGATCCCACCATGCATATATGTATTTTTAACCAGGCCGTCCGTCAATCTCTGAACGTTGGACGCTAGATGCATTTCATGGAATATATATATATATATATATATATATATATATATATAATATTATAAAATAATATAATATATATTATAATGTTATATTATAGTGGGCCTCACGTGGGACCCACCTGATGTAAAAATAGACTGGCTAGTCTACCGCACACCAGCTATATAACTGCTATGTGCAGCATGTGGGTTTGATCTACACCGCCTATCTGTGCGGCCCACCTAAATGATGTATTGTATATCCTCACCGTCCAATCTCTGGACGGTGGGGAGAGGATCGGTTGGTGTACCTCACTCCATTTATATAACCGTTGTATTAGCCGGGCCCACCTTGATGTATGTGTTTTAGCCACGCCATCCGATTCATTGGACGTGCGACCCACAATGATGTATATGTTGTAATTCCATGCTGTCTAACCACGTGGACGTGTGACTACCTTGATGAATGTGTTTTACTCCCCATTGTCCACTCGATGGAGCCCATCTTCCATGCATTTGGGGCCTAGATATGAGGCCCATTGTGATATATATATATATATATATGGCCCATTATTGAGGCACAAGATGAAGTTTGTGTGGCCCATATGTGTGGCCCATTGTGATGTATTTGAAGCCCATGTAATGCGGCCTATTATGATATATTTGAGGCCCAGATATGGGGCCCATTGTGATGTGTACAAGGTCCATTGATGCGGCCCACTTGATGTGTATGAGGCCCATTAGTGTTGCCCATTGATGCAGCCCACTTGATGTGTATGATGCCCATTGGTGTGACCCATTGATGCAGCCCACTTGATGTGTAAGAGGCCCATTAGTGTGACTCATTGATGTAGCCCACTTGATGTGAATGAGGCCCATTGGTGAGGCCCATTTATGCAACTCACTTGATGTGTATGAGCCCATGTGCATGGCCCATTATGACGTATATTGAGGCCCATGGGTCATAGCCCATTGTGATGTATGTGAGGCCCGTGTATTACGGCCCATATGATGTATATGAGGCCCATATATGCGGCCCAATAAGATGTATTTTTCAGCCCATACCTTATGGCCCATTTGACATATATAGGGCCCATGTATTACGACTCATCGTAATGTACATGAGGTCTATGAGTGAGGCCTAATGCGATGAATGTGCGGACCGATGTAATGTGTGATTTCACTATAATGTATGTAATAATGTTTACGTGGGCCACTGCTTGGGAGCAATGTTGGTTTAAATGTCCACATTGATAAGTAATGATGGTTAAATATCCACATTGTGACCTTACCTTAGGCTGATTGTCGAGGTCAATTTCGATTGTTGAGGCCGATTCTAATTATCGAGGCCGATTTCGATTATCAATGCCAATTTTGATTGTCGAGGTTGACTGTATAGGCCGATTATTGATGCCGATTATCAGTGTCGGTTGTCAATACCGATTATGAGTATAGTATCATGATACATGCCCATACGCATCATCTGCATGTTTGTTATGAGATATGGTTGATCATTGCATATGTCATTGGGCAAGCTGTTATGAGACTCCCTGATAGGCGGAGATTGTCTAACATGAGCGCATGATATGCGTAGGATTGATACATGATTGGATTGTATGATTCATGCATCTTATATTGTGTATTGTGATTACTGTATGCCCTAGTGAGATCAGGGTTGTAGCGTCCACAAGCATATCGTGGATAGACAGATGGGACACCGAAAATATTTGGTTCTAGTATTGGACCATCATAAAGAGCCCTAAGTAAAAATCTCTAAACTCTCTTGGTACCAGAGGATGCCTCAATGTCTACACCGAGTGGTTAAATATGAGTGCATGAGGGCCACATACCAGTAGGTCACGTCTCCCACTGTGTCATGGTCTATTGGGAGGGGATGTGACCTTACCTGCTTGAGTGAGGGGGCAATATCTAGGTTGAGTTTGACCAACTTGAGAAATGGGTCCGCTATCGATGAGCCGAGCCCGATATTGGTAGGTAGATAGTGAGGTCTCTTCCATTTACCCAATTATGCGCTCGGATAGGGGCGACAAGCTGGCATAGAGTGAAATAGACCCTGGTAATGATCCTAGAGATGTACAGTACTGATTGAGTAGGAGTTGTATACTCATTCATTCACTATTCACTCGGGCTGGTGGTGCGTAACTATTTGTTATCTGTACCTTCGCAATGGCTAGAATTTCAGTTGGGGCACACAACTAACCTGAGATTAGGAGTTTACCACATTGAGTCTGACTATCCAAATTAAGCATGAGATTGGTTTGGATAGAAGTCTCTAGTGATGGACCCCATAGCCTGCAATACTACGTACCATCATCCCGACTTCACGCTCCTGCATGGTTATTTCATTCGCATCACATATTGCATTACATCCTTGACATCTGATATTTGGCTCTTTATAACTCCTCATTTGTATAGTTGATCTGTATTGCGTACTCTGATATTACATGACTCATGAACTTATCAGTATCTCTGCTTATTCTGATATCGTATGATTCATGATCTTGTCAGTATTTCCGACATTGTATGGTTATAGCATTATATTGAACACTTGACACTTACCTTATGCATACACTTTCACCACCCTCTAAGCTTTTTATAAGCTTATGCATGATAGATGCATGCAGGTGGCATTAGATTGTAACAGCGTGGAGCTTGAGCATGTAGCTGACTTCTAGAGCTTGATTTCGGTATATGTATTTCCCTTTCTGCACTGTACTCAAATGTTTATATTAGTGGATATATGATGATGATGTTGCCTTTGTGATTTGGGTAAACTTGTAGTTATGCTTATTATAAGATAAAAGTATGCTAGAAAATCCTCCTTATAAGATCCCAAGATCAGAATTTGGCGTATGGACGCTGGGAGCCGAGAATGGGGTACTATGGAGGATGTCGGCACCGGATTCGGTGACAGGGATTCTGTGAGCCCAGTTTTCAATTTTGGGGCGTGACAAATGGACTATCATGAAATTTTATTCCTCATCATCGATGGGATTTCCCATCATGGCAACCATGGCCCTCCAATGTCTCACATACATGGACAATGATTCGTCAATTTTTTGCCTCAAGGCAGCCAAGTCTGCTTTTCTCAGACCCATGTTCAGATTGCAAGAGAATCGATCGATGAAGGCCTGGGAAAGTTGTTCCCAAGTCTGAATCTGATAACTATCGAATGACGTATACCAATCCAAAGTGTCACCCTTAAGGGATTTCTGGAAGAGCCGTATCAGTGCTTCATCATTCTCTGTGATCGCATTAAGCTCCCCACAAAAAGCTTTTAAATGTGTTGTGGGGCACCCACTACCATCATATCTTCTAAACTTTGGTGCTTCAAAGTTTTGAGGTACTTTAGCATTCAGAAAGGGACATAAATCCCTAAATTTAGTGGATGGATAATCTATTCCTTGCTGCCTTTGCAGCTGATTTTACATCAACTGGAGCTGTTCACATAGCTCCTCAATTTCTGATCGGTTTGCTTGAGGATATCTTCCCCCTTGCTGCATGGCTTGGGCTGCTTCTTCATTATAAGGCTCTATTTTATCGACCCTATAATTTTCATGGATTTGTTGAAAAGAGGATAGGCTCCCAGTTGCGAGAGGTAGTTGGAATTGAACTCCGCTCCCTTTTGAGGGAAGGTGTGATGTTGAAAGTGGCTCCTGCCTGGGGTATTTGCCAAATCCTAATTGTAACTCTCGTTAGGGAAGTATGTTGGACTCGAAATTGGCCCCCTTCATGGGTATCTGCTAAATCTTATCTGTGACTCTCGTTAGGGGAAGCTTGTATTATGATCTGATTGAGATTCCCGTTTCCAGGGAGATGTGTTGAAAAATGTACTGGAAGATGTGCTAGAATATGTGTGGGAAGGTTGTTCCCATTTGTGGGAGGATACTGATGATCTTGTGCTGATTCAGTAGAGGAAGTCAAAATTGGATTTGTTGTTAGAGGAAGGGAGAAGGCGAGAGGAAGTTGTGGGATGGAACTGTTCTGAGCACTAGGCTGTGGTGCCTGCATGCTTGGTATGATTCTTGGTATCAGGTGAAGTAATAGCTCTTGCATTGCCTTGAGATTTTGAGCCATCTCGTTCATGGTTGCAATAGCTGGTGAGTCCGTGGGATTCGCTGGAGGTGCTGGTGCTGGTATTGGTATAAGTACTTCGGGAGTTAGCAAGGCTACTAATTCTTTTTCTTGGCTAGCCATTGTTGCGCATCGGGTAGTCATAGTAAGAGTTAATGTTCAAGTAAATGCAATTCAAAGATTTATTTTTTTATTTTATGGATGCGAATGTTCGAAGAGTATCCCTTAAGATTGGATTACCACACGTTTTCGAGTTGGGTCTCAGCTACTGCGATCTAGCAATTCTCTAATGGAGTCGTCATCCTGTGAACACTGGGAAATTGGCGTCCACGCTAATTTTATGTTTCTGTTTGGGACTTTATAGACTAATTTGGATTGTTGATGCAGTAGACTTGGAGTCGCCACTAGCCACTTAACTTAAAATCCCGCAGTCGGCTAGAACTTGTAGAATATAAAGCATGAGGATCCGGAGATTCTCTTGCTTTAAGTTGACTCCTGATCTGCGATTTGAGATTCTAAGTAAGAGACCTCAGTTACAAAGAGGGAATGTGTTAGGTACCCTCTATGCCCGTACGGATGTACGGTCTCTACTTCATATGGTAAAATGGTCTCAAGGGATAAATGATAAGTACTAAAAAATGAGCCTAGGCAAACTTGCATTTTTGATATGGTAAGGTTCGAAATTTCAGCAAGCCATAGAGCATACGTCCAGAGAATTTCTAGAGGAGAAAGGATGTTAAAAGTAGATGCGATGATGTTAGAATGTTATGTAATAGGACTAGGCTAAAATGAGTTTCTCTTGTGATAGGATCCAGTGTTCTGGTAATTCACAGAGCATACATTCAATGGTAATCTAGTGGAGAGGGGGGTTGAGAAGGGAAGTAATGGTGTGATATAATTTACTAATGATGATTGCATGATCTTTGGCTTGCACTTGAAATGGCTTGCACTTGAAATGACTTGGATGTTTCGAGTGCACCATGGTTGGGAGGTTTGAGTAATAATGAGAGAGTTGAGGAGGCTTAGAAGGGTGGAAACTTGGAAACTTGAGCACTCCTTTCTCTCACTTGCTTCCTCTCTCTCACTCTCTCCTCTTTATAAACTTTTGTTGGTTGTTGGTTGATGAGAAATGAGGAGAAGTGAAGGGTATTTATAGGCTCTTAAGATGACATTTCGGTAATTCTTATGACCTTTGAGGGTAAATAATGATATTGGTGGCTTGTGGTTGGTTATGAGGAGTGTAGTGTCATATGACATCCTCTTATAAGCTCTTAAGGCTTGGTAGGATGATAAATAAGGTGAGTTTCAGGGTTAATTGCATGGAAGAGTTGACTTTGGGAGGGAGAAACAACTGTGTGCTCAAAGGGCACATTTATCGAGAGAGGGCGGTAATCCGATTACCGCCAAGGGTAGTCTGATTACCGCCTGGCTCCCGTTGACTCTGTACTTCGACTTGTGGGCTTTATTTTATGCCTTAGGTGTGGACTTCTAGGCTTTTTAGGCTTTTTGGGCTTTTGGGTAACCTAAGTTTGGTTTGGCTAAAGTTTGGGATAGGATGTGAGGTTAAGGTTCAGTTCTTAAGGATCGTCTATGCCTTATCAAGCTACAAGCCTCTGTGGAGTGTTTACAAACTCAAGCAAATGTGCCTTCAGTGTTTACTCAGGAAAATTTCTTAGATTCTTAGTGAGCCAGAGAGGGATAGAAACGAACCTCTAAAAGATCTAAGTATTGCTCGACATGAGTTCACCAAAGACAACAAAGGAGAACCAATGCCTATATGAGGCCCTCTTGGCTGGACTAAGGTTGACATCAGCAATGGGAGCTTGGCACCTAGAAGTTCGCAGTGATTCGTAGCTTGTTGTCAACCAGATAGCTAGCGAATACCAAGAGAAAAAAGAGAGAATGAAGGCTTACTTACAAAAAGCCCGAGACCTTATCAGTAAGCTCTCAAGGTGTAACATTAGCCTAATCCCCAAGTCAGAAAACTCCAAAGTGGATATGTTGGTAAAGTTGGCAACGGTAGCTGAATATGATATCCCAAAACCAATCCCAATCGAGTTTTTGATAGAGCTGAGCATCGATGAACCTAATCTTGGCATGGTACTTGCCATAAATTCGAGTCCAACCTGGATAGACCCAATAGCTGATTACCTCAAGGAAGGTAAGCTACCTGAAGATCGGCTGCAAGCACGTAGACTCTGATCCAGAGCAGCTCGCTATACCATTCTTAGAGACATCCTTTACAAAAAAGGGTTCTCCTTTCCTTACCTCAGATGCCTACGACCCAATGAAGTTAAATATGTTTTGAAAGAAATTTATGAGGGCATCTGCAGTAATTGCTTAGACGGTCAAACCCTCGCTCATAAAATCCTCCGGCAAAGCTATTTCTAGCCAACCATTCAAGCGGATGCCAGAAATATACCCGGAAGTGTGATAAGTGCTAGCGCTTCGCAACAATACCTCATTAGCCACCCAGCTGCTGACCCTCATGATTGGACCATGGCCATTCACCTAGTGGAGAATCGATATCATCGGCCCCCTGCCAACTGGCAAAGGGTAGACCAAATTCTTAAAACAGAGAAGTCTATGACCAAAACGCTCGGCCCTTAGAATAGAGGTTGGGCCATTAATCAAATAATGCATTACTACACAGATAGACAACAAAATGGTCTTTTCATTAACAAAGTTAAAAGATCACAAAAGTCTTAAGATACAATAATAAAAGTAAAAAAAGGGAAAGTTAAAGCTCTTAAGGAGCATCTGCAAAAGATTAGGCAGGAACGGGGGCCTTAACAGGAGAAAAGGCTCCGATGGAGGCAGGAGCATCGATAGTAGGGACGTCGGCAACAAGGTTGTCTGTAACATCCTTACCCAAGTTATCCAGGTCCAAGTCTGGATACTTCGACTTGACAAATTCTTCGCACCGAGCGAAATCGAAGTCGTAGTAATCTTCGAGCCTTTCTATGTGCTCCTCGGAGGCCTTGAAACCTTCGAGACAATATACCCGGAAGTGTGATAAGTGCTAGCGCTTCGCAACAATACCTCATTAGCCACCCAGCTGCTGACCCTCATGATTGGACCATGGCCATTCACCTAGTGGAGAATCGATATCATCGGCCCCCTGCCAACTGGCAAAGGGTAGACCAAATTCTTAAAATAGAGAAGTCTATGACCAAAATGCCCGGCCCTTAGAATAGAGGTTGGGCCATTAATCAAATAATGTATTACTACGCAGATAGACAACAAAATGGTCTTTTCATTAACAAAGTTAAAAGATCACAAAAGTCTTAAGATACAATAATAAAAGTAAAAAAAGGGAAAGTTAAAGCTTTTAAGGAGCATCTGCAAAAGATTCGGCAGGAGCAGGGGCCTTAACAGGAGAAAAGGCTCCGATGGAGGCAGGAGCATCGATAGTAGGGGCGTCGGCAACAAGGTTGTCTGTAACATCCTTACCCAAGTTATCCAGGTCCAAGTTTGGATACTTCGACTTGACAAATTCTTCGCATCGAGTGAAATCGAAGTCGTAGTAATCTTCGAGCCTTTCTATGTGCTCCACGGAGGCCTTGAAACCTTCCACCGCAGCTAGCTTCAGCCCAGGAAAAGAGGCCTTGACCTCGATCAATCAAGCTGAGGTCTCCGACAACTTGGAAACTGCCTTCGCGATTGCAGCCTCCAACCTCTTCCTCTCCACCCCCGAAGTAGCTTCCTTTAAATCATTATCACAAGGGCCTCGTCTAGCAGAGCCTCCACCATGCGCAAGGTCTCCTAGAGATCTGCTAACTGGGCCACGACAACATCCCAAGCCCCAACAGCAACATCCCGAGCTTCAGTTGCAGCCTGGAGCTCAGAAGTCGTCCTCAGAAAGTCAGCCTCAAGCTTCTCATAATCATGGCTGACTTCCTTGAAAACTAGCCGGGCTGATAAGAGAGTAGGAACCACCTAAAGCAAAAAGAAAAGTTAAAGTACCAGAAGTAAAGGCATGAATACCAACATAAAAAAGACTTAAGGAAATACCCTCTGAAGGTAGATCACCGAATCATGCAGCACGTCCATCGGGTGTTGCTCGGCCAATGTGGCGACATCCTGATCCTCCACGTGGCAAGAGGTCCACGCGGCCAGCCTCGCCAAGTAGCTCAACTTGGAGGTCGAACCACTACCCTCTGCCTCATGAGCGGAAGTCCCTATATCAGGAATCGAACGAGCTCCCTCCACCTTGGGAGTAGTAGGAATAGCCCCCTCGGGTTCTCGGTCAGGAACCTCCTCATCGGGCGCTCGCTCCACCTTAGGAGCTGTGGTGATAGCAGAGGTAGTAACCTCCTCCATGAGGGAATCAGCTGGCCACAGAATCCCGAATGGAGACTGAGTAGTCAGTAGAGTTTGCCCCATAGCTTGATGAGGAGCTCCCTCTTTCATCCACTTCCTAAACCGATCCACCTTGACCTCGAAAGAGAGTTTCTACTTCTTCGAAGGCCAAGGAAGGCCTGACATACCTGTGGGTATAAAAATGTCAGTAAGAAGGTATTAGAACTTAACAAACTTTAAAACGCATTGATACCTGTTAGCTCGGGGGCGACTTGAGAGATCTTGGCCAGGAAAAAGGACTGAGGGGTGATCAGCGCCTTCCAATTTCTTCAGGAAGAACCCAACAGTTACGTGCGAGCTATATGCTGAAGCTGAGAAGGAGAGAGCTCGGGCTGCACAAGCGAGGAATCCACTGTGAAGAGTAAAACTAGAAGGTTAGTGCAAGTCCAGAACTATCTTAAACCAGAATGCAACTCGATAAGACCCAACCTGGAGTTGAGAACTTGGTAGGAACACCAATCGCTGGGTTCACCCACTCCCCAGCTACAAAAAACCATTTGTCCTGCCATCTCTTATTAGAAGAGGGATTGTTGGTGATAAGTGTCTGACCTTGATTGGCCCAGGCAGAGAGATAGTATTACCCCAAATGGGCATGGTTAGGTTAACTTTATACGAATATAAAAATTCAACCACGGACAGATCGGGCAAGCCGAGCTACTGCTAGAGGACACACATCCCGACCAGAGCCCTCCAAGCGTTTAGGATCAGTGGGCCTGGGGCCAATCTCACCGCTACAAGAAATCTCTGTATCGTCGGATACAGAGGCAGGCAAAGGCCACACTGAATGGTCACGACATAAATGGCCAGCTCGCCCATGCGAGGCTGACTAGGAACCTCCCCTAACTCCGAAGCCCGGATACTCATAAACTTAGGGATTTGGTAATCCCCCCTTACCCTGAGGAGATCAGTCTTCGTCATGGTAGAGTCGAAAGTACCGACCTCCTCGACTGTGATAGTGAGCCCCCATGACCTCGGTCGAGCCCCTTCATCTCTCAGGCCTTAGAATCCCACCTCTTCATCCCCTACGTCTGAAAGGGGGGTTGGGATATTTGCTCGATTATCCTCAAGGGAATAATTGAATTCATTGTGGAAAGCCCCGACATCGACCTGACCATGGACCAATTTGACATCTTGTGTCACGCCCCAAACCCGAAAATCGGATTCACATGAATCCCGATTGCCGAATCCGGTGTCGACAGCCTCCGTAGTGCCCCATTCTCGGCTCCTGATAATCTAATGCCAGATTCCGACCCTGGGATCCTACAAGGAGGATTTTCAGAATGAATTTTTTTTTTTTTTTTTTTTTGTAAAGGAGCATAACCATAGACATAACCAAGTCACAAAACAACATCACCACGTATCCACTATAACAACAATTTTAAGTACAATGCAGAAAGGGAAATACAAGGTGATCAAAAGCTCCAAAAGGTCCTGATGTGCACTCCTGTCTCAGCGCTGCTGTCGTCCAACGCTACCTGCACGCAACTATCGTGCATAAGCTTACAAAAGCTTAGAGGGTGGTGTGAGTGTGTGCGTAAGGCAAACGCCAAGTGTACAGTATCAGAACAATGCGGAAGTACGCGGTAAGTCCATGAATATACCCAGGCTGTGTAATGCAAGGCATGATACGAGATATGAATGTCATCGGCCACACCGATGCAATGCAAGGCCTACATAGCCAAATGTCATATGCGAAATGCAATCCAAGCAAATCGGTATTCCTCAAATGCGTATATCAGTACAGTTCCTCTCTGGATATCACCGGGGTCTAATACACTTTGCAGAGACTGCCACCTCCCTAGCTGCACAGTCAAGCAAGCGGATAAGACCTCACTATCCGCCTGACCAGTAGTATGCCAATACCTACCCGGCTCGTCGATAGCGGACTCATTTGCGAGCTAGTCAAACTCAGCCTAGCTTATAGCCCTCTCACTCAAGCGGATAAGGCCACACCCCCTTCCAACCGACCACGACACAGTGGGAGACGCGGCCTACTGGTATTCGGCACTCGGGCGCTCGTATATCCACTCGGTCTAGACGTTGGAGCATCTCCTGGTACCAAAAAGGTTCTGGGACTCTCACCCAAGGACATCCTAAGTGCCCACAGTGCTAGAATAAGTATTTCCGGTATCCAATATGGCCATCCACGATGTACCTGTGGAGCCACGGCCCTGATGTTGCTAGGGCGTGCAGTGATCAAGTCATACGTATGCGAGATGCATGAATCACGCTGTCAAAACATGCAGCAATCCAGCGCGTACTGCGCAATCATGTGGGGTGCTCAGTCACCTAACGAGCCCCATAGATGGTCTGCCCAATGGCGTATGCTATGATCAGTCATTACTCATATCAAGCATACATATGATGCGTATGGGCATGAGTCATGAGATTATTCTAAACATGTTATTAGGCAATGAATAGTAACAGGTATGGACCTATCAATGGGCCCTAAAGAGAATTACAATGCGGACATTTAACCAACATCGTACATACAATGTGGACGTCAAACCAACATTGTTTCCCAGGCACGGCCTGCCATAAATATCCTTTCACGAACCGTGAGAAATGTACATTGCAATGAACCCTAAGTACATTCGTTAGGCCTCAATCCCTGGGCCTTAGGTATATTAAATGGGTCGTATTACATAGGCCCCACATTCACCAAATGGTTTGCATTAATGGGCCTCACCAATGAGCCTTATGTACATTGCAATGGTCATAACTCATGAGCTTTAAAATACATCAAAATGGGCCTTACATTCATTAAACGGGCTGTTCTCATGGGCTTTAAATATACCAGATGGGCCACACCAAATAAGAGTGGTGAAAAGACTTCTGAAATTAAAAATTCCTAAGGCCCACTGTGACATATGTTTCTCATCCAACCTATACATAAACTATCATAATGATAGATGAAGTGGGACACAAATATCCACTTAATGGAAAGCTACAATGCCCCTTAGATATTTTTGAACGATGGGTGTCATTGACCATTGCCTAAATGGTGGGGTCCATTTGAATTTCAGCTCTGCCTCATTCGGTAGCTCATGCAATGAGCTTTCAAATGGTTGGGATGGTTGGATGCAACACACGCATCATGGTGGGGTCCACACACCTGGCCAACCAATGAATGAACGGTTTGGAGGGTGGGCCTACTGGCCGTCCAGCAACTGACTGGACGGCTTACCCAAATACGGTGGTTCCCACCGTCCACGGTGGTGGACGGTACCAATACCACACATACATCAATGTGGGTCCCATGTGAGGCCCACCACAAGGTTCTATGCCATCCTACCCGTTGATAAGGTCACTCAGACCTGGGTGTGGAGGAAGAAAATAAATTTCAGCTTAATCCAACATTCCTGTGGACCCCAACAAGTTTTAATGGTGGAATTCAATTCACACTGTTGCTCATGGTGTGGGCCGCCTGAGTCACGGATGGACCTCATTTTTGGGGACGACCCACCTCAGAGGGTGGGCCACCTCATGGACGGTGCAGATACAAAATATACATCATGGTGGGGCCCGCCCGTGGAGCAGTGGATGGCCTGGCGTCCGCCGACCGCCCGCCGCTGGGGCGTCTGACATGGGCAGAGGCAGCAGCGCCTCTGCTGCTCGTTTTTAAAGAAAAGGAGATTTGGGAAGGAAGCGGTTTTTCCGCAGTTTTTCGCCTGTGGAGCCCACTAAAATGAAATCTGCTTCGGCCATGACGATCAGTGGCCCGAGGCCGTCCAAATGAGTCCAGAGTTTGAATTTTTTTGATACATGGAAGTGAAATAAACTAAGAAAGTGATATTTGAATGGTAAAGGTGCGACCTTCGACGCTATGGCCCACCAGGTGATTGGATCAGCTCCAACTTCTACCCAACGGCTACAATGCCGTGGGTAAGAGGATGGGCGGCTCAGATCGGATATAAGCATCAGGGTGGGGCCTATGCAAGAAGGCCACCCAATTTTTTTTCTTTTCTTCTTTCCTTCTTCCCTTTTTCTTTTTCTTTTTCTTTTTCTTCACAGCGTCCAGCGTCTGGGACGCTGGACGGTTAAATAAATTTATTTATTTATTATATATTTTTTTTTATATATGGTAGGCCCTGATGAAGTGGGCCACCACCTGATGGGCGGCATGGAAATGGTGTGAAAGGTGGGCCCCACTTGGATAACATAAATACATCAAGATGGGATCTATTCAAGTGGGCCATCCCATCCTTTTGTAATGAATAAAATAAAATAAATTAAAATAAAAATAAGATAAAGAGAGAGACATGGAGAGTGGGACACGGCTTATGATGGAGGGTCCCCGTCATTATGGGCCCTCCCTTACATGAAATCATACAACAACGGGCCCCTTTGAACGAAGGACCATCAAAAATGTAAATCAACGGTGGAGATCCATTCTCCACCGTTATGGACGGTCTAGATGACCTTTTTGAAATGAAATAAGCATCATGATGGGGTCCATGGAGAATGGCCCCATCATGGAATGATCTTGATGATCTAGATGAGCCATTGGCCACATCTTAGGGTTCCAAGTGAGATCCACACCATTGATCGGTGGGCCTCACTTGGTCCACCATAAAAATACATAAATCTGCCCTATAGAAGCACCCACCTCTTGATCTTCTTGGTCCGTTGGATAGCCGGTCACCTAGAGCTTTACTTAGATGGTGGAGATGGGAATTAGATGGCTAGGATGGGAGATTTGGGAGTGGAAAGTGGGCCTCACATATGCACTTCTCTCCATGGGGAGACTTGGACGTTGGGTGCTCTCCCTTGCTTGGGTTGAAGTGTTGAGAAATGAGAGAGAGAGAGGTGTGATTAATAAGAGATGGAGTGATGTGAGGTGAGTGATGGGTGAGGTGAGTGATGGGTGAAGTGAGTGATGGGTGAAGTGAGAGGTTAGTTGACTTAGGTGGTTGCTTGTCTTGTGGAGAAAGGAAGCATGGGTGTGTGTGTACTTGACATGAGAGGTGATTGATGGGTGATTGATGGGATTGATGGGACATATTGTAGAGATTCCTTGGGATTTGCAACGCGCGGTGTTTTTGCTCGAACTGAACGTGGGTCCGTATCTCATCGTCTGGGTATCAGATCGGTGCGTGAGTTGCGGCGTTGGAACCGCGGCGACGGTGCGGTCGCAACGATACAAGTCTTGGATTAAACCGGCTCAAATGAATAGGATACGACTTACGGTCGTGCGCAACGTCAACCATAAGTCGCGGATTGCCGGAATCTGACGAGAAGGGTCGCGGGAATCAACGGAACAGTGCGAATTAGGATACGGGTCTTACATCTTGGCCGAGCTAAAGTAGGGAAAGAAAAGAGTACGCCGGAAAGGGGAAAAAATCGTTGAAAAGGAAAGAAAATCAGCTGAAAAAGGGAAAAGCCGTTGGAAGGAAGAAAAATAGAGGAATTTTTGACTTACTAACAATCACCTGCTCTGAAAGTAGGTAGAGAAAAATAGGGAGAAGTGGAGGGCTCTGGGTGCCCTCTCCCTCCTTTAAACACATCATGCTCGACGTATTGATGACGCCCCATTAGTGCCCAACCACATGAAGTCATAGTGTCGCATGCTAGTGCTCCCTTTACAGGACACTTTGCGTACAGTTGCCTTGATCCCCATTCTAAGGACAACTGGCACGGACCAGGTACCTGCAGATCGAGCGCTGCCGTCACACTACCATCACAAGACTCCCCCCTCGAGCTCGATGCTCATTGACTTCCCATCACTCATAGTGGCACATGGGCGATCTGCCTTCCTCGGCCTCCTGACTTATTATGTAGAGACTTTGATCCAAGTCCTAGCTCGACCTGATGTTAGGTCTGACCTAGCCAAAACTTATGCTACTTATCCATTCCACTATATGAACTGGTATGTAGGGGGCTTACTGTTATGGGAAAAATATACCGACATACCGTCAACAGGCTAGGTCAAGTATTATAACAACAATAGGTGCGACCCAGCGATCCAACACTCACCTCTCGGCCAACTACGAAGAAAGCTAGACCTCTCAGCATCAAGTCGAGCTCGACCCTCTAACGTTAGGCCGAGCTCGACCTCAACGAATATGCCGAGCTCGACCCCAATGTTAGGCTGGGCCCGACCTCAGCAAATATGCTGAGCTCAATCTTAACAGGCCAGAGGACCATCTAAAAGAGATCATCAACTCGGGTCGACTAGCCTCGCCACCCCCAATAATGACGCGACCTCAAGAGAACTAGGCCAGAACACCTTAGGTCGGCCAATCCTGACCAAACCAACATCCGGTCGGCCCGTGATTTGCGCCGAAGATCGCATAAACCAGATCTGACACAATTCTCCTTGATATCTTAGCCGAAGATCTACAAGGATCCGTTGTGTGTAAACTCGAAATCTTACTAGGATTCTGTTCCCGCCAAAACAGGGATGAACGCCCTCTATGCCACCGCTTCTCCCCACCTATAAATGAGAACATCTTCAAAAGTGAGAGGTACGCACAATCTCTAGCCCTAAACCCTTGGCACTCAGCTAGACCTAGATCCTTGACTTTGGCATCGGAGGGTCCCCGTCACAAGGCAAAGTCTTCTTTCTTTACTCTTTGTGCATGTTCATGAGCCCAAGGAGGATTAACCAGATTAAATCTGCATCAACAAAAATGATAATTGATCAGTATATTGGGTTTAATCGAGTTGATATGAGACAAATCTTTTTACTAAATTTATTTGTTATATATAGCTTTATTTTGGCTATCTATCAGGATACTTCTCACATTTGCTATAATTATTAATTTTTTGCTTCTAATCCCTACCATCTGTCTTGGTAACTACTTCTACAAGATCGTTATTCAATTGGCTACTTAGTGGATAACATAATGTTAGTTGATGTACTCTAATTGTATTATTATATAATAACTCTTTGTATATCTTCAAATATTTCTAATTCTACCATGCAAATTAATCACAAGTAACTCACTTTGATTAACTTTAGTTGGATTTGACCATAATGGCGATAAACAACTTCGTTAGCCAAATAGGCTAGGTTAGTAGCTAGTCCACGTCACTCCATTAACCAGCATGGTCAGCATGCACTCGCTGTTGCAAGAAACTACGGTTGGACGCCTCGTCATTGTATGGCAGCCCAGCGGACCACGCAAATTGCCTACGGACGGCAAGGTTGACAGTGCACTGCCGGCCTTACTATGATGCATGTATTCTACCCACCCCATGCATCTATTTTTCAGACTATTTTATAAAATAAGTCTAAAATTGGTGCAGTTTAGAATTTTTTAATTTAAGCTAATAATTATATTCGCTTTTCATTTATGTGTGCGTGACATAATTAACAATTTATGTGTGCGTGACTTGACCGATAAACATTACTGCCTTAATAAGTTTTTAATGGTGGGCATTCAATCAACACTATTTTCTTACAATGTTGTCCACTCAAAGATTTGTATTACCATAATTTTTTGGCTCATGTTCTTATAATGATTTGGAAAAATGGATGGATGATATAGATATGACACTTACATCACGGTGGGCCACCGAGAACTTTTAATAGACACCCAGCTCCTGACGATGCCAGTGCGCAATCCGCGTCCGCTCTCGACTGAGGCACGACTAGAGATAGAGAGAGAGAAAGGGGTATTGGCTTTTACCCAAATCCACCCTTTTTAATACTGTGAAGAGAACCGTGGTAGGTTTTTCTCACAGCCTCGAAAGCGGTTTTTCTGAAAATACTTGCCTTGTACTGTACGACTTCCGAGGAAAAGGGGGAGTGGAAAAGCGGTTTCCCGAAGCAGTTTTCAGGTATACATGCCGGTTTAGGTCTCCATTCGCGGTTTTCCTTCTGCAGAACAGCGGTTGTACCCCGTCATCGGTCATTTCTCCGGTTTTTTCACCTCTCTTTGGACTTTTTCTGTAGATCTGTTGAACTGTAGATTTTAACGTCAGACGCGTCCGATCTTTGAATAATCCGCTATTCTTTTTTCATCTCCGTTTCTCGATCGAATTTCTTCCGTTTTTACCGGTTTTTAGCGGATTTTTTTTTTTTTTTTCTACGGGTATTTATTTATTTCTATTTTCTCTGAATATTTGCTGCACAGATGAGTGAATTTTCGTTTCCTTCCCCGGACATTTGAAGTTAAGGGCCTGTTTGGATTCAGTGAAATTGTGGGAAAGGAAACCGGATTTCTCGAGAAATCATATTTCCGTTGTTAGTAAATACCAAAATCATGGAAAAGGAAGGGAAAGTCAATTTCCCACACTGCTAATATTTCCTCAAAATTGTCCTTTTATTTTCACACCAAGACCCATAAGAAAGGACATTTCCTTTCCTATGTTTTCTCACCAGGCCCCGTCCATCCATTTATCCAGATCATTTCAGCACTGCACAAACCAAAAAATGAAGCAGACCCAAATCTCAAATGGACCATACTATAAGAAACAGTGGCAATTAAACGCCCACCATTAAAAACTTCCTAGGGTCCATTTTATTGTTTCCATAACATCTATTTTCCATCTAAACTGTTGATAAGGTCACACAATCACGGATGAAGATTAAAAAAAAGCACTATGATCCGAAACTTTTATGGCCCACAGTAAGTTTTTAATGACCAGCCACCACTATTTCCTATTGCATGGTCCACTTGAGATTTGGATTTGTTTCATGTCTGGGATCATGCCCTAAAATGATCTGAAAAAATAGATGGACGATGTGGATATAGAATAACATCAAGGTGGGCCCCACGGTAAAGGCAGCACCGTCTTGGCTGTGAGGCTGGTGCCGCAACTAATCTGCTACCTGTTTTGTCGCAGTTGGATTCTTCAGTGGCCCCTTGGTACTAGGTAAGTGCAGGTCGGTGCTGGAAAAGCTTTGTGGGCCCATCATGATATAACTGTTTTATTCATGCAATTCATCCATTTTTCCAGCTCATTGCAGGGCATGAGCCCTAAAATGAGGCAGATCCAAATCTCAGGTGGACCACACCATAGGACACAATAGTGATTGAATGCCTTTGGGGCCACAAAGTTTGGATCAAGCTGATATTAATGTTTTCCCTTTATACAGGTTTGTGTGACCCAATCAACAAGTTGGATGGCAACTAAACATTACAGTGGGCCTTATAAAGTTTTTAATGGTTGGCGTTCAACCTACATTGTTTTCCATAGTATGGTCCACTTGAGATTTGGATATGCTTATTTTTTGTACTAATGCCCTAAAATGAGTTGGCAAATTGGATTGATGTTGTGGATAAAACACACAAATCATGATTGGGCTCACAGATCTTTTCCATTAACTAAGTGAAACTGGAAGGGTCACTGGCACTGCTGTGGGAGCAGATTAGGTGAGACCCCGACTAACTGACGATGGTGCAACCCTTACCATGGTGCCCACCTTTATGTATGTTTTATGTATTCATGCTGTCCATCTGCTTTTGCAGATCATTTTAGGGCATCATCCCAAAAAAATGAAGCAGATCCAATTATCAAGTGGACCCTACCATAGGAAACCGTGGTGATTGAACGCCATGCCATTAAAAACTTCTTAGGGCACCATAATGTTTCCGTAGTGTTTATTTTTCATCCAATCTGTTGATAAGCACAAAAGCCTAGATGAAGGTACAAAACAAATATTAGCTTGATCCAGAACTTTTGTGGTCCATTAATGGTCAATCACCACTTTTCCCATGGTATGATCCACCTGATAATTGGAGTTATTTTATTTTTGGGATAGTTCCCTAAAATAATATGGAAACACATATGGATGGTGTGGATGCAAAATACATACATTAAGGTGGGTCCCACCATCTTGGGTGAGTCTACGTCTCTAGTTGTTGTTGTTGTTGTTTTTTTTTTTTTTTTTTCCTAGGGTATTGAGTAGATCTGTAGTTTCTTTTTTTTTCTCTGCCGGTCTCTGAACTTTGGTTCTCTTTTCTGTTTCCTTTAGTATGTTGCTTTTAAGGTTAGGGTTTAATCATGGTTTTTCTTCAGCCGCATTTTTTAATTTGATTTCTGTGTTAAAGATGAGTTTGGAAATTCCTACAATTTTTTATTTTATTTTATTTTATTTATGTGTTTCTTTTGTTTAGGCCATTTCTGTTGGTTTTAGTTCATACATTGATGCAGCCAATGAGCATTTTGCTGATGTTGCAGTTTGTTTTCTTTTTGTTGCTTCTTTCGGCATTTGGGATTAGCAAGTAAAAATTCCTAAAATAGATGATTCACTCCTATTGCCACCGAGAATCAACTCTAGTCTCGCTTCTAAATACAATATTGAACTAGTAAGTTGGTAGTGGGAAAGAAAAACATAAAATGACTTAAATGACAGTATTGAACTCATGAAAAAGAATGTTAAGGTTTTTCAATCCAATTTACAATACATCAACACGAAGGTAGCATTGGAGGTTCATATCCGAAGAAGGGAGGTTATGGAGGCAAGTAATCACGTCCAAGTATAGGATGGAAGATGGGGGATGGGAAACTAGAAGATCTTCGTTATATTGAGCATTAGGAATTTGGAAAGCTGTTATATCAATGGTCCCATTGGTCAAATCTAGCTTTTCCTTTGCCCTTGGGAACAATAGTCAGATTTGGTTTTGGGTAGATCATTGGTGTGGCAATGGCCCATTGGAGCTGGATTTTCCATCTTTAGTGAGCCTATCATCCTCGAGGGATATATCAGTAGCCAATTGCTTCTTTGTCATGGAGGGAGGTGGAGTGGGGTGCCCCTCATGTCGTAGGTCTTTATATAATGACGAGGTGGAGGGCTTCGCAAGGCTAATGGCTCGTCTTCACAATATTTATCCTTCTCCAAGCTCCCTAGATCTATTATTATGGAGTGAACCTCCCTCAGGTGTGTTCTCTGTCAAGTCCATCTATTAGAAGATTTGGACTTTAGGGAATTCGAGCAAGGGTGAGTATTTGCATGCCTTTTGGTTTTATGGGGCTCCCCCCAAGGTCGCATCTTTTGCCCGGTTAGTTTGTTGAAAGTGTATTCTCACCGTCGATAATCTTCAGAAGAGACCTATGATCCTTCCGAATGTTTACCTTATGTGCATGAGAGACGCCGAGTCAATCGATCATTTATTCATTCATTGTAGATATGCTCATCAAGTGTGGTCTCAACTGCTCAAGTCTTTTTGTTCAAATTAAGTGATGCCCTCATTAGTAGATCTGTTGCTCAAGATGTGGCATAATGCTCAGCTTCCTAAGAAGACTCAGCTTCTTTGGCATCTGTCCTTGCTAGTGGTTCTTTGGAACATTTGGAGGGAGCAAAAACTCTAGATGTTTTTTCAACAAGGGAGGCCCCTGGGAGGAATCTATTTGGAAAATTAAGAGAGATGTTATAGAGTGGGCAACTAGTTCTTGTAATGTAGATGCCTTGGTTTTGCATTCTATTTTGGATTGTAATTAGGCCATTATTGTTATCTTGTGTGGCTTGTACTCTGTCAAGGTGCTTTGAATAAAATTTATGCATTACCATTTTTAAAAAAAGGTAACATCATGGTCCAATACTCACAAACTGGTACCAAATTGCATGCAGGCATGACCTCTACATTCATTGCATGCATTTGGTACTCATCTTGAAACCTCTCCCATTTCAATATTTATTCATGGGCAATGAATCAATGACCATTTAACTTTTTTCCAAGGTTGTACAATGTCAAAACCAAGGTACTCGCAAGCTTACCAGTTTGAGTGGAGTGAAGCAAGTTCATGCTTGATCTCTATTTTTTCTAATATTGGCTTAATCTTCAATTCAGACAAGATCCTTTGTGTTGGAAAGGCCTAGTAAACTACAATAAAGGGATTTATGAAAAAAATCACAAATTGTGGTGAAACGCCAAAATGGCTAGATCTAATTAATATGGAAGGTTGTACAAAACTAAGATGTAGGAGTTCCCAATATTTGCCTTTTAAGCAATGAAGGATCATTTCACCTTTGAGAAGAAGACGTGATGTAGGGATTTTACGTGATGTGGTTGAGCACCGTCTTCCTCAAGGATAACTACTCTGAATCCATGGAGTTTATCTGAACTCCTCACAGAGTTTCTTCGAATCCACAAGGGGAGAAAATAGAAAATAATTTCTAAGAAATTCAAAAATTAATTGATTGATAATTGTATAATGTGTATATGTCTCTATTACACTATTAATAAACAAAAAAAAGAAGCTAAACTAAAATTCGTAATTACTAAAAATAGTAAAATTTTAACTCTAATAAAAATCCCAATTTTAGTAAAACTCTTCCAAATCCTAATTTCTAAAAATAAAAATTCCAAATAAACTTTGGTAGAAGAGTCCTAACATAATTACAAGTTATTTCTAAAAAAGAAGAAAATTTAAAACTTAAAAAAACTTGGAATTACTAAAAATAGTAATTTTAATTTAAAATTTCATTTTTGAGCTGAAAGCGCGCGTTTTCTGACGAAATGGATAGTCGCAACGCACTTTATGGGTTGGTTCATCTCGGATGGCCTATTACAGTAAAGATTGATAGGTTGTGCGTTCTGTAACAATACCTGGATCAAAAGTTATGGCCAATATATGATTCACCTTCTTTTGGTCAAACCATGCTAGGAATGTATCTATGCTACGTCCTACATCAGAACCCTCCACTTGGAAAAAACTCGTCCTCGAGTTATTCAAGGGACTTGGCTCATAATACTCAACTAATTTCTTGTGCCGATGTTTATCAACCTTTTCCTTGTACTTTGCATTATGCTCTTAAGCTGACACAATACATGTACTCATGCTTTCTTTGACTTGACTAGTATGGATCAATTCCTTCACTTGTGCCTGCAAGCTTTCGCATTTTTTCTGATAATGTGGGCAATTAAGTAGACTTGCTCTTGAGACAAGATCAATGTGGTTTTGTACATTTCATATAGGATTTGATTCCTTAGGGAGTTCATCGAGCACAATCACATCAAACTCGTATAACAATGGTTTCAAATCCTCCAGGATATTCACAGGATCCATATATTTTTCCTTTTCAACTAATGCATCTATATCTCCTGTCTTCTCAGATTGTTTAATAAAATCCTGTTCGGTTATGAGAGACAGTTCATTCACTTTAGAAGTCTTGGGTTGGTTCTTTGTTCCCATAGGGGCCACATGTCTACCACTAATGAATCTTGTGGCCTGTCGCGACTCCATTTCGACGAGGTCTTTTCTCGCTAAATAATGAGATTTCTCTGCATAACCCCTTAGGGCCTGTTTGGGTGGTGGGATTAGAAGGGATTAGGTGGGATGGGATTCAAAAAACATAATTATTACCCATGGTAGGGATTGTCCCCTGTTGCCATGGGATAAGATTAATGCCATGCTTTGTTGATAATATGGTGGTACATTGAATGGCTATACCCACCATCATTAGAAATTACCGAGAATAACTCACTTGTTATATTTAAAACGTTCATTTGTTTTGTAACCTCATTTTATGCATGGGCCTAAAAATGAGGTAGATCCAAAACTTATGTGGCCCCAAAGAAGTTTTCAACGATAAGTATTCAATCCCCATTGCTTTCTGTGGTGGGGTCCACTTGAGCTTTAGATTTACCTGATTTTTTGGCCCATGCTCTAAAATAATCTCAATAAATGGGTGGACGGTGTGGATATAGCCCACACATCATGGTGGGACCTACACAACTTGCTAACATTGAGTGAAATTGGCACGGGACCCAATGCAATTCCAAGCTTTCCATTCTTCCCAAACATGGAGTGGAATTGGCACAGAACCAGATGAATCCCATCCCACCCAATCCCTTCTAATTCCATTGCCCAAATAGGCCCTTACTGATCAGCTATCATGCCAACAATTTTGGTTTCGTTGGAATAATACTCAACTGCTTTATCCGCGACCACGTGTGGATTGGTGCCTTCATCTGTCTTGTCCACTCGAGTTGAAGTTGTTCCCTCGTGGTCCGATCAGACCACATCTCGCTTCCAACCAAGGTGTCCCGTATCGGTATCGGTTGGCGTAACGGTGCCCTCTGAAACCGATACGGATACGGGGGCGTAACGGCGATACGGGGGCGTAACGGCCCATAACGGCGCAAAATTTTTTTTTTGCCAAAATAATATGAAAAAATATGGATTAAATCCGAAATATTCTAAGCATTCCAAATATGCATTCATTTATAAATTGGAACATGTTTATGGTGGTGTAACGGTCCACTCTTTGGTCAGAAGTTGTATCGGACTGTCTGATGAATTTATGAATCAGATAACCTGAATTTGACTACAAAATTCATGTATTTAATTTTCTAACTATCTACTATCAATGATAGATATATTAGAATGAATGTAATATGAAAATATCTTACATTTAAGTGTTTGCAATTATTTTTGAGGGCCAAAATTCATGCATAAATAGAAAAAAATGTAAAAATAAAAAATAAAATGGCACCCCAAATATATAAAATGCACATTAACATGTTCTACTATGATTAACACATCACATGGCATCATTAAAACAGCAAAAGAATCATTAAAAAATGATTTTTCGAATTTTCAAAAAAAGGGTCAAAATAAATGCGTAAATAGAAAAAAATATAAAAAAAAATATAAAATGGCACCCCAAATCTGTAAAATGCACATTAACATGTTCTACTATGATTAACATATCATATGACATCATTAAAACAACAAAAGAATCATTAAAAAATGATTTTTCGAATTTTTAAAAAAAGGGCCAAAATAAATGCGTAAATAGAAAAAAATATAAAAATATATATATAAAATGGCACCCCAAATCTATAAAATGCACATTGACATGTTCTACTATAATTAACACATCATATGGCATGATTAAAACAACAAAACAACTATTATAAATTGATTTTTCGAATTTAAAAAAAAAGGGCCAAAATTCATGCGTAAATAGAAAAAAATATAAAAAAATATATAAAATGGTACCCCAAATCTGTAAAATGCACATTAACATGTTCTACTATGATTAACACATCATATAGCATTATTAAAACAGCAAAAGAATCATTAAAAAATGATTTTTCGAATTTTCAAAAAAAGGGCCAAAATAAATGCGTAAATAGAAAAAAATATAAAAAAAAATATAAAATGGCACCCAAAATCTGTAAAATGCACATTAACATGTCCTACTATGATTAACACATCAAATGGCATAATTAAAACAACAATACAACCATTAAAAATTGATTTTTCGAATTTTAAAAAAAGGGGCCAAAATTCATGCGTAAATAGAAAAAAATATAAAAAAAATATTAAATGACACCCAAAATCTGTAAAATGCACATTAACATGTTTTACTATGATTAACACATCATATGGTATGATTAAAACAACAAAACGTATTAAAAATATATAAATACATATTTTTGATAAATTTCTGAAAAATGGCTCATCGAGCTTTGATTCAAGAAAATTCATAATATAATGTGTTTTTATCTCAAATACTCAGCCAAAGTTGGTCGAAATTAGTAGTAAAAGGAGTAAGAAACAGTTTGGAAGCAAGAGGTTTCAAAAAAACAGCAAAAACAAAGCTTAAAATGGAAAAAGGTCGATACGGGCCTATTACGGGCCCGTAACGGCCCGTAACGGCTGATACGCCCCGTATCGGGCCCGTATCGGCCGATACGGCTACAAAAAACTGTAACGGCCGATACGACCCCGAAACGTGTAACGGTTACCACCGTTTCCGTTACGTATCGGCCGTATCGGCCGATACGTAACCGATTTGGCATTCCTTGCTTCCAACCCATTTATGTTACGCCATGCTTAGAGTAGAATTCGGGAGAAAGAACTCGAAGATTCCGTATTGTTAGATCGAGCACCTACCAACCATAGATTGGGCGTACAAGCGTTTCAACTTATTCATCATCCATTCCTTCTGGTGGAAGGACGTGCCATTTGTTCACATCCATTAGTTCGATAGGGGTGAAACACTTTAGTGTCTATCCCTATTAGTTTCCTTTTAAGGCAGTAATCGAGCGAAGTAATTAGTTATTAACGACTTTAATAGCAGTTCTTAGTCCTATGGTATTGCAATGATTAGTACAGATTCATCCTTCGAATTCTAAAAGTGCGTTAAGGCTAGTGGAGCGATGGGCACCTTAGGAAAGGGGCCTTTGATTAGTAGGGGTGCAATGACTTTGATTGGCAAAAGCAGCTTTAGTAGGACTAGCCTTTCCCGCCTTCCGACTAAAAGCAAGGAAGAAAGCACTTTTGAAAACTGACTAATGAACGACCTTATGATTTAAATTGCACGAGTGAAACGGTTTGGGTGTTCTAGTGATCTTACGATCAGTAGATACCTATTTGCCAGAAGGGTTGTGGAACAGTATAATAAGGAATACTGAATACACTGACCTGGTTCAGAGGGTGACCTTCTGGACTGCCATGTCTCCTTTGTAAGGATGAAGTGGATTATGACAAGAGATTCTTGACTCTATGGTGTGAATTAGTTTGTTCACTCCAGAAGGCCGTCGATTTCCTCCGGTGTGTTGTGGGTTGAACAAAAGCTTTACCCTTCAACTTGTAAACCACAAGTTTAACTTTCTTCTCTTCCACAATGTCCATGTAATCGAAGAAACGTTCGACTTCAAACAACCAATTGAGGAAGTTGTTGAAGTGGAGTTGGCCCTTGAAACTAGGAAGACCGACTTTCATCTTGAATTCTCGATTCGTTCGATCTATCCGATCAATGCCTTATCCGGAATGTTGTGGAATCATGTCACCGGATCCTACATTCTCAGGAGTGATCCCGTGGTTCAATGCTGGCACTGTCCTGTGATTAGTGCGATTATGAGTTCTTGCGCCTACTGGGGGCGGATCACTGCCACGAACACGGAGCTCCCCTAGGGCCTTCGTCATGGGATCGATGACAACCTGCAACCCTTGCATGACTTGCTGATTCCGCTTCGTCGCTTCAAAAGCCGCCGCTGTTAAATGATAATTCCCTGGAGCACCATCCACGTGATTGTTGCCTGCACCTTCGTTAGATGCCTTTATTCCCAGGAAAAGCCTCAATCTGATACCATCTGACACTGGGATGGACGTGATGAGGTCGAGCACCATCTTTCTTAAGGATAATCACTTCGAATTCACGAGGGAAGAAAATAGAAAATAATTTCTAAGAAATTCAAAAATTAATTGATTGATAATTGTCTAATGTGTATATGTCTCTATTACACCATTAATAAAGAAAAAAAAAGCTAAACCAAAATTCGTATTTACCAAAAATAGTAAAATTCTAACTCTAATAAAAATCTTAATTTTAGTAAAACTTTTCCAAATCTTATTTTCTAAAATTAAAATTCCAAATAAAGTTTTGCTAAAAGAGTCCTAGCATGATCACAAGTTATTTCTAAAAAAGAAGAAAATCTAAAACTCTAAAAATAAGAAAATATTAAAAAATTGAAATTACTAAAAATAGTATTTTTTCCTTAAAATTTTGTTTTTGATTTGAAAGTGCGCTTTTTCTATTAAACGGACAGACGCTACCCACTTTGTGGGTCAGTTCACCTCGGATGGCCCGTTACAGTAAAGATTGATAGATTGTGCGTCCTGTAATGATACTTGGATCAAAAGTTATTGCCAATTTACGATGCACCTTCTTTTGGTCAAACCATGCTAGGAATATATCTGTGCCATGTCCTACATCAACATGCTAACCAATTTTGTGTGTGTGTGTGTGTGTGTGAGAGAGAGAGAGAGAGAGAGAGAGAGAGAGAGAGAGAGATGCGGGAGATGGGCAAAACACGAGCATGTAAAAATGAGCCAATCACCCACTCAAGTGGCATTTTCCAATTCCTGCATTTTCAAGGTGGGACCTGAACATTGTAATTTCAATCCATGTGGCTACTCTCTCACTATGAATTGTGGTGCAACCTAATTTGGTCATTTCCACTCAACCGATTAGGTTATCACAATCTATTTCAATCCAGCCGCTAACTGCAGACTTAATTCTGTTTCGAGGGATTTCGCTTTGGCCATCCATTCGATAACAAATTAGACCAATTCGATTCAATTGAGGATCCAAAGGCATCATAAATCTCTTTCAATATCAAATCTCAGTATCGAATCCCTTTCGACAATCTGATCCTGCATTTGGATGCACCATCAAATTGAATTGTGATTACTAGTCCAATAAAGTGGAAAAAACCAAATTGCAATTTCCTTAGCATTCGAATTGACAGTATGGGCTTCCAAATAACAATTGGTAAATTTCAAGTAGGGCTTGAAGGGAACACAATCACAATTATACGAGGAAAGATCATTGTTGTTCGTGCCATTGTTTGTGATTGGATTCGCTTGTGCATCCTAACGCATCCCAATGAATCAAATTTTCGGAAGAGAAACATAAATCAAACACATGAACACCATGTAATCGCTTAGCTTCTTTTGCTTTAAGAAAAAAGGTATGATATATTGCGAAATTACCATAAAGCCAATCGTGAAACCTGATCGATCAGTAGAGGAGGAGGTCTGAGAGAAGGAAATAACGTACCTTGGAAGGGATTTTTGCCATGATCCAGGAAGCTAAAGACGCTCAAATGGACTCGCTGCAGTGAACTTTTACATTTATACTTGCCTCACGTGCGATCAAAGACATGAGTGAGAAAGATCCAAATCGTTGGTTAGGCGATCCTCATTGTGTAGATGCCATGTATCAAGAGTCTAAGCGGATATCATTAATTGGTGGCCTACATGAGCATAACGATTTTGGATCAATACCACACATGTAGGATTATATGGTCATGTTTTGAGAGCGTTTTGGGGAGTGGGAAGAAAAAAGAATGAAGAAGAAGTTGCTGCAACAATAGAAAAAGAGGGAGAAGAAAAAAAACAAGTTCCAACCCCCCCAGTAACGACCGTTTTGGTTGTTTTTTTTTTTTTTTTTTCCTGAACCTCACCGTTTCAACCCTGTATTGCGTGACGGTAATCGCCGTTACTGCTATGTACGGCCGATATGTAACCAATTTGGTACACCTTTAGGGCAATGATCTGACACAGGTTTAGGGAGACCCCTTTGGTGGGTGAGGGAATTTTAGAATCCACTTAGAAGACATAAGAAATTTGTCCAATAGGGATATAGAGTGGAGATTCTTGGTTATTGGACCTGGATGTTTGGCAGATTATGACTAAGGACCCAATCAACAAATCCTCTCATGTTAGCAAAGACCTGATCCTCATGGAGTTTCTCATGCACAAGTCGGATAACATTAAAATCCACACCCAACTATCTTCTTTATGTGAGAGACTTGGATTCCACATCACCACAATACCTTCTGCAACCCCTATCGAATCAAGGGATACACAATCAACAACCTTATGACCTCACAGAGACTGAATGATACTTTATTACCTGAAGCTTGGTCTCTTGAAGGACCATAATACTAGCTTTAGACTACTTATTGATCGACTAAACCAAAGGTTGCTTTTGGGGTTAGCCAAGCCCATGCACATTTCAGGAGAAAATCTTCATTGGGCTATCACTTTGACTCCTCTGCCCCTCTTCTCACATTGAGGAGTGACATCCAAGGACCATTCCAGATTTACCCCCAAATTAATTAGTTCCCTACATCCCTTGTTAGACTTCGAAGATCACCTATACACATTTCTGGATGGTAGACTAATACCTTTTTGGACCATAAGTTGGAACAACATCATGATGCTTGATCCATCTTTTGCTCCCAACAGCTGCAATTGGGCCCTCCACACTATCAAGGGAAAGAATTGGATAATGGAGATTCCTGGGAATGATATGAGCATCCTCCACACAAACAACCTAAATAGGAGGAATGTTTAAGGAGTCCTTTCCCCTATCATGGGGAAAACCTGAATGACACTCTAAGGAGGCATCCCAGACCTCTTGAACCGTAGCCTAGGAAGGATAGATAGGCGAATGATGAGAGAAAGGAACCATGGCAAGAGAAACATCACCACCCAAAACGGTACCACCCGTTGATAAATCCCTCCCGACCCAAGAGGACTTGAAATGGGAAGGAAAGGAGGACGAGGGCAGAGTATGAAATGAGTCCGAATGAAAAGGGAAGTGAGGTTAATATCACAAGTGAGAAAGAAAGAGTTCTCACATGCCATATCACTGAAGGATCCCACATGCTCTGGGGACTTCACACAACTAGGGAGAGAGGGGATGGCACTTGGCTCCATATGTAGATGACTTGAGCTAGCTAGTGAGGAGGCAAAGGAGGGAGAATACATGTTGGAGGAGTTGTCAGAGGAGTCATCATCGCTAGACTAAGACAACTCCACGTCTTCCCTCAGTAATAAAGGAGAGGAGACATCTGTTGCATTTCGTTTGCTTTAGTTGGCTCGAGGAGGACACATGTCACAACATTCATAGCAAGAATGATTGTTGATTGACCATTGTTCGTCGAATGTTGTATACGGTGGATGTGTTTGTGGTACGTAAATCATCATATAAAACAATGCCTCATATTTTCAAATAGCTCTGGTTCACTCCATGTTGCGGTCTCCTCGTAGCTTTTGAGACCCTCGTGTGAAAATTATTCATGTATATTTGGGGTGGGCTGTGTGCTTTGGCACTCCTGCCCAACCACTGGCCATTATGATTAATGAATATCTTGGCTAGCTGGTTGTTCACACTCCCCCTTTGAAGAAGTATCTGATAACGCTACAAGTTTCGCTGGTCGGAGATACGGAAACAATATCATTATCATCGATAATCGGAAATGCAGGGAAACATTAGGGAAACATGGGGAGAATGGTGGATTTTTTTAATCAAACTTCATGAGATGCTAGAATACATATATTTGCACATTTAGGAATAAAAAATTGAAAAAAGAATATATACACAATAAGTTTCATTTAATGGGGGCCTAAAGGTATGTAACGTCCATAAGAAATCAGTCCAATAGTAACACAACAATTACTTAAATCTTATTAAATCAATTAATAAGCAAACAAACACGTATAATGCATTCATACATTATACATCCATGTATAAATACGCATACAATTTATAAACACAATGCACATGCATGATGATCCAACCAACCATCCATTCATTCATCCCATCTAACCATCCGTCTGATTATTCATCAAACCATCCACCCATCCAACTGTCCAACCATCATCCATCTGTTCATCCAATCAACCAACCGTCCATCCAAACAACCAACCATCTCATCAATCCATTCATCCAACAAACCATCCACCCATCCATCCATCCATGCATCTAAACATCCATCCATCCATCTAACCATCCCATGCAATCATCCAAACGTCATCCATCCATCCCATCTATCAATCCATCCATCCAACTAACCATCCCATCTAGCCTTCGAGCGACAAACCACTCTTGATGCATTGACGGTCTTGTGCACATATTGTTGTATTTTCATTAAATTAGAACTGTCAATCTGTGGTCCCCACCTTGACGTATGTGTTTTATCCACTCCGGCCTTCCACTTTGCGAGATCATTAAAAGGTCACCATTAAAAATGAGGTAGATCCCACAGAAACAATGGTGATTAAATGCCCACTATTAAAAGGTATTTCATCTTACTGTAATGTTTGTTTGCCATCCAACCCGTTGATTAGGTCACACATATGGATGAATGGAAACCACAAATAGTAGCTTGATCCAAAACTTTTGTGGCCCCCAAGAAGTTTTTAATGATAGGCGTTCAATCACCACTGTTTCCTATGGTGTGGTCCACTCGATATTTGGATCTCCCTCATTTTTGGGATCATGCCCTAGTATGAGTTCATAAAATGGATGGACTGAGTGGATAAGTATGGAGGTGGGCACCGACCATATCACTACTGAATTCGAGTCTCTTTTAATCATTGGATGTGAATTGCGTGCGACAGCTGTGCTTGGAAGCTAGGTGGGGCCCACTGTGATGTCCGTGAGAAATCCACCCCGTCTATCATTTTTGCCAAATCATGTTAGGATACGATCCCAAAAATGAGGCATATCCAAGACTCAAGTAGGCCACAAGACAAGAAAAAGTGGGTAGGGCTGTTGAAGCCTCCTTGGGTCCACTGTGATGTTTATATGCCATCCATACCGTTCATAAGGTCATTCCTGCTGGGATGAACTAAACCACCAAAATATTAGCCTCAGCTAAAACTTTAGTGGCCCCACGAATGTTTCGATAGCGGACATTCGATCCTCAATGTTTCTTGTGGTGTGGTCCACCTGAGATTTGGTTCCACTTCATTTTGGGGTCAATGCTATAAAATGAGCTGGTGAAATGAATCAATGACGTAGATATGTAATGCATACATTGAGGTGGGCCCCATGGTCAAGGTCCCATCCACATCGTTGGTTTAGGGTCACAGCTAAGTCACGTCCCTCAAAATAAGGAGTGCAACTTGGCTGCAACCACGGAACTACCTATGTGGGTTGGACCCTGACTGTACGGCCCACATTAATGCATGCATTGTATATCCATACCGTCCATATGTTTTTCCAGTTAATTTTAGGGCATGGTCCCAAAACTGAAGCAGATAGACCATTAAAAATCCTTTGCGGGCCACAAAAGTTTTGGATCAAGCAATGTTCAAATATCAGTATCCCAGCCCGGCAATTTCACCTGGATTCAAACCCCTCTTCCATCTCATAAGCTCAAACTGTGGTGGACCCATAACTTGGAATAGATTCTAGAGTGATAGGATAATGGTCTGACACAGACCAAGTGAGTCTTTGAACTACACCTAAACACATTTCCTCCCACTCTGATGATATGAGGAATCTGTCTAATATGGTTAAACACCAGATCAAACTCATTATTGGTCCACGTGTATTTCACCCTTCCCAGACATAAATCAATAAACCTGTGACTATTTATCCAGTCAATAAAGCCATGCATACTGCTTTTATGGTGCAGCCGGTTGATGGGAAGGATCCGCCCAAGCGTAGGCACCTTCAATCTAAACATGAGAACCACACCCAAGTAGAAAGAAGCAAGGTGGAAATTTTCATTCAATTCAAAGGTGCCTTGACGCTACTCATCTCAGGCCCATATATAAGCTTTGAAATATAAATATAAGGAACAGTCATAATATCATTGACAATCAATGATTTATTACAAATATGGAAAATAAATAAAAGGGATCTGACTAATGGATTATTCATAGCTAGCTGGTTGATTTCGGTACCTACCTACCTACCTAAATAGGAGGCTTGGGCCTCCTTATTAATGGGCTTACTGTTGGGCTTGAGCTTAATGGGCTTGGGCATGACTCATGGATCGTGGGCCCAGATCAGCCTGCATCATTTTGATTCTGGATCTGTCCTTTTTCTCTAATGAAATTATGGTGACAGTAAAGTTGCTACCCACACACCATGGAGAACCCATTTGGCATGCACAAAATCTAGCTCTACCTAAGAGCTCTGCCTTTAGTTTGAATCATTCTGGAAAAAAATCCAATCGCTTCTGCCATTCCCTTCTCTGAGCAGAACCAAAACAGATAGTGAACTGATTTGACAATCTACTGTCACTAAATCATTTGGGTTCCACATTACAACAATTCCTGCCACCGCTCCCACTGCATCTAATGCTACCAATCACAATTACAGCAGCCTCACACTATAGTAACCAAGCCACTGTCCATGAATTGAATCTGTCTCCTGGAAAGTTACCACTTTTGCTTTTGCACTAATGCATTATGCCTGCTTCACTTGGGCTCTCTTCTTGGGCAGCTCAGGCCCCTTGTGTTCCAAGATAAAATTTTCACTGGGAGTAAACTGACTCAACAATGCACCCTTAACCTAATCAGCTGAGTTCCATATTACCACATTTCCTCCCAATGCCCCCACCCCATTGAAGGCTGCTCAATCATACTTATGACACCCTCACACTAGCATAACCAAGCCACTGTCCATGAATTGTATCTGTCTCTTGGAAAGTTACCAATGTGCTTTCAGACTGATGTATATTTGCTTCACTTGGGTTCTCTTCATGCGGCAGCTCAGATTCCTCACATTCCAAGATAAAATTTCTGTTGGGTCCCCTTTTCCACCTCCTTTTCCTCAAAATCCAATCTCTCCTCCCCTCAATGGAGCACTAATTCATTAATTCTCTGCTCTTTTCTGTTTTTTTCGTAATTGACTGATGATGTTAGATTCTGGACTGCTCCTTCCTTTCTTCTTCCTTATTATTATTATTATTATTAGTTTCATTTTGCTTGTTCCAATTCCTTTATTTTAATCTCTTCCTGTCCTCTAAATATATAAACAAATGCAGGCATATCTTCCTCATTCTCACCAGAAGACTACTACCATCTTGTGAATACAACACCATTTATTCGATAAGCTCTCATCACACACAAAGTGAACACTCAGCTTTACCTGACGCTTCCAAGATTCTGTTGCATGACCTCTGCTGCTTCTCCGGCCTTCTTCTGCCATCATCCCCCCCTCTCTTTCCTCCCTGGCTTTGAATATCAGGAATTTCCACTTCAGATATAAAGACACTGGATCAGGAATCACACAGAATTAATCAATTATGCTAGTCGATTGATCAATCGTAACTGAAGAGGGCTTTAATTTGCAAACTTTATTGCAGCTCTTTCATTCCTTTACTCTGGCCCTTTTGCAAATCACCCATTTTCTCCAAATTGTTTCTACGTAAATTTTATCCATCATAAATAAATGATTTATCCTTTTTCTCCAAATTGTTTCTTGCAAAGCTAAAAGGTGTACTCAATATTGGTTGATTTTGTCATAAATTTCACTTTTGAGATCCCTTCCATTCTTTTGTTCTTACTAGGTTTATGCTTCAATGCCTTTGTGCCACGCTAATCTTTAGTTTGTGATGTTGATTAACGTTTCGTGCCTTTTGAATCATAGGCGACTTGCTAGCTTATGCTTGGTGGTCCATCTTGGGACATGAATGCTCTTCAATTTTTGAGTTCGTGTGCACTCTATGAATGCCCTGTGGATTTTCCAGGTACATGACAGACATGATTCATCATAAAAACTATGTCAATTTCATGGTTTATAATGTAATTACATTTTTTATTTATTATTATTTTTTATTTTTTTGCATGTTTTGATCAGACATTAAGTGGAACAGTAATACTAAAGATCAAGTGACACTTTTTTCTCCCAAACATTTCACCATCATAATATAAAAACCAAGGGAGATACATACATACATAGATCTTGATGGCTACATGCTGTGACTTGTGAGTGATGGTGAGTGACTAATTGGCATAATGACTAGTTTTCTTCTTCTTACATAAAAACAACAAACCTGAACACAGTAAATAGTTAAGAGAACCGCCTCACAATTATGCTCAGTTCCCAGCTATTGTAAGGGAACAATTGCATCAAGTGGCAAAAGAAAAATGAATGGCAAGAAACACTCTTTTCTTCTTTCTTGGGTATTTTTAGAAACAACAATTTTTGGCCATCTCTAACTTTTCCTGTTTTTCTATCCAGTGTTGTCTCCTATCCTTTTGTCTCAGTCTTAGTTTGATGTGCATCAAATATGACTTTTGGTAAATTAAAGAAAAAAAAAGTAATATTATAATAAACTGTCCCATATAAATGCGAAGAGAACTCATCACATTCAAGCAGTGGCACCATAATGGTGCCATACCATCCCTACCACCGACATGCCACTTGTGTAGGAAGCAGTAACATGAAGGTGGTAGGCCCCACTTGTGTAGGAAGCAGTACCATGAAGGTGGACATACATGGATCTTGATGCCTACATGCTGTGACTTGTGAGTGATGGTGAGTGACTAATTGGCATAATGACTAGTTTTCTTCTTCTTACATAAAAACGACAAACCTGACCACAGTAATAGTTAAGAGAACTGCCTCACAATGATGCTCAGTTCCCAGCTATTGGAAGGGAACAATTGCATCAAGTGTCAAAAGAAAAATGAATGGCGAGAAACACTCTTTTCTTCTTTCTTGGGTATTTTTAGAAACAACAATTTTTGGCCATCTCTAACTTTTCCTGTTTTTCTATCCATTGTTGTCTCTTATCCTTTTGTCTCAGTCTTAGTTTGATGTGCATCACATATGACTTTTGGTAAATTAAAGAAAAAAAAAGTAATATTATAATAAACTGTCCCATATAAATGGGAAGAGAACTCATCACATTCAAGCAGTGGCACCAAAATGGTGCCATACCATCCCTACCACCAACATGCCACTTGTGTAGGAAGCAGTACCATGAAGGTGGTAGGCCCCACTTGTGTAGGAAGCAGTACCGTGAAGGTGGTAGGCCCCAACATGAAGATCACTCTTCTCGAAAATCAGGCTGATTCGCTCTCTAGGTGGGTCACACCTGTATATTGAGTTAGACTGTTGATTGTCCATTGATTCCAATTGAGTGGACTGGCCTGATTTTGTGCCAAGTGATCTCATCTTGGGGCCTACTGTTTTCCTGGTAGTGATGTCCTACACAAGCAGCATGTTGATGGAAATGATAGTGTGTGAGTAATCCAGGGTTCAAACCCTAGTAGCGTTACTTCTCAAAAAAGAAAAGATAGTATGGTACTGCAACTTGTGGCACCTTGCTTGTAGATGATCAGTTCTCAAATTGGACATGTTGCTGTACAATCATACTGCTGGGTGTGCTTCCTACAAGGGAAATGATCACTTCTTGGTAGGTTTATTTGATTCCCAATTTTATTTGGAAGAGAAGATCATATCTTGTTTTCGTTTTAATCTTGGGAAATGCATCTCCATTGTACATAGCTGTTTCCTTGCAACCAAGAAATTTACTTTTTTTTTTTTTTAAGAAGGTAACCATACCGGGGATTGAACCCTGGATCACTCACACTCACTACACTGTCTGTACCAGCTCACCAACGAGAAGGAGGCAAGAATAAACCATTTTATTTTCTTTGGAAGAATTAAAAAAGAAGTTGCCCCCAACTCATTTGACTTTGTTGATTTTGTTTTACTCTTGGCGAGTGACCCTTTTCTTTCTCGAGTTCGATTGACTTAGGTTAATATTTTTTCTTGAGTTTAAGGTGGTGACTATATCTTTGATTCTTTGAGCTGAATCAACTGGTTCAACTCACAAGTTTGGCTTGGCAAGTTCAATAAGAGCTGATAGTCGTGATTTTATTGTTTGTTGTGCGCTGTGCTGTTTGTCATGTTTCTGTTGGTGAGTGGATGTCTAATGAGCAATTTAGGTGGTTAATATGTGCATTTTATTTTAAAATTTGTTTCCTCATAAACTAATTCCAACTATCACTAATTCAAAAAGGATTCTGGAAACTTGGATTGGCACCCATTATATTTGGTGGCAAAGCTAAAGTTGACTTGGTTTGACTTTACATGATGACTTGTTTGGGTTGTTTTCTAGGATTATTTTATGGGATAGTTCAAAAGCAGAATACTTGAGCATCCAATTTAAATTTAGCATGGTTAAGTTTGTTTGACTCGTGGATTGATTATCTACTTAGTTGGGTCTTATAAAAATCTAATAGGAGCCTTTACTTTGTATCTCAAAGTCTGGTGTTGTTTCTATCCATTGTGTGTCGTAAATGCCGTTACATAAAGGCAACGGTTGCAACTGTTATACGTTACGGGGTCGTAAAGGCCGTAATGCCCATTACAAATAAAAGACCCGTAAAGGCTGTTACAATCTCTGTAACAGCTTGTTACACCCCCTATAAAGGTCGTAATGGCCCCATAATGGTCCATTATGAGGCCGATACATGTTTTTCGGATTTTTTTTTTTTTTAAATAAAATAAGAGAGACCATAACGGCTGTTATGAACCTTGTAACGGCCATTGCACCCTATATTATAAGGTAACGGTGGTGGCTGTTATGGCCTCCATTACTGTTACGGAATACCTTGGTTCTATCTTTCCACTCTTTGATCTTAAAAGCATGGAAAGTCACCACTTAAGCTAGAGATTTTTATTTTTTATATTTTTATTTGTGGGAAATCAGGTTATCATTGTAGATCATAAGGGCCTGTTTGGCCGGCTGGATTAGATGGGCTTAGGTGGGATGGAATTGCATCTGGTCCTATGCCAATTACACTCCATGTTTGGGAAGAGTGGAAAAGCTTGGAACTAGGTTAGATGGAATCGTATTGGGTCCCGTGCCAATTTCACTCAATGTTAGCAGGTTGTGTAGGTCCCACCATGATGAGTGGGCTATATCCACACCGTCCACCCATTTTTCAAGATCATTTTAGAGCATGGGCCAAAAAATCAGGTAGATCTAAAGCTCAAGTGGACCCCATCGTAGAAAGCAACGGGGATTGAATACTTACCGTTGAAAACTTCTTTGGGGCCACATAAGTTTTGGATCTGCCTCATTCTTAGGCCCATGTCATAAAATGAGGTTACAAAACAAATGAACGGTTTAGATATAACACATGAATGTTATTCTCAATTGTTTCAAATGATGGTGGGTATATCCTTTCAATGTACCATCGTATTACCAACAAAGCAGGGAATTAAGCTTATCGCATGGTAACAGGGAACAATCCCTGCCATGGGTAATAATTATGTTTTTTTAATCCCATCCCACCTAATACCGTGGGATCGGTCCGACCAAACAGGCCCTAAAATTTTATAGTTTATAATGCATCGGCATAGATTATGAAAATTGTTCATTCTTAAGGGGAGAAAAAGGAGAAAGAATAAGGGAACTAAATTCTTGGTGCAAGCTAGCTAAAAAGTGTCAGTCTTTTTATGGTACTTGCTATTTCATTTCTCAATGCATAAAACAAATAACCTGAAGGAAATTTGGAGATGATAGGATAGGTGTAGAATTAGAATGACACTGGTAGAGTGGCAGAGGTGAAGTGGAAGTGGGATCCTTCAATGTAGGATAGAGGTGGAGAAGGAGAATGACACCCACAACAACTTGGTTGGCGAAGGATATCTGTCGTGATTAGGGATGGACTTAGGTGAAGGAAAGCTAATCTCTGGAAAGAGTGGGTCACACTGTTCATTTCAACCTTTCCCCTAATCCATCTCGTGTGGGAAAGGTATTTTCAAGATTGGTAGGCAATGCATTCTGTATCGGTATCAACGGATGTATCACCCCATTAGGATACATAAATATATCAGTTATTGCATGGGAAATATTAGATGTATTGCGTAATGTTTCATTGTTTTTAGGAAACATTGGGAAATTGGTTGAATTTTTTAATGAAACTTCAGGAGATGTTAAAAAAGACATCATTTGGGTTTTCAATTCAGCGATTAGGTAAAAGGTTTTTAAAACAAATAAATAAAAGATCAAGGATCCATGAATCCACTCATAGAAATCACAATATCCAATTTACTTGTTCAATATATAACTCAATTGGAATCGAAGTCCTATCCTATCAAATCGGAAGATAATTTGGTTAAACCAATCATCAACACCAATAAGAATATGAATTCAATTGAACGATTCTCTCACGAAGCACTCAGATCTTAATTGCAGGGAATCATAAGCGTCTAAAGCACCCTTAGGCAACAATAGATCAATCAATTATACAGAATTAATCATTCTCTAATTCAGTCTAAACAATTGTTAAATCAGAGCATTCATTGTACTTGTAGTGTACAACAAATCAAGAAATAAACAACTCAAAGACTTTAAAGTAAATCCAAATCTATTTCAATCTATTATCATCACTCAAACCAATGTTATTGAATCAAATAAACTAAATAATGTAATTAAACTACAAGTTTCATCTCTTAACCTTTGATAAGAGATTAGTTTACCATGACTAACATCTTAGAAAGAAAAACAAAAGAAAGACTAAAAAGAAAATCTAGATTTGAGGGATCAAAGAAGAAGGACGGCTCCGTGGAGCTCTGTCACCCCTAGGTCTTTCTCCCAAGCCCTAATTCATGTTTTGGAAATCCTAAAACACCCATTCAAATATGGAAAATTTGCACCGACTTGAAACCGACTTCAAATTTCGCACTTTTGTTACACTTCTGTCACACTGAACATCACTTTGGTCGCACCGAATTAGTTTCTCAATTGCAGACAGTTTTTTTCAATATTCATCTGAAGTTTCTGTTTCCCTTAGGTCGCACTGAACTCTTCTTCAGTGGCACTGAATTGGGCTTTGGTTGGACCTAAGTGTTGAGCTGAATTATATCTGAAAATCACAGTTTCTCGCTGGATTGTTCTGTGCACATTCGGTCGGATTGAACCAACCTCAGGTGGGACCGAACAATATGTTATTTCTGTTAATGCACTTTGTGATTCTGCAGTCTTTTTTCTATCATTTGTCTTTCGTTTTCTTAAATATTTGGCATGTGAATTCTTCATTATTGTCCTCCAAATATCCAATTCTTAAGCTTCTTCAATTTTATCTCTTTTTTTTTTTTTTTTAAGCTTTAATCTATCCTTTTAAGCACATATTCATATTTATATAAAAAATCACCTCACATGTAGAAAACATATATAATTATATCGGATTAACGCCAAATTCTAGGAAAGGTAATATAATTGAGAGGATAAATATGTAATATTTAAACATTATCAATACTCATGGTTGATATCAAAAAGGAATTGCATAATTCTGGTGTCTTCACGTTGCCTCCATACATGCTCATAATCAGTTTTACAATTAGAGGGAAGGGTATAATAGAGGTCCAACTCATCCCACATACCTCGAAGAGCGGAGAATTACTCCTTCAGGGATCTTGAGTCTTGTTGAAACCTTATAATGTCTGGGATAAATGTGAACATTCATGATATATTTTGAGCTTCTGAGTACATGTTGTGAAGAGTATCCCATATCTTCTTAGCTAAGGTTAGAAATATAACAGAATTACTCACAGTTGGTTCCATACTATTAAGTAGCCAATCCATGATTTGGTAGTTTTCTTTTGTCCAAGACTTGAAATTCACATCTGGAGAATCTAGAGGTTCGTCCAGCATATACGATAGTCTGTCTCTACCCCCTAAAAACAACTTTACAGATTGTACCCACTACAAGTAGTTGTTCCTGTTAAGCTTCGCGGTTTTGATTAACAAGGGATGCAATTCCGAAGGTTCCACACCAGACTTGAAGATATCTTGTCCTCCTTAAGGGTTCACACACAAGAACCGAAGAGAAAAACAACTCGGAGAGAGGACTGCAGGGCATAAACAATAAAAAAATCTACATAATTGTAGTTCTAGATGTTGTTTGAGGGTCTAGAAACGGTGAAGAAGAATCAATACAACAACAAGAGTCTCAATAGGCTCAAACTCGGCATAAACACTACCCTACACATGACATTCAACCATCAACAAATACATCGTGAGTTCCAGTGTACGGTTAGATCCCCAGGGACCCAAAAAACGATACAATTGGCCCTTTGTTTGGCTCACAACATCCTCAAATCGTTTCCACTCTGAAAAACTACTCCATGAGGAGTCAAACACAACACATCCAATCCAACATGTGAGGAGAATCCAAGAAAATAACTACTAATTTGAGAGAAATTTGAAGAAAAATCAAGATTTAGGTTTTTTTCTGTTGGACGAGAAAAAGTGGAAAACATACCTTAAATGGGCTCTAAAAATCTCACAAAAACCATCATTATTCTTCTAAATTCAAGAGCTATTAAACTATGTTCTTCTCGATCAAAACAGAGCCGTATGGATCGTCTGACAGCTGACGTCAGCCATACAGTTGTTGATATTAGCAGAATCCTGGAGTATTAGTCAACACGAAGTTCCTTGCTTTGAAACCAAGTTGGTTTAAGAGATTTGGGAAGAAGAATGAAGAAGAAATGAGAAGAAAGTGAAGGAAGGAAGGAGGAGAGAGTGTATAGTTTTTGAAAGAGTCGTTTGTTAGAGAACCAAAACCTCACCACAACTTTTGTTATATTACTAAAGAGCACCTTTACATTCTCTTGAGGAGCACATAAAGGACTGTGTACACAACACACCCACACACTAACATTATATAATTACATTGCATTACTTCATCTTTCCTATATGGCCCACCTGAATCACAGATGGATATGATTTTTGGGCCTCGTGTAAATTTTGGTGTGTCATCCAATGGTTGGAGTGGATTTCATGTACTCATTATGGTGGGCCTTGTAAAAATCAAGGGTGGACATCTCTCTCCAAACCGTTTCCTTTGTTGTGGCCCACTTGAATCACATGTCAGCTTGACTTTTTGGCCATGTGGAGGTTTGGTTTCAAAATCTTTAGAGGATAACTATTTTCAAGTAGTGGAGTGGGTGTCTTATTTGTCATATAGGTGGCAATGAGCACTGCCTCATCCCAATCATTGTTTGAGGTATCCCCAATATTATTTGTATCTCTAGCTTGACGATACCGATAACACGCAACAATAACGATATCGATGACGATGACACCTCTAGTATTAGAAATTCTAGGTATCGGTGATGTATCTCTAAGTATCGCTAATGTATCGATATCGCTAATATTTTCCACAGTGTAAATTCTAGGTGTCGCTTGTATTGCTAATGTATTGCTAATATTTTTGACTGTGTAAATTTCAGGTGTCGCTTGTGTCGCCACTATATCAACAATATTTCGATAATGTTGTTAATGTATCGATGTTGCCAAAAAATTGTTTATTCCTAAATATGCAAATATGTGTATTTTAGCATCTCCTGAAGTTTAATTGAAAAATTCTACCATTTCCCCCTTGTTTCTTCAATATTTTCTCGCATTTCTGGTTATTGACAATATTATTCTGTATCTCTGGCTAGCAAAACTTGTAGCGATATTGATACTTCGAACACTGATCCCAATAGATTTAGGAACCAATATTTCTATTATAGTTGGTCCAGCTAATTCTAAAAGATGGTGATATTTCCATTCAATAGTACCATATATGGAATTTTTTTTGGAAATATATGCCATGTTCAAAGAAATAACTCTAAAAGTCAAGACATAGGTATTCCTTTGCATTGTTAGATTGGAAAAAGATTATTTTGGTGTCAAACTGAGCAAGTGCCTTCTTAGGAAACATTTTGGCAATAGAAGAAACCTCATTCCTACTTTTCAGTAACTAAATCCATGTAAATCTAGTGCAACCATAAATAAATGAAGTAAAATATTTATGACTAGAAATTGAAGCAATTGGGGTAAGCCCCCACACATCAGGCTTACTCCAATAAAAAACGGTTGGACTTTTATAATTACTTGGAGAAAAAGGGGCTCTATAATGTTTTAATGATTGACTAACTTCACATTCTATCATCGGCAATTTATTTAGATAGAAATAACGATATAAGAGAGTTTATAAGCACATGACCTAACCATCCGTGCCGTAGATGAATATGCTCTTTATTACTCAAACCGTGCTCATAAACTATAGCAGTGGAGTTGTCTCTGACACTGAACATATACAACTCATGAGCCTCACGACCAATACTAATCCTCTTCTTGGCTCTTCTTGGTAGTTTGATCCTGAATAACGCCAATGAGATAGTATGTGGCACAACAATTTATTTGTTTTGTAAGAGCATTCACAGGAAAACAAATTAGATGGAAAAGAAGGAACATGTATAACTGAAGGTAACATCAACAATTGAGAGAAAATATAGGCTCCTTTATTTGTGACTTTCGAAAAGAATCCATCAGTAAGTTTTATTCAATTCGAAGTAGCATATATGAAATGAAGTTTATCTTCCTTACCTGTTATATAACTGGTGGCATTTGAGTCAATGATACATGACATGGAAGGATAAAAAGGCATTGAAATGCATGATTAGCAGAATACTTGGTTGCTCCTTTCGGTTCTGGTAAGGAAGATAATTGTTGATGAAAATCCTTACTGGTTTGATCATTAGTATATGGTGGGGAGCTGCTCACGATTGTTATGTTATGGGCTTTACTCTCTCTCAATTGTAATGCTGTTGGTGGCACTTTTTGGCTTGGATGCAAATGGGTAAAGTCCCAGCACTGTTCACAAACATGTCTTCTTCCACAATGTGTACAAAAAAGTTTTTCCTTATCCTTAATGGAAGGATGAGGTTGTCCTTTTATAGAAAATCCTCTTTGAGCAGTTTTTTGATGGACAAGGACAACCAAATGTTGATGGACTGGGCTGATGTGCTTGCTGAGGAGTTTCGTGATGGATTAGAGTGTCTAAAGGGGCTAAATATCTACCATAATCTGCTAAATCCGCAGACCCATCAATGGACCATGCATTATGACACTTGTGGTACACTTTTGCGTCCACAAAAGTCTTTTGGTGGCATTTCCCATTAGTTCCGATTTTTGGACAAATTGTAGTTTATTTTTGGATGAATTTTAGTTTATTTTTGCTTATGTCTCACTTAAGTAGATAGGGTATTTTAGTAATTTTCCTTTGAATAAAGAGTGTAGGGCTGAGATTATAACATCTAGCCTATAATTTATGCTTAATGTAAGGCCCGGATTAGCGCTAGTGCTTCTCTTTTGTTTTCCTTCATATAAAAATTCAATAAACAAACAATGTCCAGCAGCTTTTGGGACATTTTTATCTTTTATACAAGCCTTGGGCTAGGGTTTGCATATTTTCACATGTGGGGCGTATAATCTCACCATCAAAACTGGTGAGAGCTGCGATTACATGCTGGTCATTGCATTGTTTTTCCTTATGTTTGGATTGGATGTCTCTTGGTCCTAGGGTTTGACACAATTGCGTTCGGTTAATGATTTTCATTCGTTGGTTACACGAGTTTTGGATCCACACCAAAAGCAAATCTCTCTAGAGTAATAGAGAGCTTTTCGCACCAGAGTTAGCACAATGACTTGCCTCACACTTGATATACATTGATTCTAGAGATGCCAATGATTCTCTGCATAGGACTTGAACACATTGTAGCTTGAAGTTTAAATGAAGACCCACAAGGAATTGGACAATCCTGATCTTTTCCACTTGCTTCTTGATTTCATTTTGAGTGGCGGCAAGGGCTAATAGTGATCTAACTCTTCCCACTTTGTTGTAGTGCTGCAAAATAATCCTCAAGAGGTGACTTTCCTTGCTGCATGTTTATTATCTCAAACTGCAACTGTTAAACTCGAGTAGATCGCTGCATTGGGAATACATATTTGCAACCATGTTCCATATCTGCTTGCAGTTTTCAAAAGCAATAAACCACAACCAATGTTGGGTTGCATGGAGTGAAGAAGCGAGGTCATTACTACCAGATTCCTACTTTCCCAATCATTGTGGGATGGTTCATCTGCAATTGCTCTTCCTTAGCTTGTAATGCATCCTAACTTCCATTTGCTCTGGATAAACATCTCTGATACCACCTCTTAAGAGCATAACTATGCTGAAAACCCTAGGAGTAATGGAACACACTAATGTAGGCCTCTAAAACACTAGGGTTCCCAACACACCATGACAATTCATAGCCACCATCCGTGGTGGCCCACTCTATGGTGAAACTTGCTTTGGCCTATTTCTCGGTAGCCTTTTCCACCATGTGTTGGTTCTTACTTAGCCTTCAAGGTAGCCCTCTACACTTGTGGTGGCTTTCACTTTGGTCTAGGTTGCCCTTTCCACATGTTGTTCCTTCCATGATTTGGACACATGACGTGATGTTGGCTCTAGTATCAATGTTGAAGTCTATGTAGAGGAAGGAGAGGAAGAAAGGAGGGAAAGGTGTTAAAGAAGGATTAAGAGACATTAACATTAGTCTCTATACAAGTTTTATTAATAGAACCCTAATGCATCAAAGGTAATGTATCCCCTAGGAGTACCCATTACATTGCACAAACACTGCATATATCTTACACTCATACATGCACCCATTCTCACATAATCTCCTACAAGAATACAAACAAGTTCCACTTGGTTAAGTAGAATGAGGTTTGTGTTCCTAAGGAGTTTTGGAGGGTTAAACCTAAAGTCAATGAATGAAGCAGATACAAATCTTAGGTGGACCACACCATAGGAAAAAGTGGTCATTGAACGGCCACGGTTAAAAGTTTCTAGGGCCCACTATAATGTTTTTTTTTTTTTTTTTTTTGCTGTCCAACCTGTTGATAAGGTCGCACAAACCTGGATGAAAGGGAAACCATAAATAACAGCTTGATCCAAAGCTTTGTGGCTCCAAGAAACTTTTAACCGTGGAAATTCAATCCCTACAATGTGGTCCACTTGAGATTTGGATTTGCTTCATTTTAGGGACCATGCCCAAAAATGAGTTGGAAAAACTAATGGACATTGTGGATATACAAAACGTACATCAAGGTGGGCCCCACATGTGCAAGTGCACAGAGCATCATACGCACAAGAGTATTAAAAAAAGAATCGAGATTGGCTGTGAAACAGCCACGTCTCCGTTTCTCTTTGAGAGAGAGAGAGAGAGAGAGAGAGAGATGAAGTGTGGCCACCGCCGCAACAACGAAGAAGAAGAAGAAGAGAGGTAAGTTTCTTTTCTTTTTCCATAATTTTTTCAAATTTTTTTAGTTGCTTCCCCGTTATAGGGCCATAATGGCCATTATAGCATGTAACGGTCGATCCGTGGGGTGTAATGGCGGTTACGACCCTTTTTTCACCCCCACCCCATTTCAGACCCGTTTTGCATAACGGCCTTAGCCGTTACCGGTATGAATTGGCCGTTATGGTCGAAATGTAACCGTTTTTGCACACCTTGGGTGGACCATTTTTTTCATCCATTGCTCCTTTGAGCAAGTGATTTGGTGGAGATTCCGAAGGCCTTCCTCATGTTGAGTGGGTCATGCTGGCTTCAATTGTTGACCGGTGAGCTCTTTAGAGCTTGGCCTTGGTGGTAGGGATGAGTATAAAAGGAGGTCCTCCCTAGAGGATATCTTTGCTTGCTATTTTATGGGCAGTTTGGCATGAATGCCATAGAGTGCTTTTCGGGATGAGTCATTCTCATCAGATGTGGTGTTTCTCAAATTGAAACGGATTGCTATTGATTGGGCTAGAGTGTCTGAGGATTTGGTAATAGATCTGATTGGGGTTCTTGGCAAAACTCTTCTCCTTTGGATTTTTGTTGGTGCGTTATCCTCTTTGTAAGAGTCTTTTCCTGTTTTAATAAAATGTTTTCGTTCCCCTAAAAGCAAAGCAAAATTCCGAGCCAATTGGGACGAATGGATGGCCAGTGCTAGCAACTGTTTCATAAAATGTTAGTGGGATAATCAACAACGTTCTCTTGAATGAAGCAAAAAGAAAAAAGGAAAAAGAAAAACTCATGTCTTCATTGAAGTGCTGCTGGGGCATTTTACATTCATAGTGACCCAAAATATAGGTTACTTGATAGCGTTAGGAACTGAGTAAGTACAATTTCTATTACTTTTGTTTTTGCCCCATAAGTAGGGCCCTTGACTAAAATTAAATCCAACACAGTAATAGGTCATTTATCCTCTTGATGTAAATTGCATGCCCAAATATCCGTTCCTCCTGACAATGGATTACTTCTTGTTTTTCTCCTTACAATCAAAATTTAGTATTTTGTCATATATAGGCGTGTTGCTTCTTGACTTACTAGAGAACAATCCTTCTTCGCACTGCACTTGTTTCATGTAACCAAGGCAGAGCAAGGGAGGCAACACAACTCTTTGATCCCTCAACTAGGGTATCTGGGTCTTGGAGTTTGGGACCTATATAATCTGCTCCACCCACCCCCCTTCTTTCTTTTAAGGAATCTTTAGCTTCCATTTTATATATTTCTTTGCATCTTGAACAGTGCTAGTGAAGATCATTGTACACTAATTCTTTTAGATGTTATCTTTAAAAATAAAAGTAACATTCATGTATATTTATGCAGAATCAGTCCTTGGATCAGTATTCGATTGTTAAAGCATGGTAAGTTTTTTTTTTTTTTTTTTTGAAGTGTAAGTTCTTAATATGCATTTGATAATCATTACAATAACTTACTTGGGTATCTGAACCTATATCTTGATGGACTTCTGGACTGAAAGCATTTAAAGCCAATTGTAATTGCTATAGTATTTTCACTTGCTGTCCAATTTTTCCGTGATGTCGGAATGCCTAGGAAGCTTTTCTCTTCTTATTGTACACTTATCCTTAATGATCAATCTAGCTTGCTAGCTAGATTTTCTAGTCAATTGTGTGGTAATTTGATCAGGAAAATGTAGCTTGTTAACTTCTTTCCCCCGGTTTTCTTATGTGGATATTTAATTTAGTTCACTCAGGTTGCTTGCCTCCATATACAAGAAGATATTACATTAGATCGACAAACCACAACTCTTTTTTTCAGAAATCACAGATGCAATTTCAACTGCTGCGTCTCCATAGAGGATAACTGCAGGATGACCATCGGGAACTATGTTCAACCATCACCAACCCAGCAAAAGAGTGTGTGAAAATTCTTAAACCTTTGCAAAGAGCAAAGGCCTTTGCCTCGGTAGAATCTCATCATTGCACAGCCTAGAGGAGGACATCATAATGTCCCTTTTGTTGCCTCTTAGAAATCCTCCAATACCAGTCATATTGGATTTACTGCTGTAGCAACCCTCAAAATTAAGCTTCCAAACAGGGAAATACCAAGAGGGGGAGGAGAGGAAGGGAGCTTTGATTTGGAAGTTCCCTCAAGGTGCTAATAGCCCTTTTCCAATCTCACAAAAAGTCAATTCTGCAGCACAGAAGATGGTCTCACTCTAGTTGCTCTATAAATTGTACAAAAAGGACAATGATACCCTTATAATCATTTTCAATTTTATGCTAAGCTGAAACTTCTCCACATTGCATGGTAAAGTGGTCGACATGTTCAACTGTTGACTGGCCACTTACTCCCTAAAAGGGAGTGAATCTGTACCCCCATGGCAACTCATGTTGTCGATCAATTCATTTTGGATAGGGTTTTCTATACATAGGCCAGATGACCCTTTGGCCTGGAATTTGGCTGGTGACTTGTCGAATTAAATCGACCAGAGCGTCACGGCCCATTCGTTGAGAATGTGCAGCCGCCGAGGGTCCCATAGTTGCGGAATTTTCAAAATACGGAGCCGGAGGCATGGGTGGTATATCTAGGAGAGTGTGCGTGCATGGCTAGCAAACCAATGAGATAAGCACCTTGTTTTCTGTGGCTTTAGTGGTGTGGGATTCTGTGGTCTACAGCCATAGTTGCACAAAGTGTGAAGCGACACAGCAACAAATTCGGGTGTGGGAGTAGGGATGCATTTGTTTTAAAAATGTTGTCAAGTATAAATAGATTGGAAGCGGGAGAGGGAGTACGAAGTGAGTGGGACCTAATTAGAAAGATCGTACAACTTGGGTTCATGGCCCTAATTTTCAATCATGTAGTTCATTTTAGATCCAATATCTATGTACATGGAGATGATACTGTTTTCGTCTCCGTTTAATTCACTTGCACTATTGAACGAAGCTCCTTGGCAAGACGATTGGGCTTGGTGTTGCACAATACCAGCAAGCATAGAGGGTATATGCTTGGTTTTCCAATCAAACTTCATTTTCTACGAGATTTCCAGAGTTACCTCAAAAGCAATTGATCTACATGTTTTCAACAGACGGGCAAAGTAAATTTGGACTCAAATTAGTTGCCAAAAGAAACTCTCAAAATGTGCTTCTTAACTCTCACCCACTCACTAAGTTTCACACTTTCCACATCTCTCGCTCTCTGTAAAACTCTCTGTAGAACAGAGATTTGATCCATAGTAAGCAACCATCATTCTTGAATGCATAGGAGGAATGGTTGAAAGAAAAAATGCCTCCCCACCTCTTCATCTCTATCAATGTATTTTCTCTCAAGATGCCTCTCTCATCATCATTGATTTGTACCGAAAAGAAATTTTTTTATCAGTTCTCTTACTTTCTTGCTCATCAACATATAATTAGTTTTAAAATCCTGATCAAAGTACTTCTCAACATCTTTAGTTCTTGAGATAGGAGCAGACTATTGTGTCTTTACAGCATGGACCACCTGATGAACAACTTGGATCTCAGACATCACCTGCTAATTGTTAGAACATGCAGCTCTCTGGATGGACTGGGGACTTTCTAGATTTTCTGGTCAATCTGGGGGACTAGCTGGACCTTCTCATCTGTCTAGAGGGACTGGATGGATCGGTTTGGCTGGTCAGACCTGCTGTGCTACCCAATGGTGATGGAATGCCCTATTGAGGGGTGTGGAGTGCTACTGGTGGACCAACGCACACCTGTTGGGACACAACAGTGATGGGTATCCACCTATGACGATGATAGGTTGTCTGCATCTTTATTTCGTCATCATAAAAGGATCTTAAAAGAGAATCCAAAGAGGCCTGTGGATTCTCAAAACAAGAGATGGAAAGAGGGAACAGGGATAAGGAAGAAAGGGAGGGAGAGAAGATAGGAAGGAGGAAAGATGAAGCTTTAAGACATATAGCTGATACCAGTTTCGTATCTCCTACATGACGTATCCCTTTGCATGAATTTTAAACATTCCTTTATTGTGGATCCCCCCCATGTTTTTTGTTCCGGTGAATACACTCATCACATGAGCCTTTGTACTGTCATATTTACTATAAAGCTCTAGCTTCTATGGAGTCCATTTTTAGCTGAAGTTTGCTCTGTAAATTTGTTATCTTAATCTTCTTGTGTTGATTGTTTAATCTACATGTTGTTTCTTTCAGAATTACCTTATTGGAGCATTTAAGTCACCATGTAACATTTCAATCACATTTTCCGATGGAAGAACTCGCAAGAAGGTATGCTGTTAAATTGTTATTGTGTGAAGCAAGGTTTGAGCACGGTTCATCAAAACATTTTCTCATTCCATTAATGAATTTATATGCTAAATCTCAAATTATATAATCATTTTCAGGTTCCTACCATTTGTTTTTCAATGTAAATGTCATTTTATGTTGTTCTTACAACCTTGATATTTGAAACTGTAAAATCCATATCAGTTGCTTTCCATTATCATGTGTATAGTCATGAAAAATTCGTTGGGAAGGAAGTGGATCTTATCTCTGTGGATCATGCGTAGTACCATGGAAGTGCTTTATTCCTATAATGTTGAATAATCTTGATGCTTCTATTTTTGGCATTTTCGTAAGGCTAGATTTCTTTTAATGCAGATGGAAGTGCTTTTGGCACCCAACCATAGTTTTTCAATGTAAATGTCATTTTATGTTGTTCTTACAACCTTGATATTTGAAACTGTAAAATCCATATCAGTTGCTTTCCATTATCATGTGTATAGTCATGAAAAATTCCTTGGGAAGGAAGTGGATCTTATCTCTGTGGATCATGCGTAGTACCATGGAAGTGCTTTATTCCTATAATGTTGAATAACCTTGATGCTTCTATTTTTGGCATTTTCGTAAGGCTAGATTTCTTTTAATGCAGATGGAAGTGCTTTTGGCACCCATCCATATCATTCCACATTCTATTTTTTTCTTTGACATTCCACTTTCTTTCTTCCATCAATTTATTTCTAAATAACATTGCTCTCCTTTTAAATTTCACCACCTAGTTTTTGGATGCCTATTAATTTCACCCCCTTTCTTCCGTCTCTGAATGGGAACATTCATAACTGTTAACCTATTTTGCACAGTCAAACTCTCTCTTGGTATACCTTCCAATCCTTGTATATCGATCATTCTGTTTTCCCAAGTAGAAAGAAATCAATTTGGCCTGTATATGATCCTCTTTGGAAAGTTATTAAACATTCATCTCTTTTTTAAAGTATGTGTTTGCCAGAGCTAGATTTTATGCCATAACAAATCAAGGATAGTATCTCACTTCTCATTTCTTCTCCCCAGATAATATCCTCCATGTACGCTCTTATATCCTCTACTTTCCTTTTCCTAAATTCCCAGTCAACTTTCCTCCTACAAATATCCTTTCTCCGTTTGGAAATTCTTGCATCAGAGTTTAGATATATGATCCATCCAAAATACTCCTCACAATTTGGACAGTCTGTATAGATGTATATGACCGCCACATGTAAGGATGAGTGACCGCCATTTTGATGTGGCAGTGAACCATTAGAAGAGTAATGCTCTTTTTTCAACTGCTGTTCCTTCTCTCCTGTGTTAACCCACTCTCTCTCTTTCATGCATTGCATGTGCCACATCGACTAGTCCTTTTAACACTAGATTCACTATCCTGTCATGACTTAAAAGAGTCCAGTTCAATTATTCAATTCACAATGATAAGTTGATAACCTATGTAGCTATCAACAATGATTCATGGCTGTTGGCACTAGTCTTTTAAATAGTGAATAGCGTGCAGCATAACATTCATCCCTTTGAAGCGTGAGGCATAAGCTAGCACACTACTTCCAAATTTTTAATCTAGGTTGAGCTTGGTTGCACCAATTCATGATGTTTTGCACCAAACTAGACTGATGAATAATGAAATTTTACAAAATTTTATGATATTTTGGAGCAACCAAACTCAACCTAAAGTAATAATGTCATGCCCTAGACTCGGTAACCGGACTCACAAGGAACCCGATAGCCGGTTCGGGCTGCAACAGCCTCCGTAGTACTCCATTCTCGGCTCCTGAGGCAGGTTCCGATCCTGGGATCCTACAAGGAGGATTTTCATAACAGTATAATCATTTCCGATGCGAACATATCCAAGATTTCAGCAAGTACATCTGAGAATAAAAAAGGCACACATCGCAAAATTCACTATAAATTTGAACTTTTACAATCATCCATAAGGTTCAAAAGGACATACATGAGATAAAAAGGAAAAGAGAGAAAGGTCGGCAACACTGCAGTCCTCAAATGCTCAGCTCTATTCCACGCTCTGATGCTACGATGCCTGCCTAGGCTCTCTTGCACACATCAATCGTGCATAAGCTTATAGAAGCTTAGAGGGTGATGAAAGTGTGTGACATTGGTGCATAGAAGAATAGTAGGAGATGCAAGAAGGGAAACATGCTCAAGTGGAATATCACTAGCCTTACCAAGGCTTATCGTGAATACGATGCGACGAGTGCTGGACGCCATACCAAGGCAATGCATGAAGGGGCTTGTACAGCCAATGCTAATGCGATGCAAGTAATGCCAGTGCTCATATCCAAACCACATGTCAAGTATATTTTCAATCATAAGGAAATCACCGGGGTCCATGACACTGCTGAATGACTGCCGCTCTACAGACCCCGCACAGTCAAACGAGCGTAAGAGACCTTACTACCCGCCTGTGGATAGCCAATCACCATCAAGGCCTGATGGTAGCGGACCCATTTACGAGCTGGTCAGACTCAGCCTAGCACTGCCTCCTCATTCCAGGCAGGTAAGGCCACACCCCTATCCAACCGACTACACGACAGTGGGAGTCACGGCCTAATGGTATAAGGCCCTTGTGCACTCATGTATTCCACCCGGTCACGACGTTGGAGTATATCCTTGGTACTATGGAAGTTTTGGGAATTTCACACATGGGCATCCTATGCACCCGGTATGCTCAACTAATATTTTTGATGTCCACACATACGGTCATGTACGAATATCCCTGTGGATGTAAGTCCCTGATAAAGCAAGGGCGGATATCCACATGCTATGCAAATGTTAGATGCATGAATGACACAATCACCCATGCATTAATCCTAAGCATCCATCGTGCTCCAAAGGGGGAAAACTCCACCCCTCGGGGAAATACCAATATGTCCTACACAATGGCACAACCATGACCAATCATACATCAATCAAGCATGCATATGATGCGTATGAGAGTGGGCCATGAAGATGATTAGGGGTGCCAACGAGGTGAAGATGAACTCTCCACCTAACTATGAAGGGTTTAGCCAATTACTCATAAAGAATACAATCTCTAGTGGGGGCCCATTTACCTGGGGTAGCTCACGAGACTAAGGAGAACAATAATATGGGCCTAAATAGATGAAACGGGCCTAACAAGGGTCTATGGTGTGCCTTTAACCACTCATAGAAGCCCATGGGCCTACCTTAGGGCCACCAATGTGGACATCCAACCACAATTGGTCCTCAAGAGGTAGCTCATCTCTAATTGATCACGGATCAAGGCCCAAGTCCCACACAATATTAGAAATAAGAAATGGGCAGCCATAATCATACCACATACACTCATGTTGGGCTTCAGAAAGGCGGCCCAAGACCTACCTAAAATATGGGTCCAAAGGAAATATACATAACCCAACCCATATATACCACTATGGGCCCATAGGGGAAAGGTTACGGCCCAACATAAATGCCACTAATCCCTTATATTGTGGTGGCCTAGTGGGCAGCCCATTGCTCAAACCACATAGGCAAATGCCATGCTCTTAGTCAAGTAATATTGGGCCTACAACCCGGCCCAAGTATAAAGTTGATTTGGTGGGCAACCAAGGGCCCATCTACTTGTGTAATCCGGCCTACTAGCCCAACACAATAGTATGGTAAAAATGACCTAAGAGTTCAACCGGCCTATCTAGAAAGTTCCAGCCCAATTGGGCCTAAAAAGTTCAACAACTAGTTACATTCATGGACTCAATTGAGTCCAACTGTGGTGGGCCTCAAAAGTGCATTTATTAAGCCCAACATTTAAGGGATTAAAAGTGTAAATTATTTCCTCTAAGATCCTTACAATGTGGTGGGATATACTACACATCTAGGTGGGCCCACAAGGCAGGTTGGACGCCCCAGCCTGGGTGTCCCTGCCAAGTGGGCCACTCCCGTCCGCACCACGGCTAGCTCAAATGTCCGTTGGGTCTGAAATTTTGTAAGGTGACACTTCCATGTGTGGGCCACACCCTCACAAAATTTTAGAAGTTTTGGATATTCATAAGTATGTTAATTAATTGGGTAGATATACAAGATCTACCCATGCATGCATCTTTTAATCAAAATTCAATGTCTCCACTAAGGATCAAGGGTCTAGATGACCTAAAGATCCTTCTAACTAAGAAAAGAACTATGGTGGGGTCCATGGAGAATGGCCCCACCCATGAGTTATGCATGTACAAAAGGATGAGCCAATGGCCACATCCAAGAAGACATGGGGCCTCCACCATCATTTGGTGGGCCCCACATGCTTCAAATATGAGGTGAAGAAGAGAAATAAGAGGGAATGGATATCCTAAAGTTCTAAGTACATGCACACCCACCTACAAAGTCTTCAAAGAAACACCTCCAAGATGGTCTTCAAGCTCCAAAGAAAGAGGTTTAATGGTCAAGATATTAGACTGAGGGCTGGATTATGGGGTAGAAGGGAGGATGAAGGGCTTGAAAATGGGTGAAAAATTGCTGGAGAAGAAGAGAGAGAGAGAGAGAGAGAGAGAGAGAGAGAGAGAGAGAGAGAGAGAGAGAGAGAGAGAGGATTTCAAGGCAAGCAATCATCTCTCTCTTGCCTTGGATAGAGAAGAGCAATCATAGCAATAGGGAGTTAGAAACAATGTTGTAGGGTTAGTAGGCTTTTTAGGTTAGTGGGTGGTATTTTGAGGATGTGTGGTGTAGAGATGGGGCCTAGGTAGTGTGTGTGTAGTGTGTGTTGGAGATAATGCCAAGAGGTGGGACCTCCTAAAAATTCGTGCACACCACTCCTAGGTGGGCCACATGATCATGATTAAGGGCTTAGAAAATGAAATGCACACAACTTATGATCTACACACCGGATGGACGCACAAGACGCGGCGTCAGAACTGCAACGACGAAGTGGTCGCAATGACATGGGTCTCAACTCGATCATATCCAAAAGGGTGGGCCAAGAGGGGTGGTCAGCCTGATTTTTTGCTGTGCAGTCCAGCAATGTAGACTGTTGTAAACTGAAATTCATAAATTATTTTGATGATGGTGGGCCACTTTTCTGGACTCCATCTTGTTATATACCTGATGAGGGACCTTGGGTCCAAATTTCAGGAATTTTGGAGGCCTAAAAGCCCACCCATTGGATGGCCCAAATTCAGGCCAGATACATTCCAGCAATACTTCACACTGGACAGATTGTTTTATTTAAATTAATTAAAATATTTCTAAATGTCCAAAAATTCTGAAATTTTGTGGAGATGTGGTCCACTCATGGTAGGACTTATCTACCAAATTTCAGGTCCAATGGACCCCTGTGCACACCGTGGCAAGGGCCGGATTGGCCCACCACGTTGGGATGTCTAGGTCTGTCCGATTTTCTGGACAGACTGTTTTGTTTAAATTAATTAAAATACTCATGAATATCCAAAAATTCTAAAATTTTGTGAGGGTGTGGCCCACACATGGAAGTGTCACCTTACAAAATTTCAGACCCAACGGACATTTGAGCTAGTCGTGGTGCGGCCGGGAGTGGCCCACTTGGCAGGGACTCCCATGTTGGGGCGTCCAGCCTTGGTTGGCCCTCCAGCTTGCCTTGTGGGCCCACCTAGATGTGTTGTGTATCCCACTACATTGTGAGGATCTTAGAGGGAATAATTTACACTCTTAGTCCCTTAAATGTTGGGCTTAATAAATGCACTTTTGAGGCCCACCACAGTTGGACTCAATTGGGTCCATGAATGTAGCTAGTTATTGAACTTTTTAGGCCCAATTGGGCTGGAACTTTCTAGATAGGCTCGTTGAACTCTTGGGTCATTTTTACCATACTATTGTGTTGGGCTAGTGGGCCAGATTACACAAGTAGATGGGCCCCTGGTTGCCCACCAAATTAACTTTATACTTGGGCCGGGTTGTAGGCCCAATATTACTTGACTAAGAGCATGACATTTGCCTATGTGGTTTGAGCAATGGGTTGCCCACTAGGCCACTACAATATAAGGGATTAGTGGCCTTTATGTTGGGCCCTAACCTTTCCCTTATGGGCCCATAGTGGTATATATGGGTTGGGTTATGTGTATTTTCCTTTGACCCATATTTTGGGTAGGCCTTGGGCCGCCTTTCTGAAGCCCAACATGAGTGTATGTGGTATGATTATGGCTGCCCATTTCTTATTTCTAATGTTGTGTGGGACTTGGGCCTTGATCCGTGATCAATTAGAGATGAGCTACCTCTTGAGGACCAATTGTGGTCAGATGTCCACATTGGTGGTGGGCTTCTATGAGTAGTTAAAGGTCCACCATAGACCCTTGCTAGGCCCGTTTCATCTATTTAGGCCCATATCACTGTTTTCCTTAGTCTCGTGGGCTACCTCAGGTAAATGCCCCCCCCCCCCCCCCCCCCCACTAGAGATTGTATTTCTTATGAGTAATTGGTTAAGTATCTAAACCCTTCATAGTTAGGTGGAGATTTCATCTTCACCTCATTGGCACCCCTAATTATCTTCATGGCCCACTCCCATACGCATCATATGTATGCTTGGTTGAGGTATGATTGGCTATGGTTGTGCCATTGTGTAAGACATGTTGGTATCTCCCCAAGGGGTGGAGTTTTTCCCTTTGGAGCACGATGGATGCTTAGGATTAATGCATGGGTGATTGTGTCATTCATGCATCTAACATTTGCATAGCATGTGGATATCTGCCCTTGCTTCATTAGGGCCTTGCCTCCACAGGGATATTCATGGATGGCCATATGTGTGGACACCGGAAATATTAGTTGAGCATACCGGGTGCATAGGATGCCCATGAGTGAAATTCTCAAAACTTTTATAGTATCAAGGATCTGCTCCAATGCCATGACCGGGTAGAATACATGAGCGCACGAGGGCCTTATACCGTTAGGCCGCGACTCCCACTGTCGTATAGTCCATTGGATAGGGGTGTGGCCTTAATCTGTCTGGAGTGAGGAGGCATTGCTAGGCTGAGTCTGACCAGCTTGTAAATGGGTCCGCTACCGTCAGGCCTTGATGGTGATTGACTATCCACAGGCGGGTAGTGAGGTTTCTTACGCTCGTTTGACTATGCGGGGTCTGTAGAGTGACAGTCATTCAACAGTGTAATGGACCCCGGTGATTTTCTCATGATTGGAAATGTACTTGACATGTGGTTTGGATATGAGCACTGGCATTACTTGCATCGCATTAGCATTGGCTGTACAAGCCCCTTCATGAATTGCCTTGGTTTGGCGTCCAGCACTCGTCGCATCGTATTCATGATAAGCCTTGGTAAGGCTAGTGATATTCCCATTGAGCATGTTTCCCTTCTTGCATCTCTTACTATTCTTCTGTGCACCAATGTCACACACTTTCACCACCCTCTAAGCTTCTATAAGCTTATGCACGATTGATGCGTGTGGAAGATCCTAGGTAAGCGTCGTAGCAGCAGAGCGTAGAATAGAGCTGAGCATTTGAGGACTCCAGTGTTGCCGACCTTTCTCTCTTTTCCTTTTTATTTCATGTATGTCCTTTTGGACCTTATGGATGATTGTAAAAGTTCAAATTTATAGTGGATTTTGCGATGTATGCCTTTGTTATTCTCAGATGTACTTGCTGAAATCTTGGGTATGCTCGCATCGGAAATGATTATACTGTTATGAAAATCCTCCTTGTAGGATCCTAGGATCGGAACCTGCCTCAGGAGCCGAGAATGTAGTACTACGGAGGCTGTTGCGGCCAGAACCGGCCATCGGGTTCCTTGTGAGTCCGGTTACTGGGTCTGAGGTGTGACAAATAGGAAAGGCCAATGATTAAGTATAGAAGTAAAGAAAAAGCAGCAACAAAACTTATTTAATACTGTTACTTTTATTGTTTTACAAAAGCATTGGAATCGTGAAAACATTAATTAATTGATTTTAATGTTCAAGTGAAAATGACTTGTAATGTGAGCTATGTAGTGTGTGGCGTAGTCCATGTAGTGTGTAGGATATGCAAATTATCATGTAGCGTAGGCTACATGCGACTTAAGCTATTTTCAAGAACTACATAGCATAAAGGCAAAGCTGCAAGCTACATAGTGTAGCTATTTAAAACACTGGTTGACACTGATTCTTGAAGATTGTGAAATGGTTCATGTGGAGTTGTATCAAGGTGTGTACAGCAGTTTGTGATGACAGTAGTATGAACTGATGAAGCTCTAGTTCTTACAGTGTAAATTCATGAATTGGGCACAGATAATAGTAGTAGAATCGTCCATGTAAGTTGTTATTGTTATTATTATTATTATTATTATTATTTTGGAAATGTGAGAATATTCCATATAAGTGACAACTCAACAGTATTAAATCTTAGTTCTGCTATATAGTGGTTGGTACATTTTCAGCTGTTTTGTCTTGAATAAATTCGTTAACACTTCCCATAAACTATGCTGTTCCTTTTCCATTTCGTTTTAATGCTATTGTTGTTTTGAGTTGTTATTGTAATATGTGGTTATGTTTCAATCCATTTGACAATTTTGACTGCTTTCTGTTGTTTATTTTATTGTAATATGTGGTTATGTTTCAATCCATTTGACAATTTTGACTGCTTTCTGTTGTTTATTCTAGACGTTTGCAGTGGTTTTTTGAAAATGTTTCATAAACGTCTAGCAATGGTTTCCCAAATATTTCCAGTTTCTTAGTAGCCCATTCAGCATCCCAGCTATTGCACATCTTAAGTTGGTTTTGTAACAGCATATTTTTGAACCATTTATTGTGGAGATGTCCACTTCCTACAACTATCTTCAAGCTATCAATAACAGTTTCTTTTAGAAAAAACAAGCATAGGTACAGGGGACAGCACACTAGCTGTTCTGGGCTCCCAAGTATGATGCTAGACAATGTGCTAGAAACAAATCGATATATTCAAATAAGTGATAATTGAGCTTGTAGAATCTTTCAAGATTGCTTGGCTGTGTACTGTGTAGCCTAAAAAAGCTTTATAAAAAGGACATTGGAAACTCTGCATCAGAAAAAAGTAGTTTATGACTCTAAAGCACACCTGAAGGAGCACAGGGTAGACAAGCTACTCATTTTTGTACCTTCTGTCATGACCTATTTCTAATTCCTTAATAAATGTACTTTTTAAATTGTCATTTATGCTGTAATAAACTAAAAAGATGCATTCTTGTTAATATTCCAAAGAAATCTGAAAAGATGCATTCTTGTTAATATCCAAAAAGCCCAGAAAAGAGCAGCAGAGGCCCAAATTTTGACGATGTGGAAATGACTGAAATGATACATTTTGTATCCTCTTTCTTTTTGTGTTTCCACAGGCTTCGTTAAAGAAGGAAAATGGTCAAACGGCAATGGTCCCTCTTTTTCAAAGTCAAGAAAACATTGCTGGGGAGGTACGGGATTTTCTTTAATGGTTATGGATTTTAATTTATTTAAAGTTTATTCATGGATCCAGAATTTGTTGCTAGTGGAAATTTTGGATATTTAACTCTAATGCTCAGGCATTGCCTGTTATGTCAAATCATATGCAGGTCTCTATAGAACCAATTCAGGGGAAAAAGGTTGAGCACAATGGTGTCAAAATTGAGCTTCTTGGCCAGATAGGTGTGCTTTATTTGTTATGATAAAAATTTCTTGAAGTTCTTGCATGCAATATGAATAGAAAGTGTGAATTTGGTGTAGAAGCAGTTCAGTCATTATCATGACATGCGGTGGTTGTATTTTTCTCATGCTTGTCTCATGTTTTCTAGAATGTACAGCCATTTGCATGTAGCACCACATTTGAAGTTAGGTCATGGGTGGTGGAATTTTTTTCATGCTCGTCTCATGTTTTCTAGAATGTACGTCCATATGCACGTAGCACCACATTTGAAGTTAAAAAGAATCATGGAATTTCGATGATTATGCTTTCAAAATGCATCAACTGAAGGTCTTGTAATGTACATGCGGCTTTACATCTCCAATCAACAACAAATAGATTTTAGTACTTACAAAGACTGGCAAAAAAACTAAATTTCCATTATTTTGAAATGATCAGTCATTCACAAAATATCCAAAGGGCCTCCAATCCACATGCCCTTGAAATAATAAAAGATAGTAAAATGATGAAATAGTCCTTGCAGAGTATGAAGTCTGCGTAAACAGTATATTTCCGATGGCACTGCTCGGGTTGAGATACAGCTGGGTAACATCTGGAGCTCAGCATTGAGAGTTTTTGCTAATTCCCACTTAGGTTGCCAATTTCACAATCTTAAGTCTTCACATATTTCATGTTGGACTTGTTCAGAGGACTTATTTGTCAACTTTAATGTGTTTTGTCCTTGGAGGAAATGTTGGTTTTGGTGATATAGTGCACCTAGTTTTACAACTAACTCAATTGAAACTTGGATATCCTAAAATAATTTGACATATACAAGTTTCTGTTGTTGATGTTTCTGTAACTTGATTTTCTGCTCTTGCATCAATTTCTAGCTTCTTATTGAATTAAGATATTAGATTATCCTGAAATGGACTTCTGTCATGAGGATCTCCAATGCGATCCATCTTTGCTGCAACCAAGGTGTCCCGTATCGGTATCGGCTGGCGTAACGGTGCCCTCTGAAACCGATACGGATACGGGGGCGTAACGGCGATACGGGGGCGTAACGGCCTATAACGGCGCAAAATTTTTTTTTTGCCAAAAAAATATGAAAAAATATGGATTAAATCCGAAATATTCTAAGCATTCCAAATATGCATTCATTTATAAATTGGAACATGTTTATGGTGGTGTAACGGTCCACTCTTTGGTCAGAAGTTGTATTGGACTGTCTGATGAATTTATGAACCAGATAACCTGAATTTGACTACAAAATTCATGTATTTAATTTTCTAACTATCTACTATCAATGATAGATATATTAGAATGAATGTAATATGAAAATATCTTACATTTAGGTGTTTGCAATTATTTTTGAGGGCCAAAATTCATGCATAAATAGAAAAAAATGTAAAAATAAAAAATAAAATGGCACCCCAAATATATAAAATGCACATTAGCATGTTCTACTATGATTAACACATCACATGGCATCATTAAAACAGCAAAAGAATCATTAAAAAATGATTTTTCAAATTTTCGAAAAAAGGGTCAAAATAAATGCGTAAATAGAAAAAAATAAAAAAAAAATATAAAATGGCACCCCAAATCTGTAAAATGCACATTAACATGTTCTACTATGATTAACATATCATATGACATCATTAAAACAGCAAAAGAATCATTAAAAAATGATTTTTTGAATTTTCAAAAAAAGGGCCAAAATAAATGCGTAAATAGAAAAAAATATAAAAAAAAATATAAAATGGCACCCCAAATCTATAAAATGCACATTAACATGTTCTACTATAATTAACACATCATATGGCATAAAACAACTATTAAAAATTGATTTTTCGAATTTAAAAAAAAAGGGCCAAAATTCATGCGTAAATAGAAAAAAATATAAAAATATATATAAAATGGTACCCAAAATCTGTAAAATGCACATTAACATGTTCTACTATGATTAACACATCATATAGCATCATTAAAACAGCAAAAGAATCATTAAAAAATGATTTTTCGAATTTTCAAAAAAAGGGCCAAAATAAATGCGTAAATAGAAAAAAATATAAAAAAAAATATAAAATGGCACCCAAAATCTGTAAAATGCACATTAACATGTCCTACTATGATTAACACATCAAATGGCATAATTAAAACAACAATACAACCATTAAAAATTGATTTTTCAAATTTTAAAAAAAGGGGCCAAAATTCATGCGTAAATAGAAAAAAATATAAAAAATATATTAAATGACACCCAAAATCTGTAAAATGCACATTAACATGTTTTACTATGATTAACACATCATATGGTATGATTAAAACAACAAAACGTATTAAAAATATATAAATACATATTTTTGACAAATTTCTGAAAAATGGCCCATCGAGCTTTGATTCAAGAAAATTCATAATATAATGTGTTTTTATCTCAAATACTCAGCCAAAGTTGGTCGAAATTAGTAGTAAAAGGAGTAAGAAACAGTTTGGAAGCAAAAGGTTTCAAAAAAACAGCAAAAATAAAGCTTAAAATGGAAAAAAGGTTGATACGGGCTTGTAACGGCCCGTAACGGCCGATACGGGGCGTATCGGCCGATACGCCCCGTATCGGGCCCGTATCGGCCGATACGGCTACAAAAAACCGTATCGGCCGATACGACCCCGTAACGTGTAACGGTCACCACCGTTTTTGTTACGTATCGGCCGTATCGGCCGATACGTAACCGATTTGGCACACCATGGCTGCAACAAAGATCGGGGTGACCTTTCGTACAAACTAGTCTAACACTAGGTTTTTAATTGGGCAGAGGCTAAATTTTCTAAAAGCAGTTCTGTGCCTATCACTAAATCTTCACTTAAACTTCTTTGTTTCTTTAAATTCTTTGTAATTTTGTAAACTCATATTTGTTCCCCATATTGGTCAGTCGTTCAAGTTTGGCAGAGTCGGTTGTTCTGATTAGAATGTGTGTTCCTCAAAATAGGTTTCTTTCTTCTTGTTAGTTGTAATAATATTTTGATAATCAATTTCTCTTCAGTCTTTCAGTCTTTCAGGGTGCTTTGGGTGTTCCCGAGGTCAATAGAAGATCATTTTATCTATTGGCATGGTGGGGGAATGGGAAATTCCGGGAAAAAGAGATGGAGTTTAAGCTTGTTAGCAGTTATATGGGCTATATGGTGGGAAAGAAATGAGCGTTGTTTCAGAAATAAAAAGAGAGGAGCGTTGGTAGTGATTAAAAGGGCTCTTCTTTATGTAGAAGAATGGTTTCATGGGTAGATTCAAGCCTTGTTTTCAGAGTGGCTCTCTTTTAGCTTGTTCTTAGTTTCAGTTTGCTTTTTTGTTCTCTTGTATTCATTTGCTTTGGCTTTTTTAATGAAATTTCATCATCATCTCAAAAAAATAAAAATAATATTTTGATCATCAATTTCTCTTGCAGAGCTGTACTTTGACAGAGGAAACTTCTATGATTTTACCTCCCTTGGTGAGTGAATATTTTTTCATTTTTCTTTAATACAGAAGTACAAACCTGATTCTTTGTTTTGTGGCACAGTACTTCTATGTCAGAGATATTTTAATTCTTGTAGTTCTTAATATAAAATAAACAATAAACAATGGGATAGGTTATAGCTTAGATGCAAGCGCAAAAGTGGCTTGCTTTTCATCTGCTGCTTTCTTGTCAAATTACTGATTGTTTTTATATGCTGATTGAAACAGGAGATGGATATTAGGTTAAATCATGGACTTTCTGACTTTTTGAGTAGAAGCATGGACTTTCTGACTTTTTTGAGTATAAATCTGTGTCTTGAAGTACTTCTATAAAGAAAACACTCTGAAAAGACTTAAGAGATGGAAAAAAACAAGAATAATTTTTCAGTCCTTTCATGTTACACATGTTAAACGATATGGATAAGCAATAAATATTCTGTAGAAAAGTGTGCTCGTGGCAGTCCCAGAAAGGGGCTTGTTGGCTTTGCATGTGTGTGTGTGTGGTGGGGGGCAACAGTTGTAGAGGATGAACAGTGAATCACACGGTAAGCCAAGTGGTAAAGCCTCCTTGAAGCAGGCTTGATTTTAGATGGTGGGTTATTGCTGCTTCTGTGCTAACCTCTGGAAGCTGCAGGGTGGCTGCTCTTCTATCAGATTACAAGTTACGAAAGCAAAGCTTAATTGAGCATATGAACATAATAAAAGTATGAGAAGTTGTTCAGCAGACAGCACCAGAGCTTGAACTGGACCCGTTGGATAGGTAAAAAAGATTGGAAAATGGGAATGGGGAAGTCGATTTAAGGTATGTCTCTGTAGAAAGTAGTAGAGTTGCAGTTAAAGTAGCTGGAAAATTGGCTGACAAAGACGATGGTTCTCCTTTTATACACTAGGAACGTTGGTTAAAGCTTGATGAATCAATGCATGACACTTAGCGCCAAGCAGTTCAATGGGAGCCAATTGGGTGCCACCAAAGTTGGCTCAGAACCACAAGCCATATGGACTGATCTGGAGTGAGATTACTTAATAGAAAATGAGCCATGCTGGTAAAAGTGGCGGGGCTAGGAGGGTACCACCCTAATGGCCAAAGCTTCGAAGGAGTGTTGTAGTCCACTACAGGATCCATTCTTGGCCAATCACATGTGCTAGCTTAACAAGCAACCTCGGAATGTTGATGGATGATGGTTTGAAATCCGTTGCTGAACACCAAGTAGAAATGACTTTTGTCTCTGCAAGTACTTCAAGACATGGGTCATTGAAACAACGGTTTTGTTGGGCTAGGTACAATGATCTTCAAATAGGTGCACCAAGTCTGTAGAGCAGTGACTCAATATCTTTAGAATAAAGAATGCCATATATGAAGATTGGCAAAAACCTAGTTGGATATGTGCACCAAGGGAGAGCTTCAAAATCAAGGATACTGGATATGGAGGGCGACAACCCGGCCTCTTTGGTTGAGTTGACAAACCAGGGTTCTGGAGACAAAACCCTTGGATGAGAATCATGGGTGTTCTAGTGAACCCTGAAGGCTGAAACATTCTTAAACAAAGTATATTGCAAAAAGTATACAAGGATTCCATCTAACATATATTTTATATTAAACAAAAACCGAAACAAACAACAAAGAGCTCAAGGGGATTGATGACAAGCCATCACTCCCATTACACAGAAGATTTTTCCTCCCAAATTCCAGAGTCTACTTAACTATGCTTTTAAGAAAGCATTTGATCCCACCATAGCTCTCTTTGACCTTTTGAAAGGTATTATAATGGAATTATTCTTTATTAGAAAGTGTCTTATTATTCCATTCTTCCCAAATTGACTGGGTGAAGCGTGATTATCCACCACAGAATTTTCCTCTTCCCCAGGTAACCCCATGCCAATGCCACGTTTAGATAAAGGCCTTGATTAATCTTGGAATCACTTGGGCCATCTCAAAGAGAGCTAGTATGATGCACCAAATTTCCTCTGCGAAGTTGCAAGCAGTGTTCGAAATATCGGTATCGCGCAATGTATCACACTTGTGGGATAAAGATATGTATCGGTTATTGCACGGGATATATCGTTTGTATCGCGTAATTTATCGCACTTTTTGGGAAACATTGGGAAAATGGTTGAATTTTCAATGAAACTTCTGGGATTATTAAAAAAGATCTTAATACACATTTTTAAATCATAAAGTCTCAAAAAAGAAATGCACATAATATGTTTCCTTTATATAGGGTCCTAAGCTATGCATTGTTCGATTGAACTAATACAACTATATTTAGTATCCACCCCGTCCATCCATTTTTCCATATTATTTCAAGTCATTATCCAAAAAATAAAGTAGATCCAATAATCAAGTAGACCAACCATAGGAAACAATGGTGATTGACCATTAGTGGGCCACAAAAGTTTTGCACTTAAATACGCTCTTATAGTATTGAATAAACTCTATTGGGCCCACCGTGAATGTACATGGTTTATCCACATCGTCCATCCATTTTTCTAGCTCATTCTAGGGGTTGAGCACAAATTTGAAAACATATCTAAAGCTCAAATGGACCACACAAAACAATAGGAATAATGATTTCCATTGTTGAAACCTTCCTAGGACCTACAGTGATGTTTATTTTTCATCTAACCTGTTCATAAGATCACAAAGACATGGATGAAGGAAAAGAACAAATATCAGCTTGATCCAAAACTTCTTTGGCCCCCAAGGATTTGTTAACGGTAAATGTTCAATTTGCATAATTTTCTATGGTGTGGTCCACTTGAGCTCTGGATTTCTTCATTTTTAGGCTAAAACTACAAAATTATCTGGTAAAATGGATGGATGGAGTGGATAAAATACATGAATTATAGTGGGCCCCACAAAGTTTACAAAGTGCACTGCTCACTACATGATCCTCTTCCCACCACACTTGAATACAGGCGGTGATGGACGCAGATTTCTTGCAATGTTCTTGCGCTTGAAACCTAGGTGGGGCCCATTGTGATGTTTGTAAGAAATCCACCTCGTCCATCCGTTTTTTGAGCTCATTTTAGAACTTGAGAGCAAAAGTGAGCAGGATTCAAGACTAAAGTGGGCTGCACTAAAGGAAAAGGTTGGTAGGGAAATTCCTACCGTTGAAACCTCCCTGGGGTCGACAGTGATGTTTACATGCCATCCATACCGTTTATAACGTCATTCCTACTAGGATGAATTGAAAATACAAATATTAGTCTGATTCAAAACCTCTGTGGCCCCATGAATATTTCAAGTGTTAACGTTCAATCCCCATGTTTTCAGCGCACTTAAGTATCAGATAATGCTCATTTTTGGCCCCATGTCCTAAAATGATCTCACAAAATAGATGGACAAAGTGGATTTCTCGCAAACATCATAGTAGGCCCCACCTAAGGTTTCAATAGTAGGAACTTCCTTTGAAAGGCTTTAATAGGAAATCCGCGTCTGGCAATGACGCTGCTCAAGCTCGAGTTGTACGAACATTTCAATGTTACATGGCCCCACAATAATGTATTTATTATATCTACACCATTCAAGCATTTAGAGAAATCATTTTAGATCATGAAATAAAAAATGAGTCATATCCAAAGCTCAAGTGGACCACACCACAAATAACAATGGGGATTGATTCTCACCGTTAAAACATTCGTAGGGCCCACCATAATGTTTATTTTCCATCCAATCTATTAATTTGGTTGCACTGACCTGGTTGAAGAGGAAAACTAAATATCATATTGATCCAAAACTTATGTGACCCCCAAAAGGGTTTCAATGGTAGACGTTCAATCTCCCACTACTGTATGCAATGTGGTCCACTTGATATTTGGATCTGTCTTATTTTTCGGCTCAATCCTTACGAAGAGCTCGCCAAATGGAAGAACGGTCTGGATATAACACATACCTCATGGTGGGACCCACAGAACTTTGTGACGTCAACACACCAGCTTAGTCGTGTGCTGTACGGTACCCCATTTCCTTAAAAAGGGCTTGAGCACTCCTTTTTTTAAGCAGAGAGTTCCGGAAGGCCGGAACCCTAAAATTTCTCCCATATCTCAAGTATCGGCGAGGATTTCGGCAGATTTCTCTTCAAAATCGGAGATTTTATCTGCGGTAACTTATGAATGACGCTTCGATTCGAATGACCCACCAAATGGAAGCTTCCGATCATGGCGATCTCTTCTACAGGTACCGAAATCCATAATCTGTTTTTTTTTTTCCCGATTTTTTCGGATAATGACGCTATCCCGAACGATATTTGGCCTATTTTATATAATACAATCGTGATTTCTCAAAAAAAAAAAAAAAGGATGAAAAAAGCCATACATGTGTATGTAGAAATCGTCGATTTTGCTGTTCCTGATCTTCCAAAGTAGAAAGTCTCTCATTGATCTATCCCAAATGGAGATGCAGATAACCAATACGTCAACCCTTTGGTAGGGGCCAAGGGCTGACTAGAGTTGTCCACATGGTGGACCCCACACGCATCTAGGCTTGCGCGTATGAGAAGTGGGTGCAGCCCCCCTCCCACTTAATCTCTCTTGGCTCTACTAAGTGATGTCCAAGGGGGCTTGGGTGTTTGGGCTCTCTCACATTTCGAGGGATCTTCTCCTTATGAGATATGATCTATTTATAAGAACGAAGTTAGGCTTTTAGGGAAGATATCACTTATGGTGCTCCACCACCCTATAGATTTCAGTATATCCTACTTTGAGTTTGTGACAAAAGTTTGTTTACCTACTTTTCCGATGCATCCTAACTGATCGAATCTCTCCACTTTCTAGGGTTACCATCCTTTAGCCAATACCCATGCCAGTTTAAGCAATGGATCAATATATGTTAACCATTGGATGTCCATCAATTATGATTCAAAACAAATCAACGATCAAAACTAAAAGGTAACGGTTGAAACTAACGATTAACCAATTGAAAACCTTAAATGTGCTAACCGGCATTTAAAACACTTGATGAGTGGTCTAAATTATGAGATTGGCTCACTGATGATGTCCCAGGCAGACCAAGTGGATCCCTTGTTGAATTGCATGAACTTAGATGACCCTGATAGATGTGTCCAATCCCACTCGCTTTCATTGCCACGTGGTAACTTCACAAAGTGAGCTAAAGCACATTTAGTTAAAGCCATCCTCAGGTCCAAGAATTTATCGGAGCTAGTGCATCTACAAGTCTTTCTAGTCTAGATTACTTGCCATTGATCTTGCCAATGCTAGTGTCTAAAGGTTTCACCAAGGTACCTGTATCCATGGCACACTCACACTCTCATGTGAGGTAGGGCTAAGGCACACAGACTTGAGGTTGTGCCCCATGGTCAAGATTGTTCATCTTGACACTAAGGTAGCCCCCTTACACAAGATGGCCATTATCTGAATACCACAGGTTTGTCCTAAAACTTGTATGGTCATGGCCAGGGTATTGAGATCCATGGCCCATAACTCTCCCTTGGCCACGGCTGTTGTGTCCAATCTTAAGTGCCCAAGTACAACCAGAGGAATCCCACTTAAACCCGTACGTGGGCATCGGACGACTCGATCCGGCTAACTCAACTCGTTCGACTCGTTCCGATCTGACTTGACCTGAACCGAATGGGTGAGTCGGTCCGAACCGAGTACGATTCGCTCAATCTGAACTCAAACCGAGTCGAGTTCAAGTTACCAAGGAAGTTGACTCGACTCAGCCAGAAACTCGATCTGGTCAGACTCGACTCGACTCGGATTCAAGTGTGTGTGTGTGTGTGTGTGTGTGTGTAGCGGAATACTCACCTGCGAACCAGTTCACACGGACTGCCTACAAACTTTTTTGAGAACTCATCATATCTGATGATTCTCGAAAATCTGAACGGTCCACATGAAGCAGAACCTCATGAAACCCCCTGGTACCAATTTTTACTTTGAACCAAAACTTTGGTGGGCCATAAAAATGCAAACAGTTTCTTCCCTTGATTTGAATTTCTCTTTACTATGGCCCACCAGAATCTTATATCAAGGTGAAAATTCACCCCCTAAGGTTTCATGGGATTCCGCATCTTATGGACCGTTCAAATTTGACACCCATGACACGTGTGGAAAGGTGCACACATGCGTAGGTGCCTAGGCATGCTCTCTTACGCACGTGCACACCTTTCCACATGTGTCATGGGTGTCGAATCCGAACGGTCCATAAGACCCGGAATCCCAAGACACCTTAGGGGGTGAATTTTCACCCTGATCTAAGATTCTGGTGGGCCATAGTAAAGAGAAATTCAAATCAAGGGAAGAAACTGTTTGCATTTTTATGGCCCACCAAAGTTTTGGTTCAAGTAAAAATTGGTACCAAGGGGTTTCATGAGGTTCTGCTTCATGTGGACCGTTTAGATTTTCGAGAATCATCAGATATGATGAGTTCTTAAAAAAGTTCGTAGGTAGTCCTTGCGAACTGGTTCGCGAGTGAGCGTTCCGCTATATATATAATATTAAAAACCCTCAGCACGGACCTTTGTTTTTGGATAACTCACAGTCTGCATTGACGATTGTACCTCTACTCCATACAACTTAGAATTAGTTTCCACTTCTTTAATCCCAAACATCGAATGTTGTAAGACAACATATTCAACCTCACTAGCAGCAGTGTTCATAATATCGGTATTGCACAATGTCTTGCACCCTTGGGATACAAATCCGTATCGGTTATCGCACGGGATATATCATTTGTATCGCATAGTTTATTGCACTTTTTGGGAAACATGGGGAAACATTGGGAAAATGGTTGAATTTTTTAATGAAACTTTGGGGATTGTTAAAAAAGACCTCCATACACACTTTAAATCATAAAATCTCAAAAAAGAATGACACATAATAGGTTTCCTTTGTAGAGGGTCCTAAGCTCTGCGCTGTTCGATTGAACTAAGACAACTATATCCAGTATCCACCCTGTCTATCTGTTTTTCTATATCATTTTAGGACATTATGCAAAAAATTAAGCAGATCCAATAATCAGGTAGACCATATCATAGGAAACAATGGTGATTGAACATTAGTGGGCCACTTGAACTTTGGATATGCTTCACTTTTTGGGCTAAAAGCATAAAATTATATGGTAAAATGGATGGATGGAGCGGATAAAATACATGAATTATAGTGACCCCACAGAGTTTACTCACTACGTCGTTCCCACCCCAGAGGCATGTGGATTTCCCGCGAAAGCCTTTCGCAGGGAGTTCCTACGCTGGGAACCCAGATGGGCCCCACTGTGATGTTTGTGAGAAATCCTCCCCTTCCATCGGTTTTGTGAGTTCATTTCAGGACAATATGCCAAAAATAAACCGTATATAAAGCTCAAGTGGGCCGTGCTAAAGGAAAATGTGGTTAGGGAAGTTCCTACCGTTGAAACCTACCTGAGTTCGACTGTGATGTTTACGTGCCATCCATACCATTAATAACTTCATTCCTACAGGGATGAAATGAAATCACAAATATTAGCATGATTCAAAACTTTCATGGCCCATGAATATTTCAACTGTGGACATTCAATTATCAGCCCACTTGAGCTTTGGAAACGGTTCATTTTTGACATCGTGTCCTAAAATAAACTCACAAAATGGATGAACGGATAGGATTTCTCACAAACATCACAATGGGCCCCACCTGAGTTCCCAGCGCAAGAACTTGATGCGAAAGTCTTTCGTAGGAAATCCGCGTCCGTCGCAGGCGCTCCGGTTGTCTGAACGGTTCAAAGTGAAATGGGCCCCACAATAATGTATTTATTATATCTATACCGTTCATGCATCTGGAGAGATCATTTTAGATCAAATGAGTAATATTCAAGGCTCAAGTGGACCACACCACAAATAGTTGTGGGGACTGATTCTCACCGTTAAAATATTTGTAGGGTCCACCATAACGTTTATTTTTCATCCAATCCATTCATTAGGTCACACAAATCTGGATGAGGAGGAAAAACAAATATCATATCGATCCAAAAATTTTGTGACCCCAAAAGGGTTTCAATGGTAGACCTTTAATCTTCCACTGCTTTTTTCAGTGTGGTCCACTTGATCTTTGGTTCTGTCTTATTTTTTGGCTCAAGTCTTACGACGAGCTCGCCAAATGGATGAACGGTTTGGATATAACGCATACCTCATGATGGGACCCACAGAACTGGGTGACGACGTCAACACACCAATTGGTGGTGTGCGGTACGGAAGCGGGTTGCGTACTGAGTAACTCTGTACGCTAAGCATACTGAGTAAACTCTGTGGGACCTATTATCATTCATGCATTGTATCAACTCCGTACATTCGCTTTATTATATAATTTTAGGGCTTTAAACCAAAATTTAATAATATCCAAAGTTTAAGTGGACCACACCACTTGAAATGGTGTGAATTGAAGTCCACCGTTGAAAAGTTCTTAGGGGCCCACAGAAGTTTTAGATCAAGATGATTTTTGTGTTTTCCATTCATCCATGTCTACGTGATCTTATGAGCAGTTTGGATGACAAATAAACATCAATGGGGGCCTTAGAAATGTTTCAACGGTGGAAATCAATACTTCCACTGTTTCCTTTGGTATGTTCTACTTGAGCTTTTGATATACTTCGGTTTTGGGCTCAACCCCTAAAATGATCCGGAAAAACGTATGGACGGCGTGGATAGACCACATACATTCAAGGTGGGCCCAACTGAGTTTACTCAGTACGATAAGAGTGTATCGAGTAACTCAGTACGCAATCCGATTTCGTGCGGTACGCCACCCTATTCAAAAAACAGGGTCGGACGCCCTTTTTTTTCTAAGCAGAGAGGGTTACGGCCCCAAGATCTCCCGAATCTTCGGATTCCGGCGAAGATTTTGCCTGCACTAACCTGGATTTCCCGAATCTTCGGATTTCCCCCGATGTTGCCCAAATACCTGGATTTCTTTGGATTTCTCTCCCAAATCGAAGATTTTGCTTGCACTAACCTACGAAAGAAGCTTCGATTGGAATGGCCCACCAAATGGAAGCTTTTGATGATGACGATCTGTTGTACAGGTACCGAAATCCAGTTTCTTGTTTTTTCTTTTTTTTTTTTGATTTTTTCGGATAATTATAGTTTCGATTTTTTCGAGGAAATCACACGATATCGTCGAAATATCGTGCGATATCGACGATATATTGGCCGACATTTGAATTTGGAATTTTTTGGTATCTTTCGGGGTGTTATCGGGGGTGTATCGTCTCGCATGGGTGCGATAACGATAATATCGGCCGATAGTATCGATATTTCGAACATTGACTAGCAGTAATAATACTCCATTTCCACTACTACTAAAAATTTGCATTCTTTGGAAAAGAACTCTTTTGTCTGTAGGAAGGCTCTAGCACCTCTTCCCATTTTGGGAATGATGCATGAGTTCTATCATCGATCCTCCTTTGAGAATCTTCCACTTGAACTTCTTCAATCTCAGAAACCCGATTCCATGTCCAAAAGAAAATCGAAAAAGCAAACTTCTTTGTGTCATGTGTCCATAGCTTTTTCTATAAGCCTATGTGTCAAAGAAAGAAATAAAACTTCACTGGACTCTTCCCTCGAGCTCTGCCCTTGCAGCCAAAGTTGACTCCTCTTTAATGCTCATGCCACCTGTCATGCCTAGAATCAATAGCGTGTTTGATGATAGTTGCAGCTCATTGATATCTCTCCACTTTCCTGTGTCATCAACTACTGCTAGTAACCCTATGGAGCATTGAAATGGTGGTCCTTCGTCTATGAAGTCTCAATTTGCCATTATTGAATACTTGCAAATCAAAGGAGCTTGTTCCAGATTTTGTTTGTTTTCTTCTCTAACCAGCTTCACTTTGAATCGAGGATCGAGTCAAACCAACTCGAACCGACTCAGTACTTTTGACTGGGTCAGACTCGGTCCAGATTAGTCTAAGCTAGACCCGGACTCAGATCGGTTCAGGTATGCTGCACTCAGTACCAAGTTGAGTCGAATTTGGGTCGGGCCTATTTCAAAATCAGATCGAGTTGGGTCAGCCTTAACTCGGTCCGACTTGACTCGATGCCCAGCTCTATGAATAAGCATGTTCCAGAAACATTAACAAGGACATGGAATGAACCATACATATAATTGAGGTAAAAGGCAATGTAACATTGGTTTTAGGGCACAACCTCAACAAGATGAATGATTGTCATGTTAGGTATTGTGGGTTCACCAACATCTACAGTCTTTTGCATGATGGAAAGGAGGTCACTCTCCACTCGATGAAAGCCGTTTCTCTGGGAAAAGATGACAGGATGAAGATCTTTATTGTAAAAATCAAGGACATTGCAGGTGGTGACATGATAACAAAAAAAAAAAAAAAAAAGCTGGCAGAAGGCGCGTTGGGCAAGATAAAATCAACTACACATCAGAAGCAAGAACATTTAATAGAAAGAAGAGCACCACCGTTTGTGAATAAGACAAGGATTTATCAAGAGATGAATCATGTCTAGGAACACAAGTGGGATTGAAGAAATGATCCGGATTTAGAAGTACTGTGCAAACCAAGGACTTGTTAGTCATGGCTGATGCTGAGGAAGAAGAACAACTATGAAGAGGCAGCACATTGGAAGTTGCTTCCTAATACTGCAACTTGAGATCGAATTGATAATTATTCTAACTTAACTGTCGAACCTGGGGATGTATATCTGTCATTCCTAACTTGCTTAAAGCTAGAACTTATTTCAGCCAATAGATCTGGTCCATGCATCTGCACTATGATGTTGATTTATTGCAGCAGTGTTCCAATGTTTTCTCAGCTTATAGACAAAGTGTCAGTCTACCTCTAATTGGTTTGGTAATTTCATTGAAACGAGTTTAGGAGCAATATATGGGCACACTGATTTTCATAGAACATAGTCAATGCCCTACCTCTTTGAGTTCCATTTCTCCTAGCGGGTTCTTAGTTCATGGATGCTTGTGGGTTGTGCCTACTACATTCATTGTGAGGACTGGAGCTAGTAACAATATATTTTTTTCTTTCATTTTTATTGCAGTAGGTTCTTTCCCATGTATTCCACATATCCTAAGGCGCATAGAAGGATTTTTTTTTTTCAAGTAATCCTCCGCTATGGGATCGGTAGCAAAATGAATATGCAAATTCATTACTAATCGGGATGATCTAGATTCAAGATTCAAGTGTTATTCAGCTTCCAAGATTATCAATCATTGGCATGATGTTTCTTTTTGTGGTGTGAGATCAAGCATGAAGTTCTAGCTTCTTGGAATCCTCCTCCCAATGGGTCTTTCAAAATTAATTTTGATGGTAGCTCTCCTGGTGTATTTCAAAATGGTCATTTTAGATGAGTTAACGAGGCATGTACAGAATGGGTCTAGTGGTGCATGATATTTGTGGATGACATTGTTTTGATTGATGAGACAAGACGGGGCAAACATAGCTAGAACCATGGAGGGTTGCTTTAGAATCTAAAGGTTTTAAAAATAATTGGACTAAAACATGGTAAAGGGATGCAATTTTAGTAAAAGCAGGAGTGGAATTGAGGAATTAGTTAAGATTGCTTACTAAGAAAGAGGAGGGGAAATATGAATGAATTTTTATGTGATCATCGCTTACCAATGAAATTGAAGGGGAAATTTTATGTGATATCTATAAGACCAGCCATGATTTATGCGACCGAATGTTGAGCAATCAAGGAACAACATGTTCGTAGCATGAGCATAGTTGAAATGAAGATGTTGATATGGATGAGTGACAAGAGAAGAGTAGAATTAGTAGTGAATGCATTTGAGAGAACTTGGGAGTAGCACCAATAGGTACTACAAGGAGGAAAAGTAGATCAGGTGGTTTAGCCATGTGCAATAGCTGCACCAATTAGAAGTGAGTTGGTTCGAGTCAAAGGCCTCTCAAACAAGGTGTCCCGTATCGGTATCGGTTGGCATAACGGTGACTTCCAAAACCGATACGGATACGGGGGCGTAACGGCGATACGGGAGCGTAACGGCCCGTAATGGCGTAAATTTTTTTTTGCTAAAAAAATATGAAAAAATATGGATTAAATCCAGAATATTTTAAGCATTTCAAATATGCATTCATTTATAAATTGGAACATGTTTATGGTGGTGTAACAGTCCACTCTTTGGTGAAAAGCTGTATCGGACTGTCTGATTAATTTTTGAACCAGGTAACCTGAATTTGATTACAAAATTTATATATTTAATTTTCTAAATATCTAATTTATATATTTAACAATTTAATATCTTTTTCCCAATAGTTTTTTAAAAAAATGAAATTAAATTCAGGTAGATGGCGTTGCCAATTTCGAGCTGACTTGGAGGACCAATATATACTCCAAATTAGCCTCAAATTCATGCAATTTATTGTCATTATTCTACGTATGTATTGGTGGACATTTATTGGATAGTGAATCATAAAAAAATAAATCAAAAGGCCCTATTTAAAAAAATAAAAGTATACAAAATAATAATTAAAATTATTCAAATAATTTGATTTTGGCATTGTGAGTTAGCAATTGCAGTTTATAATTTAATTGGTAAATTTTAAATTAATATATGTCTCGTATACAATTTTGTAAGGGCCCAAATTAGGTGAGACTTGGATCAGGAAGTGTAGCACACATGTTAAAGTTTTTTGGGCCCCACCCATGATGAATGTGTTATATCTAAACCGTCCATTCATTTGACGAGATCGTCTTAAGGCTTGACACGAAAAATAATACAGATCTAATTATCAAGTGGACCACACTGCAAAAAGTAGCAGGGGATTGAACGTCTACCATTGAAAACTTTTTTGGGATCACAGAACTTTTAGATCAATATGAAATTTGTTTTTCCTCTTCATTCAGGTCTTTTTGACCTTATGAACAGATGGGATGGAAAATAAATGTTACGGTGGGCCTACAAATTGTTTAACGGTGAAAATCATCATATCTGCTGCTATTTTTGGTGTGGTCCAGACGATCTTTGGATACGATTCATTTTTTAGCTAATGCTATAAAATAATATTTAAAAATAGATGAACGGTGTAGATATAATAAATACATCACCGTGGAGCCCGTATAACTTTGATCTCCTTTGAACCGTTCGTACAACTCGCAGCTTGAGGAGTGTCAACGCTTGTCTCAGCGCGTGACACGTACCTACAGCAGCTACGCCCGTTAAAAAAAATAGAAAAAAAGGGGGGGAAACCGAAAAGAAAAAAGAGGGAAAGAAGAGAAAAGAAAAAAAGAGGGAGAGAGAGAGAGAGAGAGAGAGAGAGAGAGAGAGAGAAGAAGGAGGAGGAGGAGGTGGAGGCTGCACCCACAGCCGCAGCCGCAGAAGGGCCGCAGCAGGTCGAGAAGAGGAAGAAGAAGAATAAGAAGAAGAAGAAGAAGAGAGAAGAAGAGGAAAAGAAATGAAAAAGGTAAGGGTTTTTTTTTTTTCAAGCCCGTAACAGCCGTTACGGGTCAGTAACGGCCGTTACGCTAGTAACGGGACCGTAACGGCCGTTACGTGTACAAAAATGGAACTCGGCCGATACGGCCCTGTACCGCGTAACGGGTACCACCGTTTTGGGACACCCTGCTCTCAAAGGGCAAGGAGAAGGCCCAAAAGGGTGTTGGTGAAAGTAGTAAGAAAAGACTTGATGACCTATGGTTTAATTAAGGATATGGTCCTTGATATAATTGAGGATATGGTCCTTGATAGAGTGGAATGGTGGAACAAGATTTGTGTAGCTGACCTCAATTACTTGGGATAAGTCTTAGGAGTTGAGGACAAGCATAAATTCCATGTGCTCAAATGGGAAGAGGTATGCAAATCTTTTTTAGATGGTGGTGCAGGTATTAGAGTGTTGAATCTATGAATATGCTCCAAAGGACGACTTCCATCTTCCCATCATCGATGTTCTGTTTGATTCCACAGTCGGACACGGGACACTACTAGGAAAATAGCAATGGAGATTTGGATGAAGGCAGGCCATGGATAGAGGTTATCACATCAAAGTATGGTGTCCAAGAGGGGGGATGGTAGGTAAAGGAATCATCGTACTATTCGGCTTTCAGGATTTGGAAGGTCATAAAAGCAATAGCTCCATTATTTAAGGCTGGAATATCCTTCTATCTTGGTAATGGATCACGCATTCGCTTTTGGGAGGATTGCTAGTGTGGGGTTCCCTCCCTGGCAAATTTGACTCCTATGAAGAACATATCCGTGGCTAGTTGCTCCTCCATTGTTGGTGGAAGAGGTGCTTAGTGCCCTCTGTGTTGTAGGGGCTTATCCGATTAGGAGGTTACAAATTATGCCATTTTATTAGAGTGGCTCCACAACATTCAAACTACCCCAACTTTAGATGACTCTTTGGAATGGAATTCTTCACCACCTGAATACGTTCTCTCACAGTTTTTGGTTCTATGGTGCTCTGCCTCTGTTAGTGCCCTTTGCTTGGTTGGTTGGAAGGAAGAGCATCCTGCCCATAAACAATCTATGAAAAAGGGCTATGATTCTCCCTTACATGTGCCCTATGTACAAGAACGATGCCAAATCAATCGATCACCTTGTCATCCATTGTCCATTTATGTGGCTAGTGTGGTGTGTTTTTTGCTTCTTTTGAAGTGGATTGGGTAATGCCAAAGTCGGTTGAAGATCCTTTTTGGGCATGGCATGGCACAATTCTTCCCAAGGAAAAATTAGTCATTTGACACTTACTATTGCTGATTGTTTTTGGGAATATTTGGGGGGAGAGCAATAGGTGGTGTTTTGTGAAAAAATAAGGTTCTCGGGAAGTCCAAGAGATTTTTTTTTGTTTTTTTTGAGAGATGATAGAGAATTTTATTAAGAAGGCTTGTGAAAGACAAGCAAAGAATACAACACCAAAGACAAAAATGCAAAACAGCGGCCTACACAGCTTGGCACTCCCAAACCTCTACTAGACTTTGAATTCTCCTAATGGCTTCATTCACCCCCACCCGAATATCCCTAAAGCAACACTCATTTTTGGATCCCCAGATGACCCAAAACACAACCATTTTGAGCAGCCGCCAGCTCACATTCCCTTGCTTCCCGATGCATCCATGCCACACTTAAAGGAGGTCTCCAACTGATTCCGACATCCCTAAGAAAGATGTTTTAGAATGGGAAATTGGGAATAGTGTTTAAAATATCTGCAAGATGTCGATATTATCAATGATAATGTTGATATCGTCGGTTCAGAATTACTGATAGTCACTCTTATTGTTTCTCTTGTGGAAATAGATGAGATATCGTCGAAATTTTCGAAGAAGTCGATATTCTAAATTATCGCCGAAATTTTCTCATTGTTTTGCCAAGATTTTCAAGTATTTTTGAAAATTTCTTAACTGAGAGGATATCACAATCTGTGTAAATACCGAAAATTCCAAAAAAAAAAAAAAAAGATGAAAAAAAGAAAGAAAAACAAAGTATCGAAAATGCTCATCATATCTAAGTTGTAAAGACAAAATCGACAACTCCCTTCCAAAATCAATGGATTCAAGCATAAATTTGGGGCTAAAATTAGTGATTGAAGCTTGATTGGACCGGAATTGGAAAATATGGAAAAAAATCCCCCTAAAAATCATATTTTTCTTAGATATAAGGGATTTTTACCCAAAATTTCCTTGCAATTTTGCTAGTTTTAATTTTTTTTTTTTTCCAGATTTGCCCCTTTTTTTGAGGGAAATAAGGAGATGTCTTTGCCCATATTTTGAGAATAGAGAGGGAAACTATGAGACTCCTGTATCTGCCCTTGTTTTGGGGACCTGAATTGGCTAGTGACATTACAACAACCATATTGGTCAATGCTCTATGGGCCCCACCATGATGTATGTGTTTCATCCATTTTATGAGCCCAAAAAGGAGGTAGATCCAAATCTCAAGTGGACCACATCACATGGAATAGTGTTGGTTGAACGCCTACCTTTAAAAAGTTCTTAGGGGCCATAAAAGTTTTGGATAAAGTTGATATTTGTTTTTTCCCCTTCATCCAGGTTTGCATGACCTTATTAATAGGTTGGATGTCAAATAAACATTACAGTGAGCCCTAGGAGGCTTTTAATGGTGGATATTCAATAAGTATTGTTTTCGTATGGTGTGGTCCACCTGAGATTTAGATCAACCTCATTTTTGGGATAAAACCCTAAAATGATTTGTAAAAATGGATGGACAACGTGGATAAAACACATCATGGTGGGGTCCACAGAGCATCAATTAGTAACCAAGTCACTAGCCAAACTACGTCCTTTTTTTAGAGCATGACTAGACTGTGACTCGGAACCGACAATGTGGGTGTGACACTGATTGTAGGGCCCACCTTGATGCATGCATTGTATATCCTCGTCGTCCATCGTTTTTGCTAGCATGTTTTAGAGTGTGGTCTTAAAAGTGAAGAATATACAAATTTTAGGTGGACCACACCACAGGAAACGACGGTCTTTGAACGCCCACCATAAAAAACTTCATTGGGTCCCTGGTAATGTTTGTTGACCATCCGACCTGCTGATAAGGTCAAACAGACCTGGATAAAAGGGAAAAAGAAATATTAGCTTGATCCAAAACTTGTGGCCACAAAAGGTTTTTAATGGTCAATACCCACTGTTTCCTTTGGTGTGGTCCACTTGAAATTTTTATCTGCTTCATTTTTGGGATCATGCCCAATAGAAGCTAGAAAAACATATGGATGGCATGGATATACAATGCATGCATCCAGGTGGGCCCTATGTTCAGGGTCCCACCCACATTGTTGGTTCTGCGGTTGTAGCCAAGTCGCCCTCCTTACATTTAGGGACATGACTTAGCTGCGACCCCGAACCAATGATGTGGGTGGGACACTGACCATGGGGCCACCTCATTTTATGCATTACATATCTACATTGTTTATCCATTTTTCTTGCTCATTTTACAATGTTGACCCAAAAATGAAGCAGATCCAGATATCAGGTGGAACACACCACAAGAAACATTGAGGATTGAATGTCCACTGTCAAAACATTCGTGGGGCCACTAAAGTTTTTGATTGAGGCTAATATTTTAGTGGTTTTAGTTCATCCCAGTAGGAATGACCTTATGGATGGTATGAATGGCATTTAAACATCACGGTGGACCTAAGGAGGTTTCAACAGCAGGCATTTCCCTACCCACTTTTTCTTGTCTTGCTGCCTACTTGAATTTTGGATCTGCCTCATATCCTTACATGATTCGGTAAAGTCGATGGGTGGGGTGGATTTCTTATGTTCAATGATAAAAAAGTGACTCAAATTCAGTAGTGACACTACCGGTGCCCACCTCCATACTTATCCACTCTGTCCATCTATTTTATGAACTCATTTTAGGGCATGATCCCAAAAATGAGGGAGATCCAAATCTTAGGCGGACCACACTATGAAACAATGGTGATTGAATGCTTATCAGTAAAAAATTCGTAGAGGCCACAAGTTTTCGATCAAGCTGATCAAGCTAATATTTGTGGTTTCCATTCATCCATATTTGGGTGACCTAGATGAACAGGTTGGATGGGAAATAAACTTATAGTGGGTCCCAATAACTATTAATGGTGGGTGTTCAATCACCATTGTTTCTGTGGTGTGGTCTTGAGATTTGGATCTGCCTCATTTTTAGGCCCATGCCCTAAAATGATCTCATGAAGTGGAAGGTTGGAGTGGATAAAACAAACATCATGGTGGGGCCCACAAAATAATGGTTTTAATTGAATGAAAATACAACCACATGTACACAGGATTGTCAATACATCGAGATTGGTTTGTCGCTCGAAGTCTAGATGGGATGGTCGGATGGATTGATGGATGCATGATGTTTGAATGATAGGATGGATGGATGGATAGAGGGATGGACAGATGATGTTTGAATGATAGGATGTGATGGATGGATGGAATGGATGTTTGGATTGGATGGTTGAATGGATGCGATTTTTAGATGGTTGGATCGGATGGTTGGATGGATGTTTGGATAGATGGATGGATGGTTGTTTGTATGTATGGATGGATGGGATGGTTGATTGGATGAACATATGAATGGGATGGATGGGATGGTTGGATGGTTGGATGTTTAGATGGATAAATGGGATGGTTAGATGGATAGATGGGATGGATGGATGGATAGTTGGATGGATGGTTGCAGGGAGGGAGGGATGGATGGATGGGATGGTTGGATCATCATGCATGTGTATTGTGCTTATAAATTATTTGCTTATTTATGCTTATTTATACATGGATGGATGATGTATGAATGCATTATACATGTTTGTTTGCTTGTTAATTGGTTTATTGAGATATAAGTAATTGTTGTGTTACTATTGAACTGTGTTCTTATGACATCACATACTTTTAGGCTCCCATTAAATGAAAACTTATTATGTATACATTCTTTTCTTCAAAATTTTATTCCCTGATGTGCAAATATGTATTTCAGCTCTCTTGAAGTTTCATTGAAAATTCTACCGTTTTCCCCATGTTTCCCCACATTTCCTTTTTATCGCCAATGACGATATTGTTTCTATATCTCTGGCTAGTGAAACTTGTAGCGATATCGATACTTCAAAAATCGTCTGGGATTAAAAACGTAGATGATTATGTAGTTGTGCCCATGTTTGGGCTGTAATTTTGGATTGTATTCTTTGTTGTTGTGTATTTCTTAGCGGCTTTTCAATAAAACGAACCTATTATCCTTTTTTTTTTTTTTTTTTTTTTGAGGGATCTCCTAGCTATTTGTGTTAATTAAGTTCGACTGCTATTATTCCTACTAAAGTTGCATTCCAAATGTTATTCCTTGGTTATGCTGATTTTTAAACCTCTTGATTCGAGTGCCTTCCTTGAAACTTCTAATTTTTCTTATCTTATAGCTAAGGGGGCTATAAGACTCTATCACATGATCCACAAAGAACATGCACCTAAGAATCTATCCTTGAGTTTTAGAAGTTACCTTTTCTAAGCTTTAAAACCTTTCCCCAAATATTAGAAGGAAGGTATTCAAAATCGGTTACGTATCGGCTGTAATGGCCATTACGTAATGGTAACGGTATCAACCGTTATGTGATGTGGCCCCGAAACGGGGCTCCTCTATTTTTGGGTTCATAACGGTCGTTATGGTACCGTAACAACTGTTATGGGCTATAACCCTAAAGAAAATAGGAAAAAAAATGAGAAAAAAACATACATTTTTTTCTTGTCTTTTCTTTTCTTCTTCTTCTTCTTCTTATTATTATTATTATTATTATTATTATTATTATTGGGCTACGACGCTGTTGTGGCTGTGGTGACAACAGTTGCTGCTACCCTTCTTCTTCTCTCTCTCTCTCTCTCTCTCTCTCTCTCTCTCTTGTTTCGGTCCCCTCTCTTCTTTCCCTCTTTTCTTTTCATTTCCTTCTCTTCTTTTCATATTCCTGAAAAAACGAATGGGCTGACAGCCACGCACTTTTCTTTTTTTATACTTTGCAGTGCACGCACACTATTTTGTTACGTGGGGCCCACCTTGATTTATGTGTAGTAAATCCATGCCGTCCATAATTTTTCAAGTTCATTTTAGGGCACGATCCTTGAAATGAAGGGATCCAAATCTCAATTGGACCACGCAGTTGGGATTGAATGCCCACCGTTAAAATCTTCTTAGGGCCCACAATAATGTTTATTTTCCATCGAACATGTCCATGAAGGGAGAACACAAATAACAACTTGATCCCAAAATAAAATGTCTTAAGAAATTTTTTTTGGTGGGAATTAAATCCTTTATCATGTGGTCCACCTAAGATTTGGATCAATCTCATTATTTGGACCATGTCTTGAAATAAGTTGGCAAAAAGGATGGACCACATGGATATACAACAAATGCATTGAGGTGGGCCCACTTTTAAAGGCATGCTCACTAGTGGTCCACCAAAGATTTAGATCTACCTGAATTTTTAGACCATGCCTTAAAATGAGTTGGCAAAACGGATTGACGGCATGGATACACAAATACATCGAGGTGGCCCGCCTGGCGACTAGTGGTCCACCTAAGATCTGGATTTTCCTCATTTTTTTCCAATACCCTTAAATGAGTTGACAAAACAATGACATGTATATATAATATACTAGATTGCATTCATTTGAGGCTAGTTTAGGGCATCAAATGGTCCCGTAATCAAGCCCAAATTGACAACACTATTTACCCCAATTTAATTTTAATTTTTTTAAAGATCTATGGAAGAAAATGATATCAAATTGTTAGGTATATGAATTACATAATAGGATATAAAAGTTCCTTAACTCTATGTATTGAAATGAAATGTATGTGAGCAAGGTGTAACGGTAATGGTGGTCGTAACGGCCACCACCGTTACCTTTACGATATGGGGCATAACAGCTGTTACGTTCTCTCTTTTTTATTTATTGAAAAACCCTCCGAAAAACCTGTATCTACCCCGTAATATTGATGAAAAAGTATGAAAAACCTATATATGTCACATAATAGACCATTATGGGGCTATTATGGCCTTTATAGGGGATGTAACGTGTCATTAACGTAAATTACGGATCATTTTTTTCCATAATGGCTGTTACGGCCGTTAGGACCCCATAATGTGTAATGGTTGCCACCATTACCTTTACGGCACACCAAAAAGGAAAACTTGAAAATATAAAATGTTTTGGTATTATATTCATTATAGCAAATTTATATAGATATTATATAGTTAAAAAACTAAATATAAAAGGTTTGCAGTCAATTCCAAGTTGTCAGGTTCGTAAATCCATTGGACAACCTGATATAGCATTCTCACCAAAGAGTGGACCATTACATCACCATAAACATGTTCCAAATTATAAATGAATGCATATTTGGAACATTTCAGATTTAATGGATATTTTTCCATGTTGTTTTGACAAAAAATAAAAATGCACCGTTACACACCCTATATCGGCCGATACGGGGTGTATCCGGTAACGCTGGGCTTTGTAAAGGGTTGGGCTCCTTATGTCGGTATGGTTTCGACTGCCTCTAGTTCTTCCCGGCTGGGGTGTTAGTGTTGAGTTGCATTCTTTTCTCCCCTCGCGACGGGCTTTCTAATAAATTTTTGTTCTCTCTCAAAAGAAGAATCATAGCTAATTCAAGTAGTAACCTTCCTTTTCGTTGTTTTTTTCTTCTATGGTTCTTATCGTCAAGTTTATAGGTTTCCCATTAATTTCTTACACTTGAGCACGCCTCCACTCTCCTGCCATCAAGGAAACTACTTATAATTGAATCCACCCCACACTTCAGGGTTTAATTACACTTCTTTTATTGCAAGTCGTATATGAAAGTCCATCTGTGGCATGCGATTTGTGTTTTATTTGGTGGGATCATCTATTTTTGGTGTGCACTTGGTGTTCATTGCATGATGTTCATATAGGGTTCCAATGTTTTCAAATAGGCATTGATAGGGCAGTCAATGGGTTAGGTTTGGGGTGGGTACGTTTTGTACCCATACCTGGATCGACTAAGGAATTGGATTTGGGTTCATCAAATTGAGATGCAAATATATATATATATATATATATATATATATATATATATATATATATATATATATATATATATATATATATATATATATATATATATATAAGGTACTAGTCTAGGATCTAATCAAGTCTAATTTTGAGCACAAGTTAGGTTTTGGGATGGGGAGGTCTTGATCCAAATTTGAGTCCAAACTTGATACATGCATTTTGTATGGCTTTAAATAATAGTTACTTATTAAATAAAGGGTAAAACTAAAAGAATCATACAATTTGTGTTTTCTTTAGCGGGATCATCAATTTTTGGGGTGCAATTGGTGTTCACAGCATGATTTTCATATAGGGTTACACTGTTTTCAAACAGGCATTGATAGGGCAGTCAATGGATCAGGGTTGGGGTCGGCACTTTCTGTACCCATATTTGGACTCGACTAAGGAATTGAATTCGGGTCCTATTAGATTGAGATGCAGATACATATACGAGGTACCAGACCAAGATCTAATCATGTCTAATTTTGAGCACAAGTTAGCATTTGGGATGAGGAGGTCCTGATCTAGATTTGGGTCCAAACTTGATAAATGCATTTTGTATGGCTTTAAATCATAATTACTTATTAAACAAAAGGTAAGGCTAAAAGAATCATATATTCAGGTAGCAGACCTGATTTCTAAACGGCTCTGAATTTGCAGACCTGAACTTGACCAGAGACTATTAATTGGGTCAATTTCTAAATCAAAACCTGATTGACTCGGATCTGGTACTTCAAGCATTCACTAATCTGGGTACCCACTGACAACCTTAGACACTAGATGATGCCATCTTTTTCATAATTGATTTTTCTTACCTTAACTTCTAATCTAGGTGTTCCGTTGCGGTATCGGTGGGTCTAACGGTGCCCATTGTTACCGATACGGATACGCCCCATATCAGCTGATAGGGGGCCGCAACGGTGCAACATTTTTTTTTGTCAAAAAACTATGGAAAATATCCATTAATTCCGAAATATTCTAAATATTTCAAATATGCATTCATTTATAATTTGGAACATGTTTATGGTGGTGTAACAGTCCACTTTTTGTTGAGAATGCCGGATCGGGTTGTCTAATGGATTTATGAACCTGACAACCTGGAATTAACTGCAAACCTTTTATATATAGTTTTCTAACTATATAATATCTATATAAATTTACTATAATAAATGTAATACCAAAACATTTTATATTTTCAAGTTTTCCTTTTATTTTTAGTGCTAGTGCATTGCATACTTCGTGACTCACATACATTTCATTTTAATATATAGAGTTTAGGGACTTTTGTATCCTATTATGTAATTCATATACCCAACAATTTGATATCATTTTCCTCCATAGATCTTTAAAAAAATTAAAATTAAATTGGGGTAAATAGTGTTGTCAATTTGGGGCTGATTAGGGGACCATTTGATGCCCTAAACTAGCCTCAAATTAATGCAATCTATTGACACTTATCCCACTAATGGATTGGTGGACATTTATTGGACAGTGAAAAATGAAAAATATCAAATGGTCCTATTTCAAAAAACAAGTGTCTGCAAACTAATATTGAAAATTGTTCAAACAATTTAATTTTGGGATTGTGACTTAGCAACAATGGTCCTAAAATTTAATTGGTTAATTTTGAGTTGATATATACCTCATGTATAAATTTTTAGGGCCATGCACATGGGGTCCACTCGATTATGTATTATATATACATGTCATCCATCAGTTTTGTCAACTCATTTAAGGGTATTGGAAATAAATGAGGTAAATCCAGATCTCAGGGGGACCACTAGTGGGCCAGGCAGGCCACCTCGATGTATTTGTATATCCATGCCGTCAATCCGTTTTGCCTAGAGGTGGGCATAGAGCCGAGTCAAGTCGAGTCGAGGTGGGCCAAGCTCGGCTCAGCTTGTCCATGGGGTACTCGAGTTCGAGCTCGGCCTCGAGCTCAACATTTAAGCTTGGCTTGTTTGCCAAAGTTGTCGAGTTCGAGTCGAGTTGAGTTTACCTCGAGTCGAGCTCGAGCTTATTCATATCATCATATGTTATATTATTAAAATTTTGGCTAAAAAATACAAATTAAATGTCTCATATGCTAATGCCACATTACTAACTACTAAGACATAAATGAAAAACCTCTATATACTAATAATATCATACCACAAAACCATATTTTTTCCTCAATAATCAACATCAACATCAATTCGAAAGAGTTAAAATATATCAAAAATTATAAAACCATTCTTGAATATTTTTAAAGTTTTCCTTCAAGCATTTTGACCCATGTTTTTAATTTCATTGTCCTCTTCATACTCTTCAGCATCGAAACTGCTACCGCCCTAAACTAGATGCAACCAATCTTGCGTACATATCAGTGTTTCAATTGTATTCGAGGCGAGCAAGCTTCGATACTTACTACCCTGCCGCCAGTGCTAAAAGTTGATTCTGATGCCACGGTCGAAATTGGAATTGTTTAAATGTCCTGTGCCATCAACGAAAGTCTTGGATATTCACGAGCTTGAGACTTCCACCATTGTAAAACATCGAAATCATTATCTTTTAACCTTATGACCGGCTCCTTTAGATATTTATCCACTTCGGATTCAGTTTTCTATGTATCTGTTTCTTCTTCGTCTAAGAAAGACAAAGTCATGAAGTCGCTCGCCCTCAGCCTCAGTAGAAGAACTATCCGCAGTTTGAGAAGTACCTATTGCACTTGATGTTTTGGCCGAATTATCAACATATGAAGCAAACAACTCTTCAATTGCAGCATTAATAATGGCGGTCTCCGCTGAAACTCTTTCGGAACTGGAATAAAGCGATCTGAAAACATATCTAACCATTGCCATCTTGTACCGTGGATCCAGGACAACTGCAATGGCCATTAACAAGTGGCATTTAGCCCAATACTTATCAAATTTCAACTGCATTCCTATAGCCATCGCTTTTAAAAATTCCGGCCCATCACCAACACACTTTTTTAGCGCTTTCATAACGAAAATAATTTTAGGAAGAAATTGATTTGCCGTAGGATATTATTTCTTGAAAAAAATTTTGTGCAATCGTAAAAAACTTTGAGAAACCGATGAACATCTTTAGCTTTCTTTCAGTCTTCATCACTTGGCACGTATGTGTACATTTTATCGTGCGCCGCAAGTTTAGGGAATGCAACTTGAAATTATAAAGCTGTATCCAACATTTCATAAGTGGAATTCCAGCGAGTGCAGACATCTAACTTCAATTACTGTTTAGATTTCAAATTCAAATGTTGAATTATATCATTCCACGTACTTAGTCTTGAAGGTGACCTCTTGTGTATTTAACGCTATCTCGTATGTTTGCAATCGTTGAATCAATTGCTTTCAGCCCTTCTTGCACAATCAAGTTGAGTATGTGAGCACAATATCTAACTTGGAATATTTTACCTTCGAAGAATAAATTTTCGGCAGCTTTAAACTGAGTACGTAAGAAAGAAACCAAAGTATCGTTGGACGAGGCATTATTTAAAGTAATTGAAGAAATTTTCTTTTCAATGCCCCACTCAGCAAGACAATTGTAAATGCAATTGGACATGACCACACCGGTATGAGGAGGAGGAACATGGTGGAAGTTTAAAATCCTCTTTTATAGTTTCCAATCCGCATCAACAAAGTGTGCAGTCAATGACATATATCCCTTTTTTTGATTCGAGGCCATCCACATATCTGAAGTCAAACTTAATTTGGATACAGATGTCAGGAGAGCTTTCAAGTTAGCTTTCTCAACAACATACATCTTTATGCACTCTCTTTTTACACTACTACGAGAGGCCTTCTCACATCTGGGATTTAAAAATTTACAAAATCCCATGAAAACCTTGCTTTCTACCATGCTGAGTAGCTTCTCATTGACTATCACTAATTTTGCAAATCACTCATTCAGTTTATCTAGATCATACTTATATGTTGAAAGTGCAGCTTTAGAGTTGTCATCTTCAGAAACGGTAAATGAAAGCAGTTGCTGAATTCCACCCTTCAATATTCTTGGTCTCTCCACACATTTATCAAGATGCCTCTGATAATGAGTTGTAAAAGAACCAGAATGATTGTCGTAAAGAGTTTTACAATACTTGCATCTAATCTTGACTGAACTATCTCGTTGCGTGATCTGATCAAAAGATTCTCATATCGCCGATTTTTTTTTTTTCCCTTTCACAATACCTGAAGTTGTTTCAACTTTGTTATCTTAATTTTCTTTATCCACCACGGCTAAAAGAGAATCGATGGACGCACCAAGGCCAGGAGTACTTGGATTTTCTTTAGTAGTCATCTAAAAATCAAAAGATAACAAGGGTAAGGTAAGATCAAGGTAAGAAATCAGTCAACGACATTTATACATATATATAAATATATAATACAAACAATATCGGACCCCTCCATAAACTGCAAGACACAAGTGTCTCAAATAGTCCCCTAATAAATAAATCTACCGGGATACATACATGTACATAACTATAAATTATCAATAATTGTTTCAATTTTTATTTCTTAATTGTTTCTAAATATCTTATTCCTACTTGTCTCTTTCTAGATGTGTTAATTGTCTATCCCATTCGGTAACATACCATGTACTGTCCCTATACAATTTACATGCGAGCCGAAATTTCGACAACACCTCCCTATATTCTCCATATATATGTAAAATTCAATACTAATTAGTTGCCACACCCACATGTAATCCAGTACACATGTAGTGGAAACTAACTAGTAAAGAACCCTATATCCAGAGAAAACATAGGGAAACACTGTCGAAATTCCAACCACATGTAAATTGAATGATGACAACCTAAGTACATGATATGGTACCGAACTGTCCAAAATGGGACAATTTATGAATCCATAAAGAACAAGTATTTTCAGTGGAACGATTGTACTTGTTCAATATAAATTCTTAAATGGGGAGTATATTGCTAAACCACTAGGTGGCCTAAATATTAATTAACAACATCAGATGACAAATAATCATAAGCATCAACATCAATATGAAAATATGTAAAATAATTTGGACAATTTGATTTGCACTAATTGTAACCCATGAATAAAATTACTAAGGGCATGCATATCATCAATGTAACTCTACAAGAGTATCAAAGCTAATGTCAGTCACTTGCACGCATGCGCGGCTTGAATGCCACATGTAAAACACACACACACACACACACACACACACACACACACACACATATATGGCATAAATAAAACACATGCATTAATGTCAGCCCATAGATATCTATTGTTGGGACCGGATGACAAGATACTTGGATTAATTTAAATCTTTTTTTCATTTTCAAACACTTGATGGTATTTACATGGGATCAAATGTAATTCTACCCCACCTAATCCCATGTTCCAAATGTGCCCTATCAAATTTTATATATAATAATTTTGAAATACAATTGAGTGCAATGACTATTACGAGATGAGAAGAGGTGAAAAAAAAAAGAAAGTCAGGATAAGTCCGTAATTCAGACTCCAATACTTTTAATTCTACCTCTAATACCATGTTAACTAGAAAATAAATAATAAAAGCCTTAGTTATATATATTTTTCACCAAGATGAAAATTGTATTTTCAGACTAAGGAGGAAATCTATAAATTATACAAATTCTAGGTATATCTATAAAATGTTTTAAGTTATCTACCAAATTTGCACTTCTATAAGATATTCTTCCTTATCTATATGATACCAATATAGCTTATGCTAGTCTACTCTCTGGCAAATTATTATGAAAAAAATATTATATTTATTTAATTATTTGATTATCACATTGGTAGAGATATGTTGGTCCAATGCTCTTATTTTAACAAATAGGTATTCATCAATAGTGGTTGGAATTGTCCCATGTTTCTTTTGCACTATTTTTTCCATGAAAATGTTTAAGGTCAATGGCATAATAGAAAAAGTCATGTCTCAATATCCTAACCATAAAATCTACATTGAAGAGGTTTCTTAAAAATGATTTTTGTAAAAGAAAAACTAAAAAAGGGAAATGAAATGATCCCTTTTTGCAAACAAACACATTAGAGGAATTTATTTTTTTTTCCTACCATTTTCCACGAGTTTCTTATCAGAACGGGCCCATGATTTGAATGGTTCTCATGGGTGTGCATGTGGACCTTTCTTGGCAAAGCAGTTTTTAGACCTGGTGATCAAGACCGTTCATCAATTTTCCTGTCGTCTTATATACAAGAAAATTACATTCGGAGGACCCTGACCGTATGATCAGAGTAGCTCCGCACATTGAGAATGTGGACCATCCTTACATTTTCTTTTATGATGGTAAGATGACTAATCAAACATTTAATATACCGTACCATTGAGTTTATTATTATTATTTTTTTAACAATGCACACCTCCCAAGGTAGGGACGTCTTGCCCATGCTGCCACGTGTACAATTCCAGTCAAAGGAACAATTAAAAAAGGACGTGGATTGACAGGTTCCCGTGGGTCCCACCATGATAGATGTGTTGTATCCACACCATCCATCCATTTGGAGAGATCATTTTACAGTATTATTTAAAGAATTAGTCAGATCCAAATCTGTAGTGGACCCCACCACAGAAAACAGTGGAGAGAGTGATGGCCACCGTTGAAACTTTCCTGAGGTCCACTGTGATGTTTATTTGAGATCCAACCTGTTCATAAGTTAAAAAAGACATTATATAAGGAAAAACACACATATCAGCTAGATCAGAAACTTTTATGGCCCTTGGAAGTTTTTAATGATGGGCGTCAGTCTCTCCACTGTTTTCTGTGGTGGGGTCCACTTGAGATTTAGATCTCACTCATTTTTTCGATCATGCCTTAAAATGGTCTCTCCAAATGGATGGACGGTGTGGATACAAAATATACATTATGTTGGGACCCACTGAACCTGGTGACATCACTTCCACTCAACCTGTCAGTAGCTAATCCACGTCCATTAAAAAAACGTCATCTATACGGCAGGAAATGAATAAATGCAGTCCTGAGCATGCTTTTCTCAGAGTGAAGGGAGGATTTGAAGATCGACTGACATTTCTTTTCATATCCATAATGGAACTGCAAAGACGAGATTTCATGTGGGCCCCACCATCAGGATGACCGCAAAGAAATAGGCCTGTCTACCCGATCTCGCCCTTACCCTAAAATATGCCGTTAAACTTTGCGAGATCGGGTGGATCTCCAACGGAATCAAGAAAGAGGAAAAGAAGAAGAAGAAGAAAAGAAGATGCACTCACCTCGTCGGGCGGGCGTGCGACTGTCGGTGGTCAGCGGGTTGGGTGGGGTAGAGATGGAGAAGAAAGGGAAAGGGAGAAAGGGAAAGCTGTGGCCAGGTGGTTTAGCCGGGTAGGGTTTTTAGAAATGTAAAAATGTTTTTCTTTTTCTTATTTTATATATATATATATATTGTATTATTATATTCATATATAATATATAAATTATATATTATTTAACCTATTTCTAATCGAGCCTAGTCGAGCTCGAGTCGAGTCAAGTTAAAACAGCCCATGGTCGAACTCGGCTCGAACTCAACTCGAGCTTTCATATTTCAGCTTGACTTGGCCCGACTCAGCCATTCAAGCCGAGTCAATCTGAGCTGACTCGAGCCGAGTCGAGCGAGTTAATCGAGCTAGCTTGACTTGTGAATAGCTCTAGTTTTGCCAACTCATGTTAAGGCATGGTCCAAAAATTTAGGTAGATCTAAAACTTCGTTGGACTACTAGTGAGCATGCCTTTAAAAGTGGGGCCCACCTCAATGCATTTGTTGTATATCCACGTGGTCCATCCTTTTTACCAACTTATTTCAGGGCATGGTCCAAAAAATGAGGCTAATCCAAATCTTAGGTGGACCACAAAATAAGGATTTAATTCCCACCATTAAAAATTTCTTAAGACATTTTATTTTGGGATCAAGTTGTTATTTGTGTTCTCCCTTCATCAACATGTTCGATGGAAAATAAACATTATAGTGGGCCCTAAGAAGATTTTAACGGTGGGCATTGAATCCCGACTGCGTGGTCCAATTGAGATTTGGATCCCTTCATTTCAAGGATCGTGCGTTAAAATGAACCTGAAAAATTATGGATGGCATGGATTTACTACACAAATCAAGGGGGCCCCACATAACAAAATAGTGCGTGTGCACTGTGCTGCGTGCACTGCAGAGTATAAAAAAGGAAAATTGCGTGGCTGTTTCACAGCCACGCAGTCTATTCGTTTTTTCAGGAAAATGAAAAGAAGAGAGGGAAATGACAAGAAGAGAGAGAGAGAGAGAGAGAGAGAGAGAGAGAGAGAGAGCAGCAACTGTTGCATCGCAGCAGTGCTGCAGCCCAATAAGAAGAAGAAAAAAAAATGGTATGTTTTTTTTTGTTTTTTTTTTTCCCATTTTCTTTAGGGTTATGGCCTGTAATGGCCGTTACAAATCCAAAAAATAGAAGTGGCCTGTTTCAGGGCCGTATTGCGTAACGGTTGATAACATTACCGTTACTTGTGCCGTAGCAGCAACATTGCTGCACCCTAAAAAGAAGAAAAGAAAAAAAAAAGGTAGATTTTTTTTTTCTTTACGGTTATGGCCCGTAACAGTTGTTATGGAACTGTAACGGCCAGGGGCCGTAAACGGCTGTTACAAACCCAAAAAATAGAGGTGCCTCATTTCGGGGCTGTATCGCGTAACGATTGATACCGTAACCGTTACGTATCAGCCGTTACTGCCGATACGTAACTGATTTTGAATAACTTGCAAGGTTTGGATCATCATACACATCTGCCACATGTACGGTATAGAAAGTGGGAGGATGGAAAATTTCAGCCTCTGAGGTGAACTACATCTCCCCTCACTAACCACCACCACCACCATGACTATATGTCCACTACTACTATTGCTACTACTACAGCCACCACTGCTGTTGCTCCTGCTGCTCCTTCTCCAATTGCTACTGACACTGCTGCTGCTGCTGATGCTGCTGCCGCTTCTCTGATTTCTGCTGCTGCTAAAACTCTGTGCTTAGTATAATAATTTCCTTACCATATCATATGTTTCCCTAGTATGATAAGATATTGATGATTTTGAAAACTTGGTTCTTGTCATTATTTTAAGTTGGCTCTAATTTTATTATTCTCACTTGCAGTGCGCGAACTGGATGTCCCTGGTGACATGTATGAAAGGAAAACATACCCATTTGAATTTTCTACCGTGGAGATGCCATATGAGTCATACAATGGGGTGAATGTAAGGCTTAGGTGGGTTATTAGTTGGTTACTAAGGCCTTCAAAGTATCAATTTATGAAATTACACAAATAACAATTTTTTTTTTGGAGACATTGGAAATCTTTTCTGGCTCACGCGAGTTTCTTTTGTTCTCTGATATGATCTGGGATGCTGACAAAACATCCCTGGGGATGAAGAATCTACCACTATTGGAATCATTTTGCAGGTTTCAACTTAGACGGATTGTTGATTCCAACTGTATAAATATGCTTTAGTTATATGTAGCAGGGTAAAGTTATATGTATTGGAATGGGCTTCTTGTATGGATAGATATTTTGAAAGATTGTAATTTTCCTTCCCTGGGCTATAGCTTTTGCACCATCCCTGCGCCCCTTCTTGAGACTCACAAACATGTAATTTCCCCTGCCATTTTCTATGTCGCATGCATCTATAGCTGGCTGCATCCGCATTTTGCTTAGGTTTATTTATTTATTTATGGCTATGGTTATCAGTTGTGGTATTCTTGTAATCATGCAGTCTCCCAGATCTCTAGATTCCTCCTAGGTATTCTAGAATCTTAGGTATGGCAGGAGCGGTTTGTAAATGCTGTTATCTGTATTCATTCTATTCATCAGAAAGTACACTTGTCTTTGCCATTCAACAGGTTGGGTGGTCAACAGAACTGAGTCACAGAACCTCTTTTTGAAAGATTATGATTTTTTTAACCAAAGAAATGGAAAAAAGAAAGACTAAATGAGATAGGATGTCCCTCTCGTCACTCAGCTGGCAAGCCAAAACAACAAACAAGCAACATAAAAAGTGTAAGGACATCAAAGCACAGAGGAAAAACAGGGGAATCCTAATACCAAAGATTGCTAAGAAAAAGCCCCAGTGTTCCCATCCCACTCCCCAGAAAGATCCTCCACAGAGCTGCCGGAACTCATTTCTTGACAATGCCCAGGAAATTATGATAAGCAATATCCCACTTTTTACAGATTCACCTGGAGCACACTTTTTGTCAAATAATCTTCTGTTCCTCTCTTTCCACAATCCCCACAAAAACTTCAAAGAACATATTCCACTGAAGCTTATCAGCCTTGAACAGGTCACAATGCCAGTCCAAAAACACATTGCCAGTGGAGCTGTTGAATGACCACAAAACACTGAGGTGTACGAGGAAAAAAATCAGTCAAATCTAAGTCTCTCGAGCCATGGATAAAGAGATGATCAATTGACTCTTGGGCATTCCTGCACAAGATGCTACACGTAATCTGAATTACCTGAGACATCTTTCAATCAGTGATAGACATCAACTATGGCGAGATGAAATGCTAGATCAATGGTCATATTAACTTATCGATCATCTCTGCAGTTGGAAGTTAGAGATTATGCAATATTTGAAATGCACCAAGTACATCTCTTAGAGAAAACAGAAATAGGAGAGTGATTAATCTATACCAGAAGTTGAGTCCCTTGATATGCATGATCTTTGACACCCAAAGTACATATTTTAGAGAGAACCGAAATAGCAAAGAGGCGAATCCATGCGAGAAGTTGTCCTTTGGTGTTTGCATACTTCTTCTTTTCCTTCCTCTTTTTTTTTTTTTTTTTTTTCCCCCATTCTATCTATGTTTACGTGTATATACAGGTTTACAAGGACTAGTAACAACTTGGTTAAATGTTTGTTGGACTTCCAGGTATATTCTAAAAGTGACGATCAGTCGTAACTATGTCAGCAACATTGTGGAGTATCAGGATTTCTTGGTAATCTCTTTTTTACTTTGTTTGTGTAGAATCTTGCTTTCGGAAGCATGAAGTGGATGCCAAAAAAATTGGCAACTCATCCACTTGTTTTCAAAATGGGACTTCCACCAAGTGTTTCAGATATATAGAATATTCATCTCCACTACATACAAATTAAGAAGAGGGATCATCATCATCTAACCCTTATCCCAACTAATTGGGGTTGGCTACATGAATCTTGTTCGGCCATTTCACTCTATCGAGAGAGAGAGAGAGAGAGAGAGAGAGAGAGAGAGAGAGAGAGAGAGAGAGAGAGAGAGAGAGAGAGAGAGAGAGAGAGAGAGAGAGTTTTATGAGACTGTAGCAATCAAACTGAATGAATGAATTCAATGAGCATCATTCTTCTCAATCTCTCCACTCTCAAGAATTATCATCCCAAGCTGGGTGGAAGAAGTGGAGACGTGCCTCTGGAGTTTTGTGAGATTGTTGGGCAATTAAGGAACAACATGTTCATAGAATTATCTTTTAGCTAAAATGATTATGCTGAGATGGATGAGTGGCAAGACGAGGAAGGATAGAATTAGAAATGCATGCATTCGAGGGAACTTAGGAGTAGCACCTATTGGTAGTGCGATGAAGGAAAGTAGATTTAGATTGTTTGGCCATGTGCAATGGAGACCAAGAACTGCATTAGTTAAGAGTGAGCCAGTTCAAGTTGAAGGCTTTGAAAGGCCAAGGGGAAGGCTCGAAAGGATGTCGATGGAGGTATTAAGAAAAGACTTGATGACCTATGGTTTAACTGAGGATATGGTCCTTGATAGGGTGGAATGGCAGAACCAGATTCATGTAGCCGACCCAATTAGTTGGGATAAGGCCTAGATGATGATGATGGTGTATATTAATGATATCAATAAGTAAATAATAACAATGGCCTGCAAGATACATCTCAAAATTTTCAAAGTATTTTTTTTCCCTATATTGTATTGACAACATTTTTTTTATTTTTATTTTCATCAGGTTCGCAACTATACACCACTTCCGTCAATCAACAACAGCATTAAGGTTAGTAAGATTTTCTTGCAAGGTTTGCTTTTATGTTGTAGCATTTACAGGTACAGAAGGTAAATTTTGCAAGGATAATGGGCTATACTTGTTATGGTTTGCATAGGCCTTCTTTTCTTCCTTTTTTTTTTTTTTTTTTCTTTTTCTTTTTCTTTTTTCAATCATGCAGTCCTGTCTTTCTGTGGTATTAATCTCTGTCTGGAAGACAATTTAGGTCACCAATCCCAATAAATGTCAATATTTGTACCCCCATAAGTAGGGGTGCAAATCGGATTTGTTCAACCCAAACCCGAACTTTGCGTTGTGTTGCGTTGAGGTTGGTTTGAAAATCCCCAAACTGACCTTTAACCCCACCTAGGCTTGGGCATAGGGCTCATGCAAGTTTGATATGCATGATTATCGGACCACCACTATATTTTGTCCATTGCATATTAACATTGCAAACTACTTGATGAATGGCACGGGTCTTTGATGCATGTACTGTCCATCTAGATCTCAGGCATGTGTACCACCCACTCACTGTAGGGGCTCTTCATTGAATATTCATTAGTCACAACCCACGAGTCATTAGAAAGGCCAGAATTGTCTACGACCTGCTTTACAGTCCACACAACAACCAAACTCTATGGGGCCCACCATGTCGTATTTCTGATATCTGTCATCCATTTCTTTAATTTTGTTTGTTTATGGTTAGATGTTTCATTTTATATATTAGTGTACTAGGTTCAGGTGTTTACCCCACCCACCCCAATCTTACCTGACCCAACCCAAATTTAGATAGGGTTGAGTATTCAATACAGTGGATTGGTTGTGCCTTGGGCCAACTCTTGAGTTTGGTTTGGGCCTAGATAACCCAACCTGCCCGATTTGCACCCCTATCTACAGGCGAGTAATAGATGCAGCTTCTTCCAGAACAGAGTGAAGCACTTATTACTAGTTTCTTTTTTGGAGTAGATATAGATAAAGATGTAGACTGAGTTTTCCATATCTGATGTAGACTGTGACCATGCAAGATCATTAGCATCTTAAGATTTTCATTTGACTACCATGATTCTGACACCTTCTTGTGCAGATGGAAGTTGGAATTGAAGATTGCCTGCACATTGAGTTTGAGTACAATAAAAGCAAGTAAGTTTTGATGTCTTAGAATATGTTGGGCAGGATTTCACCTAAGCACTGCAACTAAAGTTTCAAATGAAGAATTCTCTATGATAATTGGAGTTTCCCATTTCCAGATATCACCTGAAGGATGTTATCATTGGCAAAATATATTTTCTCCTGGTAAGAATCAAGATAAAACACATGGAGCTTGAGATTAGACGTCGGGAATCGACAGGATCGGGGCCTAACACATACGTTGAGACGGAGACCCTTGCGAAGTTTGAGTTAATGGATGGTGCTCCCGTCAGAGGTATATCCAGCACCTTTTCAAATATCTATACATGCTTCTATTCAGAGCATAGTTCTAAAACTCATCTAGTTGCTTGAAACTCAGCTGAGTCGACTTGATTCAGTTGTATTTTTAGTTGAATCACCTTTTAAGCGAATGCACTTTGCAGACCTAGTTTTGCTGCTTCAAATGGGAGAACATTTTACTCTAGTCTAATGATATTAGCATTTTTTGTGTATATTTAGTAGAGTATTACATCACATTCGTTGAATTTTACTGCAAGCATATGTTTATTCATGGAGTATACGTAGTTTTCTAAACAATTACCTAGTTGCTGCAAGCATATGTTTTTTCATCAAGTGTATATAGTTTTTTAAACAATTCCTCAAACCATGGATTCCATGCCAAACAGTGGAAAAAGGAATAAGGTTTTCCTTTGATGTGACGATTTGTGTTGTTTCGATAGCAAAAAAAAGGTGGATTCCACCTAGCAATCGTTACACTTTTCCATAATTTTGATTCTTTGCGCAAGAAACTAGGTGAGTATTGTGAGAGGAATAGATTTCCACCTGCTACCTAAACAAGAATTCAAAATTGGAATCCATGTTTCAATAGTTCATTGAAATCATCATTGGATTGCTACTGTTATTTCCTTCCTTTTAACTTGGATTCCACGTATCCAAACATGCTCTTAGAGACATTTCTCAGCACTCCCCTCCAACTAGTCTGAACATCAATTGTTGCCCAGTTTGGCTCACACCTATAGCTTTTCCCAATCTTTCTGTAAATTGATGACGTACTTTTCATATCCTCATCATTTACAGAAAATTAAATTAAATTGTTTCCAGACGTACTTTTCATATCCTCATCACACCTATAGCTTTTCCCAATCTTTCCACGTATCCAAACACGCTCTTTCTGAACATCAATTGTAAATCTCTCCCCCCCCCCCCGATAAATTAAATTGTTTCGATGAAAACTGGAATAGCCTATCGTAGACTAAAATCATCTGGACCTTTTTCCATTCACAATAGAAAAAGCTGTTATCCTCATTGTTTGTAGTATCGATATCATTATATGTATTGCTAGGAAACATGTATTGATATTACCAATACCCCGAAATCTATCGTGACTAAGGGAAAATGGTAGAATTTCTCAATGAAACTTCAGGAGATGCTAAATATACGCATATTTGCATATTTAGGAATCCAATTGCAAAAAAGGCGCATACGTAATAAGTTTCCCTTTAATGGGAGCCTAAAAGCATGTAACATTGACTTAGGGAAACATTGGGCAAACATGGGGAAAATAGTGGAATTTTTTAATGATACTTCAAGAGATGCTAAAACACACATATTTGCATATTTAAGAATAAAATAACAACAAAAAAGATGCATATTTGCATATTTAGGAATGGACCGAAAAGCATACATTGTTGACGCAAGGAAACATTGGGGAAACATAGAGGAATTGGTAGATTCATACATCCATCCATGCATGCACCTATATACATACAAACACACATGCATGGTCCATCCACCCATCTAACCATACAACCATCCTTGCATGCATGCATACGTACATACATACAATGACACATACATACATACATACGCACATGCATGATCCATCCATCCATCCATGTATTCATACAAACATATACATCTTATCCATCCACCCACCCAACCAACCATCCAACCATGCATCCATCCATTCCTCCATATATACATAGATACATCCATCCACGATCCCTCCATCCATTCATTCGTGCATACATATACACACGTACAACCATGCACTAATACGAAAGTTTTGAAATGGAAATTGATTTTAATAAACAGATTTTTGGCGATATTGATACATTGGTGATTCTATTGAAATATTACAGATACATTGGTGATTCAAGCAACACTTGGAATTTACATTGTAAAAAACATTGGCGATGCATTGGTGATATCGATACATTGGTGATACTTAGTGATATATCGGTGATATATTGTAGATAACTGGAATTTCTGATGCTGCAAGTGTTATCACCATCGCCATGGCGTTACCAATAATATTGGCGATATTAGCGATAATATCGCCGATACTCGGAACAATGGCTACTCGGAACAATGGCTATCCTTGATGAGATGAGACGCGGATTGTATTGCCATTAGCAACGTTGCTACTGGTCGATGCTATGTGGGCTCGCTAATCATGTATGTGTTTTATCCCATGCTCTCCAACCATTTCGGCAGCTCATATTAGGGCATGAGCTCAAAAATGAGGCAGATCCAAATCTCAGGTGGACTATACCATAGGAAAATAGTGTTGATTTATCCCATGCTCTCCAACCATTTCGGCAGCTCATATTAGGGCCCACTGTAATATTTATTTGCCATCCAACCTATTGATTAGGTTACACATACCTAGATGAAGGGAGAATACAAATATCAGCTTGATCTAAAACTTTTGTGGCCCCCAAGAAGTTTTTAGTGGTGGGCATTCAATCACCACTGTTCCCGTGGTATGGTCCACTTGATATTTGGATTTGCCTCACTTTTAGGCTCATGTTCTAAAATGAGTTGGCAAAATGGATGGACTGTGTGGATAAAATACATACATCAGGGTGGCTCCCACAGAGCACAGTCCAATAGCGAGCCGCAATGGGCAGTGTCAATATGCAATCTGCATTTGATGAAATCATAGTTCTTAAACTCGAGGGGTTGACTTGAAACTTGGACAGGTAAACTTGAATCTACGAGATATCAAGCTGAGTCCATGCGAAACTTGCTCCTAGGTCTGAATTGATGGTGACTCAGGATGACTTGTTGAGTCAACGTGGCACAACTCACTGTGACTCGAACTGAGTCACTTGGTGAGCTATAGTGTGAACATCAATAAAATGTAAATGGGGAGGGAGGGAATCGTACCCAGGACCTCTACAATAGTTATGTTAAATATGTATTTCGTATTAATTATGTTAAATATCTATCCTGAACCCTAACACTTTTAAATGTCTAATTATCAAATATCGAGTGGAGTTGGGTTGAGTCTTTGTGTCAACTCGACCCAGCTGAACATCGAATCAAATTTTCGGGTGTTCAAGCTGTGGATGAGATTACCATGAAGGTAGAGGTTCATAAACTAATGTCAGATTTCATGTGCTTGGGCCATCTTAAAACAGCATGAGGATGCCTTTTATGTGCCTGACCACACCTCTGAGTCCCATGCAGCTGGTGGGATTGCATTATTTCTTTTGTTGTCAGACAACTTTTCCTACTTATTAATCCTTTCCCCAAACGTGACAATGTGGCATGCTTCTCGAGATCCAAGCCATTCATCTGGTGGGGCACCATATGCTGTGGCATGAAAAGTCAGGCCAATCTGTTCTTTAAGTGGGCCACACATGTATGTGAAATGAAAGTTATTTCTTAACTGTCCCTTCCATACACTTGGACCACCAGATGAAAGGACTTGCCTGGTTGTCTGGGCCACTTACATACAGTGGGGCCTTCTGATGAACAAACTGGATCTTGGACAAATGCCACATAATGTACGTGGCCTTCTGATGAACAAACTGGATCTTGGACAAATGCCACATTGTTATGTGGGTGGAGTGGGATCCTGACTCTATTTTCAGGAATAACCATCACATTTCTCTTTCTTTAGCAGCTCAATGATTTTGTTCAATATCTCTAGCTAGCACCCCAGACCTCACCAATATGCTGAATGAACGTCCTTTGAGACTACATGATCGCTTGATTATTATTAAAATTACCATTTTTCCATTGATCAAAAACTATTTTGAAATCCTAAATGTAGTAAAATCAATAGCCCCTGTCACTGCCAGTGAAAACATTAGGGCATGTTTGGATTGGAGGATTCCATGGTGCAGCATTGGAATTTTATTTCCCATGACACCATGCAAAGTTGGATTCCATTTTCATGGTCTTGTTTAGGTAGCAGGTGAAAATTCCAATCTACCCACAATAATGGCCATATTCATTTCTCGATAAATGTGTAATTCAATAAAGATGTGAATCTAAGCTTGGAATCCATGGCTCTGTGTTCTGCAGCTTCCAATGCCTGTATTAGTGACTGCTGACATGGTGTGCGTGGGTGTTTTTGCAGGTGAATCGATCCCAATCCGACTGTTTTTGAGCCCATATGAACTGACACCGACATATCGCAACATTAATAACAAGTTTAGCGTGAAATACTATTTGAATCTTGTTCTTGTGGATGAAGAGGACCGGCGCTATTTCAAGCAGCAGGAGATTACCATGTATCGCCTTCTAGAGACTTCTTGATTTCTGGGGCTTGCAAGCTCGGCATTCCACCTGAGAAAAGGAAAGAAAAAAAAAAAGGGAAAAGAAAATCATACAACACCTTTAGGGCCCGTTTGGATACCACCGAATAAGTTACTTTTTCTACTTACAGCAGTAGATAAGTAACTTATTTCAGACAAGTTTGGTTTATGATTAGTTATACGTAGTTTTTTTTTTTACTTGAAAAAGTACCTAAATCACTTAAGTTGAATTTTTTTAAAAAGCTTTTCTACTTTTCATAAGTTTGCTGAAGAGATGCATCAAGAGAGATGGAAGAGGAGAATCTGATAAGTATGTTTTTTTACCAAACATACTTATCTTCTTAATGAGTAGAAATTAAGATAAGCTACGTGTGGCATAAGTAACTTGTCTTAAGCAACTTACTATCCAAATGCCCCCTTAATTTAATAGGGAGCTTATTTCAGTTTTAAGATGGCTGTTTTGGCTGTTGTTTTGACGGAAGCACTTCCTTGTGATTACTGTTTGATGTTAATGGTGCAGCAACCATTTTTATAATTTGATTTTAGCAGGTGTTTGGAACGTTGAATGCCTAACAAACCAAAACATTTATATGGGAGGAAAAAACATCTCCATAGAGACCGGGCTTGGAAATGAGTCTCGAGGCTGTGTGGGTTTTGGACGTAAGGGCCTGACATGACAGTCAGCTTGCTGGGCCTGGACATTGATACTTATGTGATTATTTTTGGACGTTTAAGGGCCTGGCATGACAGTCAGCTAGCTGGCCCTGGACATTGACACTTATCTAGGGAGCTGGGTCTAGTTTGCCATGTAGCTAATCTTAATATATGTAGGGGTGGCAATGGGCTGGGTTTGAGTAGGGTATAGTGTTCTCCAAAGCCATAACCGCTGATGGGTGCTGCACCTATACCCTTGTGGAGCCGCCAGAAATGGGCACCCATACCATATTTCACTATTTGAAAATTTCTAGAGAAAGTGCCAGCTTCTTACGCGTACCATTATTATTATGAACTAGTATTTGTACATTCGCCATCAGTCATCTACCGCTAAAAAAAGTTCATCTTCTATGTTCCAATTTTCCTTCTTAGGTGCTTTAGGGCCCACCTTGGTGTGGCTTTGCCATCCAACATGAACATCAAATGAACCCCATCATGATGATAGGATACCCCAAAGCTGAGGACAATCCAATCGTTAAGTGGGCTACACCATAGAAAACAATGGACAAAATGGCTTCACAGGACCTGCTATGGATCTAGAAAATGGATTTAAAAAGTCTGATCAATCACTACAGATATGGATAATCCATTGCGATTATACTAAAAATGTCCAATCATCGACATCCATTGAGGATGTCCCATCTTTCATGTTTCATCCTTCAAAACAGTTTTATCCTAACTGTCCAATTGATGTCTAAAGAAATGGATGATACATATTGTCAAATCACTTAAATCAGACTACTGTAACGTCTGGTGCCATTCTTGATGTAGTTTGATCATTGATATGGACCATCCATCGATTGGGGCCATCCTAGATGATTAATTCTTCTCAAATCACTTAAATCAGATTATCCTAACCATATGATCAATGACAATAGAAATAGATGATCTAGAGATTGATTATATTAGAAGATGTATGATCATTGATATGGATCGTTGTCATGTGGGGTCAGTCATATGATTAATTGATATAGAGATGGACGATCCATATCGATTACACTAAAAACGTCTGATCGTTTATATAGACTCTACGTCATGTGCGTCCCACCCCCGAGTGCCAAGCCCTCTAAAATCACTTTGTTTGGAAAGATAGAAAAGGTCTAAGCTTTGATATGAACAGTCCACCATAAGGGCCCAACTAGGACGGCCATCCCTCTCAAATTCAATTGATTGAATGGTCCTGACCATCGGATTGGTTATTTGGGAAATAGATGGTCAGTATAATAGAGAGGTTTAAGCATTGAATTGGATCATCCATAGGTCCCACCTTTGATTATCCATCCCTCTAAAATAACTTTGATTGTTCCTTACCATCCAATTATTGGTTTGTGAAATGGATGATACATATCGAATAAACTAGAAAGTTCAAGGTATTGATGTGGCCTGTTAATCATGTGTGTGTCCACCTTATGTTGTCCCTCCTTATCAAATCATTATGAGAATGATCGGATTAGTGGTTTGGGAAATGGATGGTCTACATTGAGTACACAAAAAGCCTGAGCATTAATGTAATACCCCGTATTTTAATCAAAATAATCAAAGCTTAATGAAGATGAATCTAAAACCAAAACAACTAATCATGACTCCTATGAAAATAATCTGAAATGACCAAATTACCCTTAGAACTTGAAAAGTAATGGTTAAGGATAAATATAGCTAAATCACCACTTTCACTAATCTTGTAATTACCAAACCAAAAAGATAAATCATTATGATACCATACATCATACACAAGCAACCTCACTTCTCAAATCATTCTACAAATAGCCAGATTTACCAAATAAGCTTTAGACCACTAGTTAGTAGACTGTCAATTACAAATCTATAGAAAAACATTCGTCTAAGTTGGATTAGCATCTCAAATGAATCATTCAATTATGAGCTGCAAGTGGCACATGAAACTATGTGAAGAGCCTTGGCTAAAAATAAAAACTTTCTAGATTTTTCCTTCAAAAGAGGTAGTTATGCCATTTTGGCATTATTCAATGTTAAAGATTGTGCACCGATGGATTGCGGTCAAATAGCAGACACTAACCTTAATCAACATTCCACGAATAATCTTATAACTACAATCCCGAGTGATGATCAGTCACCGTTGAATCAATTACTTAGCCGTATCCGTCAATCAACACGACCAAAATATGAATTGAGTATCACCTTGCGTAGATCAACATTTGAAGTAGTTATTTCATGGCTAAGATCGTTCATGTCACTACAAAATGCATCTCAAAATCTGAGATCAATCACCTCTTATATTAGCAAGTCATTAGTCTCGTTTTTAGGACAACCATTCCCTAGAAATGACTATAAATACTCTTTTCTATCCGTCCCATCTCCCCATACAAATTTTGCTAATTAATTACATACTAGAAAGTATCAATGAGAGTGGATTGAAAAAGAGACTGCTTGAATTAGGGATTTGGTGCTAGTAGTTGTAGTGAGTTGGTGAACACTTGGAGCTGTTTAATCCTCCAATTCTAGTCATTCAAGCCTAGTTGAAGATAATCTACTTCTAATGTTGTAAATTTATGATAGATTATAAATTTCCTTAAACTCATTTGTTGTTGTTTGAATTGAAAATAGAAAAATTAGAGTATTCCCAATTCCTTGATTCTAGAGGTACATAAGTTAGAAGAATTCCAAATCTAAGCTGAATGTTTTTTTTTTTTTTTTCCAAATTACTATCTATCAATCTTTGATAGATATAGTTAGTGATTATTGAAGTTATGTTAAAATTTTCTATAGTACTAATTGGTAGATTTCCTTAATTATCATGATCTTTAAGTTGAATGTTACTAAGTTGATCACAAGCTTGATGTATTACCTAAATTGAGTGAAAATCATAATGTTATAATTCAACTATATTATTGAGTTGGTAGAAATTATCTAGACCTAATTAAGTTGTTGATCAAATCTTATGTTTAAACCTCAATTGTATTATTGTAATGTTATATTATGATAACATGTGTTTTCAACTGTTACTTGATAGCTTATCATTAGAAGGATTTGCATCAAGCTCTGAGAAATGTTTGGCCGGTAGACTGCTTACCTTTGGAGTGATCTCACAGACTTATTCGATCGACCAAGATAAAACACAATCAAGTCTACCGGATAAGTCTCACTTAAGGTTAATCATTTATTTAGTAGAATGGATTGATTGTTCTCACACACGTCATTGGATCTAGTGTACCATAATATTAATTGGTTTGTAGTCGTCACTTATAATCATTAGTGTAAAACATAATTCTACATACAAAGACTCATCAGCCGAGCATGGCAGTATGGGAAATTATGTCCAAGTTGTTGGCTTATCTGGGTGACGAGATCTTCGTAGTGACCAATGAACATTAATGGAGGTGTCAGCTTACCATTTATCAAGTTAATCTTAGGTGATGACCCTTACCTTGCTGATTTACATACTATTGGGCATTATATCGTACATTTGAAACGATTGATTTACAATTGATATTGGGTGACGAACCTTGATTTGGATTAGGATACACTGGCGACGAAGCATGTAATCCTGCTTACTTGACTCTTGATAATTGTACTACTCTACTCTCCCTAATATGCTGTTTGAATTTAGATTAATAAAAGATTAGTTAAAGCATGCATACATGACATATGAGTATTATCGGGTGTCTGATTGACTGTTAAAGACTAGTGTATTGTTCGAACGAGCCTCCTTTCTTTGTATATGCATTATCAGGTGCCTAGTTAACTATTAAAGACCATTGTATTGTTCGAATGACCCTTGTTTCTTTGCATGCGCCTTATCGAGTGCCTAATTGATTGTTAAAGATCAGAGTACTATTCGAACAATCCTTATTTTATTCTCGGGACATGTATTTGCATATCATGACTTACATACATTTAATTAACTAGATTTAGAGAATTGATTGCTATATTGCTCTCATTGTACTTGATTGTATTGATATTTTGAGAAATTTAAAGGAATGATAACACCGAGTTAATTACTCATTCACTGTCGAGATGGCGTTCCAAAACATCAATTCAGATGTCTATGATGTAGGCGTCATATAAACGGTTGTACTGGAGGAGGCATACACAGATCCAGTGGAGGAAGTACCTACTTTCATCTATAAGAGGGACCAACAGTTCCGCAAGTTATCTGTTTTCCACGATTTTGAGTAGATAGATGGAACATTAAACAATGGGTTATTTGAAATTGTATTTGTGACGTAATGAGATTACCACATCTGCACTTGTGGAAGCTTAACGGAGCTAATGAATAAAGGCTATGTCCTTGGAGGGTGATTATTACCTATTTAAAATTTATGCCTATCTAAATTCAGATTACCTAACTTAAAACTAATTTTCAATTAAACTAATCAAGACAATTTAATTATAAGGCTTTTAAGCCAATAGAAGGTTCAATCACATAAACTATAAGGGTCTGTTTGGCCAGCTGCATTAGGATGGATTAGATGGTACAAACTTTCTAATTTTACATTCTAATCCTACAATTGTGTTTGGTTAGGACGGTCAATCAATGACCAATTGAAGCTTTGGAAATTGTATCATCACGTTAATGATTTAAAGATGAATTTGGCACATCCACGACACATCTCATCCCATGACGGTTATAGATTTTAAAATTTTTAATGATGTATTGGTTGGTGTTACATAATAATGAATGTGTTATATCTACACCGTCTATCCATTTTATGAGATCATTTTAACACATGGACTTAAAAAAGAGATAGATATGATGTTCAAGTGAATCACAACATAAAAGGCATTGGGAATTGGAGTTTACTATTGAAAATGTCTTAAGTCCCACAGAAGGTTTGGACCAATTTGATATTTGTTTCTTTTCCATTCATCCAGATCCATGTGAACTCATGGACAGGTTGGATGACAAATAAACATCATGGTGGGCCTTATTACGATTTCAACGATATGAAACATTGTTCCCATTGCTCTTTGTGGTGTGGCTTGTAAGTGCTATATTGTATAAAGCACACATTTGTTTGTCAAATTTCATTTAGACAAAACAACTTATGATGTGATCCGTCTAATGTAGATCAAGATGGAAAGTTCAAGTCTCAAGTCAGTCAAGTTCAACATCTACTATGGAGAGCTTACCGAAGTACAAGTTATGAAGTTGGAAAGTTCAAGCTTAAATGAGTTCAAGTTCTATTATACTTCAAGTAGAAGATCAAGATATATCTTCAACATACTTCAAATAGAAGATCAACTACATGTTCTATTACAGAATCAAGAAGAAAAACAAGTTTCAAACTTCAATGTTCACTCTTCTTAGGTATAACAGACCTTAAAAAGATCTTATACTTAGGTACTTTAAAAGACAAATTTATATGAATTTTTATACTTAGGTTAGGCTTAAGTTTGACTAGTCTAGGCTTAAGTTCAACTAGTATAAGTTGTGGCTCAACCAGTGTAAAAAATCTTCGACCAATCCAAGTTTAAAATCCAAAAAATGAATATTTTTATTGCTTTCTTGACCAGCTAAGTAGACTGCTCGACCAGTCGAAGAGAGACATTCGACCAATCGAGGGTTTCTCAACTCGAAGTCTAGCAGCTAAAATCAGACACCCTTGACCAGTCGAAGCCCATACTCGACTAGTTGAGCATTACATTTAACCAGTCGAAGAACGATTTTATCCGATCGCGTTCAAAATTTAAAATTTGGTTAGATTTTATACGAGTCGAAGGAGACCTTAGACGAGTCGAAGCAAAAAAATTTCAGCGTATAAATAGAGGCCTTAACTTAATCCGAAATTACCAATCAAAGGTAGTAAAAGCTTTCATCAAAAGAGAGAGAGAGAGAGAGGAGAGAGAGAGAAGTCATCACTATCTTCAAGATATTGCACAATAATTTAATATTTTGTTTAAATAGCCTTTTGTTTTAATTCCTTATTCTATTTTCATGAATCTTATTCTTTAAAGAGAATAATTGCACTTCTTTAAAATCTTGAAGAATTCAGTAGTATTTGGTTCGAATTAATTTAAAATTAATCTAGAACCTAGAACCTTTGTTTATATGACTGGACATTAAACATTCTATTTCAAGAGAAGCGGTTCTACAGGCTACATTAAGAGGTACGTCTTTAAGGAGAAGATAAGTACATTTTTATTCTTTGTATTTTAGTTTCTTTGAGATAGCCAGAAAATCTCATGTATTGATTTTGACTGAGATAGCTAGAAAATCTCTGTGTAGAGTTTTTGTTTGTGATAAGCCCTTTAAAATCACAACTATATCAGGTTTTAAGGTGATTCTGTGAAAACCTTGTTTATTGTGAAAGCCAATATCATGTGGTTTATGATTATTGAGAGTGGAGTAGGAGTGACTGTTTGAGAGCAGTTGATGTACACACCGAACCACTATAATTCTTGGTGTTTGTGGTGAATGTTTAATTTTTGCATATGTAGTGAATGATTGTAATTTATTTATACAACTATGATGAATGCTTGTAATAGATAACTCTATTGGATCTTGCTTTGGTTTGAAATCTTGATCTTTACAATTGTTCATGAAATAAGGTTGTCCTGCTTAAATTTTGTTTTGGGTGTAGGTTATCTTACGAACTAAGTTTGAATCAATTTTTCAATACAAGTGAGAGTTTATTTTCTAATTTATTTATTATTTCAGCAAGTTTATTTTTATTCGACATAGTCCTATTCACACCCCTCTAGGATGGTTAAGTTTTCCCTTTTCATGATCCACTTGAGCTTTGAATTTGCCTCATTTTTTATTCTCATGACCTAAATTGATCTCACCAAATGAATGAATGGTGTAGATATAACACTTACATCATGGTGGGGCCCATAGAAGTTGGTGACGTAAACACACCGGTGGTGTGCGACACTCCATGCAATCTGCTTCCAAAAATTCTCTATAACATCCAAACTTGTCTATATAGTATCCTGAATCAGGGTGTAAACCATAATCCCAAACAACGAAACGAAATTGGTGTGTTACTCTTTAATCCACCAACAATCCCTGACATCCATATTTATTACCTACATTGCAATTTCATCCCATATAATCCTCCTTAATGCAACTGGCTAAACAGGCCCTAATATATTTGTAAATAAGCAACTAGTCTATATCAAGATAATATATATATGTGAGTGTGATGTGTTATCTATCAACACTAGACATTCATTTAATTATGTATACATAATTTAAACATTCAAACTCACAAGTATAATTAAACAAATATACAAATGAAAATTTCAAACACAATCATATATAATGATTCAGTTACTTACCTACTCCACTCTTGGATGCACTTAACCCATGAGTGTATCGGATTTCACTATTAGAGGTTTTAAATCAGTTTCACCTCAAACCTTTACAACCCTACACAAGGACTCTAAAATTTGAGCTCTGCACAAGAGCTAAAACCCTACACAAGAAACTTGGGTTTTAGGCCTTGTGCATGAGCCAATGTCCTACATAAAAACCTAATCATTTAGGCCTTTCACAAGAGCTAAGATCCTACACAAGAATTTTGAGATTTAGGCTCTACTCTCAAGCAAAGTTTCTACACAAGAACCCAAGGATTTAGGCCCTACATAAAAACCTAAAAAAGTTAGACTCCACACTAAAGTCAAGGTCCTACACAAGAACCTATGATTTAGGCCCTACACAAAGGCTAAGGTACTACATAAGAATCTATTTTGAGTTTGGGTTAACAAACTCTTACCCTCAATCCCACACAAAGAAAGAGAGTAAAATATGAACTCCTATAATTGACAACTTGCTTATCGGATTAAATCCCTTTTGTAGCGCCTTCTTGGGTAGCTTGATTGTCACTCTCATGTGCTTCAATCAGCTCCCCAATGCTTATTCGTTCATGATGTCGGTGCTTTGCCAAGGCCTCACCTTTAAGATCAATCACCTTTTATATGATGCTCCCTTCGAGGTGTACAAGGTGATAGGAGGTTGGTTGAATCTCATACAACTAGTGAGAAGTTATTTTTCTTAGGAAATTTATCTAAATGGGTCTCCTAGAGTATTTGGACAATGGTTTGCCAAGATATCTTAAGTCAAATATTTAGAAAATGGAAGAGTTCAAGAACATCTCCAATGGTGAGGTTGGAATCCTCATTAGAGTTATAATCACAAGGAAAATGGCTTAAAACTCAATGAAATAGAGGCTTGGAATAATGAATATGAACATGGATTCTCCTAAGCTTCTATTGCCTCAAAAATTCATTAAAATGCCTAATAATCGATTGCCCTTTATAAAAAGTTTGAGCTTCAACAGTCAAAAAAAGCATAAAATGGCTTTATCAATGTCATCATAGGTTATTCAATGTTATCGAAGACATCTTCGATGTCATTAAAAGTTTTCTTAATGCTATCGATAAATCCAGATTTTATATGCTTTTCTTGCTGGTTTATATGTCATGTAATCAGTTAAGCCAAAGGAAGTTGAAGACCAACGACACAAGTGAAGTTATAGCCTCAAGGAGCAAAAGAATGACCCTAACTCTTGACACAAAAGCAACTTAAACCTCTGAATAATCTTAAACCTAATAAGCAAAACCTTTATTGATCATCCACTAAGTTATATGAGCCTAAATTGAGCACTCATAAATTGCCTTTAGAGGTCCCAAGTTATTGAAATAACCACATACAACAACTTTCGGTCCCATCGAACACCCTTTCGGTCCCACCAAAATTAACTAGAACAGGACAACAAGCTCAGTGGTGAATTTCATCCTAATTCGGCTACAGCTAGACAGACCTTCAGCTGAACTTCGTGTCACTGAAATGTGAATTCGGTTCTACCAAAAATGGTCAACAACCTCCTTGAAAAATAGTATAATTCGTTTCTAACCAGATAAACTTTCAGTTGGATTTGGTGCGACCGAATATCGGATTCGGTCCGATCAAAGTCACCAAATATTATCCAACAACATTTATAGTTTTTCCACAGGCTAAGCCGTTATAAATTTATTAAAACTTTTTCCTTATAAATCTAACAATTAGATTTTTATGGAGATGATGGATTTTGGTATTTTAGAGACTTTAATACACCCTAAGTTCTACCGAACATCTCAGGCTCTGTCCCAATGAGACTCATGCTATCTTCTTAGTGATTCTTCACTCTAATGAGTATTATAAGCTCATCTATAAAAAAAATATTGATTTTAACCATTCTCTAAAGTTTTAGACACCATTTCTATTGATAAATCCAAGTGTTGATCAACATCTAGAGTATCTATCTAGGTGAATCCTCTAAGTATTACAACTTTCCATTAGTTGTAAGAGATTCTGTCCAACCTCCTATCACATTGGTCACCTCAAAGGAGCACTACATGTAAGGTATTTGATCATGTATTTGAAATCTTGGCAAATCATCGACATCATGATTAGGGGATCAAAATGGGAGCTGATTGAAGTACGAGAGAGCATCGATTAAGAAATCTAAGACAACACATCAACGGGGCTCAATTCAATAAGTGCTATTAAGTGAGTCCATGCTTTCTTTCCTTGTGTAGGATTGAAGATAAGTGTTTATGACCCAAACTTGAATAGATACTTGTGTAGGACCTAGGTTCTTTTGCAGGGCCGAATCCACCGGACATAAGTGTGTATGTGTTAGCCTTCGTAAGAGTCTCCAACAGGAGTAAACGTCAGTCCTTATATTATGATCGATGTTCATGGTGAGCCTATAGAAAACTGCATAAGTCTCCAAGGGAGCCGATTCTTGTGTAGGATTGTAAAAGTTAGAGGTGAACCTAATTTAAAACTTTTAAGATAGTGAATACCAGAACATGACTTTAGAATGACACCTCTGGTATGTTAGAATATTTTTAAGTCACCACCAGCTAAATTATGGCTTCAAAATCTATGGTTGGACGAGATATCTAAGAAACCTTCAATTAGAATGATTCCTATAATGATCTGTATCATAGATGTTGGGTAAAGGCTACAATTATGGAAAAGGAAGGGGTAGGCATCAATTTTCCCTCATATAATGTACAGTTTCTACTTGGCAGGATTTTATTAATTTCTTCAGGGATTCTATAATAAATTATTAGATGGTAAAATTAAAGAAAAGTTAGAAATAAATTAAGAGAACTGCTTGGAAAGTGTGAAGTTGGAATTGATTTGTCTTGAAAAGGCGAAGAAAATGAAAAAATCAGACTCTTTTTTAAAAGAGATGATTGTAAATTCTCAATCGTACACTTACTTTTCACTTGAGTTGCTTCGATGATCGATTATTATGAAGATTACCAGTGCGTTTGTATAGATGGACTCAGAAAAAATCTTAGCTTTTACTTTATATCACCCCTCAACAACTGCCCTCACATTTTCTAATAGCGGGCATTTTGGGTGTATGTTTTCATAGCATTTTTACACCTCTTCTAACCTTATCATGTTCCAATTAGGTTCTTAAGGCTAAAAAAAAATCAACAAGGTTTACCTATTAAGCCAGATTATGTAGAGGTTTAAATATTATTTTGGGTCAAGGGTTAGGGTCACTAAGACACCTCATTTACTTATTTTTTGCTCTTTAATGCTCTTGTATTCCTGTGTCTTCGATCTTCAGCTTTTAAAGGCTCAATCGACTACATGACACAAAAACTCACATGATTGACAAATAAGATGCACAAATCAGTGCACTAGCAATTTTATCCCTAAATGTTCAACTATTGCGGTTGTAACAAATGATATCAAAGCTCCATAGTCAAATAGGAAACCCTACATTCGATGAAATTATTTTTAGCTTCTAGTTATTTAGTAGGTGTGTCGCTGTAAACCTTGGTCTAAGTTGACATTTGTCTGAAAGAATGCCCTCCTTGAGAATTTGTGAGTTGTGACGTTTGCCAAGGCCGATTATGTTGGTTTTGTGATAGTCATGAAGGCATGGAATAAGATGCCGGAGGATATGAGTGTAAGAATTGAGACGTCTGAAAAGACTAAATAGACTATTAAGTTGGTGTAGAAGATGATAGTTGAGGGAAAGGCTGATGAAGCAGCAACATCTGCTTGTAGTCTTTGAGATGGGTCTTAAAAAACTGTGCCTTGGGCCCATACTTCCCATAATATGTGCAATTACCTACAAAAGGTCACTTCTGGCTGTTTGGTGTCGTGGTTGGGAGATTAACCCGTTGCTTCTTTTCTTACAGTTATTATTGAGTGAGTACGGTCCTATTTTGATGCTCTTTCAACTGTGCACGGGACCGTTCAATGCCTCTTTCAACTCGCAAGGCTTTATTGATAATTTTAGAGTATTTCTTGATGTTTACATGATAAAATCGAGTCCTAATGTTCTGATGAAGACCCTCTTCAAAATTCTAAATTTTATAGTCTCCGTCTTCCACTACTTTCAGGGCATATCTGGATAATTTAGTGAACTTCGCCTCATACTGAGCTGTTATCATAGCCCCCTACTCCATTTTCATGAACTCAACCATCTTCTGGGTATGATAAGCTATGGAAAAATATTTCTCATGAAACTTATTATTGAATTCACTCTAAGTCCATGCATAATCCGTTGGAATTAATCTTTTAACTGATCTCCACCAAACATCAACTTTACCTTGAACAATGAATATTAATAACCCAACCATCTGGTTCTCTAGACAATTTATTACTTCTAGTATCTTCTTAACTTGTGCCAATCAGTCTCAGTTAATGTCAGATCTAAGGTGCCTTTAAACACCGATGGATGCAATTTTGTAAACTTCTCAGGTAGGTCTACTTTATTAGATTGCTCGTATTTAACTAATGTTGGATTCCACTGGCCATGAGGTGCCTAATTTAAGTTTGTCATCATATTCCATTGGGCTGTGAACTGTTCTTGCTGTTGCTTGATCATTGCCACCATCTGAGTTATCAATCCAAATGCGGCATCCCACGGTTGTGAATTAGATTTAGCGAAATGAGCACGTATAGCCTCCGGTGCCGGAAGTTGAATACTTATCTCAGCAACACCCAACTTAACTGTTGGAGTGGGAGATGCCGGACTTTATGTCTCATTTACTTCGACAATATTCTCATCTTGCTCTCTAATTGTTATTTCAGATTCTACCTGAATATTAAGATCCACTACCAATTCATGAGGGACAGTAACACTATTTGATAGTACAATATTACGGATTATGAGCATCTTCTTCGATAATGTCCTACAAAAAGGGACTAAAGTCTAGTAAGAGTGGTCTCTGCTGTCTATTTCTATTCAGCAGAACACTGTGGATTAAAATAAGAGTGGTTACTGCTGTCTATTTTTGTTCAGCAGAATGTTGTGGATTAAAATTTTCATTTGTGATTCAAGCTATCATACACAAATCAGTGTGTAGGTGGTATCTAAACTTAGTTCCTAAATTTTTGTTAGGCATTACAATTAAATTGGTGAATCCTAATAATAGAGTTCTTAATTTCAGAGTTCTACCAATTATATAAATATGTATGGGAACATAACCTACATGTCACTTTAGGTTTAATGAAATCTTGTATTCAATATCATTTTGTCACACTCTACAATTTAAATATAAAGTGTGCACCTTTAGTAACTGAGTTACCGTTCATGACTTATACATCAAGTGTAAATAAACTAACCTATAATACAATTTCTTAGAGGCATAGTTTAGATGCATTTTAAGTTCATATTAAAGTGTAACATTCATATATTCACGTATGTCATACAATCTTATACTTTCTCACTGCTACAACCATAACATTCTCAAACCATATCACCTAATCTGAAATTCAACTAAGTCCACCCATTTGAGACTTTATTTATTCATAAATATCCAACATTATTCAGAAAAAAAATATCTATTAACAAATATACAAACAATGTCTAATCATAAATGAGTATCACAAAGATATTTAGAAAATGTATGATCGACAGTTCTTATTAAGTAATTCATTCTATTAGTTCATCGTATCAAGTTCATCTTAAGATAAGTATGACCACTAATCCTGTGAGAATTCGCTATTTTAACCTTATTCTCTGGCATCTGATTTACATTTTCTGTCTCAACCATCTCTGTATGGTTGTCATTTAACAAACGTCAACTAGACAGGCTCAGTGAGTGAACTCATCATACTTCATGCTTGACACAATTAAAATATTATGTAGATATAAGTATAAGTGCAGATATGTCATAAAATGCATACCAAGTGGGATAATCATCCACTTGCTTGGGTTGGATATCTATTAATCCACATCTGCACTTGGTAAGCTTCTATTATATCAGATAGGCATAGATAAGGCCTGCATCTACTCTTTGAGTAGACTTCTACTAATCATGAGCATCTGAAAATAATTTTATCAGGAAACCATCTAGAAAAATCCCATAAGAACCTAGGCACGAAGTGTGCATGCAAGTCATTTAGAGCGGGCATATAGGAATTAATACAAAACATTATGTAATGCATGCTTAATGAACTATGTATTGATATACACAATCATCATATACATATCTCCATATGAGATGAAACAATGAATTCATAATGATAATGATATACATCTCCACATATACAATTCATAATGATAACAATTCATCATAGTCATTATATATCAACAACTCAACTTCAAATAGCAATACAACCAACATAGTAATTAACACAATCCATCTTAATCATACAATTATGAGGCATGTTAGGATTCACTCACTTGTACTTGGTAAAGATAAATCTTTTGAACGATCGTATATGTTTGAATTTAGGCTCCTTAATACATAATTTAAACCAAATCATGAATTGATCTAATCATTCCATTCGATGGAGCTCACCTTTGAGTAAATCAAGATGACCTGCCTTCATCCATTAATTGGTAATTAAATCAAAGTAATTTATTTTCATTTCACTTACATCATTACTATTCAAAATTTGTTAGATTAGTATAGGAGTCGATCAATTGTACTCGTTGATCGACCGATTTAGATCGAATACCCTCGATCGATCCATTTGATCAATTAGACATAGATTGAGGAAATCTGAATTTCATAAATTAAATCTCTGCACATTTTCTTTTTTCATACTCGATTGATCGAAACCATTCGTCAATCGATCAAGATGAATCATAATAAATTTAATTTGGACTATTTCAACAAGAAACGAATACGTTTGATTGGGGGAATTTATTCAATGATAAACAAACAAATAATGAGAGAACAATGACCACAAGATATCTATTCATTCAGAGTTCATTTACATCATCGGATTCCCTTGATTCTGAAAATAAAGTACAATCAATGCAATGCAATGAATGAAAGATAAGATAGTATAATGATGATTTTGGTAGCATTTCGACACTTTGATGTTCATCACCAAGGCGGAAAGGTTGTGCGGGCTTGAAATCTTTGATTTGGCCGTGCGATAGGTTCTAATCATTTTTCCATTCATTCTCGCAGTTGTATGGATAGATTCTTCTTTCTTCTGAAATTCTCTTTTTGTACTTTACATTTCCTTCATTTTCCTCTGAAGGTGGAGCGCACAAACTTTGAAATGTGGAGCTTAAATCCTTGAAATGTGGAGCTTAAATCCTTGAAATGTAGAGCGCACTACCCTTGAAATGTGAAGCACATTTCCTGTGAAATGTAGAGCGCACTTCCTGCGTTAGGACATGCTTCCATGGAGCAACCCTTGCTTTAGGACAAGTCCCCATGATGATGGTGCAAGAGGCTTTCTTCAAGACATGTTTCCTTAGATATGGCGTGAAATCCATGCATTTGGACATGTTCCCTCTTCAAATGGCACAAAGGGCATGTTTTAAGACACGAATCCATGTAAAGTGGCGCAAGAGCGATAGGTTTTGATCATCTTTCCATTCATTCTCCCAGTCATATGGACAAATTTTTCTTTCTTCTGGAATTCTCTTTCTATACTTCACATTTCCTTCATTTTCCTCTGAAGGTGAAGCGTACAACCCTTTAAATGTGGAGCGTAAACCCTTGAGATGTGGAGCGCACAACCCTTGAAATGTGGAGTGCACTTCCTACGTTAGAACACGCTTCCATGGAGCAACCCTTGCTTTAGGACAAGTCCCCATGATGATGGTGTAAGAGGCTTTCTTCAAGACATGTTTCCTTAGAGAATAGTGTGAAATCCATGCATTTGGATATGTTCCCTCTTCAAATGGCGCAAAGGCCATATCTTAGGACATAAATCCATGTAAAGTGACGCAGGAGCCAAACTCTAAGACATGGTTCCTCACAAAGTGGAGCATGGAGGAAGGCTTTAAGACAACAAAAGCCCTTCTTCAGTGCAAGTTCCATAACAAGTGGCGTATGGAGGATTTCTCTCCAGGAGAGGTTGTGTGAGCTCGCTCAAAGGGTTTCTTTGCAAAAGTAGTTGCGTGGGTTCACGCAAAGGCTTCTTTGCATGAATGGTTTGCGCATAGACGGGCAAAGGACTTTCTTCCAGACAGACTTCCACACTAAGTGGCATAGGAAAACTCTTCTCCAGGAGCCTTTACACGGATAGGAACGAGGAGGCTTTTCTCCAAAGTAGTTTGCGCGAATAGGCGCAAGGAGTCTTTTCTCCAAAGTGGTTCGCATGGATAGGTACAAGGCCCTCTCCAGTTGTGCAGGGTCATGCAAACCTCTTTCATTGCGTGGGGTCATGTAAACCTCCTTCATTCTTGTCCTCCTCTCTTCTTGTCTTCCAACCAACAACAACCCCTCAAATGTGGCATAAAGAGGGGTATTTATAGGCATCCTTCTCTTACATAGTGGTTGTCACGCCCCAAACCCTGAAATCGGATTCATAGGAATCCCGATTGCCGAATCTAGTGCTGACAGCCTCCGTAGAACCCCATTCTCGACTCCTAACATTCATATGTCAGATTTCGATCCTGGGATCTTACAAGGAGGATTTTATTTGTACATTTAACTCGCAATAAACATAACCACAAGATTACCCAATTCACAAGGGCAACATCATCATCACATATCCATTAATATAATCGTTTGATTACAACACTGAAAGGGAAATACATAAATAAAAAAATCAAGCTCCAAAAGACCATTGCACGCTCCAAGCTCAACACTGTTGTAACCTAACATCACCTGCACGCATCTATCATGATTAAGCTTATAGAAAGCTCAAAGGGTGGTGTAAGTGTGTGCACAAGGTAAGTGCCAAGTATTCAATACAATGTCATAATCATACAATATCTGAATAAGTAGAAACACTAATAAGATCATGAATTATTAGAGTAAGCAGAAATACTGACAAGATCATAAATCATACGATAACAGAGTAAGCGAAAGTATGGACAAGTTCATAAGTCAATCAATTTCAGAATACGCAATATAGAACAGTTATGCGATAAGGAGTCATAAAGAGCCAAATATCAGATGCCGAGGATGCAATGCAATATACAAATCCTGCTAAGTCTGTCTAGGCCATATAAGTGCAGAAATATAGCAATCCAAGATGTCATATGCCTGCGGATGTAATGCAATATGCGATGCGAATGAAATGACCATGCTAGAGTGTGAAGTTGGGATGATAGTACGTAGTATTGCAGGCTCTGAGGTCCACCATAAGGGACTTCTATCTAAACCAGTCTCATACCTAAATTTTGATAGTCAGACTCAACGTGGTAAACTCCTGATCTTAGGTTAGTCGCGCGCCTAACCGAAATTCATGCCATAACGAAGGTACACAATAATTAGTTGCACACCACCAGCTGAGTAGATAGTGAATGGATTAATGAATGAGCATGTAACTCCTACTCAATAAGTCCACATATCAGTACGGTTCCTCTCTGAAAAATCACCAGGGTCTATTACACTCCAAATCAGATTGCCGCCCCATCACGCGCAACAAGGTGAGTGGAAAAGACCTCACTATCCGTCTGCCAATATCGGGCCCGACTCGTCAATAGCGGACCCATTCCTCGAGCTGGTCAGACTTAGCCTAGCATTGCCCCTTCCTCTCGGGCAGGTAAGGCGGCACCCCCTTCCAACCGACCACGACACAGTGAGAGATGCGGCCTAACGGTATACGGCCCTCATGCGCTCATGTATCCACTCGGTCTAGACATTGGAGCAACCTCTGGAACCAAGAGGGTTTAGGGACTTTCACCCAGGGATATCTATAGCACCTCATGTAGAACATATTTTCAGTGTCCCATCTGGCCATCCACGATATGCCTGTGGAGGCTACGACCCTGATGTCTTTAGGGCATATAGTAATCACAACACACAATACAAGATGTATGAGTCATACAATCCAATCATGCATCAATCCTGCGCATATCGTGTGCTCATGTGAGATAATCTTCGCCTATCAGGGAGCCTCATAACAACCAGTACTATGACATATGCAATGGTCAATCATACCTCATAACAGACATGCAGATGATGCGTATGGGCATGTATCATGATGCTATGCAGTCACGTACTCATAATTGGTATCAATAACAGGCATTGACAATCGACATCGACAACGTGGACATTTAAACAACATTGTCCCCCAAGGAACGACCCACATAAAGCCTAACATATAGTGGACTCATGGCCTCACATAATGGCTAAATATATAACACCATAGGCCTCACTCAAGAGTTTAACACACATCACGATGGGTCTTTCACATGGGCCTAACATACATTACAATGGGTTCCATCGCCTAGCCCTCAAATGCATCACAGTGGGCCTCATCACATAAGCCTCATATACATCACATTGGGGCTTAAACACGGGCTGGATACACATCACAACGGGCCTCAAATACGGGCCGCATATACATCACATTGGACCTCATCAATCGGAATCGACGATCAGCCACAACAATCGGAATCGACAATCGGCCACGATAATTGGCCTCGATCGATAATCGGTTTCGATAATCAGAATCGGTCAATTGGCCACGACAAGCAGAATCGGCAATCGCCCACGTCAATCGACAATCGGCCACAATCGGTAATCGGTCACGATAATCGACCTCGATCGGTAATCGGTCAATCGGCTATGACAAGCAGAGTCGGCAATCGGTCACGTCAATCGATAATCGGTCACAATAATCGACCTCAATCGGTAATCGGTCAATCGGCCACGACAAGCAGAGTCGGCAATCGGCCACGTCAATCGACAATCGGCCATGACAATCGGCCACGATAAGTAGAGTCGACAATCGACCACGTCAATCGACAATCGGCCACGATAATCGGCCTCGACAATCGATAATCGGTCAATCGGCCACGACAAGCAGAATCGGCAATCGGCCACGTCAATCGATAATCAGCCACGATCAGTAATCGGTCATGACAATCGCACCGATAATTAGTAGACAAACAAAACGGGTTCATAGATGATCACTCGATTACCTATAGTATAAAGATCAGCACTCGGTCTTGGTTACATCAAATCCGATAACACGGAGCCATCCGTCAATAACGAATGGGGCCCACTTATTTGGGTTAATCCACTGAGGAAATGGTGAGAATGGGCCTAACAAGGCCTAATGGAAGGTCACAATGTGGACATTCAACCATAATTGTCCATCAATGTGGACATCTAACCATCATTAATCCCAAGGAGGGGCCTATAGCCTCATGCAAGGGCCTAATACACATCATTACAGGGCTCACTCATGGTCGCATATACACCATAATGGGCCTCGACACATGGGCCATAACTACACCACAATGGTCCTTACCAATAGGCCGCATATACATTAAGTGGGTCGCATCATGTGAGCCGCTCCAATGGGGCAACATGCATCAAGTAGGCCACATCACATGGGCCGCACCAATGGGCGTCATATACATCAAATGGGCTATAACAATGGGCCGCACATACATCACTTGGGCCTCATCATACGGACCTCAAATACATAATAGGTTCCCTGCTCATGGACCATAAATACATCATATCGGGCTTCATTAGATGGGCATCGTCATATTTATAGTGTGCCAAATGGGGCAGTCATGGTCCGACAAAACAGATGGGTATAAATCAAGGTGGCCCTACACACATAGCAGGTGGGCCTGCACCTTTAAATGGGCCCACCAGATGAACCACTTAAATATACAGCACATATCTAGTGGGCCGCACGTTACAAAACATACATCATGGTGGGTATCGACAGATGGATGGCGTGATAGACACGAGCATCAAGGTGGGCCACTGCATAGATGGTGCAGATACGACACTTCATCATGGTGGGGTAGTACATGGCAAAGCGGATGGACGGCTTGAATAGAACACATACATCCAAGGTGGGTCTGCACAACACCGTAGAATGGACGGTGCAGATGGCACACACATCACAGTGGTTTCTACTGTCCAAATCGCTGAATGGTGTGAATAAAATACATAAATCACGTGGGGTCCATCATTCATCAGGGCATACCCATGCACATGTGGCAGGTGGAATTCCACCTTCTAGTGTACTGGACGGTGAGAACACAGTATATACATCAAGACATGACCCACTGTCCAGCCATCTGGACGGTAGATCTAACGCATACATCTATCTGGTCCTCAGTATCTGCTGACGCTGCTACAATAGCTTATGCAGTTGTGTATCACACACCAGCCAATCCCCCTGGTGGGTCCCATGTGCGTGGCCCACCGGAGATAGAATCTACTTCGTTGAACGGTGGTGTACTCCACCTGATATTTGAGTCTGTCATTTGGAGTTGGGATGGACGGTGTGGATATAGCACATACCTTGTGCGTGTGATCCTCAAAACTTGGTGACGTAAATTGCAACAGCAGCTGCTGCTGCATGGGGCCACAACAGATGGATGGCTCAAAAAAATACAACGTCATAAGGTGGGCCCCGTCGTCCAAATCATAGGACATATGGATGTAGAATAAGTACATCAAGGTGGGTCTCACCACTTGCACATGTGACACATGCAGAGTTGGTCGTGCATGGATGGACGGTACGATATAACACATATATCATGATCCCACGGCTGCTGGACGCTGCCAAGATGGATGGTGTAATACAAACCATACATCACGGTGGGTCCCACCGTCCAAACAGTGGATGGTGCAGACAGAGCACATACGCCATGGTGGTTCCCACCGTCCACAGCCGTGGACGGTGTGAATAAAACACATACATCAATGGCGGGTTCCACATAGGGCCCACTAAAATGTTTATTTGCAATCCAACCCGTTGGTAAGGTCACACGGACCCAGGTAAAGAGGAAAAACAAATTTCATCATGATCTAAAACTTCTGTGATCCCCAAACAGGATTTCAATGGCAGACGTTCAATCTAACTGTTGATGATGGTGTGGATCACCTGAGTGCCTTGAACAGCTGATTTTTAAGGCATCCCCACGCCTAATGGGGACCCATCAATTGCACGGTGTGGATGCTCCAATCGCATCACGGTGGGGCCTGAGGTGGGGTCCACTATCCCTGCCCGTTCGTACAAACAGCATGACGCTGCTACTGTCAACGTCCTCTAAACGCTGCAGCAGGCGGCGTCAACTTCTCTAATTTTATTTTTTTTGGTTTTCTTGCAGTTTTCACAGGTGGGGCCCTCATCAGGAGAATCCACTTCGTTGGATGGATTCCTGGACTCGGGACAGGTCTAACAAGCCCTATTTGAATATGTTTTGGTGCGTAGAAACATCATAACGGCCCAAACAATTAATAACACTCAAAACCACTAGTTTTCATAACATGACCCGCAAGACATTCAGATTAATTTCATTTTTCGGCTCAACGCCTAAAATGATCTGAGGAAGAGGATGGACGGCTTGGATTAAGTACATGCATCAAGGTGGGGCTTGCATGAGTGGCCCACCAAAAAGTGCAATATAATTATATTATTATTATTATTTTTTTTTTAATTAGCTTGGTGGTACTCACCCATGTCAGTACACACACTCCATGTTGGCAACACCTGCCTCACGTCAGTGGGTCCCACATGCAGGTGGCCCACCTGCATATATATACATGTATAATATATATACTATATTCCATATATATAATATATACTATATTATATATCATATAGATATATTATATAAAATATAATATATAAAAAGAATGGGGTATTGGATCCATCTAAACAGTGGATGGTGGGGATCATCACCTGCAGTAGGGTGGGCCGATGGACGGAGTAGATATAACACATATTGGTGGGATCCACACCATCACAATAGAAAGAGAGAGAGAGAGAGACACCCACATCATAAAAATGGAGAAATCTAACCTAAAGATGCACCCACCTTTGATCTCCCCTTCCTTCTTCCGCCAATGCATGATAGAGCTCCAAAGGTACAATTTCAACGGTTGAGATCGATTTTAGAGGGTGAGATTAGATGGTAGGAAAGTGGGCCACACTAGCTCTCTCATGGGGAGCTTGGACGTGGGTGGCTTGGGAGGAAAAATGAGAGAGAGAATGAAAGAGAGAGAAATGAGAGATGTGATGTGAAGAGAGAGAGAGGGATGGGTAAGAGAGTGATGGAGTGATGGGGAGAGAGATGGGTGAGGTGATGGAAAAATTGACTTTTGGGGATGGGTAGTTGTACTTAGGGATGGGTGTACTTTTGACAAATGATGTGATTGATGTGATGGATTTTCTTGGGATTTGCAACGCGCGGTGTTTTCCTTGAACTGAACGCGGGCCCACAACTCCTAGCTTAGGTATCGTCTCGGCGCGTAATACGCGGCGTCGGAATTGCAGCGACGGCGCGGTCGTAAGGGTACAAGTTTCAAGTCAAGCTAACTCAGATATACAGGACACGATTCAGAATCGTGCGCAAATGCCGAAAAATGGGTCGAGGGTTACCAGAATTCGACCGGAAGAACCGTAGAAGCCTATAAAATGGTACAGGTTAGGATACGGGTCTTACGGTGGTGATTACCACCACCTCTTTCTTCATACAACTTCCACCCTCCTTCCTTACATAGTGGTGTTCATCAACCTCTTCCTTAAATAGCGGTGATCACCAACGTCTTCTTTATTACAAGGCAATGTCTATCCATTCCTTTTTACCAAAATACCCTTCTTCACTCATTTTTACCAAAATACTCTTATTCACTCATTTTTACCAAAATACCCTTCTTCACTCATTTTTACTAAAATAAGGAGTGAACAACCCTGGAAAGGATCCACACCATGGAATTCTCTGACCAATGCAATGGCCATGCGATGAATATTTTTTGTGCCTCGACATGGACATTGGGCTATTTTCAACATGTTTGATCAATTCCTTCAATCAATCGTGACCACTCGATGCTCTCCTCGATCAATCCAAACCAGACATTGATTAATCGAGAAAATTTTAAAAATTAACTTTTTGGTTGCTGGACAAAAATTGACCCGCTCGATCAATTAAAAGACTAATCCTCAATCGATCGATCGATTGAAGTCAGTCGAGTTCTATTACACGATTTAATTTTGCATCTTTCTCGGGTCTTTCTAGTTTTTAAGTTATTAAAGGTTTTCCACACACATGGTTTGAATCTAAACCATGCATTGGGTTCCACAATATCAAGTTTGAGAAAACCAAATGATTGCTTAGATATGGACCATCCGAGATCTACAGTCATCACATGGCATGATTCTTCATTAATATTAGCCTTTGATCATTGTGGATAATACAATGGTCAAATCACTCTAAACTTTGGCACGCTGATGTATTTTGGCCTTGGGAAGTGTAAGATCCGAATAAATCTGAGCTGACACCACTGGACGGCCCCATGTCAATCTCTACAACAAGAGATGTCGTGCAAAACATTATTCTCTTCTCCAAAACCTCCCATATAATAAGAAAATAAACATAAGGGCAATCCGCCCCGTTTATGGTGTAGATTTAGGGATTTTAATCAAAAGCACAGAAAAATAAAATAAAAGATGGAATTTTGAAAACTTATAGTATAAGCTCTCCTCCATAGGCTCTCTCTCTCTCTCTCTCTCTCTCTTCTTTTCCTTAGGGTTTTCGAAGAAGGTTTCACTAGAGTTTAATGGATTTGCACAAAAAGTTCAATACCACGATGACAAAAATCAATACTCTAACCTTACTATCCACTGAGAGTGCCTCTACCAACATGCTAAGTGGTTTGTTTTTGTTATTAATTACGAAATTAAAATTTTAAATTCGATTAGTTTGGAATTTTATGTGGCTAGAAAATTTAAGGGCATTATAATCCCTAAAATGTATGCACATGTATGCTGCCTTGGACCAAAAAAGGAACACGATGTACTGCCCTTGACTTCCTAAAATGGATGCCCGGGGTGCTTTGCCCTGTAAGATCCAAAATGAATATGGTGCGCTATCATAGTTTCCAAAAATGTGGCATGACCGTGCTACCTTGAAATCGCTCAAAAAATATCGTGATATGAGTGCATTGCCCCGAACATTCCTAAAAGGACCCATTAATAAGTGATTATAAAAAATAATAATGGTTGTTTATATTATGATTCATGGAAAGCATAGCATGTATTGCCTCTTTAAATCTCAAAATGTGATAGCACTACTCATATATTCTAATTCGATTTTATTTTGGAACTGGATAAAGTTAAAAATTTCAAAAGTTAGTTGAATATGATCCTACTAGGTTAGTATGTTCATCGCACTATGTACAGTTTTATAGGACACAAAGTTTAGGCAAGGAGCGAAGCAGAGCAAAGATTCAGTCGTTTGTCCACCCGTGGTTTCTTTTCCAGTTATATTCAAAAGAAAAAATAAATAAATGTAGCCTGAAAAACTCAAAAGAGAGTCTGAATTATTGTAATAAAGTTTAGTATTGATATAATGTGACCTTGTTGATACTATGATTGTGAAGGTTTAAATTATAAATCATGACCTAAAATTAAGAAATGGGTCTAACCAGAATTTCGGAACATGACATCACATAGGTTGGGTGACAAATTAAATAAACATCATAACAGGTTATAGAAGGTTTCAACGGTTGGCATGCAACCACCACGGTTCCAATGGTGTGCCTCACAATCGGATGGGTCTCATGCCCCTGCGACGCTGGCAACGGGCCAGCCCAGCAAGGTGGGGCTCTCAACTAGGTTGGATGGAAAATAAATATTAAAACAGGCTCTTGGGAGTTTTTAACACTAAGCATTCAAACACCCATGTTTAGCTGGTGGCGTCCACCCAAAAGCAGGCCCCACACCATCCGGGCGTTACCAGGATGGACAACAAATACATGAACGGGTTGAATGGAAAATAAAAATTATAATGGGCTTGATGAAGTTGGTCAAAAGGCATCCAATCTCCACCGTTTCCTTTGATGTGGTCCACCTATACCGGGACCCACTCCCCAAAATGAGATATCCTATGGATGGAAAACAAGGATAAATCAGACACATCATGGTGAATCCTCACAGAGGGCCCCACAGTGTAGAGAAAGTATGTGGACAGCGAGGCTGTCCAGATATGATGGCAGGACTTGCCAGTGGGCCCCACAGCCCCGGTTTAAGTGCTAAAATAGAATTTACAGTGGGCCCTTAGAAGGTTTCAATGGTAGGCACTTAATACCCATGGTTTCCTCTACTACGACGCCTCCGAGAGTTGGATCTTACTCATTTTTGGGCCCATTACTGGCAAGTCGGATGGACGGTTGGATAAAACCCACACTTCATGGTGGGACCCACAAAGCGTGCTCCCCCCCCCCAAAAAAAAAAAAAGTTTTGGATCAGAGCTGATATTTGTGTTTTCCCTTCACCCAGGTCACGTGACCCTTATGCACAGGCTGGATGGAAAATAAGCATCATGGGTGGGCCCAGGAAGTTCTCAACAGTGGACGTTTATTGTCCCCGCTGTTTTGTGTGGTGTGATCCACCTGAGATCTGGATCTGTCTCATTCTTAAGCACTAGGCCTTAAAATCAGCTGGAACAATGGATGGACGGCTTGGATTAAAGATAACATCATGGTGGCCCTGGCATGGCCCCACAGCGTGGGACCCCTTTTGTTGCACGCCAGCGCTGACGCAGCGTCAGTCGCTGCTTCTATTTTTTATTTTTTTTCTTTTTTCTTTTTATTTTGACATAAAGGTGGGGTCCACATGAGAAATCTACTCCGAACATTAGGTAGGTCAGCCCATGGTGGGCTTAAAGATCTTTGGACCAAGCTGATTTTTGTATTTTCTTACACATGGATCTATATATGCAACCTTATGAATATGTTTGATAGCAAATAAATATGAAGGTGAACCATACAAGGTGCTCCACGCTCTGACAGCATGCGATGCACGCTGCCTCCTAGCGTGACCCACTTGTGGGTCCCACTTCAGTCCACCCTTACAAAAATAAATAAATAAAAAGGAAAGGGAAAGGGAAATAAAAAAGAGGTGTGACCAAGGGGAACAGGTGGGCCCCCGCCACCATAGGGCCCTCCATATATGTCCAAACACACATCAAGGTGGGTCCCACCCTTGCTTCTCACTGGTGTGACCTTTTGTTGTTGATTTGGATAGGAAAGAAACGGTGGATTCCACCAAGCAATCTGATGTAGAGCGGGTCGCGGACAATTTCATGGCTAAGATGGATCAGAAAAGGCACGGTCGGCGACAGAAGTGATCCGGACCATCGGACCTTAGATCGGGCGTATCTCACAATCCGGAATGAGTTATCCGACGTAAAATATATGATTTTGGGGTAGAACGAGCTACTTTAGCCAACCAACCCGCTACGCCGGGTTGCGCAGCCCGGATTTGCGAAAAACCCCCTGATCGACGGTCGTTTCCTCGTTTTAATTTTGTTTTTACTATAAATAGTAAGTTTTAGTTTGAGTATAACTTTTCATCCGTTGGGCTTTAGGAGTTGTGTCCAACATGAAAAGTGCTTAGGATAATTAGGAGAACGGTTTGTTGAAGCCAAATAGGACACTTACTATTTTTGGCCGAAAACCTTGCGCACTAGTAGACATCGTGACCGTCTATAAATAGTAAGTTTACTATTTATAGTAAGTTGCGAATTCTAGGAGTTTTAGTTGTAGTATGAGTCTGATTTCTTTCACGTTGCTTGGTTCCCTTATTTAAAGGGGTGTAAACTCGTTCTAATTCGAATTTATTAGAATTATTTCTATTTTCCTGCTTTCTTTCCTCGTGGATTCGAGAAGTCTCTGTGAGGAGTCCAGAGAAGTTCCGTGGATTCGGAGTAGTTATCCTTGAGGAAGACGGTGATCGACCTCATCACGTTCATCCCTGCGTCACAATCATTAGCTTTTTCCATGGTTTAGATTTTCAATCATTAGCAAGTGAATATATAATTTCCACTTGCTATCAAAACAAAACCCATGGAGTATATGTTCACATAGTGCCTTGCATAAATAATCATTACATAATGGTAGAAATTTCCAATTCCACACCAAGGATTCCTCAGTCCAAACATGCCTTAAAAGAAAATGAAATAATGACAACATCAACCATTGAGGTTTTTTCCTTAGTACTCTAGATCAACCAAAGCTGCTCATGCCCCCGTTAATTGACACAAAAGTAGGGTGGTGAATCAAAACCATCCATCTGGTGGGTCTTATCCATGTATGAGTTGTCATCATCATTTACGGCTTATTGTAACTAATTATTGGGGTAACTGCTAGAATCCTGTCAGGATTCACGATAGAAGCTGCGGTAAAAGTTTCATGCCGGCCGCTAACTCAATACAAACCCTCCTTTATCCAGGCTTAGGACTGGCAACAAGAGCACAAAACTCTCATGAGCGCCCTAGTAGTCTTTTACATGTGTTGACTCATGGTTGTAAATGACACAAATGAACTAATATGAATGGCAGACCAGAAGCTGACAGTGAAAATTGAAAATCGATTATTGCACTCTCAACAAGAAAAGCCAATAGCTAGGATGTGTTGTTTGGTGTGCAATCTTCAACTGTGCCGATCAGGTTTCACCCACATGTAGGGTGAAAACACTGGTCCTTACTCTCCTTACTCTTGCTCGGGTGGTAGACTCTCAGGAGTTTCAACTCCCGGTCAAGGGTTCGAGTACCCATAGGTGGTGAAATTCCACTAGCGTGAGTGTTTGTTTGTTTGTGTGTGTGTGTGTGGGGGGGGGGGGGGGGGGGGGAGGTTGAATGATCTCAGGATCTCAAACTTTTCTCAAAACTAGTGTTGGATTTCTGAAAGGATGTCTGATTTTAATCTAACCTCCATTCTGTCATCCTTGCAAGTCTCTATGGGTTAACAAATCTTCAAGTCCTAGACCTCCATGGTAATCTACTTCACCATGGAAGCATTCCTCCCTGTTAATTTGAGCAACTTACCTCTACTTCATTTCTTGGATTTGTCGAACAACAGTACAGAGAAATATTCTCCATGGCAATTCATGATAAGGTGGTTTCTGTTGTGACTTGTAAATTTGTCATGCTTTAACAAAGCAGCAATAACAGTGAAAGACAATGAAATAGTAGCAAAATCAACCATTGTGGAGGTTTTTTCTTTTGTTACTCTAGATTAAGTAGGGGAGATAGTGGCCCATTAATTGAGATATATTAGTTGGAGTGGTGGATATATGCCATTCATCTATTAGGTCCTATCCGTGGATGGCCTGTGCTTGTAAATCACATGAAAGGACAATCCTAGCCAAATGAATAGTGGCTTCAAAATGGACAATGAATGAAAATTGTTTATGGTATACTCTCAACAGGAAAAGCTGTTGTTGAAAATGTAATTTTTTGTGCAATCTTCAACCATGATGATAGGATTCACCATCCCACCTGCCATCTGACATGTTTATGGTGACAAACACCCCTTCATGATCCAAAACTATGGATTAGAGTCTGCCTCAAACTTTTCTGATGAGTAATGATTGATATTTGATTTCTAAAAGGATCAACATCATCATATAAGCCTTATCCCAGTTATTTGTGGTCAGCTACATGAATCTTGTCCCTATTGTTTGGATTCATCATGAAAGTTATGGCATAAGTTTTACATTGGCTACCAACCTGACACAACCCTCCTTTATCCTGGCTGGAGGACCGGCAATGAGAGCACAAAACTCCCACAAGCGCAGTGTAATAGACTATTACATAAGTTAATTACAATTAAGTGCTATCTAATAGTCTGTTATATGGGTTGATTACAATCAACGAGTTGGATTTCCATAAGATTTAAAATAAAAAAATAAAAAAATTTAATCACCATTCTCTCATGCCTGCAAGTCTTTATGGGTTAACAAATCTTTAAGTCTTATGTCTCCACAATAATTAATTTCGTCAGGGATGCATCTGAAATTACGATAAAACCGCTATTACTGAAGTATAAAAGTATGTCCAAATGTCTAGAGGGGGGTGAATATGATTTTTTTTAAAAAAAAAATTCCTATAAGAACAACCAATGCCTAACTTTAATCAAGATAAGTAAAACAAAGTAACTCTATGGCATTTAGGCCAATAGAGAGTCCAAAACACATAAGCTTATATAAAATTTACATGTAAAGAACAAGCTTATAAGGATAATGTATGTGATAGTGTGTGAGATGTGATTCTTATCAATACTTATACATTTACTAAATTATGTATCATAATAATCATTTGATAGACATAAGCATAACTAGATCAATGCACACAAAGCAATCTTAAACACAATCATATATAGTGATTTAGCTACTTGCCTACTCCACTCCTGGCGAACACACTCTTTCTTAGATTATAGCAAATTTCACTATCTAATGGTTTTAAATTAGGTTAACCATGAACTTTCACAACCTACACAAGGTTAAGTGATGTGGACATCAGTGGTACACCCTTTAGAGTGTACCAAAGGAGAAGGCGTCGCTGATAGAGTATCAGAGCGAAGGAGTTGATATAGATGGACAATGGGTCCATCAGACCCACTTTCTGATATGCAATGAGTGCAGGAACGGCATGACCGCACGCCGACCATAGATTCATAGGTCGGATTTCACACCCTATCACATGGGTGTTCACCCCGACCATAGATTCATGGGTCAGATTTTACACCCTACCACACAAGTGTTTTAGTTTTAAACTTTTTTGTTCTTTTTCTTGTTTCAGGGGCTTTATTATAATTTTTTTTTATTTTTAATCTTTTATTTATTTATTTTGCTTGTTTCCAATGGGCTTTAGTGTACTTTTACTTTTTTCTATAGCTTATATATATGTTGTGAGAAACTATATTTTCATTATTATTGAATGAATAGAAATTCATTTATTTTTCTTCCTCTTTATTCAAGAGATTAGGGTTTTAGGATTGACCCTTAGGTGTCAATGATTCCACTCTGATTTCAGGTTTCTCTCTTTCTAAGATCTTCGAAGTATAGAAAAAGGTAAGAATCATCCTTATTCTTTTCTTTTCTTTTGATGACTAAAGGACTTATACCTTCTTCATCTCGAGCCCCTCATCCTTCAACCCTTTGGTTCCCCTCTGGATATCCCCTTTTTAGTTTGAATAGAAAAGATAAATGGTTAGTCAGTAGAATCAGATCCAAGTTTAATCATGGACTGACTTATGTTAGATCTAGGATATCCTCATATCCCAAGGTCCTCCATTTTTACTATTTATGTGATTTTATGCTAAGGGGCATGATCCTTACAGAATAACCTCATCTTCGTGTTGAGATTTACTTAATCCGTTTGATTGGAAATAGTTAGTTAATTAGTATATTTATTTGAATATTCTTTAACCTGATTATACATACATCTAGGGTTAGGTCATCACATATCCCTGCATCAAATTTGGTATCAAAGCATAGTTTTAGTATAGGTCAGTTTATTGTCAAACCGTCTTTGTGGTGAAAATTTTCTACAGATCTAGGCTATATTTTCTACCCTCGTGTGACCAGCTCTACGTAAGGGTCATATTTTATTGAGTTTAGTTTGCCCTTTTTTCTAGGTTTTATTGAGTCCCCATATAGATCTAGGCTATATAAGGTATTATAGTGCATTGGTATCATCATTTTTTACCCCTTTTCGCTCATAGATCTAGGACCATTCACTTGTCATTCTTAGTGTATGCCTACACGTACTGGTCGTGGGTTCAGTATCCATTAGACCATGGACTTCGATCAATTTATCAAGGCTATGGAAGGCTTAACTAAGAGGATAGATCAATAGTTTCAAACCTTAAGAGATAATATCGCGTAGCAGTTTATGCATCAGGATGGTAAGTTCACGCATCTAGAGGAGAGAGTTGTGTGTATAGAGGCTGGTATTCTAACCACCACTGTAGGTGGAGCCCAAGCGACCTCTGACACTGGGGTTGTCAATCAGTCCCAAGTTGTGGGCCCTGATTCGCCTAGGGATGGTTTGGGCGTAGACTAAGCCTGTGGGCTAGCAACAGACACGATAGGGTGTATCCATTACCACCCATACAAAATCATGATACTGTTCTTCCTGTCCAATGGGAGGGCCATGATGGGGTGTGTTGTTAGTACCACCTGAGATATCATGAGCATGAGGACCCTGTTTCTAGGTTCATGAAGGGCATCAAGGTTGATGCTCCCATTTTTTATGGGAGATTGGACCCCAAAGTTTTTTCTGACTGGTTAGCAGACATGGACCACTTCTTTGAGTGGCACGATCTACTGGCCCCACGACGAGTTAGGTTCGCCAAGACAAAATTGGTGAGCCAAGCAAAACTATATTGAGAGAATGTAAAACGTCGTCATGAGCGATCTGGAGAGGGGCCAGTTCTCTTTTGGATTAAGATGAATGGTTTGTTGCTTGAGAAATATATTCTCCTTTCTTACAGGCAAAAGTTGTTGGATCAATGACACATTTTGCACCAAGGATCCATGACGGTGACGAAATATATCACCAAGTTTAATGAATATATGATGAGGTGCAATGTAGATGAGGACCCTGTTGTAGTTCTCTCCCGTTTTCATATAGGCCTTAGGCCTGAGCTTCAAAGGGAGCGCACGTTTCACATGGTCACCAGTCTGGAACATGCTTACTAGGTGGTATAGGAACTGGAGCACTGTGTGCGCTAGTCCAATGTGAGGGGCATTGATTTTCAACCTATCATGAGTAACTCCGCAAGGAGCGAGACCTCAGGTTGGAATTCAACCCAGAGTTCAACCTAATATACAACCAGTTAACAAAAATCAAAGTAATAATATGACTGGACCAAGTACTATGCTCACGATGCTAGGGCAGTGCTACCGTTGTGGTGGCATGGGTCACATTGCTGCCAAGTATTCAAATATGGGTGAGCGCATTACCTTTGTTTCCGAACACCCCATAGAAGAAGTGACAAATAAAGTTGATGGTGACTAGGGTGATGAGGAGATCATTATCCCCTCCCTTGGCTCGGCTAGTGATGCTGAGGATAATACTATGGAGACTATTCCACTTGCAGTGGTGAGGTGTGCCTTAACCCAGACGAAGGAAAGCGAAGATTGGCGCAGACCCACCATTTTTCACACTTACGCCAAGTGCGGAGAAAAGAGCTGCAAAGTGATTATAGATAGCAGGAGCTATGAGAATATAATTTCTCCAGTTACTTTGAGTTACCCGGGGTTGAAGCTACTCCCTCGCCCCAACCCATATAGAGTTTCTTGGGTGGACCATACAAGGACAAGTTGTGGTGTGATGTGGTCATGATGGACGTAGGCCATATCATCTTAGGAAAATCATGGCTCTATGACAAAGATGTCACAATATTTAGGTGTACGAATAATTGTGTATTTAAGTATATGAACGAAAGAAGCTTGTCTTGAGCCCACTCCCTTCTAAATCGTCAACAAGAGTGAAAGATATTACGTCCCCATGCGGTTCTAGGAGTCAAAGGGCGTCACAGTCAAAGTCTCTCTACATCATAGATGCCAAGGAGTTTAAAAGAGAGACTAAGGCAGAGACTATGATGTACGACCTACTAGCTAGGGAGAGTATACCTGAGGTTGCTATAGGGATACCCTAGGAGGCTCGTCTGGTCCTAAAGGAGTTTTAGGATGTCTTCCCTGAGGACCTTTCAAACGAGCATCCACTGATGTGAGACATTCAATATGCAATAGATCTCGTTCCAGGGGTGACCCTACCAAACCTCCATCACTAGAGAATGAACCCCACCTAGCATGCAGAGTTGAAGAGGCAGGTGGATGAATTGCTTAAAAATGAATTCATTCATGAGAATCTGAGCTCATGGTTCGTGCCTGCGCTTCTTATGCCCAAGAAAGACAACACGTGTCACATGCATGTTGATAGTAGAGCCATAAACAAGATCACTGTCAAGTATCAATTTCCATCTCGAGGCTTGATTATATGCTTAACATGATGGCCACTTCTACTATCTTTTCAAAAATTGACCTTAAGAGTGGTTACACCAAATTCCTGTTCGCCTGGGAGATGAATGGAAAATGCCTTCAAGACGAAGAACGGGTTGTACAAGTGGCTAGTTATGCCCTTCGGGTTAACCAATGCCCCAAGTATGTTTATGAGGGTGGTAACCCAGGTGTTGTGACCCTTTATGGGCAAGTTTTTAGTTGTGTACTCTGATGATATCCCCATCTATAGTACGTCCCCTAGCCAACACATCAAGCACTTGAGGCAGGTCTGCAACGCCTTGCGTGCAAAAAAGCTCTATGCGAACCTTAAGAAGTGTTCCTTCTTAACCTCCCGTATTATCTTTCTGGGGTTTGTTGGATCGTCAGAGGATATGTTTGCAGACCCCAAGAAAGTCAAGGCCATTGTTAATTGGCTTGAGCCGCGTACCATACATGACATGCAAAGCTTTCACGGCTTAGCTACGTTCTATCGGTGGTTCATCTGTGGATTTAGCTTGATTATGTCTCTCATCACATATTACATACGAAAAGAGGAGTTTCAATAGAATAAAGTCGTGGTACGTGCTTTCTCAGAAATTAAAAAGAAGATGATGGAAGCGCCAATCATGTGTCTACCTGACTTTACCAAATCCTTTAAGGTAGCGTGTGATGTGTCAGTAATTGTTATAGGCGGAGTGTTAAGCCAAGAGGGACATCCTGTAGCCTTTTTCGGTGAGAAGCTAAACGAGGCTAAACAACGCTGCTGCACTTATGACAAGGAGTTTTATGTGGTTGTGCAATCATTGTGTCACTGACGACATTATTTATTACTACAGAATTCGTCTTTCTGATCATGAGGCCTTGAAATATTTTAGCTCTCAAAAGAAGTTGAGCCCTAGGCATGACAAGTGGGCACAATTTCTTCAAGAGTACACATTTGTGCTTAAGCACAAGGCTGAAAAAGAGAATAAGGTTACTGACGCACTCAGCCATCGTATCATGACACTATGGTCCATGAGCATTGAAGTTATGGGCTTTGAACAACTCAAGGATGAGTACTCAAACTGTCTTGATTTTGAGATCATTTTTGCATCATTGTCTAGTGACCTGCCCTCAAGGAGTGCGGAGAGGGGACAAGCTCTGTATCCCACGCACATCCCTCCGCGATTTTCTTGTTTGAGAGCTGCATGTTGGAAGGATGGTAGGTTACTTTGGTCGAGATAAAACAGTTGTCCTTGTGTCTGATCATTTCTATTGGCCTAATTTCCAGCGAGATGTGCTCTGGTGGGATCCTCACAGACAAAAAAAGATTGCATTCAGTTTGATAATGATCGTGTGACATTGCTTCTTCGGTCTGAACCAAGGAATCAGTTAGATATGATGCAAAATGGATCTTGTTCTATCGTTGATCAGAGATTTCTATTTGAAAAATATGAATTAGAGTTTGAAGAAGGGGAAGGAGAATGAGCCCTTGACCCATTACAGATAGAGGAGGATTTATTTAATCAAATAGTTTGGGCTCCTAGAATATGGCGCCCTTGTGGCAATCTATTTGATTGTATCAAAAGGACCAATGAATTGGGATTTCCCTATTAGGCCAGGTCATTTCGGGGCAAGCGGATCATTTATCATAAAGAGGATGAACTTCAAGAGAATGATTCAGAGTTCTTGTAGAGTGGAACCATGCAGTACCAGACACGAGATAAATCTTTCAAAGAACAAGGCTTTTTTCAAATAAGCCAATTTTTCTAAGACCCTGCAAATCCATTCTTTTTCCTATTCAAAGATCAGCCCTTTGTCTGTGTTTTCATGTCAAGAATTCTTTGCAGATGAAGAGATATCAAATGGGCTTATTACTTCCCAAACAAATCCTCCCACATCTATATACAAATGTTGGTTCATTAAGAATATGCAAGAAAAGCACTTCGAATTGTTGATTCATCGCTAGAGATGGCTGAGAACCAATAGTTCATTATCTAATGGATCTTTTTGTTCTAATACTCCATTCGAGAGTTATCAGTATTTATCAAATTTGTTCCTATCTAATGGAACACTATTGGATCAAATGAGAGGGGCATTGTTGAGAAAGAGATGGCCTTCCTGGATGAAATGAACCATTTGATTCATGTAACAGGAGAAAGATTTCCCACTCCTTAGTTGGAAAGATATGTGGCTATGAAAGAGGGATTAAGTGGAACAAAATTGACCGGGGGGCTAAGATTGCAGGGCAATGTTGGACATATCAACTATCGAAGCAGAGAAAGCGAAATACAGGTTTATATACTTCTTTGCTAGTTCCACATGCCCCGTGGTAAGATGTTATTATGGACTTCGTGCTTGGGCTTCCCAAGACTATTTATAAGCATGACTCCCTACTCGTGGTTGTTGATCGATTTTCTAAGATGGCCCATTTCCTACCCTGTTATAAGACCTCAAATGCCTCCCACATTGCTAAGTTATTCTTTCAGGTGGTTGCGCGACTCCATGGAGTAGCTAGATACATCGTGTCTGACAGAGATACGAAGTTCACTAGTTATTTTGGAAGACTCTCTGACATCTTTTAGGCACAAGGCTCCAGTTTTCTTCAGCATATCATCCCCAGTCAGATGGTCAAACAGAGGCAGTAAACCGTAGCCTAGAGAATTTGTTAAGATGCCTGGTTGGAGACCACCACAGGACTTGGGACACTATTCTTCCTATGTCAGAGTTCGTGTATAATTCTTCAGTGAATAGAGCTGGGCATCAGACTGAGTCAGATCGGATTGGGTCCAACTCGACTTAGTCCGGATTATAAATGGCCCAACCAGAACTCCGACCAATCCGAGACCGAGTCCGGGCCATCTGACTCAGACCGACCCGAACCCCTACTGGCTTGAACTAATCCTAGTCTGACTCGGTTAGGAAAATCGAGTCGGATCAGATTGGGCAAGGTTCGAATCAGTCCTTTTTTGGGTTGAAATTGTACACATTCCAACCCAGATTTGCACACTCGACACAATTGATGGAATGAGAATTTGCTCTACGTACTTCGAGAACAAATCACATGTCTAACCCAGATTTGCACACATCCAAATCTTGGTACATTTCGGTCCGAATCTACACACGGCCTAACCACTGCCAAAATGGGCAATTTGCAACATATTTTTGCGAATCTCTTGGTTTCACGACAGATTTTATCCGTCGCTAATGGAAAAAGTCCATCGCTATGCCAGTCTTTCCCGAATATTCGGTCTGAACGTCGGGAATTTAGCGACGGACCAAAATCCGTCGCTAAAATCTGATTTATAACGTATTTACGACAGATTTTCATCCGTCGCAAATTTGATTTGGCGACGGAAAATGAACGGTTGCAAATTCCCGCCCAAAATAACAAATGGCGCCGTTTTCAGTTGATTTTGCCACGGATCAGGTCCGTCGTAAAAGGACTTGCCTTAAATTTTTTTTTTTTTCATTTTTTAAAAAGAATATGGTGGAAATTTAAGTTTTTTTGGAGTCTATTAATTATTTTTTAATATAATTTCAGTGGTTTAATTGTACATATTTGTATCTAAGATTATTTTTTAACAATTCATTGAATGCTAAAAGAAAATTTATTTTGTTTTTATATCAAATGAGTGGAATTTTTATTTTTAATTTTCAATTTAAAACTAATATTTAAATGATTTGTAATATCACATGAAAAAGAATATTGACAAGTTTAAAAATTTTAACAATGTTTGAGAAAAAAAATTAGATTTTGAAAAAAATAAAAATCGTGATTCAATAAAAATCTATTTTGTGGGAACGAAAAAGAATATTTAATAAAGTTGATAAATTTGAAAAAAAAAAAAAAAAACATTTGATTTTGAGAAAAAATAATATCCTGAAAAATAAAATTAAAAATATTTTAAAAAATGTGAAAATTTTCACAATGTTGAAAAATGAAATTATTTTAAAAAAGAAAATGAGAGTTTGAAATTTGAAAATAATAATAATAATAATAAAAATTGTAAAGTTCAATAAAAATTGACTAGTTCGAATAAAATGCTTTTAAAAAAATGAAGAGAAAAAAAATTGAAATTTTTTAAAATAAAAAGATATTAAAAAATTAATACTTTTGTCAAAAAATAAACATTTTGAAACAAAAAATAAATAAGTTGAAAAATTTTGTGATTTTGAAAAATAATTGAAAATGTTTAAAATTCGAAATTAAAAGAAAAGGTTATTTATAAAAACACTAAGATTTTGAAAAAATATATATAATTTAAAAAAAAATTGAAAAGTTGAAAACAACATGATGCTTTTGAAGAAAAAAATCGGCATTTTGGAATTTTGGGGAAAAAAATAAAAATTGTGAAAATTTAAGATATTTTGAAAATAAAAATTCAGAATTTGTATTTTAATTTATTTTTTGAAATATTTTATAATAAAAATGATATTTTGTTAAAAGTTTTCAAAGAAAAATTAAGAGTAAAAAAATATACATTTTGAAAAATAATATATATAATTTTTAAATGAAAATTGATATTTCTGTTAAAAAAATAATTTTTAATAAATTATTAGGCACATCCACTAATTGAACATTTAACCGTTTTTGGACAATCGAATTAATCCATATTGAAGAGTAAATAACTTCATATGTTTAAATCAAATTTCACTCAAATTGTTGATTAATCTTATATTCCCAATACCTTTCTCATATGTAGCTGGCTTAATTTGGGTGAGTAACTAGTCAAATTGAGGGTATTGATCAATAAAATAGAGTAAATGGAGTATATATATAAAATGGGCTAAATATTATTGTCAAAATTGTGACCCAACTTATTGACCTCACGAGAACCTACGAATTGATGTTAATAAGTTTTGTGGATGTGTGTCGAACATCAGCACCGTGCATTTAATGTGTCCCCTTTAGGTTATGAGATATCTCAAAAATCATCCGTAAACGAAACTCAAGTGGACCACACCATCTAAAACTATGTCAAGACATCATAAAAAATATAAAAGCACTTTGTGGGGCCCACATGAGTTTTGGATGCGGCTAAAACTTGCTCTGACCCCTCATCCAAGTGGGACACACATAATGAGTGGGTTGGATATGTGAATCACATTAAGGCAAGCCCAATATATGATTATGAATGTTTTAAGGAAACCCCTCTATATTTAGATGAGTTAGTCATTACCTTTACCAAAGTAAACTTTGTGGGGTCCACCATTATTTATTTATTTTATCCATTCAGTTTATCCACGTTAATAGATAATTTGAGGTCTAAAGAAAAACAAAGAAGTATATCCAAAGCTCAAGTGGACCACACCATAGGAAATTGTGTGATTGAACCTCTACCATTGAAAAATTCCATAGAAGTTTTGGATCAAGCTGATGTTTGTGTTTTCTCTTCATTCATATATATTTGATATTATGAATAGATTGGATGGAAAATAAACGTTACTGTGGCCCCAAGGAAGGTATCAATGGTAGAAATCATTATTCCACATTGTTTGGTGTGGCATGGCCCACTTGAGTTTTGGATTTATCGAAAATTTAGGATCAACTCATACCGTTCATCCATTTTTCGAGATTATTTCAGAGAATTATTCCAAAAATGAATCATTTCTAAAGATTAAATGGACCGCACCACAAATACCAGCATGGATGGGAACGGATTGGCTACTCCCTTGTCACCCGCCCGTTGGCTAGTATTCGGTGTTATGTGAGCCCCACCATGATGCATGCATTTCATCCATTATGTTCATCCATTTTTACCGATCATTTTAGGGCTTGATCAAAAAAACAATAGGGATATAAACCTATGGTGGACCACATCAGAGGAAAACAATATTGATTGAATATCCACCATTAAAATCCTCTTAAGGGCCACAGTACTGTTTATTTGACATCCAATCTGTTGATTAGATCATACAAGCCCTGATGAAGGTAAAAAACAAATTAATGTTAGTCAAATTGAGGGTATTGATCAGTAGAGTAAATAGACCAGACATATAAAATGGGTCAAATATTATTGTCAAAATTATGACCCAACTTATTAACCTCGTGAGAACCTAAAAATTGATGTTAGTAAGTTTTGTGGGCCCTATCATGATGTGTGTCGAACATCAACACCGTGCATTTGATGTGTCCCCTTTAGCTTATGAGATATCTCAAGAATCATCCGTATATGAAACTCAGGTGGGCCATACCATCTAAAACCATGTGAAGACATCCTAAAAAACATAAAAGCACTTGGTGGGGCCCACATGAGTTTTGGATGCTGCTGAAACTTAGTCTGACCCCTCATCCAAGTGGGACATACATAATGAGCAGGTTGGATATATGAATCACATTTAGGCAGGCCCAATATATAATTATGAATGTTTTAAGGAAACCTCTCTCCATTACATTTAGGTGAGTTACTCATTAGTGTTATTAGAGTAACTTTGTGGGGTCCACTATTATTTATTTATTTTATCTGCTCCGTTCATCCATGTTAACAGATAATTTTAGGTCTAATGAACAAAAAGGAAGCATATCCAAAGCTCAAGTGGACCACACCACAGGAAATAGTGTGATTGAACCTCTACCATCGAAAATTTCTTAGAGGCCATAGAAGTTTTGGATCAAATTGATGTTTGTGTTTTCTCTTCATTCATATCTTTTTGATATTATGAACAGGTTGGATGTCAAATAAATATTACTATGTGCCCAAGGAAGGTACCAACGGCGAAAATCATTATTCCAAACTATTTCATGTGGCATGGTCCACTTGAGCTATAGATTTACCAAAAATTTAAGATCAACTCATACCATTCATCCATTTTTTAAGATCATTTTCCTACTTTCACCCCTAATGAAGGCATTTTCCACTGAGGGAAGGAAATATATTTCTCAAAGATTTAAGTACAAATGTGCCACCATCTTCAATTGCCTTGTATGTGCCAGGCGTGGATGTGCCAAATTAGTCATCATCTATCTTCAATTGCCTTGTATGTGCGATGTGTCAAATGAGCCATTTTCCATCTCTAGTTATACATGTACATGCCACTATGCCACACATGCCAATTTACAACGTGTGCCACCTGAGATCTACATCAAGCTCGTTGTTTTTAGGTATCAACCCTAAAATGATGCTGGGAAATGGATGGACGACGGGGTTAAAACATATACATCAGGGTGGACCATAGAGCCTTTCTGATCCAGCTCAACCGGATGTTTTGTTTTTTTATTTTTGTACAGGGACTATGTCAGTTTTATATTTGATGTAAAATAGTGGTGACTTATTCATAACAATAGTGGCAATGAGATGGTGTTATCCAGACCATTTAAATAATGGGTCTAACTGTAAATGTCTAATTTATACCTTTTTCCTATATAAGAATATCTTAATCATCTAGTAAATGGTCCCTTGTATATATATGGCTGTTATTGTAGTTTATAACATAGATGATGGAAAACTCACAATTGCCGTATTTGAAAGTAACATTTAATTGTAGAAGAGGATTTCCAAATCCATCTTTCTCGTAGAGGACACCGCCTCTTTATTCAAACAAAAGCCGCTGGAGTTCCTCTTTCAACATTCATTTACGTTGCCACGAAGTTGCGATCAGGGGATTTTCAGGTACCTCGTTTCAGATTCCTCCTCTTTTTCTTTTTATGATTTATCATAATCGAAGAAAATCTGTGCGTTTTGGTGTAAATTTCCCTTAGATCAGTTATTTTTAGAGTTTCCTATATGCCATTTGATTTTTCCACGGTTTTTGCATTTTCTTTCTTCAGATTTTTTTGGTTATCTCGAGTTCTTTTTTCTTTTTCTTTTTTTCCTTCCGGTAGATCGTTGATGATTATCACGTTTCTGAAATTTTGGGGGTTCTGCATCTTTTGCAAGAAGTTCCACGGATTTTGTAGGATTTTCATGAAAATCATTTTTTTTTTTTGGAGTTTCTTAAGTGATTCCTTGGGAAGATTGCTTCTTTAAGCATGTGTAAATCAAATTTTATGGTTTTTTTTTGCCTACAGGAAGGCAATAATTTTTATTTTTAAAATCATTTTTTGGGTTTTTATATAAACATTCCCGAGGGATCTAAAATTTCCCAAATAATGACTAAACAATTAGAAATTACATGGAGGTGCTTTTTGGGGGATTTTCAAAAAACCCCAAAAACTGGACCCGTCAATCTAGCATGGGAGCCACGTGTTTGTGTAGAATGTGGACCGTTACCACCCTCACTCACTCTTTGGCATATGACCCACATGATGAGTGCATGATTTTTAGGGGGTCACCACATCTATTTATGATTGGTTATGGGACTTCAAGAACTAGATCCAGACCTATAATGACCTGGGCCCTCGTATGATCTGTACCAAAGTAGTCGGGTGTGGGAACTATAGGACCCGACCAGGCCTTTAACCAAATGCCAGAAATTTATAGATGTCTTACTCTATTTATATAGACTAAATTTCTGGAGCATTAAATGCATGCAATTTTGCTTATGTTGACAGGCCAATGTACTGTGGATCGTTTTACTAGCTGAAAACCACTTTACCATACTTTTAAAATGTGGAGGCATTGTTTGGTAAAATTAGTTTTCTTCTTCTTCTTCTTTCAACTATTGTATTAGATTATTAGCTTGTATTTGTGAAAAAAAAAAAACACCGACTATTTGTTGCTTTCTATGAATTGGTTCTGGGTCCAAAGGTTTGGTTCTTTTAGGTCTGGTCTTCAAAGGGATGGGTTTTGATTTCACTTCTCTTCCAAAAACATAAGAGGAGCTGTTGGAGACTTCATAACTAATTGCAGGCATCTTACACTGTTGGTGGGCATACATGTAGTGAAGCTGACATTGAATTCATTATTATAAAGATAAAACCTCTATCACATCGCCCACAAATAGTATGTAATCCATGTTACAAGGACTCCATTCCTCTTTGATTTTCTTTAAATTCACAAAATATTATATTATGTAATCAGCGTTTTATTTTCAGCCCCAAAAATGGATGTTTCCACCCTAACTGGATTTTTTTTTTTCCTACGAGTGCTTTTAACAATCTCTTTACTGACCAAATTACCCTTGTCCCCCAAAGTGTGTTTGGATGTACACGAAATTCCAGGAATGAATATTTTGGTCCATTCCACTGAGCATTTGTGGCTGCGTGAAAACCCAGAACTACATTACGTACCACAAATCATATCCATTGTACATCAGTTAGGATCTGAGACAAAATGATGTTATTTGGCAGAAAGCATCCTGCCTACCTACATTTCTAGTTTCTACGGATGCCCAAACATACTCATCCTTCATTTTGTCTTTCTATTTAAATGGATATTTCATTTTGTGCTCTATATGTATGAGTCACAATATTTATGTACGAGTCAATGCTAGACTAATAGTTATTGTCATCTGAATTCAAATAGTCCATCCAAGCACAACTGTAAGGTTTGGAAATATTTGTGAACATATTTTAACTAGGTTATACATATTTGAACATATTTTAACTTATATCATATATTTGCCAGCTTATTTCAGGATGCTTTTGCTTCTGAGAAAAGCAAAGCCAAAATAATCTGCTTCTCTACTGGATATGGGAAAACTTTTGTTGGACTGGCCCGTGATTGGAAGGTATGCATACTGGTATAAATTGTTGTGAGGTAGGTGAATGTATCTTTTAACTGTTTTCTTTAGCGTGGCCTGCAGATCAGCCTGATTTTTTGTCCTAGGGCCTAATGTGGGATTACATATCTAAGAGTGGATTTTACTTATACAATGCGGTGAGCCCCCTAAAAAATCAATAGTGGGCGACATCATCCAACTATTTCTAAATTTCTGCTGATATATTTAAATAATAATAAAAAAATGCTCACCTTGATTTTTCACCTAGTGTATGCAAGATCCACTCCCACCATTAGACGTGTAATACCACATTAGGCTTAGTGATAAGAAAATCAGGTTGACATATGATATAGGTAGGCTAGACCGAAGAAAACAGGTGGGAGAGACATCCACTCTTGATTTTTAGAGGGCCCATTGTGATGATTACATGATGTCAATGATTTGGATGGTGGACGTTGGACAATCATGTGGTCCACCTTAATCATAATGGGGCGTATTTTTGGGACATGGGCTTGGGGTGACGCATCTGGTTGTGGTAGGGATGGGCTTCACATAAACATCATGGTGGGGCCCACCCTAGCCTCCAATAATAATTGCTTAAATTAATTAATGGGGGGCAACTTATTAAAAACCTTTTTGAAAAAGTTACCTATAAATACAGTATTACTAAGGTATTTTGTAAATTTCCCTTTCCTTTTTCTAACTGAAGCTTCTTGGTATATAATATGGGTTGGCCTACGCTGTTGGGCTTTTAATCCTAGATCTCCTTTGGTCGGATTTGGGCTGTGATATGGTTGGGCTCGGAATTAAAATGCGGGCCCATTTTTCAAACGGGCTGCACGTAGACCGTCCACAGCCCAACCCGAATGTGGTTATATCCAACACAAACCATGGAATTCAATGCCCATCCACGTCATCAAAAAAAAAATAATAAAATAAAATCAACGTATTGTAGAATTTACATTTTGGTACCATTTTCAAAAAGATTTTCAATAAGCCATCCTATTAATTTAAGTAATTACCTTGGTATGGCCCCACATGAATTATGAATGGGCCTTATGTGTGGGGATTAGGACTAAATTTTGGTTGGAGTGGATTTCATATAATAATGGCAATGGACCTGTAAAAATCAAGGGTGGATATCTCACTCCCAAACTATTCCTTTGGTGTGGCCCACTTGAATAGCAGGAATCATGATTTTTTGGCCTTAGGCCTAATGTTGGATTAGATGTGGGAGTGGATCTCACATACACATCATGGTGGGCCCGGTACATTATTAGTGTTTTGAGAGAGAGAGAGAGAGAGAGAGAGAGAGAGAGAGAGATGAGTTATTAGAAAGTCTTTCAACAGAGTGCGGCTCAGGTGTTAATGTGAAAGCCACCCTGACCATTGGGTATGTCACCTCATGTTATTAGACCCAAGACCGAAAATCATATTATCCGTGGTGGTTCAGCTGGACCATCCCATTCGAAATAGTTTACCTTTTGTGTGGCTCACTTGAATCACGCAAGGACCTAATTTTTGAGTGAGTGAGAGAGTTATTTGAAAAAGTCTTTCAAAAGGGTCTGCGGATTCAGTGGGCCCATAGTGGTGTTAACGTGAAATCCATCCTCACCACAAGTAGTAGTTCTTTCATGTATACATATTGCCAGGATAAAAATAGCACATCAGGGACTGATAATCTAAAGCCACCATACTCATTTAGTTTTTCAACATCCAAAAGTACCATATTCAATTTTTCTTTTTCAATGTCCAGAAGCAGTAGAAATTTCGAAAGAGGAATTCTGACTGCACACGTGTTCCAATGGGACAAACAACTGACTGATGCTTACAAAATTCAAACTGTTCGTGTGGTGGGCCACAACATTTGTTCTACACTTGCATTAATGATTGCTGCACAATTGTGACTTGTGAAAGGAGAAAGAATGTGTGAACATTTTTTTACTGCAGGTATTTTGAAGATAGTGTTTTGATTGATTCAGTTCTGTTTTTCATTGCGGCTTGTTCCTTTACAACTTTTGTAGAATAAGCTTATTTTACATCTACATGTGGGACCCACATGCACTCCCTCATTTTTTCAGCTGTTGTTAGTTGGAGGGAGTAGGAATGAAGAATCAGAATTTCTTCATTTTTTTGGTAAGTCTTTTTCCTTTAAAAATCTTTATCATCAAGAAACTTCATGATATTTAACGATTAAGCAGTATAATTTTGAGAAAAATATTATGAATTGGTATGTTTGAGTGTTTTGGCTTTGTGGTGGATGGACTAATTCTATCCCAATGTGCATCAAATTGCGGGACACTTAAAGAGTTCTATCCCAATGTGCATCAGGTGGTAGGGCACTTTATGTTTCTTTGCATGTCCAATACTGAGTTTTGGGTCAGCCTGATTTTTGTCCTCCAAAAGGAAAATGAGGGGGGCACACATGATGGATAGTGGAACCTTGCACAGATCATGATGGGCTCTACACATTGTAGAATAAGCTTATTCTACAAATGTCACCGAGGAATCTGCCTAGTTGTAGAATAAGCTTGTTCTGCTAATGTTGCAGAGAAACATTATCATGCATGAAAATATCTTTCAAAATTTCTTTTGTAGGATGCTTCTATTGATCAGTCAGAGGTCTTCAACAGGGTTGTATCTTCTGTTTGCATTTTGCTAACCAAAGATGAGGTAAGGATTTATTTCATTTTATCTTATTTTATTTTATTTTTGTTTCCGTTGATTTGCATGAAGTTCAATTTGAGCAGCTCTATATCTCTTATCGATTTTGTGCAGCTTGTAATCACCATGCATGGATGCACTGCTGCTATATGCGATAAAGTGAAGCAGTCAGCAGAAGGTGCAATTCAGGCTGTCATTGAGTTCATTACAAGAAGAGGCAATGAGTTGAATGAAACTGATGTTTCAAGGTTCTGGCTGAGCATTGGCACATTATGTATTTTAGTTTGCAAAGTAATTAATGTCTTGGCAAGAGAACCTGACAAGATCTTAAGAGGGTAAGTTCTGAATGGATTACGCTTCAATTTAAATGTTAAAGCCTGTTTAGGTGCCACTTAAAGATGAATTTATCTCATTTTAGTTAATTGTAATTATGGATTCGAGATCATACTAAAATGAGATGAATTATTTTGAGTGGCACCCAAATAGACCCTTGGTTCTTATCTCGAATTTAAAATCGGTTAACTTTTGGGCAGGAATTGAAACTAGGTCTATTATTCGAGTGGCACCCAAATAGGCCCTTGGTTCATAGAAAAATAAACAAAAAAATAAATGAAGTCTCTATTTACTTTCCCCTTTCCGTCTTTTGACTATTCTTTCATTTCTTGTGCATTCAGGTTTGCCAACCTTGCAAATTGAAAAGCTTGTGCAAATTTGCGAACCAGAGAGTAAATAAAAGGTGGAACTTGGATTTAAAAGATGCATTGAGGGTCCTTACTGTATATGGCTTGGACTCGTTGCCCCAGCAGCTGATAGTATCTGATGCATAAAGGTTTCCATCAACAAATTGCTGAAGGTGGCAGTTCAACTTGGCAAATAACCATGCAGTCTTGACTGTTTTCGGGTATGCTCTTCCAAATGCATCCATTTTCATATACTGCACCCTTTAGGCAGATGTGCTTTTGTTTGATGAAACTAATTGCTAGATATATCTGTTTAGATGTATTTTTCTAGTGTGGTTTACATGTTCTATGTACTTATGGGTTGAATGGGTCTCATTTTATTGATGGTCCATGTGGTGATATCATTTTTTTTCCTGATGTGTCATTTTCTTATGCATAGTTTCTATTTGAGTTTGAAAGTTGATGTACACGTTCATAGATGCATGTGCATGCTTTCCAACTCTTATATGGCTTCAAACATCTGGCAAAAGCTGGGGCAAGTTTTTGAGTAAAATCTGGGGAATGGAATTCCTAGGGAATGTAAACCAACCAAAAAGTGTAAACCAAACATGTTTTCTTGGTAATAACCAGGAAATTACTGAAGCCAAGAATAGAAACCAGCAACCTAACACTTGCTGAAACTCTCAACTTGGCCTTGCCATTTCTTATATACTGGTTAGTTGCCATTTAAATTTTTGTTGTTATTTGACTTGTCATCCTCTAATTACTTTATTGTATGCTGTACAAAGGTTGCTGGAAATGAAAACCCTTCGACGCTTATTTGCTTTGCATCAAAGACTACCAATGTAGGACAGATTACATCTAAGTTACATGTGATTGAACTTGGTGCCCAACCAGGTTTGCTCCTAGCATTTACCTGAATTTCAGCTTCATGTTGTTCCATTGTTTCACTCCACATGTTCTTGCCCCTCTAGAAATAGAGATGACATTGATAGTTCTCTATTGTAGCAAATCAGTGTTGGTTGTCTTTACCTACAGCAGAAAGAAATCCATGGTTATATCGGCTCTTATACCCAAGGCAAGCATTTTTTCCTGGTAATGGGTGAGTAGATTGTTGACTCAGATGGTGTTTTGGATTGGTAGTCCATTATAGTTATAGCCTTGTCATTGGTGGAAGACATGGGATCCACCCAATAAGTGAAAGGACCCTCTTATTTTTCTTGTAGGCTCTCTATTTCAGCCTTGAATAAGAAGCTAAAAAAGGTGAGCTCTGTGGTTTTGTTGGAGTGTACTAAAATGATTTTTTTTCTTTGTCAATCTTTTAATTTTATTCATTTATAATTTTATTTCATGTGTACATGTGAGAAACACACTGCATACCCATGTAATTGTATTCATGAATAGGATGGCTTGGACTTTCATTTGTTTGGGTTAGCTTCGCTTTGGCCATTTCCTCTTTATTGAATTTGTGAATAGGATTCTTATTAAACTATCGTGTAAATTATTTTTTGAATGACTACCAGGTGTAAGATTCAAAAATAATAAATAAATAAATAAAAATCTTACTATATTTTTTAAATTTACGGATATTTTAGAGACGGACCAAATCCGTCGCTAATTTCTCAGCGAGATGCCAATGGACGACGGATTTGAGGTCCGTCGCTCGTCATATTAACGTTTCCGTCGCCAATATTTTAAATAATTCAGGTGCTTTTTTCGAACATCAGCGACGGATTTTTTATTTTTGCGACGAATCTTATCCATTGGTAATATGCGGCGTACTTTATCCGTCGCAGATTAAACGACGGATTTCATCCGTTGGAACAAAAAAAGACCCAGTAAACAGCGACGGACGAAATTCGTCGTTTATTTAGTTTTACGAAAAATTTAGTCCGTCGCAAATCCGCTATTTTGGCATATTGAACTTCGGTCTGCACACCTCTAGTCCAGATCATACATCCACTTCAGATCGACACATGTTTGGCTCAGATTACGCTTCTGGATCTGCAATCATGTAACTCAGTTCACATGTCCAGGTTAGCTTCCACACAATGCAAATTACCAAGAAGAGGAACATACATTCCTTAAATGGAAATGAACACTCAAGATTTAGGAATTCACAAAAGACAGGTAAAAACCCGAGAGAAGAAAAATAGAGAAAATCAGGTCTACTAAATCAGCCTTGTAGAAATCATGGCATATTGAGGAAAAGAAAGGGAAAAAAAGAGGAGACGAAGAAAAGTAGTGAAAAATAAGGGACAATGTGTCCACATATCATATATCCTCATTTCCTTACTTTTATTAATGGAGTTTTAATCAATGAAAAAAGTGCCCCCACTAGCAAAATGTCTATGTACACGTACTATGTCTCATGCATCCCACATTATGTACTATAAAATGAAAAAAGAAAATAAACCATGTCCAAAATCAAAAATAAATAGACCTAACATGCACTTATTGACATATAGATTAGTAAAACTTTCATACATTCAATACTCTTTATATGATGAATGCCTTTGTGGCATGTGAACCTTGTCCATAATAGTAACTCCCTCTTCCACCTCCACCTTCGTCGTCGGATTCATCATTTAGTTCTCTTTTTACTGATTCAACTGCAGGAGAACTCTTAGCCGACTCCGAACTGGATGTGTCCAATAAATGGTCATTCACCTCTGCTGAATCGGATGGTGGGGATCACATCCTATCATCCTAATTTACAAATGTAGGAAATTTTTTCAGACGCTTTTTATGATTCGATTTATACGGGATTCTTAACCGCTTATAAAATGTTGCAAGACTTTTAAGAAACTTTGATGGTTTACTTGTGTCTACTTCGGCATCATATTGTCTCGGAGGTGGATGTTGTTGTCTGGTTTTTCTTGATCTGGATGTCATTTGCAAGCTTTCTTTGACAACCTCTTTATAATCTCGTTCTTCTTGTTCCCTTAAAATTCTCTCTCGTTCTTCTTCTCTATTAATTGTGGAAGGCATGGAACCAGAGCCAGAGGCATTTCCTCTGCTTAACCCTTCTTCATTTATAATAGGCTTACTTCTATATATTCTTTGGTTAGTTGTATTAGTTGTAGTTGCAGGGTAAGGCATGTAGGAAGTCTTCATATTTAAGTCGAGAACGGATCTAAATAAATTTCAGACTTCCTGAGGAGCTTTGCTACATGGTGTAGCGTCTCCACCCCGACAAACCAAATGTAATTTGTGCCGATTTGTTTGGTTGGTAAACTGTTTTCCACACAACTTACATTTCAATTTTATCTTTCTATCGTGGGAGTAAACTTGGACTCCATAATCCCAAATATCAGTCGATGCATCATCTTCTGATGACATATCTACTGTATATCTGGTTAGGTTAGGATAAGATAAAAAAAGAAGTTAAAGTTATGAATGAACGTAATTATCCAATAATATAATAAGAGATTTAAACAACATTATCTAATTGAATAATACTAATGAAAAAAGTGAAATATTCATGCACCCACAAAATTACAAATAACATGATATAAAAGAAATAGAAGACATTAAAATCATATTGCAGCTGCAGGTACTGTCTCATCAATCTTGTCACTCTCCTCTTCATGAACTCCTCATCAATAGAGTTCTCTTTTCTCCACATCAGACGCAGCCAATCTTGAGTACAAATGAACGCTTCAACTAATTCAGGTGTAAGTGAGCTTCTATACTTGCTTACAACCCTACTCCCCGTACTAAAAGAGATTCTAAAGCCACAGTTGAAATTGAAATTGATAATATGTCGCGTGCCATTAACGAGAGCACATGGTACTGTAAATTACCAGATCTCATCCTCCACCACTCCAAAATATCAAAATCGACTCCTTTGGATTTTAGAACTAGAAGATCCTCCTTGAGATAGTCTTCAAGTTCTGATTTAGGAGTCTGTATTTGAGTCCCTTTCAGCTGTGCATTGTAAGACATGAAATCATTTGCCGTGTCTTCTTACAATTCATCAACAGCAGAACTAGAACCCACATGAGGAGATCGTTCTTTTACAGCACACACATACAAATTATACAATTCACTGATTGCACCAGAAATTTTTTCAGCTTCAGCAATACCCATCACACCATACAACTTATTATATATGAAGCCAACCATAATTATCTTGTATTGGGGAACAAGAACGACTACAACACCCATTACCAGATTACACTTAGACCAATACTTATCAAACTTTACCTGCATACCCATGGTTATGAAGTGTAAAAAGTCTTGTCCACTACTGCTTTTGCGCGAGGCATCTTTTACCTTCCAAAGTTCAAGCAAAAATATATTTGCTATTAGATACTTGCAGCTTGAAAATTTTTTCATGTTGTTGTAAAAAATAGAAAGAAACTTACAAACTAATTCAGCTCTTACCTAATCATCTTTAGAAGGTAGCCAAACATACGCACTATCATGCTCCGCATAGTGAAGGAATGTAGGTCTCAAATTCATCGCTGAATCCAACATATCAAAAGTTGAATTTCAACGTGGCATGATGTCCAACTTCATCATTCTCTGAGTTGACAAATTCAACTGCTTCACAATTTCATTCTATGCATATAATCATGAAGGTAACCTCCATATATACTTCACACTCTCGTTTTTGTTATTGATCGTGGTATTGATTGTTTTAAGGCTATTTTGTACAATCAAGTTTACGATGTGGGCACAACACCTAATATGAAATATCTTTCTATCAAAATACAAGTCACCGGTGGCCTTAAATTGGTTGCACAAATTCATTATAACGTTATCATTTGTAGAGGCATTGTTTAGAGTGATTGTCGAGATCTTCTTCTCAATTCTTTACTCCATAAGACATCTGTGTATGCAGTCTAAAATCATCAAACCACTATGAGGAGGCGCAAGATAACAAAAGTTTATTATTCTCTTACAAAGCCTCCATTCGGCATTAACGCACTCATTTCGTTGATTGAATGTTGTCCACAAATCTGATGTCAGGCTAATTCAGGAAATCATTTCCAACTTTTCTTTCAACTTAACCTTCTCATCTTTATACATCTTCATACACACCCTCCTGATTGTTGTACGATAGACCTTCTCGTATTTGGGGTCAAGGCATCTGGCTAGTCCAACAAAAGGACTCTCCACCATCTAAAATGATCTTTCATATGAAATAATTAACTTGGTTGCCCACTCATTCATCAACTCTTTGTCATACTTGTAGATGGACACTAATAGACCCACTCCATATTGTGAAAATGAAAGTATTTGTTGCCTTACCGTTCTCACTTTTTTATAACACTTTGAAATATATCTCTTCAATGTTGTGGTCGAACCATCTGCTTGCTTGGTTTACTGACTCTTGTAGTGCTTACATTGCATTTTCACTTGGCCATTCTTTAGGGTTACTTCTTCAAAGCCTTCCCACACTGCCGACAACTTTTTCATTTTTCCCCCAACATGTTACTATGTGGTACTAGTATCAACGATGTCGACGTGCACCTCTTCATGTTCAAGACTTAATCCTTCATCTTCAAGGATCATCGGTGATGTGAATGACTGATCACTCAGGGCCAGGGACGTGGTATTGGAAAGACCCTCACTTTTCATCTGATAGTATTGAAAATATACTAAATCATATTAGCATTAGAAATTTAATGCTAATAGAGTTATGCTAAATCCTAAATTAGTTACCCATCTAAGGTTAGATAGATTATAATATTTTCATATTCTCATTTAAACGTCTATGCTGAAAATTCAGCAACATCTCCCTATGTTTCTCTAGATAAGTTGATCTTATGTTACATTCCAATGCTAAATATATAAAGCAATGTAAAGATATTTGACATTAGATATGAAACAGAAGAAACATATCTAGAGAGAAATGAGAAAATGGACCATGGATCAGACATGAATATTTAAATAGATTATATGAAAGCATACTGTCCATTCAACCTTGAACTGTCCAAGAATGGGACAATTTGAGCGATTTCTATGCCACCAAAAATACACCATATCTATGTATGGCTACATAAAAATTCTCAAACGGATAACTAATTATCTAACTTATAAGTAACAATTAAATCCTAAATTAGTTATTCATCTAAGGTTGGATAGACTGTAATACTTTTATATTTCTATTTAAATGTCCACGCATAAAATTCGACAGCATCTCCCTATGCCTCTTCAAATAAGTTGATCTTACGTTACATTCTGATACCAAACATCTAAAGCAATATAAAGATATTTGGCATTGGATACGAAACGGAAGAAACATATTCAGAGAGAAACGAGGAGATGGACGAGATGGACCGCGGATCAAGCGTGAACATTTAAACAGATTATATGAAAGCATACTATCTATTTTACCTTGAACTGTCTAAAAATGAGACAATTTGAGTAATTTCTACGCTACTAAAAATACACATATCTATATATGGCCATATAGAAATTCTTTAACGGGTAACTAATTATCTAACTTACAAATCATAATCACAAGTCACAACTATAAACTAACAAGTCACAATAATAATTTAAGAAGAAAAAATGTAATACATATAAAGCTAACTATATACAGTGCACATTAATGAGAAATGTAAAGAAGCAATGTAATACAATTAGTTAATACAATTAGTTAATGAGAAACCGAACCCACCTCAAAAGCAGCTTAAACTAATTAATTTGCATGTCAAGCCGGCTTTCTTATATAAAACATTTCAAGTGAAACCATGTGTCCAAGAACTACTAAAACTAATACATGCCTTTTTAAGAGAGGAGATAGAAAAGGAAAGGAATTCTCTAATAGTAAACATCCCTAATATAGTTGTACACAATTGTCATGACAGCCTAGCCCATAGACTTGAATGCTCTATGGGCCCCAATCTAATAATGTCCTTATCAATTTCACTAGATCATTTTAAGATGTGTATGTTGAGGTATAAAAAATATTCCATCGTTCTTGTCACGCCCCAGATTCGGAAATCGGGCTCACAAAATTTTCGATCGCTGAATCTAGTGCCGACAGCCTCCGTAGTACCCCATTCTTGGCTCCCAACGTCCATATGCCAGATTTCGATCCTGGGATCCTCAAAGAAGAATTTTCCAACATACATTTAACTCATAATAAACATAACCACAAGTTTACCCAAATTACAAAGGCAACATTATCATCACATATCCACTAATATAATCATTCGAGTACAATGCTGAAAAGGAAAATACATGCATATAATAAAAACTCCACAAAAGCTTGGCCACATGCTCCTGGTCCTGCCCAGTTATGACTGCGTCTAGGCGTCACTTGCACACATCTATTATGCATAAGCTTATATAAAGCCTAGAGGGTGGTGAAAGTGTGTACTCAAGGTAAGTGCCAAGCACATAGATATTAGAATAAGTAAAAATACTAATAATATCATAAGTCATATAATATCAGAGTAAGTAGAAATATACTGGTAAATCCATTAATGCTATCAGCCAGATCAAGGCTATGCGATGTAAGGCATGAATGCTAACGACCATATTAAGGCCACGTGATGCAAAAACGTAAGGAGCCAATATCATATACAAAGGATGTAAAGCAATATGTAAATCCTGATGAGTCCACGAATACCATCAGCCGTATCTAGGCTATATAAACGTAGAACATAGCAACCCAAAATGCTAAATGTAGCGGATGCAATGCAATATGCGTTGTGAATGAAATGACCAAGCTGGAGTGAAGTCGGGATGATAATACGTAGTATCACAGGCTATAGGGTCCATCACAAGAAAATTCTATCCAAACCAGTCCCATACCTAAATTTGGATAGTCAAACTCAATGTGGTAAACTCCTGATCTCAGGTTAATCACGTGCCCCAACCGAAATCTTAGCCATTGTAAAGGTACATGTAACAAATAGTTATGCACCACCAGCCTGAGTGGATAGTGAATGGATGAATGAATAAGTATGCAACTCCTACATAGTAGCCTGCCAGCACAGTGTCCTGCCAACCACTGGTAGCTCGCCCAGTGTGGTAGCTCACCCAGGGTTCAGCCCCGCCCACATCACACCCGCCCACATGTGCAACAGTGACTGAGTGTCATAATATCATGTCAATCCTCATATCAAGTCCACATATCAATACAATTTCTCTCTGGAGAATCATCGGGGTCTATTACACTCCACACTGACTGCGGCCTCCCTAGCCGCACAGCTCAGTGAGTGAAAGATACCACACTATCCGCCTAACCAGTATCTGCCAATACCTACCCGGCTCATTGATAGTAGACTCATTTACGAGCTGGTCAAATTCAGCCTAGCTTATAGCCCCCTCACTCGGGCGGATAAGGCTATTCCCTCCCAACCGACCATGACACAGTGGGAGACGCGACCTACTGGTATTAGGCACTTGGGCGCTCATGTATTTACTCAGTCTAGACGTTGGGGCATCTCCTGGCCTCAGAGGTTTAGGAACTTTCACCCACAAACATCCAAAGTGCCCAGATGCTTGAAACAAACATTTTCGGTGTCCCATTTGGCCATCTACGATATGTCTGTGGAGGTCATAACCTTAATGTCATTAGGACGTATAGTAATTACAGTCACATAATGCAAGATGCATGAGTCACACTGTCTAGTCATGTAGCAATCTTACGCATACCACGTGCTCATGTGGATAACTCCTATCAGTGAGTCCCATAAATAGTCTGCCTAATGACATATGCTATGATTAGTCACTACTCATATCAAGCATACATATGATGCGTATGGGCATGAGTCATGGAGTTATACTAAGCATGTTATATGCTGATGAACTATCCTTACAACAAGAATGAGCCTATCAATGGGCCTTAGGGAGACTTACAATGTGGACATTTAACCAACATTATTCCAACAATGTGGACGTCAAACCATCATTGCTCCCAAGGCATGACCCGGCATAAATATCATTATATAAACCATGGTGGAATCATATAATGCAATGGACCTTGTATACATCCCGTTGGGCCTCGACCCATGGGCCTCAAACACATCAAATGAGCAGCATCACGTGGGCCTTATATATATCAAGGTGGGCCTCAACAACGGGCCTCATACATCACATCAAGGTGGGCCTTAACAACAGGCCTCATATATCACATCGGGCCTAATCAAATGGGTCAAATCAGTGGGCCGAATCAAATGGACTAAGTTCAATGGGCCCGAGTGGTAAACTCTTGGGAGTTTCAACTCCCAGTCAAGGGTTCGAGTACCCATAGGGAGTTTTAAAAAAAAGTCGAATGGGCCAAGCTCAAATAGGCTGAACCCAACTCATCTATTTTTAGAGATTAAAAATGAATCATATCAAAAGATCAACTGGACCGCACTCCAAATAACAGTGGTGACGATGATTTCCACCATTAAAATTCTCAAGGCCCACCATAACATTTATGTTCCATCCAATCTGATCATAAGGTCACACAGACCTAAATTAAGAGGAAAAACAAATCCCCTGTTAGTCCAAAACTTCTGAAATCCAAGGGTTTCAATGGTAAATGTTTAATCCCACTGTTTCTATAGTGTGGTCCATGTGGTACTAGATCTGTCTAATTTTTTATCTTAAGCTTTAAAATGAGCTTTCAAAATGGTTGGACAGTTTGGATGCAATAAATGCATCATGGTGGGTCCCACAGAACTTGGTGACACCACTATAATAGCTAGGTAGCTGAAGTGAGGTACACCAGCCGTCCCACTCGCAACGTCACCATAATGTTTATTTTCCACCCAATCTGTTGAGAAGTGTCACACACACCCGGATGAAGAGGAAAGACAAATTTCATAATGATCCAAAGCTTTTGAGGCAACCCAAAAGGATTTTAATGGAAGATGTTCCATCTTCACTGTTTCTTGTGACGTGGGCCACCTGAGTTCCTCATACGGCTGATTTTTGGGGTGGCCCACTGCCCTTAGGGGGCCTACCAAATGCACAGCGTGGATGTTCAACATACATCATGGTGGGGCCCACGGCCGGGACCCACGTCCCTGGCCATCCATCCACAGTGCAGCAGGATGCTGCTGCGCGTCCTCTGGACGTCAGCAGCAGCACCTGCTGCTTTGTTATTATTTTTTTATTTTTCTTTTTACTATGGTTTTTCGTATGTGGGGCCCGCATCCGAAAAATCCAACCCACTCATTGGATTCCATGGCTCGAGACAGTCTAAATGAGCCCAATATTCGATGTGTTTTGGTGTATAGAAATATCAGAGTGAGTTTTAACGGTAAAATCTATTGTTTTCTATGCTATGACCTGCTAGATAATCGGATTGACTTCATTTTTCGGCTCAATGCCTAAAATGAGCTGAGGAATGGGATGGACGGCGTGGATCAGATTTATACATCAACAGTCCCCCAAAATTTTGAATCAAAGTGTCACGGCCCAAACTCGAAAACCGGGCTCACAAAATTTTCGATCGCTGAATCTGGCGCCGACAGCCTTCGTAGAACCCCATTCTCGGCTCCCAGCTCCCTTTCGCCAGGTCCGATCCTATGATGCTACGAGGAGGATTTTCGAGGTCAGTTTGAATCGTGATAAGCATAACCAAAGGCATAACCCATAAACAACAACCAAGAATTCCATTATATTTCTACTATGATAAAAAACTTTACAAGTACAATGAGCATAAAGGGAAATACAATGATGATAGACCCTTCAGAGTAATCCGCCACGTGCTCAAGCCTCAGCGCTGCTACGATCCAACGTCACCTGCACGCAACGGTCGTGCATAAGCTTATAGAAAGCTTAGAGGGTAGTGAAAGTATGTGTGCAAGGTAGTAATATGATCATGCAGTATCAGAGTAATGCAGAAATGCAGATGGAACCATAAATATCATGAGCCGTACCAAGGCTATGCGATGCAAGATGCAAGTCAAGCATACAATCCTCATCTAAGTCCACATGTCAATACAGCTCAACTCTGGGATATCATCGAGGTCTAGTACACTCTAAACCAGATCGCCGCCACATCGCGCGCAATAAGATAAGTGGAAGAGACCTCACTATCCGTCTGCCAATATCGGGCACGACTCGTCGATAGCGGACCCATTTCTCGAGCTGGTTAAACTCAGCCTAGCATTCTCCCCTACTCTCGGGCGGATAAGGCCGCACCCCCTTCCAACCAACCACGACACAGTGGAGAGCGCAACCGTCTGGTAATCGGTACTTAATGCTCATCTACCCACTCGGTCTAGATGTTGGAGCAACCTCTTGGTACCATAAGGGTTTAGGGACTTTCACCCAGGGATATCTATAGCACCCCATGTAAAATAAGATTTTTGGTATCCAATCCTACCAACCAAGATACGCCTGTGGAGGCTACGGCCCCGATGTTACTAGGGCGTACAATAACCATATCACACAAATGCGAGATGCATGAATCACGCTATCCAGTCATGCAACAAATTCTGTGCATATCGTGCACTCATGTAGGGCAACACCGCCTAACCGGGAGCCCATAAACAACCTGCCCGAAGGCATATGCTATGATCAGTCACCTCTCATATCAAGCATACATATGGTGTGTATGATCATGAGTCATGAGATTATACTAAACATGTAAATAAGTGATGAACCATTCTTACAACGCAGATGGGCCTAGACGGCCTATACATAACAAGTACGGGCCTAACAATGGGCCTTAAAGAGAGTTGTAATGCGGACATTTAACCAACATTAAACTTGTAATGTGGACGTCAAACCAATATTACTCCCAAGGCGTTACCCGTAGTGAATATCATGAACTAGGTTGGGATCATACATTGCAATGGGCCTCAGGTATATCCCATTGGGCCTTAAATACATCAAATGGGCCATATCATATGGGCTTTCCATTCGTCAAGTAGGCCACATCAATGGGCCGCACCAATGGGCCTTAAGTGCATTGCAATGGGTCATAACCCGTTGGACCTTGAATGCGTCAATTGGGCCTAAACCCGTAGGCCTTTATACAACTCAAATGGGCCTAACCCATAGGCCTTATACAATTCAAATGGGCCTAACCCATAGGCCTTATACAATTTAAATGGGCCTATACTCATAGGCCTTATACAATTTAAATGGGCCTATACTCATAGGCCTTATATAAATCAAATGGGCCTAACCCATATGCCTTATACAAATCACATGGGCCTAAACTCATACATAGGTGGCCCACTTGATCTTTGATCAAGCTCATTCTTTAACTCATGCCTAAAAATGACATTTCCAAGTGGATGGACGGTCTGGATGCATCACATGCATCATGGCGGGGTCCACTGAGGTTGGACGGTGCATATGCATCACCGTGGGCCCCAGCACCACCGTCCGCTGGACGGACAAAACACAAAAATCATGGTGGCTTCCACTGTCCGCCTGGACGGTGGATATAAAACACTTACATCACTGTGGGTCCCATGTGGGGCCCACTGTAATGTTTATTCCTCATCCAAACTGTTCATGAGGTCAGGAGGACCTGAATGAAGGGGAAAAATACAAATTCCATCTTGATCCAAAACTTCTGTGGCCCACAGGAGGGTTTCAATGGCAGAAGTCCAATCCCACTATTTTCTGCAGCGTGGGCCGCTCGAGCGTTGGATGTTGCTGAAACTTGGAAGGCAGCCCATCGCCCTAAGGGCCCACAAAATGGACGGTGTGGATATACAAAAAATACATCAGGGTGGGGCCCACAGCTGGGCCGTGGGGCTGGTCGTCCGCCCGCCCGCCCGTTGCACGCAGCAACGTGCTGCTGCTGCTGCTGTCAGAGAGGAAGAGGCAGAGCCTCTTGCCTTTGTTTTCAAAAATTGGTAAAAACCCATTTTTTCGGAGTTTTTTGAGTGTGGGACCCGCTCTAAGTGAATCCACTCCGGCCATAGGATTCCTCAGCTCGCAACGAATCCAACGAGTCTAAAGTTTGAATTTTTTTTTTGTTTAGAAAATAAAATAAAATAAGAAAATGATCTTTGAATGGTAATGATGTAATCTTCGACGCTACGGCCCACCAGATCTTCCAATCAACCCCAACTCTTGGTTCAACGCCTAAAATGAGATGGGTAAGAGGATGGACGGCTTGGATTTCATACTTACATCAAGGTGGGGCCTATACTAGTGGCCCACCCCAAAAGGCTTCTTTTTCTTCTTCCCTTATTTTTTTTTTGATTTCCAACGGCGTCCAGGGAACGTCCAGCGTCCCTGGACATAATATGTACATTGAAGTGGGCCCCATCTATAGATGGATTGGATCCAATACGTGCATCCTGGTGGGGTCCATCCAAGTGGGCCACACAATCATATTGTAATCTCATAAAATAAAAAAAAATAATAATAATAAACGAAATAAAAGGGAGAGAGAGAGAGATGGAGAGTGGGACACGCGTGTGATGGAGGGCTCCGCCACTATGAGCCCTCTCTTGTAAGAGATCATACAATGAAATGGGTCCCTCTACACATGGAATTAACAAAAATCGAATTCAACGGTGGAGATCCGTTCTCCACCAATATGGATGGTCTAGATGACCTTTAAATGTAATGAAATAAACATCATGATGTGGTCCATGGAGAATGGCCCCATCATGGATGATCATGATGATCAAAGTGGTCCATCGGCCACAACTTAGGGTCCCAAGTGAGATCCAAACCATTGACCGTTTGGCGTCCCTTGGCCCATCTTAAAAACATGAAAAACTACTAACATCAAGCACCCACCGTCCGATCTTCTTGTTCTTATGGGCTCCTTAGCTCCTTAGCTTTGATTCTAATGGGTGAGATGAGGAATGGATGGCTAGGATGGGAGATGATGGGGTAGGAAAGGTGGGCCACACTTGGAGCTTGGAAATGCTTGGAGAGCTCTCATACGCATGGAATTTCTCTCCCTTGGAGATTTGAAAATGAGAAAGAGAGAAAGAGTTGTAAAGGGAGAGAGAGTGAGTGATGGATGGATGTGGTGATGGGTGTGTAAGACACCTTTGTTGACTTTGGTGGCCTTTTGTGTAAGAAAGGCATGAGAGGTGTAAGAGATTCTTGACTTTTGAGGCATTTTGTGTAAGTGAGGTATGGGCTTTGTAAGGAAATCTTGACTTTTGTGGTTGCTTGGGAATGGGTGAAAGGTGATGTGTACTTGACATGTGATGGATTGATTGATTGATGGGATTGATGTGACACATCATAGAGATTCTCTTGAATTTCACAACGCGCGGTGTTTTCCTCGCACCGAATGTTGGCCCACATCTCTTGACCAGGGTGTCACCTCGGCCCGCAAGTCGCGGCATCGAAACCGCAGCGATGGCGCGGTCGCTCTGGTAATGGTCTTGGGTTGAGTCGATATGGGTTGACGGCCTTCGAATCAGAGTCGCACGTAAATATCGGTTAAGGGTCGAAGGTTGCCGAAATTCGACCGGTAAGACCGCTGAAGTCTACGGAACGATACGGACCAAGATACGAGTCTTACACAAAGTTATATATATATATATATATATATATATATATATATATATATATATATATATATATATATATATATATATATATTACAAAGCACGTCTAGACGCTGGAGTGCATCCCACTGCTTGTTCACACTTCACTATATAGCAACGTCCAACGTCGCTAGTCGCTGGATGGTTTGCATACAACACATATATAAAGTGGGCCCTACCTACAGATGGCTTGGATAAAATACATGCTTTATGGTGGGGTCCATCTGGGTGGGGCACACAGCCACATCATCATACACAACAACAACAAAAGTGAAAGAGAGAGGGAGAGAGAGAAAGGAGACACGTGCGATGGAGGGACCCCAACACTATGGGCCCTCCTTTCCATGCATTTCAATTGTACATCAAGTGGGTCCTGATACATGTGGGCCCACCAAATCAAATCAACAGGGGAGATTCCTCCTCCACCAAAATGAAAGGTCTAGATGACCTCTATTCATGCAAAGAAAATAAACATCATGATGGGGTCCATGGAGAATGGCCCCATCATGGAATGATTATGAGAATCAAGGTGGGCCATCGGCCATATCTAGGGTCCAAAGTGAGATCCATACCATCAATCGATAAGTCTCACTTAGCCCATCATCAAAAGAATGAAATCTAAGCCTATAAAAGCACCTACCGTTCAATCTTCTTGGTCCAATGGAAAGTCAATCTTCTTGTGCTTCACTTTGATGGAAGATGATGAGAAAGGAATGGCTAGGATGATGGATCTTGAGGTGAAAAGTGGGTCACACAACACTCACTTTTCTCTCTTGGGATGCTTGGATGTCCACCACATTGGTTGCTTGGAAAATGTGTTGAGAAAGAGAGAGAAATGGTGGTTGTAAGGGAGAGGTGATGGAGGTAAGGTGATAGGTGTACTTGACATATATGGGTGTGTAAGAGAGAGGGTGAGAGAGAGTTGACTTTAGGGTTGATCTTGTACTTGACATGAGGTGATTGATTGATTGATTGATTGAGTGATTGATTGATGAGACATGTTGTAGGGATTCTCTTGGGATTGCAAACGTGCAGTGTTTCTTCGAAATAAACATGGGCTCACATTTTCTGACCTGGGTATCCGATTGGTGCACGAGTTACGGCGTTGGAACTGCGGTGACGGCGCGGTCACAATGGTACAACTCTCGGATTAAGCCAACTCAAATCTATGGAATACGACTTAGGGTCGTGCGTAAACGTCGATTATATGTCGAGGGTTGCAGGAATTCGTCGGAAAGGATCACGGGAGTCGACGGAACAGTACAGACTAAGATACGGGCCTTACAGTTCTCTCTGAAAATCTTACTAGATGCCCATTGCATTAGTAGGGGGAATTCCGTTGTGTAGATCCTTCGTAGGGTTATGCGCCATAACAGTAGAAAAGCCTTATGAAGCGTTGCTCCATGTTAGAAGAGGTTGTGCGCTCCACAATCTGGGATAGAAGAATGGATGGACATCATTTGGAATAGAGGAATAAGTGAGGGTATTTTGGTAAAAAGTAGTGAGTGAGGGTATTTTGGTAAAAAGCAGTGATTAGAGGTATTTTGGTAAAAAGTAGTGACTGGGGGTATTTTGGTAAAAAGCAGTGAATGGAGGTATTTTGGTAAAAAGAAGTGAAGAGGGTATTTTTGGTAAAAAAAGGGTGCGTGGGTGTCATTTTAATGAAGAAGTGGTTGTACACCACTATTTAAGGAAAAATGGTTAAACACTACTATGTAAGAAAGGAGGGTGGAAGTTGTATGAAGAAAGAAGTGGTGGTGATCACCACTATGTAAGAGAGGGATGCCTACAAATACCCCTCCCCATGCCACATTTGAAGGATTGTTGGTTAGAATACAAAAAGGTTAGAACACAAGAGAAGTGAAGAGACGTGATGAGAAGAAAGGGAGAGAGAAGAAAGAGATCCTCCTGCACCATCCGTGCAAATACTCTTGGAAGAAATTCTCTTGCGTGAACCACACAACCTACTTTTGAGAAAGTCTCTTGCGCCACATGTTGTGGAGCTTTGTCCTGAAGAAATTCTCTTACGCGAACCGCGCAACCTACTTTTGAGAAAGTCTCTTGCGCCACATGTTGTGAAGCTTTTTCTTGAAGAAATTCTCTTGCGTGAATTGTGCAACCTCCTCTTGAGAAGGTTTTTAACGCCACTTTGAATGGAAGTATGTCCAAACCCAAGGATTTTAACATCACTTTGAATGGAAGTATGTCCAAACCCAAGGCTTTTAACGCCACTTTGAATGGAAGTATGTCCAAACCCAAGGATTTTAAAATCACTTTGAATGGAAGTATGTCCAAACCCAAGGCTTTTAACGCCACTTTGAATGGAAGTATGTCCAAACCCAAGGATTTTAACATCACTTTGAATGGAAGTATGTCCAAACCCAAGGCTTTTAACGCCACTTTGAATGGAAGTATGTCCAAACCCAAGGCTCTTGCGCCACTTTGAAGGGAACCATGTCCAAATACAAAGCTTTTGTGCCACTATTTGTGGAGTGCATGGTTTGTGCGCCACTTCTCATGCACCTTTGTCCTAACAACAGGCTTTTGACACCACTTTGCATGGGATCTTATCTTAATGCATGACTTTTGTGCCCTCTTGTCCTGAGAGATAGTCTCCTGCGCCATTCTTAAAAAAAAAAAAAGCTTGTGTGTTCTACTTCTGAAAAAGTGTGTGCTCTCACCTTTACTTGGGCTGTGTACTCCTTTCTCATATTCATTTGGGAAAGGTAGTGAACAAGAGAAATGAGAAAAGACAGAAATTGAAGAATCCCAAAGAGTGACATCAGAGCATAAAAAAGAGAAGTTCAAACTTCAAGAGAATCCTGACATTAGCAATACCTGTTGTGCAGTGGTGCGCACAACCCTTCTGATGGAACACCATGTGGCCCACAAGCATTTCTTCAATTGTGCACCCACAAAACTCAAGTAAGTGGAATCAAGGGTTGCCTTTGCGATGATGAACATCAAAAGCGTCAAAATGCTACTAAAATTACTATTGCTTTCTCTTTCATTCATTGTGTCCATTCATTGTAATCTATCTTAGAATCAAGGAAAATCAAAGGGTGTAAATGAATACTTAGAATAAAATATCTTGTGATCATTGTTCTCTCATCTTTCTTTATTATCATTGAATGAAATTCTCTAAATCGAATGCATTTGTTTCTTGTTAAAACAGTGTAAGCCCAAAAATAAGTTAGATCCAATAACTTTAATGATATTTTAGCTTGAACAGATGGACTTTCAATTCAAGTTTTCAAGGTCTTTTTTTTTTTTGAAACCTCATAAATCCGAGTTTTCAAGCTTTTCAAACCATGATCAACATAACCTCATAAATTTGTCAAATTTTTTTAACTAAGCAACTTGACCTTCTTTTTTTTTCTTTTTCCTTGTATGTGTGATTGAGGGCCTATTTGCTAGTAGGACACAAAATATGGCAGAGACATTTGCAGCCAAGTTGTAATTAGTGTACCTTTTCTCAACACTTCATTCGTCGTGTAGTGTTTGAAGTTTTATATAAGAAATCTTTCAAATATTGTTAATTATATTGTGGTGTGTTTGCCAAAGGACAAACGATATGAAGAAAAAGTTAAACTAAGTGTACCTTTGAACAGGATGTTCATGCCTATATTTTACACTTCTCATTCCCTTCTTAACTACCCATCTTTCATCAGTGAATTTGTTGAGGGATCTCATTGGTTTTTACACTTTTGTTTCACAGCATCTCAGTTCAGAATTGTTGTTCAGGAACCACTTCTGTACTACCTTTATTTTTCTTTCTTTCTTTCTTTCTTTCTTTTTTGAGATTTTGGGGAAAGGGTGGCAATGAGCCAAGTAGCTAGTCCCACCTAACTCAACTAAGTGGGGTTTGGGCCTGCTAATCAAGCCTGTAGGGGGTTGGAGAAGGGCTTAGGCCATCTCAATTTCATTTTGGTTGGGCTCAGCTTGTTATTTTGAGCCTCTACAAGCTCAAGCCTACAACCTTCCACGTTGAGATAGATACAACATGGGCTAGTCCCGGCCCATTGACACCCCTGCTTTTTGGTGCTTGATGCACCAAGGTATTTTTTCCACAGAACTTGCATTCGTTCAATTTCTGTTGTAGAAGGATGATAGCAAAACATTTGTGATTTGTGGGAGGTCGTTAAGGATGCATACCCAATTTTGTTGTTTCAGTACTATATCCATATTTTCTTACATCGCTATATTGCATTATGAGGTTAGTTGCACATTGATAATTTGTCCCAAGTGGCCTTTGACTTTAATCAATATAAAGTAGTGTCTTGTAGTTTAATATGTCAAAGTCTTTTGAGGTTAAAGTTTACTTTCAGACCTGAAATGCCACAATCTCTAACATCAGTCCATCAAATATATATATATATATATATATATATATATATATATATATATATATATATATATATTGTAATGTGCAAAGATCTTGAGAAACCAATCTTTTGCAACTTAGAAAAAAAAAAGTTAACAAGCACTCTAGCTCCATACATCTGGCACATGTACAAGATCCACTATTCATCCTTTTTTCAATAAGTATTAGCACTAAAGAGAAAAAAGGATATGCTAAATGGTCAGCCTATCAGGCCTACCATAGAAGAGCCATACCCTAAAGTTGCACCACTCAGTCAATCCTAGTAGTCGGCTGAAGGTCTTTAGTTGATTTAACACTGACATTTGCCAGACTCTCCTAATTATCCATTTGTAATCATCAAAAGTCTAATACAATCAGTGTGATTTTCATGGCATAACTCATCCATGGTAGGGTTGTGCAGATGAACATTCAGGATCTGCAGATGAATAGTTGATCCTATTTGTAGAGCAACAACATAGATCTTGTACACAAATGTCATAAGCACAAATACACTGTTAATCGCTTGATAAGAAATTTGGATACAAGATCACTTATCTAAAATAAAACATGGGTACATGATTCCACATCCACAACCAAACAGAGCAGAGCTCAAAATAAAATAAAATAATCATTTAAACAATATTAAAGCTAACAGATCATTAAAATAATCATTTAAACAATATTAAAGCTGGGAGTATTTCCAGACCCTCATGCATTCAAAAAAAACCAAATTACAAAAATAGAGAATACACAAGATAAAAGAACGATAAATTGAAGAAGAAGAGGAGAGGAAGAAGAAGAAGAGAGGAAAAATTACTTGGTGGGTTCGGATTGAGCGTTGAAGAAGAATAAGAAAGGAATAAGATCGGGTAGGCGCCAGGTAGCACTCGTACGTTCGGGTGGGATAGGGACAGATGGTCGGACGAGCGGGATACGGGCGTTAGGCAAAGTAGAGGAAGAAGATCGAGCGTTGAAGAAGAAGAGGAGAGGAAGAAGATTGATCGGGTAGCGACATTCGTTCAGTAGGGTCGGGCCACGACGTTCGTTCGGTAGGGTAAGGAAATAAGGTAAGATATTTAGGGTAAAAAAAATGTATTTATACTACCTGACAACCAGCTCCGAGTTGGGTCGGGTTGAGTCGGTCCGGGTCATTTCGGTTCAGGTTATCAGATTGGATTGAATCTATCTGAATACACCATTATCTGAACCCTACCCGAAAAACGATCAGATCTAGATGGATAGACTCGATCAGGCCCGATCTTGGCCATCGGTTTTGTTTAGAATGGGTCAGAGCGGGTCAGCTCGGGTCAGATTCACCGGATCGAGTCCAAGATGCCTACATCTATCAGTGAACGGGTCCACAAGAATGAGTCCGTTTGAAATTGTTTCAGGTCTTAGATCCTGAGCCCCCATAGATTTGATCCCCATGGCTACCCCATAGCATCTGTAAGAGTTAGGAGAGTCTTTCGCCCGGCATATACATCATTGCATAGTGAGATTAGGAGGAAGATTAATTCAAGTAATGAACATTATAAACTTTCTACTGATACTCACAGGAGATTTAAGGAATTTCAACCTGGAGATGACATCATGCTTCGTATTAAGTCTGATCAGTTTCCACCTGGATCCCTGAAGAAGCTTCATGCCTGTAGCATAGGCCCACATAAAATTGTGAAAAAGTTGGGGTCTAATGCTTATGTTGTTGATATCCCTGCTACCATAGGCATCAGTTCTACATTTAATGTGAAAGATCTAATTCCCTTTCACGAGTCATTACCTTTATCCACTGGTTCCCATGTTTCTTCCCAGACCCCCCTATGTATGGACCTTGGTCACAACCTGATCTTCTTGTACCCATCTTACCTTCTCTTTTACCTGCACCGAGAAGAGATGAGATCAAGGAAATTTTGGACTTCAAGGTGGCTTCCACTCGCTCCGGTGGTTTTCAGAAATTCCCAGTCAAATGGAGGAACAGACCCATTAAAGGTAACTCTTGGATCACAAAGGAAGAGTTGCAGCACACTGACCCTAATTTTCTTGAGAGATACAGGAGTTCACTTTCGCCAGTGGCGAATTCTTCCTACCCAGGGAGAATTGATGCGAACATCAGTAGTATACCCTTTAGAGTGTACTAGAGGAGGAGGCGTTGTCGACAAAGTACCAGAGCGAAGGAGTTGATGTGAATGGACGATGGGTCCATCAGACCCACTTTCTCACGTCCTATGAGTGTAAGAACGGCATGACCGCATCCCAACCATAAATTCATGGGTCGGATTTCACACCCTACCACACGAGTGTTCACCCCGACTATATATCCATGGGTCGGATTTCACACCCTACCACGCGGGTGTTTTATGTTTAGATTTTTTTTGTTCTTTTTCTTATTCCAGGGGCTTTATTGTAATTTTTTTTTACTTTTCATCTTTTTTGTTATTTTTCTTGTTTCCAAGGGGCTCTAGTGCACTTTTACTTTTTTCATAGCTTATATATACATTGTGAGAAACCCTATTTTCGTTATTATTGAATGGCTAGAAATTCGTCTATGTTTCTTCCTCTTTATTCAAGATATTAGGGTTTCAGGATTGGCCCTTGGGTGTTGAGGATTTCACCCTGATTTCAAGTTTTTCTCTTTCTAAGATCTTCGAGGTGTGGAAAAAGGTAAAAATCATCCTCCTTTTCTTTTGATGACAAAAGGACCTATATCTTCTTCATCTCGAACCCCTCATCCTTCATCCCTTTGGTTCCCCTCTGGATATCCCCTTTCTGGTTCGAATGGAAAAGGGGGATGGTTAGTTAATAGAATTAGATCCAAGCTTAATCGTGGACTGACTTATACTAGATCTGAGATATCCTCATATCCCGAGGTCCTCCCTTTTTATTGTTACATGATCTTATGCTAAGAGGCTGATCCTGACGAAATAACATCATCTTCATGTTGAGATTTACTTAATCCTTTTAATTGAAAATAGTTAGTTAATTGGTATATTTATTTGAATATTTTTTAACCTAATTATACATGTATCTAGGTTAGGTCATCACATGTCCTCGCACCACTAAGGGATGTACATAAGATTGTCTTAAGTGCCTACACAAGGGGACGAGTCCTACACAAGGACACAAACTAGGAGCCTACACAAGGCAACATGCCCATCGCACGGATAGCACACCCTACATAATGACAACGTATTCTCCCATTGGAGGCTTACAACTACGTCTTGGCGAGTTTGTCACTCAAACTCTGAATCTCAATCCTACACGAGGAAATGACTTCAGACTCAATGGACTCCTTATACTTCTAGAGAAGTGAGTGAGCCCCTTTCTTGCACAATTTGAAGATCTTCAATGTTGACGAAGAGTCTTCAGCTCTCTTGAACCGCAACCGCTTTTGATGCTTCGATCAATGCTCTGAGGTTGTAAGGTTTAGGGTTTTGTTGTTCTTATCTATTTAGATAATATGATTTAAATGCATAGAGAAGATTTTCATAAGCTATGCATTCAAGAGTTTCAACACAAGGATTTGCCTATGATGAGGGCAGTTGGAAACTCATTGAATGCTTGAGTTCATAATTTAATCTAAGCAACGAAGATGTTGAGTAAAGGCTTATGCCAAAGATTGGATGATGAAATCTAATGAGAAAGAGGGAATGAGGAAGAGGATATAAACTCTTTGAAGCAACTCTCTCAAACTTTCTTAAATTCTAGCTCATTTGACAAGAAGCAAACCAAGTGTATTTATAAAGTTGAAATCCCAACGGTAAAAAAATGGGTAGAAATTTATTATTTTCAATGCTATTGACTAGTCTTTGATTCCATCAAAATTTGAAATTCGATGTTATCGAGCCTACTTCGATTACATTGATTTCCTACACACATATATTCATTTTTTGTGTAGAACAGATTCTGTTTGATTTTATCGATCACCCTTTGATTCCATTGACATGACTTCGATGTAATCGAGTGGCATTCAATCCCATTAGATTTACTTCAGAAAATTACATTTGGTTGCTGGAAGATTTTGTCCTAATATTCGATTCTATCGATCATAATTCGATGTTATCGAATTTTAAAGTTCGATAATATTGAATGGTATTTGATGTAATTGAAGAGATGTATTTTCCTAGATGGTTTGCTGGACAAAATGTTTCTCATGTTCGATGTAATCGAGTAACCTTTAATTCTATCAATAACTTACTCTCGATGTGATCGAAGATGACTCGACTATATCAATGAACATTTAGAGAATGTTTTCTGTGTAGAGGGAGTGCTCTAAGTAGATGCCATCGACTATGGTTCAATTCTATGCTCTAAGTAGATGCCATCGACTATGGTTCAATTCTATCAAAATATAAATTTTTGACATCATCGAACTCTATTCGATATAATCAATATTTCTCAGCAGATGGCTATTTTGTTGCTGCACAGAATGGGTCTATTTTTTGATACAATCGAACCATGTTCGATAGAATCAAAAATGCCTTCGATTGAAAATTGATGCAATCGATTTTTCTTATATAGTTCATGTTTTACTCTAACATTCCAAGTGTTCAACACTTAAGCTTATCAAAGATGATTTACAATGAATTGGAGGTAAGACCAAGTTAAATAGGGTCATATACCTCAAGGGTTTAGTTAGGGAAGTGAGGCTTCATTTACCTGTTTGGAGCACTCGAGCTTGTTCCTGGTTGAGGTCTTTATCTTGTAATCTTCATTTTAAAGCTCACTTAAAGACTGACTCAATACTCACGTAATTTAACAAACCAGGACACTTTCAACATCCCTCATTCAGTGGACTTAAAAGGAAGCATTTTGAATTCATTATTGGAGAATGCGAGGCATGTAGAATTGAGTAACAACTCTCTTAATGGTGATTTTTCAAGCCCTTCCCACCCTGTAAACATTCTCTCCATTGACATCTCTAATAACAATATCAGCGGGCCTCTCCTTCCTTTTATGAGTACCCTCTTCCCGTTCCTTGGGAATCTTTCGTTGTCTGACAATGATCTAGAGGGCAGCATTCTTTGATCTCATTGTAACAATACCATCCTACTGGCCTTGGATTTATCTCATAACATGCTTATAGGTGCAGTATCTCGAAATCCATTTACGGATTGTCGTTCATTAAAAATCTTGATATTAGCTAATAACAGGCTACTTAGGGAGAAGATGCCTTTGGACTCTGTACTGTTGATCAATCGGTTGTTGTAAGTTCTACACAGGATACAATAACGTGTATGGTAGCATCAATAGCTAGTTGAAGTGGTTTACACCTGCTCCAAACATGGAATTGCTTATCATGCGAAACAATGGCTTTGAGGGTCCCATACCCAATGAAATGTGCCAAATGCGTAGCTTGCAGATTTTGGATCTCTCTAACAGCAAGTTATCAGGTTCAATCCCTGACAGTCTGAGCGAAATTGTCCCACAGATAGAAAGTGATATGGATAGTAAGAACTCTTCGCTTGATGAGGTTGTTGTGGAAATAACAACAAAAGGTAGAACAACTAGTTACATTAGCATTCCTCTTTTTCTAAGATAGCTACAATCGACCTCTCAATGAATGTGTTCAATGGTTTTATCCCAGTGGCGATGGGGTTTCTCAGGGGACTACATTCCTTGAACTTGTCTTACAATGATTTAATGGGCACCATTCCTTTATCATTCCATTTCCTCCATGAATTGGAAAGCTTGGATCTCTCCCACAATCAATTGAGTGAGATAATTCCTTCAGAGTTACAAGAACTTGACTCGTTAGCTTATGTCTCTGGCTTCAAACTATTTGTTAGGAAAGATTCCCCAAGGTCGTTATTTTGACACATTTAATCAAGGTAGGTATGAGGGGAACCAGTTTTTATGGGGGAAACCACTAGAGGATTGCACTTTTCAAGCACCACGAGCTATGCCAGTTCTTGAGGATGAAGAAGAGGGCATGGATCTAATTCAAAAATGGCACTTGGGATCTAGTTCTGGCTCCCGCAAGCCATTGGAAGTAAGTGAGTGTTCAAAGTGAAATAAAGGCACATTAGGAATTGCACAAAAAAGACTATTAATCTCAGAGAGGTCCGTGGAAAATTTTGGGAAAACGTCAATGTCTACTGGCTTATTTGTCATAGAAAAATAGAGTACGTCATAAAGAATTAATTGGTCAGTTGGATATTCTGGAACCAGAAACTCTTTAATTTGAAATTTTGTTTGAATTATTTGCTTTATTAGATCTTGAATTTTGATAAATTTTTATGTTCCTTGCATATTTCCTATATTTGATGTAATAAACAATTTGATATAATCTCCATTGCATATGGAATGTGGAGTAGGGGTAACAACTGGCCCGCATTCTTTATTAGGCTAGGTAGCTTTCACCGATCCAAAGGACTCCAAGAACTTTACATGTAGATGATTGATGTAGATCTTGACATGTCATGTTCCATAATCACTTGCCCAAGAAGGATAACTTCATGTTTATCTACAATGGATGGCAACAATAAGAATATGAATGAATCGATGAAACTATATTGATCAAATCTAGTACTTCCATTTCATTCAAATGTTTGCCTTTAAAGAAATTAGAGGAAAACTTTTGGAGATCCATGTATAATCAGTTCAACGCTTGCCATGGTCTTACTATATACACATTTGAACCACCAAAAAGAGTTGTCCCGTGAACATCTACATAGACCATGCTTACCCATTAGGCTCACATTACTAGTTATTTTCACTCAACATTAAAATCAATTAATATCTCTAATTACTTGTTACATTTTTTCTATTTTCAATTAAAAAATAATTAATCTTTTATATGCTTTTAGTAAATAATATAAGTAACACTATAAAATCAGTTTCGTTGCTCTTTGTTTACCTTGGTGCTTAATCATTGCCCTTTCCTATTGCCTTATGTTGCATTTGGTGGCACCAAATATCATGAAATTTTGTTGAATTTCATTATTAATCAGTTTAATTTGGTGCAGAATATATTGAATTGGTGCAACCAAGCACAACCTTGATTAAAAATCTAGTAGTGTGTATGTAACTTACACTTCATGCTTCAGAGGGGTGAATGCTATGCACGCCAGCATGCCCACAGCAGCACGCCAGCACGCCCACAGCAACACGACAGCAGCACGGTAGCACGCCCATAGCAGCAGTGTAGCACGACAACGGCAACACGCCAGCACGACGACAGGGGCGCAGTGCTTAGCGGGCGGGTCTAGTGCCACGGCGAGCAAGGCATCGTCGGGGCGAATTAGGCGGCGGGTAAGGACGCCGTGCTAAGCAGGCAGGGCATCATCGAAGCGAATTAGGGGGCGGCCAAGGGCACCGTGCTAAGTGGGCAGGGCTAGTGCCATGACAAACAAGGCGTCGTCGAGACGAATTAGGCAGTGGGCAAGAACGCCGTTTTAAGCGGGCAGGACATCGTCTGGGCAAATTAGGAGGCATGCTACACACTATTCACAATTTAAAACACTACTTCTTACACATCCATGTCATCATTCTCATATTTGCAATACTCATACTGATCTCAAGAAAATGGTGTCATCACTGCAATTCTATAAGAAAGTTGTTCGACTGCAGTGATGACACCATTTTCCTGGGCACATTCCCACTTCATCCACTTAACACTAATTCTATTGGAAACATCCACAAACATCTCTCTCCAACATCTAAATTGCAGAGAAAAGGTAATAAACAAATCAATTCGATCAATCTTCGTCCATTAAACTAATGTAAGTGTAGCCTACATAACTATTCCTACTAAAGTTGCATTACAAATCATCGGCATGGGTTCTACTACTAATTTTAAACCCTTGACTCTAGAGAGTTCCTCTAGTCCTGTGGACCAAGACCATGTCATCTGTAAATAAAGTACATCAAGGAACTTCCTGAATGCTAGTGGCTAATACATATGTAACAACTACCTAGTGTTAAAACATAATGGCTTTTCATAAAGGAAAAATGTGTTTTCAAAATACAAAATTACTTTGATGGATAATAATATATCCCAAATAATTAGATTATAATGTAGGCTTAGTAGTACAACAGATTGTTACAAAGAATTTAACAAGTACAAAATAAACAGGATTATGTACATACAAACATAACATGCCGAACACTGTACAGTTGGATTTTGCCACAGAAGAGATTACTTCAGTACTATAGAAGCTTCCTTAACAAAGTGAGCATATCTCCTTTAGTCCCTCTAGAGGAGAACGGAACATTAGACGCCAGAAACCCATAAAACATCAGTTATGTACAATATCTCAAGCATGACTAGTTGAAACTCCAAAGCCCATCCTCAAGATCCTTCAAAAACATCTGGCCGAAGATTGAAAGAATTGACCTTTCCCTACTGGACAACTCTCGGCCATTGATGTTGGAATGATACCAAGACATGAATTGATAGGGAATGTACAAGAAGAAACGAACTCTGTTTACTGAAGCACCCGCTCAAAGGAGCAAGCCTTGGCACAATGCCACCAACATGATAGCATCCCAACAACGCCTGTATTTGTTGGGTAGCCCATTTCCCTTTCCCGTCTCTCTAGAACTCCTAAGAACTCATCAACACTTAAATTTCCATCACGGTTCACATCGAAAACATGGAATATGACGTCAACGACATTCTCAGTGATTGAGATGCCACATACCTATCACAAAAGAGAAGATTTACATTATAATAAGAATTCTGGAGAAGTGTTAAGGAGATTTATTCAATAGAAGATTAAAGAGGAGATTCACCAGAAACCAATGTGGCACGTGTGCAAGGTCCGGACCATTCATCAAGAGTGCCTCACCATGACCATTGACTAGCTAAAAATCAAGGTGGTCCAGCATCTAGTGGACAACACGTTTATGTTGGATATAAATTGTTGAGCATTTTTTATAACCAAACAATTTCCTCATACACGTGTGGCCCATTTGACGAGTGGTCCAACCTGATCTTTGGGTCATGATGTGTTCATGGTTCCCCTATTTGATGAATGTTCGAGATCTCACACTCGTGGGGCAAGTTGGTACATGCATTGGGTATCTGGACTTCAACCTATCATCATACATTCTCCTTAGCCTTTCTTGAATTATTGGTTAGTTAAGGGAACAGAGAGAGACCTTTATTAAATTAGTGGTTAAGGAAATTGGGGGGGGGGGGGGGGGGTGGTTGCTCGACCCATTTTCACTTTGGGGAATTTTGCAATGGTATGGTGGACAATCTCAAAAGAAAAAATGGGTGTGAGAAAATCAATCATAGTGGCTCCCAAAAGGAAATGAAAGGAAAATCTCTTTAAAAATAAATAAATATATATATATATATATATATAAGGAATTAGTTAGTACATGGGATGCAGCACGTTGAAAATCCTTCTTTGTCAACAATCCATTTACTTTCCCATAACTAAAGATTGCTAGAGCCAACGGTTGCAATCTTTTACGTAACTCTGCGAAGTCCTTGAATTCCTAAAGTTGCAACAATAGAAATGGGTAAATGAGAAAATGACAACAAAGCTTTAGAAGAAGTGAAGCGGAAGGGGAAACATGTTTGACCTCCAAAGTGATGCGCATGTCCCGGAGATGTGGGTCATTATTTAGTTCATCGACCCGATCAAGAAACTTATTTATACGGTTCATGTCAGCAGAAGCAACCATTGACAAGGCAAAATCCTTAGCCGGTATTGTTCCTTGCAACTTGCAGTCATAATGGACAAACTCCAAACGTAAAATCTACAAAAGATAATTGAGATTTTTAACTTTTAATAGTTGTAGGGCATGGTGAATGGAATAGTGAATAGTAAAAAGAAATGTATTGCAAGCTAAATAGACCATTTTTTTTTTTTGAGATGATTGATAAAGGAGCAACTTGAAGAGTGGAGGCCTTACTTGGACCATCATGTGTACACTAATGTAAAACAATTTTTTTTCTTCTTAAATAAAAATTTTATTCAAAAGAAAAGAGACAGCTACAAATGAGAAAGAACAATAACCAAACTAAATGTTGGATCATACATTCCATTCCATTTATATCATATGCAATCCATGTCTTTGCATGACATACATGACTCTCAATTCTGACATTGGGCTCATGCTTCGGTAATGCATACCATTGGCTTGTTGCATTTAACCATGGATACATGGATAGACCATACCCAAAAGTATCCCAGATTGGGAAACTTTCAGTTGAATGTGGACAATTATATTTCTCTTCCTACCCATTTAGCTGTAGTGCGCAAATTGAAAGCTTAAGATTGTCCCATCGATGAATTGCAACAAATCAGTGTTAAACAATGGTCACCCTTTTCAAAATTGAAAATTGGTGTACACTGTGTGAAGACATGGTTGCATATTATATAATTCTTCCATAAACGAAAATTATGACCCTTAGCCATATGTATAGTAATATCAAAGAAAATGCTTGACATTATTTTAGCATACACTTGTGTCGAACAGTGGTGGTGGATTTGTTAATTCATACTTTTCTTAGTAATCTAGATTATAGATATTGCAAGGGATGGCCTAGCCATTCCATTAGCTGAATTTATGAGCACACTAAGTATTGTTGTCAGCTCACCAGCCAACCGTAGGCAGCTGCCCTTTGGCCGTATTGGTGGTCAAGTTGGATGCCGAGAATCAAAAGAAGAAAAGGTTTTGCTGATATGCATGAGTACATATTTAGAAAGAGTGAGAGTTTATTCAGATTTACAAGTACCTATTAAGAATGTGTATATTCAATAGCCAGAGATTATAGGATCCTACCACAACAACATGAAATATGATCCTGAGTGCTGGTAAGTTCAAGTGGTGCTCATGGTTCAGTGATCCAGGCCATTGATCTTTGGGATGCAACATCAATGATGGATAGTGCCAAAAGTCCCAGGTTGGAAGATCTAAACTTTCATTAGTGATCAACAATTAGACGGGTTGGATCTTCGAATTTATAATGTTTCAGACATCTACCATGGGGCCAATCAGATCAACAAAACATGGGCCCCTTTTGTACAAATGGGGTGCAACATGACACTTTTCACATCATTATACATCATGACCATGTAATTTCTCTTCAATAGTTGAGGACACGAATGTTGTATCATTGCATTTTTTAATATTGAATAAAATGCATAAATTTCTAATGTACCATATTTATATATGAGAAAGTTATATGTAATTGAAGACTGAGTATTTCCAATATAGTAATATACATTCAAGAATATGAGTATGCCAATATTTTAAAAGATTCCAACTAGAACTCCAACATTAACAACAGATTATCATGTGCCAAAAAAAAAAAAAAGGAAGACAGTAAAAAATAGTTAAGGATATATCTTTTTTTATCTTTTTTTGGCCCAAAATATTTTGATGATTTATTGAGAATATTTGAGAAATGTAAACACCAGGATCTATCTTCTTTTTTTTGTGCTTTTAACATATATTAAATGGCGTATATGACTATTCTTTGATAATAATGTCATCTGGTGGGCTGACCAGCTGACCTGCTAAAAGTCAACCAAATAGGCACTAATAAAAGGTAAGTCAAGATTGATGTGGTGGAGTATGGCCTCTTACAAGAAATACAACAAAATTAAGACAAAAAATGAAAAAGGGGGGAAAATGATGTTTCACACCTTTTTTCATTTTTCTCACAAAACAGTCCATTATACTTCAATTTGTCGAATTCCTCTATTTTGAACCCTAAAATGAGCCTAGATCTTTTGTAAAATGAGCTTTTTTGCTTCCCTGAAGGTTGAAATGAAAAAAATAATAATAAGAGGAGAATAAGAGAATTCGGGTTTAACAAAAAAAAAATTAAAAAAATTAGGGGAATTTATGGTTGTCAGACCCGATACATGCCAAAACAACCTCTTTGTTTTTTTTTTATTTACATTCTAGGGTAACAATCTATATGATATCTGATATTTGGAACCATGATCCTTGTTGTGTCACTGACGTCTCCCCACATGAGACTCTCTCTCTCTCTCTCTCTCTCTCTCTCTCTCTCTCTCTCTCTCTCTCTCTCTCTCTCTCTCTCTCTCCCCAGTTTCTCTATGCTTTGTCAAGTGCTCTCACTTGTGGTGTTTTCTATATAAGGGAAACATGTGTAGAGGGTGACTGTTTTTAGGATTTTCCAAGTGAGAGATTTCTTGTGTAGCGAAAGAGTGGGAGTGAGGGATAAGCCTTGTAATTATGGTTTCTCTTGTTTTAGTGATGACGAAAGCTCAATGTTGCTATACCATGGAGTAGGCATATTGCCAAACCACATGTAGCTGTGCAACAATCCTAACCTATCGCCTACTTGTACATCTTAATATGGTGCACTAACCGCATGCATTACAAGAGGGGTTCCAAATTGCCAAATCCAATCCTCCAAACATTGGACTGAACTATTATCATGAGAAATTGCAATGGAATAAGGTATTAGTTGAAACATCAAAATAGCCAATTATTAGTACATGTGACTTTTGAATAAATAGCTATGGAAATATTTGTTAGCCTAGGTGAGATTAGATAGATAGTAGCTAAAATGTAACAGGGTCAAGCAAATAAATGTGAAATGTAGATCACAAAACATCCTTCATTCGCTAAAAGACATACTTAATCATCTCCTCATGCAGGCTCTGTCCTTTATCTACATACGGTGGTCAGAACAGTCCCAACACCAACCTAGCATGGTTCCTGTGAACAACAATTTGTATGAATGGTAGCCTAAAATCATCTTACAACAAAGTCTATCAACCGCCGTTGAGAAATATTCTGAGAACCAGGAACTTGTGCACACTAAATAAGGCCAATATGATTATAGTCAACTAATATGTGTCTCAAAAAAATGATACAAAGAAAGACAACTTCATTCTGTATCTCAATGAAGACTCTACCTATATTATCTCTTACTATTGGGGATTCCTTACCCACTGGCAACTCTTTCATTGGTGCTCTATTGTATTTTATGTACCATATGTGTACTTCATTTTCTAATCAGCAGAAAGTTCAAACTTGTCAAAACAACGGCATAAATACATGGATAGCAATCACCTACAACCAAGGTTCAATTAATTGTAGTGGTATCTGTATCAATCGGCCAAATAACCAATATGTTGTAATGCTTACCATCACATTCACAACCGTATAGGCACAATTGGGGTGTCTTTCTTAAGATAAAAGAATCTTAAAAAAGGAAAAAATAACAAATAATTATATTCATTTTTTGTTTTTGTTTTTAAGCATGAACCTGTCCACTTGGTGAGGTATTATGTAAATGGTAATGGTGGCCGTAATGGCCATCACCGTTACCTTTACAATACTGGTTGTAACTGCGATACGAAACACAAATAGTGGGATATATACCACATGTTCGATCCGGTGAGCATTTTTGTTTTTCAATCCTTTTTTTTTTTTTTTTTTTTCTGTAAAGCAAGTTAAATCAGTGTCAAATTGTTACAAATCATAATTTTTCATGTTTCGCATGAAAAATCATAGATTGGGAGCTTTCATTTCGAGATTTAGAGGAGATGGGCCAAGTTGCAGAAAATTGAAAAAATCAAAATTTTCCAATTTCTCGCAAATCAGTTGCAATTTTTGTGTCCAAACAAAAAATCAAACATGTATGTAACCTGATCTAATGATTATTCTTTTGTTTTTGAATGTATTTCTTGTGTTTCCACACATCTTCTTACATTTATAAATTATATGAATATACTTTGGATATATTTTCATCAATTCAATTAGACAACGAATAGATTAGGACCCTATACAAAGAAAACCTATTATGTGCACTAGTTTTTTATAATGTTTTGATTTATAAGTGTGTATTATTGATATTTTAACAATCACTGAAGTTTCATTGAAAATTTTGATCAATTTCCTAATGTTTCCCCATGTTTCCAACAATAGCGATACATTACACGATGGAACTGATATATCCCATGCGATAACCGAACGATGCGTATCTGTATCCCAAGGGTGCAATACATAACACAATATTGATATTTCGAACACTACATTTACGTAACGACCGTTACGGCACACCATGCTCAGTGGTATGGCATTTCACAACAAGATTGTCTAGTTTTTAGTGCTGATTGTTTTCACTTTATTGTGACCATATTTTTAAAGCTTTAAGGTAGGTAGTTATTTGTATATCAGTAGATGCATAATTCTACTAGATCTGTCTGTGATAGTGAGGAACACATGAATAATATAATTGAGTAAACATAGGTATAAAGTCATACACTAGACGTCAACAAGAGTACAAGCATTGTGACTGGTGATTACACTGAATAGCACACACCATCAACCAAATTAAAGTATAATATAAGAGTAGTCCAGAATACTCAGGCAATAGCATAAAAAACGTCAAGTTTCAGGAGGGCTTCTACACAACATCACTGTTCTCATGGGATGATAGTTTTAGAGTTTACTATTTTTAATTAATTTATTTCTTTTAAAAATGATGATAAAAAAGTGCATTTTTGTTTGTGAAGCGAAAGTTATGTAATGTACATACTACAAGTTTGCAACTCCACAAGAGAAGGAAAAAAGAACCATTCACCCATTTTTCTAAGAAAATGAATGAACAAAGAACAAAAGAGGACAAAAATAATACTGCAAGTATTGACACTGCACTCGACCTGTATCAACTATTGACCGAGCATGGCCGATTCACATAGCAGAATCATATCGGTAGGTACTGATGCACTATGTATCAGCCAAGCACTTTGAGCCATGTGCATTTTGGCTGCCACAGATCTTAGTTTATCAACAAAAATAGTTAGACAGACGATTAGATTTTATTTTATTTTTATTCTCTCGGAATCCTTTAGAAGGTAAATGTATATAGTTCAGTGAAAGGAACAGAAATTGACAAAGGCGTCAATGAGATATAATGTCTGTAAATCAATATATTAAAAAAATGAAATAACAGAAATAAAAATCTTCTAGAAGTAACAAAATAGAATCTAGGAATCTCAAATTACGAAATATACTAAAATTGATGAAGATTGCTTTCAAAATGAAATAAAGGAGAGAGTAAAGAAATACATACTTCTTCATGCAAATCTTTTAAAAATGCAACAAATTTTTCATGTTGGAGGCACTTGGTCCCATCCTCGCCAAAAAAGTACTCCAACAGACCACCATTTTCAACAGAAGTCCCAACCTTGAGCCCAATACGCATTCCATCTCTATGAGATGACCCTTGTCTGTTATAAGACCGCATCAAGGCCATCACTTTCTTAAACTCATCCCGTTCGATCTCCCTAGAGAGGAGGTAAAAAATCAATATCAAAAGTAGATAAGGCAACTAGTTCAAATGACAGGAGCTATTTAATGATGAGGAAATAACAATCCAATTAAGCATTTGCTCAGCCCAATATAATATGCATGTGGGGTCCACCTTTTGGTGATCCAAATTGATCATATTGTTGGATCATGGGGGATGAAAGAGAGCCCAAAGGGCTCCCAACCAGATAAAACTCTCCATCTCATTATGAAGAGCCATAACTTTAGTTAGACCATAGATCATCTAAGCCTTATCCCAATTAATTGGTCATACAATAAAGGTGGGCCATTGGTTTTAATTGACAATTTTTATTACATTATATGGGGATGATCATCTAGTAGTGGAGATATTTGACATGATAGATCCAATGCTTGGACCCACCAAATGAATGGATTAAGTCACTAATCCCCACCTGTACCATTGTTGAGTCTAAAAAACTGTAATTACTTTCAATCAGGTGCCATATTGTTGGATAAAATGTTGAATTAAATAGACTATAAAAATCGAGAACCAAAAAAGGAAAATAAATTTAGAGAAAGAAAAACTTATTGAATTGAGTCGAGGCGTGACTGAGTCACTCGGCTTGAAATCGAATTTGCTCCCCTTGGACAGCGTCCCAAGTGCAACAGGTTTCCAGAGCAATCGACCTCCAGGATACAACGACTATGACCCGGTCCCAGCGGTGCACTCACTGTACACGGGCTCGAACCACTTGCAGTTTAATCCGAAAGTGCTGAGTTGACTCAGCAATGAACTCAGTAACAATGGTAAAACCGTATCAGAGAGAGTTTTATAAGGTAGAGAATTTTCGTATGTTGAAACTGGAATCGGAAGTCTTTATATAGACTCCGAAATGGTGCATAAGCACCCTTTACAAAAGGTTAGGTCCGTTGGGTTTAAACCCAACAGGGGCGACCAACCGGAAGGGAAGCATCTCTCTGGTTTAAAAACGAAAAGGCGCAAGTGCGAGTACACTCTCGCACATACAGTCCTGCGAGTACCCATACGCACACACCCACGCGAGTACACTTACACCGCACTCGCACCCGCACCCGCGCCCAGCCCAGCCCGTCCCGTCCCGTCGCGTCACGCACGCGGACGCGGACACGGACTCGGACTCGGCTCGGCTCGGCGCGCGCGCGCGCGTGTGTGGTTAATGGCATAGATTAGAGCTATTGGCATAGCCCCCCCACAGGACCAAATTCACATGCCCCCTGAAAGGGGCTCAAGCCCTAGGCAAAAAGCCTATCATATAAACAAGAGAATTTCTTTTGTCAAATCCGATGTGGGACAAAACCAACACCTCAAAAACACCAAAATTTAAATGTGGAGGGAAAACACCGAAATTTGAAAATTCAAATTTTTAATATTATTTTAAAACAAATACAACAATCCCCACATGTTTTAAAATAAAATGCTTTCGGATTAAAGCGAAATAGTTGTGCAATGGTGCCGGTGTCACCATAGACTTGAACCGACATTAGAGTAAGCAAGACAGGTCTACAGGAATCAGGTGACACCATAGTCTTGAACCTGAATCCTTTTAATGTAGATCGTAAGTACATGCCACTCACACAACTCTTCCTCTGCAAGTGATTCTGTGGTTCGGTGCGTTTCGGCCATACACCATTACCTGGATTTCATGAGTGCTCTAGAGAATTCGCCTAGATTCTCATAGGAAGCGGCCTCCACCTCCACACCCATATAGGTGAATTCCATCAAGTGTATGCAGCAACTGTATACACCACCAAATATATGGCTATGGATCCATTAAGAGTTCTAAAAACTCATCCTTCTGCGTTGCTGCTCGCACTGTACACCATAGAAGGGGCTCATATAACTCAGTGCAATCGTCTACCTCGTGTCTTGTTGTTTACCCATTGAACCTATCTCATGGGATCTCCACTTGTATAGGTTAGGTTACCGACACTGGCAACTCATATATTAGGCTCAGCCCCATTCCCTTCGATGTATCATTGACTAACTTTTTGGATAGTCCTTTAGTCAGAGGATCTGCTAGATTCTTTTCTGACCTCACAAAGTCAATAGATATGACTCCATCACGCAACATATGTTTCACTATGTTGTGTCTGAGTCTAATATGCCTGCTTTTTCCATTATATATTTTACTTTTTGCTTTCGCTATAGCTGCTTGACAGTCACAATGAATAGATACGGCCGATACAGGCTTTGGCCACAATGGTATATCAGCTAAGAGATTTCTAAGTCATTCAGCTTCTGATCCAGCCTTTTCTAAGGCAATAAACTCGGATTCCATAGTCGACCGAGCAATACATGTCTACTTGGTGGACTTCCAAGAGACTGCTCCTCCACCCAAAGTGAAGACATATCCACTAGTGGATTTTGTCTCATCTGAATCACTGATCCAGTTAGCATCACTATATCCTTCTAATACAGTAGGATAACCATTATAATGTAAACCATATGTCATATTACTTTTTAGGTATCGCAAAATTCTAGACAATGCATTCCAATGTTCTTTTCCAGGGTTATGTGTATATCTACTTAGCCTTCCTACTGCAAAAGCTATGTCAGGTCTAGTGCAGTTTGTTAGATACATGAGGCTACCAATTATTCTGGAATATTCCAATTGAGACACACTATTTTCTGTATTCTTCATGAGAGTCACACTATAATCATAAGGAGTACTGACAGGTAAACAGTCAAAATGGTTAAACTTTCTCAATATCTTCTCAATGTAATGAGATTGTGATAATATAATAACACCATTTTTCCTGGTTACTTCAATACCCAATATTATACTTGCCTCTCCTAAGTCTTTCATGTCAAACTTAGATGACAAGAATTTCTTAGTTGCATTAACTAATTTAATATTAGTTTCAAAAATAAGCATGTCATCAACATAAAAACATATGATAACATAATCATTTCCAAAAATTTTACTATATACACATCTATCTACATCATTTATATGATAACCATTTGATTTTAAAACACCATCAAATTTTTCATGCCATTGTTTAGGAGCCTGTTTTAAACCATATAGTGATTTAATTAGTCTACATACTTTATTTTCTTTACCTAATATCTTATAACCCTCAGGTTGCTCCATATATATTTCTTCTTCTAAGTCTCCATTTAGGAAAGCCGTCTTAACATCCATCTGGTGTACCACTAGTTTATATATGGAGGCTATCGCTATTAAGACTCTAATAGTTGTAATCCTAGTTACAGGGGAATATGTATCAAAATAATCTATTCCTTCCTTTTGTTTAAAGCCTTTCGCTACCAACCTAGCCTTAAACTTATCGATAGTTCCATCTGGTTTTAGTTTCTTTCTAAACACCCATTTGCAGCTTATTGGTTTGTTACCAGGTGGTAGGTCTACAAGTTCCCAAGTATTATTAGATATAATAGATTCTAACTCATCATTTATTGCTTCCTTCCAAAAGGTTGCATCTGGAGAGTTAATAGCTTCTATATAAGTTGTAGGATCATCTTTTACTAAGAATGTGAAAAAATCATCTCCTAGGTTAGTTTCTTTTCTAACTCTAATACTTTTTCTTGGTTGTATCTCTTCTACTACTTTCTCGTAAGCATTTTTACTAGTAGACGCAATATCTGATTCATTAACTTTTTCTACTCCTATAGATTTAGATTTCATAGGGAATACGTTCTCAAAGAACTCTGCATCCCTAGCTTCTATAATTGTATTAGGATCTAAAATATTATCCTTAGTTTTTAAAACTAGAAACCTATAAGCCGCACTGTTTTGTGCATACCCTATAAATACACAATCGGTCGTTTTAGGACCTAATTTTCTTTTCTTAGTTTCAGGCAATCCTACTTTAGCAAGACACCCCCACACTTTAATATATTTATAACTAGGAATATGATTCTTCCAAAGTTCATATGGTGTTTGTTCAGAAGATTTAGATGGAATCCTGTTTAGGATATAACAAGTAGACAGAATTGTTTCTCCCCACATATTTAAGGGCAAGCCTGAACTATTTAACATGGCATTCATCATTTCTTTTAGAGTTCTGTTCTTACGTTCTGCTATTCCATTTTGTTCTGGTGTATAAGGAACTGTAGTTTCGTGAATTATTCCATTCTTTTCACATAATTCTCTAAATTGAGAAGATTCATATTCACCTCCTCTATCTGTTGTAAGTCTTTTAATTTTTTATATTTAATTGATTTTCAACTTCAATTTTGTATTTATAAAAAGCATCTAAAGCTTCATCTTTGTTTCTTAATAGATATACTCTAGTGAACCTAGAGTAGTCATCTACAAAAGTTATATAATATCTTTTTCCTCCTCTAGACATGTGATTTCTAAAATCACCTAAATCACTATGTATCAACTCTAATAGAACAGATGATCTTTCTATTTGTTTAAAGGGTTTTCTAATAAATTTTGATTCTACACATGTTTCACATTTTTTAAACTCTTCATTAGATATATTAGGTAATAAACCTAATCTTTTCATTTTCTTTAAAGATGCCACATTCACATGACCTAATCTATTATGCCATAGATAAAAAGGTTCAACGATATAAACAGAACTAGATGTTTTCTTATTATCATTGGATACATTTACAATGAATAAACCATCGCTACAGTACCCCTTACCAACAAAGGTTCCATTTTTAGTCATTACAAGCTTATCTGAATCAAATACTAATTTGACACCAGCCTTATTGAGGAGCGAACCAGAGACCAAGTTTCTTCTAATGTCAGGCACATGTAGGACATCATTTAACATTAGAGTCTTTCCAGAAGTGAGTTTCAGAAGTACTTTCCCTTTCCCTACAACTGGAGACGTTCTAGCATTTCCCATGAACACCTGTTCATCATCTCCTGATACTTGGTAGGAGGTAAACATGCTACGATCCTTGCACACGTGTCTAGTTGCACCAGTATCTAGCACCCACTCCAAGTTGTTTACAAGGAAGACTTCTGACACCACAGCCACTACTATGTCAGACTCACTGCCTGTTTCTGTAAGATTAGCTTGCGGCTTATCTTTATTTTTCTTAAGCCTGCAGGTTTTAACATGATGCCCAGGCTTTCCACAGTTGTAGCAGTTTTCCTTTTTCTTGAATTGATTGTTTTCATTCTTCTTTTTGAGCCTGCATTCATTTGCATAATGTCCAGGTTTGCCACAGTTATGACAGTTGTTCTTTTTCTTATTATTTGTCCGACTTGATTCCACAAGATTCGCTTTTGAATCTATCTCATTTTTATTTCCTTTTTGGTCCCTGATTCTATTGGCCTCCTCTATTCGTATGTGTACGATAGTAGTTTCTAAAGAAACACCGTTCTTCTTATGTTTCATTTTATTTTTATATTTTTTTCAGGAGGGCGGTAACTTTTCTATTAACGCTCCTGACAGAAACACTTCATCCAACTTAATTCCTTCTGTCGATAGTTCGTGAATCTGATTTGTGACAGATTTATCGTCTGTCATTTCATAGTGAAGGAAATTAGCAATTGCATGTTTCTTAGCGCCTGCATCTTCTAATATGTATTTCTTTTCTAAAGCAATCCATATATCTTTAGCAGAGGCGTAAGAAGCATACACATCATATAATTCGTTGGATAAAGAGTTTAGAATATAATTTTTGCAATTATTTTCATCTGTTACTTCATTTTGATTTGCTGGATCTATAGTAAATGATTCAGATAAAATGTATGAAACTTTCAGGGTGGTAAGAGCGAACATCAATTTCTGTTTTCACCGTTTAAAGGATTGTCCAGCGAACGGTTCGATTTTGGCTAACTCAGTAGAAGCATTTACTGTTACTGTAGCCATAGTCTATGTAATTCAACACAAACTTCGATTTCAAGATTGTTGGATAAAATGTTGAATTAAATAGACTATAAAAATCGAGAACCAAAAAAGGAAAATAAATTTAGAGAAAGAAAAACTTATTGAATTGAGTCGAGGCGTGACTGAGTCACTCGGCTTGAAATCGAATTTGCTCCCCTTGGACAGCGTCCCAAGTGCAACAGGTTTCCAGAGCAATCGACCTCCAGGATACAACGACTATGACCAGGTCCCAGCGGTGCACTCACTGTACACGGGCTCGAACCACTTGCAGTTTAATCCGAAAGTGCTGAGTTGACTCAGCAATGAACTCAGTAACAATGGTAAAACCGTATCAGAGAGAGTTTTATAAGGCAGGAAATTTTCGTATGTTGAAACTGGAATCGGAAGTCTTTATATAGACTCCGAAATGGTGCATAAGCACCCTTTACAAAAGGTTAGGTCCGTTGGGTTTAAACCCAACAGGGGCGACCAACCGGAAGGGAAGCATCTCTCTGGTTTAAAAAGGAAAAGGCGCAAGTGCGAGTACACTCTCGCACATACAATCCTGCGAGTACCCATACACACACAACCACGCGAGTACACTTACACCGCACCCGCACCCGCACCCGCGCCCAGCCCAGCTCGTCCCGTCGCGTCGCGCACGCGGACGCGGACACGGACTCGGACTCGGCTCGGCTCGGCTCGAAACGGCACGGCTCGGCTCGGCGCGCGCGTGCGTGTGTGGTTAATGGCATAGATTAGAGCTATTGGCATAGCCCCCCCACAGGACCAAATTCACATGCCCCCTGAAAGGGGCTCAAGCCCTAGGCAAAAAGCCTATCATATAAACAAGAGAATTTCTTTTGTCAAATCCGATGTGGGACAAAACCAACACCTCAAAAACACCAAAATTTAAATGTGGAGGGAAAACACCGAAATTTGAAAATTCAAATTTTTAATATTATTTTAAAACAAATACAACAATATAATACCACTTTTACTATTGATCAAAAAATTATGATAACTGAATGTACTCATATAGACTAGAACACAGTGTAATTCAAATACGAAGTATTGATGCCATGAATGAAACTCTCAACAACAAAAAATTTAAACAACAAAATAAAATTATACACTGAGTACCCGCTATTATAATCTATTGCTTACAATGATACACATGTAACCAAATCTTTTTCCTAGATCTTTTGGGATGCGCTTAAGGAGGATGTGATGGGCTTCATTGGTGACTTCTTTGTGACTGGTAAACTTTCTTTGGAATTAGGTGTCTCCGTTATTGCTCTTATCCCTAAGGAGGGGGGCAAGTGTCTTATGGGCTGTTTGGAATGTGGGATTAGGTGGTGTAGAATTTCATTTCCTCCAATGTAAATTCCATCTCGCATTTTGAAAGATGGGAAGGATTGGATTAATCTAGGTATCATATCATCCAGTCCCAACAGGAGATACAACATAATCTTGATGAGAGAGAAAATAGTACTAGCAACTCATTATAAAGGTTGTGCTCAAAAGCAAAGTATAGTTTGATGGAAACCATTAAGTCCCTCATGGATATTGTATTAGGCCAAGTGCATGTAGCTAAGCCAACAGCATGGGAGAGATTTGGCTCAAGGGACATTGTCCATGAAAATGAGTGGTCATAACCATCATATGCTTGGGCTAGCATTTGTATACGATTGTCATGTGACTTGATGATTGCATATGCAATTTTGCTTTATCTCAAGCAATGTGAGTTAAGGCCTCACATTAGTACACGAGTGTGTACAGCTTAAAAGTTGATACAATGAATGGTGTATCATGTAAGGAAAGCTCCCAGGTCCTATAAGGAGCATACACTCACAAGCACCCTATCTAGACATCCTTAGACCTGAGAATTTATCATGGAGACTCCATTATCCATGCTGGTGTTTTTGATATGTTTCAGGAATCTCATGCCCTAGGATGATGTACTTATGTGTTTGCATCACTTGGAAGGCGCATGTGTCCCATGATAATCCAATAAGGAATCCACTACCAATGATTCATTATATGGACTATTTCACCATGGAAGATCGCCTAGATTGAGAAACTCAATTAATCATGAGCTCGTGCAACTTTTTAGGTCAAAACATTTTGATTAAAATGGTCTTATAAAAGGAAAACATTCTCTTTGTGGTTTTAAGTACATGTGTTTCTTTAGGAACTAACTTGTCAAAAATCCAACAATTAATATTCATGTCTATTGAATGGGGTCGATATTTAAGGCTTGAGGCTACATAATATTTCTTATGCATGAATATCTCTTATGCAAGTAGTTGGTGATGGCCCGCATGCATTAAGAGAGAAGGCTTATCAGGCCTAGAGCCCATGAGGAACTCTATAAAAGTGAGAAGACTCCAACAATCACCCACTAGAGTAGGGAACCCCTAAAGTTGTGTGGGCATAGGAGGTAGGAGTGGCCATAAGGTTAATCTCCTAGAGTGTGGGGTCCCATAGAACTCATGGTGATCCATCCTTGGAAGCTAGAGCTTTTGTTTCCAGAGTTGTAACAAGAAGAATCAAAGAGAAGAAAAAAGATTAGATGATCATCTTCACCACAAAAGGTATGCTCTAGATCCAGAAACCACATGCTTTGTTTTTATTATAATAACGACTTCGTCTTTTTCTTTCTTTTTCTTTTGATTGCATCCGATCCTGGTTGTGCATAATTATGTGCATAAGGGTTTGACAAAACCAGCATAACCTACATTATGCATAATAGGTAATTTCAAGATAATGGAAAAATAATAATTAATGACAATGGGCAAAACCCAAGAACCAGATTGATGCAATCTAAATAAGATGTCAGTCAAATGATGAGCATATATTGGAGCACTTAACATTTAGGGGTTTGATAAAACAACACAACATACCCATTATTGTCAAGGTCAAACATTTTAAATGCCACAGAGAAGCTTGATTCTGGGATGCTGAGGAGTGTGACAAAGAAGATGTACCTACCACAATGTAAAAAGAATACACTACCCAATGAATCAAAAGCTCATAATGCAGGCTGTGAATAGTTGATATGGAAGTCCCAAACGTGAGATATTCAGTCTTCCATGATTGAGATTATGTGTAAAGAAATTATCAAGTCTTGATGTGCCCATCGTGTACAAGTGGGCCCATGGTTCATTAATCCAGATAGTTGATCTTATGGGTCCCACAGTGGATGGAAGATGTCCCAAGAGATCTATCATGTAAAAATATCTCATCCATGATCCATCCTATATTTGTTCTTTCTCTGAACCATTACCATGATTTTTTCCAAACCATATGTATCTAGGCATTGATTGAAGGGTTAAGATCTTCTAATATGGTGGATTTCTTCGGCATCACCCATCAATAGTTTTGTCCCACGAGATCAACAATCAAGATTTACTTAATACCTATACAGGCTTGGTGCATCAGGACACTATTCTTATGCTAATAATTCCTGATTCTTCTAAACAAAAAGATGACAAGTTGGTAATTTACTCTGGGAAAGATATAAGTCCATCATTGTTGGTATCAAAAAGCATAGACAACTCTGGATCAGCATAATGCAACTCGCCAGGACGTTTCTCCCCCCTCAAATAACCTTCTCTGACAATATTAGATTCAGATGGAGGAAATACAGGAATGATCGCTCGCATCAAGTCTGCTGGTGTCATAAATACTTCCCCTTCTGGGCTCCGAAAAGAAGCAAAGTATTCAAAAACCTGGAAATGAAAAATGATGAAAGAGATATAGTCACTACTTAATTAATCGTAAGGTTCACTACATACGAAATATGAGTACATCTTGACTCAAGCTCATAGAGTCTGTCGCAATCCAGTTCAATCTATCACTAGGTAAAAACATGTTGCTAGCTGATCTTTTAATTGGTAGAGATAATATCCACAACCAAAAAGTGAGTTAAAAAATAATAGCTAGAGTTTGATTAAAAAGCTGCTGGTTAAGGCCTTTAAACCCAACAAAATCCTGAAGATCAATTTCGAACAAATTCTGAGAAACCACAACTAGGTGATAACATCATTTGGAGTACCTTATCATCCTCTTTCATAGACCAATCACCATTGACACTTTACAGACCACCTCCATAGATGTCAGATGAATGAAATGGATCTTCATTAGCATCAACCGATGTGTGAGGTGGCCCACTCACCCGTGCGCTCGATAGTGTTTAGGAAGACGTGGGCTCTTGGTCATCAAAGCCTTATCATATAAAAACTCCATAAAAGAGGTGCTAGCATGTGTAAGGAAAGAGAGTCTTAGTGGAACTTGATTTCTATGATGGGAGGGGAAACCAAATCCTACAAATCAGGGAGACACCTGGCCCTCTCCATATCAAGGTTAAGATGTGACGCTGCCCAATTTTAGCACATTCTTGAGAGAGGGAGTTGGGGAGAAGGTGAGCCAAGTGTGTGCACACTGCGACTTGTGAAGGCAACGAACGAAGTTGTTCATCTACAAGGCCGAGAAAGGAGAACCCCTTTGAAAATTCTCCCCGCCATTTGAATTATTTATTTGTCAGAAATTAGCTCCAAAATGGTAAGATCATGTCACATGGTCATCCAATAGTATGGATGGCCAGATTGAATACATTGTCCTACCAACATAAGTTGACCTAATATGGAGAATGCATTGTCATTATGGAATCTAAAGCTCACTTGAAATCAACACTTAGAGAACAGAAAACTAAGACAAAAGGAATGGCATTCTTTATATAGAAAACCTATTTCTAATCCTTTGATGATCTGACTTAGTATTGTTGACAGTATTTGGTTGCACCAAATTTCATGAAAAATCATGAAATTTTGGAACAAATTAGATTGATTAATCACGACATTTTCTGCAAATAAACGCACTTTAAACAAATGCACTAAATTATAAAAAGAGCATGCTGCATGTTTCGCATTAACATTGCATTGAAGTAATGGTCTCGTGGAGTTCAATACCTTCTCTGGAGGACTTCGCAACCTCATGCGTTTCTCGTAGTTAAAGAAAACCCTTCTCCTATAAGAATCTGCAACAAGAGATAAGGTCACCTATTAACTTGTACCGCATTGAAATGGTTTTAAAATAACAAGTAAAATACCAAAGATCACATAAAGAGAAGCTGGCTACAGTCATTCATATATATATATACATACATACATATGGGAATGGCACTATGATGGGAACTTTCCATGAGGTCGAGCTTGTGGGCCCCACTGTGATTTGTGTTGAACATTAACACTGTGCATTTGATGGGTCTCCTTTAGTTTATGGGATATCCCAAAAATCAGCCATATAGCCATACCATCGTTTTAAGATGTGAAGACATGCCTAAAGTATATAAAAGCACCTGGTGGGGCCCACCTGAGTTTTGGATGGGGCTAAAACTTGCTCTGACCTCTTGTCCAAGTGGGACACACACAATGGATGGGCTGGATTTGTGAACTACATTTCGGTGGGCCCAATAAATGATTATGAATGTTTTAATGGGAGGGTTACCCCTCTCAACTGTTGTACGTGGTGTGGCTCACCCAAGTCATGGATTGACTTGATATTTAAGCCTGTGGCCTAACATGGAATGGTGCATTTGACTGATGGAGTAGATGTTCAACACATCACAATGGGGTCCACACAGCTCAACATATATATATATATATATATATATATATATATATATATATATATATATATATATATATATATATATATATTTCCTAGTAAATATGTGTAAATAAATAATTATGACTAACTTCACTTGTTTGAAATCTGCGAAGAATTGCATTTCGAAAATCATCCATAAAAGCTATGTTATTACTGATTTAAACTTGTGGGTCCCATCATGATGTATGTGACTTATCCACACCATCCAACCATTTTAACAGCAACTTTTCGGCTATGAGTCAAAAAATGAGGAAAATCCCAAGGTTGAGTGGACCACACCTTAAGAAATTATGATTTTAAAGACGTCAACAGTTGAAAGCTATTTTCTCCCTAGGGGCCCACATTGATGTTTATTTGTCATCCAACTTGTTCATAAGGTCACAGAGCCATGGATAAAGAGGTCACAGGGCCATGAATAAAGGAAAAAAAATATCAACTTAATCCAAAACTTCTAGGCCCTCAGAAAGCTTTCAATGGTAGGAGCTCAATTTCCATTGTTTCCTATGGTGTGGCCCAATCCTTTTTTCACCATCTTATTTATAAGAAATCGTGAACAAGGCATGCAAAAACGGTTATGTAAGGGCCGTAACAGCTGATACAGAAAAAACAACCCCTAATAGCTGTAATGGTCCAAGGCAAATATAGTTTTTTTTTTTCCTTAAAAATTAAAATAAAACAAAACAAAACAAAACAGGAGGACCATAACGGCCATTACAAAGTGGGATTCCATCCACAGTTTAGTTAGTTATTTGGACTGTTTGGATAACTATGTCTTGTGCACCATTGGAATTAAGTGGCCCACCATATACATTTAGTCAGTCATTTGGATGGTCGAGATTACCTTACAACAATGTCATATGTACAATTGAAACCAAGTGGCCCACCTTTCATGGATGAATCAACAATTTGGACAATCTAAATCACCATACGACTATGAAATGTGTACAGTTGAAACGAAGCAATCCACCATCCATAATTGATCAGCGAATTGAATAGTCTGGATTTCCATGTAACTATGCCATGTGTACAAGTGGCCCACCTTCCACAGTTAGAGTCCATGATTTCAGTGATCTGGAGAGTCATGTAAGTATTCCATATGTATGGTTGGAACAAGGTACCCACCATCCACAGTTGACTCAGTGATTTATACGGTCTGAATTGCCATACACATACACGCATGTATGCAATTGAAACCAAGCGCCCACTCATCAATTTGGACCATCTAGATCTATGCCATTTGTATGGTTGAAACCAAGTGGCCACCATCCACGGTTGATTCAATGATTTGGAAAATCTGAAAATCCAGGAATAACATGCAGCTATGCCATGTATAAGTGGCCCACCATCCGCAGTTGAGTGACTTGAATTAGCAATTTGGACAGTCTAGATTGTCATACAACTAAGCCATGTGTACAGTTGAAACCGATCGGTCCACTATCTATATTTTCTGCCCCTATTTCAGCCGATTCATTAATTGAATGAACGTCACTCCCTGCAGAGGCATGTGGATAGGTAGGGTCCACCATGATGTTTTCCAATCCACACCGTCCATCTGTTTTAACAGATCATTTGAGGGCATGAGCCCAAAATTGAAGTATAGAAAAAGCTCAAGTTGGCCACGCAACAGAAAACAGTAGAGATAATGACACACACCGTTGAAGCCTTCTTAGGATTCACAATGACGTTTATTTGTCATCCAACCTGCTCATAAGGTCACACGGACATGGATGAAGGTCCATGTGGTAGGCATATAAGCGGAAGGTTCCAGTGGTAGGCATTCCTTTTTCCATTTTTTTAAAAAGCCTCATTCAGTATGTTCCTGCGAAAGGATTCTGGGCTGTGATGTTTGTGAGAAATCCAACCTGTCCATCTGTTTTGCGAGCTCATTTTAGTACATGAGACAAAAAATAAGGTGGATCCAATACTTAAATGGGCCACACGAGAGGAAACAGTGGGGATTTAGTGACCACCGTTGAAACATTTATATGGCCACAAAAGTTTTGTATTAGTATAAGGTTTCAGTGTTTTCACTTCATCTCAGTGAAAATGACCTTACAAACGGTTTGTATGGAATATAAACATCAAGGTGGAGCCTAGGAAGGTTTCAACGGTTGGCATTCCTTTCCTATGGCCCACTTGAGTTTTGGATCCTCCACATTTTCTACCGCATGTCCTAAAATGAGCTCAAAAAATAGACGAACGGGTTGGATTTCTCATAAACATTACGGTGGACCCCACCCTTTTACCATATAATTTTAGTGCTTAGCCAAAAAATGAAGCATATACAATTTTCTAATGGACACGGGAGCAATTGAATTGAACATCTACCGCAGAAGTTTTGGATCAAGCTTATATTTATGTTTTCCCTTCATCCATGTTGCATAACCTCATGAACAGGTTGATGACAAATAAACATCACTGTGGGGCCTGACAAGGTTTCAACGGTGGAAATCATTATCCCTACTGTTTCCTGTGGTATGATCCACTTGATCTTTAGATATGCTTCAGGTTTGGAGTCAACCCCTTAAATTAGATGGAAAAACGGATAGATGGCGTAAATGGACCACATACATTCAAGGTGAGTCCAAGTGAGTTTACTCGGTATGATAAGAGGGTACCGAGGAACTCAGTAGGCAATCCGATTTCCTAGCTTTCCAGTGCAGGAACTTCCTGCAAAAAGCTTTGCAGGAAATCTGCGTCCAGCATATGCAATTATCACGACATTTTGCAGGAAATCTGCGTCCAGCATATGCAATTATCACGCCCCATATTTGTCATGGTTGTTGGATAATTTAGTCATGGACGGGTCATAATATAAAATTCACCCATCAGGACTCGTATCTACATTTCCCAGTGGGAGCCGAGGGCATAACTAATTAGGACTTGTACAGGGGCATCATGCATGCCATCCTTACAAGTAGGACCCATGTTGTTTAATTCTCCCAACTGTTGATCTGATTAGTGCTGACATCATACCCCAAAACTAAGTCAGATCAAAAGCTCAAGTGATCCACACTACAGAAAACAGTGGCGGGTATTAAACACCACAGTTGAAACATTCGTGGGCTGCATGATGTTTGTTAGAAATTCACTCTGTTAATCTATTTAGCCAGCTCATTGTATGGCATGATCCTACAAATAAGTCCCATGACAAGCTCAAGGGGCTACATGAAAGGAAAGAATAGAATTGAGCCATTGAAACATCTTAAAGATCTTGTGGGGCCTTCTTTTAGCTTTGAATCTCCATCATTTTAGGCCTATGCCCTAAAATTAGCTGGCAAAATAGATGTACGGGTGAATTTCTCACAAACAACCATGTGAGCCCGGTATAGTCCAGGTGAGGTTGGCAAGGCCACCAACGTCAATAAGGGCGTGTTTGGGCAGTGGGATTAGAAGGGATTAGGTGGGATGGGATTCCTCTGGTCGTGTGCCAATTCCACTGCATGTTTGGGAAGAGTGGAAAAGCTTGAAATTAAATTAGATGGTATTGCATTGGGTCATGTGCCAATTCCACTCAATTTAGCAAGTTGTGTAGGTCCCACCATGATGTGTGGGCTATATCCACATTGTCCACCCATTTTTCAAAATTATTTTAGAGCATGGCCAAAGAATAGGTAAATCTAAAGCTTAAGTGGACCCCACCATAGAAAGCAACGGGGCCTAAATACTTACCGTTGAAAACTTCTTTGACCCACATTAGTTCTGGATCTACCTTATTTTTAGGCCCATGCCATGAAATGAGGTTACAAAACAAATGAACAGTCTAGATATAACACATGTATATAATTCCCAGTAAGTTCAAATGATGATGGGTATACCCATTCAATGTACCACCGTATTACCAGCAAAGCATGCATTAATCTTATCTCAGGCCGACAGGGGGCAATCCCTGCCACCGGTAATAATTATGTTTTTTAGTCTCATCTCACCTCATCCCTTCTAATCCAACCGCCCAAACACGCCCTATGAGAGGTTAGAGGTGGTAGAATCGTTACCCGACCACCAGTGGGGCTAACATAATGCCTAGTGAGGTAATTTTGGTAATGTGTAAGGGTGACTCTGAGGAGTTTTAACACGAGGTCTTACGTGGTGAAATTCCACTACGGCTGTGCAGCGGGTGCATTTGAAAAAAATAAAAATTTATATATATATATATATATAATAAATAGATAGATTGTGTAAGGATGAGGACTATTGAGCAGGTTTTTAGAAATAGCTTGAAAGAGGAAGATCTATAACACATAGCAGAAAAGGCAGCCCATAGAAACCAGATTTAATCCGGTCCAACGTGATGGACCCGCACCGGTCTACACCCCTTTTAAACAAGGTTGAAAATGGCAGCCGCACTCGGCCAATTTATAAACAGGTCCAAGATATTGGTCCAGGCCAATTAAAATCCGGTCGGGTCCTGCCCTGTGTTTTGGGTTTTGATTGAGGTCAGGTCAGGTCATCTGGAACAGCGCCATCATCTGGAGGTGCCAATTAATAACTTACGTGGGCAGGTCGGGTCGGGTAAGGCTCAACCCGAACCTAACCCATTTACTTAAAATGGACCATATTTCTAACCCGAGCCAGACCCGCTGCACATCTTAGTCGGGTCAGAACCCGACTCAAAAGTGGAGACCCGGTCCATTCCACCCCAAATCATTCCCAATCAAGCACATTCGCTCGACAAACAGTACACCCACCTTTGCGGGATCTGACTCATTAATAGGTGGTCCCCACGATGTAATGGACAAACCCTAAGAATCTCCCCCATTCCTACATTTCTATTGGATGGCTAGCATCATCAGACAGGGTAGATCTCGACGTATGGCCGAGCACACCAAGGATGCAACCAGATGAACGGCTTAGATTACGAAAACGTAGGCCACACCTATTCCATTGCTGACGTTACAACGCATACCTGCAAACAGATACTTGGGTTTCCTTTCCTGCTGCGGTGCATCGCAGAGCACGGAATTCAGGTGCACATCATCACCAGCCTCCTCTTTCACGGTTGCCGTATTCCAGTCAGCAGACGAGAAAGAACATTCTGGAGACGACCAAAGCCAAAACCCGAGACCCGAACCCGCGAAGATTCCAGAGAGATGCCCAAAAGCAGAGGAGGATGAAAACGACGCATCTCCTTTCTCATTTGCCGAAGAGCTTCCTCCAGCTGCTGCGGCGGATAGAGGACGAAAGCTCATCCGTTGGATTCCGCCCCTGAGAAGGACCGACGGATAGGTTGATCTCTTCATGAAAGCCCAGGGAGACATCGCTTGTGCGCGCGCGAGAGAGAAGAGAGTGTGAATAAATGGAGGGAAGGGCGAAGCAGTGGGATTTCACCGTGAAAAAATGGCCAGTTTGTTTGAATTTTCTAAGTATTGGGGCCGTTTCACGAGGCTCGCGCATCTTCACGCGTTCTCACGTCATAATCTGGCACCGTCCTATATGATATCTGGACCGTTTATCAATTTGAAGAACTGTGTGGTCAGCATCTCCATAAACTGTTACTTAGCTCAGAAGTACGAAAATATCGCGTAGTCAGTTTATTATTTGTTTAGAGGGATTTTTCCATATGGCTGCCGGCATTTTCAGTTATGGAAGGAAAACCTCCCGTTTTGAGCTATTTTTTCGTATGGTCAACCTATTTTTTCATATGGGTTATGCAGCAGCTTTCACCACGGATACTCAATTGATTGCGCGCAGATTAGGTAGTAGCCCCGCCTATTCCGAGCTCGGACAGGTGGAGGCTCTGAGGGGCCACTGAGGGGGCCACCGTTATGTATGGCTTTTATCCACACCGTCCGTTCAATTTTCCATATCATTTTAGATTATTTAACTAAAAATAAAGTTGATCTAAAGCTCATGTGGACCACACAACAGGAAGCAGCGGTTCTATGAATGCTTACCAATGAAACCTTCTTAGGGCCTACCGTGTTGTTTATTTTCCATCCAACATGTTGATATAGTTATACAACCGGATTAAGTTACGAAACAGATATCTTCTTGATCTAAAACTTCTGTTGTCCCCTAGAATTTTTCAACGGTAGGAATTTAATCCCTACTGTGTGGTCACTTAATCTTTGGATATTTCTTACTTTTAGATTCATGATCTAAAATAATATGAAAAATAGATGAACGGTGTGGATGAAATCCATACATTACGGCGGCCCCTTGGCTCCCAGCCTGTCCCGAGCTCGGAACAGGCTGACTGGGTAGTACCTAATCCGCGCACCAACTGATGGAGCCGTTTGAATAAAAGTCAGCTTTATCCTGCTGCACCGCGTACATTCTCAATGGGGAACGGATTGGCTACCCCAGCCACCAGCCCGGTGGCTGGTGGTCGGTGCTCTATGGGCCCCACCATGATGTATTTGTTTCATCCATTTCATTCATCTATTTTTACGTATCATTTTAAGGATTTGTTCCAAAAATGAGAGGGATATAAATCTCAGGCGGACCACACTACAGGAAAACAATAGTGATTAGATATCCACCATTAAAATCCTCTTAAGGCCCACTGTCCTGTTTATTTGATATCCAATATGTTGATTAGGTCATACAAACCAAAATGAAGGGAAAAAACAAAGATCAGCTTGATCCAAAACTTTTATGGCCCCAAAAAGTTTTTAATGGCTGACATTCATTCAACATTGTTTCCTATAATGTAGTCCATTGAGATTAGTATGTACCTCATTTTTGGTCTCATAAAATAAAAGGATCTAGAAAAATAGATAGACAGCATGGATGAAACACATACATCATGGTGGGGCCCGCAGAGCATCGACCACCAGCCATGGGCTGTGGGGGAGAAGCCAATCCGTTTCCTCTTGTTGGACCCTTGTCATGATTTTATATTTCTCACAAGACGGTACTATCCGTACATTTTACTGGACTGGATTGCCTTACGGTCGTTTGGATGCTCATAAAATTCATTAAGTTGCAAAGGAATTAGAAGTAATCTAATTATAAGGGCCGTTTATAAGGTAATATGATTACAAGGCATTTTTTAAATACATGTATTTTACTGATAAAAAATTTTAAGCATATTACAACTTTTAATTATAATTAAAAAAAAAAGAAGATATGTTTCAAATTATGGTAAAGTCTTTTAACCAAAAACCATTATGCATGTAGAATACAATGGTGCCACCATAGTGTGTGTTGATGCAAAAATCTGGTCGGCCCTTCCTCCAAGTCTTCTAGATCCTGCATCAAGAGAACTGGCAAAGGTGACCCTGGCTAAGCCGGGGGACCTTCCAATGCCTAAGTCAGGACAGGGGAATCAGGGTCTAAGTCGAGTGTAGAGGAGAGAACACTTGATCTTGCGTACCTGTAGATATGGTGTGAAGTGCTATTTATACTTGCCTGTGGAATGATCTGGATCCGATACTCTCTGCACGATCAGGGAGATTCCCGGATCGTGGAGATATCGTCCGCAATCTATTGATCGTGTAGCGTATTCGGCGAGTAGTGCGTATCTGCGAGCGAAGTTATCGGTCACGTTTGGTTATGACAGTTTTCATGTTTAGCGAATGGGATATGCGCATCTGAACGTCTGTTCGGCTCGGCTCAGTGAATGGGATATACAACTGATCCGACCCGCTTGGTCGGTTCCGTTGGTTCCATCATAGTTGGCAGGGCACACTTCGCCGAGCAAAGTGTGGTTACGGCATAAGATGTCATCCGATCGGAGTATGGTTCCGAGTCGCAACTCAACCGTGTCGGCTGCTCGGGCGTGTCGCGTCTCGAAACAGCTCGGATCGGCGCTCGGAGCAGTGTTGCATCGTGAGCTCAGATTTCTCATAACAGAAGCCCCCTACTCTTCGAGTTTGCTTGCAGGCTTGGAGAGTACTTATGTAGAAAATCTCCCACCCTCATTACAATGATGATGGGTCTCGAATAGCGCGCGTGCTGGTCGCCTTAGTTAAGGCGTGGCAATGGTTACGATCCCGAATCTCCTTCCAGCCTATAGGAGGCTGCCACGCAGGCTAGAGGAGGCGTGTACGTGACGGCTACGACTGCTGGGGCGATACTTCGTATATCGAGGTACACTGCCCGATGTCAAATCCATACCAACGGTTCAGTACTCCTCCAATGAGGTGCGGCCATGTGTGCTCGGAGATCGGCTCGTGCCGATTCGGCTGCTGCCATTAAGGCTCGCCATCAATGCAGAATTCCTTTGTCGCCTATATAAGGCGCCCCGAACTTTCGTTTGCCACTTTACATTCTGAATCAGAAGAGCATACCAGAGGAGACGATTTTCGACGAGGTGTGCGCTCTGAATTCGAAGTTTCTGGCGGGAGATTCCGACCGATCTCTCTTTTCCGGTAAAAGGCGATTTTCGACAGTCACCCGATGACTCTCGTTGATCTTCACCCTTATTTCTACTATGTCTTCCGACCTCGAGATGGTTAATGAATACGGCGATAACTCCAAGCCGGGGAGTACTGAAAGCGGGAGTGGGTCTTCCGAAGGCCCTTTCGAGACCACACCCCTATACCCCCCGCCTCGAACGCAAAAGATGTTGGGCTCTAAAACCAAGCAGCTCAGCAAGAAGACGGTCACCCTAGCCCGCCAAGTCGAGACCACTACCACCACTGAAATGCCTGCGGGTTTGCGCACCGCAGAGGTAGTCCCAGGAGGCTCTGTCATGTCGGAGTCTCAGATGGAGTGGATCCGTTCGGAATTTCAGATCCCTGACTCCATTCAGATAAGGGCCCCTGGGCCTTTGGACGTGGCTGACGCTCTTGCCAAGGGGGAAGTAGCCATATTCCTTTGTGTGTTGCAGTGCGGGGTCCGGCTCCCACTATACCCCTTTATCAGGAAGGTTGTGGCTCACCTTGGATTGACTCCTGGGCAGTTTACTCCGAATGCCTGGAGATGATGATTTCCGCCTTCATTATTTGGAAGCAAGTCGGTAACTCCGAGCTGACCCCAGAGGAACTGCTGAGTCTGTACCTGGTCAAACATGATAGCAACAATACATGTTACTATTTTGCGACTCGAGAGAGCAAGGGGTCGGGATTGGTGATACACCTGCCGTCCTCCAATAAGGACTGAAAAAATAAGTGGTTCTGGGCGGCAGGTGAATGGGAGGCACCAGCGGCTAAGCTTAGGACCTCAACGGCTCGTATTCTGACCCATTTTACGAAACCAGGTCGGATTTCATTTTACATCTGGGTTGCTACATTAGTTTTCACTTGTTTCAATTGAAGTGAAATATCTCTTTTTCCTTTTACAGCTTTTGCAAAGGGGTTGCCGCTCCTCGATTCAGACTAGAAGAATCGTATTGCGAAGGCCAGAGCGCGATCGAAGACGCTTCATTCCTGGGCTGACCTGATCACCCCAGGCAGGCACGAGCGGTGGGAGGTTCGAGCTGGGCTATCACATGGCGTGTTTGGCTTTGTGAGCTGCCAAGCACGCTAAGGAGGAGGATATTGCTCAGAACCTTGACCGGTCGGAAGGTGACTTTCTGAACGACTTCGCCTCCGTGTGTTACATGATATATTTCTGAGAGGATTCTCCCTTTCCTTCATGTCGTTATATATATATTTTTTAGATTCTGACCTTCGTTTCCTGTTCAGGCCGTCCCGGTATTGCTCTCAATTCGGGAGACAGTGCGGGAGCATCGGAGGGAGGTAGAGTTCGAGGCTCTCCAAGCTGAGATAGCAGCCTTGAAGTCTGAGCAAAACGAACTGCGTCGGCAGTTTTCGGGCGAGAGGGTCAGGGTGAGCCGACTGCAAGGAGTCGTCATTGACTTGGAGGCCATGGAGCTACAGCTGCGGGAGGATACAAATAAACTCAAGGCCAGCAGCGATGCGGCTACTGCCGAGCTGACCCGCGTCAGAGCCTGCTCGGACTCCTTGGCCGTGGAGGCCGCTCGGCTGGGTAAAGCCTTGGAGCGTTCCAAGGTTGAGGCGGCTGAAGAATGGGCCCGAGCCATTGCCCAGGCTGTGGAGGCTCAGCGGGTCAAGGATGAGGCTTCTTTGGCTGCGGCAGTTATCGTTGCAGTTGAAGACTTCAAAACCTCCAAGAAGAGGGACGCCGAGGCAGCGACGTTTTACAACCGCGGCTTCGACGCTTGTATCGAGGCGTCTTGGGTTTATACCCAGACCTTGACCTTGATTCTCTTTTGCCTGAGGACCCTGAAGACGCCCCCGCCGAAGCCCCCCAGTCGGATTAAGCTCCTAATGTCCAAGCACCTCCTCCAGCGTGAAGGCCTTGTCTTCTTTTTTTTTAATCTTTGAGCCGTCGACGTATTAATTTTTGTGTTGATGTACTTTTTACCCCTCCGAGGGGATTTAATGAGAAACATTCATTTGAACTTATCTATTTTTTACTCGCAATATCGTTTTGTGACTGAGCTGACTTCTTTGCAGGTCTAGCCCTTTGATTATTGCTTAATCCGTTTTCGGCCCAAGTCTTAGTTGGGTCCGATCTTTTGGAGTGCTCGGTTCATCGCTTATCTGGTGAGAGCTTTTCATTATCGTATGTAGAGCCGAATTCTCCACTGGAGAGTCGGATTATGATTAGGCTTTTTTCCTCAAAGGGATGCCTTGTCGATCTTTGTAGGATTAGGTTTCGGCCCCTTGGGGGTCGGACCATTAGGTCATAGTACTAACAAGACAGTTGAGTAAACATCCGAGACCGAATTGGAACTTTTATTAAGAGCCTTAAAGGCTAGTCGCTCGGAGGCATACACTTTATTATGAGCCTTGAAGGCTAGTTCTTCATGCGTAGTAGATCTTCAGATGTTCAGCATTCCAGGGATGAGGGAGCTAGCGACCTTCGAGGTCTTCCAGGTGGTACGAGCTCGGTTTGGCAGATCTGACCACACGATATGGTCCTTCCCAGTTGGGTCCGAGTGCTCCCGCTCCTGGCTCGGCCGTATTCTGAAAGACTCGTCAGAGGACTAAGTCCCCTGGGCGGAAGCGCCTGACTTTGACCTTCAAATTGTAGAAACGTACTACCTGCTGATGCCGAGTTGCCGTTCGGATCTTGGAAACATCTCTGAGTTCTTCGAGCAAATCCAGATTCACGGCGATCTGCTCAGAATTTTAATTTTCTTCAAAGCTCCTTACCCACATCGTTGGGAGCCCGATTTCCACTGGCACCATTGCCTCCGAGCCATAGGATAACGAAAACGGAGTTTCACCAGTTGAAGTCTGTGTGGTGGTCTTGTAAGCCTAGAGGACAAAGGGGAGCTCCTCGGCCCAGTTTTCCTTTGCTTTTTCTAGCTTTGTTTTGAGATGGTGCTTGATGATTTTGTTGACCGCTTCCACCTGCCCATTTGATTGCGGGTGCCGAGGCGATGAATAGGCGTTCACGATGCCGAGTCTCAAGCACATACCACGAAACTTGTCATTATCGAATTGGCGGCCGTTATCAGAAATGATGGTTAGTGGGATTCTGAACCGGCAGATGATATTTTTTCACACAAAGTAGATTACTTTCTGCTCAGCGATCTTGGAGACTGGCTCGGCCTCGGCCCACTTAATGAAATAGTCGACTGCAACTATGGCAAACTTGACCTGTCTCTTCCCTGTTGGCAAAGGCCCGATGATGTCGATCCCCCATTGAGCGAACGGCCACGGCCCACTCATGGGGGTCATTTCTTCTGCTGGTTGCCTCGGCACAGCTGCAAAATGCTGGCACTTGTCACACTTCCGAACAAAGTCTTTCGAATCCTGCTTAAGGGTCGGTCAGAAATATCCTTGTCGGAGTATCTTCATAGCCAGGGCGCGGATGCCCAAGTGGTTTCCGCAGATTCCCTCGTGAATCTCCCGAATCACGTAGTCGGCCTCATCTGGTCGGAGGCATCTAAGGTAAGGCTGGGAATGCCCCTTCTTGTACAACACTCCGTCCGATATGACGTATCTGGCCGCTCTGACTCTGATTCGCCTCGCCTCTAACTTGTCCGAGGGGATTTCACCGAATGACAAATAATCGAAGATCGGGTCCATCCAACTAGGAATAGACCGGACAGGGTTGACCTTCTCCGTCTGACCGATACTCGAATGCTCAACAAACTCGACGGGAACAAAAAGCTGGATTTTTCCCTCGGAGGCTGAGGCGAGTCTTGTTAGGGTATCAGCCCAGGAGTTCTTGACTCTTGGGATCTGCTGGATAATACAACTCCAAAACTTCTCGACTAATTTCCTTGCTTCTTCGAGGTAAGCTACCATTCTGACTTCCTTAGCCTCGTACTCCGAGGAGATGTGGTTCACTACCAGTTGCGAGTCGCACCGGACTTGTAGGGTCTAAACACCTAGGCTCGCTGCAAGCCTAAGCCCAGCTAACAACGCTTCATACTCGACCTCATTTTTTGAAGCTTTGAATCCGAGTCTGACTGCGTATTAATTGTCGTTGAATCAGGTGCGACTAGAAAAATACCGGCTCTTGCCCCTTTTATGTTGAAAGACCCATCAACATAAAGGACCCATCCCGGATCCGATGCTGCCTCTTGGTCGCCCAACGGGACGGGTGGTGTCATCTCAATTTCCTTACTGATTTGTTCCTCACTCAGAGCCGTGAACTCGGCGATGAAATCGGCTACCTCTTGACCCTTGATTGCCACCCTAGGGCGGAATTGAACGTCAAACTCTCCGAGCTCCACGACCCACTTGGGGATCCGACCCGAGACCTCGGGTCTCTGGAGGACTTTCCTTAGCGGAGAATCAGTTAACACAACGATGGAATGGGCCTGGAAGTACGGCCGCAATCTTCTGGCCTATACAACGAGGCATAGTGCCAGCTTTTCTAAGGACCGGTATCTCGTTTCTGCCGGTACCATGGCTTTGCTTACATAGTAAAAAGGGTACTGCCTGCTTCCGACTTCTCTGATCAGAGCCAAGCTGACAACTGAAGTAGAAACCGCGAGGTAGAGGAACAAGGGCTCCTCTTCTTCAGGCTTGGACAAGAGAGGCGGCAATCCCAAGTACTGTTTCAACTGCTGGAAGGCTTGCTCGCACTCTGGCATCCACTCCACCCTCTTGTGGCCCTTCGGCTACTGAAAAAAGGAAAGGCATTTATCTGTAACCCTAGATATGAAACGTCCGAGGGCAGCAACTCTTTCCGTGAGACACTGTATCTCCTTTAAAGTCCGAGGCGAGTTCATGTCAAGGAGGGCCTTAATTTTATCCGAGTTGGCCTCAATCCCTCGCTGGCTGACTTGAAAGCCAAGGAACTTCCCTGACTCAACTCCGAACACACACTTGGCGGGGTTAAGCTTCATCTGATACTCTTGGAGGACATTGAACATTTCTTCGAAATCAGAAAGGTGGTCGGAGGCTTTGATACTTTTTACTAGCATGTTGTCCACATACACCTCCATGGTGTACCCGATCTGTTTGGCGAACATCTTATTCACCAGCCTCTGCTATGTTGTCCCAATGTTTTTCAGGCTGAATGGCATGACCCGGTAACAGTAGAGTCCTCTGTCCGTGACAAAGGTTGTCTTCTGCCTGTCTGGGGGATACATAGCGATCTGATTATACCCGGAATAAGCGTCCGGGAACGAGAGCAGATCATGCACGGCTGTGCTATCCACCAGTTGGTCGATCCGAGGTAACGGGAAGCTATCTTTAGGGCACTCTTTATTTAGATTGGAGTAGTCTACACAGACCCGCCACTTCCCATTGGATTTCCTGACGAGAACCACATTCGTTATCCAGTCAGGGTAATATACTTCTTCTATAAAACTCGCATCGAGGAAGACAAAGACCTCCTCGGTAATGGCTTCATATCGTTCAGCGTCAAACGACCTCCTCTTTTGCTTGACCGACTTATGTTCTGGTTCCACGTTCAACTTGTGAACCAACACGTAAGGAGAGATCCCTGACATATCTGCATGTGACCACGCGAAGACGTCCCAGTGCTGCCTTAAGAAAGCTAATAGCTCGTTCTTCCGCTCGGGACTCAACGATGATCCGAGCTGGACAGCTTTGCTCGGGTCTGATTCGTCGAGGGGAACTTTTTCCAGATCTTCGATCGATGACCTTTCTGTCGGTCCTCGGGGGTCCAAGGCGTCCACAACGAGGGCTTGTTTGGCGACTCCTTTCCTTACTGCTATCGCATAATACCTCCAAGCCTTGCGTTGGTGGCCTCAGAGGTAACCGATCCCCCCTTCAGCAAGAAACTTCATCATCAGATGGTAAGTTGAGACGACCGCTCTCATCGCGTTGAGGGAGGGTCGGCCCAGGATCACATTATGGACAGACGGAACATTGACAACCAAAAAGTCCACTAAAAGTGTGACTTGGTGTTGCCCTTCTCCCGCTGTTAGTGGGAGGGAGATGGCTCCTTCGGAGATTACCCTTTCTCCGGCAAAGCCGTGTAGAGGCATCTTCACGGGTCGGAGGTGAGACCATGGAATTCCCATATTCTCGAATGCTTCGGAGTACATCACATCAGCCGAACTCCCAGTGTCGATCAGGATGCGATATACTTTACGGTTTGCTATGGTCATGGCGACCATTAGCGCGTCATCATGCGGGTGCTGGATCCCGCGTGCGTCATCTTCCGTGAAAGTCAGGCTGCACGGGGTGACTCGGAGTTCCTTGCTAGGACGTTCTGCCAGGTGAACATGGTATTCCGGTTCGGATCTCCTGGGATGGGCTTTTCGGGCCCTGTTTGAATCTCTCCCTCCAGTCGAGCCCCCGAAGATGGTACGAATTTCGGCTGGTTCTTCTGGGGGGTTGTTTGGCTTTTCTCGCCGATGCTCCTCTTTCCGAGTGGACCTTTCTCTTTTGGTGTAACGACGTAGATGTCCTTTGTGGATGAGAGACTCGATCTCGTCTTTCAGGTCCACGCAGTTGTCCGTGTTATGCCCATGATCTCGGTGGAAGCGGCAGGATTTCCCATAATAGAAATTCTGCAGAAATTCTGCCGCTTCCACCGAGATCATGGGAAGGGACAGGTCAAGTTTACCAACAAGGAAGGGACAGGTCAAGTTTGTCAACAGGGAAGGGACAGGTCAAGTTGCAGTCGACTATTCCACTAAGTGGGTCGAGGTCGAGCCAGTCGCTAAGATCACCGAGCAGAAAGTAATCGACTTTGTGTGAAAAAATATCATCTGCCGGTTCAGAATCCCACGAACCATCATTTCTGATAACGGCTGCCAATTCGATAATGACAAGTTCCGTGGTATGTGCCTGAGACTCGGCATCGTGAACGCGTATTCATCGCCTCCGCACCCACAATCAAATGGGCAAGTGGAAGCGGTCAACAAAATCATCAAGCACCATCTCAAAACAAAGCTAGAAAAAGCAAAGGGAAACTGGGCCGAGGAGCTCCCCTTTGTCCTCTGGGCTTATAGGACCACCGCCCAGACTTCAACGGGTGAAACTCCGTTTTCGTTATCCTATGGCTCGGAGGCAATGGTGCCAGTGAAAATCGGGCTCCCAACGGCGCGGGTAAGGAGCTTTGAAGAAAATTAAAATTCTGAGCAAATCGCCGCGAATCTGGATTTGCTCGAAGAACTCAAAGATGTTTCCAAGATCCGAGCGGCGGCTCGACATCAGTAGGTAGCACGTTTCTACAATTCGAAGGTCAAAGTCAGGCGCTTCTGCCCAGGGAACTTAGTCATCCGACGGGTCTTTCAGAATACGGGCGAATCAGGAGCAGGAGCACTCAGACCCAACTGGGAAGGACCATATCGTGTGGTCAGATCTGCCAAATCGGACTCGTACCACCTGTAAGACCTCGAAGGCCGCTAGCTCCCTCATCCCTGGAATGTTGAACATCTGAAGATCTAATACCCATGAAGAACTAGCCTTCAAGGCTCATAATAAAGTGTATGCCTCCGAGCGACTAGCCTTTAAGGCTCTTAATAAAAGTTTCAATTCGGTCTCGAATGTTTACTCAACTGTCTTGTTAGTACTATGACCTAATGGTCCGACCCCCAAGGGGCCAAAACCTAATCCTATAAAGATCGATAAGGCATCCCTTTGAAGAAAAAAGCCTAATCATAATCCGACTCTCCAGTGGAGTATTCGGCTCGACATACGACAATGAAAAGCTCTCGCAAGATAAGCGACAAACCGAGCACTCCAAAAGATCGGACCCAATTAAGACTTGGGCCGAAAACGGATTAAGTAATAATCAAAGGGCTAGACCCGCAAAGAAATCAACTCAGTCACAAAACGACATTGCGAGTAAAAAATAAATAAGTTCAAAAGAATATTTCTCATTAAATCCCCTCGGAGGGGTAAAAAGTACATCAACATAAAAATTAATACGTCGACAGCCCAAAGATTAAAAAAAAAAAGACAAGGCCTTCACGCTGGAGGAGGTGCTTGGACATAAGGAGCTTGATCCGACTGGGGGGCTTTGGAAGGGGCGTCTTCAGGGTCCTCAGGCAAAAGAGGATCAAGGTTAAGGTCTGGATATAGACCTAAGACCGCCTCAATACAAGCGTTGAAGCCGCGGTTGTAAAACGTCACTGCCTCGGCGTCCCTCTCCTTGGAGGTTTTAAAGTCTTCAACTGCAGCGGCAACTGCCGCAGCCAAAGAAGCCTCATCCTTGACCCGCTGAGCCTCCACAGCCTGAGCAATGGCTCGAGCCCGTTCTTCAGCTGCCTCAACCTTGGAACGCTCCAAGGTTTTACCCAGCCGAGCGGCCTCCACGGCCAAGGAGTCCGAGCAGGCTCTGACGCGGGTCAGCTCGGCAGTAGCCGCATCACTGCTGGCCTTGAGTTTATTTGTATCCTCCCGTAGATGTAGCTCCATGGCCTCCAAGTCGATGACGACTCCTTGTAGTCGGCTCACCCTAGCCCTCTCGCCCGAAAGCTGCCAACGCAGTTCGTTCTGCTCGGACTTCAAGGCTATTATCTCAGCTTGGAGTGCCTCGAACTCTACCTCCCTCCTCCGATGCTCCCGCACTATCTCTCGAATTGAGAGCAACACCGGGACGGCCTGAACAGGAAACGAAGGTCAGAATCTAAGAAATATATATATAACGACATGAAGGAAAGGGAGAATGCTCTCGGAGATATACCATGTAACACACGGAGGCGAAGTCGTTCAGAAAGCCGCCTTCCGACCGGCCAAGGTTTTGAGCAATATCCTCCTCCTTAGCGTGCTTGACAGCCCACGGAGCCAAACACGCCATGTGATAGCCCGGCTTGAACCTCCCACTGCTCGTGCCTGCCTGGGGCTAGGCCACAGCCCCCTCGTCCCTACTCTACTACCGGCCGAGTTTTGACCCTCGGCGCGAACATTTTCCCTGACCTCGGGGGGGGGGGGGGGGGGGGGGGGAACAATATTGTCGACCATTTTAATGGTCTCCTCCCGTTCGGAGGAAGAAGGGATAACAATGAGGGACTCGGGGGCTGCGACGGGAGCCTCAGCGGTGGGGGGGAATGACGATGGCAGAAGCGTGAGGAACGATGAGGCTCGGAACGACAGGGGTGGCGACCGCGGCTGCTCGGACAGGCCCCGGAGGAGGAGAAACCACCGGGCGCAAGACTGCCGAAGGAGTCATGCTAGTGCTGGGGTGCATCGGGGTCGGCACCGTAGAGGAAGAGCCGATTGGTTTCGGAGCTGGGGCTGCTGAGGTCGACGCAGCGGAAGATTCTCCCACACGAGGGGGAACTGGCTTCTTCCGAGTGATCTTCACTCGGGGGGCTTCTCTCATCAACTCCGCCCATGTCGGAGCTGCTTTCCTTTTTCGAGCTCCAGACGCCTCGGCCATGCCTGAGAAAGAAAAGACGGCGTCAGCTACTAAGTGATCGAAAGGGAGCCCATCGAAGAGATTAGGGTATCTCATTGAGGGATGTGGGCAAGGGCTGGGACTTGCAAAGCCCAGATCAATGAAGGTTAGCGGCGGTGATCAGGTCAGCCCAAGAATGAAGCGTCTCCGATCGTGCTTGGCCTTCGTAATACGATTATTCTGGTCTGAGTCGAGGAGCGGCAACCCCTTTGCGAAAGATGTAAAAGGAAAAAGAGAAATTTCACTTCAATTGAAACAAGCGAAAACTAAGGCAGCAACCCGGATGTAAAATGAAATCCGACCTGGTTTCGTAAAATGGGTCGGAATACGAGCCGTTGAGGTCCTAAGCTCAGCCGCTGGTGCCTCCCATTCACCTGCCGCCCACAACCACTTATTTTTTTAGTCCTTTTTGGAGGACGGCAGGTGCATCACCAATCTCGATCCCTTGCTCCCTCGAGTCATAAAATAGTACCATGGATCGTTTTTATCATGTTTGACCAGGTAAAGACTCAGCAGTTCCTCTGGGGTCAGCTCGGAGTTGCCGACTTGCTTCCAAATAATGAAGGTGAAGATCATCACTCTCCAGGCATTCGGAGTAAACTGCCCAGGAGCCAATCCAAGGTGAGCCGCAACCTTCCTGATAAAGGGGTGTAGTGGGAGCCGGACCCCGCACTGCAACGCACAAAGGAAGATGGCTACTTCCCCCTTGGCAGGAGCGCCAGCCACGTCCAAAGGCCCAGGGGCCCTTATCTGAACGGCGTCGGGGATCTGAAATTTCGAACGGATCCACTCCATCTGAGAATCCGACATGACAGAGCCTCATAGGACTACCTCTGCTGTGCGCAAACCTACAGGCATTTCAGTGGTGGTAGTGGTCTCGACTCGGCGGGCTCGGGTGGCCGTCTTCTTGCTGAGCTGCTTGGTTTTAGAGCCCATCGTCTTTTGCTTCCTAGGCAGGGGGTATAGGGGCCTGGTCTCGAAAGAGCCTTCGAAAGACCCACTCTCACTTTCATTACTCCTCGGCTCAGAGTTATCACCGTATTCATGAACCATCTCGAGGTCGGAAGACAAGACAGAAATAAGGGTGAAGATCAACGAGACTCACCGGGTGACTGCCGAAAATCGCCTTTTACCGAAAAAGAGAGATCGGTCGGAATCGCCCGCCAGAAACTTCGAATTCAGACGTGCACGCCTCGTCAGAAATCGCCTCCTCCAGTATGCTCTTCTGATTCAAAATGTAAAGTGGCAAATGAAAGTTCGGGGCGCCTTATATAGGCGACGAAGGAATTCTGCATTGATGGCGAGCCTTAATGGCAGCAGTCGAATCCGCACGAGCTGATCTCCGAGCACACATGGCCGCACCTCATTGGAGGTGTACTGAACAGTTGGTACGGCTCTGATATCGGGTAGTGTACCCCAGCAGTCGTAGCCGTCACGTACAAGCCTCCCATAGGCTGGAAGGAGATTCGGGATCGTAACCGTCACCAATTGTTAACCAAGGCGACCAGCACGTACGTGATTCGAGACTCGTCATCATTGCAATGAGGGCGGGAGATTTTCTACATAAGTACTCTCCAAGCCTGCAAGCAAACTCGAAGAGTAGGGGGCTTCTGTTATGGAAAATCTGAGCTCACAATGCAACACTGCTCCGAGCGTCAATTTGAGCCGTTTCGAGACGCGACCCGCCCGAGCAGCCGATACGGTTGAGGTGCAACTCGGAACCATACTCCGATCGGATGACATCCTATGCCGTAACCACACTTTGCTCGGCAAAGTCTGCCCTGCCAACTATGATGGAACCAACGGAACAGACCAAGTGGGTCGGATCGGTTGTATATCCCATTCACTGAGCCGAGCCGAACGGACATTTTGAGCCGAACAGACGTTTAGATGCACATATCCCATTCGCTAAACATGGAAACTGCCATAACCCAACGTGGTCGATAACTTCGCTCGCAGATACGCACTACTCGCCAGATACGCTACATGATCAATAGATTGCGGACGATATCTCCACGATCCGGGAATCCCCCTGATCGTGCCGAGATTATCGAATCTGGACCATTCCACAGGAAAGTATAAATAGCACTTCACACCATATCTACAGGTACGCAAGATCAAGTGCTCTCTCCTCTATACTCGACTTAGACCCTGATTCCCCTGTCCTGACTTAGGCATCGGAGGGTCCCCCGGCTTAGCCAGGGTCACCTTTGCCAGTTCTCTTGGTGTAGGATCTAGAAGACTTGGAGGAAGGGCCGACCAGATATTTACATCAATAGTTACCATTAAAACCTTGGGCTCGTTGTTATGTTCATGAATCATTCATACCATTCATGAGTAGATGATGAATTAAAAATTTTAAAAAATAAATTAATTTTTTTTTTAAAAATAAAAAACCCTAAGTTAACCTGGTCCAAAACTTATGTGACCCATGCATTCATGTTTCATCAGTGAATGTTCAGTCCTTATGGTTTCCTATGGTGCAGTCAATTTAAGTTTAAGTTTCGGGTATGCTTCATTTTTTGGAGCCAAGTTGTTTTAACATGACACGAGAAAATGGATGGACAAGGTGGGTTTCCAACAAGGATTATAGCTGGCCTGCCTCACTTAGCTTTTGTTGCTAAAGCTTCCCTTTTAGAAGTTCCTCGAAAAGGCTTTTGTAGGTAACATGCCTTGCAGCCGGTAAATGAATGAACCTCGCTGCATGAGGACGCATGAGGATAGGTTAGGTTAACATGACGTCCCCACATGGGACACGGATTGCATAGTGACACAAGGCTGGATGGTGCTCTATGGGCCAGATAATGATATATGCGTTTTATTCACACCATTCATCCATTTTTCGGCTCATTTTAAGATAAGATTCAAAAACTAAGGCAGATCAAAATCTCAGGTAACCCATGTTATAGGAAATAGTGTTGATTGAAATACAACTGTTAAAATTTTGATAAGGGTGACAAAACTTTTGAATCAAGCTTATTTGTGTTATCCTTCATCCAAACTTATATATCCTAACTAATACATTGGATGGTAAATAAATATTATAATGGGCATTAGGAAGTTTTTAATGGGGGGCATTCAATCACCATTGTTTTCTTATGATATAACAGAGTTGTATTTTGTTTCAAAATTAATATTAAAATTAGAATTTCAAATATTTCGATTTCCTTGCATGTAACATCCCAAAAATCGGAGGTCGAGGATAAACTCCACTCCCGAGTTCCAGAACATCATTTATGCAATATTTTCAATGATGGATGAATGTCGGCTGTAATAGTGCATAAAACATGAAGTGGATTAAGCCAAAACAACATATCATACTTCAGAGACAGTTAAACTAGCAAGCGGAAGAATGTGATAGATATATAAAATATATGAACTGTTGTAAGTCTCCAGAGTGTGAACATGTTAACAGGTTAAACATATACATGTATACTCCAAAAATGATAAAAAAGAATATACATGAGTGCTCTAAAAATATAAAATGACAAGTGTCATGGCGTCTAATCAACCTCCATGTAATCTCGTCGATCAAAACATGGTCTACCTAGACCCGCCTGATAACCGCTTATAGGAGAAATCCTCCTCCTAATCAAACAAGTCTGGCTCCGCTTCACAAGCAGCGCCATCACCTGAAACTAAAATAGGGACTAGTTGGTGTGTACAACACTGTCCCGTAACGTGGGAGTGAGTAGCCAACTCAGTGGAATCATAGAGCAAAGGTTAACATGTTATCAAATCAATCAAGCGATAATGATAAGCAAGAAAATCAAACATTCCTAAATACTGTAATTAATGCAAGAATGAAATGACATGATGGATGCCCTCACCAACACACTCCCTCATGCGACACCATCTTACGTCCGCGGCATGCTTTCTTCCCTTAGTGCTCCACATTTTCCAGGCACATGCAGTGCGATATGAATATGATTACCGAGTTGTTATTATCCTTTTCATACAGCAGGATTGGAAAACTAGGGTACTTCCCTTATATCATTCCCAACAAGGATCCTGTCTAGGGTCGTCACTCCTAGTAGTCTCATACGATGATATATTTCTAGGTCGCTGCAAGGGCTGTCAGGGCTGTTGCACGCACTCGTTGCTCCGCTCCCCCATCACCTTATCAATACAGGCCTAGTTTGTACTCTTGTTGCTATGGAAGGGTCGCCCCTCACGTAGACTCAGAGTACGCTCGAGGTCACTACAAAGGGTTGTCAGGGCTGTTGCACGCACTCATTGCACCGCTCCCCCATCACCTTATCAGTGTAGGCCGACAGCTCGAATATAGTGTCCCATACCACGATAATCGACTGCTCACTGGTCACTACGGGGAGGCTCGTGGCCCCAGCGTAGGCCGACAGCTCGACCACGGTGTCCCATACCACCATGCCCGGCTCATGAGTCTTAATGGATCAAGGTACCACGGTTATCAGGGTTATCACTGGTAAGTTCAGTACCCTACGTTCAAGCAGTTATGACCAATACAAGGTGAATATACAATGGTCAGTCGGGTTACTTGACGAGCTCGACTAGTACGAGCGCACCTCAAGCTGAACGACATGAAGTGTATAAACACCTCGTGTGGCCTAACCACTGCCGTCAACCAAAGCACGACTCGGGTTCGTCAACGTGTCCTTCGTGGCAAATAGAATCCAACCACAAATTCAAATCTGTTACCGACTGTCCGAACTAAAGTATAGCCCCAAACACTTGTAATCTAAATCAATAATCATATGAGAAAGACAGAATTAAAATACAAGTAATTCCAGCATGTTATCAGCATGTTAAAACATACATCATAAGCAGTTAACCATATACGAGTATTTCACACATAAGGTAATCAATTCAAATACAACAAGCATGGAGGAAATCATGTGCATCATCAAATTAGTTGAGAATCCAATCTCAACGCTAATCTACAACTCCATTTACTCAATACTTACTAATACATACATTTATACAAACACTTAGTCTACACACATTAGTCTACATAGCATATGTTGGCCAATAATGTGCATTAGGGCGAATCTCTTCTCCAAACAAATTATACACGCATAACTAGCACAGGTACACGACAAATACTCATGGCAATCATATCAGTAAAATACGTACGTATACAGTATTTCCTACAAATACCTAAAATATCCTAAATCTCATATTCTTTGTACATATTCGAAATGAAAAACGGACAGCATGTTTTACATGTCAAACAACATCCTTATCAACAATCTACTATTAACGGCATTGAAAGCTTTGAAAAATGGTAACCTAAGCGTCTAAAATCCGCACCTTACGCCGTAGAAGTGTAACGAATTCAATAGAGACTCTAAGTCTTTGTCAACGACTGATTAATAACCTACAGTATGATTTAGGTTAGCTGCTTCACCACTTGCACCAATTGAAACCCTAAAACAGGTTAGGGTTAGGCTTTCTTACCTAAAAATGAAGACAGAGTTGCCGGAAAAGCGATATGGAGGGGTGGATTAGGCACGTAGCAAAGCTGGGAAGAATCCCAGGAAGAATCACCAACTTCTCTCTCACTTTCTCTCTCTTTTCTCTCTCTTGATTTGGGTAGGGTTTGAAATTCGTATGAGATTTGTGAGAGAGGATTTAAGGCCTTTTTATAAGCCCAAACACGACAAAAACAGACTTGAAGTCAAGGTATACTTAAGTTATAACCAAATCGAGTCTGTTCCGATCCAACGGAGCACTTCTGGAGGTCCTGTTATCAAATGCGGATGGACTTAAGCTCACTAGCAACGGATCTTTAGTAAGTTAAGTTTTCAGTTCGATCGGATTTTCAGATCGTCCGTGGCGGACCAGTTTCAATTCAGTGGTCACCGAAACTCGATCAGGGCTACAAGTGCTATGACATGTATAGGCCACCTATCCTGATTCGAGGGTGAATTTGGGTCAAAATATAACGGTCAGAACGCTTAGAAATAACGCGCAAGTGAAACGTGCCAGATTTCTTAAAATTATATTTAATTTCTTAAAAATCTTTATTTTCTCACACTCTTCACTCCGGACTCAAGAAAATCATCCCAAAGCATTATTTGGATGTGATTTTTACGATGCTTGTCAAGTCTAACAACGCAGTCAATATCTTCTAAGTTCATCGCTATCAGACTTTTGACTCGCGGTGTAGGTCTGATACGAAGTTTCTGAATGCTTCCGAGAGCAACTGAGTTTAGAGATTGATCCTAGATTTCTAGGTAACATACCGTTAGCAATCCTACTTATTTTGAGTCTTGTAGTTTGTATTTAAAGTGGTTCAAGTCAATTCTACTGAGTATTCAGTTTGGTACTTAACCAACTTCTACCCTAATTATGGAAGAATACGGTCCAAGGGCCATTCTATGCCCCATTTTGAGAACTTCTAGGTATCATATTATTTTAATTATTTTTTTTAGTGGTTCATCATCAATTTTACCCTGACTCCACCAAATTTCATAAGATTTTGAGTTGTAGAAAAATTCTAAAAATTCCCAAAGCACCAGTTGTCGAACAAGTGATTTTCGAATAGTTTGTCACAACGTCCTATTTTAAACTATATTAAATATTTTATTATATTTTTCACATATTTTTATATAAAACTAGACTCATTTATCTTCAATCTAGTTTTTGAATCACCTAAATCGGAGTTTTAACGAAGGATATATGATTTTTCAAAATTTGACAAAATGTGTAGAAAAAATACAGAAACCGAGCTGCCTGTCCGCTGTACGGACGAGGCCTCGCCGATGCCGCGAGGACCTCGCCGGTCACTGACTTATTTGGTGAGGGATCACCCCATGGGTGAGGTCTTCACCCCCCAGGGATGCCAGAAACATGTGGGGCCCACCTTGGATCCCCCCGAATTGAGTCGTTTGGGCCCACAAGTCCGTCGAGACGTTTATCGAGTCTCATTTGTAAACCGGAATGAGTTACATGACATACAATATATGATTTTAGGGTAGAAGAAGCTAATCCATCCAAATAACCTATCTAAATCATGAAATTCTAAATATTAACTAGTCAAAATCTCATTTTACCCATGTATTTACCATTTATAGTAAGTTTTATTTTAAGTATAGTTCTTCACCTTTTAAACTTAGGTTTGTGTCTAATATGAAAGTACTTGGAGAAATTTGAAGAATGGGGTGGTGAAAGGTGAGATTTTGAAGGAAATGGGTTGAAAAACGATTTCTAGACTTTAGGATTGATCTCTAAAAGTGATATAGTTGACCCATTGCCTAAGGACGTCTAATTCCAGGTTGGTAAAAATCCAGGGTGTTACATTGCACATTTGAAATTTCTATTGATTTTGAGTTGTGAGTTTTGTCTCACATCGAATTTAACAAATAAAAACATCTTGCATATAAGATATGCTTTTTTCCTTAGGTCTTGAGCTCTATTCAGGGAGCATGTAAATTTGGTCCTGTGGGGGGTTATGCCAATAGCACTAATATATGTCATTGACCACACGTGCACGCACAGAGCTAAGTCCGTGCACACGATGAGACGAGACAGGCTGGGCTGGGCTAGGCGTAGGTGTGGGTGTGGGTGTATGGGTACTCGCGGGACTTTATTTGCGAGAATGTACTCACACTTTGTCTTTTCGTTTTAAACCATAATGACGCGTCTGTTCGATTGGTCACACTTGTTGGGTTAAAACCCAATGGACTTAATCCTTTCAAAATGGTGTTTAATGCACCACTTCGGAATCTATAAAAGAACTTCCTTTCTAGTTTCAAAACAACAAAAATTCTTCTCTCCTCTTATAAAATCCTCTCTGTTCTGGTTTATAAGTCTTATAGTGGTTGAGTTAACTTAGCACTTTCGAGTTAAACAGCAAGTGGTTCGAGCCTGCGTATAGTGACTGCACCGCTGAGACCGTATCATAGTCGTTGTATTTACACTACCAAAAAATCAAGCAAAGGCTACGGACTTTGAAAGTTTTTGACTACGGATATAAACCATAGCTAAAATGCTACAGATTTAATCCATAGCTTAAACCTACTTAATCTGTAGCTAAAACCTACGTCCTCACCAGGATCTTATTAGAGATTGATGGTGCTTAAGGGGCTCCGTGGGGCCCGTTGGAATAAATGTGTTTTATCGAAGTCACTCATCAATTCTGATATATAATTTCAGTAGATGAGCCGAAAAAGTAGGAAGATTGAAGGTCTAAGTGGACCAGACCATAAGAAATAATTAAAAATAATTTTCTATCGTTAATATGTTATGTGGTTCGCTTACAACTTCGATCTGAATCCTTTTTTATATCAACTGTTAAAATGATCTGTTAAAATGAATGGACGGAGTGGATAAATAATATACATCACGGTGGGCCCCATGAGTGCTAAAAGCAAGCATTGAAGGTGCCATCCATCACCCCCAAAACCCAAATGTCGACGCTAATCCTCCTGCGCGCGCCCATCTCCCATATCCCAAAACTCAAACTCTCTCTCTCTCTCTCTCTCTCTCTCTCTCTCTCTCTCTCTCTCAGCCTCTCCCTTTCCCTCACCATCTCTCCATCTCTCACGCTCCCTCACTCTCTCTCTCACAACTCACTCTCTCTCTTTCCCTCATAAGTGGTTTTTGATTCTTCAGGTGGGTGATGGGTTGTTGGCTGAAGAAGGCCTATTTACTTGTGAAAAAAATATCATACTGTCAAAATATTTCTTCTCTTTCAATCCTTTATTATTGAAATTTTAGAGTGAAGTCGAGAAAATTTCTCTAATGAAGCCAAAGATTTGTATTTTCAGCATTATTGTAATTGTAATTGTAATTGATTGAATGAAGGATTATAATTGATTAAATGAAGGATTGTAACTGATTGTAATTGAATGAATGAATGATTGTAATTGATTGTAATGGAATGAACGAATGATTATATAGGTGGTAATTGAATGAACAAATGATTATGTATATTTTTTAATGTACGAAATAGCTACGGATATTGACTGTAGTTGGTAATCTGACAGTTGTAGCTATTATTAAATTTGACAAATTGCTACGGACTTTTAGTTACAAATAATATCTGTAGTTGTTTGTAGTTTTCGCTACAGATATAATTGCTACAGATTATATTTATAGCTATTGAGATCTATAACTACGGATTAAATCCATAGTCATAGGTCTAAGACCTATTGTTACGGTACCTATGACTACGATCGTGCTACAAACTAAAACTGTAGCCATAAGTCTATGGCTACGGCTTTTATCCGTAGCCTTTGCTCAATTTTTTGGTAGTGCTAGAAACTTATTACACTTGGGATGTTGTCCAAAAGGAGCAAATTCGATTTCAAATCAAATAACTCATGTCACGCATCAACTCAATTCAATAAGTCTTTTTTCTCAATTTTTATTTATTTATTTATTTTTGTTATTGATTTTTTGAAGCTAGGATTTGGATGCGCCTCATTTCTTTGTCACATATTTTAATATTAGCTCACAATTTTGATGGATGGTATGCATAAAACACATATATCATGGTGTACCCGCGCGCATAGCTTTTCCAGTATCCATGTTGGTACTAGAGGGTCTCTACCAAATACGAGTCCATTCCACACTAATGGAGGGACACTACACGTGGCGTACATGTACCGAAATCTTAACCCCACAAATTGTGGGGCCCACAGTGAAGAGGATATAGTCTCTTCACATGCATTGTAAGTGCTACCCACCAGTCCTTTCCACATAATATTTTAACGTACTTAAGGAGGAAGCAAAGCCATTCAAAACCATGACCACATCACGTAGTTAAAAATAAGAACAAGCTCAAGGTAGGTAGGTCTTTTCATTTTCATCCAGTAAAAACAAACACTCGTGTGATGAATTCCTTAAGACCCAATACTCACACACGCGTGCCTAATGCAGCCCCTACAAGTTATACGAACGTGATGATAAAAATAATAATAATAGTAGTTGGTCGGCTTATCATTTGGGTTGTTGTACATTCAAGTCCAGACGGCAAGGGTTGCCAAACTGTAGGTGGGGCCTACCATGATGCTTGTAATAAATCCATCTATCCATTGGCTATGCTATTTCATTTTAGGGGATGGGCCCAGAAATGAGGCAGATGCAAAGTTTAAATGATCCACACAGAAAAAAGATTGGGATTGAACTTCGAATATTCATGAGGCCACAGATTATTTATGACAAATCCACCCCATTCACCTGTTTTTTCGGTTCATTTTAGTACTGGGGGATAAAAGTGAGGGGAATCCAAAACTCAAGTGAGCCACACAACAGAAAAGAATGAAAAAATACATCCATCGTTGAAATATCTTGAGGCCATAATGAGCTTACTTTGAGCCTTGGATCTGCTTTACTTTTTTAGCTCAAACCTTAAATGAGGTGGCAAAACAGATGAACTCATGAGTAAGTCTCTTAAAAACACAGAGGGCGTCCCTGTATAGGATAGGGTTGCACGACAACCAATATCAATAAAATAATAAGTAAGAGAGGTAGTTGGGCATTTAAGTCGGGAAGAGGAGCCATACTAGGCAATATCACTGACAGTAGGTGGAGCCTACCATGATGTTATCCGTCATTGGATTTTCCTTTCATTTTAGGGCATAGGTTAAAAAATAAGGTTGATACAAGCTCAAGTCATAGATTATTTGTGAAAATTTCTCTCATCCATCTGTTTTTCTAGCTAATTTTAAGATACAAGCCTAAAAGTGAAACCGGCGAAAGTTCAAATGGGCCACACAACAAAAAACAGCGGGAAAGATGCCTACTATTGAAATATCTTAGGGTCACCGTGGAGTTCACTTTGAGTTTTGGATCTATCTAAAATATTGACATATATCTACGAGTAAAGTGACAAAATAGCTGAATGGGATAGCTTTGTCATAAACACCAAGGTGGGTCCACAGATGGTTGAAGTTAAGGTTGGTGTAGCAATGAGTGGAGCTCATCGAGGAGAGATTGCTCGGTACCGTGGTAAAGAAAGGGCAGTCCGTGGCCCAAAAAGCAACCCGCCATAGGTAAAAATTCATGAAGTACCGGAGCATTGAACAGCTGCATTTCGACGATAAAACCATCCATATGATGTGGGGCTGAAAGTCGGGCGGGTTGGGATGAGTTGGTTGAGTTACTGTTCAACCCTATTCCAACCCAAGGTTCCTCTACCTTAACCCTACCTTAACCCAATCCAAACTCAGGTTGCCAATACTCAACCCAAACCCAACCCAAGCAGGTTCGGCCAAGTAGATACCTGTTAATAATTCCATTATTACATTAGTCTATTATACTTCAATGCATGTTTTATTTTTGTTACTTATGATTTTATCAATTATATATGTTGATGCGAAAAATTGGATGGACCTCTTCCTCTACCTCCACCTGCATCACAATGAAAGATAAAGAGAACCCTGACTAGAGCCGGAGAACCTCTGATGCTTAAGTCAGTAAGTATTCAGGAAGAAGAGCTTTTAGAGTTTCTTCTTGCGTACCTTGTTTCTTGGAGAGTCCTCTTTTTATAGGAAAGAGAGGTCCCGGTGTAAGGAGATTCTCTCCTGATTTTTTAGGAGATTTGATTTAATTACCATTTGTTTGTAGATATTTTTCGATCCCGAGATTTTTGGGGTCGGGTATCTTTTTACAAAATTCTCGGATCGGTGTTTAAGATTACACCATCTCTCCTTTGCTTGGTTCGACCTCAATAGGCTATACAATCTTGTTTGGCTTACGAAGAAGGGGTTGTTTGCCTACTGTCAAACGAAACAAGATCGGTTTAAGACCGATGCCCTTTCTTAATCTGATAACCGACATTACAATCAATATGGGTCGGTTTTATAGTCGGTCAGGTGGCTTTTAGCTCTAGGACCTTTAATTGGTCCTTTCAGACATAGCTGTCTCTTTAGCCGAGTCAACTTTATGTCTTACAAATTTCGCCTGTAGCTCTTGACTCTTTTACTCTCGGTCGGGATTAATACCCTGCAGATCCGAGCTAAGTCTCTCATTTAGGCTTTATCTTCGGTCGGCTTTCACAGTTGCCTCTGATTTTGTAAGCAGAGTTAATTTACCTTGCAGCCGACCCCCCGGACTTGTCATATTTTTTCTCAACAGTAAGCCCTCTACTCCTTATGTTAGCCATGTCGACACAAAGGAGTAATGAATTGCTGGGTCGGTTTATATTGAGAATCGAGGTTATGATGGAGCATTTAATGCTTCTTATATTGTCCTTAACGTACGACGGTTCGTTACTCGAGGTCACACGAGCGGATAGGCATTAGGTCGTTTCGTCCGCTTATGAGCGTCAGACATGTGGCGAGGACGTTACCCGCGTCAGTTGGCGTGCACCACACGTCAGGCAGGGGAGTCAAAGAAAACGTCGACTCGACTCCTACTTAAATGCGAATGTCACGTGGCTCGGCTATAAAAAAGGGGTGTAGGAGCACTTTTCACACTTTCGCTCTCCCGTTCGAATTTCCTCCTGATTTTTCTTCTTCCTTCTTTGCTTTGTTGTACTTGCAATCAATCCACCATTTTCCCTGCTTCCTCCATCTGTGTGCTCTTCGCTTTTCCGTTGAGTTCTCTCCTTCCCCTTTTTTATTTTTCTCCTAGCGATAATGCATCCTTCAAGTCCTCAGGAGAGGGTTTCTAATGATGAGGGCGAAACGAGGCATTTCTGGAATGTCTCGGAATCGTCCTCTCTTCTGACGGAGATGGCAGTGAGTGCTAATGAAGTCTTCCAACTTAGTGCTAGGCTGTCCAGTGGGGCTTCAGCGGAATGCTCCGCTCCAGTGGGTCCTTCTAGCTTGAGACATGCCCCTGGGAGGCCTACTCCTCATTTTCCTAGAGACGACTTGGAAGGAAGAAGAAACTGTTGAGCCAGCTCTTCCTAGGAGACCGACGGGGGCTCATCTTGGAAGAACCACTGGGTCGGTTCTCCAACAGAGGTCGGCTCGTTTTGTTGAATCGGCATTTGAAGAAGGAGAAGTCTTCGAGAGTGAGGAGGTCGGAGACGAACAAAAGGAAAAAGTTTCCTCAGTTTTGACTGAGGCGAATTTGGATAGAATCTGAGTTGGGTATAATGTTCCTGACTCAGTAATCCTTTGAATTCCACTCCCGAGTGAGTTGCCCGATCATCCCCCTCCTGGGATATCGCAATATTCCAAGTTGTCATGCAATGTGGCTTGTTGTAAGACCCGTATCTTAGACCGTACCGTTCAGTAGACTTCCGCGGTCTTTCCGGTCAAATTTTGTCAACCTTCGATCCTTACCCGATATTTGCACGCGACCCGGATTCATATGCCGTCAACCCATATCAACTCAACCCGAGACCTTTACCATAGCGACCATGCCGTCGCTATGGTTCCGATGTCGCTAGTTGCGCACCGAGGCGATACCTTAATCAGGAGTTGTGGGCCCACGTTCAGTTCGAGGAAAACGCCGCACGTTGCGAAACCCAAGGGAAACTCTACCCAATGTCCCATCCATCAATCCCATCACATCCCATCAATCAAAGTACACATCACCTCACACCCTTTCCAAAGCAACCCCAAAAGTCAACATCCTTCTTACACCCAAGTACACCCATCACCCATCACCCATCCCTCTCTCTTACACATCTCTCTCTCTCATCTCTCTCCCTCATTCTCTCCAAGCAACCCTCGTCCATGGCTCTCCATGGGAGGAGCTTGTGTGGCCACTCCCTACCATCCGAGCAAGAGCAAGGATCCAATCTTTCAAGCCAATCTCAACCGTTGGAGCTCTAGGATGTGTTGATGAAAGAAGAAGTCCAAGGAGAAGGCAGATCTAAAGTGGGTGCTTCTCTCTCTCTTCTTTTTTTATATTTTGTGTGGTGATTTGGGCGTGTGGCCCACTGGAATGGAACCCATCACGAGGTATTTTACCCAAGCCGCTTATGAGTGGGGCCACCTTATGTGCGTTTTACCCATACCATTCATCATGTGGTGGCCCACTTGAATATAGCTCACCCTCATTGTGAGGACCGTCCAGTGTCCCTGGGACGCTGGACGTCTCTGAGAAAACCCAAATAATTGCTTAGTTACAAGCTTATGGGGTGACCCACTCATACGCCCCTACCTTGTTGTATGTGTTAATCCACGCCATTCCTCCTTTACACTAACTTACTTTAGGCGTTGAGCCAGGAAATGAGGTTGATGGGAGCATCGGATGGGCCATTCTACCAGTGAAGTGTGATCTGACGTGGGCTCAGCTCCTCAGCTTAGGTAGTGGACTGAGTGAAAGATACATTGTTTTAACGCAGAGCCCACCCAGTTCCACAGCTCAGGCGGTAGACAGAGTGAAAGATGCCTCGTCTCAACACCTGTGGTCTTGGTATCGTTCCCTGTGGGTGTGGTTGACATGGCATGTGTCCTGACATGGGTGTATTCGGACATTAGTATAACTGGACGGAGGGGCCACGTCCGTGTAGACCCTCCTTGATGCGTGTTTACACTCAGCTCCATAGCTCAACTGGTAGGCTGAGCGGAGTTATTTCATTTCATCACTGAGGTCTTGGCATCCATCCCTAGTGGGGATGGCTATCATGGACACCTAGCTCCACAGCATAACTGGTAGGTGGGTGGAGATACCTCGCTGCAACACTTGAGGCCTTAGTTTCTATCCCTAGCCAGGGTGCTATCGTACATCCAGACCCCTTTTGCTTAATTAGTAAACTGAGTGGAAAGATACATTGTTTCAACTCTGGACGGACTCACCCAGCCCATGGTTCTAGTAGTAGGCGGAGTGGCAGATGCCCCATCCCAACTCTTGTAGTCTTAATAACGTTTCCTGTGGTGGTGGTTAACATGGAGTGTGTATGGACTTGAGTGAACTGACCATGGGGGTCTATGGGACCCATCCACTCCCTCCATTCGTCCAGATGGCCCACACCATGGTGCATGGGTCTTGTCCAAACCGTCTACTACCCCTTGACTGTGGGGCCACGACCGTGTAGACCCCCTTTAATGCATGTTCAAACCCAGACCCATTACTCAACTAGTAACTGAGCGGAGCTACCTCATCTCAGTGCGGAGGTTCTGGCATCCACTCCTACTGGCGGTGGCAATCGAGTAATGTAAGCTGGCATGGGGTCTATGGGACCCATCCATGTCGTCCATCTATTTTGGGTAGTGCTGGTATACCTGGATAAGTTGAAATCAATGTCTAAGCGGTGCTGGTCCTCTCTGATGTGCCATGAGCCCCATGGATCTCCAGTATATGAGGGTATATGTTATGGGTAAGCATGGTCCGACTAGAGATGAGGTCGGCTCGGACAGCTCTGTGGGACATGAGGTCGGCCAGTACCGGTCATGACTGATGAGTTCCTCTATGGCCAAGTATAGATGTCGGCCACAGTCAAGTCGGCTCGGACCAGCCACCTGATGTTGCTGTGTAGTTAGGTCGGCTCGGATCAGCCCACCTAATGTTGTTGTACAGTCAGGTCGGCTCGGATCAGCCCACCTGCTGTTGTTGTTCAATCAGGTCGGCTCAGATCAGCCCACCTGATGTTGTTGTTCAGTCAGGTCGGCTCGGATTAGCCCACCTGATGTTGTTATGTAGTTAGGTCGGCTCGGACCAGCCCACCTGATGTTGTGTTCACTCGGCTCGGCTCGGCTCGGCCCCATGTGATGATATTGTTAAACCTAGTAGGGTGGCCTATTTGTTACATATGAGACCCAGGGGATTAGGCCCATTTGATGTATTCTAAGGCCACGGGTTAGGTTATGACCCATTGCAATTCACATAAGGCCCATAGGTGTGGCCCATTTGATGAGTAAAGTCCCATTGATGTGGCCCATATGATGAGTAAAAGGCACATTGATATGGCCCATTTGATGTATTTAAGGCCCAATGGGATATATCTAAGGTCCATTGCAATGTGTAATCCCAGCTCGAGTTATGTAATAATGTTTATGACGGTCGTACCTTGGGAGCAATGTTGGTTGGACGTCCACACTACAAGTATAGTGTTGGTTAAATCTCTGCATTATAATTTTTCTTGGGCCCATTATTATGTCCATATTTGTGGGCCGTCTAGGCCCATCTTCATTATGAACAGCATCCCTTACCTTATAACATGCTTAGTATAACTCCTGGACGCTTAGGCTATTTAGTGTATTTAGAGCCTACTTGATGAAGCCCGATTCGATGTATTTGGAGGCCCATTTGACTTGACTCATTTGGTTCAGCCCTTTTGTATAAGTCTATCTGACTGGCCTGTTTGTATCGGCCCATATAATTGATTAGGCCCATCTTGGTGTACTTGTGGCCTGGTGCTGAGGCCATATATAAGGCCCATGTTAGAGGGCCCACTTTGATACACTTGTGATCCATTTAGGCGGGTATGTTATGAATGGGCCCACTTCCTGCTTATGCAAGGCCCACCTGTTGTATTCGTAGTTCTTGTATAGAATTTATTGTGACGCACATCAAACCCTTATATGAGGCCGTGGGCCCACCTAATGTTGTTGTGTGATCCCTGCTCGAGTTATGAGGCCTACCAATGGGATATACCTAACAAGTACGGGTCTACCAATGGGCCCTATGGGCCATTCTCGAGCTGGGATATACCTAACTTACACCAACTTACAACAGGCCATTTGATGTATTTAAGGCCCAATGGGATATACCTAAGGTCCATTGCAATGTGTGATCCCAGCTCGAGTTATGTAATAATGTTTATGACGGTCGTACCTTGGGAGCAATGTTGGTTGGACGTCCACACTACAAGTATAGTGTTGGTTAAATGTCTGCATTATAATTTTCCTTGGGCCCATTATTATGTCCATATTTGTGGGCCGTCTAGGCCCATCTTCGTTATGAACAGCATCCATGTAAGCCCCGTATCCTAGACCGTACCGTTCCATTGACTTTCGCGGTCTTACCGATCGATTCCGGCAACCTTCGACCCTTAACCAATATTTGCGTGTGACCTTGATTCGTATGCCGTCAACCCGTATCGAGTCAACCCAAGACCTTTATCATAGTGACCGCGCCGTCGCTGCGGTTCCGATGTCGTGACTTGCGCGCCGAGGCGATACCCTGGTCAAGAGATGTAGGCCAACGTTCGATACGAAGAAAACGCCGCGCGTTACGAAACCGAAGAGAATCTCTACGAGATGTCACATTAATCCCATCAATCAATCAATCTTATCACATCACATGTCAAGTACATGTCAAGTACACATTACCTTTCACCCATACCCAAGCAACCACAAAAGTCAAAAAAGGTCTTACAAGCCAATACTTTTCTTACACAAAAGGCTACAAAAGTCAAGGATTTCTTACACACCCATCACTCACCACATCCATCACCCATCACTCTCTCTCTCTCTCTCCCTTTTACAACTCTCTCTCATTTTAAAAAAAACTCAAATCCAAGAGAGGAAAAACTCCATACGTATGAGAAATCCTCCAAGCATTCCCAAGCTCCAAGGTGGCCCACTTTTCTACCCCATGATCTCCCATCCTAACCATCCATTCCCCATCTCCTCCATTAGAATCAAAGCTAAGGTGCTAAGGAACTCATAGAAGCAAGAAGATCAAACGGTGGGTGCTCCTCTAGACGTAAAAAATCTGATTTCTATAGCCTAGATGTTTTCTTTCTTTCATGAGGGAAGTGTAGGATCCACCAATCAATGGTGGAGATCCCACACAATCCCATGGTTGTGGTCTAATGACCTACCTTATGCATGCATGATCCTTGCATGGGGCCTTTCTTTATGGGCCCCTCATGGTAGTTTTATTTCATATCATATTATGTTTGGGTCATCTAGACCTTATAACCATGGTGGGGATGGCATCCTCACCATGAATTTTAATTATATGCCATGCATATGCAAGATCCATGTTGTAAATGTAGATCTATGTATGATGTGCGGGTGTGATTGATCTTGGGAGGGCTCAATAGTAGCGGAGCCCCTTTCTCTATGGCCGAATTGTCCTTCTATCTCTCTTTTCCCTCATTTTATTTCCTGATGTGTGTGGCCCATTAATGTATTTCCTTTTTTATTTAACTTATATAATAAATTTTATCTAAGTACATGTTGCTGTCCAGAATTTTCTAGACAGTTTCTGGTTGTTTTTGGACCAGATTTTGGGACTGTTTGGGGGACTATTTATACCTATTAAATATACTTTTCTAAAAGGTGAGGATCTCATCTTTATGTCCCCCAACTAACCTTCATTGGGGTCCCAAAGGTGTAGTCCAAGTGAGGTGGACATTTTGGATTTTCTGCACTGTTCCAGCAACATTTCACCATAGACAGTTGGATTTTTAAAATTTATTAAAATGCTTATGGATGTTTAAAAATTATAAAAATTTTCAGGGGAGTGGCCTACTTATGGTAGGACCCACCTACAAAATTTTGGGGCCAATGGACGCCTGTACACACTATGGTGATGGCGGGACCGGTCCATTATAATATGGTGTCCAGATTAGTTCGATTTTCAGGACAGATTAATTTATGTAAATGAATTAAAATATTTAAAAATGTCCAAAAATTTTGAATTTTTTTAGGAGTTTGATCCACTTATTTAGAACCCACCTACCAAATTTCAAGGCTAATGGACCCCTGTACACACCGTGGTGAGGGCCGGACTGGCCCACCACGTTGGGACGTCCAGGTCTGTCCAATTTTTCTGAACAGTCTGTTTTGTTTAAATTAATTAAAATACTTAGAAATATCTAAAAATTATGAAATTTTTTGGAGGTGTGGCCCACTTATGGAAGTATAACTCTGTGAAATTTCAGCCTCAAGTGACCCCGTTTGGGTATCCAAAAGAATGGGCCAAGATGGTTGAACTTTCAGATTTTTTCTCCTGTGCAGTCCAGCAATATGCCTTGATAAAAAAAAAAAACCATAATTCAAAAATATTTCTTCTGATGGTGGGCCACCTTTTTGGGTTTTCTCTCATTGTATGCATGATGAGGGACCTTGGCCCTCAATTTTTAGAGTTTTAGAGGCCTTGGACCCACTCCAATGGAGTGCCCAAATTTAGGACATCAACATGTTATTATTATGCTGGACTTGGGCTAAAATTTTGAGGAGTGGGGCCCACCATATTATAAAGATCTTAGAGGAAATGATTGATACCTTTAGTTCCTTAAATGTTGGGCTTAATGAATACACTTTTGAGGCCCACCACAGTTGAATTTAATTGGGTCCATGAATGTAGCTAGTTGTTGAACTATTTAAGGCCCATAGAGTGGACCCATTTGATGTGTTCCAAGGCCCATGGGATTAGGCCCATTTGATGTAATTTAAGGCTCATAGAGTGGACCCATTTGATGTGTTCCAAGGTCCATGGGATTGGACCCATTTGATGTATTTTAAAGCCCATGGGATTAGGCCCATTTGATGTAATTTAAGGCCCATAGAGTAGACCCATTCGATGTGTTCCAAGGTCCATGGGATTGGACCCATTTGATGTATTCTAAAGCCCATGGGATTAGGCCCATTTGATATGTATAAGGCTCATGGGTCGAGAACCATTTGATGCAATCTAAGACCCACGGGTTATGACCCATTGCAATGCACATAAGGCCCATTGGTACGGCCTATTGATGTGGCCCATTTGATAAGTAAAAGGCCCATATGACATGGCCCATTTGATGTATTTTAGGCCCAATGGGGTATACCTAATGTCCATTGTAATGTGTGATCCCAACCTAGTTTACATAATGTTATTCACTAAGGGCTACGCCTTGGGAGCAATGTTGGTTTGACGTCCACATTGCGAGTATAATGTTGGTTAAATGTCCGCATTGCGACTCTCCCTAGGGCCCATTGGTAGGCCCGTACTTGTTGTATGCAAGCCGTCTATGCCAGCTGCGTTGTAAGGATAGGGCATTACTTTATAACATGCTTAGTATAACTCCATGACGCACATCCCATTTGTATCGGTCCATTTGATTAGCCTGCTCGTATCGGCCATTTGATTGATTTAGCCCATATGACTGATTAGGCCCATCTTGATATATTTGTAGCCTATTGCTAAGGCCATATATGAGGCCCGTTGTTGAGGCCCACCTTGATGTGTATGAGGCCTGTTGTTGAGGCCCACCTTGATGTGCATGAGGCCCGTTGTTGAGGCCCACCTTGATGTGTATGAGGCCCGTTGTCGAGGCCCACCTTGATGTGTATGAGGCCCGTTGTTGAGGCCCACCTTAAATATATATGAGGCCCACGTTGCAAGGCCCATTGTGATGTATGCAAGGCCCATGGGTCATGGCCCATTGCAATGTATGTAAGGCCCAATTGGTGCAGCTTATTCGATATATTTATAGGGTCCATGTCATTAGGCCCATCCTGTTGTATTGGTGACCCGTCCATTGAGGCTCACCCGTGGTATATATTTGAGGCCCATGTGTAGGGCCCACCTATTGTGTATTTAAAGCCCATGGGTTGTGGACATAGTGATGTATATTAGGCCTATGTGATGTAGCACATACTGATGTGTATTAAACCTAGGTATGTGACTTACCTGCGAAGTATATTTGAGGCCCATTGTGATATATCTGAGGCCCATGGGTGCGACCCATCCAGATGTATTTGAGGCGTATGGGCAAGGCCCATTGTGATATATGTTAGGCCCATCACCAGGGCCCACTTGTTTCGTATATTTGGCCCTTGTGTGAGGCCATGTGCCCATTATATATTTGATTCTATGTGGGTCATTCTTTGGGGGCAATGTTGGTTAAAAGTCCACATTGTCGACGCCGGTTATTGATACCGTTTATGAGTATGTGACATCATAACATCATGATACATGCCCATTTGCATCATCTGCATGTTTGTTATGAGATGTGATTGACCATTGCATATGTCATTGGGTAGGATGATGTGAGACTCCTTGATAGGTGGAGATTATCTCACATGAGCGCATGACATGCGTAGGATTGATGCATGATTGGATTGTATGACTCATGCATCTTGCATTGTGCTGTGATTACTGTACGCCCTAGCGACATCAGGGCCGTAGCCTCCACAGGCATATCGTGGATGGTCAGATGGGACACCGAAAATCTGTTCGAGCATCGAGCCGCCATAGATGGCCCTGGGTGAAAATTTCTAAACACCCTCTTGATTCCAGAGGATTCTCCAACGTCTAGACCGAGTGGGTAGATGAGCGTTGAGTGCCAATTACTAGATGGCTGCGCTCTCCACTGTGTCGTAGTCGGTTGGAAGGGGGCACGGCCTTACCCGCCTGAGGGAGTAGGCATGGCTAGGCTGAGTTTGAACAGCTCGAGGAATGGGTCCGCTATCGACGAGCCGAGTAGGTATTGGTAGACTATTGACAGGCGGATAGTGAGGTCTTTTCCACTTAACCAGTTGTGCGCTTGATTGGGGCGGCAGGTGGTGTGAAGTGTAATAGACCCCGGTGATTTCTTCAGAGAGGAACCGTACTGATATTAGGACTGACATGATATTATGACACCCCATCACTATTGTGCATGTGGGCGGGCGCACATGGGCGGATGCTGATGTGGGCGGGACTGAGGCCTGGGCGAGCTACCACACTGGGTGAGCTACCAGCGGTTGGAAGGCTACTGTGCTGACAGGCTACTGAGTAGGAGTTGCATACTCATTCATTCATCCATTCACTATCCACTCGTGCTGGTGGTGCGCAACTAATTGTTGTGTATTTTCATTATGACAAGGATTTTGGTTGGGCGCGTGACTAACATGAGATCAGGAGTTTACCACGTTGAGTCAGACTATCCAAATTTAGGTATGGGACTGGTTTGGATAGAGGTTCCTTGTGGTGGACCCCGTAACCTGCGATACTACGTACTATCATCCCGACATCACACTTCAGCATGGTCATTCCATTATTACCATATACTGCATATTCTATTACATCTTCGGCATGTGGCATTGTGGGTTGTTATGTTTTTGTATTCCTGTGACTTAGATGAGAGTGATGATATTTGTTAGCTCTTTCGAATTGTGTATTATATTATATCCTTGTCATTCGACAATTGATTATCTATGACTCATCATTTGCATAGCTGTCCTATATTGCGTATTCTGATATTGATTAACTTATGGACTTGTTCATACTTCTGCTTATTCTGTTATCGCATGATTATAATCTTATCAGTATTTCTGTTTACGATGATAATTCCTGCTCTTATCAGTGTTTCTGCTTATTCAGTCATTGTATGGTTTATGGATTAATAACTTTCCGGTATTGTATGATTATGATATTGTATTGAACACTTGACACTTATCTCGTGCACACACTTACACCACCCTCTAAGCTTTCTATAAGCTTATGCACGATAAATGCGTGCAGGTGATGTTAGTTTGTAGCAGCATTGAGCTTGGAGCGTGCAGCTGTTTTCTGGAGCTTTGATTTTGACATATATATTTTCCTTTCAGCATTGTATTCAAATGATTATATTAGTGGATATGTGATGATGATGTTGCCTTTATGATTTGGGTAAACTTGTGGTTATGCTTATTACTAGTTAAATGTATAAAAAAAAAATTCCTCCTTGTAGGATCCCAGGGTCGGAAATCTGGCATATGAATGCTAGGAGCCGAGAATGGGGTACTACGAAGGCTGTCGGCACCGGATTCGACGATTGAGATTCCTGTGAATCCGATTTTCGGGTTTGGGGCGTGACAATCCCTTACCTTATAACATGCTTAGTATAAATCCTGGACGCTTAGGCTATTTGGTGTATCTAGGGCCTACTTGATGAAGCCCGATTCGATGTATTTGGAGGCCCATTTGACTTGGATCATTTGGTTCTGCCCTTTTGTATAAGTCCATCTGACCGGCCTGTTTGTATCGGCCCATATGATTGATTAGGCCCATCTTGGTGTACTTATGGCCTGGTGCTGAGGCCATATATAAGGCCCCATTTTAAGGGGCCCACTTTGATACACTTGTGATCCATTTAGGTGGGTATGTTATGAATGAGCCCACTTCCTGCTTATGCAAGGCCCACCTGTTGTATTAGTAGTTCTTGTATAGAATTTATTGTGACGCACATCAAACCCTTATATGAGGCCGTGGGCCCACTGTGTGTTCGGCCCTAGGAGGGCCACACCTTAGAGTAATGATGGTTGGATGTCCACATTGTGACTGTCCCATAGGCCCTATTAGGCCCTTTCTCATCATTCCCTTAATGGGTTAACCCAATAAGTGGGACCCATTTGCCGTAGACGGATGGCTCCGTGCTATCAGATTTGATATGACCACGGCCGAGTGTCGATCTTTATACTATAATTGATCGACCGATCATCTATGAATCCCGCATTGTTTATTTACTGAATATCAGTGCCGATTATCGAGGCTGGTTACCGATCACCGATTAGCGATCGAGGCCGACCATCTTAATTGAGTTTTTGAGGCCCGTTGTTGAGGCCCACCTTAATGTGTATGAGGCCCGTTGTTGAGGCCCACCTGGGTGTGTATGAGGCCCGTTGTTGAGGCCCACCTGGATGTGTAAGAGGCCCGTTGTTGAGGCCCACCTTGATGTGTATGAGGCCCGTTGTTGAGGCCCACCTTGATGTGTATGAGGCTCGTTGTTGAGGCCCACCTGGGTGTGTATGAGGCCTGTTGTTGAGGCCCACCTGGATGTGTATGAGGCCCATTGTTAAGGCCGATCTGGATGTGTATGAGGCCCGTTGTTGAGGCCCACCTTGATGTGTATGAGTCCCGTTGTTGAGGCCCACCTTGGTGTGTATGAGGCCCGTTGTTGAGGCCCACCTGGATGTGTATGAGGCCCATTGTTGAGGCCCACCTGGATGTGTATGAGGCCCGTTGTTGAGGCCCACCTTGATGTGTATGAGGCCTGTTATTGAGGCCACTTTGAGGTGTATGAGGCCGGTTATTGAGACCCACCTTGATGTGTATGAGGCACGTTGTTGAGGCCCACCTGGATGTGTATGAGGCCCGTTGTTGAGGCCCACCTTGATGTGTATGAGGCTCGTTGTTGAGGCCCACCTGGGTGTGTATGAGGCCCATTGTTGAGGCCCACCTGGGTGTGTATGAGGCCCATTGTTGAGGCCCACCTGGGTGTGTATGAGGCCCGTTGTTGAGGCCCACCTTGATGTGTATGAGGCCCACCTATTGTGGTGGTGGTTGACCCAGATATGTTTGAGGCCTATGGGCAAGGCCCATTGTGATATGTGTTAGGCCCATGAGCAGGGCCCACCTGGTTCGTATATTTGGCCCTTGTGTGAGGCCATGTGCCCATTATATGTTTGATTCTACATGGGTCATCCCTTAGGGCAATGTTGGTTAAAAGTCCACATTGTCGAGATTGACGGTTGATACCGATTATGAGTATGAGAATGCATAGCATCATGATATGTGCTCATACGCATCATCTGCATGTTTGTTATGAGATATGGTTGATCATTGCATATGTTATCGAGCATTTTGATATGAGACTCCCTGATAGGTAGAGGTTATCTCATAAGCGCACGGCATGCGTAGGAATGATGCATGACTGAATTGTATGACTCATGCATCATGCATTATGTGCTATACGCCCTAGCGACATCAGGGTCGTGACCTCCACAGGTATTTCGTAGATGGCCAGATGGGGCACCGAAAATCTGTTCGAGCATCGGGCTGCCATAGATGACCCTGGGTGAAAATCCCTAAACACCCTCTTGGTACCAGAGGATGCTTCAATGTCTAGACCGAGTGGGTAGATGGGCGTTGAGTGCCGATTACCAGATGGTTACGTTCTCCACTGTGTCGTGGTCGATTGGAAGGGGGTGCAGCCTTACTCGTCCGAGAGTAGGGGGCAATGCTAGGCTGAGTCTAACTAGTTCAAGGAATGGGTCCGCTATCGACGTGCCGGATAAGTATTGGCAGACTATTGGCTAGGGGATAGTGAGGTTTCTTAGCTCACTTGGAGTGTGCGGCTAGGGAGAGGGCAGTGCCATTTGGAGTGTACTAAACCTCGGTGATGATTCCCTAAAGAGGAACCGTACTGATATGTGGACTTATTGAGAGTTGCATGCTCATACATTTATTTCATTCGCTATTCACTCGGGCTGGTGGTGCGCAACTACTTATTGTGTATCTTCATTATGGTAAGGATTTCGGTTGGGGCGCACGACTAACCTGAGATCAGGAGTCTAATACATCGAGTGTAACTATCCAAATTTAGGTATGAGACTGATTTGGATAGAAGTCCATTGTGGTGGACCCCATAGCCTACGATACCATGTACTATCATCCCGACTTCACACTCCATCATGGTCATTTCATTCGCATCACATATTGCATTACACCTGTAGGCATATGATCTTTAGCTCTTTATGATTCCTTATTGTCTGGTTGTTCTATTTTGTGTATTTTGATATTGATTGACTTATGGACTCGTTCATACTTCCACTAACTCTGTTATCATATGATATATAATCTTATCAGTGTTTCGGCTTATTCAGGCATTGTATGGTTTATGAATTTTTAGTTTTTCGGTATTGTATTATTATGATATTATATTCAACTCTTGGTACTTACCTTGTGCACACACTTACACCATCCTCTAAGCTTTCTATAAGCTTATGCACGATAGATGCGTGCAGATGATGTTAGGTTGCAACAGCATTGAGCTTGGAGCGTACAGCTGTTTTCTGGAGCTTTGATTTTGACATATGTATTTTTTCTTTTCGCATTGTATTTAAATGATTATATTAGTGGATATATGATGATGATGTTGCCGTTATGATTTGGGTAAACTTGTGGTTATGCTTATTACTAGTTAAATGTATAAAAAAATCCTCCTTGTAGGATCCCAGGATCAAAATCTGGCATGTGAATGCTGGGAGCCGAGAATGGGGTACTACGGAGGCTGTCGGCACCGGATTCGGTGATCGGGATTCCTGTGAATCCTATTTTCGGGTTTGAGGCGTGACACTTGCGCTTGCCCTTGCAACCTGTTACTCGAGATTTTCTTTCCCGACTCAAAATTGCCCTGGGGTAAATAGTTTCGAATGAATGGAGGAATTTTTTCGGTTGTGCAGTATTGTGGGCTGAAGCAGAACAGCCCCCACTGACCATGGACGAATTCCTCTATTTGTATTAAGTTCGACCAAACACTTTGCAGCCCGGCTGGTATTTTTTGAGCGCTTGGCGGAACAAGGGCGGCTCTTTGATAACCGACCCTCCTACCTCTAACAAACACTGGAGAGAGAGGTGGTTTTGGGCGTGTGGTCGCTAGGAGACTGCTGAGTCTGGGCTATTCGAACCTTGCATCCCTCGGGCCTTCTCTGAAGTAGGTGACTCAGTATGCCCTTTTCCTCGTCTTTTCTTATCTTAATCTTTCTGAGTCTGACTGATCGCACTTTGCAGTAATCTCCGAGAAGAAGCCGAACTTAGGAGCCAACGCTTTGGATCGGATCAAAGATCTGTGACAATAAGTCTGGAAGATTGATCCTGGAAGTCCTTTTTGCAACCAGAGCGTTTCTTCTTTTGGGCTTGGATTCATCCGTGACCGGTATCTTTAGGTTACTCTGGCACATCTTTTTAGAATTTTTTTGACTGTGTTTTGTCCTACACAGATATGGGTAAAGCTCGACCCCTTCTGAAGCCGTCATCCAAATTGAAGGCTCCTCCCAGGTCAGTGCTTCTGTCGGAGCCTCGGCCTCCCAAGAAGGCGAAGACTACTCCTTCAGTCATGGAGTCACTTGCTGTAACATCCCGAAAATCGGGGGGTCGAGCAAAAACCCAACTCCCGAGTTCCAAAATATTATTTATGCAATATAGATATGTATGATTGAATGTTGTCTGTGATAATGTATTAAACATGAGTGAGATTAAGCCAGAACAGCATATCATACTCCAGAGACAGTTAAATTTGCAAGCGGAAGACTGTAATAGTATGTATAACATATATAAACTGTTGTATGTCTCCAGAGTGTGAATATAGTACCAGGTTATACATATACATGTATACTTCAAAGGTAAACAAAATGAATATACATGAGGGCGCTAAAAATATAAAATGACAAGTGTCAATGTATCTAATCAACCTCCCTGTAATCCCGTCAATCAGATCACGCATAAAGGAGAGATCCTCCTCCTCATTATCAAATCCAGCTCTGCCTCGCAGGCCGCGCCATCATCTGCAATCACAATAGGGACTGGTGGGTGTCCGGAAACACCATCCCGTAACGTGGGAGTGAGTGATCAACTCAGTGGGATAAGAGAACAAAGATTAGCATGTTATCAAATCAATCATGCGATAATAGTAAAGCAGTAAATCAAACAATCCTAATACTGTTGTTAATGCAATATGACATGACGTGATGTATGCCCTCACCGACGATCTCCCTCATACGGCAACATCTTACGACCGCGGCATGCCACACTCCCTAGAGTGCTCCACATCTTCCAGGCACATGCAATGTTATGGTGATATGATTTCCAAGTTATTATTAGTCCATTCAAACAGCAGGATTGGGAAACTAAGGTACTTCCCTTTTTATCAATCCCAACACAGATCCTATCTAGGGTCGTCACTCCTAGTAATCTCATACGATGTATATTTTGTAGGTCACTGCAAGGGCTGCCAGGGCTATTGCACACACTCGTTGCTCCGCTCCCCCATCACCTTATCAATACAGACCTACTGTACTCTACTGCTACGGAAGGGTCGTCGCCTCCCGTAGACTCAGAATACGCTCGCGGTCACTACAAAGGACTCATCGCCTGATCAGTGTAGGCCGACAGCTAGAATATAGTGTCCCATACCACCATAATCTGCTCACGAGTCTAGGTGCTCACTGGTCACTACAGGGAGGTTTGTGGCCCCAGCGTAGGCCGACAGCTCGACCACGGTGTCCTATACCACCATGCCCGGCTCATGAGTCTTCGTGGATCAAGGTACCATGGTTAACAGGGTTTACAGTGGTAAGTTCAGTACCCTAGGTTTAAGCAGTTATGACTCATACAAGGTGAACATACATCTTCCAGTCGGGTTACTTGACGGGCTCGACTAGCGCGATCGCATCTCAAGCCGAACGACATGAAGTGCGTAAAACACTTCGCGTGGCCTAACCACTGCCGCCAACTCCAAACACGAATCGCGTTCATCGAAGCGTCGTTCGTGGCTATGACCAGTCAGCCACGAATTCGCTCGGTTACCGACTACCTGGACTAAGTCTAGTCCCGAACACTTATGGAATCACATCAGCAATTTATGTAAGAGTATTGGAATTGAAATACAGTCATGTGAGCATGTTAACACATGTTATAACATTTAACTTAAGCAAATCTTCAAGCGCATATATTCCATGCATGTAATGAAATCATGCATATAGTCAACATGTAGGAAATCATTTAGGTCAGCATATTAACTGAGAAATCAATCTCAAACTACCACATAACATCATTTAATTCAATACATACTAATACAAGCATTTATACAAACACATACACTACACACTTAAGTCTACATATAGTATGTCGACCCAAAGTGCGCAACTAGGCCAATCTCTTCGCCAAACTAATTATGCACACATTCCTAACTCCCTAATGCGACAACAAGCCATGTCAATCACATCAGAAAAATATGAATGTAGACAGTACTTCCTACAAATGATTAAAATGCCCTAAATCTCATATTCTTCGTTAATTTACGAAACAGGAAACGGAGAGCATGTTGTACATGTCAAACGGCGATGCCGTCGATAATCTACTATTAAACGACATTGAAAGCGTTGTAAACTGTCAATCAAAGCGTCTAAAATCCTCACCTAGTCTCTTACGGTTGCGGAATTTTGAACGGAGCGTGTACGCTTCGTCTACGGCAGTAGGATAGCCTGATTTATGGAATACGTTAGCTAACATGCCATGAATCTTAGTAAACCCTAAATCAGTAAGTTTTTGGGGTTATTAAACGACATTGAAAGTATTGTAAACCGTCAATTAAAGCGTCTAAAATCCTCACCTTATGTCTTACAGATGCGTGATTTTGAACGGAGCGTGTACGCTTTGTCTACGGCAGTAGGAGAACCTATTTTACAAGTTACGTTAGCTAACACGCTATGAATCTAAGTAAACCCTAAATCAGTAAGTTCTAGGGTTGTTTTATACCTGATAAAGCGGAGAAATCACCGGCCAGGTGATTGGGAAGAGTTGCTATAGCACGTGGAAGTAGCGGCACGAAGGCGGGAAAAATCCTCCCACTTCCTCTCTCAAACTCTCTCCTTTTCTCTCTCCCAAATCTAGGTTTTTACAATTTTTGGATGGGAGAGAGGAATGAGGGTTTCAACCCCTTTTATAAGCTTAAAAATTCCGGAAACAGGCTCCGGGACGAAGTTTACTTAGTGCTTATCCATTTCGGGGCTGTTTCGATCCAAAAGATGATTTCTGGTGGTCCCCTGGTCGATTGCGATCGGACTTAAGCTCATGCGTACCAGATATAGCATGTATTAAGTTTTCAGTCCGACAGGGTTCGCAGATCGCACGTAGCGGACCAGTTTCAGTTCAGCGGTCATCGCACGTAGATCAGGGCTGAAAGTCTCATGATAATAAATAGAAATTTCTCCTGATCCAAGGGTGTAATCTGGATGAATTCTGATGGTCAGAACGCTCAATACTGACGCGTCAAGTCGTGTGCCAGATTTGAATTTGAAATTTCAACTATGTCCCTATTCGCACTCTCTTCGGTCCGGGCTCAATGAAATAGCCTGTGATTATCGGTTTGACTTGATTTTCGGAATGAGTGTCAAGTCCAGCTAGGCGGTTCTAACGGTCTAAGATAGGAGGTATCAGACTTTCGACGTGCGGTCTAGATCCAATATAAAGATTCAAAGTGGTCCAGAGAACAAACCTGCTTAGAGTTTGGTCCGAGGTTATAGAGTATTATAGAGTCGTTGGTTCTACTCGATTTGGGTCTTGTAGAACGTATTTAAAGTGATCAGGGACTATTTCCCACCTACTCCAATGTCGCGCTAGCTAACTTACACTTATTTTTCGAAGGAATTAATCCTACGTGATTTCTTTGGCTATGGAATTGGGTTCTAAGTGAATTTCCAGGTGTTTTAATTGACCCATAGCCTAAGGACGTTTAATCCCAGGTTATCCAAAATCTGGGGTGTTACACTTGCCCCAGTCGCCCCTGCTCCGACCGTCCCAACCGTTGTCGTTTTCTCTGACCCCGAAGAGAGGGCAGAGGATGCGGGCACTCTTCCTACCGAGTCCTACTTTCAAGCCAGGACCTATTGCAGAGCTAGTCTCGGGACGAAGAGAGGAGCAGAGAGGGGAGAGCTCAAGGGGGGAGACAACACAACAGGAGATGTTATCCTTTCGTTGAGCCATGGAAGACATGGTCCCTTAGGCTGTTTTTGCCGGAAGCGAGAAGGAGTTCACTTCCATCTTTGAAGCCCCTGTGAGTCGGATACTCTCTCACGCCGCAAAGGTCTTGCTTCAGGTAGGATTTGAACTTATCTCTTTGCTCGTTGTCTTTTTCAGATTTAGTTTGACTTTGTTCCTTTCTTATGCAGCTTACTCCTTGCCTGCTGAGAACCAGCGGGGATCTGTTTGAGGCTGAGAAGGCTCGGAGAGTTGTAGCGGATGCTGAAGCGGCTCGGAAGCGGGCAACAGAGGCAGAGGCTCATCTTGAGGTGACCTCGTCTCAGGTCGGCCGATTGACCGACAAACTGAGATATCTCGGAAGGCAGCCGAGGATGCTAGAGCTGAGTGTGTTCGGTCGGCTCAGCTGCTGAAGGAGGCTTATAACGAGGGCATACAACTCTGCCTAGCTCGGGATTCCTCTGAGGAAAAGCTGGCTCGGTTGAGGGCTGATACTAAAGCGGCACTCGAGCTGGCCAAGAAAGAGGCTGGGGAGAAGGCTGTCATAGACTTTCTCGAGTCTCTAGAGTTTGAAGATGAGAGGGATTTCCTATATGAGAGCAGGTACACTGCTTGTATCAAAGTGATGAAGCATTTTTTTCCCGATCTTGATCTCTCTAAATTTGAAGATGGCCCTCTTGAGGATACGGTAGTTAAAGTGGCCGAGGCCGATGATGCTGCGGCTGGTATCGAGGTCGAGTCTGATGCGGTCTCTGCTCCCGATGTTGCCCCAAGTGATTCTTAATGGTCTCGGGTCTTGGTTTTTGGTACCTTCATCAGCTCCGTTTTGGAACCATTATCAGCTCCGTTTTGGAACCATCATCAGCTCCGAGGAAGCCCGTTTATAGTTGCGGCCGAGGGAATAGTTCATACATTTTGATCGACCTTTCATTTACTATCAACCCCTTTTGTCAGACAATGTAATGCTAAGGTAAGATATAACTCGATGTAATAAACATACTGATAAATGAATATACTCAGTTTTATCTCATTCATTTTTAACTCAATATACATGTTTGTCATTTTTGAGTTTTTTTTCATTACTTTGTTATACCGACTTCAGGGGTAGTAGACTTTTAGATGCTCGGTATTCCATTGATAAGGCAACATCACCCAGTTAGGTCTTCCAATCGGTACGTTCCTGGTTGGACGGTGCTTGAGACGACATAGGGTCCTTCCCAATTAGGTCCTAATGTGGCCGCGCCAACTTCTTAGTATTGAGGAATATTTTTCGGAGGACCATGTTTTCGACTCGAAAACATCTAACCTTCACTTGGGCATTATAGAACCGAGCCACTTGTTGTTGTCGAGCCATCATACGTAACCGAGCTTTTTCCCTTTGCTCATCCACAAGGTCGAGTCCGAGAGCTAGGAGTTCTTCATTTTCTTCCTCATTAAACGAGTTGACTTGTGCAGAAGGCAGCCCAATCTCAACTGGAGTAACAGCTTTCGAGCCATACGCAAGGGAGAAAGGAGTCTCTCCAGTGGTGGTCCAGGCAGTGGTTCGGTAATCCCATAGTATCTTCGGAAGTTCCTTGGCCCATGCTCCTTTGGCTCAGTCAAGCTTGGTCCGAACATGTTGTTTGATGATCTTATTGACTGCTTCAACTTGTCTATTCGTTTGAGGATGATGAGGCAACAAATATACGTCTTGATTCTGAGATTGTTGCACATCTCGCAATAGCTTTTATTGTCGAACTGCTTCCATTCTCAGTTATTATAGTCCGAGGTATGCTGAACCAACAAATGATATTCTTCCATACAAAGTCTGTGATCTTTCATTCAGTTACTTTCACTAACGGTTCTGCCTCGGCCCACTTCGTAAAATAATCCACAGCCATGACTGCGAACTTGGTTTGTCCCTTCTCCATGGGGAGAGGTCCAATAATGTCGACTCCCCACTGTGCAAAGGCCCAAGGACCAGTCATAAGAGTTAGTTCCTCAGGAGGTTGTCTCATGATAGTCGCGAATCGCTGGCACTTATTACATCTTTGGATAAGCTTACGAGCATCATGTTAGATGGTCGGCCAATAGTATCCTTGGCGTAGGACTTTATGTGTGAGGGATAGCCCTCCTGAGTAATTTTCACAGAGTCCTTCATGAATTTTCCGTAACACATAGTCAGCTTCATCATGGTCTAGTCATCGTAGCAACGGAGCATAATAACCCTTCTTATATAATGTCCCATTGAGTATTGTGTAGCGAAAGGCTCGGATTTTCAATCGTCGAGCCTCAGCACGATTTTCAGGCAATTCCCCACTGTCGAGATATCAGACACTTGGGTCAACCCAAGTAGGTCCCGAATCGATAGAAAGTACGGTCGAGCCAAATGGTTTCATAATACTCGGTTTAGCAACGTATTTGATTGGAACAGACCTGAGTATATCGTCTTCGTCAGTAGAGGCGAGTTTCGCAAGTAGGTTGGCTTTAGCATTTTTCGCTCGAGGGATTCGCCTGACGATACAATGTTGAAATCTGTCAATCAGCTCTTTAGCTTTTTTCATATAAGCTTTCAGCTGTTCCTTTTGTGTTTGATACACACTTGTGACCTGATTGACGACCAATTAAGAATCTCTGAAAACGTTGAGATGTGTAACACTTAAGCTGGCTGCAAGTCAAAGATCAAGTAACAATGCTTCATATTCTGCTGTGTTGTTCGAGGCTTGAAATCTAAGTTTTAAGGCATACTATACATAGGTTTGATCGTGAGTCTCTAATACTACTCCTGCCCCACTTGCCTTAGAGTTGGAGGAGCCATCTACATACAGAGACTAAGGGGTTAGGTTGGGTGATGACGCGGGAGAAGCGGCAGTCGATTATTCAACTGGCTTAGTAACGTGTATGTCGGCTTGTAGTGTGACTTTGGCGATGAAGTTAGCCACAGCTTGTCCCTTGATTGCTATTCTCGACTTATACTGAATGTCGAATTCGCTGAGTTCGATTGCCCATTTAGTAAGATGATCAGACGCTTCCGATTTCTGTAGAATCTGGCGTAGCAGGGGGTTGGTCATGACGATAATGGTATGAGCTTGAAAATATGGCCGAAGTCAACGTGAAGAGACGACTAGAATTAAGATCACTTTTTTCAAGAAGAGGATATCTCGTCACTACTGGTAAAAATTCATTGCTGATATAGTAAACTGGCAGTTACTTTCATCGCATTTTCGTATCAAGGCCGAGCTAACTACTATCTCGGATACCGCAAGATACAACAACAGGGATTCTCTTGGCCTGGGCTTCGATAAAAGAGGCAGAGATCTGAGATAAGACTTTAATTGCTAGAACGTAGCTTCGCACTCTTTCGTCCAATCTAGTACCTGTCATCCCTTTAATTGCTTGAAGAATGAGAGACATTTGCCGGTTGATTGGGATAGGAAGCGGTTGAGTGGCGCTACTCGTCCAGTCATTCTTTATATGTCTTTGATTATTTTTGAGGACTCCATGTCGAGTAATGATTTGATCTTCTCTGGGTTTGCTTCGATCCTTCGCTGACTGACCAGGAATTCGAGGAACTTTCCTGAGCTTACGCCAAAGACACATTTGCTTGGATTTAACTTCATTTGATACTTATGCAAGTCAGGAACATCTCTTCTAAGTCGGCTATATGGTCGACTGTGTGTACACTTTTGACGAGCATGTCGTCAATGTACACTTCCATGGTTTGACCAATCAGCCGAGCGAAGATTTTGTTTACTAATCTTTGATAAGTTGCTCCAACAATTTTCAAACCAAAAGGCTTCACACGATAACAGTAAAGACCCTTATCAGTGACAAAGGTGGTTTTTGATTTATCAGATTGATGCATTACAATTTAGTTATATTCTGAATATGCATCCATAAAGCTAAGGAGTTCATGCCCCGTTGTACTATCTACGAACTGATCTATCCTTGGAAGAGAGAAGCTATCTTTTGGGCAAACTTTGTTCAAGTCGGTATAATCAATACAGATTCTCCACTTTCCATTGACTTTTTTCACAAGTACGACATTAGCTACCCATTCCGGGTAATATATCTCTTCTATGAATTTTACCTTGAGGAGCTTGCTGACCTCTTCTTCAATGACAGCGTACCTTACTGGGCCGAGTGCTTGTTGCTTCTGTCGGATCGGACGGTAGGTCGGATCAATGTTGAGTCGGTGAGTAATTACAGACAGGTCAATTCCTAGCATGTCTTCATGGCTCCAGGTGAATACGTCGGCGTATCGTCGGAGCAGGGCTATCAGATTATCTTTCAGGGGCGATCGCAGAGACGAGCCAATTTACACCATTTTAGAGGCATCTGTCTCGACCAAAGGCACCGAGATAAGGTCTTCAACTGGTTGACCTCGTTCTTGAGTCTTGGTCCGAGGATCCAACGATTCGATCACTAATGCCTCGGCTGAGGCTTTCTCGGCGGGGATCTTTACAGCAGTTGCGTAGCAGCGCCTTGCGTTTTGTTGATCTCCCTCGACAACTCCTACTCCCGACTCGGTCAGAAATCTCATGGAGAGATGGTATGTGGATATCACTGCTTGAAGGAGACTCAGTGAGGGCCGACCGACTATAGTATTATAGACAGATGATTGATCAACTATCAAAAAGTCGACTATAACAATAGCCTGATGTGAGGGATTCCTTGCTGTGAGTGGTAGCGAGATGACTCCTTCTAGGAGTGTCTGTCCTCATGAGAATCCAATCAATGGGATACGAACCGGTCGTAATGCCAATCACTCAACTCCCATTTTGTCGAATGCCTGAGTGAACAATACTTCGGCCGACGATCCCGTGTCGACCAATATACAGAATACCTTCTGATTTGCGATGGTAAGGGTGATCACTAGTGCATCATCATGGGGTTGATAGATGCCTCGGGCATCCTCATCGGTAAAAGAGATGCAATACTTCTCCCTCTTCTCCTCCTTCGAAGGCCGAGCTATAACCAGGAGTTCGGACTCGAGTCGGCTAAGGCTTCTGGCATGATTTTTTTGTGTATTGTTGGAGTAACCTCCACCTCTGGGACCACCGACAATAGTTTGGATTTTCTCCGTGGGTTAGTTGTTCACTGGGTGTTCTTCAGCCGTCCCGGTTCTCTCGATATGTTCTGTGAATCGGCCTTTGCGAATGAGCCTTTCAATCTCTTCCTTCAGGTGAATACAGTCACTCGTATTATGCTCATGATCACAATGATAATGACAATACTTATTTTTATTCCGTCAATTAGGGTTGCTTTGAAGCCTGTTCGGCCAGTTAACAAACCCTTCACTCTTGATTTCCATCAGTACCTGCTCTTGTGGTTTGTTGAGTGGAGTGTACATAGAAAACTTCTGGTCGGGTTGTTTACTCGACTTACGATCATCACGAGTTCAATCGTCCTTACACTTTTTTTCTAGCCGAGTCAACTTCTTTTTTGGCTGACTATTTGGCCGAGGTCTTTGACTTTTGGGCAGCTTCACATAGGATTCTTGTTTCTTCGGCGTCTACGTCTTTGTCTGACCAAGTCATGAATTCGAATAGAGTCATCGGTGGATTCTTGTCTAGAGAAGCCAGAAACAACTTATCCCTAACACCTTGCATAAGGGAGTTGAGCGTTGTCTCTTCTGAGTGTTTTTGAACCTGGAGCAATTCGAAGTTGAAAACCTTGATGTAGTCTTTCAGTAGCTCTCCCTCCTTCAGGACTATGTTGTTTAGATGCGCAGGGGGCTTTAGTTTCTTCTTCTCGTCAATAAAATTGGTGAGGAATGTGTCGCTGAGCTCCGCGAATGAACTGATTGATTTTGGTTTCAACTGCTTGAACCAAAGTCGAGCCACGTCGACTAATGTGAGTGAAAAAGTCCGACACATCACAGCATCTGATGAGTCATGCAATTTCATGTAAGTTCGAAAACATTCGAGATGTTCAGTTGGGTCGGTCTTTCCAGTGAAAGGTGTAATCTGAGGCAGACGAAACCTTTCTGTAACCGGGATCGCATTACTTCATCAACGAAAGGGGATGCTTTAGCCTCGAGCTTGGTTTAACATGCATCCCGACCCTGTTTCATATCCACCATCTCTTCCATCACTTCTTTCTTGAAGTCCTGGAGATCAACTTTCCAGGGCTCGACGCTTTCTGCCACACTCTCATCGAGAATCCGGCTACGCCTCCTCCGGTCTATCTCATGTCGGAGATCCGTGGGAAGCAGCACAACGGTTACCAAATGAGCGGGTGCTAACTCGGTCGGGCTGTGGGGCTGACTCGGCTGCGGGAGAGATCGTGGCACGGTTGGCTGAGGGTCGGCAACCTATGCTGGAGCATTCATCGCTTGACTCTGCTGAAGCTGTTGCATTTGTTGTTGGTGTATTTGTTCCAACATTTGTCGCATAATGTTTACGTCGGCTCTAAGCTCCTTAACCTCCTGATCCAACCATCTATTATTTCGGTTTCACTGGTTATCAGTTGCAGCAGAGGCGGTGGGGACAGATGCGGAACATTGGCGGTTAGTGGGTTGGTTTTGAGCCTCCTGGACAGTACTTGTACCCGGTTGTCCAGTAACAACAACATTCAGTCCTTTTGGACTCATTTTTCGAGTTCTTGCAATCAAAACGAATCAACAGCTCCTTTGGTAGAATGCAGAAAATGACCTTTTGTATCGTTTTCCACAGACGGCGCTAATCTATTGATGCGAAAAACTGGATAAACCTCCTCCTCTACCTGTGCTTGCACCACAATGAAAGATAAAGAGAACCCTAGCTAGAGCTGGGGAACCTCCAATGCTTAAGTCAGTAAGTGTAACGCCCGTGAAAAATCCATACTTGGGCTCGAGTACCAACTCGACCCGAAATTGCGTAGAATTCATTCCTTTAGAAAATGTGACTAGGTTAGCTAGTGCAACGTTGGAATAGCTGGGAAATGGTCCCTGATCGCTTTAAATACGTTCTACGAGGCCCGAAGCGAGTGGAACCAAGGGTGCTATAATGCTCTAAAGCCTCGGATCAAACTCTAAGCCGGTTTGTTCTCGGGACCTCCTTGAAACTTTGTATTGGATCTAGACCGCGCGTCGAAAGTCCGATACCTCCTATCTTAGACCGTTAGGACCGTCTAGCTGGGCTTGACACTCATTCCAAAAATCAAGTCAAACCGATGATCACAGGCTATTTCATTGAGCCCGGACCGAAGAGAGTGTGAATAGGGACATAGTTGGAATTTCAAATTCAAATCTGGCACACAAATTTGACGCATCAGTATTAAGCATTCTGACCGTCAGAATACAGCCAAATTACACCCTTGGATCAGGAAAAATATCTATTATATATCACGAGACTTATAGGCCTGATCTTGGTGCGGTGACCGTTAAACTGAAACTGGGCCGCCAAGTGCGATCTGGGAACCCAACCGGTCTGAAAACTGGATGCATGCTAGATCTAGTATGCATGAGCTTAAGTCCGACCGCATCTGGCCTGGGGACCTCCAGAAATGCCCTTTTGGACCGAAACGGCCCCGATTTGGTTAGGCACCAAGTAAACATTGTTCCCAAGCCTATTTTGGGAATGTTTTAGGCTATAAAAGGGGTTGAAACCCTCACTCCTCTCTCCCATCCGAATTTGAGAGAAGCCCTAGCTTGGGAGAGAGAAAAAGAGTGAGAGATTGTGAGAGAGTGGAAGAGTTCTTCCCGCCACTTGTGCTACGTGTTGCACATGCTTAAGCAACACTCCTCTACCGCTTTCCCGGCGATTCCACCGCAATCCTAGGTAAGTAAAAACCCTAAATAGATGTTGATTTGAGTTTTCCTTGTTTCCATAGCGATGTAGCTTATGGATCTTATGTATTAGGCTCCTTACTCGCCGTAGACGAAGCATATACACTCCGCTTCAATTTCCGAGTCTACAAGACACTAGGTGAGGATTTTAGACGCTTTGATTGACGGTTCCCAACGCTTTCAATGTCGTTTAATAGTAGATTCTTGACGGCATCGCCGTTTGACATGTACAAAATGCTCTCCGTTTCCCGTTTCGTAAGCTAACGAAGAATATGAGATTTAGGGCATTTTAGTCATTTGTAGGAAGTACTGTTTGCATTCATATTTTGCTGATGTGATTGACATGGTTTGTTGTCGCATTAGGAAGTTAGGAATGCGTGCATAATTAGTTTGGCGAAGAGATTCGCCTAGTTGCACACTTTGGGTCGACATGCTATATGTAGACCTAAGTGTGTAGTGCATGTGTTTGTATAAATGCTTGTATTAGTATGTATTGAATTAAATGATGTTATTTGATACTTTGTGATTGATTTTTCAATTATTATGCCGACCTAAATGATTTTCTACATGTTGACAAAATGCATGATTTCATTACATGCATGGAATGTATGTGCTTGAGGATTTGCTTAAGTTGAATATGCATGGGAAGTATGCCGTGAAGATTTGCTTAAGTTGAATGTCATAACATGCTCACATGATGTATTTCAATTCCAATACCTTTTTATAGTGTTAATGTAATTCCATAGATGTGTGGGACTTGACTTAGTCCAGGCAGTCGGTAATCAAGCGAATTCGTGGCTGACTGGTCATAGCCACGAACGACGCGTCGATGAACGTGATTCGTGTTGAGAGTTGGCGGCAGTGGTTAGGCCACGCGAAGTGTTTTACGCACTTCATGTCGTTCAGCTTGAGATGCGATCGCGCTAGTCGAGCCCGTCAAGTAACCCGACTGGCCGATGTTTGTTCACCTTGTATGTATCATAACTGCTTGAACCTAGGGTACTGAACTTACCATTGTAAACCCTATTAACCGTGGTACCTTGATCCACGAAGACTCATGAGCCGGGCATGGTGGTATGGGACACCGTGGTCGAGCTGTCGGCCTACGCTGGGGCCACAAACCTCCCCGTAGTGACCAATGAGCACCTTGACTCGTGAGCAGATTATGGTGGTATGGGACACTATATTCTAGCTGTCGGCCTACACTGATCAGGCGACGAGCCCTTTGTAGTGACCGCGAGCGTATTCTGAGTTCACGGGAGGCGACGACCCTTCCGTGCAGTAGAGTACAGTAGGCCTGTATTGATAAGGTGATGGGGGAGCGGTGCAACGAGTGCGAGCAACAGCCCTGGCAGCCCTTGCAGTGACCTACGAAATGTACATCGTATGAGATTACTAGGAGTGACGACCCTAGACAGGATCCGTGTTGGGATTGATACAAGGGAGGTACCTTAGTTTCCCAATCCTGCTGTTTGAATGGACTAATAACAACTTGGTAATCATATCACCATAGCATTGCATGTGCCTGGAAGATGTGGAGCACTCTAGGGAGTGTGGCATGCCGCGGTCGTAAGATGTTGCCGTATGAGGGTGATCGTCGGTGAGGGCATACATCACGTCATATCATCTTGCATTAACAACAGTATTAGGACTTGTCTGATTTACTGCTTTACTATTATCGCGTGATTGAATTGTGAACATGCTAATCTTTGCTCTATGATTCCACTGAGTTGATCACTCATTCCCACGTTACGGGATGGTGTTTGCAACACCCACCAGACCCTGTTGTAGTTGCAGGTGACGACGAGATCCAGGAGGTGGAGCTAGATGATGACGAGGACCAGGATGAGTTCTCGTATATGCAGTATCATGACGGCTTCCCGTAGGCGACCTGGATCGAGGGGACATCAGTGGGACTTTTCTTTTTGAACATTATTCTTTTGTTATGTACATGTATATGAGACTCAGAGATGTAGTCATACTTTGGAGACAGTTGAGATTACTTTGTTTTTCCATACAGTGATATATATCTTGTTTAGTCTTCCGCTTGCTTTTATCACTGGATCTGAAGTATGAATTGCAGTTTTGGTATACTTTTACTCATGTGAATGCTTTAAATCAGACAACATCGAATCATAACCATTTTTGTTGCATAAGTGACGGTCTGGAACTCGGGAGTTGAGTTTATACACGACCCCCGATTTTCAGGGTTTTACAGTAAGGATTCAGGAAGAGGAGCTTTTAGGGTTTCTTCTTGCGTACCTTGTTCCATGGAGAGTCCTCTTTTTCTGGGAATGAGAGGTCCCGGCGTAAGGGGATTCTCTCCTGATTTTTAGGAGATTTGATTTAGTTGTCATTTATTTGTAGATATTTTTCGATCCCGAGATTTTCAGGGTCGGGTATCTTTTTACAAAATTCTCGGATCGGTGTTTAAGATTACACCGTCTCTCCTTTGCTTGGCTCGACCTCAATGAACTATACAGTCTCGGTTGGCTTACAAAGATGAGGCTGTTTGCCTACTCTCAGACGAAACAAGATCGGTTTAAGACCGATGCCCTTTCTTAATCCGATAACCGGCATTACAATCAACCTCATATGGGTCAGTTTTATAGTCGGTCAGGTGGCTTTTAGCTCTAGGACCTTTAATTGGTCCTTTCAGACATAGCTGTCTCTTTAGCAGAGTCAACTTCATGTTTTACAAATTTCGTCTATGGCTCTTGACTCTTTTACTCTCAGTCGGAATTAATACCCTACAGATCCGAGCTAAGTCTCTCCTCTAGGCTTTATCTTCGGTCGGCTTTTACAGTTGCCTCTGGTTTTGTAAGCATAGTTAATTCACCTTGCAGCCCACCCCCGAACTTGTCATATTTTTTCCCAACAATATATATACTTATTTACCATAAAGAACTTCATTTTTACTAAATAAATAAGCTAAAATATAAGATAATTACACCTTGAAAAGTCACATTGTGTAGTAGGCAATTTATTTGAGAGAGAGATGCTACACACAATTTATCCGGGAGACAGATCTAGCATGTCTTGATAGCTTGAGTATTAAAAATGATGTGGACTAATGAGACCTGATGGCATTGAAATTTCCTATACCTTCAACACAGATGATCTATATTTCATTATAATTTATAATAACTTATATATAAATCAAGTTCGGGTTGAATTGGGCAACCCAATGCCTCAATCCAAGCCTAACCCAAGTTTCATCGGGTCAATGTTTGTATAGCTCAAGGCTGAGATTGTATCCAATACATCCTGCCCAACCCCACAGGTCGGTTGGGTTGAACCCGCCCGACTTTTGGCTCAAATTGTACCTGACTCACGGAGTGTGTGTCCAGTGCACGTGAAGTGTTGCAATGTTTATCCCGTGAAGATCTCGTGTGGAGATGTGATCGTTGGCTAGCAGATCTCTTCCGGAGGTTCGCCGTAATACACCCCGACGTTGAGAAACCGGAACGTGGGGTATTTTAGCTGTTAGATAAGAATCCTTTTTAATAACAAAACCGCTTATATAAAAGGTCTCATATCGTAGATGAGAGAAATTCAAGAAAACTTTAGATTAAACTATTTCAATACTTCCATCATTTTAAGGCTCAGTAGACGTCCATAATCAGATTAAATATTTAAACAATCAAAATCCAATAAAACGTTTAATATTTTTTATCCATCCCACATCCCAACATTAGGTCCATCATATGAATGGTTTGGATTATTAAAATATAAATCAAAGTTATAAATAATAGAGTCCCGACGTATCAAATAGTAATATATCCGCATGTATTCTAGCAAGCCTCGACCTTCTGTTTGATTCGGAAAAAAGGCAGAGATTTAATGGCGGCCGTCGGTTATACTTTCGGTCCAAACTTACATCAAGGGTTCTTCAGGGGATTCGCGCAAATCGAGTTTGAGGAGTAAATTCGCAGTACACATGTGGAAATATCAAAATTTTATGAGATCCAAACCATACATCTTGAGAAAAAAATATTGGATATTTCATGATACCAAAATAAAATGGGTCCACTCACTATTAGTACCTCACACCTAGGCTGAAAGTAGACTATTGGTTTTTGCTTTTTCTCCTAATGGTTCATTTTCTCTTTGCCATTTGGTGAGTGGGCCGTCCTTATGTTTCAAGCCAGAGAAACTGCCCATGTTTGTGCCACCCTCCTGTAACCTAATCGGAAAATATGGTGGGCCCATCACTGAATGAGACATTTCCTGACTTCTCGGCAATCAAGTTATCCTAAAGCGACCATTAAAGATCCGTATCTGTCAGTTAGGATCATCGGTGTCTTTGGGAGCCGACGGGGTGTTACCAGCTAACACCGTAGGGGTCTTACCCTTACCGTGTGGGGCCTACCTAGATGATATATATATATATATCCATTCCGTCCGTCCATTTTACCACATTATTTTTATGAAGTGATCCCAAATGTTAAGCAGATCCAAATCTCAATTGGACCACAAATTTGGAAACATTGGTAACTGACCATTAAATGATTTTTGTGCGTCAGAAAGTTTTGGTTTAAGCTTATCTTTATATTTTCCCTTCATCCAGGGATTTTGGCCTTATCAAGGGGTTAGATTCAAATGAAACATTACGTTGGGCATTACTGTGAACCTTAGGAAGCTTTTAATGGTCACCTTTCAATCACCACTGTTTCATGTGGTGTGGTCCACCTGATATTTGGATCAATTTAAATTTTTGAAAAACGTCCTAAACTGAGCTGGAGAAACGGATGGATGGACGGTGTGGATAGACATAACATCATTAAGGTGGGCCGAACGGCAAGGGTGACAACCACTAACTTGTTCCCCTGTAACACCTCATCCACTCGCGTGATATTTGGGGGTATTGGTCCAATAAAGATTTCGGAGCATTGGTACAGTAACCCGTGCTATGACTTGATTGTGGTAGGAGAATGTACTTTTTAAACTTACGTTTTTTTAACTATGAAATTATTTGCTTATTTAAGATGGGGTCTCGGCTTTGAAGAAAAAAAGGACCAAAGAAAAAAAAGGAGTTTGGTACTACAAAAAAAAACAAAGAAGGCCGACAATCCCATAAAAATAAAAAATAAGGAAGACCACTTCTTCATCAATCAGGTACGTTCATTTCTTTCGGACTATACTAAGATACTGGAAAGTATTGATTTCTTCCTCATCTAAAACCGTTGTTGTCATTAATATAGATAATGTTGGCAATTCATCTTGAAGTTGTTTTCTCTGTTATAATCGATCTCACTGATGTCTTTTTCCCTTATTCTTAAGGTCATACTTTCAACTTGTTGTATTTTATTTTAAAATTTATATTTTAAATTTAAAATATTTTATCTTTCCTCCACATTTGAAATTTGATGATGTTTTGAGTTGTGGATTTTGTCTTATATTGCAGTTTTTAAAGAAAATCTTCTTATATATAAGATAAGATATACTTTTTGCCTTGTGGCTTGAGCCTTATTCAGGAGCATGTGAATTTGGTTCGAGGGGGATATGCCAATAACTCTAATCTATGACATTGATCACACACGCAAGCGTGTGTCGAGCCGAGTCCATGTCCGTGTGCGCATGAGCGAGGGTGTAAGTGTACTCGTGTAGGTGTGTGTGTATGAGTACTCACGACACTTTATTTGCGAGAGTGTACTCGCACTTGCACCTTTTCGTTTTAAACCCGAGAGATATGTCTGTTCAGTTGGTCGCACCTGTTGAGTTTAAACCTAACGGACCCAACCCTTTCAAAAGGGTGCTTATGCGTCACTTCGGAGTCTATATAAAGATTTTCGATTCATATTTGAATATACAAAAATCCTTTCCTTTTTTATAAAACTCTCTTTAATATTCTGGTTTATGAATTTTTTATTGTTGAGTTCGTCACTGAGTCAACTTAGCACCACTTTTCGGTTAAATTGCAAGTGGTTCGAGCCCACGTACAGTGAGTGCACCGCTAAGACCAGGTCATAGTTGTATCCTGGAGATCGATTATTTTTAAAACCTATTGCACTTGGGACACTGTCCAAGGGGAGTAAATTTGATTTCAAGTCGAGTGACTCAAGTTACGCTTCGACGCAAATATATAAGTTTTCAATCTCTAATTTTCTTTTTCTTTTTAGTTCTCAATTTTCAATAGTTTATTTAATTCAACCAAATATTCCAACAATAAATCGAATTGTTGAATTAAATACACTATGACTATTGTAACAGTAATGCTTCTGCCAAGTTAGCCAAAATTGAACCGTTCGCTAAACAATCCTTTAAATGGTGAAAATAGAAACTTATATTTGCACTAACCACCCTTAAAGTTTCATACATTCTGTCTGAATTATTTATTATAGATTCAGCAAATCAAACTGAAGTAATAGATGAAAATAATTATAAAAATTATATTCTAAACTCTTTGTCTAACGAACTATATGACGTATATGCTTCTTACGAGTCTGCTAAAGACATATGGACTGCGTAACACCCCGTACTTTTCAGTACTCGGGTGTTACCTTGAAAATCCAAATTAATCACACGTAGCTTATGTTACACATCATCATTCAATAATTCACGATTTTTCCATCTTAACCATTTGATGTGGACTGTGATGATCAGTTCAATCCGCCCTAGACCCTCATGGCTTTTAACCTTCTGGATTTGGGTTAGGGCAATCCACAATGCATCTGTAGAGTCTAAAGTCAATCCACCTCGGATTGACTCTAGATCGTTTATAGTAAGACTGCGTCTCCAACCCGTGATCTAAATTGGCAGCTAGGCTTGTGGTATTCATCTTATTGCAGCGATAAGTTAAACCTCAAAATTTGTCCTAAGCTAATGTGTATGACCTAATCCAACTATCCATCATTAACCCCGAATCCTCAAATCCACTATTTCTCAGGCCATGTCATTAAACGTTGGAATCCATTACTTGACCAATACAACCAAGTCATTCATTAGGGCTCCTTAGATAGACTATGAATCAATCACAACATTCCAATGATTAACTTCCATAACTCGACCATCGGGTTATAAAACTAACCATAAACTGATCAAGTTGTAGCCATGCCCGAGATTTCGATACATGACTTAACAAGATTCGAATTGTTGATGACTTTAATCAAAGGCGGGTCCTACATAAGACGCTACTACTAATAAAAATAAATATCTATGTATACACATAATAATATTGTACAAAGATAAAATGAATATAATAATACAAATAATGTTATTATAGACTTTAATAGCACAAAGGGTATTACCAACTCATGAAACAGATGGCCCCGAATACACAGATGATACCTAAGGGTCTTTTGACCATTGGTGTTCAAATTAAGATGAACCTAACCATCGCACCAAAGTGAGGTCGACGCCAAACATCAAAAGACCTAGTTTTGAGAATCTGATTGTGAGAAAACTTCACGTAATGCCTGATTAGAACAATTAAGATGTACACCCTCAGTTTAGGGACCTAACTCAGTGTGATCCACCATTCATTGGGTCCATAACTAAATCTAGGATGATTTAACAAGTTGATTACATCAACTAACCACCACATTTCAAAAGTGGCCACTAGGATATACCCATATCAACTTAGAGACCTCTAAAATCGTTGGTGATTAGGCTGAAAATGATCCAGCTGTTAATTATTAGTAATCATCAATAAAACTCGAAAGAATCAAGAGGTATGGCCCACCTGGACCCTGGATCTGCCCCACCTTTAGTAAAGGGCTATGGCAGGGCCCGCCAAATAGAATGGACGACATGGATTTATCACAAACATCACAGTAGACCCCACTTAATGGGGTGCGTGTACACAGCTGGTGCACACCCGCTCTGCACCAGACAAGTCAGAGAGGTCAGCGTGGGCTGATCCGTGTTTCTCCCAAAAAGGGGGAGTTTCTCTCTCTCCCTCTGTTTTTACCAACCGATGGACAGACGTCCATTTGGAACGTCCATGGCCCACCATCTGACCCCATCCTAAGGATCTGAAGTGTCTATCTGGTGGAGACGTTGAAATCGTCCAAAACTCCAAAGTTTCACTCGATCAATCACAAGTACGTGGGCACAATCCTCGCTGCAAACATTTCCCGAAAACACTTATTTCCAGAAATGGAAACTGTCCTCTGTGCAAACGCATTGGTGATCTGCGTGAGAGGTGCTTGGCGCAATTTGGAGCGTCCATTAGATGGCATCTCAGCCGTCCAAACCTATCTCTACCTTAGCAAAAGCAAAACCATGGTCAGTTTTTCTGGAAAATCGGCCGTTTCCTCCTAGCTCGAACCCACTAGCTGATCCTCCTCAAAGCTTCGACGAAGCTTACCTGCAAGCTCTCTAAAGTCCTCATGGATTGTCTGATGGAGGTAGATTCGAATAAAACGCGGCGATGGCGAAAACGCCATTAACAGCCATTGTCTTCTCCGCCGTTTAAAGCCGAGTCGAGATCGGTTTAGGCGTGCCATCTCCAACATCTCGCCAGACAGAGATGTCCCTGGTGTTGGAAGAAGATGGAAGGAAAATAAGAGAAGGAGAGAAGGGAGATCAGTGAGCGGCTGCCCTGTGCGGCAACATCCCGAACAGAGCTGAATCTGGGCCGTGGTTTGCTGCGCCCATTGCTGGACGCTTCTAGCAGTAGAAGGAGAGAAGAAAAGAAGAAGAAAGAAAGAAAAATGAGAGAAAGAATCATAGAGAGGGAGAACAGCGAGAGCAGGGGGTTGCTGTCCAGTTTCATATAGCACCGAGTCTCGGCTTGACTCGCTGATGAACCGTTGGGACGAGTCGGGCGAGTCCTATTCAAGTCCAGATGTTGCTGGACTAGTGTGGTGAGGAGAAAATAAAAAAAAGGGGCAAGGAAGAAGAGAGAATCAGAGAGTGAGAGAGAGGAAGGGGAGTTGGGGTGGTGCAACTGCACCCTGTCAAGTTGCCGACTTAGTCGAGTTGCCAACTGAGTTGGAACTCGGTTCGGGTTTGGCTGGAATCCCATTGAGTCTAGCTGGGCTTGGGTCTAGCTCTGGTGTAGTTGGACATTCCATCAAAAAGAGAAGAGAAAGAAAGGAAGGAGAAGAAGAAAGAGAGAGAGAAGGAGAGCATGAGTTGAGCCGAGTCAACTTGACTTGAACCGAGTCATCTTAGGTGAGATTTTTCACCTCTTTTCATCAATCTAAGTTACTTTGGTTATCAATGACATTGTTATTATTCCTATCTGTGAAAGAGATTAAGGGCATTTTAATGTTATTGGCTTTAAAAAAATATATAATTAATATTATAATGTAATAATTAGTGATATTGTTATCCAACCATTACTAGATTATTATTTTTCTTAGTAATATCATTAATACCGTTATTCCATCAACTAGGAATTGAATCCAAAAACCTAAACCTAAACCCTAAACATCTAGCCTAGGCCTACACCCTAAGTAATCTAAACTCTAGGTTAATACCCTAAATGTAAATAATGTGTTATGTTCGGGCTAATTATAGAATTTCATAATTCATGATAGGTCATAGTATCTATCATCATGGCCAGATTCATTATTGATACTTAGGACTAATAGTAGTAGAAAACATTTATCATTTTCCTTATGAAATTAGTATAATACGTTATTATTAGTAGTAGCCTTATTATATTATCATTGGAAAATATTCTGTTGCTATTACTTGTATTATTTAATAGATTATCAGTCATCATAAAAAGACTATATAATGTTGGTATATCAAAAGGTGAACTTATGAACCACCATTATTCATATTGATGGATTAATACTCCCATCAGGAATATTATTTGACCCATTGCATAGTAATAATAATAATAATATTATTAAAGATAATTTATGATCTAAATCCTAGAATCTAAGGTTAGGATTAAACCCTAAGATGAAGCCCTAATCCTATATTAAAACTCTAAAAGTAATCCAAACCCTAAGTTGTATAACTCTAGACCATAGATAGTCTTGTAGAACCTTGATTTAACCATGAAAATTCATAATTTGTGGTAGGGTCCAAGTCTAAGGGTGTGCGTACTTCCTAATGACATTAAAAGGCGAGTCGACAAATACGGTGATGATTTCTCCTCCTTGATCTTTCTATTTCTCATTAGCTTAAGTGATAGTTTTTATTTACATTTCAGTTAATAATTGATATCTTTATCTTATAGTCACATGCGCTAAGTGTTGAAATTGAACTACTAGATTATATGCCTGTTATCTATCCTGCACATTTTCTCATGCTTATAAATTACTTGTGGATTGTTTATGGAACTTAAACTGGTATATCAGTGGGAAACCCCTACTTATAAATGTACACCATACTGGGGATGTAACCCGACTGGTTGTGATGGAAATGGACTTTCGGCTTAGTGGTTATTAAGTGGTGGTATAGATGGATCATTGATGTGGGCCTACCATCCAGGGTTGTTGTGTCTAAGTAGTTTTCAAGGATGATCTTTCATCACATGGTTTTGATACTCGCCCTTTGTGGCTTATTTTGATATTGCCTTATGTGGTTTGTTTTGATATCGCCCTATTCGGCTTCTGTTAGACCCGTATCCTAACCTAACTTGTACCATTCCGTAGGCTTCTGCGGTCCTTCCGGTTGAATTTCGACGACCCGTAATCTGTAATCGGCATTTGCGCTAACCCTGAGTCGTATCCCATATTTCAGAGTCGGCTTGACTCGATACTTGTATCTAAGCTACTGCGCCGTCGCCGCCATTCTAATGCAGCATCTCGTGCGCCAACTCGACGCTTAGATCATAAGATATGGACTATGCATTATATGGCCGTGGACCGCATATTGTGGGACCCACCTATCCCATGTGACACCAATTCCTAGGTAATCATGAGGGTGATGACATCACCCTAGTTATAGCCACCCTACCTTAGCTATATCCACCCTATCTTAGTTATAACCACTCTACTCTAGCTATAGCTACCCTACCCCTATCCCTTCTTACAAGCACTTATTGCTAGCCACCCATACCTCTCTTACTAGTCATCATTACCTACCTAAGCTACTCTCTCTCTCTCTCTCTTATCTCTCCCTCTCTCCTTTATTTCTCATTCCTTCACTTTCAAGTAAACCCCATGAGAGTCCAATCGTCCAAGCAAAAACTTCCATGAGAGAGAGCTTTGTGTGTGACCCACCTTCTTACCTCCCATCTCCACCATCCAAAGACCATCTCAACCATTGGAATTATTTCCTTGGAGCTCCAGAACCTATAGGCGGAAGAAGGAAGATGAGATCTAACAGTGGGTGTTTTATAATTTAATTTTTATGACTTGAGGGCCCATATATGGTGGGACCCATCTTGATTTATGTATTGCAACCAATGGAGGGACCTCACCCATAATGACGGGGTCCCTCCATCACCATCCGATTTCTCTTTTTTCTCTTTCTTTCTCTCCTCTTTTCCCTTTTGTATGATAATGATGATGATGAAGTATGTGGCCCACCATGATATTTACACCCATGCCATCTGTCGGCCCATCCATGTGGGACACACCATGATGTTTATATTAGTGGATATGTGATGATGATGTTGCCTTTGTGATTTGGGTAAACTTGTGGTTATGCTTATTACGAGATAAAAGTACGTTGGAAATCCTACTTGTAAGATCCCAGGAACGGAATCTGGCATATGGACGTTGGGAGCCGAGAATGGGGTACTACGGAGGCTGTTGGCACCGGATTCGGGGATCGAAAATTTTATGAGCTTGGTTTCCGAGTTTAGGGTGTGATAGAGTTGGTATTAAAGCATAACTTGGGAATATCTAAAGATAACATCATATATCTATTAATAGCTACCATGCACTCTATAATTATTGAGAACTTAGAATAATTAGATCTCCGAGTTCGAATAACTTAGATATTTTCTGATATGCTCCCTACTGTTGAGATTGTGAGGCTGCATAGTATTTCAGTTTCGATCGTTTCTGATCCGATATCCAAGGATTAGTGAGGTTATCGTAGTATAGATGAGGCACCTTGAGAGCAAGAGCCTGAGATTCATGGGCGTTATCCCTGTCTCTTAAGTGTTCAATTATGTTGGTATGTTTTGTGATAGGAATCCCCTCCCTTGGTGAGTTTTGTATTGGTTGTATTATGGTTTAAATTTCAAAGATAAAATTTTTATTAGGAGGGATGTCATACCCCAAACCCAGAAATCAGATTCACAGGAATCCCGATCGCCGAATCTAGTGCCAATAGCCTCCGTAGTACCCCATTCTCGGCTCCTAGCATTCGTATGCCAGATTTCGATCATGGGATCCTACAAGGAGGATTTTTATTTTTTAATGTACATTTAACTCATAATAAGCATAACCACAAGATTACCCAATTCACAAAAGTAACATTATCATCACATATCTACTAATATAATCATTTGAGTACAATACTGAAAGGGAAATACAAAAATAAAAAATCAAGCTCCAGAAGACCACTGCACGCTCCAAGCTCAACACTGCTGCAACCTAACATCACCTGCATGCATCTATCGTGCATAAGCTTATAGAAAGCTTAGAGGGCTGTGTAAGTGTGTATACAAGGTAAGTGCCAAGTATTTAATACAATACCGAAAATACTGGTAATCCATAAATCGTACAATGTCTGAATAAGCAGAAATACTGATAAGATCATGAATCACACGATAACAGAGTAAGCGAAAATACTGACAGGTGCATGAGTCATACAATATTAGAATGCGCAATAGGAATCAACTATGCAAATGAGGAGTCATAAAGAGCCAAATATCAGATGTAAAGGATGTAATGCAATATACATTCCTAATGAGTAACACAAATAGCGTCAGTCGTACCATATGCCGCGGATGTAATGCGACATGCAGTGTGAATGGAATGACCATGCTGGAGTGTGAAGTTGGGATGATAGCACGTAGTATCACAGGCTATGGGGTCCATCACAAGGGACTTCTATCCAAACTATTCCCATACCTAAATTTGGATACTCAGACTCGATGTGGTAAACTCCTGATCTCAGGTTAGTTGTGTGCCCCAACTGAAATCCTGGCCATTGTGAAGGTACACGTAACAGATAGTTTTACACTACCAGCTCGAGTGGATAGTGAATGAATGAATGAATGAATATGTAACTCCTGCTCAATAAGTCCACATATCAGTACGGTTCATCTCTGGTATCATCACCAGGATTTAGTATACTCCAAATAGCACTGCCGCTCTCCCAGCCACACAGTCCAAGTGAGCGTAAGAAACCTCACTATCCGCCTGGCCAATAGTATGTTAATGCCTATCCGGCATGTCGATAGCCGATCCATTCACGAGTTGATCAAACTTAGCCTAGTAATGCTCCCTACGCTTGGGGGGGTAAGGCCATATTCGGCACTCGGAAGCTCATGTATCCACTTGGTCTCAACGTTGGGGCGTCTCCTGGCCACGGAGGTTTAGGGATTTTCACCCAGGGACATCTATGACGCCCGTATGCTAGAACCAAACATTTCCAATATCCCGCGTGACCATCCACTATATGCCTATAGAGGCTACGACCCTGATGTCGCTAGGGCGTATAATACTCTCAAGATACAATGCAAGATGCATGAGTCATATAATTCAGTCATGCATCAATCTTACGCATACCATGCCCTCATGTGAGATAATCTCCGACTATCAAGGAGTCTCATAACAACCTGCCCAATGACATATGCAATGGTCAACCACATCTCATAATAAACATGCAGATGATGCGTATGGGCATGTTCATGATGCTATGCTGTCACATACTCATAATCGGTATCAATAATCAGCATCAACAACTGGCCTCGACAATGTGGACATTTAACCAACATCGCCCCCAAGGAATGACCCACATAGAGCTAAACATACAATGGGCCCACGTCTCGCATAATAACCTAATACACAACACAATGGGCCTTACTCAAGGGCCACATTAACACAACAGGTGGGCCTTGTTCATGGGCCTCGAATACATGACATGTGGGCCCTACACATGGGTCTCGAATACATCAAATGGGCTATGCATCACGGGCCTAATACATATCATAATGGGCCTTTCCCATAGGCCACGAATACATCACAATGGGCCTTGCACATGGGCCTCAATACATCACGATGAGCCTCATCACATAGACTTCATATTCATCACATTAGGCCTTACACATGGGCTGAATACACATCACAATGGGCATTAAATACAGGCTGCATGTACATCACATTAGGCCTTAAACACGGGCCGCATATACATCATATAAGTCTTGATGATCGGCCTCGACAATTAAAATCAACCTCAACAATCGGAATTGGCCTCGACACTTGGCCTTGACAATCGGAATCGGCAAATCAGTCACGACAATCAGGATTGATCGATAATCAGAATCGACAGATCGGTCACGTCAATCAGAATTGACAATAGATCATGATAATCGGCCTCGATCGCTAATCGACAATCGGTCATGGTAATCGGCCTCGATCGTTAATCGGCAATCGGTCATGATAATCGGCCTCGATCCCTAATCGGCAATCGGTCATGATAATCGGCCTCGATCGCTAATCGGCAATCGGTCATGATAATTGGAATGATTGATAATCAGAATTGGAATCAGCCTCACCAATTGGAGTCGGAATCGACAATTGAAATCAGTCTCGACAATCGGAATCGAGCTCGATAATCAGTTTCGATAATCAACATCTATAATCAACACTGACGATCAGCATCGATAATCATCATATAAATAAGGTGGGGTCCATAGGTGAACAGCCGATCAACCAAAATATAAAGATCGGCCCCGACCATGGTTATATCAAATCCAATAGCGGAGCCCACTTATTTGGGTTAACCCACTAAGAGAATGATATGAACGAGCCTAATAAGGCCGATGGGAAGGTCACAATATGGACATCCAACCATCATTGCCCATCAATGTGGACATTCAACCAACATTGCTCCCAAGGAGTGGCCCACATAGGGTTAAACATATAGTGGGTCCATGGCCTCAAAGGCCTAATACACATTGTAATGGGCCTCATACAAGGGCTACATACACATCACTATGGGCCACAAATGTGGACCTTGAATACATCACAATGGGCCTCGTATACATCAAGTGGTCCGAACTAACGAGTCGCACCTATGAGCCTCATAAACATCAAGTGGGCCGCATCAATGGATGATATAGATATACAATACATTCATCACAGTAGGCCGCACAAAAGGATGGTGTAGATGTACAATACATGCATCAATAATAGGCCCTTAGACGGTGCGAATATAGAATACATACATCAAGGTGGGCCCCATCACATGGGCCTTAAATACAAGGCAGGTGGGCCCTATCGCATGGGCCTCAAATATACATCATGATAGGCCTCATGGATGGGCCGCACTAATGGACCTCAAGTGGGCTTGGACCACACCAAAAAATCATTTCAATAATTATAGGTGTAACATGTGTATCACTATACACTGTCATTCCATGGGGCACATGGCCCACTAATGATGATAGGCCGTGTCCAAACATTATCCAGGTAAATCAATACTATCCAAACATTTTCCATGTAAATCAGCACCATCCAAACTTATCTAGCACCGTCCAGCACTTTCTAAATGGTGTGGAGGAAACAAATACGTTACGTGGGCCCTATGATGATCGATAATTGGAACCCAACATATACCACACGTGGGAGACACAGATCTTGTTAATGTCAGTCTAGCAGTGGGTCCCACCATCTAACGGCTTGGATGTACACATACATTACGTGGTACCCATAGAATTTGTTGACGTCTTGGGGCAGCATCCAGCTGCTGGCCGTCCAACAGATGGATGCCCAGAAGGAGCAGGTGGAAGACATCGACAATACACATGTATCATGATTGGGATCCACCGTCCATGAGCTAGACAGTGGATGCAATGCATCATCAAGGTGGGTGCCAAGTGGTGGCCCACCACAATTGCTGCATACAGCTGCCGTCTGGCTGGCTGCTGATTAGTGCACACCAGTCAAGAAAATCCCAGAAAAGGTGGGTCCCACATGGGGCCCATACATACAGGCATATAGCCATATATATAAATATTATATAATATAATATTATATCATAATATATTATGATAAAACACATACCTCGTTGTGTCAGACCCTCTGATCGGCTGACGTGGGACCACTAGTGAATGGTCACTTGATGGACGGTCACCCTTTGCTTGTCCAGCTGATGAACGGTGTACATACAACACATACTGTTGGTGGGGGTCCACGTGCACGTGCTGGACACAGCACAGGTCAAGTGGGGTCCATAGACGGTGCAGATAAAGCACATCCATCACGGCGGTTCTCACCGTCCTAACTGGACGGTGTGCACATTCAACACATACCACAAGGTGGGCCCCACCCTCATGTGCAGTATGTATGGGTGGGTCCCACGTCCTGCAAGAGGATGGGCAGCATGGGAATATAATATATATATATATATATATATATATATATATATATATATATATATATATATATATATATATATATATATATATATATATATATATATATATATATATATATATATATATGCAATATTGTGAGGCCATGGACGGACGGTGTGGAAGGACCACAGTAATAAGGTGACCCCACGTGGATGGCATGGATGTAAGCACATACATAAAAAAGTGGGGTCCACGCCCTATTTGGACGGCGTGGATGCCACACGTGCATGATGGTGGGCCTCGTAGATGGAGGGCGTGGATGAAATACAAACATCATGTGGACCACATCCACAGAACTTGTTGCCGTAGTACAACATCTTTGCTGTTGGGATCCACCATCCTTCCAACGGATAGCGGGGATTCAGAATGCATAATCGATGTGGGCCCCACCTCCACACGTGCAACACATGTGGAGTGGGTTTCACGACTGCCTAAAACGGACGAATGGTATAGATGTAACATATGCAACATGGTGGGGTCCATACACGTGGACAGGATGACATTGGCTAAACACATATATCATGGTGAGGCTCCACACACGTGGCCACACCTGATATACGACGCATGTATATATTATTATAATATAAATTTATATTTTATTTTATTATTTTACTTTTCTTTGAAAAACAACATCCAGCGTCCGTCCAAGTCTAGACACTGGATGCACACATACATCATGGCAGGGTCCACCATCCTTAAACGGCAGGACGGTAGGATACAAGGTGGGCCCCATGTGTACGGAATACATACACCTGAGGTGGGTCTACTTGTGTGGACCCACAAGCTTTGGAGGAAGCTGACGTTTGTGTTTTACCCATCCACACATCAGGGGGTCCTGTCCAATGGTTGGACGGTGATGGATGATACACCCATTGAGGTGGGCCATTATTCATAGGGAAAGAGAGGGAGAAGGAAAGAGAGAATTAGAGAGATCGTGATGATGGAGGGGCCCCACCACTATGGGCCCCTCTTTAATACGAAGCATACATCAAGGTGGGTCCCACTACATGTGGGCCCTTAAATCACAAAACTAAAATAGAATAAAATGATAAAGATGTAGATCCAAGATCACCCACCTTAGATCTTCTTGGACTTTTTCTTCTATTAATTTATGCTAGAGATTCAATGGATGGACTTTAACGGTTGAGATCGACTTAGGATGGAGGAGATGGGAGATAGGAAGGTGGGCCACACAAAGCCTCTCATGGAGCTTGGACGTTAGACTCATGGGACTTGCTTGGAATGAAAATGAGAAATGAGATATGAGTTGTGTAAGGGATATGGCATGGGAATGTATGGGTTGCCTTGACTTTTTGGTAAGAATGGGTGGGATAGGTGTGGGTGTTGTTGACTTGTGGGTGAGAGAGGGATGGGTGTGATGGGATATGTACTTGACTTGTACATTGATTAATTGATGTGACGGGTCGTAGAGATTCTCTTGATATTTACAACTCGTGGCATTTTCCTCAAACTGAACGTAAGCCCACATCTCCTGGCCAGGGTATTGCCTTGGCGTGCGAGACGCGACATTAGAACTGCGGTGACGGCCCGGTAGCACCAGTACAAATCTTGGGTCGAGCCGACTCTGGAATATGGGATACGACTCAGGGTAGCGCGTAACTGTCGATAAAAGATCGCGGGTCGTCGGAATTCGACCGAGAGGATTGCGAAAGCCTATGGAACAGTACGGGTTAGGATACGAGTCTTACAAGGGCAGAGTCATCCCATGTGACACCAATCCCTAGGTAATCATGAGGGTGATGACATCACCTTAGCTATAGCCACCCTACCTTAGCTATATCCACCCTACCCTACCTATAGCCACCCTACCCTAGCTATAGCTACCCTACCCCTAGCCCTTCTTAAAAGCACTTATTGCTAGCCACCCATACCTGTCTTACAAGTCATCATTGCCTACCCAAGCTACTCTCTCTCTCTCTCTCTTATCTCTCCCTCTCTCCTTTATTTCTCATTCCTTCACTTTCAAGCAAACCCTATGAGAGTCCAATCGTCCAAGCAAGAGCTTCCATGAGAGAGAGCTTTGTTTGTGGCCCACCTTCTTACCTCCCATCTCCACCATCCAAAGATCATCTAAACCGTTGGAATTGTTTCCTTGGAGCTCCAGAACCTATAGGCAGAAGAAGGAAGACGAGATCTAATAGTGGTTGTTTTATGATTTGAGGGCCCATATATGGTGAGACCCATCTTGATCTATGTATTGTAACTAATGGAGGGCCCATAATGGCGGGGTCCCTCCATCACCATCCGATCTCTCCTTTTTCTCTTTCTTTCTCTCTTTTTCCTTTTGTATGGTAATGATGATGATGAAGTGTGTGGCCCATCATGATGTTTACATCTATGCCATCTACTGGTGGACCCCATCCATGTGGGACACACCATGATGTTTATATTAGTGGATATGTGATGATGATGTTGCCTTTGTGATTTGGATAAACTTGTGGTTATGCTTATTACGAGATAAAAGTACATTAGAAAATCCTCCTTATAAAATTTAGCGTATGGACGTTGGGAGCCGTGAATGGGGTACTACGGAGGTTGTCAGCACCGGATTCGACGATCGAGAATTTTATGAACCCAGTTTTTGAGTTTGGGGCATGACAACTTGTTTTAGGTCTTTTCCCTATATGTGTTCGATGTTTTATACTGTGCAACTATACGATTGTAAGCCCCATATACTGTAATATGATTAGCCACTAGTCGACGGGTTTCCATTAAACATTCTAAGGTGGTAGTCTTATAAGCCGGGGATGGTGGTATGAGACCTATACTCGAGTTATCGGCCTACGCTGGTGACGAGCCCCCATAGTGACCTTGAGCTTATTTAAATTAGTTGATTGTAACTGGACTAATAATGGTTTGGCTAATCATGCATCCATGACATATTGGCGATAACGGGTGACTAATTCTAGATGCTATAGCATGTGCCCTTAGGATCATTGGGGTATCGTTTCGCTAGCTCCCAGACTACGACTATCGGTCTATTATTCTGACTAGATGATTTTTCCAGGTCAATGATTGCATGGGTGATGAGCCCACTGTCAGCACAAATGAGCATTTCTAGGGCGATGATTGTATTCACACATCCATGCATCTTATAAGACCTGCATCATTTATTGTTTTGTATGCTTTGCTTTATAACTATGCTTACCTAATTCGGCGGTGTGTAATCTTGAGGAGAATTCACACTGAGTTGGCCACTCATCCATCAAATATATAACCATACAGGTAGCACAGGTGACTTAATTGAGTTTCAAGTTCAGACTGATGAGGAGCAGGGTACCACTGTTGAAGATGCATAATTGTATTGTCAAGAGTTGCTTCATGGTTTACAGTTCCAGATTTGTTATATTTTGCTTTGGTTACATGTAACACCATTTCATTTGTAATTGTAAGTTTGAGACATTTGTTTGTATAAGTCATTATGGGCAACCTCTTGTACATTATAAATAAAATACAAATTTTTCTTTATGCTGAATTGTCTATTATACGCTTATCTGTTAACTCTGATGAAGAAAAAAAGAAAGATTATATGTGAGATTTGGCTCTTTATAAGTTACCACTCGGGTTTTTGGGACAAGGGTCGCATACTCGAGTCCTGAAAAACATGGAGCATTACAGAATGTTTTGGAAAAGAAGTACATTTTTGAAGATACATGCGTTGAGAAATATGCAATCACTAATTTTCTTCATTATGAAATGACAGACGATAAACCTGTGACAATTCAAATTCATAATTTTCAAAATCTAGTTCACAAACTATCGTCAAAAGGAATTAAGTTAGATGAAGTGTTTCTATCAGGAGTGTTGATAGAAAAGCTATCACCTACCTGGAAAGAATATAAGAATAAAACGAAACATAAAAATAACGGTGTTTCTTTAGAAACTACTATCCTAAATATACGAATAAAGGAGGCCAATAGAATCAAGGACCAAAAAGGAAATGAAAATGAGATAAATTCAAAGGCAAATCTTGTGGAATTAAGTTGAAAAAATAATATTAAGAAAAAGGGTAAATGTCTTAACGTTGGCGAACTTGGATATTATGCAAATGAATATAGACTCAAAAAGAAAAATGTAAACAATCAATTCAAGAAAAAGAAAAATTGCTACAACAATAGAAAGCCTGTATAAGGCCCGTATCCTAGTTTGTACCATTCTTTAGACTCTCGTGATCCTCCCCATCAAATTCTGGTGACCCGCGACCTATAGTTGGTATTTGTACGCGACCCTAAGTCACATCATATAGATTTGAGTCGGCTTGACCTGAAACCGATACCCTAGCGACTGCGTCGTCGCCATGGTTCCAACGCCCCGTCTTGTGCATTTATGCGACACCCAGGTTAGGAGTTGTGGGCACACATTTATCTCGAAGAAACGCCACGCGTTGCGAATCCTGAGAGAATCTTTACTCAATCCATCACATCAATCAATCAAGTACTAGTCAAGTACACAACCCATCGATCTCTTACACAAACCATCCCCAAAAATCAACTCTCTCTCTCTCTCTCTCTCCACTCATCCCTTTCTTATACACATCTATCCCTTTCTTACACACATCCCATCCCTTTCATCCCATCATATTCTCTCTCCCTCTCATTCTCTCTACCATTCCAAGCAACCAAGGGAGTGGACCTCCAAGCATTTCCCAAGGGGCTAAGAGTGTGGCCCACTTCCTACCCCCAAATCTCTTATCCTAGCCCTTTAATATTCATCATCCTCCATTAAAGTTGAAGCCTAAGAGCTTAACATTCCAAGGAGCCTAGGAGAAGTGTAATCGGTGGGTGTTTTGTAGGATTAGATTATGTTTTGATGATGGGCCAAGTGGGGCCAACCGATTGATGGTATGGATCTCACTTTAAACCCTAAATGTGGCCAATAGCCCACCATGATTCTTATAATCATCCCATGATAGGGCCATTTATTTTTTTCCATTGAGAAAAGGTCATCTAGACCTTGCATTTTTGGTGGAAAAAAGGATCTCCATCGTTGATTTTGATTAGTGAGCCCACACATAATGGGACCTACTTGATGTATGTTTTGTAATGCATGGAAGGGAGGGCTCATAGTGGCGGAGCCCTCCATCGCACGTCGTCTCTCTCTCTCTCTCTTTTGTGATGGCGTGTGGTCCACCTAATTCAGACCGCCTGTGGGGCCCACCTTGCTGACATCTAACAACATGCCTGAATGGTCCAGCATGCTGGTACCGTCTAATGCCCTTGGATAAGAGGAAACACAAATATTAGCTTTATCCAAAGCTGGTGGGCCACACATGTAGACCCACCTGGTGAATATCCGCGTCGTCCGTCCATTTTCAGGACGTGGGACCCGCCCTCCACGTGCTACGCGTGTGGAGGTGGGGGCCTACATTGATGCATGTATTCTGTAGCCACATTGTCCATCCGTTTTCTGGACATGGGACCCACCCTACACTCATAGGGGTGGGGCCCACCTTGAGGTATGTGTTGTATATTTGCACCATCTAGATGGGCACGATATGCGACCCACCATAATGTAAGTGTTTCATCTGCACCGTCTAGACCCCTGGATGGTGAGACCTGCATGATGTGTGTTGTATACACACTGTCCATCCATGGGAACACAATGATATGTGTTTCATCCTCATTGTCCAGATAGGCTGGACGTGGAACCACCTTGTTGTACGTGTTTTATTAGCACCATCCAGCCGTCCGTGGGACGTGGACCCCACCTCGATGTATGTGTTATATTCACATTGTCTTTCATAGACCCCACAGGATGTATGTGTTTTGTCCAAGCTGTCTATTTGGTGGGGCTGATTTGGATTGTGCAGTCCCACCTGCTGCATGTACAAGGCCCACCTTAATGTGTATGTTGTACATGCTGCCCATCCATTTTTATTAAATCATAGGTTACCCCATAAGGTCCGTTGTGATGTATATGTGACCCATTTGGTGAGACCCATTATGATGAATATGAGGCCTTTGTATGAGGCCCAATGAGATCTGTATGAGGCCCTTGAGTGAGGCCCATTGTGATGTATATGTGGCCCATCTGTTGAGGCCTATTATGATGAATATGAGGCCTTTATGTGAGGCCCAATGGAATGTGTATGAGGCCCTTGAGTGAGGCCCATTGTGATGTATATGTACCCATTTGGTGAGGCCCATTATGATGAATATGAGGCCTTTGTGTGAGGCCTAATGGGATATGTATGAGGCCCTTTAGTGAGGCCCATTGTGATGTATATGTGGCCCATTTGGTGAGGGCCATTATGATGTATGAGAGGCCCATATGATGAGGCCCAATGTAATGTATGAGAGGCCCATATGGTGAGGCCCAATGTGATATATGAAAGGCCTATGTGGTGAGGCCATTATGATGTGTGAACCCACCATGATGTATATGGTAATGTTTATGATGCCCAATTATTGTCCTAGTTGGTATAAGGCCTTAGGCCCCCATCATGAGATAAATTCTATGGGCCATGCCTTGGGAGCAATGATAGTTAAATGTCCACATTGTTGTAACGCCCGTGAAAAATTCATACTTGGGCTCGAGTACCAACTCGACCCGAAATTGCGTAGAATTCATTCCTTTAGAAAATATGACTAGGTTAGCTAGTGCAACGTTAGAATAGCTGGGAAATGGTCCCTGATCACTTTAAATACGTTCTACGAGGCCCGAAGCGAGTGGAACCAAGGGTGCTATAATGCTCTAAAGCCTCGGATCAAACTCTAAACCGGTTTGTTCTCTGGACCACTTTGAATCTTTGTATTGGATCTAGACCGCACGTTGAAAGTCCGATACCTCCTATCTTAGACCGTTAGGACCGTCTAGCTGGGCTTGACACTCATTCCAAAAATCAAGTCAAACCGATGATCACAGGCTATTTCATTGAGCCCGGACCGAAGAGAGTGTGAATAGGGACAGTTGGAATTTCAAATTCAAATCTGGCACACAAATTTGACGCATCAGTATTAAGCATTCTGACCGTCAGAATACAGCCAAATTACACCCTTGGATCAGGAAAAATATCTATTATATACCACGAGACTTATAGGCCTGATCTTGGTGCGGTGACCGTTAAACTGAAACTGGGCCGCCACGTGCGATCTGGGAACCCAACCGGTCTGAAAACTGGATGCGTGCTAGATCCAGTATACACGAGCTTAAGTCCGACCGCATTTGACCAGGGGACCTCCAGAAATGCTCTTTTGGACCGAAACGGCCTCGATTTGGTTAGGCACCAAGTAAACATTGTTCCCAAGCCCATTTTGGGAATGTTTTAGGCTATAAAAGGGGTTGAAACCCTCACTCCTCTCTCCCATCCGAATTTGAGAGAAGCCCTAGCTTGGGAGAGAGAAAAGAGTGAGAGATTGTGAGAGAGTGGGAGAGTTCTTCCGGCCACTTGTGCTACGTGTTGCACATGCTTAAGCAACACTCCTCTACCGCTTTCCCGGCGATTCCACCGCAATCCTAGGTAAGTAAAAATCCTAAATAGTTGTTGATTTGAGTTTTCCTTGTTTCCATAGCGATGTAGCTTATGGATCTTATGTATTAGGCTCCTTACTCGCCGTAGACGAAGCATATACACTCCGCTTCAATTCCCGAGTCTACAAGACACTAGGTGAGGATTTTAGACGCTTTGATTGACGGTTCCCAACGCTTTCAATGTCGTTTAATAGTAGATTCTTGACGGCATCGCCGTTTGACATGTACAAAATGCTCTCCGTTTCCCGTTTCGTAAGCTAACGAAGGATATGAGATTTAGGGCATTTTAGTCATTTGTAGGAAGTACTGTTTACATTCATATTTTGCTGATGTGATTGACATGGTTTGTTGTCGCATTAGGAAGTTAGGAATGCGTGCATAATTAGTTTGGCGAAGAGATTCGCCTAGTTGCACACTTTGGGTCGACATACTATATGTAGACTTAAGTGTGTAGTGTATGTGTTTGTATAAATGCTTGTATTAGTATGTATTGAATTAAATGATGTTATTTGATAGATTGTGATTGATTTTTCAATTATTATGCCGACCTAAATGATTTTCTACATGTTGACAAAATGCATGATTTCATTACATGCATGGAATGTATGTACTTGAGGATTTGCTTAAGTTGAATATGCATGGGAAGTATGCCTTGAAGATTTGCTTAAGTTGAATGTTATAACATGTGCTAACATGCTCACATGATGTATTTCAATTCCAATACCTTTTTATAGTGTTAATGTAATTCCATAGATGTGTGGGACTTGACTTAGTCCAGGCAGTCGGTAACCGAGCGAATTCGTGGCTGACTGGTCATAGCCACGAACGACGCGTCGATGAATGTGATTCGTGTTGAGAGTTGGCGGCAGTGGTTAGGCCACGCGAAGTGTTTTACGCACTTCATGTCGTTCAATTCGAGATGCGATCGCGCTAGTCGAGCCCGTCAAGTAACCCGACTGACCGATGTTTGTTCACCTTGTATGTATCATAACTGCTTGAACCTAGGGTACTGAACTTACCATTGTAAACCCTATTAACCGTGGTACCTTGATCCACGAAGACTCATGAGCCGGGCATGGTGGTATGGGACACCGTGGTCGAGCTGTCGGCCTACGCTGGGGCCACAAACCTCCCCGTAGTGACCAATGAGCACCTTGACTCGTGAGCAGATTATGGTGGTATGGGACACTATATTCTAGCTGTCGGCCTACACTGATCAGGCGACGAGCCCTTTGTAGTGACCGCGAGCGTATTCTGAGTTCACGGGAGGCGACGACCCTTCCGTGCAGTAGAGTACAGTAGGCCTGTATTGATAAGGTGATGGGGGAGCGGTGCAACGAGTGCGAGCAACAGCCCTGGCAGCCCTTGCAGTGACCTACGAAATGTACATCGTATGAGATTACTAGGAGTGACGACCCTAGACAGGATCTGTGTTGGGATTGATACAAGGGAGGTACCTTAGTTTCCCAATCCTGCTGTTTGAATGGACTAATAACAACTTGGTAATCATATCACCATAGCATTGCATGTGCCTGGAAGATGTGGAGCACTCTAGGGAGTGTGGCATGCCGCGGTCGTAAGATGTTGCCGTATGAGGGTGATCGTCGGTGAGGGCATACATCACGTCATATCATCTTGCATTAACAACAGTATTAGGATTTGTCTGATTTACTGCTTTACTATTATCGCGTGATTGAATTGTGAACATGCTAATCTTTGCTCTATGATTCCACTGAGTTGATCACTCATTCCCACGTTACGGGATGGTGTTTGCAACACCCACCAGACCCTGTTGTAGTTGCAGGTGACGACGAAATCCAGGAGGTGGAGCCGGAGATTGACGAGGACCAGGATGAGTTCTCGTATATGCAGTATCACGACGGCTTCCCGTAGGTGACCTGGATCGAGGGGGACTTCAGTGGGACTATTTTAAACTTATTCTTTTGTCTATTTACATGTATATGAGACTCAGAGATGTAGTCATACTTTGGAGACAGTTGAGATTACCTTGTTTTTCCATACAGTGATATATATATTGTTTAGTCTTCCGCTTGCTTTTATCACTGGATCTGAAGTATGAATTGCAGTTTTGGTATACTTTTACTCATGTGAATGCTTTAAATCAGACAACATTGAATCACAACCATTTTTGTTGCATAAGTGACGGTCTGGGACTCGGGAGTTGAGTTTATACACGACCCCCGATTTTCAGGGTGTTACAAGTTGGTATCAGAGCATGAATGAGAGTATACTGGGCCTGGGTTATGGTCTTGCGACGTACGCTGTCGCTTCCTTTGACATAGGTGGGTGCGAGAAGGGTCTAGAAACACTTCTAGGATCACAGATTTGCCGATAGGCGAAGTCTATAAGGATCGATTGCAAGATCGAGTCTGTAACGTATCTCGGGTCGCGTAAAGCGACCCGAATCACTTCTAAGCTGTAGGAAGTCGGGTGGAGACGTCCTATGAGCGGTTTTAAACCGCAAAAGTGAATCTTTGGGCCGTGGGATGACCACGACTCCAGTAATCAATCGCCAGGGCTTAAAAACCCCGTTTTGCCAAAAATTTTCAAAATTTCTTCTCTAAACACTTCAACCTTCAGTTCTTTCTTATCCATTTCATGTTAGGCATCAAACCTAATGTGAAAATAACACAAATTAGTACATTCACCAAATTTTATAGTGAATAGTAAAATTTCATGAAAAATGGCCATAAGGCCATTCTAACTTCACTTTCTTTAGCAACTAAGGAGCTAGAAAGATGTACTGGCTCCTTCTACCCCAAATTCATATGCTGCATCATATGGTTTGGTATTCGGGATTACGATGTGGACCCGGAAAGCCCCGAACACATGTTTGGGCTCATAGAGACCAAAATACAATGAACCAAGGGGTGGGACCTAACTTTTTGAGGCCCTGGGACCATGGGGGACCAGACTCATGGGGTCCCACCGGTCAACTTACAAGTTGACCGGCGATGCCATCGCCGGCCGGCGAGCTCCGGGGGTGCTGTCCTTCGGGCGCACTCCCTTAAACAGGGTCCACATCACCCCTAGCTACCTCCCATCCCACGAAAACCCCTAAAACACCCCTCTCCTTCACAAACAGCCCCCTTGCATACCCTAGATTTGATTTTCAGCACTCCATTCCAAACCCCGGCGACCCAAACCCCTCCTAAACCCTTCCTTGGCCAAAACCGACCACCACCCATCAATTATTGGGTGTTGGCAGCCCCTTTCCTTGAAGATTTCCCCATTTGGAGCTCCAAAATCCCCCAAATAGTGCTGAAATCGTGAGCAGCTCCATTCCATCTTTTTGTTCTTATTTTTCCCTGAAAGTACAGCCTTGGGAAGCTTGAAGCATCCCTCTACGACGCCTAGATTTCCTTTTGTCAGATTGGGCAGCCATTTCTCCGCATTTTTGGTGTTTTTCATGGCTTTCGTGGAAGCCATTTTGGGTCTTTTGTCGCTCTCATCCATCATATCTTTGATGGGTAAGAGGAAAACTGCGTCAGACGAGGCTGGGCCGAGCCGCCCTGCTCGATCGAGAAGACCGCGGGGTGGTGCCGCAAGTTCAAGCACCGCCGCAGGTCCAGCTGCAGTCCTGGAGTGCCGTACAAAGCGAGATTTGGATCCCCATGCACATCTTGGACGAACCATCCTATCAGAGATGCCTCATGGTGAATACACTGATCGTAGAGTGTTATTTGAGGCGGACGTAGATGGGCGATTGTTCGGCGAATATCTGTTGTTCGAACGCATTGAAGCTGCGCACTGGGGACCGATCTTTGAAGCTCGCGCTCGTGCTAATGTGAGCACTGTTCGTGCCTTCTATGCTAGCATCCAGAATCCCACCTTGGATCCTTTGTAGTTCAAAATCCCTTTTGGTAGAGATCGGATGGCTACGATCGACGTCCGGTTGATTGCGCGACTTCTCAATGTGCTTCTAGGTGATGTGCATCCAAGTGACAAGAGTTTGAGGACTAGACGTGAACGAGATCGCCGCACCAGGTTTCTGTGCGGTAAGTTGGTTCCATGGCAGCCTAATAATAGCCTCAAGGCGACGTACATGTCTGAGGATTTGCGTCTGCTGCATCACATCTGCACGTTCAATGTTTATCTTAGGTCGACGAACCGCATTGAATGTACACGTCTTATGGTCGATTTCTTATTTCTGGTGGCCCAGGGAGAGAACGTATGTATGGCCACTTTCATCTTACGACAGATAGTTCTCATAGCCAGGTCGAGGAGAACATCCGAATCCCTTCCCTTTGGCCGACTCATTTGCAAGATTGCGCTTGAGTTTGCCTATAGACTTGGACCCGAATTGCCGGTATCGATTCACACCATCGATGAGTCGACAATGGTTAAGATGAAGATTGGGTCGCAATATCGTGAAAATCAACTCGAAAGGGATAGTGGGGACGACTTTGATGAAGAGGAAGATCAAAGCGAAGGAGAACCTAGTGCAGAGGTTCAGGAAGAGAGTCAGGAAGAAGCAGAAGAGGAGGCTCAGGATACTGATGAGATCCCTCCTCCTTCTGCGCAGGCTACTATCGATGATCGCATTGATCGGATGGAGGAGAGCCAGACCGCTTTGCGAAGGGAAGTCCAAGAACTTCGAGCAGAGGTCGCTGATGCCAAGGCCGTTACGAAGAAGAAGTTTGGCAAGGTGACTCGCACCTTGAAGGCAATCCTGTGTTGCTTACAGGATAAGGGTGCTCCTCCTCCGTCACCAGACTCCGACTAGCGACGCGATCTTTAATGTTGTTATTAGTAGTTAGCCATTTCCCGTTTTATGTGTGTAAGCCTGTTGAGGCTAGTGCTTTGCTTATGTTGCTGTTGGTTAACTGTCTTAATTTCCATGTCATTCTAGTCATGATGCTTGTATGGATATATCCCTTGTATTGTGACAGTTTTGATTAATTGAAATGCATGGAATGCCTTTGACTCTTTAGTGAATGATTGTGGTGTATTTGAGCAATTGAGACTGATAAGGTTGCGCCCTATTTTGAATATAGGGAATGCCACCTAAGACTACGAGGAGCGCGGTTCGGCTTTCATTGTCAGAGCAGATGGATCAGGCTCCCTCTCAGTCTGGCACTCGTCCGGACCCTGCTGTGGGCCCGATTCCTGAGACGGTTCGGTCGTCTCAGCCTGCTGTTGGTCCTACAGATGGACCACCGCCATTTACACCATCAGTTAGAGAGCCACAGCGCGCATCTACTTCCGCACCTCATCCGCCACAGCCTGCTCCACCACCTGATAGATTCGAGCAGATGATGGCTATGATGCTACAGCAGCAGCAGCTTTTGACCACTATAGTTGGGACCTTAGCCCAGGGTGGGGGTGCGACTACCTCTACTCCACCTGCACCACCTGCGCATCCAGCTGAGGATGCCTATCCTTACGCCCAGGATGAGGGCATAGCACATCCTGCGCAGCCTGCTTTCCCTGCGGGGAATCCTGCCGACACACGGGGTCTTCTGGAGTGATTTCAGCGCTTGCGGCCTCCTACTTTCACGGGTTCTCACAGACCCGAGGAGGCTGAGTTTTGGCTCGACCGAGTGTCGAAGATTCTGCGCATGTTGCACTGTACTGAGGCAGAGCAGGTAGAGCTGGCTACCTTCCAGTTTGAGAGAGAGGCCAGTATGTGGTGGGATAGTATATTGCGGACTGTTACCGCAAATTTCGTATGGACATGGGCAGCATTCGAGTTTCGCTTCCATGAGAAGTATTATCCTCAGACCTATAGGCACGAGAGGGAGAATGAGTTTCTCCGTCTCAGGCAGGCAGCGATGACGGTTACCGAGTATGAGCATCGGTTCACAGAGTTGGGCAGGTACGTCCCGACGATTCTAGCTGATGAGCAGATGCGCATACGGCGCTTTTTGGAGGGCTTGCGACCGGATATCCGGTCGAAGATGTGCTGTATCAGTTTCCCCTCCTATGCGGAGTTGGTTCACATGTCCATGCGGGCAGAGCAGGACGTGGATCGACTTGCGCGATCACGAGGCCCGACTACTTCCAGGCCGCGACCGGAGTTGCCAGATAGGCCCTTCGCGGGCAAGAGGCCTCGCATTGATCCTCCTACCAGGACCACGGTGCTAGTAGGACCGTTTCGGCGTCCTGATTTATCATGCACATACTGTGGGAGGACGGGCCACCTAGCGCAGAGTTGCTTTTCGAGGATGCGGGACAGTGGGTTCTCGCCGCCGCAGAAGATTGATCGTGTACGTCCACAGGCGATATCAGCACCGCCTATACGGTCAGCTCCTACGCATTCCTCTTTCAGACCCACAGTATCGCAGATTCGACAGCCCCCACGGCCCTTGACACAGCGGCCGAACCGGCCACAGCAGGCTCGAGTTCATGCACTGACCGCTGAGGCAGCTACGACGCCGACTTTCCAGCATTCAGCCTTCGAGGTCACGGGCCATATCGGAGGTATTCCCGTTCTTGTCATGGTGGACACTGGTTCCACGATTTCTTTGATATCGCGTGCCGTAGTCAGACGTCTTGGGTTGCAGACTATCACTATGGATAGCGTGCGAGTCCTTGCAGCTCATGGAGATTATTCGGATGTCACCCAGATGTGTGAGGGTTGTTTAGTTGATCTGGGAGGCAGGACGATGACTCTTGATCTGGTCGTCGATCCCTCGCTCGTTTATCTCGACGTCATTCTTGGCATGGACTGGTTGACTGCAGCGAGAGCCGAGATTGACTGCGAGGCTCGTGTGGTGACGGTGTACGAGCCTGAGGGCACGCCTTTCATATTTCCAGTGCGGGTAAATCTTCCTTTCCGCATTCTTAGCTACGCCACTCTATTGCGCGACGCTGGTGCCCAGGTACTTGAGCAGACGCCAGTTGTTTCTGAGTTCGGGGATCTGTTCAGGAAGATCCCTGGTTTGCCGCCCCGACGTGAGATCGATTTCACTATCGATCTGATTCCTGGTGCTACACCGTCTCACTGCCGACGTATCGCATGGCACCATGTGAGATGGAGGAGTTGAGGACGCAGATTGATGGCCTGCTAGAGCTTGGCTTTATACGGCCTAGCGTGTCTCCTTGGGGAGCACCGGTCTTGTTCGTGAAGAAGAAGGATGGTTCGCTGCGATTGTGTATTGATTATCGCAGGCTGAACCAGCTCACGGTGAAGAACAAGTACCCTTTGCCCAGGATCGATGACTTGTTTGATCAGTTGAGAGGAGCGCAGTACTTCTCGAAGATTGATCTTCAGTCAGGATATCATCAGCCGCGCGTCAGGGATGAGGACGTGCAGAAGACAGCATTCAGGACCAGTTTTGGTCACTACGAGTTCCTCGTGATGTCGTTCGGTCTCACGAACACACCGACCGTGTTCATGGATCTGATGAACCGGGTATTGCGGCCTTTCCTCTATCGATTCGTCGTTGTCTTCATCGACGACATTTTGGTATACTCTAGGAGTCGAGAGGAGCATGAGGAGCACTTGCGTTTGGTCCTTGATACGCTCAGACAGCATCAGTTGTTCGCACAGTATAAGAAATGCGACTTCTGGAAGCAGGAGGTGAAGTTTCTGGGACACGTGGTGTCCAAGGATGGCATGGCAGTTGACCTGTCTAAGGTAGCTGCGGTGCAGGACTGGGAGCAGCCTGGTTCTGTCACTGAGGTGAGGAGTTTCTTGGGTCTCGCTGGCTACTATCGGCGCTTCATTCCGGATTTCTGGAAGATCGCGAGACCCTTATCTCAGTTGACACGGAAGGACGTGAAGTTCGCCTGGAATGATAAGGCGGAGTCAGCTTTTCAGGAGCTGAAGGACAGACTTACGTCCGCCCCTGTGCTAGTATTGCCAGAGCAAGGGGTTAAATACACTATATACATTGACGCGTCTAGCGTTGGTTTGGGTTGTGTCCTTATGCAGAGGGACAGGGTAATTTCGTATGCCTCGAGACAATTAAGGAAGCACGAGGAGAATTACCCTACACACGACCTGGAGTTGGCAGCCGTGATATTCGCACTGAGACTCTGGAGACATTACCTCTATGGAGAGGAGTTCGAGCTCTTTTGCGACCACAAGAGCCTCAAGTACATATTCACGCAGCGGGACTTGAATATGAGGCAGCGGCGATGGATGGAGATGCTGAAGGACTTCAAGTTTGAAGTCTCTTACCATCCTGGGAAGGCGAACCTTGTGGCTGATGCGTTGAGCCGCAAGAAGGCGATAGAGTTTGCGGCTCCGCTGATGGTTGCCGAGTGGGATATGGTTGAGTTTTTGCGAGACTTTGAGCAGAAACTCACCGTAGAGGAGCCATTTGAGTTCATCGCACACGTACAGGTGCGATCCCAGATCGATGACCGTGTCATCGAGGCGCAGAGGGACGACGCACATCTTACTGAGCTTCGAGAGCAGGCCAGTGATGATGCTGACGCCGACTGGCGAGTTGGTATGGATGGGGGCTTACGTTACCGTGGCCGCCTATGCGTTCCTGATGTCCCTGACTTGAGACGAGAGATTCTCGAGGCTGCGCATTCTACTAGACTCGTGATGCATCCAGGCAGCACGAAGATGTATCGTGACGTGAAGAGGACGTATTGGTGGGAAGGTATGAAGACCCACATAGCTGAGTTCGTGTCCCGTTGTCTCACTTGTCAGCAGGTGAAGGCAGAGCATCGCCGACCACCTGGACTTTTGCAGCCTATGCCGATTGCAGAGTGGAAGTGGGATTTCATTTCCATGGACTTCATTTCTGGGTTGCCGAAGACGAGGAAGGGGCATGATTCCATTTGGGTGATCGTCGACCGATTGACGAAGTCGGCGCACTTCCTACCGATCAGAGTTACGAACTCTGCAGACGAGCTGGCTAGATTGTATATCCGAGAGATTGTGTGTCTGCATGGAGTTCCGCTGGAGATCGTGTCGGACAGAGACACGCGGTTCACTTCTATTTTCTGGACTCGCATTCAGGAGGCTATGGGTGTGAAGTTGAAGTTCAGTACTGCCTTCCACCCACAGACGGACGGACAGACAGAGCGAGTGAACCAGATCCTGGAGGACATGTTGCGAGCTTGCGCATTGGACTTCAAGGACAGTTGGGATGACTGTCTTGCATATGCGGAGTTTGCGTACAACAATAGCTTCCAGGCGAGTATCGGCATGGCACCTTATGAGGCGCTGTATGGGCGACCTTGTCGCGCACCGCATTGCTGGTTAGAGGTCGGTGAGCGCAGCTTGATTGGCCCAGATTTGGTGCAGGCGACGTCAGAGAAGATTGATATTATTCGACGTCGGCTTCTTACAGCGCAGAGCAGACAGAAGAGCTACGCCCATACGAGACGGAGACCACTAGAGTTCACAGTCGGGGATCATGTGTTTTTGCGAGTTTCCCCTATGAAGGGAGTCCTTCGGTTCGGGAAGAAGGGGAAGCTGGCACCGCGATTCATTGGTCCATTTCAGATTGGCTTTACCCACGCCCCTCGCGAGCGTCCACAACGTATTTCATGTTTCTATGCTGAAGAAGTACGTTGCTGATCCTTCTCATATCATCAGCTGGGAGCAGGTGCAGTTAGGAGAGGATGTTACTTATATCCTGCGACCGACACGCATCTTAGACCGGAAGGAGCAGGTACTGCGTAGCAAGGTGATTCCCCTTGTGAAGGTACTATGGACGCATCATACTGAGGAGGAGGCTACTTGGGAGACAGAAGCCGAGATCAGAAAGAACTACCCACAGCTTCTCGAGGAGTACGAAAAGGTACAAAATTTCGAGGACGAAATTATTTGTTAAGGGGGGTAGATTGTAACGCCCGTGAAAAATCCATACTTGGGCTCGAGTACCAACTCGACCCGAAATTGCGTAGAATTCATTCCTTTAGAAAATATGACTAGGTTAGCTAGTGCAACGTTAGAATAGCTGGGAAATGGTCCCTGATCACTTTAAATACGTTCTACGAGGCCCGAAGCGAGTGGAACCAAGGGTGCTATAATGCTCTAAAGCCTCAGATCAAACTCTAAACCGGTTTGTTCTCTGGACCACTTTGAATCTTTGTATTGGATCTAGACCGCACGTTGAAAGTCCGATACCTCCTATCTTAGACCGTTAGGACCGTCTAGCTGGGCTTGACACTCATTCCAAAAATCAAGTCAAACCGATGATCACAGGCTATTTCATTGAGCCCGGACCGAAGAGAGTGTGAATAGGGACATAGTTGGAATTTCAAATTCAAATCTGGCACACAAATTTGACGCATCAGTATTAAGCATTCTGACCGTCAGAATACAGCCAAATTACACCCTTGGATCAGGAAAAATATCTATTATATACCACGAGACTTATAGGCCTGATCTTGGTGCGGTGACCGTTAAACTGAAACTGGGCCGCCACGTGCGATCTGGGAACCCAACCGGTCTGAAAACTGGATGCGTGCTAGATCCAGTATACACGAGCTTAATTCCGACCGCATTTGGCCAGGGGACCTCCAGAAATGCTCTTTTGGACCGAAACGGCCCCGATTTGGTTAGGCACCAAGTAAACATTGTTCCCAAGCCCATTTTGGGAATGTTTTAGGCTATAAAAGGGGTTGAAACCCTCACTCCTCTCTCCCATCCGAATTTGAGAGAAGCCCTAGCTTGGGAGAGAGAAAAGAGTGAGAGATTGTGAGAGAGTGGGAGAGTTCTTCCTGCCACTTGTGCTACGTGTTGCACGTGCTTAAGCAACACTCCTCTACCGCTTTCCCGGCGATTCCACCGCAATCCTAGGTAAGTAAAAACCCTAAATAGTTGTTGATTTGAGTTTTCCTTGTTTCCATAGCGATGTAGCTTATGGATCTTATGTATTAGGCTCCTTACTCGCCGTAGACGAAGCATATACACTCCGCTTCAATTCCCGAGTCTACAAGACACTAGGTGAGGATTTTAGACGCTTTGATTGACGGTTCCCAACGCTTTCAATGTCGTTTAATAGTAGATTCTTGACGGCATCGCCGTTTGACATGTACAAAATGCTCTCCGTTTCCCGTTTCGTAAGCTAACGAAGGATATGAGATTTAGGGCATTTTAGTCATTTGTAGGAAGTACTGTTTACATTCATATTTTGCTGATGTGATTGACATGGTTTGTTGTCGCATTAGGAAGTTAGGAATGCGTGCATAATTAGTTTGGCGAAGAGATTCGCCTAGTTGCACACTTTGGGTCGACATACTATATGTAGACTTAAGTGTGTAGTGTATGTGTTTGTATAAATGCTTGTATTAGTATGTATTGAATTAAATGATGTTATTTGATAGATTGTGATTGATTTTTCAATTATTATGCCGACCTAAATGATTTTCTACATGTTGACAAAATGCATGATTTCATTACATGCATGGAATGTATGTACTTGAGGATTTGCTTAAGTTGAATATGCATGGGAAGTATGCCTTGAAGATTTGCTTAAGTTGAATGTTATAACATGTGCTAACATGCTCACATGATGTATTTCAATTCCAATACCTTTTTATAGTGTTAATGTAATTCCATAGATGTGTGGGACTTGACTTAGTCCAGGCAGTCAGTAACCGAGCGAATTCGTGGCTGACTGGTCATAGCCACGAACGACGCGTCGATGAATGTGATTCGTGTTGAGAGTTGGCGGCAGTGGTTAGGCCACGCGAAGTGTTTTACGCACTTCATGTCGTTCAATTCGAGATGCGATCGCGCTAGTCGAGCCCGTCAAGTAACCCGACTGGCCGATGTTTATTCACCTTGTATGTATCATAACTGCTTGAACCTAGGGTACTGAACTTACCATTGTAAACCCTATTAACCGTGGTACCTTGATCCACGAAGACTCATGAGCCGGGCATGGTGGTATGGGACACCGTGGTCGAGCTGTCGGCCTACGCTGGGGCCACAAACCTCCCCGTAGTGACCAATGAGCACCTTGACTCATGAGCAGATTATGGTGGTATGGGACACTATATTCTAGCTGTCGGCCTACACTGATCAGGCGACGAGCCCTTTGTAGTGACCGCGAGCGTATTCTGAGTTCACGGGAGGCGACGACCCTTCCGTGCAGTAGAGTACAGTAGGCCTGTATTGATAAGGTGATGGGGGAGCGGTGCAACGAGTGCGAGCAACAGCCCTGACAGCCCTTGCAGTGACCTACGAAATGTACATCGTATGAGATTACTAGGAGTGACGACCCTAGACAGGATCCGTGTTGGGATTGATACAAGGGAGGTACCTTAGTTTCCCAATCCTGCTGTTTGAATGGACTAATAACAACTTGGTAATCATATCACCATAGCATTGCATGTGCCTGGAAGATGTGGAGCACTCTAGGGAGTGTGGCATGCCGCGGTCGTAAGATGTTGCCGTATGAGGGTGATCGTCGGTGAGGGCATACATCACGTCATATCATCTTGCATTAACAACAGTATTAGGATTTGTCTGATTTACTGCTTTACTATTATCGCGTGATTGAATTGTGAACATGCTAATCTTTGCTCTATGATTCCACTGAGTTGATCACTCATTCCCACGTTACGGGATGGTGTTTGCAACACCCACCAGACCCTGTTGTAGTTGCAGGTGACGACGAGATCCAGGAGGTGGAGCCGGAGATTGACGAGGACTAGGATGAGTTCTCGTATATGCAGTATCACGACGGCTTCCCGTAGGTGACCTGGATCGAGGGGGACTTCAGTGGGACTATTTTGAACTTATTCTTTTGTCTATTTACATGTATATGAGACTCAGAGATGTAGTCATACTTTGGAGACAGTTGAGATTACCTTGTTTTTCCATACAGTGATATATATATTGTTTAGTCTTCCGCTTGCTTTTATCACTGGATCTGAAGTATGAATTGCAGTTTTGGTATACTTTTACTCATGTGAATGCTTTAAATCAGACAACATTGAATCACAACCATTTTTGTTGCATAAGTGACGGTCTGGGACTCGGGAGTTGAGTTTATACACGACCCCCGATTTTCAGGGTGTTACAATTGTAAAAGTAATGGTGGTTAAATGTTCACCTTGTAATCCTCCCTAAAGCCCATTGTTAGGTCCGTTCTCATCTCCCCTTGTTGTGGGCTAACCCAAATTGATGGGCCCCCACTAGTACAAGTATGATCCATCTCACCTTTTGGGCTATCCCAAATTATTGGGCCCCCATTAGTGCTAGTAGAGTACCCAAACTTGGAAGCTCACTCTTTGAATAGGCCATCTAGGCCCATCCTTATTATGAGAAAGACGCATCATTACCTCTTGCTATAAATGGAAGAATCTGTGGTACTAGGTTTGGTATATCCATTGTTGAGGACCAATCTTCATGTTATAGTTTAAATTTGTTGTCCTTCTATGGACCCCACCCTGTATATAGGCCGATTATCGATATCGATTATGAGTATGTGATAGTATAACATCATGATACATGCCCATACGCATCATCTGCATGCTTGTTAAGAGGAGTGACTGATCATAGCATTATGCCATTGGGTAGGTTGTTTATGGGACTCCCTGATAGACGAAGTTATTCCACATGAGCGCATGGTATGCGCAAGATTGATGTATGACTGGATTGTATGACTCATACATCTTACATTATGTAACATGGTTACTATGTACCTAGCGACATCTGGGTTATGACTTCCACAAGCATATAGTGGATGGTAGGATTGGATACTGAAAATACTTGGTTTTAAGCACTAGGGCCCAATGATGTCCTTGGGTGAAAGTACCCGAACCCTTATGGTATTATGAAGATGCTCCAACGTCGAGACCGGGTGGATGTATGAGCACACGAGGGCCGTATACCAGTAAGCCGCGTCTCCCACTGTGTTGTGGCCGGTTGGAAGGGGGTGTGACCTTACCTGCCTGAATGAGGGAGCAATGTCTATGTTGAGTTTGACCAGCTTGATGAATGAGTCCGCTATCGACGAACCGGGCCTAATATTGGCAGGCGGACGGTGATGTCTCTTCCACTTACCCAGTTGTGTGCTAGGATAAGGGTGACAAGCTAACGTAAAGTGTACTAGACCTCGGTGATTATCCAGAGTGAGAACGATACTAATATATGATATTCTAGAGATGAGCTATATTGTTATGTAGATTCAGATGAGGATTGGTATGCTTAGTTCTATCTCGCATATGACATTGGCCATGTAGGCCTTGCATCGCATAGCCTTGGTATGGATGATAACATTCATGGAGTTACTAGCATGTTTTCGCATTACTTTGATATTACATTCTTGACATACATACCTTGCGCACACACTTACACCACCCTCTAAGCTTTTTATAAGCTTATGCACAATCGTTGTGTGCAGGTGACGCTATGACGCCGCATCAACATTGAGATTGGAGCGTACAACTGTCTTTTGGAGCTTTTAATATTAATATTGTATTTCTCTTATGCATTGTACTTAAAGTTTTTTTTATCATAGTAGATTTTGTGATGGTGTTCTTATTATTGTTCATGGGTTATGCTTATGGTTATGCTTATTATGAAATAGATTCATGTTGAAAATCCTCCTTATAGGATTTCAGGATCGGAACCTAGTATATGGGTGCCACAAGCTGAGAATGGGGTACTACGGAGGCTGTCGGCGCCGGATTCAGTGATAGAGATTTTTGTGAGCTCAGTTTCTGAGTTTGGGGCGTAACAGCCTGAGCATCACATTAAAACTTGCAGGCTTAAGAGAAATAAAGATAAGCCACAGGATAATCTTATAGAAATAGGTAATGATCCTGACATGATAGTAGTTGTAGTATTAGAAGTCTTTCTTATAAACAACTTGGAGTGGATACTAGACACTAGTGTAACTAGGCACGTGTGTAAGAATTGTAGAATGTTTACCTCCTACCAAGTATCAGGAGATGATGAATAAGTGTTCATGGGTAATGCTAGAACATCTCCAGTTGTAGGGAAAGGGAAAGTATTTCTGAAACTGACTTCTAGAAAGACTCTCATGTTGAATGATGTCCTACATATGCCTGACATCAGAAGAAACTTGGTATGTAGTTCGCTCCTCAATAAAGCTGGTGTCAAGTTAGTATTTGATTCAGATAAGCTTGTAATGACTAAGAATGAAACTTTTGTTGGTAGGGATACTGTAGTGATGGTTTATTGATTGTATATATATATCCAATGATAATAATAAGAAGATATCTAGTTCTGTTTATATCATTGAACCCTTTTTTCTATGACATAGTATGCTAGGTCATGTGAATGTAGTATCTTTGAAGAAAATGAAAAAATTAGGTTTATTACCTAATATATCTAATGAACAATTTGATAAATGTGAAACATGTATAGAATTAAAATTCATTAGAAAATATTTTAAATGAATAGAATGATACTCAGTTCTATTAGAGTTGACATACAATGACTAAGGTGATTTTAGAAATCACATGTTTAGAGGTGGAAAAAGATATTACATAACTTTTGTATATGACTACTTTAGGTTCACTAGAGTATATCTGTTAAGGAATAAAGATGAAGCTTTAGATATTTTTTTTAAATACAAAATTGAAGTTAAAAATCAGTTAAATATAAAAATTAAAAGACTTAGAATGGATAAAGGAGGTGAGTATGAATCTTCTTAATTTTGAGAATTACGTGAACAAAGTGGAATAGTTCACAAAACTACAATTCCTTATACACCAGAACAGAATGAAATCGTAGAACGTAAGAATAAAACTCTAAAGGAGATAATGAATGATATGTTAAATAATTCAGGATTATCCTCAAATATGTATGGAGAAGCAATTCTATCTGCTTTTTATACCCTAAATAGGATTTCTTCTAAATCTTTTGAACAAACCCCTTACGAACTTTGGAAGAATCATGTTCCTAGTTATAAATATATAAAGTGTAGAGATGTCTTGCTAAAGTATGATTACCTGAAACTAAGAAAAGAAAGTTAGCCCCTCAAATTATCGACTGTGTATTTATAGGTTACGCATAAAACAGTGCAGCCTACAGGTTTTTAGTTTTAAAGACTAAGAAAAATATTCTAGATCCTAATACAATTATAAAAGTTAGGAATACAGAGTTCTAGAGAACGTTTTCCCTATGGAATCTAAATCTATAGGAATAAAGGAAATTAATGAATCAGATATCATGTCTACAAGTAAAAGTGCTTACGAGAAAGTAGTAAAAGAGATACAACTAAGAAAAAGTACTAGAGTTAAAAGAGAAACGAACCTATGAGATAGTTTTTTCACATTCTTAGTAGAAGATGATTCTACAACTTATACAAAAGTGATTAACTCTCAAGATGCAACATTTAGGAAGGAAACAATAAATGATGAATTGGAATCTATTATATTTAATAACACTTGAAAACTTATAGACCTGCCACCTGGAAACAAACTAATAAACTGTAAATGAGTGTTAAGGAAAAAACTAAAATTAGATAGAAGTATTGATAAGTTTAAGACTAAGTTAGTAGCAAAGGCTTTAAATAAAAAGAAGGAATAGATTATTTTAACACCTATTCCCCTAAACTTAGATTACAACTATCAGGGTCTTAATAGTGATAGCTTATATATGTAAATCGGTGGTACACTAGATAGATATTAAGACAGCTTTCATAAATAGAGATTTAGAAGAAGAAATATATATGGAGCAACCTGAGGGTTTAACATATCAGGTAAAGAAAATAAAGTATGTAGACTAATTAAATCACTATATAGTGTAAAACAGGTTTCTAAACAATAACATGAAAATTTTGATAGTGTTTTAAAATCAAATGGTTATCATATAAATGATGTAGATAGATGTGTATAGAGTAAAATTTTTAAAAATGATTATATTATTATATGCCTTTATGTGGATGACATGCTTATTTTTGGAACTAATATTAAATTAGTTATTACGACTAAGAAATTCTTATCATTTAAATTTAACATGAAAAATTTAAAAGAGGCTAGTGTAATCTTGGGTATTGAAGTAAGCATAAAAGATGGTTTTATTATATTATCACAATCTCATTATATTAAGAAATTACTGAGAAAGTTTAACCATTTTGACTATTTATCTGTCAGTACACCTTATGATTACAATGTGACTCTAATGAAGAATACAAGTAGTAGCATGTCTCAATTGGAGTATTCTAGAATAATTGGTAGCCTTATGTATCTAACAAACTGCACTAGACTATCTTTTGTAGTAGGACGGATAAATAAATATACACATAGCCCTGGAAAAGAGCATTGGAATACTTTATTTAGGATTTTGAGATACCTAAAAGGTAGTATGATCTATGGTTTATATTATAATGGTTATCCTATTGTATTAGAAGGATACAATGATGCTAATTGGATCACTGATTCAGATGAGACAAAATTCACGAGTGAATATGTCTTCACGTTGAATGGAGGAGCAGTCTCTTGGAAGTCTACCAAGTAGACATGTATTGCTCTGTCAACAATAGAATCTAAGTTTATTACCTTAGAAAAGGCTGGATTAGAAGCCGAGTGACTTAGAAATCTATTAACTGATATACCATTGTTGCCAAAGCTTGTATCGGCCGTGTCTATTCATTGTGATTTTTAATTAGTTATAGAAAAAGCAAAGAGTAAAATATATAATGGGAAGAGCAGACATATTAGACTTAGACACAACAAAGTAAAATACATGTTGCATGATGAAGTCATATCTATTGACTTTATGAGGTTAGAAAAGAATCTGGTAGATCCTTTGACCAAAAGACTATCTAAAAGATTAGTCAATGATACATCCAAGGAAATGTAGCTAAGCCTAACATATGAGCTGCCAGTGTCGATAACCCAACCTATACAAGTGGAGATCTCATAAGATAGGTTCAATGGGTAAATAATAAGATACGAGGTAGATGATTGCACTGAGATATATGAGCCCCTTATATAGTGTACAATGCGAGCGACAACGTAAAAGGATGAGTTTTTTTTAAAAAACTTTTAATGAATCTATAGCCATATATTTGATGGTGTATACAGTTGTTGCATACATTTGATCGAATTCATTTATATGGGTGTAGAGGTGGAGGCCGCTTCTTATAAAAATCTAGGTGAATTCGCTAGAGCACTCATGAAATACAGGTAACAGTATATCGTCGAAAAGCACCGAATCGCAGAATCACTTGCATAGGAAGATTTGTATGAGTGGCATTGTCACGCCTCAGAACTCGAAAATCGGGCTCGCGAAATTTCTGTTTGTAGAATTTGGTGCCAACAACCTCCGTAGTACCCCATTCTCGGCTCCCACCGAGTATATGCCAGATTCTGATCCTGGGATCTTAAAAGGAAGATTTTTCAACGTACATTTATCTCGTAAGAAGCATAACTATAAGTTTATCCAAATCACAAAGGTAACATCATCATTACATATCCACTAATATAAATATTTGAGTACAGTGCCGAAAGGAAAATACATATATAAAAAATCAAGCTCCAGAAGTCCGTTGCATGCTACAAGCTCAATGCTGCTGCAACCTAACATCACTTGCACGCATCTATCGTGCATAAGCTTATAGAAAGCTTAGAGGGTGGTGTAAGTGTGTGCACAAGGTAAGTGCCAAGTATTCAATACAATGCCATAATCATACAATATTGAAAATACTAGAAAGATCATGAATCATACGATATCAGAGTAAGCGGAATATTGACAAATCCAAAGGTCATATAATTTCAGAGTATGCAATATAGATCAACTATGCAAATGAGAAGCCATAAAGAGCCAATTATTAGATGCCAAGGATGTAATGCAATATATAATTCTTGATGAGTTCACGAATACCGTCAGTCGTATCTAGAGCATATAAATGCAGAAACACAGTAATCCAAAATGTCATAAGCCACGGATGTAATACAATATGCATTGTGAATGTAATGACTATGCTGGAGTGTAAAGTCGGGATGATAGTACGCAGTATTGCAGGCTATGGGATTCATCACAAGGGACTTCTATCCAAACCAGTCTCATACCTAATTTGGATAGTCAGACTCAGTGTGATAAACTCCTAATCTCAGGTTAGTTGTGCACCCCAATCAAAATCCTGGCTATTGAGAAGGTATACATAACAAATAGTTGTGCACCACTAGCCCAAGTGGATAGTGAATAAAAGAATGAATAAGTATGCAACTGCTGCTCTACAAATTAGTACTGTACATCTCTGGGATCATCACCGGGGTCTATTACACTCTACGCCATCTTGTCATCCCTATCCGAGCTCATAATTGGGTAAGTGGAAGAGACCTCACTATCCGCCTACTAATATCGGACCCGGCTCATTGATAGCAAACCCATTCCTCAAGCTAATCAAACTCAACCTAGATATTGCCCCCTCGCTCAGGCGGGTAAGGTCACACCCCCTCCCAACCGACTACGACACAGTAGGAGATGCGGCCTACTAGTATACGACCCTCATGTGCTCATATATATCTACTCGGTTTAGACGTTGGGGCATCCTCTGATACCAAAAGGATCTAGGCATTTTCATGCACCCAGGGCCATCTATGGCAGCTTGATGCTAGAACCAAATATTTTTTATGTCCCATCTGGTCATCCATGACATGCCTATGGAGGCTACGACCCTGATGTCACTAGGGTGTACAGTAGTCATATCTCAAAATGCGAGATGCATGAGTCATACAATCCAGTCATGCATCAATCTTGCGCATACCGTGCACTCATGTGAGATAATCTCTACCTATCAGGGAGTCTTATAACAACCTACCCAATGACATATGCAATAGTCAACCACAACTCATAATAAACATGCAGATGATGCGTATGGACATGTATCATGATGCTATGCTGTCACATACTATCTCATAATCGGTATCGATAACCGGCATCGATAATCGGCCTTGATAATCGAAATCGGCCTAACAAGGGCCTAAGGGAAGGTCACAATGTGGACATTTAACCATCATTGCCCATCAATGTGGACATTCAACCAACATTGCTCCCAAGCAGTGGCCCATATAGAGAGTCAATCATAAAGTGAGCCCATGACCTCACACAAAGGCCTAATATATATTGCAATGAGCCTCATACAAGGGCTATATACACATTACTTTGGGCCTTTCACAATGGCCTCAAATATATCATAATGGGCCTCACTCAAGGGCCTTATATACACAGCAGGTGGGCCCTGCACATGGGCCTCAGATACATCGCACGGGCCATAACCCATGGGCCTAATGCACATCATTATGGACCTCATTAAATGGGCTAAAAAAAATCACAATGGGCCAAAAATATATCTATTGAGCCTTACCAAATGGGCCAAAAATACATCACAATGGGTCACATCATATGGGCCAAAAATACATCTTATTGAACCTTACTAAATGGGCCAAAAATACATCATAATGGGCAACACAAACAAGGGCCATAAATACTCAACAGGTGGGCCCTGTACATAGGCCTAATATACATAACAGGTGGGCCCTACACACGCAATGGACAACATGGGTATAGAATACATACGCAAAGTGGGTCACACATCCCATGGACGGTGTGGATGAAATCATACATCAAAGCGGACCACACGTCCATCAAAATGGATAGACAGCGTGAATACAACACATCATAAAGGTAGGGCCCACCATAACATTATTTTCCACCCAATTTGATCATAAGGTCACAAATACTTGAATTAAGAGGAAAAATAATTTTCATATAGATGCAAAACTTCTGTAGCCCAAAAAGGGTTTCAATGGTAGACGTTCAATTCACTATTGTTTTCTGTAGTGTGGTCCACTTGATATATGGATGGGAGGATGAAACAGGTATATCACGTGGGTCTCACCTGACATCTTAAATGGCTAAACGGTGTGGTGAAACACGTACATCAAGGTGGGTCTTAGGGACCTGCTGACGCTGCAACAGCAGCTATAAAACTGGTGTAAGGCATTCCAACTAATATGCTTCCATCCAAGTAGGCCCCATGTGGCAGGGATGAAACACATACATTACTGGTGGGGTCCATCGTCCCAAAATGGACGGACGGACGGGATCAAACACATATTATTGTGCATCCCACATTAGCTATATAGCTAGTGTATTTGTACACTAGCCAATCCTCTTGTAGGTGGGTCCCACGTGGGGCCCACCATAACGTTTATCTCTCATCCCATCTATTGATAAGGTCACACAGACCTAAATGAAGAAGAAAAATAAATTTCATATTTATCCAAAACTTTTGGGACCCAAAAAGGGTTCAATGGTAGACGTTCAACCTCCCGCTGTTTTTGGAGGTGTGGACCACCTGAGTTCCATAAATGGCTGATTTTTAGGGAATCCCATTTCCCAAAGGGGACCCATCAAATGCACGGTGCTAATGTTTAACATCCATCATGGTGGGGCCTATGGCTGGGACCCACGGTCCTTACCCTATTACAAAGCAGCAGGATGCTACTTGCTGTAGCGTCCTCTGGACGCTGATAGCAATAGCGTTACCTATATATATTATTTATTATGTTTTTCTTATGTATTTCATAAGTGGGTCCCACATCAGGAGGATCTACTCCACTAGTTGGGTCCTTGGGCTCGTGACTTGTCTAACAAGCCCAATATTGGATATGTTTTGGTGTGTAGAAATATCATAGTGGCCCCTATTAGTTTAAATCATCCAAAACCACAGTTTTCTACATCATGGCCTGCCAGAGATTCGAATTGGCTTCATTTTTTAGCTCAACGCCTAAAATGAGCTGGTAAGTTGGATGAAGGGTGTGGATCAGGTACATATATCAAGGTGGGGTCCACATGAGTGGCCCACCATTTTTTTGGATTAAGTTGATAATTCCCTTCTCCCATCCAGCAGCAGGTGCTGCTGGGCGGTGAATATATAACACATTTATCAAGTGGGCTCCATCGTCCCTTACTGGATGGTGGAAGCATGGATGAAACACATATATCAGGTGGGGTCCACGTCAGTGTGGCCCACCCATTTTGGATGAAGGCTGATATTAATGTTTTTCCTCTACTTATGCCTATCCCAAAATGGATAGCAAGGTAGGCTCCACCAGCTAGACATATAGCTGGATAAAATGCATCATGGTGGGCCTGCTGGCCTAGACGGTCTGGATGTGTTATACTCATCAGGTGGGCCACACACATCATAAAAAAATAGAGAGAGAGAGAAAATGGTTGTGGGAGGGGCCCCGCCACTATGGGCCCCTCTTGCATTACAATACTTGCATCAAGTGGGTCCTATCATAAGTGGGCCCTAAATCAAAATCACTATCTAGAGATATGAACACCCACCGTAGATCTCTTCTTCCTTCTTCCGCCAATGCATGCTAGAGCTCCAAAGGAACAATTCCAACGGTTGAGATGAACTTTAGATGGTGGAGATGGGAGGTAGGAAGGTGGCCCACACAAGCTCTATCCATAGAGCTTGGAGCTTGGACATTTTGGCTTCCGTGGGTTGCTTGAGAATTGGTTTGAAAGAGAGAGAGAGAGAGAGTTGATGTAATAAGTAAAGGGTGTGGTGCTTGTTGACTTGTTGGTAAGAAAGGAATGAGATGAATATGAGTGTTGTTGACTTTAGGTGAGAGAGGGATGGGTAGGGTATGGGTTGTATTTAACTTGATTGATTGATGGATTGATGTGCATATCGTAGAGATTTTCTCAAAATTCACAACGCGTAATGTTTTCCTCGAACTGAACGCCGGCCCACATCTCCTAGCCCGGGTATAGCATCAGCGTGCGAGATGCGGTGACAGCTCGGTCATAAGGGTACAAGTCTCGGGTTGAGTCAACTCTGAAATACGAGATACGACTCAGGGTCATGTGCAACTGTCGATAATAGATTGCGGGTCACAGGAATTCGACCGGGAGGACCACGGAGGCTTACAGAATGGTATGGGTTAGGATATGGGTCTTACAGGCATGTACTTGTGATTTATATTAAAATGATTCAGATTCAAGACTATGGTTCACTTGATTCCTGTAGACCTGTCTTGCTTACTCTAATGTTGGTTCAAGTCTACGGTGACATCGACACCATTGTACAACTATTACACTTTAACCCGAAAGACCTTTTATTTTGAAATATGTGGGGAATTGTTGTATTTTATTTTAAAATTTATATTTTAAATTTGAAATATTTTATTTTCCCTCCACATTTGAAAATTTTGATGTTTTGAGTCGTGGGTTTTGTCCCACATCGAATTTTTCAAAGAAAATTTTCTTGTGTATAAGATAGACTTTTTACCTTGGGGCTTGAGCCCCATTCAGGGAGCATGTGAATTTGTTTCTGGGGAGGAGAGGGCTATGCCAATAGCTCTAATCTATGCCACTGACCACACGCGACATGCTCCAAGCCGTACTATGCCATGTCGAGCCGATCAGAGTCGAGTCTAAGTCCGTATGCACATGTGTGTGCGCGACGCGACAGGCTGGGTTGGGCTGGGCGTGGGTGTGGTGCGAGTGTACTCGCGTGGGTGTGGGTGTATGTGTACTCACGAGACTTTACTTGCGAGAATGTACTCGCACTTGCGCCTTTTCGTTTTAAACCAGAGAGATATGTCCGTTCGGTTGGTTACACCTATTGGGTTTAAACCCAATGGACTTAACACTTTCAAAAGGGTGCTTATGCACCATTTTAGGGTCTATATAAAGACTTTCGATTCATATTTGAATATATGAAAATCCTTTCCTCTCTTATAAAACTCTCTAGTATTCTGGTTTATGAATTTTTAATTATCGAGTTCGTCGCTGAGTCAACTCAGCACTTTTAGGTTAAACTGAAAGTGGTTCAAACCCGCGTATAGTGAGTGCACCGTTGGGACCAAGTCATAATTGTTGTATCTTGGAGGTCGATTGCTCTAGAAACTTGTTGCACTTGGGACGCCGTCTAAGGGGAGCAAATTCGATTTCAAGCTGAGTGACTCAAGTCACGCCTCGACTAAAATATATAAGTTTTCTATCTCTAATTTTTTTTTCTTTTTAGTTCTTAATTTTTAATAGTTTATTTAATTTAATCAAATATTCCAACAGAACCTTCCCCCAACTAATGGTAGGTGCAGATTTCAAAGAATACGCATAGTGAGACCCACAAATGTGTTCAAAAAGTTGTGTCCTCCAAAAAGATTATTTTTGATCCATTTAAATTAATTATGTTTGAAGTTATTTTGGAAAGAGGAGAGCACCATTTAAAAAGTATTTAGGACCATTGCTCCACCTCTTGTGGGACCCCCTTCAGTGACCTTTGTCATCATTCCCTCCATTCCGACAAGTTTCCGATGATTTGTAAAAAATAAAAACTAAAAAATTTCCCTTCTGGGAGTCCAGAGCCTTGCCACCATTATATCATTCCTCATGCAACATCTTCATAAAGGTGGGTGTAATATTTATTTTACATGTTTTTTATCTATTAAAATAAATCCATTCACCCTTGAAACATTCAAAGAGCTGACCATAATGTTTGTATACCATTCAAATTGCTCATAGAGTTACTGCCACCCATATAAAGTGTTGCCACAAATATCATCCTCTTACAAATCTTGTGGCCCCCATAAAGTTTCCAATGACATTCATTCCCTGGTGTTTCATGTGATGCAGCCCACTTAAGTTTTGGATTTGACTGATTTTTGGACTTCTGTAATATTGGACATGCGGTTTGGCCAGTTGCTAGTGGTTGGTGTTTTGTGGACCCCACCATGATGTATGTGTTTTATCCATGTTGTTCATCCATTTTTATAGATCATTTTAGGACTTATCTAAAAGATGAGGATGATCTAAATCTCAGGTGGACCACACCATGGAAAACGGTGGAAAAAAAGTAGTGATAGAATGTTCACCATTAAAAACTTCCTAGGGTGCATTGTAACGTTTATTTATTTAGCATCCATCTTGTTGATTAGGTCATATAGACCTTAGTGAAGGGAAAAAATAAATGTTAGCTTGATTTAAAACTTTTGTGGCGCACAAGAAATTTTTAATGATGGGAATTAATACTGTGTGGTCCACGTGAGATTTGAATCTACCTTAATTTTGGGCTTGTACCATAAAATAATTTGGAAAAATGGATGGATGAAGTGGATGAAACACACATGATGATGGCCTCACATAGCACCCATCACTAACCATTGGCTAGTGGTAGGGTCAATGGCCAATCCATTTCCTCTTCACAACTTGGTGGATCCAGGATCCACCAAGGTGGGTGGATCATTGACCTGGGTCCATTTTGATGCATGTGCCTTACATCCATGCATCCAATTTGAAAATTAAGTTTATAGTATGATTTAAAAATGAAGCAGATACAAATATCTGGTGGACTACACCGCAGCAGGAAAGAGTGGTGATTGACCATTAAAAGCTTTATGAGGTCCCTTCATCGATGTCTTTGGAACCTTATTAACAAGTTGGATGGAAAATAAACATTCAGGTGGCCCCCAAGAAGTCTTTAATGGTGGGTATTCAATCACCATTATTTCCTGTGGTGTAGTCCACCTAAGATTTGGATATGCTTCCTTTTTGATATGTTTGTAGACATTGCAAATTGGTGCCCATGCTAGTTTAAATGTTATGTTTTTGGTGTTGGGGGTGATTAGGTTGATTTGTGGATGTTGGAGTCGCCACTAGCCAATTAATCTTAGAATCTCACAGTCGGCTAAAATCTGTGGAATATGTAAGGTTGGAAAAATTTGAAGACTCTTCCATCTTAGATTGACTCCTTGTCTGCAATCTAGGATTCCGGGTAAGAGACCTTGGTTACAAAGAGGGAAGGGGTTAAGCACCCTATTTGCCCGTACAAATGTACGGTCTCTACTTGTGTGGTAAAACAATCTCAAGGGATGATGAATACTGTAGTTGAGATGAGACTAGGCACGCACGTGGATTTTTGATGTAGCAAGATCCGAGATTTCTTTAAGCCACAGAGCATACGTCCAACGGTGTGTCTAGAAGGTGGATGTGATGATGCTTATGTAACAAGGTAAAGAAGAGTGGACTAGATCACTAGAAATTTCTGATGTGACAGGATCTGATGTACGACAAGTCACAAAACATACATTCACTAGAGATCTAGAGGAGCAGGGGGGTTGAGAAGAGAATAAATGTCATGAGGAATGCTTATGTGTGAAAATAAATGGATCTTTAGCTTGATCTTGAGTAGGCTAAGACATGGACTGAACCATGATCAATTTGGGCTAGACTTAGGGATTGAGATGGTTGGAAAGATAGGGAGTAGGCTAAGGGGATAGATAAAAAATCTGAACTTAGAGGCTTGGGAGCTCCTCCTCACTCTCACTCTCTTCCTCCCTCTTTCCCTCTCTCTCCCTCACCTAAGCTTGGAAATGATGAGTGGTTGATGTAAAATGTGAAGAGGAGAAGGCTATTTATAGCCTTCTCCAATGGTAACATGGTAATTTCTGAATTTGAGAGGGGTGAATATTGATGTGGTAAGTGGTGATTGGTTGAGGGGAGAGAGACGCCATGTGGCGCACTCTCATTGGCTATTGGGGTTGGTAAAATAATAAAAAGATCAGATGGGGGTAATTTCTGATTTTTGAACACTAAGACAACTATTTCCAGAGGTTCACACGTGGACCACGAGAGGCGGTACTTCGAGTACCGCCGACGGTAGTCAAACTACCACCGGTGGTAGTTGGGCTACCGCCTGATAAGGGCTCGGCCGGGCTCAAGCGTGTGGGCTTTGTTTGGTGTGCTGGTTCGTCTGATGGTTCCCTTTCTAAAATTTTAGGTTCAAATGGATAGACTTAGGTTTGGTTGAAGGGTTCTGGTCAGGGTATAGGATATAGGTGAGGGCTGTATGTGAATTGAATGGTTTGGATTAGGATTTCAGGTTGTGGATGTTTGGGGTTGGGTCAGGGTTTTCGGTTTAGTTTAGGTTTAAGCTGGATTAGGGTTTAGGATTTAATCATAATTTTCAGATGATCTTAGCCTTCTCAAGATGTTTGCTTAGGTGGGGCATCTACAAATTTTCCTATTTGACCGAGGTTGTGAGCAACCGAAGGTCAAAACGAGTCGACACCGCTCCATTCTGGTCAGAAAGGATAATGATTCGAATCCATTGCCTGCCATTGTATCATTGTTAGTTGACTGTTTAAAAAAAAAGATGACTTGCACATATCACGAGGGCTGAGAAAAATATTGTGATTGTCCCCTGTGCATTTGTCACGGCTTTACAGGTCACCAATCATAGCCTTTTCACATTCGATTGTTGATAGCATTGGAGGGCAAAGTAGTGCCTCTGCGCATTGGTGCGGCTTTACGAGGATTCGATCTGTCGTTTCGTTGCTAAGTAATCACCCTAAGAGTATTTGATCCATTTGATCGTCCAAGTGGTTAGCTGCCCTGCACGTTGGTGCGGCCTTACGGTGAAGTCACTACGTCGACTTGAACTCGATCAAATTTTATGAACATCCCGGACTAGGTATGTGCAGGTAATCTTTTGCCATGTAATTTTCTGATTATGATACTTTGGTTACAATGGATTGTTGTCACTTTGAGTTTGATTATTCTTTCTAAAGATAGATCCACTTATTTCTACTAGCATTCGTACGACTGTCCAAATATAGAGATCGGGTCAATCGTACATGTATCATGTACGGATTCGATTATCCTCCGGGGAAATCTAGGGAGACTGAATCTTATTTAGCTGTTTGCACTAATCGCAACTGGGGAATATGGAAGATTCCTTAGTGTACTGCGTGCCGTGTGCATTTTTAAAAATTTTGTTTGAAAGTTATTCCCTTAGGAGCTAGATTCCTTAGGGATTTTATTTGAAAATATGTTTTAATTTTTTGAAAAACATCCATCCGATCTCGTGGGTGGCCGTCATTGTTCAGTTTTTATTTACGTAAGTCAAGTAAACAGTCGCGTTGCCTCCACTGATGAGTCGGAGGGGCTAATGGTCTTTGTTTGGAGATATGTTGGATTTTTTTTATAGGTGGCCTCCATTAATAAATTAATGGGGCTAATATTTTAAACATATTCAGAAGATCCGTTCGATCTGGATGGTCGAGATCGTTCGAATTTTATGACCTGATAGATGGCCTCCACTAATAAATTAATAGGGCTAATATTTTATTTTATTTTATTTTTTCTAGCAATTTATCATTCAAATTATCAATATTCTCAATTTCTTGTGAGATTTTGAACTTCTCGCCAGATTTTGAGATGAAATCTTTACTTTTTTACTTTTTCTTAGGTTTTTATCCAGCGGACCAAAGGAAGGACCGGAGTCCCATCCTGTCAAAGGAGACAAGCCTGTTGTCCCATGCGAATCTGGTCGGGGGCGACAGTTTGATTACTGCTGGTCCATCATTTTGCACGCTGGTCCATTGTGTGCGCTAGTCCGGATAGTGGCTCCTCCTCCTCTATTTGAAATCGGCTTCTGGATGTCCAGGGACTCCATTGTGGTCCCTTGAAGTTCCTTGGTGGTGATTTTACTTGATTTTCTTACTTATATTTTCCCCCCTTCTCTCATTTTCAGGTAACTTGATCATCCATTTGAGGAGTTTTGTTTGAATTTTGCTGGATCTCCATTTTCTTTTGTTTGAGGGAACTATTGATGGGTTTGGATCTTCTCTTGGATTTTGGGAGAGCCATGATAGAGACCGTTGGACTGTTTGATTAGATCTCAACCGTTGGATCTTACTTGACTTATTATTTTTGGGCTAATGAGTTGGCTGGATTTTTTTGTGTCTGTTTGTTGTATTTTGTTTTGTTAGTGTGGGGTGTGATAAGAAAGGAGCCCCACCCTTTTTATTTAGGATTGTTTTTAAATTTTTGAATGATCTGGACCATTGGATGGGTGATTTGGGGTTCACTTGAGCGGTTTGATGGTGTAGACTTTGATGGTCGGTTACTTTTTGTGGGTAATATATGGATGAGATTTGTCAAGTGGACCCCACATCATGATCTTGATGTGGCCATATGTGTTTATTTGAATATGTAGTCCCAGAAATGGACTTGTGAGGGTGGGCCTGGATTATGGACATGGGAGGATGGGCTTTAAAAATGGGCCTTGAGATGGGCTTTTGAATATTCGAGGATGCTTACCTGTGAGTTTTGTTTATACAGCATGCCTCGTCGTGGTAGGAGTGAGGCCGGTTCTTCTCATCAGTTAGTTGACCCTTGTTTTGTGCCACCTGAGGGTCGCCACTTGTCTGACGTGGCTCGGGAGGGTGGCGCACCTGTGATCCTGAGGGGATGCGGAGTTAGGACGCATTGGTTAGATTGGTTTCATGATCCGTAGCCGCTATTCTTCGAGGTGCTGGAGCGCACCCCGTTCACTAGTTTGTTCTAGATTCGTCTAAGCAAGATGAACATGTCCCTTCTATCAGCCTTGGCAGAGTGGTGGCATGCTTGGACTCATACTTTTCATCTGTCCTTTAGAGAGTGGGGGATTACCCCGTATGATATCTACATGCAGCTGGGGCTTAGGTATGGCGGGGGGTCCGTCCCTTTCAAGGATGATCTTCGGGTACCTTCTAAGGATAATTGGATGAGTCTGCTGGGAATGATGCCATATGCTTCAGATTTTCTGGCCATTGGTTCCAGTTGCTTTGGCTGTCATCGAACTTTGCTCGTCGTATCCTTAAGACTGAGGCTGCAGCCATTGTGAAGGCTCGCGTCCTGATATTGTATACGATGGGGGCTATGATCTTCTGCCATGGGAACAAACTTGTGAGTTCTTGCTTATTGACATTGGTGGCAGATATCACCTTCCTTATTCCGTACAATTGGAATGCGGCTCTTCTTGCTCATTTGTATGAAGGGATGGACAAGTCCAGTTGCTATGTTAGCCGATCTTTAACTGGCTTCTATCCGGTTATTGAGGTATCCCCCTCATTTGACCCTTTACACTTTCGGGATGATCGAAATCAACCGTTGACTGTGACTAGATGCAGGTGTGCTTCTTTAACCATTTTCCTCACTTGGCACCCACCTTGATTGATCATTCACTTCCTTTTTCTCGCATGATGTTGTGGTACAAGGATAACCGCAGCCGTACACGCATATTTTCTGATCTCGCATGGAGGTCGAACATCGATGCCTTGATTCTAGATGATGTAAGTAATCGTCCTGTTCCATGTTACCCTATGTTGTTTTGCAATCTACTTCACATATGTCCTTCTATTTGTGTAATTTCATACTCGGCCATATCTTCAGTCGAACGCGGCCCTTTTTCCTGCTGCTCAGGAGGCTTTCCAAGCTTCAAAACGACGCCGTATCCTGGAGGACCCTCGGGTGACGAAATGGTACATTGGCGAGAGACTCTTCTGGCAGCTGGAGGGGAGTCCTCTCATCCCGTTCAGTCCGTCGTCTAGGCCATCTAATTGGAGGGCGGTGCCAGAGCAAGAACTAGCTGCTACTTTGGAGGGCTTTGATGCTAGCGCTTTCGTCGACCCAGTGAGAGAGCATAGCTCCTGGTGTGAGCAGTATGGTATTGGTCCCATATTGCAGCCTGCTTATGCTCTTAGTGATGGTGCGCGCTTTGTCGGTGGCAGTGTCTTGAGTCCACACGTTCGTCGAAAGGGTAGAGTCGAGTACATTCCTGATGAAGTAGTCTCCATTGTATATTGTACGTTGACTTTTTGTACGACCCTTGTTCAAATATATAAAAAAATTTTGTACCTATTTTCCTTGCCCTTGGTTCTTGGGATATTTTTTTCTTAATGGCCTTGATGATAATCTAAGGATGAAATGGACCCCACCGTTGACTACACGCAAATGTGAGCTCGGGCGGTAGTTGGACTACCGCCGCTGACTTTTTTCTTCCCGTTCTGTGTTGTTAGCATTGCATCAATGCGGAAATGTCAGGTCTGACGACAGTCTTTGGAGTACCACTGGCGGTAATTGGATCACCGCCTTTGTCCATCTTTTCTTCCAGTTAGTCCTCTTCCTCTCTGCACATTCTCTAGTCCCTTTCTGGATATTCACTCTCCACCCTGACCATCCGATCATTTTCTTTGCTTTCTCCTCCTGCCTTTTATCCTCTTTCTTTATCTTTTTCTCCCTTGTCCTTTCCTCCTCTTTGTCCTTTATGGCTGGTCATGATAGAGGTGGATCCATGAATGAAGGGGAGGTGAGAACCCATTTATGGATGCATTGATGGAGGTTGGTGGAGGAGTAATAGGCCCTTTAGGAGAGATAAATGTTATTTATGGTGTGGATCCTTCTTCCATTGATGGTGGTTACGAGGATGGATTGATTGGGTTGGATGGTCTTGATGGGTCCACACCAGATGGGTCACTAGGGTTTGTAGATGTTAGCATGATGAGGGTGGATGGGTTTGATGATGAGGATGGTGCGATGACGGTGACGGATGGTTTGGTTGGTGGATCGATGGTTATGGACGGTGTGGATGATGGTATAGTGATGGTGGATGGGACGGATTTGGTCCTGATGGGTTGTGGGTCCCATCCTAGCAGTTTAGGCGGTTTGGATTTGACAAGTGAGGGACTTCTTGCAGATGGACTAGGTCAGATTTTTGGTGCGGACTTCTAGATAGTGATGGGACAGTTAGCTGTTGTCGGGGATCCTGACACTTATTCGGTTAGCTACTGGGACACTTTAGGTGTTGCAGCTCCTCGGGCCTATTCATTTTAGACTGCTCCTGAGGTGGCAATCATTGGTGGCTTGGGCCCACCTGTTGCAGCTTTTTAGGACACTCGGTGGGATGCGATGGGTGAGTCTGGCTTCTTCCATCACTATGGGATAAACCTGCTAGATGAGGGGATGCCCATCTTTGATGATTCTCCTATTGACCTAGGGGTCCAGATTGTAGAGGGCGTGCCTGTTCGGACTTACCGATTGTAGCCACGTGACACCTATTTTGAGCGATTGCATGTCTGGATCGAGAGCTTGACCGAGTTTGAGATCTTTGAGCTGGACTTCTTGGGCTTCCGAGAGATTCTTCACTTCCACCGAGTTCACCTGGATTGACGACTATTGAGTGTGACATTGTATGATTGGGTTCTGGCGTTGAACCTCCTCTCATTTAATGATTTGGAGCTAGGTCTATCACTGGAGGAGTTTTTATGTTTATCGAGCCTTTCTCTTACCCAGGAGCCTTATGTCCCCTCATCTGAGCTGGTTCATCCTACCGATCTGATCTCCTGATTTGGATTTCTAGCTGCTCTTCCTACTGCGGAGGATAGGACTGGTGAGCTTTCGCTGGAGCTTCTATATGATCATTGTTCCATCGCCCGAGGAGGCCCTGGGTTTGATCGTCAGCTTCAATGTTTGAATGAACTGATATTCTGTCTTGGCTGAGCTACTTTTCTTAGGCTAATGATAGTCGTCGCTGGTAGTTCTGCTAGATCTATTTCGCCGCGTTCTTTTTCGTAGAGGTATCGTTTCTGTGCTGATGGTAGAGCGCTTTCTAGGCCTGACCGAGTGCTCGCTCGGACGCACTCGCATCCTTCGAGGTTGCTGCTCATTCCTTCAGGTATCCTTTGCTCTTTTCCTTTTCCTTGCGTGGTTTTCTATTTGTAATCTGAACTTACCCTGTACCTTCTTATAGGTGTGGTTGTGGGAACACCTGTATATGACTCCTCTACTTCTATGGCCAAATTTCTGTTGCGGCGATGTGCTGTCCCTGTTGCTCGATAGCCTTCCTTCAGGTGTCGAGGCCATTGAGTCGCTATATCGCGTATGCTGTCTCAGTTGCGAGGGTGGGAGATTAACAGGGAGGCCCCCTGCTCTGTCGCTCGCCATTGATTTGTAGTACAACTTGCACTCCTTTACTGTTGCTGGGTCTTTGGGGCTATTGTTCTTATCATCCCGTGTGATTGCTTCGTCAGTTTAGTTTTTGGCAGGATGTCCCGGACTTTGCTTTCTCTGGATTTGGGCATGCTCCTCATCCTTCTGACATGATAGCTTTGTAGCGTCGAGTCTAGATTTCCTGGTAGGGCTCATTAGATGCGACAGCTTTGGATCTTGAGTCTTGGGCTCCTTTGGTGACGGTACCTTATCAGCGATGAGTGGTAGAGGATTCGCTCTATCGCCAGGTCCCTGGTTGGCACTTGGCTGATGAGGTCAATGGTCAGAACATGGTTGGTGATTCAGCTTCATCCTCTTCATGCGTTGATGATTCATTCGAGGCTTTTGATGAGCGACCTTTCATTGATCCGTCCTTAGTTGTCACACACGGTCATCTGATCTCCGAGATCGCTGTCCTTCGTCATACATGTGAGGATATGGCTCGTCGATTGACAGAGGGGCGACGGTATGATGAGAGCATGTTCACGGTGCATCGCCTAGAGAGGGATGAGGCCTGTTACCTGCGCATGGAAATACAGAGGCTTAGGTAGAGATTGTTGATGTATGAGCGATAGGAGCTTACCTGCGTCCCCCGGTTGCCCTGTATGCATGAAAAATCTTATTTTTTTTAATTTTCTGTAAGGAAAGAAAGCAGTGTACTTGTAAAAAAGACATTAAAGGAAAATTTTTTATTTGTGCCAAAGTTTACTAGTGCTTACTTGTGTTTGGATTTGGGTTTTGGATGATTGGAATCAAAATGTTGGGCTCAGCCCACATTGTATGCAGTAATCTAGATTGTGTTCTTGGGATCTTGGTTCCCTGAGAGGGTGTCCAGGATTGTGTCCTTTGGATTTGAGAAGAATTTGATAGAGTACTAATCCGAAGTTGATCTTCCCTTGTATCTCATTGTGGTGTCTACTACCTCAGCTTCTTCTGTACTTGGACTTATATATATATATATATCTGTTTATTTTTTTTTAAAATTTTTCTTGCCATTTTTACTCGTAGCGCCCTTTCAGGTTTTCACGAAGTCCGGCTCTTCCCATCATTTTTTCCCGTATCATCGTTTCGGATTTTCATTACATCCCGATTTTTTTATCTTGTCTACCCCTTGGCAGCTGTACTGTTTTTACCCCTAGTGCCTTTTCAGGTTTTCGCCAAGTCCACTGCATACATGCTGTTTTTATTCAAGGTGCCCTTTCGGGTTTTCACCTTGCCTTTTTGCTTAGGCATGCCTTTTCTTCTTCCTGTTTTTTTGGAATGCCAGGAGTGATGGAGAGACTTCCTTCATAGCTGGCCAACTAATTACCTTCCTGTCCTTGTCTTTGATTATAATTGTAAGTTGTTTTATGTTAGAGGGGTAATTGGGGATGTGAGATGGTCTTATTTTCTCCTTTTCGGCCTTCCTTTTGAGATTTCCCATTTTTTTTTTTTTGGTGGGTACCAACCTCTTCTTCGATGGGAGAAATGACGGGTATCCTTATTTTGTACTTGGCAGGAGGGAAGGCAGATATATTTTGGGTGGAAGGAGTGATGGATTTTTGGTTGTTTCTCCCTTCTTTTTTTTTTTTTTTTTGAAAAAGGGGTGGTGGATACAGCTTTGCGGTTGTACTCATTGACAGGGTTAGGTATAGTTACCCGTGATAGGTTTTCATGTTGTCGGCATTGATGGGCTCAGGAAGATCTTCTCCTCTCAGACTAGTGAGCCGAAGAGAACCTCCTGGGAGTACCTCCCGAATGATCAGCAGTTCGTCCCACGAGGGTTTGAACTTCCCTCTGGGATCTGGCAAGTGTGACGGTAGGATGCATTTCATGAACATTTCATGAAGCTCCTCTTTCGGATCCTCTTGTTATAGGCTCGTGTAATCCTTCTTTGATAACATTGGGAGTGGTTTAGCACACACATACGCTTTTCGTCTGCCAGATGCATTTGATCGTACCTCGCTTGTTATCACTCACCTTCCTCAACTTCGCTTTCTAGCAGTATTCGGAGTGATGAAATTTCGATTTCAACTGGCAGCACTGCTTCCATCCCGTTTGTGAGCTCGTATGGAGTTGCGCCTGTAGCAGACAGTACAGACGTCCGATAGTCGCAGAGTGCGTATGGAAGCATTTCTGACCAATCACGGTATGTTTTGATTATCTTATCGAGTATGCAAATGATAGTCTTATTTGCGGCTTCGACTCCATCGTTCATTTGAGGACAGTAAGGACTTGACCGATAACATTAGATCTTGAATTTGTCGAGGAAGTCACCCATCCTTTTATTGACGAATGGAGTTTCGTTGTTGGTAATGATGGCATGAGGGATTCCATATCGGCTGAAGATATTACTCTTCATAAATTTGACCACATGTGACGCTGCAATGGTGGTGTAGGATCCTGCCTCTATCCACTTGGTGAAGTAATCCATTACCACCAGGATATACTCATGCCCATTTGAAGCTTCGAGGTTGACTTTGTTGATAATGTTAAGTCCCCATATAGAGAAGGACCATGATGCTGTCAAGTTGTAGAGTTTGGAAGCGGGTGCATGGATCTGGTTCGCATGTTCCTGACACTTGAAGCATTTCCTGATATGTTTGCAGCAATCTATCTCTATTATAAGTCAATAGTAGCCGAGTCGTAGGATCTTCTTTTCCATCATATGTTCATTCATGTGTGGTTCGCATAGTCCTTCATGGATTTCTGACATGATCTGTGCTGCTTCTGTTTCATCCACACAACGGAGAAGGACTTAATTGAAGGATCGATTGTAGAGGATGCCCTCGGTGATCGTGAATTGGGCTGCTAGCCACTGGATAGTGTGGCAATCAGTTGATGTTGCTCCTTCCCGGTGCTTCTAATGCTCATGATATTCTTTGACATCCGTGTACCATGGCTAATCATTCTGGGAATTTTTGGCTTCTTCAATTTGTAGGCAGAACGCTGGTTCCTCATGGAGTTTGACGGTGAGTTCCTATTCAACGGCTCCTTTTGGGATCTCCAACATTGAGGCGAGGTAGCCAGAGCATCCGTAAACTGGTTCTTGGCTCGAGGCATGTAAGAGAATGTGATTTCTTTGAATTCCTCGGTTAGGTTCTCCAGATAGACATGATATGGGACCAGTTTTTCATCCTTGGTCTTCCAGTCGCCATTTGTTTGATTGATGATGAGTCGTGAGTCTCCGAAGACTCGTAACTTTTTCACATTGAAAATAATGACTTCTCTTAGACCAACAATATATGTTTCATATTCAGCTACGTTGTTGGTGCATTGGAATGCCAATCGCCTGGATATGGGAATTGAGACGTCATCGGGAGAGTAGTGTAAAGAAGAGTGTCTACTCTCCTGCCTTTCTTTCTTCTTCTTCCTCAATCAGGAGGATATCCTTGTCAGGGAAGAAGGTCTTCAGCGGTTGATAATCAGGCAAAGTGCATGTTGCTAAGTGGTCGGCCAATGCTTGCTCCTTGATTGCCATTTGAGTGACATATGTGATGTCGAACTCGGAAAGCAGTAGTTGTCATTTCGCGATCCTACCCGTTAATGCCGATTTTTTGAATAAATATTTTAACAGGTCCATGTGAGCGAGCAAGAGGGTTGGGTGAGTGATCATGTACTGTCGTAACCGTTGCGTTGCCCAGACCCGAGCGAGACACATTTTTTCTAAGCTGGAGTATTTAGCTTTGTAGCTTGTGAAACATCGACTTAGATAGTAGATCACTTGCTCCTTTCTTCCTATGTGATCGTGTTGGCCAAGGACGCATCCAATTGCTTCTGCTGTGACGGAGATGTACAACAGTAGTGGCCTACCTGGGGTAGGTGGCATAAACACTAAAGGATTTAATAGGTACTTCTTGATCTTGTCGAAGGTTTCTTGACAGTCATCATTCCATTCTTTTGGCGAGTTCTTTCTGAGAAGCTTGAATATGGGCTCACAGATGGGCGTGAGTTGTGCGATAAATCGGCTGATATATTGGATCAGTCCGAGGAAGCCCCAAATCTCCTTTGCGGTCCTGGGCAGTGGAATTTCGATGATTGTCTTTGTCTTGGTCTCGTCCACCCATATGCCATCTTCGCTGATGATGAAACCTAACAATTTGCCTCCGGTTGCGCCGAAGACACACTTTTGTGGGTTGAGGTGGAGCTTGAACTTTTCTAGTCTGTCGAAAGCTTTTTGAGGTCTTCAAAATGTCCTTCAATCGTGCGAGACTTGATGATCATGTCATCCATGTAGACTTCCATTTCTTTGTTTATCATGTCGTGGAATAAGGCAGTCATGGCTCGCTGATATGTAGATCCCGCGTTCTTCAATCTGAAAGGCATGACCTGATTGCAGAAAGTTCCGTATGGTGTGATGAAAGAAGTCTTCTCTCTATCTTTGATGGCTATCTTGATCTGATTGTAGCCTGAGAAACCATCTATGAAGGTGTAGATCTTGTGTCCAGGAGTATTATCTACCAGTGTGTCGATATGAGGCAGAGAGAAATCGTCTTTGAGACTTGCTTTGTTGAGGTCCCTAAAGTCGATGCACATTCTGACTTTTCCATCCTTTTTTGGAACTAGTACAATGTTTGTGAGCCACTCTGGGTAGTTGGATACTACTAAGAATCCCGCATTATATTGATTGGTGACTTCATTACGGATCTTCAGGGCCCATTCTAGCTTCATTCTTCGCAGCTTCTGCTTGATAGGCTTCATGTCTGGCTTCGTTGGCAAACGGTGTACCACCAAACCTTCATCAATCCTTGACATGTCTTCGTACGAGAATGCAAAGTTGGATAACCTCAGTCTTAGGAATTCCATCTTCTTTTGCTTGTATTCTGGGGGTAGTGATCTACCGATGCGCACTTCTCTAGGGAGTTCCGCTGATCCCAAGTTCACAACTTCGAAGTCGTCTGCCACAATGTTGGCTTTTGTTTCAAACTTTTTGAGGGAATCCTCAAGTTTAAGAGATGTAGCATCATTTCCCTCATTCGGGGCTTCATCCAAACCCATGAGTTCGAAGTCCAACTCTAGATCAAAATCGTACGAGTTGACCTCAAACTCGTGCACTGCGTGTGAAGTGTTTGGCACAGTGATTTTTAAAGGTTTTTATGTTGTTTTTGTATTTTGAAGATTTTCTAATGTTTTGTGATTTTAAGAAATATTTGATATTTTTTGTGCTTTTTGGAATATGTGACGTTTTTGTATTTTGAAGGTTTTCTGATTTTTTTTTTGTGTCGCCATGGGATCCCAAACAAGAAGGCGCTGCGAACCATGATTGATCCTATCCTGGTTCGGGATATGATCTGCTATTTGAAAGGCTTTTTTTGGGACCGACATCCATACATGGTCTAACGGCTGATTCGATCATTAGGGGGATGGTTGACCAGCTTGGTTCTTCCCTCCTTTCGATCTTGTTACTCCGTTCTGTTTGTTCCTGAGGGTTATCGGTCCTGACGACTATGATGTTTGCTAGGCTAGGATCAGAGTCAGAATCTGATTTGATCTCTTCGCTCAGAAGTTGCAGCTCATCTGGCTCCTCGGACCCACCTTGCGATAGGATCCTGATGTCTGTCCAATCAAGAGAAGGCCACTTCCCTTTATCAATCCAAGGGATGGGCTGCTTCTGCCCCTTGTGCTGTTGAGTTGATGGTAGGGGTGTGTCCCCTTGACTGTGGGTAGGGATGGGTGCCTCCCCTTTCTTGCCTGTGTCCTTTGTAATGGGCCCTCCTAGTCCTGAGCCCTCTGTGGATGCCCCTGCTTCCATGCCCCTAGCCTCATGTGATGGGTCTGAGGGTTCTGCCCCTAACATTGGATATGATTTTGATGCTTTGAGGATCTTATCCCATCGTATGGGCGGCCAAATGGACTCCTGATTGGAATGTTCTATTAGATTGAGTCGTTGAAGGTGATCCTCAAGAGAAGTCATTGTGTCACTGCAGACCGTTACAGCCTTAAGAAATTCGATATGTGTGCATTTGAACGGTTGCCTCTTCTTCGACCTTGCAGTCTGATCTTCCGTGTCGGTTGATATCCTAATTCTTATCTCTGCACATTGGCACGTGTTAGTTTTACTACCATACCCTTTTCATGGAACTCAGTACGACAGTTCAGGATTAATCGTTCGGTAGGAGGGATGGCATATTCAATAGCGAGAGGGCGTGGATTGGCGATCGAGTTCAGAATTTCGAACTTGAAACTATGATACGATATGTTGCCCTCTACGTGCCGAACGTCAATCACTGGGATGTCAGTTTTTGGGATGTTAACCATTACTGGTAGGATGGTTTTCGGCTCGGCAAGCACTGAGATGATCCGATTTCCTGAAGGAAATTTAATCCACTGGTGGAGAGTGGATGCGATGGCTCCAACAACATGGAGTCAAGGCTATCCCAATAGAAGGTTAAATGAGGGAGGAATGTCAATGACTTGAAACATGACAAGAGTCATGTCTGGTCCGATTTGCAACTCGATATCTATTTCTGTCTCTACTTGCCTTCGGGAATTATCGAAGGCTCTGACACTCATGGTGCTGGGCCTGAAGGAAGATAGTTCTATCCCCAAATGTTCGGTAGTCCTCAAAGGGAAAATGTTAATGCTAGATCTGTTATCAATGAGCGCAAGTGGGACTTTGAAATTTTTGTAATGGACTGCTATGTTTAATGAACACCCATGTTTGCGTCTTTCTGGAGGCAACTCATCATTAAAAAAGTTATTGCTCGTGGTGCGAGGAGCTATCTGATCATACTCGCCACCATTTCAAGAGGTACATTAGGAGATATGTGTGCATCATTCAGGATCTTAGCGAAGATCTCTCGGTGTGATCTTAATGTACACAAGAGTTCCCAGATGAAAATCTGTGCGGGAATGGACTTGAGCTGAGCCGTTATGTCGTAAGCGGCGTTTGCTTTGTGGGTTGTTCCCGAAAAAGTTCTTTAGATTTCCTTTGGGTTTTGATTGTCTCTCTTGAAATACCTACCATTGTTGTCTACTTTAGCGCACTCTGGGTAATACCATGGGACTGGCTTCATGTTGTAGGAGGAAACCGTCCTCCCTTCCAGGTAGGCCTATTGGAAGAATAAGGGGTTCAGAATTCGACCTTTTTGAATTTGAATGTGCCCCTTGAGAGGCAGGATGCTGAGAATGTGACCTGTTTGGTGTTGCTTCAAGGACGATGAGAGGCCGTGCTATCGGTACTGCTTCAAGGAATACGAGAGGGTGTGTTTTCGGTGCTGCTTCAAGGAATACTTATGGCCCCCATGTCCGATTTGCTGTATCGGGCATGATTGCTTGTATGGAATGATATGGAGAGGAGTATGTGAGATGTCCTCCCTCAATGTAATTGACAGTAGAGGTGCCGGATGTGCTAGGTTCTGCTTAATGCGTTGGTAGGGGATTTTGGAGAATGTTGGGTTGAGCCGTATTGTTAGACTACGGGGTGATGACAATCTTCTGACTTTCGATTAAATCTTGGACTGCATGTTTCAAAGCGAAGCAGCAGTCCATTAGATGGCCAGAGTCCTGGTGATACGCGGAGTATTGATTTTCATTATAACCAGGTGGCAAGAGATTTGGTGCAAGTCGAGGCTAGAGTGTGTTAGTAGTTGCTTCTGCATTAACATCGTTAAAACCTGATTGTATGTTTGTGCTAAAGGGGTGAACTTTCTGCCTAACATTGCCTACTTGTATGGGCCTTGTGCATTCCCCCTAGGCTGTTGTTGCTGAGATGGATGTGCCTAATATCCCTGTTGGGTTTGCTGTGGTTAGTACTACTTATTTATTTGTTGCTGATATTGCTTATTTTAATGTGGCTCCGGTTGCGAAGCGTACAGATTGCTTTGAGTATTGGCGACGATATTATTGACTTCTATAGTGCGTTACGCGGGAGCAGTGCCGTTTCCATTCCCGTATCCTGTAGGTTTCTCCTCAACTTTATTTCTTCTGATTGTGGGGGCCTGGGTGGCCATGTTGAAATGGTCTTGATTTTGATTCTAATTTCCACTTGTTCTCCAGCTTGGATGAGCTGAGAGAAGTTTACGTATGGGTACGAGATTAGATATCCTAAAATGTTGGGATTTACTGAGTGCACAGTCATGGATATCTGCTCTTCGTCATCGATGGAGTTTCTCATTCGGGCTGCCATCGCCCTACATATGCTAATAAGGACTCGTCGCTTTTTTATCTCAAGGCAACCAGATTTGCACTTCTTAGTTCCATTTTCAAATTATAGGAAAACCTATCAATGAATACTTGGGAAAGTCTTTCCCAGGTTCTGATGTGCTGGCTATCTAGTGAGGTGTACCAATCCAAAGCATCACCCTTAAGGGATTTCTGGAAGACTAGTATCAAGGCTCCATCGTTCCTTGCTATAGCATTGAGTTCCCCACAAAATACTTTCAGATGTGCTGTGGGGCACCCACTACTTTCAATTTGGGTACCTCAAAGTTCGAAGGTACTCGGGCATCTAGGAAGGGACACAAATCCTTAAATTTGGTAGATGGGTGATCCACTCCTTGCTGCCTTTGGAGCTGATTTTGCCCTATTTGCAACTGTTCTTATAATTCTTCGATTTCTGACTTGCCTTACTATGGATATCTTGCCCCTTGTTGTAGGGCTTATGCTACTTCTTCTTCATATGGATCAAGAATGGGGGGCTGTTGGAAAGAAGATGGACTCCCAGTGGCAGGAGGTATTTGGAATTGAACACCGCTCCCTTTCGGAGGAGGGTGTGAAGTTCAGAAATGCCTCCCGCCTGGGGTATCTGCCAATTTCGAAATGTTGCTCCCATTAGGGAGGAGTGAGTTGGACTCGAAACTGACCCCCTTCATGGGCATCCGCTAGTTCTTGTCTGTGGTTCCTGTTAGGGGAAACTTGTGTTGTAACCTGATGTGTTGAGTAGAGATGTGTGGGAGGGTTGCTCTCATTTGCTGGTTACTGTTGATCCTGTGCTGACTCTTTTGGGAGAGGGAGAACAGGGTTTGTGGGAGGAATGAGGGAAAAGGCAAAAGGGGTTTAAGGGATTAAGCTATTCTGTACGCTAGGCTGTGCTGCCTGCATGTTTGGTACTACACTAGGTACCAGGCAAAGTAGTAACTCTTGTAAAGCCATGAAGTTCTGAGACATCTCATTCAAGGCCACTGCGACTGGCAAATCTGTTTGGGTCGTTGGTATTGGTGTTGGTGCTGGCATAGGTGCTGGTTCTGATATTGACGGTTCTGAACTTGGTGGAGCCGTCGGATCTTCTTCATGGGTAGCATGGGAAGTCATGGCTACCCGGGATCAAGTGATCATGCTTCAAATTGATGCCTAAATAAGTATAAGCTAAAGATATTTTTTTTTTTGTATGAATGCAGTGATGATGTCCCTTGAGATTAAAGTACCACACACTTTTGAGCCGGGTCTCAGCTAGTGCGAGCTAGTAGTCCCCAGTAGAGTCGCCATTCTGTAGACACCGGAAATCGGCGCCCACTTTAGTTTAAATGTTATGTTTTTGGTGGTGGGGGTGATTAGGCTGATTTGTGGTTGTTGGACTCGCCACTAGCCAATTAATCTTAGAATTACGCGGTTGGCTAGAATCCGTGGAATATGTAAGGTTGGAGAAATCCGAAGACTCTCCCACCTTAGATTGACTCCTGGTCTACGATCCGGGATTCCAGATATGAGACCTTAGTTACAAAGAGGGAAGGGATTAAGCACCCTCTCTGCCTATATAAATGTACGATCTCTACTTAGTGTAGTAAAACAATCTCAAGGGATGATGGATGCTGTAGTCGAGATGAGACTAGGCACACACGCGAATTTCTGATGTAGCAAGATCCGAGATTTTGGCAAGTCACATGGCATACGTCCAACGGCATGTCTAGAAGGCGGATGTGATGATGCTTATGTAAAAAGGTAAAGAAGAGTGGACTAGATCACTAGAAATTTCTGATGTGACAGGATCCGGTGTACTGAAAGTCACAGAGCATATGTTCACTAGAGATCTAGAGGAAAAAGGGGTTGAGAAGAGAATAGATGTCATAAGGAATGCTTGTGTGTAAAAATGAATGGATCTTTGGTTTGATCTTGAGTAGGCTAAGACATGGACTGAACCATGATTAATCCGGGCTAGACTTGGGGATTGGGATGGTTGGGAAGGTAGGGAGTAGGCTAAGGGAATAGATGAAAAATCTGGACTTGGAGGCTTAGGAGCTCCTCCTCACCCTCCCTCTCTTCTTCGCTCTTTCCATCTCTCTCTCTCACTTAAGCTTGAAAATGAGGAGTGGTTGATGTAAAATGTGAAGAGGAGAAGGCTAACAATGTGGTAATTTCTAGATTTGAGAGGGATGAATGCTGATGTGGCAAGTGGTGATTGGTTGAGGGGAGGAGACGCCACGTGGTGCACTCTCATTGGCTATTGGGGTTGGTAAAACGGTAAAAAGGTCGGATAGGGAAGGGGGGTAATTTTTGATTTTCGGATGCTGGGACAGCTGTCCCCAGAAGTTCATACGGGGGCCGTGAGAGGCGGTACTCCGAGTACCGCCGACGGTAGTCAAATTACCGCCCGGTAAGAGCTTGGGCCTGGTTCAAGCGTGTGGGCTATGTTTGGTGTGCTGGTTCATCTGATGGTCCCCTTTTTAGAATTTTAGAGTTTAGATGGATGAACTTAGGTTTGGTTGAAGGGTTCTAGTCAGGGTATAGGGTATAGGCGGGGGCTGTTTGTGAATTGAACAGTTTGGATTAGGATTTCAGGTTGCGGATCTTTGGGGTTTGGGTTTGGTTTAGGTTTAAGCTGGCTGAGGTTTATGATTTAATCATGATTCCCAGATGATCTTAGCCTTCTTAAAATGTTTGTCGGGGTGTCTACAATGTTGCCCTAAAATGAGCGGTCAGCATGGATGGGCAGAGTGAATTTAAGATACATACATCAAGATAGGCCCCACAGTCAGGGATCCACCGAAGCCCTGCTTGTTGTGTATGCTCTTTACAAACTCATGGAAGGAGTGGATTGGTCATGGGCTTCTGTGTAGACCCTACATAGCTTCCAACTATAGGAACTTTCTTTAGCGGTGGGAAGTGATTTGACTTTGATTGTTATAGACTGGTCCAAGTTCGAGCCCTAGGCAAGCAGACCTAATTTTAACAGCCGACACATAAACAATGAAAATGGCCCCTTTAAGGAGATTATATAATCAAATGCCTATCTATTTTACTAGATAATTTTAGGGCTTGAGCCCAAAAATGAAGGATATCCAAAGTTCAAGTGGACCACACCAGAGGAAACAGTGTGAATTGAATGTCTTGAAAAATTCTCAAGGGCCACGGAAGTTTTGGATCAAACTAATGTGTTCTCCCTTCATCCATGATCTTATGAACAGGTTAGATGACAAATAAATATCACTGTGGGCTTAGAAAGGCTTCAACGGTGGAAATCATTATTTCCACTGTTTTCATGGTATGGTCCACTTGTCCTTTGGATATGCTTCAATTTTGGGCTCAACACCTAAAATAAGCGAAAAAACCGAGGGATAGTGTGGATAAACCACATACATTCACGTAGGCTTAATAGAGTTTACTCAATACTATATATAAAAGCCCACTGAGTTACTCAGTGCCCAATACGATTCCATGGCGGGGTGCAAATGACGTGGTTTGGCTAGTGATGACCCAACACTAGCAACTCTGTGGGCCCCACCATGATATATTTGTTTGTGTCGGCATCGTTTATACATTTTTTTCGGTGCATTAGCCCAAAAACGAGACATCCAAATCTAAAAGGGACCACACCGCAAGAAACAGTGAGAATTTACCCATCTTCATATACTATCCGTCCATCCCACCTTTTATCCATATGTATAACTTGGAGTGTAACCACCGATCACGCACCATCCATCTAACCATATATCTATTTATCCTTCCATCCACACCATTTGTTAATATATGCATCAAATACTCTCATTTCATGCACACACCTCTCACACAAGTGGCATACACATAGCCTATGCATCACATGCACCTCTCATGCGTTACATATGTGGCACACATATGATTCATGGCCCATGCTTGCATAGACTTGCATGCACCAAACGTCACATGCTAAACAAACAAAAGCAAAAAACCAAAATGGTGAAGGGTTGCACATGTGCACGTGTTAAAGGACACTATAAAGAGACGAGGGATAACTCTTCACCAAGGTGTGACGTGAGGAGAGAGAGACTGGAAGAGGGAGAGAACGTTTCTTGGGGGGACGTGAGATATAGGTGAAGAGAGAAGTGGAGAGAGAAAAAGGAAGAAAGAAAAGGAGGAGAGAAAAAGGAATGAAGAGGGAGGAAGGAAAGAAAATTAAGAGGCAACTAAAAAAGGGAGAGAGAAGGAAAATTATAAAAAAAAGAGATATATATATATATATATATATATATATATATATATATATATATATATATATATATATATATCTCTTTTTTTTATAATTTTCCTTCTCTCTCCCTTTTTTAGTTGCCTCTTAATTTTCTTTCCTTCCTATATATATATATATATATATATATATATATATATATATTTATTTATTTATTTTATTTTTTTGAAAAATGAGTTTTCTCTCATTTGAGTTTTTATTTATTTGTTAGTTTCTTTATTTCTTAGAATTAAAGTTTAATTTTTTTTTTATTTCCTTTAAATTTGCTTTTATTTTTATACGAATGATTCAATATCTTTTTATTTATTTATTTACTCATCTTAGTTATTATTGATTTGTCTATTTGATTTTTTTTTAAAAAAATTATTTACCATGTTTATTGACCATATTTTTAATTATGTCATTTGGATTTTATTATTTATTTAGTTGTCTTTATTTTAATTAGATTCAACTTTAAATTTGGATTATTGTTAATCACGTATTAATATTTTTTATTTTATTTTTTTAATAAGATAAAAAAATCATCATTTAGATTTTTTTTCAATTAAAACAATTGCAGAAATTTTGAATTCATATAGAATTTTTCAGACTCTTCAATCTGATGGGTTATGTTATATTTTATTTTTATACTTGAAATTTTGATTATGTATGAACAATTTACATTGATTAAAAATTTCGTTTTATAAATTATATACACTACGTATTATAAATTCAATCGAGCAATAACAATCATGAAAGATTTTTTTTTTTTTTTTTTTTTTTAAATATTTGATCATGAAAATGTTAAAATCATGCACCATCAAAATAATTTTTGAAACACTATAAAATAGGTAGGGCAATCAAGTTCTCTAGATTGAAAATCCTTGAAATGTATATAGGTAAAGTGATTAAGACCATTGGGTTAAAAGTCCCAGAATCTCAATTGGTACCTGTTGAAACCTCTACCATACTCTTTGGATGGGTGAACATGTCAGGATTGCAAAAGATTCATGTTGTTAGGTTCGGTAGGGTAGTAGTCTGACCAACTAACGTACAAATGGAGACTCTCACAAAGTGCCATCTGGATGGGTGAGCATGTTACGCAAAAGGTTCTCATTACCAAGCTTATGATATTTCTTAAATTTGTACATAAAATAGGGGTTTAATTTATCGACCACCCTAGTCGATCAATCGAGTGAACTTCGAATTATGCAGATTGGACTCTGGACAAATTTGGACACCCTCGATCGATTAAATTGTTGGGTTGATTGATCGGTAGAAATTTGAAAATTCCCCTAAAATCTCTGGACATTTTTGGGCTGGTTCAATCGCTTGAACATGCTGGCTCGATTGGTGTTGATCGATCAATGCTTCGATCAACAATGATTTGTTTCCTATTATAAGTGTGACACTATATATATTAGTATAAACAGGATTAGAGGGATTCCAATCAGATTGAAATCGAGGGCTAAATATTTTTAGGGTTTGAGGATATGAAAATGAGAATTTTTTAAATTTTGTAAGTGATTTAATATCTTGTACCTTTTCTTTTATAGTGATATGCTGGCTGTCGCTTGTATTTTTTTTCGCTTTTGCTTATGTTTGCTTAATCTCATGTCATTCGAATTCTGAGTTTGCTTCTGCGAATTCCTAGCAATAATCCCCTCATACATTTTGGCAACTTTTAAAAGACATGGAAGCATAAAGTTTTAGAATACTCTATATTTTAGAATTTCAGCTTATAAATAATGTAGATATAATCAAATACAAAACATACACACACACAATGGTGAAGATATTACCTTAAAATTATCTCCCAGTGATCACTTCATAATTGCCAATGTTGCCTCGCGTGAGCATTTAGAAAGATGCCCACAAAGATGGACCCCACATGTTTGCACGTGTGATGGAAGGTTGGAAATATTATTTTCCGTCTTTTCTCTTTTCTTTTGTATTCCTCTATCTTCTCTCACTCCATACATCAAGATGGGGGGCGCCTATGAAACCTTGTTTCCTCGAAAATATATTCTTTTTAGCGGCAAAGAGTAATAGAGAACCTGGATGAGTAGTTTGGTGCTCATTATCCGTAGAGACTTCAAACATATGCCCTAATTATCAAATATCCTTGTATCCAAATTAACCCAAAATTTCAAATATCATTGGCATTCACACTTGACCATAAGCCCATGCCAGCCTAAGAAATGAACTTTAAGAGATCTTAACCATTGAATATCTACCAAGTCTAATAAAACTACTTCTAACACTCAAAACAAAACATCAATGATTAAAAACCTTCAATAAATTAAACATTTAAAAGCTTTTAAGTATCAAGCTCGTATAGAAAGTCACTTGATGGACAATCTATATCACCAAGATCTAAGCTGCAAAATAGTTCACAAGTGAACTAGTGGATCTCATGTGGGAGCATGTGAGCTTCAACTGCATCCTAATACATGAGCTTAACCATACCTATATGTCAGCTACTAATGTAACCTATGTAACCTTGCAAGGTAAGTCAAAGCATAAAGCTTTAGGATTATGAAGTCTCAACACGATGTCAGGTCTAAGACTAGTCAAAGCTGGAACATAAAGTTAAGTCAGTCTAATATCAACATGATGAGTCCATATCAGAGAGTTGATGCAATCCAAGATCTTCAAATGTAAGTCTCTTCAAGGTTAAACATAGGAACCCGGATGAATAATGAACACCCACACTCCTATGTGGGGTAGGGCAAGGCACCTAGAGTCCAATTGTGGAGTCTGTCCATCTCAACTTGTAGTTAGTTCCTAACATACAAGATGACCACAAAACATTATCAGGAGTTGCCCATTCTTGCTTTAGTGGTCATGGGCATTTAGTAAGTTCCATGGACAACAAGCCTCCCTTAACTAATGCCTATTGCTTCCAAAGTCAACTTCTCACCGAAGAAATCCCTCCCAATAACCCACATAATCATGGATATATATTTGAAGTTTTTCGCACATATTAATCATGACATCTATGATATTTATCTAACATAGATTGTCATCTAAATTCATGATTATAATTATTATTAGCTTTTTGATACCAATAATGTATACACAATTTTTTAGTGAACGAACACAACCACTAAGCCAGAAATGCCATGAAAGCAGCATATGGGCCCTGAGCCAAGACCCATCTCAAAGACCATGGCTTACTCTTGTACAATAATTGGCATTTTCCATGGGCCTCACAAAGTGGGGGCATGACCTACAAAGTCCCAGAGCCGGGAAAAAAACAGAAAAAAGAAAAGAAGAGGCGGGCCTTCCCTCATTTAGCTAAAAGTAGGGTTTGGCCCACTGCTTCCATGACAAAAGTACCCTGACCTTAAAAAGGTTCTACTTCCCTCATCTAAAATGGGTAAAGGGGGTCTTGTAGAAACTGGTGGCTGCAGCTAGCAGTGGTCACACCATTGACCATCATGCAGATCGACCGTGTCTACGGAAGAAAAGGGGAAGAGGACATAGTGTATGGTGTTTGCAGCCTTCATTTTTGTTGCACGATGACGTAGGATGTTGTATGGATACATTCCTAGCATGGTTGGACCAAAAGAAGGTGAACTGTAAATTGGCCATAACTTTTGGCTTGAGTATCGTCACGGGTGCACAACCTATCAATGGTTTCATTGGAAAACACAAACTTCAGCTTTAAAAAGAAAATTTAAGGAAAAAATACTATTTTTAGTAAATTTGATTAATATTTTCTTATTTTTAGAGTTTTATATTATATTCCTTTTAAAAATAACTTATAATCATGCTAGGACTCTTATTCTGAAAGTTAATTTGGAATTTTTATTTTTTAAAAATTAGGATTTAGAAGAGTTTTACTAGAATTAGGATTTTTATTAGAGTTAGAATTTTGCTATTTTTGGTAATTACAATTTTTGTTTATTTTTTTCTTTATTAATGGTGTAAGAAGGAGACATACATGTTAGACAATCATCAATCAATCTATTTTCGAAATTATTAAAAATTATTTTCTATTTTCTTTCATTGTGAGGAGTCCAAATAAACTCCATGGATTTGGAGTATTTATCCTTGAGGAATACGGTGCTCGACCTCATCATGTCCATCCCTACGTAAGATGATAGCAACAAGGCTAGCAAATGATAAGAGGTGCCAGGTGCTACTACGGGCTGCTGGCAGCTGCTGCATTACTACAAGCTACTGTTGGCTGGTTGGCAGTGGCCACTGGTGGTGGTGCTGCGAGCAGTGATTGCAGCGGTTACAACTTAATAATGGCAACGGGTCTAGGAAGCAGGCCAAGAGCGACAAGCAATGGGCTAGGAGAGGTGGATAGTGGGCCAGATGATCATAATGGATTATGAGCTCCACAAAAAAGCATAAAATGGGATAGGTTTATAAGAGGTCTATGTCAAAGTTGATTTGATGGTTGGTGTTGATCCACATGGACTGAATATGCGTTGTCGCGGTTTTGATACCATTTCGTAGGCCGACAGCGGTCCCAATCAACAGAAGCTTGCATGATTCCATGAATCTATAGAATCTAGGTTGGTGGACCTTTACAAAACTGAAGATGGATGGTCTCTTTCCAACTATCCACCAAGACCACTATAGAAGTGGTAAGGAAGGAACTAGTCCACAGCTTATGGGACCAACAGCTCAGGTCGTCAGACATAGGCCAAATGGACTGTGGTGTGACCTACTCTTTCTTCAATCTACTCTCTCTTCTCAAAGGAAATGTTCTGATATGGAAATATCTTCCAAGAAATAATCTTCTCTTATTAATGAGGGATTAGGAGAGGTGATAAAGGGGTAGGAATACAGCTCTAACCCCTCTCTATTAATGTGTGGGGCCGACCCACTAAGGGTTGTTCAGAAGTAGGCCCTAGCCAATACCATCCCACTTTATTATTTCAACTACAATGAATTAATTGAATTGCAATTCAGTTTAATGGACATCCAAATGCGCGTTCCCCTCGTCTGATACTTTGGTATTGTCCACCGAAAGTTGGTATTCAAATCTCACGTGCACTAGCTAATCACTGTTGGAAAACACCGTTCAGATCATCCGTAGAGAGGACCGTGGACTTGTAATCAATGTTGACAGAAGTTCAACCATTAATACCTTCACAAAAGTATTTGATAGAGGAAAGTGTAGAAACCCCCTCGGAGCCGATAGGATGATTAGGTTGGACCATTTCAACTCTGCCAAATCTCAATTTTAAACCCTAATCCAAACTTAATCCAAACCTAATCTAAACCCCAATTCTAAACCCTAATTCAAATTCTAATCCAAATTCTAATCCAAACACTGGTCCAAATCCCAATCCTAAACCCTAGGAACCTTGAGTCAATTCATTGAGTCAATCGAGTCAACTCGCTGAGTCAAATCCCACCAACCCATCCAGTCAAAACCAACTCAAAACCAAGTGCAAGCCCAAACCCATGGGCCCACCAAAGGTCCGAAGTGAATTCAGTAAGTCCCATAGCAACCTGAGTTCCCACATGCTTGTGGGAGATCACCTGTCAAAATAGGGATGTAGGGAAGCTCTGGGAGGTGGCGACAACCAGCCATGTAGCACACCCCCTGCTTTGGCAGGGGTCTTTAGTGTGTGTGAAACTCCCTTTGGTAAAGAGCAATTGTGTGAAGTTTGCGGAAAGACCTCTGTCCCTCCATTTGACACAAAATCTCTACCTTACCAGCCAATCCAGCTGACCAAATTGTGCCATGTGGCAATATGGAATTCCAACTATCTAAATCTTTTCAAACCCTGGACTTTGCTAGAAATACCAAACAAGGGGTCTGCGGGCTAGAAATAACCCCCTCCTCTTCTCATTTTAATCATCTAATAGATCTAGTAATATGAGATCATCAAGTAAATCCTTTATATCCAGGAATCCCATAAAATTCAAAGTCATTCATTAAGAACATTAGCCATAAAGTCATCTCATCCCTCCACCAAGGAGAGTGAGAGTGAAGGAAGGAGCCCATCTTAGTCAACCATGGTCTTACCCTCTAAAGCAAGCCAAATCCAAAACCCAAGCCCTCGATCTAATCCTTATGACACTACCTTCATCCAACTGGCTTCATCAAATCTTACCAATAGCATTGTGCAAAATTTACTCCCTTCTCAACCTCTTACTTATCTCATCTATTTGTGCTATATTCTATGACACTTGGCACCCAACTAATACAAACATATGCTTTTTGACTTGCTGACATAGTTGGACCTTTCCCATCAGAAACTTGTGCTATTTTGTTGATCGCTTTGGGAGAAGTTAAAGCATATGATGTATTCGAGGCCCATGGGATGTGGCCCATTGTGATATATTTGAGGCCCATGGGATTTAGTCCAATGTGATATATATGAGGCCCTTGTATGAGGCCCAATGTGATGTATGTGAGGCCTATGAGTGAGACCCAATGCAATGTATGTGATGCCCTTCTGTGAGGCCCAAAGCGATGTATTTGAGGATCGATGTAATGTGTGATTCCACCATGATGTATGTAATAATGTTTATGATGGGCCATGCCTTGAGAGCAATGATGTTTGATGTCCACATTGTAAGAGCAATGATGGTTAAATGTCCACATTGTAACTCTCCCTAGGGCCCATTGTTAGGCCCATTCTCACTTCCCCTTAGTGGGTTAACCCAAACTGTTGGGCCCCCATGATCGGTAGGCCCATTCTTGATATGAGTAGGCCGTCTAGCCTCATCCTTGATATGTGGAGAGTACACCATCATCATATAACATCCTTAATATAACTTCACGATCCATGCTCATGCGCATCATCTGTATGCTTGATATGAAGAATGATTGATTATAACACATGTCATTGGGCGGATTATTATGGGACTCCCTGATAGGAGGAGTTGCCCACATGAGCGCGGTACGTATAAGATTGTGGCATGATTGGATAGTATGATTCATGCATCTCGTATTTGTGTGATATAATTTTTGTATGTCCTATCGACATCAGGACCATAGCCTTCACAAGCATATCGTAGATGACAGGGTTGGACACTAGAAATACTGTTACTAGCATCGGGGTGCCATAAATGTCCCTAAGTGAAAATTTCTAAACCCGATGGTACCAGATGATGACTCTAACGTCGAAACCGAGTGGATACATGAGCGCACGAGGGCCGTATACCAGTAAGTCACGTCTCCCACTGTGTCATGGTCGGTTGGAAGGGGGTGCGGCCTTATTCGCCTGAGGGTAGGGGACAAAACTAGGCTGAGTTTGACTAGGTCATAAATGGGTCCGCTATCAATGTGCTGAGCCGATATTGGTATGTGGATAGTGAGGTCTCTTCCACTTGCATGGTTGTGCATCCAATGTGAAAATAAACTGTATCGATATAAGGATTCAGATGAGATTTGGTATGCTTAAATTGCACCTCGCATATGACATTGGCCTTGTAGACTTTGCATCGCATGAGCTTGGTACGACTGATAGCATTCATGCCTTGCATCGCATAACCTTGGTATGACTGATGACATCCATGGACTTACTAGCATTTTCACATTACTCTTATATTGCATATATGCATTTATACTATATATATACACACTTTCACCACCCTCTATGCTTTCTATAAGCTTATGCACAACCATTGCGTGCAGGTGACGCTAGGCCGTAGCTGAGTAAGGATAGGAGCGTGTCGTAGAGCTTCTTGAGTTTTGTCATTATTATCATTGTATTTCCCTTTATATGCATTGTACTCAAGTTTTGATCATAATAAATTTTTGTAATGGTGTTCTTGTTATTGTTCGTAGGTTATGCTTATAGTTATGCTTATTACGAATCAAATTCAAGTTCAAAATCCTCCTTATAGAATCTTAGGATTGGAACCGGTATATGGTTGCCGGAGCCGAGAATGGGATACTACGGAGGTTGTCGGCGCCGGATTCGGCGATTAAAAATTTTGTGAGCTCAGCTTCTGAGTTTGGGGCGTTAACACCTAAGGAGGATTACAGGATGGGCATTTAACCACCATTGCTTTAACAATGTGGACATTTAACCATCATTGCTCCTAAGGCATGGCCCATTAGAATCTATCTTACAATGGGGGCCCAAGGTCCTTATGCTAGCTAGGAGATGGATGGGCATCATAAGCATTATCATATATATCATGGTGGAATCACTCATCACAATTAGGCCTCATCATATCGCAATGGGCCTCAGACAAGGGCCTCATATACATCATATTGGGCCTCACACAAGGACCTCATATACATTACAATGGGCCTCACTCGATGGCCTTATATACATCCCATTGGGCCTCGCATAAAGGCCTCATATACATCACATTGGGCCTCACCAAATGGGCCACATATACATCATATTGGCCCTCACACAAGGGCCACAAATACATCATATTTGGCCTCACACAAGGGCCCATGGGCTAGGCGCAAGGGATGGATAGTGAGTGCATCACATACATCATAGTGGGCTTGATGGGGCAGCCCATATAGTCCAAAAAATAAATGGATAGCATGATTAATGCACACAATAAGGTGGGCCTCACAGATCAGCCATGTGGTCCAGAAAAATAGGTGGACAGAGTGCCTACAATACATAGCAAATAAATACAGCATGGTGGCCCTGCACAATGGGCCTTAGCTGGATGGCCTGGATACAATATACACATCATGATGGGCTTGTAGAGTGTAGGTGGGCCCTGCACGTCTAGCAAACGGACAGTCGGCATGGATATGGAACACATACGTTACGGTAGGGTCCACGTCTAGTGGAGTAGACGGATGGATGAAACACTTATAACATGGTGGGCCCACATCCAATGGACTGGACAACGGGGATATAACACGTGCAGCATGGTGGGCCCACATTTGGATGGCGTGGTTTACAATACATATATCATGGCAGGCCCACCGTCCATGTCCAGGGACTGGACGGTGAGGATGAAACCCATACATCACGTGGGGTCCACATGTGTGGATGAAGTGGATATCTTAGGTGGGTCCACATGTGTGGATGAAATGCATAAATAATTGTGGCCTTACGTCCAGGCCCTGGACGGACGGCCTGGATATGAAACTCATACATTGTGGTGGACTCCACCATCCATGGTCTGGAGGGTGGATAGCATGGATGAAACGCATGTGTTAGGTGGGGTCCATGTACATGTGGCCCACTTGATTAAAATCAAGTTGATACTTGTATTTTTCCTCTTCAAATGGGCCTATCCAAATGGTCAGGTCGATGGGCCTGCCGCTGGACGCCAGCAAAGTGGGCCTAACATATGGACAACATGGATATGATATATACTTCATGATGGGGTCCATCAAGGTGGGCCACACGGCCTTAGGATCAGGCCAACATTTAAGTTTTTCCCCCATCCAGGTTGACCTGAAATGGACAGCAAAGTGGGCTCCACCAGCTGGACGTCTAGCCCATCTGAAATTTCTAGATGTTCAGAAAATTCTGGACGGTGGTTGTCCCATACTTGCAACATCAGGTGGGCCATACACATCATCATAAAGTAAAAGAGAGGGAGAGGGAGAGAGAGAGAGAGAGGCGTGTGGAGGGGAGGGACTCCGCCACTATGAGCCCTCCCTATCTTACAATGCATACATCAAATGGGTCTCACCGAATGTGAGACCTCAAATCCTCAAATACATGATGGAAATCATAGATCACCCACCGATTCCACTTCTTCTAGGCTCCTTGGAATGCTAAGCTCCTTGGCTTCAACTTTGATGGAGGATGATGAATATTGAAGGGTGGAGATGAGAGTTTAGGGGGCAGGAAGTGGACCACACTTGACTCTTTCTCTCCTTCGGAATTGCTTGGATGTCCACTCCCTTAGGTTGTTTGGAAATAGTAAAGAGAATGAGAGAGAGAGGAGATGTGATGTGATGAAGAGGGATGGGTGTGTGTAAGAAAGGGATGGTTGTGAGTAAGAAAGGGATGGGTAGAGAGAGAGAGAGAGTTGACTTTGGGGATGGCTTGTGTAAGAGAGGGATGGCTTGTGTACTTGACTAGTACTTGATTGATTAATGTGATATTTGGGTAAAGATTCTTTCGAGATTCGTAGTGCGCTGCATTTTCTCTAAATATACGTGGGCCCACAACTCCTGGCTTGGGTATCACATCTGTGCTCAAGACGCGACGTTGGAACCACTGTGATAGTGCAGTTGCTAGAGTATAGGTTTCGGGTCCAGTCAACTCAAATCTAAGGGATGTGACTTAGGGTCATGCGCAAATGCCGACTACAGGTCGTGGGTCGCCGGAATTCAACGGGGAGGATCGCGAGAGTCTAGGAAATGGTACGGTCTGAGATATGGGCCTTAGAAGCACTTAACTCAATTTTTGCTCAATCACTAGTTTGGTAGAGGGAGTGTTGATAAAACGTTATTCACAAAGAAGACCAAGAATGCCTTACTTATTGCCCAAATTTATGTGGATGATATTGTATTTAGTTCCACATGTAAAACTAGTGCTCATGATTTTGTTGAACTGATGAAATTAGAATTCGAAATGAGCCTGGTAGGTGAGCTAAATTTCTTCCTCGATTTATAAGTTAAACAAATGGCTAATGGGATCTTTATATGCTAGTCCAAGTATGCAAAAGAATTAATAAAAAGATTTGGACTTGAATCTGGTCGTACTCATCATTCACCCATGAGCACCACACTTAAACTTTCCATCATGACAAGAGTTTGAATCAACATTTATACCAAAGCATGATAGGAAGCTTGCTGTATGTAACTACAAGTCAACTTGATATTGCATTTAGCGTAGGAGCATGCGCTAGATTTCAGGTTGATCCTAAGGAATCTCATCTAATTGTAGTTAAACGAATTATTAAGTTTGTGTCGGGAACTACTAAATTCGGCTTCCCTTTGACACATCTACTATTATTGCTGGGTACTCAGATGACAATTGGGCTAGAAATATTGATTACCGCAAACCAACTAGTGGTGGTTGCTTTAATATCGGAAACTGTCTTGTATCTTGGTATCGCAAGAAACTGAACTCTATATCCTTATTTATTGCCGAGGCCGAATACATTGCAGCCAGTAATTGTTGCGAACAACTTCTATGGATGAAACAAATGTTGTTGGATTATGATATTACTCAATTTACAATGACACTATTATGCAATAATATTAGTGTCATTAACATTTCTAAAAATCTAGTTCAACATTCTCTAACCAAGCACATTGATATTCGACATCACTTCATACGTGAATTTGTTGAAGAAAATGTTATCATATTATAAATGTGCCCACTGAGCAATAACTTGCTGATATACTAACAAAACCATTAGATACCAACAGATTTGGAAATCTTCAAAAATTTGTTGGAATATGCGCTGTCTAATCAAGATCAAGCCCACGTGCGATTATTGTTATATATGAGGATCTAGTACCTTATCCTTGTGTATGTGCATCTTATACATAATTTTGTTGTCTTTGTTTTTTCTTTGTCTGTTATTTATTTTGTTAGTTACTCTTATTTTGTTTAATTTTTTCTTCTAACAAATGATTCCAGTACAAATGGTTTAAGACAAAGGCAAGGCGCTTGTTAGAGGAGAATTCTACTAGATGATACATTCTATTTCTTTTTGGATATTTTATGCCCTTAAGGGCTTGATTTTTGGATGATGATTATATTACCCAAGTTTGGGATAGTTATTTTGGTTACTTTTTGGTAAATGAATGATGATATCTAATCACCTTTTTTTGCTAATGCTCATGCCATTTCTATCTTATCTTAGCATACTTCTTAAAGGCATTTTAACTCACATATAGTTCTTATGTTTCATTCCTACATTTTAATAACTTATGTGATTTCTTAGTCTCTCCCTCTAGCCTTAAATATTAATATACTTCAGTTGTATTGGTTTATTGCTAACCCTTTGCGAATCACTAACAAAAAGGGAGAGAAACACATTATACTCCAAGTTTTTCTGTTATTTTGTATTTCTTAAAACTTCATGCAGGAACTTAGGGGGGAGCATAAAGGAGAGCATGAACAATGGGGTAGCTATAATCAACCCAAGAATAGAACTAGTTAAAGATCTCTATGTATTATGTTGATTATAATAATCTAAGGTTTATTAGTTTGTTTTTGTCACGTAATTGACAAAGCGGGAGACTAAAAGTGCCCTGGTTTGTCAATATACGTGAATGTTGAGTCTGTTAGTTCAAGTGAACTCTTAGAAGAAGACATCAAGACCAAGCCTCAACAAAAGATGAAGGCCATGTTTAAGATCAAACTTGTCAGCCATAGCCTCATCATCCAACAAATAAACACTAGCAGGTATATGACCCCATATAATCCCAACTTACCTTTAAAATGATTTGAAACATCTTCTGGTAGAGTTGGTATATATAGCACCAAGAGTATAAAGAGAAAAAGAAAAAAAACCTGAAAAATCACAAGTCCTTGTCGAGTGCATAGAACCACAATTGAAGAAGTTTTCGATCCATCGAACATTGGTCAATATTATCGAAGATTCACTCATTCTGTCCAGCACCAAATTAAAAGAAATGCTGGAATAATTGATTACATCGAGTACAATTCGATATTATCAAACTTCACACTTCGATGACATTGAATAGACCTCAATTACTTGGACCTTAAAAATCTTCCAAAGAAACAAAAAATACTCTAAGTGCTCCTCGATGACATCAAAGCTTGCTCAATGAAATCGAGAGTAAGTTATCGATAGTATCGAAGTCTATTTGACCGTATCAAAACTTACTCAATTTTGTCAAGTAAGTTTTTCAAAGAAAAACTATTTTCTTCGAGTATATCGAAGATCATTCGATATCATCGAAATTCAAACCCTCCATGAATCGAAGGGGTCATCAAGTATATCGAACATGAGACAAAAATGTCAAGAAACGTTGTGTATTTTATTAAAAAAGATCTTAATGGATTGAGAGTCCCTCAATGACTCGAAGTGGACGTTGATATCATCAACGGATGCTTGATGAAAGATATGAAAGTGCACCTACTAAGTGCCCTGGTTTGTCAATTACGTTGTAAGTTGAGTCAGTCGGACAACGGCGCCTGACAGGAAGATCAAGTCAAGTATCTGCCTCAATTGGATGTGTGGAAGCTCACTATAAGTAAATCATAGCCTCACATCCCATGTCCCAAAACACCAGGTGATTAAAACCCTTAAAAAGAACTAGAACATTTAGGATTTTTGTGTAAGAAAACTTTTTATCAAATAGAAAAATCTTTAAAATTTTCTTACACTGTTGATTATATCGATTCCTCTTTCGATATGATCGACCAGCTCTGTCGATGTCCTCTGCTTCTCAATCACTACAATCAAGTGAGGACAAAAGGTGTCCAGCAATCAAACAATCATATGAACGATTTATCGATATATCGACTTATGAGTCGATATCATCGATATTCGAATATCGATCATATCTGAAGCGGATCGATAATATCGACAGATTGTTTTTCGACGCCCCTATTTTTCTAAAGAAAACTAACATAAGCTTCGATATATCGATGACTGTCTGACTCAATCTGAACTCAAAAATCGATCATATCGATTATGGGCGCATGTTTTCTCTAGCATAAATTTCAGGTTATTTTTAATGTTGATCGGGGTGCCAGTCGATAAATCGATATTCATATGTCGATCATATCGAGACCTTGTCGATTGAATCGAAATCGGACACAAACTGTCCAACAAGCTTATAGGTAAATCTATACGATTTATCGATCCCATCGACATGATCTCCGATATCATCGATATGCAAATTCCGATGACATCGACTTTTCTCTGATCATATCTGTAGAACCTGAAATTTTTTAAGGCTTCTCTCTTATTTTCACTTGTCAATAGATCGATCCATCTCTCGATAGAATCAGAGTTCGAAATCCGATAATATCGATGTGTGTATCGATCCCATCGACTAGTTAGCGAAAAGTTTTCAAAAGTGAAATGACATTTGAGTTTGTATCATCGAGTGGTATGTCGATACAATCGAGAGTATACGCTCAATCATATCGACGATTGCTCGATGATATCGAACTCTATCATAAATATGACCGTTTATATCCGTTGGAATCTTTTACCTATAAATAGAGAGATTAGTCTTTATTGCTGTGAGAGAAAGTAGAGAGTGCTTTTGAGTGTTTTAAACTTCATATCCTTTATCTTAAGCCCTTTCTCTTAGGAAGTTCATCCTCCAATCCACCCTCATTATTGATATTTCATAGAGTGGATTGGGGAATGAACTTCCGCATTCAAGGATCCTCCAGCTACTACTTTAATGACAAATCAATAAGCTGGGATGCCCTTGAATGCATAGATGATTGGAACCACTCTATCTTCCTTATAGGAAAATCTTCAGAGAGTGGAACTCCATCATAACCTTGACCCAACCTAAACCTAGCATAGGTACATCTTTGTGTTGCGGATCAAGGAAGATGGAGACTCTTCATCAACAAGAAGGAGATCTTCATCACTGAGCTAAAAGGGACTCATCAACTTATCTGTAAGTACTTAGAGTCCAGAGGACATTTATGATAATTCCTTTTTGGGATTGGGTCGTAGGTGTTGCTCACAATTTGAAGTCCTCAAAGGAGGCCTCCGACGGGAGTCTACGTGCGTGGGTGCGTTGTGTGGACCCTTGCTCTGTGGAGAGCATAAACATCTGGGTACGTTGTGTGGACCCTTGCTCTGTGTGGGCATAAACATCTGGATGCATTGTGTGGACCCTTGCTCTATGTGGGCATAAACATCTGGGTATGTTGTGTGGACCCTTGCTCTGTATGGGCATAAACATCTGGTTAGGAGTGCACCAGGAAAACTTCAGAGTTTGAGGTGAACCAAGTAGAAACCTCTGTAAAGGTTGAAGGTGAACCTGATTTAAAACCTTAGGTTTGAGGTAAATCATGGAAAACCTCCTTAGTGAAATCTGGTCACTCAAGGGTTGAGTGTGGAAGCCGGTAGTAGAGTAGACAAGTAGTCGAACCACTATAAAACGACCGTGTTTAAGATTGATATTGTCTTTCATTTATGTGATTGCTTTATATGCCTTTATATATGATTATCTGAAATCACATCTTGTGCACACACAGTCATATCCATCACAATCTGATTCATAAAGCTTTTTTAATTATTACAAGTAATTTGTGATTGGATCCTCTATTAGGCTTGGAAGCCAATAGAGTTAATTTTTGAGTAATCCTAATCTGTACTCTGTGATAGGATTGAAATATAACTTATAAAACTTTAAAAAGTCCTATTCACCCCCCTCTAGGACATATTGGCATATTCCTACTTCAACTCTAGCGGTCTTCACCGCTATTTCAATTGGTATCAGAGCGGGTCTCTCTTTAAGGGATTCACCGCCTAGAGAGTGATCTTAACTGAAGTAGAATTATGGCCAAAGGAGAGGGCTCATCTATCACTAGACGTCCAGTATTTGATGGTTCAAATTATGCTTACTGGAAGACTAGAATGCATTACTTCCTGAGATCTTTAGATCATGAAGTTTGGGATGTAGTTGAAAAAGGATATGTGGTACCATCTGAACAAATTGTACTTGAAAATGAAACCACTATCACTAAACCCAAACCTAATGAAAAGTGGACGGCATTTGACAAAGAACAGCGAAATGCTGAAGCAAAAGCAATGAATGCCATCTACTCTTCCGTGTCCCAAGACATTTTTAATCAGATAAGTATGTGTGGGACCTCTAAAGAAGCATGAGACTTATTGGAAACAACCCAAGAAGGCACAAGCACTGTGAAGAGATCTAAACTATAACTCTTAACTTCACAGTTTGAAAATCTCAGGATGGAAGAGCATGAGACATTTATGGAGTTTTTCACCAAATTGAACATCATTTGTAACTCCATGGGTGGATTGGGAGAGAAGATTCCGGCACCTAAAATATGTAGAAAAATTTTAAGATCCTTACCAGAACTGTTCAATCCCAAGGTAACAACAATTGAGGAGTGTAGGAATATTGATGAGATGAAAGTAGAAGAACTAGTAGGTTCCCTACAAACTTTTGAACTACACTTCACACAACCCTAAAAATCTAAAAACACTGTCCTAAAAACCTCTAAGAAAATAAAACATGATGACAGTGAGAGTGAAAAAGAAGATGAAGATGAGGAAGTGGCTCTGCTGGCACAAAAATTCATAAGATTCTTTCAAAGGAATCGTGGCCGCCCCTCTAGAGGTAGAAAGGTGGATGACAAACCTCCTACAGGAAAATTTAGGAAAAGAAACGAAGAACTACAATGTTATGCCTGTCATGAGTATGGACACCTATCTATCGAATGCCCAAACAGAAAAACCAAGGGCAAGGCGATGACTGCCACGTGGGATGATACAGAGGAATCAAACTCAGAAAACAGTGACTCAGGAAGTGATGGAGATCAGAAATCATTGAAAATTCTCATGGTCTCTACCACTTCAATCATTCCAACTGAATTTGAAAAAGAACAACAAGCCACTGAATCATTTTCATCTGACAATGAGAAAATTGAAGAAGAAGAAGAAGATAAAGAGCAAAATGAATTACAAGACGCTTACAATCAACTTTACATCCATAGCGTTAATATTGTCAAGAGACTTGGAATAGTTGAAAATAAAAAGGAATTGCTGCAAATAGATCTGGATAAAACTTTAAATATTAATACTCATCTAATCACAGATTTGCAGCAATGTCTCTCAAACGATGATAGACTTAAAAGAATTAACAACTCATAGAAATCTGAGTCAGAGAAATTAAAGAAACAAGTCAAAGAACTAAATGAGAAAAATCTGATTCTTGAGAATAAAAATTATACACTTCAAAATGATCTAAAAGAATCGAGAAAAATTACCAAAATAAACTGTAAATTTTTCCAGAGTGGTGAGAAATTAGAAAAAACTGTTATGAATGAGAAAATATGGAGAGGACAAAAAGGGATTAGGTTATGGAAAGGCTAGAACAAAAACTAAATATAATGCACAACCATTTGGAAAATCTGTTGCATCCAGTAGTAACACCAAACCTATCCCAGCTCATTACAAAAATGAGGAGTCAGTTTATGAACTAAACAAAAGAAGTATACAATCGTCACCACTTGAGATAGTTGACAGGATGAAGGATCAGTTAAGTCATGTGGACAAATCAGATAAGAAGAACAAATCTACGACAAGTAAAACTCCTGTCACAAAGTGGGTGATTAAGGAAAAGATAAATTGCCTTATTACTCAATCAGATCATTTATCAGGTAATGTGGCTAAATGGTACCTAGACAATGGGTGCTCAAGACATGTCATAGGTGACAAATCTCTTCTTTCAAACTATAAGGATCTTCACAAAGGGATAGTCACCTATGGAGATGGAACCACTGCTGAAGTAATTGGACAGGGAATTATAGAAGGAATTAATCTGTTTAAGGATGAGAATACTTTTTGCATAAAAGGATTGACACATAACCTACTAAGCATCTCTCAAATCTGTGATAATGGACATGTGGTAAATTTTAACAAAGAAGAATGCGAGATTCTAAATTAATCAGGAAAATCAATTATGAAGGGTCTTCGCACAAATAACCACTACTACATTATTATAGGAAAAGGAATGAGTGATATTGAGAAACACTGAGAGTGAAGAAATTGGTCCAGGTTATGCATCAAAATCTGGATATTTATTGAAATGATGCAATTTTGCTGAGCTTTTAAAGAAACAATCTGAGGCATCTCACCTCATTTTTTTTGCACATAAATATCCAAATGTTTATACTTTTTAATGTACAGAAGATATACGAAATTTTGTTGATACTCTCTGCTAGGAACTTCAATAAGATATTATTCTGTATATGAACAATCGTTAGATTGAAGAAAAACTTGAAAAGATCCACCTTCGATATGAGTGTCGATTGGCCACTTGAGAATGTCGATCACATCGACTGATAATCGATAGAATCGACGATTCTCTTGGTAGTTGAAACGTCGGGATGGTTGTTCTTCCCTAGAGCTTGAAATTAAAAATCAAAATTTGGAATTAGAGAATATGATCAAAGGGATAGATTGTAGTTGCGTGGTGAGAATCAGAAGATCAAAAGGAGAGCCGCATCTGGTGCTCTCAGACCTGGACATTTCATCTCCCCAAGATAGAAAAAGAGAAAGGATTGTTCCATCCACAGCGTGCATCAATTGAAAAGAAGAAAGGTAAGCATGATGCAACCACCTCTTCTCCCTTATTCAACTTAAACCTTGTGGCGGGGCGAATGGTTCATAAAAAGAGCATTGAACCCTTAAGAATCATCGATCTTCTAAAATAGATTGGATGAGAAAATATTATGAATCTTGGTGGAACGTTTTAACATAATTTGATACATCAACTTATTAGCTTAATCTCAATGTTGATAATAATCCTCCAATCATCTCAGTTGTGGTCATCAATCGAGTTGAATATATCACGCCCAAACTGATAAGTAGGCTAGTTGACATCGGATTTACTGGAATATCTGTAACTGATCGCAACATGAATGGTCTCGGTGTATGGGGGGAAGTTACTCATGCTTTGTGCAATGGTGCCACAATTCCCAGGAATGCTAAAAATATTCTCCACATCAAGTACCTTGATCCTACCTATAGGATTCTTCACAACATTTTCAGCACTAATGTCTATCCCTGTGAAATCTCCGGCAAGAAACTCTCACCATACATTCTTAACATTCTGTATGACATTCATCTGAGAATTCCAATATGTGTACCCACTCTGATTGTACAACAGCTGATCCGTGTACTTACAGAAGCATCCATCACTACACTACCATATGCATGTCTTCTATCTAAGCTTTCACGTCAATTCGGACTACCACCAACTTATGATCTTCCTCATCCTTGTGCGTGGTTCAACCTTGAAGACATACATAAACTAAACATCGTTGAAAATGTGTTTTGTGGTGGAAGAACTAGTTCAATTCCTGGCAGTAGCAGATTGGTGCAAAATTCTGACTCTGATATCCCTGTGCGAGACAACAAACAAGATCTTCTGAATGAACAAGCTCACATTTTAGAGAAACTAAATGATTGCAAAGCCTATCTTTCTGAAGTTCAACAACAACTGATGATCCTGCAACGCGGAACTAAACGAGTTCTGAAACATCTACCTGCTCCATAAGCGTGCTTAGGATACACATCCATCACATCCCTGAAGTCCTTTTGAAATTCTCCGGGCCTAAATATCTTTTTGAATGCCTGTAATCACATTTATGGGTGTGATGAATTACAGACTTGCCAAGATTATTTCTTTTTGGTTTGAATATACCTCGTACGGATTGCTTGTGATAGATTCTTATTGACTATTTTACTCTGTCTTATCTCAATGCATCCATAGTTTTTCATGGCATGTGCTGTTTTTACTTATATATTTTTACTGGCATCTTGGTTTATCCAGTGAATTATTGCAATACATAAGATTTTAAATGACTATCTTATTTGCTATTGCTCTCGTAATGTTCTATCATTGATGCATGATTCACACTAGTTTACTTCAAATGCATCTCTATATGGTTATCCCATATGTTTCAATCTTCAGTCAATATCACGTTTTATGCCTTTGTCAATGACTGACAAAAAGGGAGAGAACAATTCAAACACCACGAGTGAAAAATTGCATATCTATGTTGCAGGTGTTAGGGGGAGCAGCTGCAACAAGAAAGGGGGAGTTTTTGAATTAAGGGAGAGAATTTATTGGGTGTGTACATGGGTGATTAGAATTTATAAAATTATGTTAATACAAGTACACACAATTTAGGATGTATCTGTCTAGATATTTTCCTAGGGTGTTATGCGTATTTTGTCACGTAATTGACAAAGGGGGAGATTGAAAGTGCACCTACTAAGTGCCCTAGTTTGTCAATTACGTTGTAAGTTGAGTCAGTCGGATAACAGCGCTTGACAGGAAGATCAAGTCAAGATCTGCCTCAACTGGATGTGTGGAAGCTCACCATAGGTAAATCATAGCCTCACATCCCATATCCCAAAACACCAGGTGATTAAAACCCTTAAAAAGAACTAGAACATCTTAGGATTTTTGTGTAAGAAAACTTTTTATCAAATAGAAAAATCTTTAAGTTTTTCTTACACTGTCGATTATATCGATTCCCCTTTCGATATGATCAACCAGCTCTGTCGATGTCTTTGGCATCTCAATCGATACAATTGAGTGAGGACAAAAAGCGTCAAGCAATCAAACAATCATCTGAACAATTTATCAATATATCAACTTGTGAGTCGATATCATCGATATTTGAATATTGATCATATCGAATATCGATCATATCTGAAGTGGATCGATAATATCGACAGACTGTTTTTCGATGCCCCTATTTTTCTAAAGAAAACTAACATAAGCTTCGATATATAGATGACTGTCAAATTCAATCTGAACTCAAAAATTGATCATATCAGAAATCAATCGATCATATCGGAAGTCAGTCGATCATATCGATTATGGGCGCATGTTTTCTCCAGCATAAATTTTAGATTATTTTTAATGTTGATCGGGGTTCCAGTCGATAAATCGATATTCATATATCGATCATATCGAGACCTTGTCGATTGAATCAAAATTGGACACAAACTGTCTAGCAAGCTTATAGGTAAATCTATACGATTTATTGATCCCATTGACATGGTCTCCGATATCATCGATAGACAAATTCTGATGACATCGACTGTTCTCCAATCATATCTGTAGAACCTGAAATTTTTCAAGGCTTCTCTTTTTTTTTCACTTGTCGATAGATCGATCCATCTCTCGATAGAATCGAAGTTCGAAATCCGATAATATCGATGTGTGCATCGATCCCATCGACCAGTTGGCGAAAGGTTTCCAAAAGCGAAATGATATTTGAGTTTGTATCATCGAGTGGTATATCGATTTAATCGAGAGTATACGCTCGATCATATCAATGATTGCTCGATGATATCGAACTCTGTCATAAATATGACCGTTTATATCCGTTGAAACCTTTTGCCTATAAATAGAGAGATTAGTCTTTATTGTTGTGAGAGAAAGTATAGAGTGTTTTTGAGTGTTTTAAACTTCATATCATTTATCCTAAGCCCTTTCTCTCAGGAAGTTCATCCTCCAATCCACCCTCATCATTGATATTTCATAGAGTGGATTGGGGAATGAACTTTCGCATTCAAGGATCCTCCAGCTACTACTTTAATGATAAATCAATAAGCTGGGATGCCTTGAATGCATAGATGATTAGAACCACTCTATCTTCCTTATAAGAAAATTTTCAGAGAGTGGAACTCCATCATAACCTTGACCCAACCTAAACCTAGCATAGGTACATCTTTATGTTGCAGATCAAGGAAGCTGAAGATTCTTCATCAACAAGAAGGAGATCTTCATCGCTAAGCTAAAAGAGACTCATCAACTTATCTGTAAGTACTTAGAGTCCAGAGGACATTTATGATCATTTCTTTTTAGGATTGGGTCATAAGTGTTGCTCACCATTTGAAGTCCTTAAAGGAGGCCTCTGACGGGAGTGTACGTGCTTGGGTGCGTTGTGTGGACCCTTGCTCTGTGTGAGCATAAACATCTGGTTAGGAGTTCATCAGCAAAACTCCAGGGTTTGAGGTGAATCGAATAGAAACCTTTGTAAAGGTTGAAGGTGAACCTGATTTAAAACTTTAAGTTTGAGGTGAACCATGAAAAACCTCCTTAGTGAAATCCGGTCACTCAAGGGTTGAGTGTGGAAGCCGGTAGTGGAGTAGACAAGTAGTCGAACCATTATAAAACGACTGTGTTTGAGATTGATATTGTCTTTAATTTATGTGATTACTTTATATGCCTTTATATATGATTATCTGAAATCACATCTTGTGCACACACAGTCATATCCATCACAATATGATTCATAAAACTTTTTTTTTTTATTACAAGTAATTTGTGATTGGATCCTCTATCAGGCTTGGAAGCCAATAGAGTTAATTTTTTGAGTAATCCTAATCTGTACTCTGTGATAGGATTAGTGTGATAGGATTGAAATATAACTTATAAAACTTTAAAAAGTCCTATTCACCCTCCTCTAGGACATATTGGCATATTCCTACTTCAACTCAAGTGGTCTTCACCGCTATTTCAAGATAGTCTAAATTTTTTCTGCACCTAAATATAAATCTTGTGTAGGAAGTTGATGCAATCGAAGATGGTTCGATAATATCAAAATTCAAATTTTGATAACATCAAATGCCCTTCATTGGCATCGACAAGTTCGAAATTCTGCTCATTTTTTTAACGTTGGGATCTTGCCTCTATAAATACACAAGTGTTGTTTGGGTTAAAATGAGCACGAATCCAAGAGAGTTTGAGCCTGTTATTCCAAGGTCTATCTACCCTCATACTCACTCTCTCCTTCTCATTAGACTTCATCATTCAATCCCTCACTTGGGCATCAACTCATATCATTTATGCTTGGAATGAATTATGAACTTTAGTATTCATGAAGTTTTCAACTAATCATACTATCTTTGGAACTTCTGAATTCCTAGCTCATGATAACCTTCTCTATTGGTTTAAACTCCATCATTTAAATATAGAAGATAAAAACCCTAAACCTTATAACCTCAGAGACTTCGTGAAAGCATCATCAATAGGTTGCGGCTCAAGGGAGTAGAAGATTCTTCGTCATCATCGAAGATCTTCATTGTGCAAGAACGGGACTCAGCAACTTACTTTATAAGTACTTAGAGTCTAAAAGTGTCTGAAGCTCTCTCCTTGTGTAGGATTGAGATTCAGAGTTTGAGTGATAAACTCGTCAAGTCCTAGTTGTAGGCCTCTGACGGGAGAATACGTTCATGTCCTTGTGTAGGATTGAGATTCAGAGTTTGAGTGATAAACTCGCCAAGTCCTAGTTGTAGGCCTCTGACGGGAGAATACGTTCATGTCCTTGTGTAGGACAGTTAGCCTTGTGTAGGCTTGGGTTATCTTGTTTAAGCTCCTTGTGTTGTGTCTTTAGATAGGACGTGTTGTCTTATGTAGGCATCTAGGAACCTTGTGTAGGTGTCCTAGTTTAACCTTGTGTAGGTTGTGAAGGTTCATGGTTAACCTGATTTAAAACCATTGGATAGTAAAATCTGGTACACTCTAGGATAGAGTGCGTCCGCCGGGAGTGGAGTAGGTAAGTAGCCGAACCACTATATATGATTGTGTTTGGGATTATTTTGAGCACATTTATCTAATTATACTTATATTCATCATATGTTCACAATAATGCATGATTTACTTAATGTATAAGTATTGATAGAAATCACTTCCCACACAGAATATACACTATCCTTATAGGCTTTATTGTTTACATATGTATCTTTTGTAAGCTTATGTGAATTGGTCCCTCTATTGGCTTAGAAGTCATAGAGTTACTTTGCCTTACTTCTTTTATTTTAAAAGTTTGGCATAGGTTGTTATTAAAAGATAACAAATTTTGAAAAAGTCCTATTCACCCTCCTCTAGGACACTTACTCATACTTCATACTTCAGTACTAGCGGTTATTCCGCAATTTCAATTCTTATAAAAGCGGGTTCCTCTTGAAGGGTTTAACAACTTAGAGGGAGATCCTTAATCTGAAGTTAGAATAATGACTAACAGAGAGGGAGAAGTGTTAATAAACACTGAGGAGATGAGTGAGTAGGAAGTTGATGCAATCGAAGATGGTTCAATAATATCAAAAATTAAATTTCGATAACATCGAACACCCTTTGATGACATCGACAAGTTCAAAATTCTGCCCATTTTTTGACCGTTGGGATCTTACCTTTATAAACATACAAGTGTTGTTCTGGTTAAAATGAGCTAGAATCCAAGGGAGTTTGAGCCTGTTATTCCAAGATCTATCTATCCTCATACTCACTTTCTCCTTTCCATTATAGTTCATCATTTAATCCCTTTCTTGAGCATCAACTCATATCATTCATGCTTGGATTAAACTATGAACTCTAACATTCATGAAGTTTTCAACTAATCATAATATCTTTGGAACTTTTGAGTGCTTGGCTCATGGGAACCATCTCTATTTATTTAAACTCCATCATTTAAATAGAGAAGATAAAAAAAAAGCCTAAACCTCATAACCTCAGAGACTTTGCAAAAGCATCATCAGCAGGTTGCGGTTTAAGGGAGAAGAAGATTCTTCGTCATCATTGAAGATCTTCACTGTGAGAGAACAAGAATCACCAACTTACTAAGTACTTAGAGTCTAAAAGTGTCTGAAGCTCTCTCCTTGTGTAGGATTAAGATTTAGAGTTTGAGTGTCAAACTAACCAAGTCCTAGTTGTAGGACTCCGATGGGAGAATACGTTTGTGTCCTTGTGTAGGACAGTTAGCCTTGTGTAGGTTGAGTCTTATGTAGGCTCGTTTCGCCTTGTGTAGGCTTGTGTTGTCTTGTGTAAGCTCCCTGTGTCATGTCCTTAGGTAGAATGTATTGCCTTGTGTAGGCATCTAGGAACCTTATATTTGTGTCCTAGTTTAATCTTGTATAGGTTGTGAAGGTTCATGGTTAACCTGATTTAAAACCATTGGATGGTGAAATCCGGTACACTCTAGGAGAGAGTGCATCTGGTGGAAGTGGAGTAGGCAAGTAGCCGAACCACTATATATGATTGTGTTTAAGATTGTTTTGAATACAGTTATCTAATTATGCTTATATTCATCATATGTTCATAATGATGCATGATTTAGTTAATGTATAAGTATTGATAGAAATCACATTCCACACACAATATACACTATCCTTATAACCTTTACTATTTACATATGTATCTTTTGTAAGCCTATGTGAATTGGACCCTCTATTGGCTTGGAAGCCATAAAGTTACTTTGCTTTACTTCTTTTATTTTAAAAGTTAGGCATAGGTTGTTATTAAAAGATAAAAAATTTTGAAAAAGTCCTATTCACCCCCCTCTAAGACACTTAATTATACTTCATACTTCAGTTCCAGCGATTATACCGTAATTTTTAATAGTTTTCTTCTATAATCAACCAACATTATCCTAGTTATAAAATTTTCTTGGCCATCATATGTGCATTCATGAGTCGAATGTAGATTCCATTATGGACCTCTAACATAATTTTTGTAGTTTTTGTCTCGTCAACACATCACAACAAGACCTAGTTAAAGGACCATTTGTATTGGACACCTCTATTAATGATGAATTGTGAGGTTAACCATTATATTGTGCGATGATCAGTGGAAGTTGCATCTTCAAGATACTTTTAATCCTCCAGATACTTCTTGATATCTGCATATCAGGGGCATCCATCAGGTTGCATCTCAACTTCCTCAATCTGTAAGAAGAACGCAAGTTCTTCCTGTAGCTCAACCATGAACTCTCACTAGCTAGGTCTGTTAAGGATTTCTTGCATAGATGCAAGGGTCGTCAAGGCATTAACAAACTGGTTCTTAGTGTGTGACATGTATATGAAGGTGAATTGTTCAAATTCATCGACAATATTTTTGAGGTAGATGTGATAGGGCATGGGTTTCTCGTCATTTTTCTTCCAGTCATCATTCGTTTAGTTGATGATAAGTTAGGAGTGTTGAAAGCTCTTAACTTTTTTATGCCTAAGATAATGGCCTCTCTTAGGCCGACGATACATGTCTTATTCGGCTATATTTTTTGTGCATTCGAATGCTAGCCTCATAGAGATAGGAACTGGAACATCATTTGGGAAGTAGAGGATGCCCCACCCCAATGCCTTTTACATTGGCCATGTTGTTTAAGTACAATGTCCACTTTTCTATTTCTAGTCTTTCTTCTCATTCAAGGAATAAGATATACTCATTGGGGAAATAAGTTTTTAGGGGTTGGTAGTCAAGTAGAGAGTGGGCTCCAAGATGATCGGGCAAAACCTACCCCTTTATGGCTTTTTGAGTGGCATATATGATGTCGAACTCAGAGAGTAGTAGTTGTCACTTCACCATTTGAAAGCTTTCATCTTTTTTTATGCCCAAGATGATGGCCTCTTAAGCCAACAATACATGCCTCATATTCGGCTACATTGTTTGTGCATTCAAATGCTAGTCTCCTAGAGATAGGAATTGGAACATCATTTTGGAAGTAGAGGATGCCCCAACCCCAACGCCTTTTACATTGACTGTGTTGTTGAAGTACAATGTCCACTCATTTATTTCTAGTCTTTCGTCTCCTTCGAGGAATAAGATGTCCTCATCGGGAAAATAAGTTTTTAGGGGTTAGTAGTCGGGTAGAGAGTGGGCTCCAAGATGATAGAGCAAAACCTACCCCTTTATGGATTTTTAAGTGATATATGTGATGTTGAACTCAAAGAGTACTAGTTGTTACTTCACCATTTGGCCAGTTTATGCTAGCTTCTCAAACAGGTACTTGAGGGATCCAGTCATGCGAGTAGGTGCATTGGATAAGCGACCATGTATTGATGTAGATGTTATGTGGCCCATATGAGAGCGAGGCATGTTTTTATGATGAGCAAGTATTTGGACCTGTAGTATGTAAATCGATGGATGACATAGTATATAAATATCTTATTTTTTCCTTCCCATGTCATCATGCTGGCCAAGGACGCACCGATAACATCTGCAACTACTAAGATGTGGAGTAACAGAGGCCATCTAGGTATTGGTGGGATTAGGACTAGTGGGTTCGACAGGTATTTCTGGATTCAGTCAAAGGCCTCTTGATAATCCTTATTCTATTCTTTCGGTGCATTTTTTCGGAGCAATTTGAATATGGGCTCACATGTGGGCATGAGCTGGGCGATGAAACGGTTGATGTGTTGAATCTTGCCCAAGAAGCCATGAATTTCTTTTTCTATTTTGGGCGGCGGCATTTCGATGATGGCTCTTGTCTTTGATTCGTTGACTCGAATGTCCTCCTCGCTGACAATGAAATGAGCAATTTTCCCACGATTGCAGTAAAGACACATTTTTATGGGTCGAGGTGAATTTGGAACTTTTTCAATTAGTCAAAAAGCTTTTCAAGGTCTTTGAAATGCCCCTCAACACTTCAGGACTTGATGATCATGTCATCATAATAAACTTTGAATTCCTTATTTATCATGTCGTGGAACAACACTATCATGGCTCGCTGGTATGTGGCTCCAACATTCTTCAATTTGAAGGGCATGACTTGGTAGCAGAAAGTTCCCCATGACGTAATGAATGGCATTTTTTTTTAAGGTCCTCAACAACCATTTTGACTTGGTTGTAGTTAAAGAAGACGTCAATGAAGTAGAAGATCTTATGTCTTTCGTGTTGTTGACTAGAGTATTGATGTGGGGTAGAGGGAAGTCATCCTTTGGGTTGGATTTGTTGTGATCATGAAATTTTATGCACATCTAGACCTTACCATGAACCAGGATGATGTTGGTGAGCCATTCCAGATAGGTGGACACTACAAGGAAGCCTATGTTGTGTAACTTGATGACTTCTTACCTTATCTTCAAAATCCATTCCGGTTGCATTCTTCGTAGTTACTGCTTGACTGACTTGATTTTTGGCTTTGGAAACAAGTGGTGCACTTTGAGTTCTTTGTTGATCCTAGACATATTGTCGGAGAGACTCAAATGGGTACAGGTTGGAATTGATTGATTGTAACGCCATGAAAATCGGGGGTCGAGCAAGAGCCCAACTCCCGAGTTTCAACACATCACTTATGCAACATATATAATAATGATTAAATGTTGTCTGTATTAGTGCCTTAAACATGAGTGAGATTATACCAAAACAACATATCATACTCCAAATATAGTTAAATTTCGCAAGCAGAAGTCTGTGATAGATATATAAAATACATAGACGTGTTTCCCTACTTCTAGAGTATGATGACATTACTGAGCTAAATAAATAAATATTTGTTCCAAAAATACAAAATGATAAAATGTGAATGTCCAACTAATCATATATCCCTGCAATCTTATCGATCAGAGTGGCCTACATAAACCCGCCTGATAACCGCATGTATGAGAACTCCACATCACCGTAGAAGTCTGGCTCGGCCTCATATGTCGCGCCAGAATTGTATCTAACATAGAATTTTATTGGTATTTAAAACACCATCCCAGAACGTGGGAGTGAGTGATCAACTCAATGAAACTATGAGGCAAAGGTTAACATGTTATCAATTCAATCAAGCAGTAATGATAAAGCAATACGACAATTAGGTCCTAAGTACTCTTATTAATGCAAGGATGGTATGTAATTATGATGCATGCCCTTGCCTACACTCCCTCTTGCGACACTATCTTACGATCGCAGCATGCACCTCTTCCTCTGTGCACTTTCTCGCCAAAGCACCATGCAATGTGATGCATTGTCATGTTAGCAAAGTTCTTAATTAGACATATTCATCCAGCAGGATTAGGAAGCTAAGACACCTCCCTTTATATCATAACCCAAACATTGAACCATCTAGGGTCGTCAATCCTAGTAGTCACATACGATAGGCAGTTCCATGTCTCTACAAAGAGGCTCGCCACCTCATTCAGGCCTGCTTTATACTCTAGTTTACTTTAGAAAGGATCGTCACCTCGACGTAGACCTAGTGTATACTCGTGGTCACTACGGGCTCGTCACCTGATCATCGGCCGACAGCTCGAATACAGTGTCCCATACCACCGTATTCAGCTCACGAGTCTAGGTTACTCACTGGACACTACGGGGAGGCTCGTCACCCCAGCGTAGGTCGACAACACGACCATGGTGTCCCATACCACCATGCCTGACTTATGAGTCTTAGCAGATCGAGGTACCAAGGTTAAATAGGCTTTGCACTGGTAAGTTGGTAGCTTAGATTCAAACAGTAGTGTCTATACATGGTGAACATACATTAAGCCAATTGAGTTGCTTGACAAGCTCGATTGGTACGAGCGTACGTCGAGTTGATCGACATAGAGCAGTTAAGCACTCCACGTGGCCTAACCACTATCGACTAGTAGCGTACGATTCGGATTCCTCGAACCTATCTGCTGCGGCATAACGACCTCAGCCACTAACTTAGAAATCATTACCGATCACCTGGACTACGTCGTAGCCCCAAACATACTCCAAGAAATTGTATATGCATGTAGTAGCCAAAGACAGCATGTGACAACTAAAATCAAATATAAATCTTACTTAAGCAATTCGACAAAACACATACTACACATGTTACCGTACATAAGCATTTCATCCTTAACTCACATGGTAGTAAGATAGATTATATAAAGGATACTATAACCATAGTTAAGGAAATTGAGAATCATATCGTAACACTCTCATTACATGCATTTAAACAAGCATTTTCACATTCAGGCATTTTATCAAACACTTAGGTTACAAATATCATATACATGCAATAAAGTAGTTATAACAGGTATTATAGCAAATTCCTTTACAAAGGGTTCACCATATATACAACAATCATGTATTCTTAGTCAATGAACATGCGAGCATAAAATATAATTCCATACTCATTCAATCATTTCAAGAAACACGTGGAATGCATTAAAATTAACATAGTCTACATATATATATATATATATATATATATATATATATATATATATATATATATATATATACAGTATATGAAAAACGTCATATCTACGCACATGTGACAACAATCAAGTTAGTCATAAATTATTACAGATATTAAAAGCCTTGAAAATATAACCTATACATTTATAGTCCGCACCTTTCGCCGGTAGACTTGTAACGAACGTAGTTTAAACCCTAAGTCTTTGTCTACGGCACAACGACAACCTATAACCTGAAATAGGTTAGCTATTTCACCATTTACTCTATTTGAATATTTAAAATAGATTAGCGTTAGGATTTTTTACCCAAGAACGGAGTCGAAATCGCCGGGATAGTGATACAGACAAACTGATTCGGCACGTGGAGTGATGAGATTGAATCCCAGGAACTCTCCCACTTTCTCTCTCTTTCCTTCTCTCTTTCTCTCTCTCTCCTAGGATTGTAAATTCATATGTGAAGGGAGAGAGAGGGTTTAAGGCCCTTATATAGACTCAAAACTGATGGGAATGGCCCCACGACCATGGTATACTTGGGTTATAGCCAAAGATTGGCCGTTTCGATCTAATGGAGCTGATCTAGAGGCCCCTTTTTTACATCCAGTTAGACTTAAGCTTCCTAACATTGGATCTAGGTCAGGCTAAGATCTTGGCCCGATCGGATCGGTAGATCAGCCGTGGAGGACCCGTTTCAGTTCAATGGTCACCGATACTCGATCAGAGTCACAAGTACACTGACCAATGTTGGAAATTTTCCCTGATTCAAGGGTTTAATTGGGTTAAATTCTGATGGTTTGAATCCATGGATTTAGCCTGCAAGCGAATGACTTAATTCACTTAAGTTTCAGTTTATTTCCTAAAGATATTTACATTTCACACACACTTCACTCCAGGCTCAAGTTATGTGTTTTTGGGTACTATTAGGACTTGATTTTCGAGATGGTTGTCAACTCCAGTAAGGCGTTCATAATCATATAGTTTCGTGGTAATCAAACTTTCGACATGCACTCTAGGTCTAATATGGAGTTTCAGTGTGCTCCTGAGAATAACTGGGTTTTGAGATGGATCTTAAGTTTTTAGGTAATATAGCGTTAATGATTCTGCTAGTTTTGGGCCTTGAGTTCGTATTCAAAGTGGTTAATGCTAATTTCACAGGTACTCTAGTTTAACACTTAGTTAATTCTCGTCTAGTTTCTAAAGGATTTAGTCCTTGATGATTTCTACCTGAGGTGGTACTCGGGTCTTTGTATGAATTTTTCTGAGACGTTACAATCTACCCCCCTTAAAGAAAAATTTCATCCTCAAAATTAGTACCTTTTCATACTCCTCGAGAATCTGAGGGTAGTTCTTTCAAACCTCGGCTTCTGTTCCCCAAGTAGCCTCTTCCTCAGTGTGATGTGTCCTCGGAACCTTCACAAGCAGAATCACCTTACTGCGCAACACTTGCTCCTTCCTATCTAGAATACGCGTCGGTCGCAGTATATAAGTAGCATCTTTACTCAACTGTACTTTCTTCCATCTGATAATATGGGAAGGGTCAGGAACGTATTTCTTCAACATTGATACATGAAATAAGTTGTACACACCTACGAGTGGTGTGGATAAAGCCAGGATCCAGTATCTGGAATGGGCTAATAAATCTCGATGTGAGTTTTCCCTTCTTACCAAACTGAAGAACTCTCTTCATTGGGAAAACTTTTAGGAATACGTGGTCCCCGACCTCGAACTCTGGCGGTCGTCGTCTTGTATCGGCGTAACTCTTCTGTTTACTCTGTGCTTCCAGAAGCCGACGCCTGATAATGTCGATCTTCTCTGAAGTCGCCTAAACTAACTCTGGGCCAATTAGGCTCTTCTAGCTAACCTCTGCCTAGCAATGTAGTGCTCGACAAGGACGTCCATACAAGGCCTCATATGGTGTCATGGCAATACTCACCTGAAAACTGTTGTTATACGCGAACTCTGCATAAGGAAGACAGTCGTCCCAACTGTCTTTGAAATCCAGCATACAAGCTCGCAGCATATCTTCCAACACCTGATTCACCAGCTCCATCTGCCCATTAATCTGTGAGTGGAATGCAATAATAAACTTCAGTTTCACACCCATTACTTTCTGGATATGATTCCAGAAGATAGATGTGAATCGCGTATCTCGGTTCAACACGACCTCCATATGAACTCCATGCAGACGTACAATCTCCTTGATGTACAACTTGGCCAACTTGTCTGCTGAGTTCAAAACTCTGATAGGAAGAAAATGAGCCGATTTCATCAATCGGTCCACAATCACCCGTATGGAGTCATGTCCCTTCCTCATCTTTGGCAGCCCTAAGATAAAATCCATAGAGATGAAGTCCCATTTCCATTCAGCTATGGGCATGGGCTGAAGTAGTCCAGGAGGTCGGTGATATTTTGCCTTGACCTACTGACACGTGAGACAACGGGACACATACTCTGCTATGTGGGCCTTCATGTTGTCCCACCAGTACAACCTCTTCATGTCTCGATACATCTTCGTACTACCAGGATGCATCACCATCTTTGAATTATGCGCAGCCTCTAGAACTTCCTGTCTCAAGTCGTGAAGGTTCGGGATGCATAAGCGGCCACATTAACATAACCCACCATCCGTACTAACTCTCCATTCCGAGTCTTCACTGTTGCTCACTTGTTCTCTCATCTCAACCAATCGATCATCGTCTTTCTGAGCTGTGATGATCCTATCATCAATAAGTGGCATCACATGAATGTGTGCGACACTCTCAAATGGTTCCTCCACCATGAGCTTCTACTCAAAACCATGCACAAACTCCACCATATTCTGCTCCTCAATCATCAGCGGTGCCGCAAATGCTATCTCCTTCTTACGGCTCAAACCGCCTGCCACAAGGTTGGCCTTGCCAGGATGGTAGGAGACCTTGAAATTGAAGTCCTTCAAGGTTTCCATCTATCGTTATTTTCTCATATTCAGGTCCCTCTGCATGAATATGTACCTGAGGCTCTTGTGGTCGCAAAAGAGCTCGAACTCCTCTCCATAGAGGTAATGTCTCCAAAGCTTCAATGCAAAGATGACGGCCGCTAACTCTAGGTCCTGCGTAGGGTAGTTTTCCTAGTGTTTCCTTAGCTGTCGCGATATATAGGCAATAACCTTGTCCTTCTGCATCAAAACAATACCTAAACCAACGCGTGATGTGTAAGCCCCATATTCTAGCCCCTACCGTTCCGTATATCTCCGCGGTCCTCCCGGTCGAATTCTGGCGACCCACGACCTGTAGATTTTATTTGCGCTCGACCCTGAGTCACACCCTATATACCTAAGTCGGTTCGACCCAAGACCTATGCCATTGCGATCATGTTGTCGCTTCGATTTCGATGCCACATCTCGTGCATCAATCCGATGTCTAGATCCAAAGATATGACCCGTACACGATCATAGCGGCGGACCACACGTTGTGGGCCATGATGTACACGTTTCTCCATAATCATAATGAGGATGATGTCATCTTTGGGATGACATCACCCTATTCTACAACCTAACCTACCCCCTACCTAGCCTACCCCATAAATGCTTTTCTTTTTTTTTCAAAACTCATTATTACAAGCCATTACAACCCATCCTTTCACCTTCTCTCTCATCTCTCTTTCTCTCTCTCTTCTTCTTCTTCACTTCCATTACTAGCCATGGACGTCCCAAGCAAGCTCCATTTTCAGCCCTCTTACCTTTAAATCCCTCCTAATCTAACCCTTAGAAGCCCATCTCCACCATTGGAAGGGGTCCTAGAAGGCTTATGAACCCATGGGTAGAAGATGAAGGAGAAGATCATTGTGGGTGCATCTCTCTCTCTCTCTCTCTCTCTCTCTCTCTCTCTCTCTCTCTCTCTCTCTCTCTCTCTCTCTTTATATATTTTTGTGTGATGTGTGGCTCAATTGGATGGACCCCACCTTGATGTATGCCTTATCCAAACCGTCCAAGTCATGTGAACCCTACCTTATGAATGATGAGAACACACAAATATTAAACCCATCAAGTAGACCTTGTTCATGTGGGACTCATCTTTTATTAAGGTGGGCCACGTTCATATGGGACCCACTGTGATGCTGTGTTTACCCATGCCGTCCAGCGTCACTGGATGCTGGAAGCAGGCTAACAGGGAGTGTGTGTACAGGCATGGGCCGTGTACTGACAAAAAAAAAAGAAAAAAGAAAAAGGGGTTGCTTTGGGGTGGACCATGCATGCAGGCCCCACTTTGATGTATGTATACAATCCACGCCGTCCATTCCATTTTCCGTATCATTTTAGGCGTTGAGCCGAAAAATGAGACCGATCCAATTTTCTGGCGGGCTATGGCATTAAGAATGCTAGTATTTTCCGTTAAAACCTTGGAAAATGATTGCTGTGGCCACAAGGAGCTTGGACCCGCCTGAAACTTGTTTTGGACCCCTAACTTTGTTGGATACATGCAATAGATAGGGTAGATCTGGTTAATGTGGGTCCCACCTAGGATTAAAAAAAATAATTATATTGGCATACCTTTGCTGCCATGACGTCCAGAGACGTCCAACGTTAAAAAGGAGGCCCCCATTGGCTCCAGTTATGGACCCTACCATGATGTATGTTCTACATCCATGTTGTTCATTTAATAGTTCTCCTTGAATGATGCGTTGGCTCCAAAAATCAGGCATAAAAAGTCCTCGGATGGCCTACACCATCACCATTCATGCAATGGTATGCCAAACCACATGGAATCAAATGTTGGGGTCAACATGCAGCTTAGACCCACCTAAAACTCTGTTTGGACCATTAAATTGGTGGGACACACACAATGAATGGGTTGGATTTTCCTAGGCGGACCCCACCTATCAAAAACCACCATATTATTGGTTTTTTTTTTAAAAATAAAGGAATGAAGGTGGGCAGCAATTGGCGCTGCCGTTGTAGGTGGGCAGGCGGACGGACTGGCTAGGGCTCACAGCCCCAGCTGTGGGCCCCACGTGATGTGTTTCTAACATCCATGCCATTCATTAGGTGGTCCCTTAGGGCAGTGGGCCTCCTTTTAAAAATCAGCCGTATACGGAACTCAGGTGGGCCATGCCATCTAAAATCATGTGAAGACATGCCTAAAACGTATAACATCACTTGGTGGGGCCCACCTGAAATTTGGATGTGGCTGATACTTGGTCAGAACCCTCAGCTAGGTGGGACTCACTCAATGGGCGGTCTGGATTTGTGGACCACATCACTATGGACCCCTTGACCGTGTGGCCTTATAAATAGGTTGGGTGGTAAATGAACATTACAGAGGGCCCCATGGCCCTGTGACCCTATCAACGGGTTGTATGGAAAATAAGCATCACCATGGGCCCCTGGCCCACGTAACCTTATGAACAGATTGGATGAAAATAAACATTGTGGTGGGCCCCTGGTCCACGTGCCCTCACCAATAGGTAGGTTGATAAATAAATATTACAGCGGACCCTAAGCGCATGTAACCTTATGTATAGGTTGGAAAATAAACATTATAGTGGGCCCCTTGGTCCATGTGACCATATCAATATATTGGCTGAAAAATAGACATTTTGGTGGGCCCCCTATTCATGTGACCTTATCAACAGATTGGATAGGAAAAAAAACATTATGGTGGGCCTCACATGAGGCTCACTTTGGTGAATATGGGCCCATGTATTTAGGCCCATCTTGAGGTATTTTTAGGCCCATTATTGAGGCCCGCTTGGATGCATATGGACCCGTGTATTTAGGCCCATCTTGACATGTATATAAGCCCAATGTTGTGGCCCACTTTGTTATATATGGCCAATGTGTGTAGGCCCATTTGATGTATTTGTGGCCCATTGTTAAGGCCCACTTTGGTATATATAAGGCTTATGTGATTAGGCCCATTTGATGCACATAAAGCTTATGTGATTGGGCTCATTTCAATACATTCTAAGGCCCATGGGTGATGGCCCATTGCAAAGTACCTAAGGCCCATTGGTGAGGATCATTGAAGTGGCCCACTTGATGAATATAAGGCCATGAGATACGGCCCATTTGATGTATTTGAAGTCCAATGGGATGTACCTAAGGCACATTATAATGTGTGATTCTGCAATGATTTATTTAATGATATTTAAGGCGAACCGAGCCTTGGGTGCAATGATGGTTTGACGTCCACATTGTAAGATTAATATTGGTCAAATGTCCGTATTGTCACTCTCCTTAGGGTCCATTGATAGGCCTAACTCTTTGTGTATGAGGCCCATGTGCAGGGCCCACCTGTGACGTATATTAGGCTCATGTGTAGGGCCCACCCATTAAGTATTGGGGCCCATGGATTGTGATGTATTTTCAGCCCAGATGGCAAGACCTGATGTTATGTATGAGAGACCTAAGGGATGTGGCCCATTACGATGTGTTCAGGGCCTATGGATATGATCCATTATACTGTACATGCAGCCCGTATATGGGGACCATTATAATGTTACATATGGCTTTATGTGAGGACTAATGTGGTACATATGAGGCTTAGGTGATAAGGTCCACTTTGATATACTTGTGGCCCATTAGTGCGGCCCATTGATGTGACTCACTTGATGTGTATGAGGCCTATTAGTACGACTCATTGATATAACTCACCTGTTGTATATGAGGGCCTTGATCGAGGCCCATCGCGATGTATTCGAGGCCCATGTGATGCGGCCCATAGTGATTTGTATGTAACCCTTGTATGAGGCCCATGATATTGTATACTAGACCCTTGTGTAAGTCCATGGGACCACTATATGTTTGACCCTATATAGGCCACTGCTTGGGAGCAATGTTGGTTAAATGGCCACATTGATAGGAAGTGATCGATAAATGTCCACATTATAACCTTTCCTTAGTCCTGGTTGGGTTCATTCTCATAATTCTCTAGTGGGTTAACCCAAACGAATGGGCCCCATGATATTATTTGGTCCATCATTGGTCGTCCATCTATGGACCCCGCCTTGCGTCGAGGCCGATTACCGATTTTGATTTGTCATGGCCGATTGCCGATTTCGATTGTCGGGGGCCCCATGTGATGTACATGTGATCCGTATTTGAGGCCCGATGTGATGTGTATCCAGCCCGTGTCAAAGACCCAATGTGATGTATATGAGGCCTACCTGATGAGGCCCATTGTGATGTATTTGGGGCCTATGGGCAAAGCCCATTGTGATGTATTTGAGGCCTATGGGAAAGTCCCATTGTGATGTATTTAAGGCCCATGGGCAAGGTCCATTGTGATGTATTCGTGGCCCATGGGCAAGGCCCATTGTGATGTATATTAGGCCCATGATGCATAGCCTATTTGATATATTCGAGACCCATGTGCAGGGCCCACATGTCATGCATTTGAGGCCCATGAGCAGGGCTCACCTATTGTGTATATATGACCCTTGAGTAATGCCTAATGTGTTGTATATTAGGCCTTTGTATGAGGTCGTGGTCCCATTATATGTTTAGATCTATGTGGGTCATTCCTTGGGGCAATGTTAGTTAAATGTCCACATTATCGAGGCCGATTGTTGATACCGACTATGAGTATGTGACAGCATAACATCATTATACATGTCCATACACATCATCTGCATATTTGTTATGAGATGTGATTGACCATTGCATATGTCATTGGGAAGGATGATATGAGACTCCCTGATAGGCAGAGGTTATCTCACATAAGTGCACGGCATGCGCAGGATTGATGCATGACTAGATTGTATGACTCATGCATCTTGCATTGTGTGTTATACGCCCTAGTGACATCAGAGTCGTAGCCTCCACAGGCATATCGTGGATGGCCAGACGGGACACCGAAAATGTTTGGTTCTAGTATACAGGCGCCATAGATGTCCCTGAGTGAAAATTCCTAAACCTTGGTGGCCAGGAGATGACTCCAACGTCGAGACTGAGTGGATATATGAGCGTACGAGGGCCGAATACCAGGAGGCCGCATCTCCCACTGTGTCATGGTTGTTGGAAAGGGGTGAGGCCTTACTCGCCCGAGGGTAGGAGGCAATACTAGGCTGAGTTTGACCAGCTCATGAATGGGTCCGCTATCGACGTGCTAGATAGGTATTGACAGACTATTGGCTGGGCGGATAGTGAGGTTTCTTACGCTCACTTGGACTGTGCTGTTAGGAGAGGGGTAGTGCCATTTGGAGTGTACTAAACCTCGGTGATGATCCCAGAGATGAACTGTACTGATATGTGGACTTATTAAGTAGGAGTTGCATGCTTATTCATTCATTCATTCACTATTCACTCGGGCTGGTGGTGCGCAACTAATTGTTATGTACCTTCGTTATGGCAAGGATTTCGGTTGGGGCGCGTGACTAACATGAGATCAGGAGTTTACCACAATGAGTTTGACTATCCAAATTTTGGTATGGGACTGGTTTGGATAGAAGTTCCTTGTGGTGGATCCCGTAGCCTGCGATACTATGTACTATCATCTCGACTTCACACTCCAGCATGGTCATTCCATTAGCACCACATATTGCATATTGCATTACATCCTCGGCATATAGCATTTTGGGTTGCTATGTTTCTGTATTCCTGTGACTTAGATGAGAGTGATGATATTTGTTAGCTCTTCCGAATCATATATTGTATTATATCCTTGTCATCCGATATTTGATTATTTATGACTCATCATTTGCATAGCTGTCCTATATTGCATATTCTGATATTGATTGACTCATGGACTTGTCCGTATTTCTGTTTACTCTGTTATCGTATGATTTATGATCTTGTCAGTATTTCAGTTTACTCTGATAATTTCTACTTATTCCGACATTGTATGATTTATGGATAACCAGTGTTTTCGATATTGTATGATTAAGGCACTGTATTGAATACTTGACACTTACCTTATGCACACACTTACACCACCCTCTAAGCTTTATATAAGCTTATGCACGATAGATGCGTGCAGGTAAAGTTAGGTTGTAGCAGCGTCGAGCTTGGAGCGTGCAGTGGTCTTCCAAAGCTTGATTTTGATATATGTATTTTCCTTTTAGTATTGTACTCAAATGATTATATTAGTGGATATGTGATGATGATGTTACCTTTGTGAATTGGGTAATCTTGTGGTTATGCTTATTACAAGTTAAATGTATAAAAGAAAATAAAAAATTCCTCCTTGTAGGATCCCAGGATTAGAATCTGGCATATGAATGCTAGGAGCCGAGAATGGGGTACTACGGAGGCTGTCGGCACTGGATTCGGTGATTGAGATTCCTGTGAATCCAATTTTCTGGTTTGGGGCGTGACATGATGAGTCAGTGTATATCGTATACTTGACCCCTTGCTCTAACAATACTAACACAGGGGCGGACGTCAACTTGTCCTTTAATTCCTGAAAAGATGCTTCTGCCTTCTCATTTCAGGCAAACTTAAGATCCTTCCAAGTTAGCCGAGACAACGGTCTGGCTATCTTGGAAAAATCTCTAAAGAATCGATGGTAGTAACCTTCCTGGCCAAAAAAACTCCTCACTTCAATAACCGAACCAGGCTGCTCCCAATCCTGAACTGCGGCTACCTTAGAAAGGTCCACAGCTATCCCTTCCTTGGACACCACATGTCCCAAGAACTTGACTTCTTCTTTCCAGAAGTCACACTTTTTTTACTATGTAAACAACGTGTTCTCCCTGAGAGTATTGAAGACTACTCGCAGGTGCTCCTTGTGTTCCTCCCGACTCTTGGAGTATATCAAAATGTCATCTATAAATACGATGACAAATCGGTATAATTACGGTTGAAACACCTGATTCATTAGGTCCATGAACACAGTCGGTGCATTTGTGAGTCCAAATGACATCACTAGGAACTCGTAGTGCCCAAAGCTGGTCTTGAAAGCTGTCTTCTGCATGTCCTCATATCTGACGCGAAAATGATGATACCCTGACTGTAAATTGATCTTCGAAAAATACTGTGCCCCTTTCAACTGATCGAATAGATCATCTATCCTGGGCAAAAGATACTTATTCTTCACCGTCGCTTGGTTCAACCTATGATAATCAATACACAATCGTAGCAACTCATCCTTCTTCTTCACGAACAACACAGGTGCTCCCTATGGAGACACACTCGGTCGTATGAAGCCGACATCCAACCGATCATCGATCTGTTTCCTCAGATCCTTCATCTCACATGGAGGCATGCGATAAGTCGGTAGTGAAATAGGTGTTGCACCAGGCACTAGGTCGATAGTAAAGTCGATCATACGCCACGGAGGTAGTCCCGGGATCTTCTTGAACACTTCCCAGAAGTCCTAGACCACAGGCGTATCCCCAAGTGTCAGACCGTCAACATCCTCTAGTAAGGAAGCATAACAACTAATGCGATAGGGCCAACTGACCTGCGCTGGGAATGTAAAGGTCGTGCCCTCAAGTCCCTGGTCTGTCACCACTCTAGCATTACAATCGATCTCTACCCTCATCTCCATGAGCCAATCCATACCGAGAATGATGTCATAGTGATGTAATGGGGCGACTAGCAGGTCAACAAACACTACCTTGCTCCCCAAGTTTATCGAACAACCCCTACACATCTTAGTAGAGTTTGAGAAAGTCCCAGGGACGGTAAGGAGTCTCACCCTAACCATAGGACTAGTTTCCAACCCCAGTCACTTGACTACTACACATGATATAGTAGAGATAGTGGACCCGGTGTCCACCAACAAGAAGACTAGTGTACCTTGAACATGCGTCGTGACTTCAAAAGCCAACGGTGCTGCAACTACGGTCTTGGATGCCTCAGCTGCAAGTGAGTGCATGCGAGCCTGCTGAGAACGGTTCGGCTACGGTACCATAGGTCGTTGAGGCGGCCTAAATTGAGGTGCAGGCGGGCAAAATGATGGATGTGTTGGTGATAACTGTAGAGGTGGAGCTGCAATCGTCTAAGGAAGCGGGCGGTTGATCCTCTGAGGTGGCGAGAAGTCGTTGTCCCATCTTGGTGAAACAATAGGTATTTGAATGGCCCGACCTCTTACAGTAAGTGCACCACAAGTCTGGTCACCGCACAGGGGCTGGTGGAGCCGCAAGCCTGGGATGCGAGTCTGCATGGGGCCTCTTGCCAAGGAATGACCTGCTCGGTAATGTAACATCCCAAAAATCGGGAGGTCGAGCAAAAACCCAACTCCCGAGTTCTAAAATATTATTTATGCAACATAGATATGTATGATTGAATGTTGTTTGTGATAATGTATTAAACATGAGTGAGATTAAGCTAAAACAGCATATCACGCTCCAGAGACGGTTAAATTTACAAGCGGAAGACTGTGATAGTATGTATAACATATATACACTGTTGTATATCTCCAGAGTGTGAAAATGTTACCAGGTTATATACATACATGTATACTCCAAAAGTAGACAAAACGAATATACATGAGTGCGCTAAAAATATAAAATGACAAGTGTCAAGGCATCTAATCAACCTCCCTATAATCCCGTCAATCAGAACACGCATAAAGGAGAGATCCTCCTCATCATCATTAAGTCTAGCTCTGCCTCGCAGGCCGCGCCATCATCTGCAATCACAATAGGGACTGGTGGGTGTCCGGAAACACCATCCCGTAACGTGGGAGTGAGTGATCAACTCAGTGGGATAAGAGAGCAGAGATTAGCATGTTATCAAATCAATCATGCGCTAATAGTAAAGCAGTAAATCAAACAATCCTAATACTGTTGTTAATGCAATATGACATGACGTGATGTATGCCCTCACCGACGATCTCCCTCATACGGCACCATCTTCGTCTGCGGCATGCATGCATCCCGCTCAGTGCTCCACACCTTCCAGGCACATGCAATGTAATGGTGATATGATTGCCGAGTTGTTATTAGTGCATTCAAACAGCAGGATTGGGAAACTAAGGTACTTCCCTTATATCAATCCCAATACAGATCCTGTCTAGGGTCGTCCCTTCTAGTAATGTCATACGATATATATTTTTTAGGTCGCTGCAAGGGCTGCCAGGGCTGTTGTACGCACTCGTTGCTCCGCTACCCCATCACCTTATCAATACAGGCCTACTGTACTCTACTGCTACGGAAGGGTCGTCGCCTCCCGTAGACTCAGAATATGCTCGCAGTCACTACAAAGGACTCATCGCCTGATCAGTGTAGGCCGACAACAAGAATATAGTGTCCCATACCACCATAATCTGCTCGCGAGACTAGGTGCTCACTGGTCACTACGGGGAGGTTTGTGGCCCCAGCATAGGCCGACAGCTCGACCACGGTGTCCCATACCACCATGCCCGGCTCATGAGTCTTCGTGGATCAAGGTACCATGGTTAACAGGGTTTACAGTGGTAAGTTTAGTACCCTAGGTTCAAGCAGTTATGACTCATGCAGGGTGAACATACAACGGCCAGTCGGGTTACTTGACGGGCTCGACTAGCACGATCGCATCTCAAGTCGAACGACATGAAGTGCGTAAAACACTTCGCGTGGCCTAACCACTGCCGCCAACTCCAAAACATAGCTCGCGTTCATCGACGCGTCGTTCGTGGCGAAGATAAACCAACCACGAATTCGCTCGGTTACCGACTGCCTGGACTAAGTATAGTCCCAAACAGTTATGGAATCACATCAGTAAATCATATGAGAGTATTGGAAATGAAATACAACCATGTGAGCATGTTAACACATGTTATAACATACAACTTAAACAAATCTTCAAGCACATGCATTTCATACGTATAATGAAATCATGCATATGGCTAACATGTAGGAAATCATTTACATCAGCATATTAATTAAGAAATCAATCTCAAACTAATCCATAACACCATTTAATTCAATACATACTAATACAAGCATTTATACAAACACTTACACTACACACTTAAGTCTACATATAGTATGTCGACCCGAAGTGCGCACTTAGGCGAATCTCTTCGCCAAACTAATTATGCACGTATTCCTAACATTCTAATGCGACAATAAACCATGTCAATCACATCAGCAAAACATGAATGAAAACAGTACTTCCTACAAATGACTAAAATGCCCTAAATCTCATATTCTTCGCCGGTTTACGAAACAGGAAACAGACAGCATGTTGTACATGTCAAACGGCGATGCCGTCGATAATCTACTATTAAACGACTTTGAAAGCGTTGGAAACAGTCAATCAAAGCGCTAAAATCCGCACCTTATCTCTGATAAACGTATCGTTTCGAACGGAGCGTATATGCTTCGTCTACGGCGAATAGAGAACCTGATTTACAAGTTCTATCAGCTTACATGCTATGGAACGGAAAGAATCCCAAATCAGTAACTTATTAGGGTTATTTCTTACCTAGAAACACGGAGAAATCACCGGCGAAGTGATCGGAGCGTGTTGCTAAAGCACGTGCAACAGGTTGTACAACGACAGGAAAATCCTCTCCTACTCTCTCTCACAAACTCTCACCTTTTCTCTCTCTCAATCTAGGGCTTTTTGCAATTTCGGATGGGAGAGAGGAATGAGGGTTTCAACCCCTTTTATAAGCCCAATCATGCCCGAAATAGGCTCGGGAACAATGTTTACTTGAGATATATCCAAATCGGGGTTGTTTCGGTCCAAAAGACCATTTCTGGTGGTCCCCTGGCCGAACGCCATCGGACTTAAGTTCACGCTCATCGGATGTTGCTCTCATCCCGTTTTCAGACCATCAGTGTTCATAGATCGCAAGTAGCGGTCCAATTTCAGTTCAGCAGTCACCGCACATATATCAGGGCTGCAAGTCTCATGATATTAAATAGAAATTTTTCCTGATCCGAGGGTGTAATTTGGTTGAATTCTGACGGTCAGAATGCTTAATACTGACACGTCAAGTCGTGTGCCAGATTTGAATTTCAAATTCCAAATCTGTCCCTACTCTCACTCTCTTCAGTCCAGGCTCAATGAAATAGCCTACGAATGTCGGTTGGACTTGATTTTCGAAATGATTGTCAAGTCCAGCTAGGCGGTTCTAACGGTCTAAGATAGTAGGTATCGGACTTTCGACGTGCGGTCTAGATCTAATACAAAGTTTCGAAGAGGTCCAGAGAACAAACCTGCTTAGAGTTTGATCCGAGGTTTTAGAGTATTATAGAGTCATTGGTTCTACTCGATTTGGGTCTTGTAGAACGTATTTAAAGTGATCAGGGACTGTTTCCCAGCTACTCTAGCGTTGCGCTAGCTAACTTATGCTTAGTTTCTAAAGAAATTAACCCTAAGTGATTTCTTTGGCTATGGAATTGGGTTCTAAGCGATTTCCCAGGTGTTTTAGTTGACCCATTGCCTAAGGACGTCTAATCCCAGGTTGGCAAAAATCTGGGGTGTTACAGGTAAATACGGTCACGGCCTAGGAACCATAGGCATGCGCGAATGGGATAATCTATCTCCATCCTGCTCTGCTCGCAGAGACATGCCCACTAGCTCATTTTAGGTAGATATGCTAGCGCAGCACATCTTCAAGCATAACTTGGGCCGCAAGCCCTCAGACAACCACCACATCCACATCGGCTGATCAGCTAATATCAACGGAGCATACCTAGCTAGCTCCATGAATCTATTCTCGTACTCAGCAACAGACATCCCTCCCTGACGAAGGCGAAGGAACTCACTCTCCTTCTCATTACGGTAAGTGAGAGGGAAATATTTTTTATGGAAGCGCATCTCGAAGGCTACCCATGACCACACATACCCTATGAAAATCGTTCGTAGGATGCTATCCCACCATAAGCTAGCCTCCTTCTCAAACATGTAGGTAACTAACTCCACTTGTTCTGTCTCAGTGTAGTACAGCGGCCTCAGCATCTTAGAGATGCGGTCGAGCCAATACTCGGCCTTCTCGGGTCTGTGAGTACCCATAAAAGTAGGAGGTCGAAAGCGCTAGAATCACTCAAATAGGCCGCTAGCTCTCATATTACCCGCAGGCTGTACAAAAGGTCCAGGTTGGACTACACCCATGCTCTTGTCAAAGACTCCTGCAATGGTGGTAAAAAACTGCTGCTACTGTATCAAGAGCATCATCTACTCCAACCTATCAGTATGAGGAGCGGCCTGAGGCATGTGAGGCATCGAGGTAGACGCATGATTCTACTCATGAACCAATGGTGTAACCGGTGTCCGCCCATTAGTGGGGCCAGTGGCCGACTGAGAATTCAACATAGTATCATGAGTCGGGCCCAAACTGGGGTCTGTCTAGCTATCGCTTAGGGGAGGTACCCCGTCAATCAAATCGTTAAGAGTGAGACGTGTCATACTCTGTGTGGCCTTAGGTGGCATTCCTTATATACAATATAGGATGCAACCCAGGTCAGATTCAGCATACTCACAAACTCAACTACATAGCATTCACACACAGCTCAAAGAAACTTCATTCATTTCATTTTCTAAAATTTTCACAATACATGAGATATAGTATTACAAGGATCATGACAAAAGATGCACGTGAGCTAATATAAGCAAGGTTTCAAACACTAAAACATACTAACCACTCTACCACACTACTATGCCTAGCAAGGCTATACATAGCAATAAGAAGAGAACAAGCAACAAGACAAAGCAAAAGATGACTACATATACGACTAGTCATCAAAATTCTGTGACGGTGGAGGTGCACCCTTATCCTGCACACAACATAGGATAGCCGTCAAAGCACAAGACACCTTCTTAAATTTCCATTTCATGAAGGCCTCGGTCTCCTCAACCTTGGCTCGGGTCTGTGTGATCTCCTATCTTAGGAAAATTTGGCCCTCCTTAAGTCGAGCCAGGCGGGCTCCCATAGTAGCCTGATCATTGTCACGCTCTCGCATAGCAGCGGGAGGAGAGCTGCCATTAGTTCCTAGGCCTCCTCTTCCTCTTGTTGCTCTCCTTCTATCTCATCGCCACCTTCTTCATCACTCTCTTCCTCTTCACTCTCCGTCTCATCTTCACTCTCGTCGAGTCGGGCTAGACGCTGACGTGGCCTAATCTCCATGTTATTGAGAGTAGTGTCGTTGATGAAATAGATCGGCATAGGAATTTCTGCGCCAAGTCTGTAGCTGAATTCATGTGCAAGCTTGCATATGAGTTGGCTGAATGGGAGTGAAATGGCTGTCCTAGTAGAGCGTGCAGTTAGGATTATCTCTCCTAGGATGAAGGTAGGCAGGCACAACTTGGCTCCCTACCCAACACAGTACAAGAATTCTACCATCAAGTGTGTACACTCACTATGATTGCTCCACCTGGGGTACACGTTGTACATGAAGATGTGGTGGAGCAGGCGAAAGTCGTTAGTCATCTTGGACGCTAGGAGGCTATTATTTAGATTCTGGTGGACTAGTTGGCCAGAAAGGAATCACGTACGGTGGTCCCTTTCACGTGCACTTTCAAGATTCGTCTCACTAGCATGGACCTTGCCAAGCGGCATTCCCATGATTAGGGCTATCAAGCCACCATCGGCTGTGAGTTCTCGCCTTTTCACAGGAAATTTGAACTGAAAAGGCTCCAACGTTGGCTCCCATATATGCACGTAGAAGGATCGGACAGTGTTCACATTTGCACGAGAATTGCCCTCAAATATGGGACCCCACCTGACATCCACCAGGTGGTCCATCACCAGATATTGTCCAAAGAGCCTCTCTTCTACATGCGCTTCAAAAAGGACCCTACGGCCCTCAAATCATTCAGGAGACAACTCTGCCAGCAGAGCCCTTTCGAGGGAAGCCTGGGGATCGAGATCCCTCTTTGTCCTTATCTCTCAATCGACCCTCACACTTGCAGCAGCACCTGTATGCCTCCTTGATTGAGTAGGGCGGCTAAGCCTGGCTTTATCCGTGGAAGCCCTCTTCTTCTCCATAAGAGAAAGAAGCATGGAAAGTAAAAATATTGTTGCCACAAGCTCAAAAAGAGCCATTTAAGTGAAATAGTAATGCGGATTAAGATGGGTTGTTAGATTTGGAGATGTATGAGACACAACTATGATCTTATGTGCTCAAATGAGAGGGATTTGGGGAGATAATAGGTTGTAGAAGATGGGTTTGAGAGAGATGATGTAACACCCCAGATTTTCACTAACCTGGAATTAGATGTCCTTAGGCAATGGGTCAACCATATCACTCTTAGAGATCAATCCTAAAGTCTACAAATCACTTTTCAACCCATTTCCTTCAAAATCTCACCTTTCATCATTCCATTCTTCAAAATTTTCTAATTACTTTCATATTAGACACAAACCTAAAGTTTAAAAGGTGAGGAACTATACTTAAACTAAGACTTACTATAAATAGTAAATACATGCATAAAATGAGATTTTTACTAGTTAATATTTATAATTTCATGATATAGATAGGTTATTTGGATGGATTAGCTTCTTCTACCCCAAAATCATATATTGTACTTTGTGTAACTCATTCCAATTTGCAAATGAGACTCGACAAACGCCTTGACGGACTCGTGGGCCCAAACGACTCAATTCGGGGGGATCCAATGTGGGCCCCACATATTTTCAGCATCCCTGGGGGGTGAGGACCTCACTCATGGGGTGATTCCTCACCAAATCGGTCAGTGACTGGCGAGGCCTCGCCGACCTCATCCGTACAGCAGTCTGGCAGGTCGATTTCTGTACTTTTTTCTGCACGTTTCTTCCAACTTTGAAAAATCATATCTCCCTCTTTATAACTCCGATTTAGGTGATTTAAAAATCAGATTAAAGATAAATGAGTATAATTTTATATAAATATATATAAAAATATAATAAAATATTTAATATAATTTAAAGTAGGACATTGTGACAAACTATCTGAAAATTACTTGTTGGACAGCTGCTGCTTCAGAAATTTTTAGAATTTTTATACGACTTGAAATCTCATAAAATTTGGTGAAGACAGGGTAAAATTGATGATGAACAATAAAAAAATAATAAAAATAATATGATAACTAGAAGTGCCCAAAATGGGGCATAAAATGGCCCTAGGACCGTATTCTGCCTTATTAGGGTAGAATTTGGTTAAATACCAAACTGAATACTCAGTAGAATTAACTTGAATCACTTTAAATATAAAATACAAGACTTAAGATTAGTAAGACCGCTAACGCTATGTTACCTAGAAACATAGGATCAATCTCTAAACCCAGTTGCTCACGGGAGCATTCATAAACTTTGTATCAGACCTGGACCGCACATCGGAAGTCCAATTATCTCGAACTTAGACAATCCTGACTGCCTAGTTGGACTTGAAAATCACCTCAAAAATTAAGTCCGGATGATGTCCCACGACGATTTTCTTGAGTCCAGAGTGAAGAGTGTGAGAAATGTTAAAAATTAAATATAAATTATGAAATCTGGCACGTGTCGCTTGCGTGACATTTTCTAAGTGTTCTGACCATCAGAATCTGATCCAAATTCACCCTCGGATCAGGGATGATGGTCCACTCATGCCAACGCACTTGTGGCCCTGATCGAGTGCCGATGACCGTTGAACTGAAACTGGTCCGCCACGGGCAATCTGAAAATCTGATCGGACTGAAAACTCTGTCTGACCTAGATCCAATATTAGAGAGCTTAAGTTCGACCGCATTTAGTACCAGGATCTCAAGAAGTGCTCCGTTGGATCGGAACAGACCCGATTTGGTTATGAAATAAGTATACCTTGGCCCCAAGCCTATTTCCGTCAATTCTGGGCCTATATAAGGACCTTAAAACCCCTCTCTCTCATTCCATACGAATTTCCTAAGCCCTACGAGAGAGAAGAGAGAAAAGAGAGAGAGAAAGAGAGAAAGTGGGGGAGAAGTTGGGGTTTTTCTTCCATGGATTCTTCCCTGCTACCCCTTGTGCTTCAACGCCCTTCTGCACCGCCATTCTGGTGCTTCCAGCTCCGCTCTTAGGTAAGAAATCATAACCCTAACCTGTTCTAGAGTTCCAAATAGCATGAGTGATGATGTAGCTAATCTAAATCATACTGTAGGTTGCCACTCAGTTGTTGACAAAGACTTAGAGTCTCTATTGAATTCGTTACACTTCTACGACGTAAGGTGTGGATTTTAGACGCTTTGGTTACCATTTTTTAAAGCTTTTAATGCCATTTTTTGGTAGATTGCAGATAAGGATGTTGTTTGACATGTAGAACATGCTGTCCATTTTTCATTTCAAATACATACGAAGAATATGAGATTTATGGTATTTTGGGTATGTGTAGGAAATACGGTATACGTACGTATTTTGACGGTATGATTGCCATGAGTATTTACTGTGTACCTATACTAGTTATACGTGTATGATCTGTTTGGCGAAGAGATTCGCCCTAATGCACATATTGGTCGACATATGCTATGTAGACTAAGTGTTTATTGAAATGCCTAAATCAATATGATTTATGTCTGCCATATGTTTTGAATGTAAGAACATGATTGTTGTGTATTAGACAACTCCTTGATATAAGGATCTGTCATATTATGTGTTGGAATCAACATACGTCAAGTACATTGGAGTTGAGTAGTTTAAGTGTTTGTATAAATGTATGTATTAGTAAGTATTGAGTAAATGGTATTGTAGATTAGCGTGGAGACTGGATTCTTAACTACTTTGATGATGCACATGATTTCCTCCATGCTTGTTGTATTTGAATTGATTATCTTGGGTGTGAAATACTCATGTATGGTTAACTGCTTATGATGTACGTTATAATATGCTGATAACATGCTGGAATTTCTTATATTTCAATTCTGTCTCTCATATGAATATTGATTTAGATTACATGTGCTTGGGGCTATACTCTAGTCCAGGCAGTCAGTAACAGTTTAGAATTCGTGGGTAGATTCTATTCGCCACGAAGGATGTGTATGACGAACCCGAGTCATACTAGAGTCGTCGGCAGTGGTTAGGCCACACGAAGTGCTTGCGCACTTCATGTCGGTCGATTCAACGTGCGCTCGTGCTAGTCGAACTCATCAAGTAACCCAACTGACCCTTGTATTCGTCATAACTGTTTGAACCTAGGGTATTAAACTTACCATTGGAAAGCCCCTCTAACCTTGGTACCTCGATCCCTTAAGACTCATGAGCCGGGCATGGTGGTATAGGACACCGTGGTCGAGCTGTCGGCCTACGCTAGGGCCACAAACCTCCCTGTAGTGACCAGTGAGCACCCTACTCTGAGCAGATTATGGTAGTATGGGACACTATATTCTTGTTGTCGGCCTACATTGATAATGTGATGGGGAAGTGGAGCAACGAGTGCGAGCAACAACCCTGGAAGCCCTTTGTAGTGACCTTGAGTTTATCCTGACATCGCATGGGGGCGACGAGTCTTGATGCAGTCTTAAGGATATAAACTAGGCCTGTATTGATAAGGTGATGGGGGAGCGGTGCAACGAGTGCGGGCAACAGCCCTGACAGCCATTGCAGCGACCTAGAACCGTACTTCGTATGAGATATGCTAGGACTGACGACCCTAGAATGGATCATTATTTGGATATTAATATAAGGGAGGTACCCTAGTTTTCCAATCCTGTTGTATGAAAAGGACTAATAACAACTCGGTAATCATATTCATATCGCACTGCATGTGCCTGGAAGATGTGGAGCATTGAGGGAAGAAAGCATGCTGCGGACGTAAGATGGTATCGCATGAGAGAGTATGTCGTTGAGGGCATCCATCATGTCATTTCATGCTTGTATTAATCACAGTATTTAGGAATGTTTGATTTGCTTGCTTTACCATTATCGCGTGATTGATTTGATAACATGTTAACCTTTACTCTATGATTCCACTGAGTTAGCTACTCACTCCCACGTTACGGGACAGTGTTGGACATACCAACTAGTCCCTATTTTAGTTTCAGATGATGGCGATGCTTGCGAAGCAGAGCCGAGCTGATGATGATGAGGAGGATCCCTCCTGTATGCAGGTTCTGATCGACGAGTTTACAGGGTTACTGATTAGATGCCAATACACTTGGTATTTCACCTTTTATTTACACACCCATGTATATTCTTTTCTTTCAATTTTGGAGTATACATGTATTTAGTTAACCTGGTAACATGATCACACTCTGGAGACTTACAATCATGTATATATTTTATATATCTATAACATTCTTCCGCTTGCTAAATTAACTGTCTCTAGAGTATGATATGCTGTTTTGGCTTAATCCACTTCATGTTTTATGCACTATTATATCCAACATTCATCCATCATTGAAAATGTTGCATAAGTGATGTTCTGGAACTTGAGAGTGGAGTTTATGCTAGACCCCCAATTTTTGGGATGTTACAAATGATGGGAAGTGGGTATGTGATGAAGAAAAGAGAGAAAATAAGAGAATGAAGGAGAAATTTGAGAGGGGAAAAAGATCTTTTAGAGAAAAAGGAAAGCTTTGAGGGGTGTTTGATGTAAGATGGGAGCAAATGGGGGTGATATAGGGGTCCCCACACATATTCATGGGCCCCACACGTATTGAGGGGTCGGCCCGACGCCAGCCCGTTGCAGCCTGACAGGCCCAGACCAAGCAGGCGGCGAGGCCTGGCCGATCCGGCGATGGCATCGCCAGTCACTGGACCTCCCGACGATCCCTTTCCCCCTGAGCGATGGCATCCCCCCTCCCCTGGGGTGCCGTATGGGTACGGGGTCCACTTCGGATCCCCCGATTTGTAATATTTGGGCCCCCTAGTCCATTTGAGTCGTTTCGAGTCCTATCTCGCATATATTCACTTGTTTCAGGTTATTGGAGTGTGGAACTTGTCAATTTATCATATAAACTCATCAATTGACAGTCTAGAAAAGATCTGGGGTCACCACGCATAATCTCAGATGCGTATGGGCCCCGATTTTAAGGGTCAATTTCGGTCAATTCTGTTGATAGGCAAAACTAGGGATCCTATGACTGTTGTTACATTATATCAAACCCTCCTAAGTTAGAATAAGTCAGTGTACGTCATGTGACCATAAAATAGGTCCAGTTTAATCCAAATCATGCTCTGATACTAACTTGTAATGCCTTGAAAATTAGTGGTCGAGCAGGAGCCCGACTCACGAGTTTCAACACATCACTTATACAACATAGATAATGATGATTAAATATTGTCTGTATTAGTGCCTTAAACATGAGTAGAATTATACCAAAATAGTATATTATACTCCAAAGATAGTTAAATTTTGCAAGCGAAAGTCTGTGATAGATATATACAATACATAGATGTGTTTCCCCACCTCTAAAGTATGATGACATTACTGAGCTGAATAAATACATATTTGTCCCAAAAATATAAAATGATAAAATATGAATGTCCAACTAATCATATATCCCTGCAATCCCGTCGATCAAAGCAGCCTACATAAACCCGCCTGATAACCGCATGTATGAGAACTCATCATCGTAGAAGTCTGGCTCGACCTCATACGTCGCACCAGAATCTGCATCTAACATAGAGTCGGGTTGGTGTTTAAAACACCGTCCCGGAATATGGGAGTAAGTAATCAACTCAGTGAAACTATGAAGCAAAGGTTAATATGTTATCAATTCAGTCAAGCAGTAATATAAAGCAATATGACAATCAGGTCCTAAGTACTCTTATTAATGCTGGGATGGTATATAATAATAATGCATGCCCTCGCATATACTCCCTCTTGCGACACCATCTTACGATTACGACATGCACCCCTTTCTCTGTACACTTCCTTGTCAAAGTACCGTGTAATGTGATGCATAGTCATGTTATCAAAGTTCTTAATTAAACATATTCATACAGTAGGATTGGGAAGCTAAGGCACCTCCCTTTATATCATAACCCAAACATTGATCCATCTAGGGTTCTCAATCCTAGTAGTCACATACGATAGGCAATTCCAGGTCGTTACGGAGAGGCTCGTCACCTCAGCGCAGGCTTGGTTCATACTCTAGTTTACTACGGGAAGACTCGTCACCTCGACGTAGACCTAGTGTATATTTGAGGTCATTACGGGCTCGTCACCTGATCATAGGCCGACAACTCGAATACAGTATCTAATACTACCATATTCAGCGCACGAGTCTGGGTTACTCACTAGACACTACAGGGAGGCTGGTCACCCCAGCATAGGCCGACAGTATAACCACGGTGTCCCATACCACCATGCCCCGCTCATGAGTCTTAGCGGATCGAGGTACCAAGGTTAAACTGGCTTTGCACTGGTAAGTTGGTACCTTAGATTTAAACAGCAGCGTCTATACATGATGAACATACATTAGGCCAATCGAGTTGCTTGAAAAGCTTGACTGGTACGAGCGTACGTCGAGTTGATCGACATGGAGCGGGTAAGCACTCCGCGTGACCTAACCACTGTCGACTAGCAACGTACGACTCGGATTCCTCGAACTATCTAGTGTGGCGAAACGACCTTTGCCATTAACTCAAAAATCATTATCGATCGCCTGGACTACGTCGTAGCCCCAAACACACTCCAAAAAATTGTATACACATGTAGTAGCCAAAGACAGCATGTGACAACTAAAATTAAATATAAATCTTAATTGAGCAATTTGACAAAACACATACTACACATGTTACCGTACATAGGCATTTCATCCTTAACTCACATAGTAGTAAGATAGGTTATATAAAGGATATTATAACCGTAGTTATGGGAATTGAGAATCCTATCTCAACATCCTCATTACATGCATTTAAACAAGCATTTTCACATTCAGGCATTTTATCGAACCCTTAGGCTACACATATCTTATACATGCAACAAAGTAGTTATAACAGGTATATAGCAAATCCATTTACAAAGGGTTCACCATACGTACAACAATCATGTATTCTCAGTCAATGAACATGGAAAGCATAAATCATAATTCCATACTCATTCAATCATTTCAATAAACACGTGGAATGCATTAAAATCAACATAGTCTACATATATATATAGTATATGGAAAACATCATATCTACGCACATGTGATAGCAAGCAAGTCAGTCATAAATCATTACTGACATTGAAATCCTTAAAAACCACAACCTATACATTTATAGTCCGCACCTTTCGCCGGTAGACTCGTAACGAACTCAGTTTAAACCCTAAGTCTTTGTCTACAGCACGACAGCAACCTATAGCATGAAATAGGTTAGATATTTCACTATTTACTCTATTTGAATATCTAAAATAGATTAGGGTTAGGATTTCTTACCCAAGAATGGAGTTAGAATCGCCGGGATAGCAATACCGACAAACTGATTCGGCACGTGGAGCGATGGGATTGAATCCCAGGAACTCTCCCACTTTCTCTCTCTTTCCTTCTCTCTTTGCCTCTTCTCTCTCCTAGGGTTGTAAATTCGTATGTGACTGGAGAGAGAGGGTTTAAGGCCCTTATATAGGCTTAGAACTGATGGAAATGGCCCTAGGGCCATGGTATACTTGGGTTATAGCCAAAGACTGGCTGTTTCATTCCAATGGAGATAATATGGAGGCCTCTTTTCTATATGCGGTCAGACTTAAGCTTCCTAACATTGGATCTAGGTCGGGCTAAGATCTCGGCCCGATCATATCAGTAGATTGGCTGCGGAGGACCCGTTTCAGTTCAACGGTCACCGATACTCGATCAGAGTCACAAGTACATTGACCCATGTTGAAAATTTTCCTTGATCTGAGGGTGTAATTGGGTCAGATTCCGACAGTCTGAATCCTTGGATTTGGCCTACAAGTGAACGACTCCATTCACTTAAGTTTCAGTTCATTTTCTAAAGATATTTACGCTTCTCACACACTTCGCTCCGGGCTCAAGTTGTGCATTTCTGGGTACTACTAGGACTTGATTTCTGAGATGGTTGTCAAGTCCAAGAAGGTGGTCATAATCGTATAGTTTCATGGTAATCAAACTTTCGACGCACGCTCCAAATTCGATACGGAGTTTCAGTGTGCTCCTGAGAACAACTGGGTTTTGAGATGGTTCCTAAGTTTTTAGGTAATGTAGCCTTAACGATTCTGCTAGTTTTGGGCCTTACAGTTCACATTTAAAGTGGTTAGTACTAATTTCACAGGTAATCTAGTTTAGCACTTAGTTAATTCTGGTCTAATTTCTAAAGGATTTGGTCCTTAGTAATTTCTATTTGAGGTGGTACTCGGGTCTTTGTACAGATTTTTCTGAGACGTTACATTGTTGGTAGGGTTGGAGAACCCCAAATGGGTGGTGTGTTGCCGTGCACTATGAATGGAGGGGGAAAACCCTACTTACAATAGGTAAGTCATAAGGTCCTCTATCTTGTTAATGTTTTGGGCCAATTCGACTAGTGATGAGGTGGTGGTCGGAGCCAAAACTTGTTGTCAAGGGAATCGGGGGGGGGGGGGGGGGGGGGGTGCCTAAATGTCCTCTTGGGCTGATATGAATGTTTGGCCACGAGTGCAAATAACACTTAAGTAGGCAGGTTCTAGTTTTGAAGGGCAGTGTACTCACAGTTGGTTTTGGGGCACAATGATTGTAACACGAGCTTAGACTTTATCTATTTGCCTCACTTATTTGTTCTTTTTCCTATTCCTGGAAAATGTATGGTGCATAAAAAGAGTGACCAGTGTACACTGGAACAAAATATATAGACAGAAAGGAAAAAAAGGACCATTGGCTGCTAGAATGCAGGAAACAAGCTAGAAAGTAAAGTGGACTCATTTGAACTAGAAGGTTATCAGGTTGGCGAGTCAGTTGGATGGCGTTTGGTAGATAACATAATACCCTTAAAAGTCATGTCTCTTCTTTCGAGTCGAACCTTAGCAAGTGAATAACATACATCCCCAGTGGAGTCATCGTTCCGTGAATGTTGCTCGTACGAAGTCTCATCCCTTTTGTCCTATCTTGAAGAAAGAGGGGTATGGGAATACGCATGCTTGCCACTTTTTTGGTGCGGTGTGATATGTATGCAATTTATTTGGTTGGGTTATGTTTCCTTGGTTACATAATACCTTTCCAAGGTGGTTAAAGTGGTGTGTTTGAGATTGGAGTCATCACTAGCCAATCAGGCTAGTATATATATCCACGGTAGGCTAGAATCCACATACTCACCTTAAGGTTGGGGAATAATACAATTCCCCTTACCCATATGACTCTCATGGATAGCATGCGAGCATAGAGTTCTAGGTAGGGGTCTTAGTTACGAGATTAGGAAGGCGTTAGGCACTCTCTCTTGCCGCACTATGTATAGTCTCTACTTTAAGGGTGTATGACTTTTAGGGGAATGTTGTATATTTAAATATGCTATTTATCTGGCCATGCTTCATGTAACCTGTAACGCCCTAAAAATTGGGGGGATCGAGCATAAACTCCACTCCCGAGTTCCAGAACATCACTTATGTAACATTTTCAATGATGGATGAATGTTGGCTGTGATAATGCATAAAACATGAAGTGGATTAAGCCAACACAACATATCATACTCCAGAGACAATTAAATTTGCAAGCGGAAGAATGTGATAGATATATAAAATATATAAATGATTGTAAGTCTCCAGAGTGTGAACATGTTACTAGGCTAATTAAATACATGTACACACCAAAATAGAAAGAAAAGAATATACATGGGTGAGGAAAAAAAAGGCAAAATACCAAGTGTATTGGCATCTAATCAGTAACCCTGTAAACCCGTCGATCAGAACCTGCATATAGGAGGGATCCTCCTCATCATCATCAAGTCCGGCTCTGCTTCGCAAGCATCGCCATCATCTGAAACTAAAATAGGGACTGGTGGGTGTCCGGAACACCATCCCGTAACGTGGGAGTGAGTAGCTAACTCAGTAGAATCATAGAGCAAAGGTTAACATGTTATCAAATCCATTACGCGATAATGGTAAAGCAAGCAATCAAACATTCCTAAACACTGTGATTAATGTAAGCATGAAATGACATGATGGATGCCCTCACCAACATACTCCCTCATGCGACACCATCTTACGTCCGCAGCATGCTTTCTTCTCTCAGTGCTCCACATCTTCCAGGCACATGCAGTACGATATGAATATGATTACTGAGTTATTATTAGTCCTTTTTATACAGCAGGATTGGAAAACTAGGGTACCTCCCTTATATCAATACTCAAACAATGATCCATTCTAGTGTCGTCAGTCCTAGTATATCTCATACGAAGTACGGATCTAGGTCACTGCAAGGGCTGTCAGGGCTGTTGCGCGCACTCGTTGCACCGCTCCCCCATCACCTTATCAATACAGGCCTAGTTTATATCCTTAAGACTGCATCAGGACTCGTCGCCCCCATGCGGTGTCAGGATAAACTCAAGGTCACTACAAAGGGCTGCCAGGGTTGTTGCTTGCACTCGTTGCTCCACTCCCCCATCACCTTATCAATGTAGGCCGACAGCAAGAATATAGTATCTCATACCACCATAATTTGCTCAGAGTAGGATGCTCACTGGTCACTACGAGGAGGTTTGTGGCCCCAGCGTAGGCCGACAGCTCGACCACGGTGTCCCATACCACCATAGCCGGCTCATGAGTCTTAGGGGATCGAGGTACCAAGGTTAGAGGGGCTTTTCAATAGTAAGTTTGGTACCTTAGGTTCAAATAGTTATGACGAATACAAGGTGAACATACAATGGTCAGTCGGGTTACTTGATGAGTTCAACTAGCGCGAGCGCACGTTGAATCGACCGACATGAAGTGCACAAGCACTTCGTGTGGCCTAGCCACTGCCGACTACTCTAGTACGACTCGGGTTCGTCATACACATCCTTCGTGGCGAATAGAATCCAACCACAAATTCTAAATTGTTACCGACTGCCTGGACTAGAGTATAGCCCCAAACACATGTAATGTGAATCAGTAATCATATGCGATAAACAAAATTGAAATGACAACTAATTCAAGCATGTTAGCAACATGTTATAAGGTACGACATATGCAGTTAAGCATACACAAGCATTTCATACATCAGGAATCAATTCAACAATGTACGGGGAGGACGTCATACTCATCATCAACGTAGTTGAGAATCCTATCTCAACACTAACCTACAACACTACTCACTAAGTGCTTACTCACGCAAGCATTTATACAAACACTTAGACTACACAACTCCAACGTACTTGACGTATGTTGATTTCGACATATGATATGACAGACCCTTATATCAAGGAGATGTCTAATACACAACAATCATGTTCTTACATTCAAAACATATAGCAGGCATAAATCATCTTGATTTAGGCATTTCAACAAACACTTAGTCTACACACATTAGTCTACATAGCATATGTCGGTCAATACGTGCATTAGGGCGAATCTCTTCGCCAAACAGATCATATATGCATAACTGACATAGGTACACGACAAATACTCATGGCAATCATATCGGCAAAATACGTACGTATACAGTATTTCCTACAAATACCTAAAATACCCTAAATCTCATATTCTTTGTACGTGTTCGAAATGAAAAACAGACACCATGTTTTACATGTCAAACAGCGTTCTTGTCAACAATCTACCATTAAACGACATGGAAAGCCTTGAAAACAGGTAATCTAAGCGTTCAAGATCTGCACCTTACGCCGTAGAAGCGTAATGAATCGAATAGGAACTCTACGTCATCGTCAACGACTGATTGGCAACCTACAACACAAGGTAAGTCAGCTACTTCGCTACTTGGATCGATAGAATTTCTAAAAATGGTTAGGGTTAGGGTTTTCCTACCTAGAACGGAGTTGGAACCGCCAGAATAGCGATACAGGTGGATGGAGTTGGCACGTGGAGAAGCAGGGAAGAATCCCAGGAGAAAGCTCCAACTTCTCCCTCACTTTCTCTCTCTTTCTCTCCTCTCTCCTAGGATTTTCTCCAAATTCGTATGGGTTAAAAGGCTAAGGGTTTAAGGCCCTTTTATGAGCCCAAACATAACCAAGACAGATTTCAAGTCAAGGTATACTTGGGTTACAGCCAAATTGGGTCTTTTCCGATCCAAAAGAACATTTCTAGAGGTCCCCTGACTCAATGCGGTCGGACTTAAGCTCATGGATGTCGGATCTTGATCACATTAAGTTTTCATCCCGATAGTGTTCCCAGATCGTACGTGGTGGACCAGTTTCAGTTCAGCAGTCACTGAGACTCGATCAGAGTTCCAAGTACACTGACCTGAGTGGGAAATGTTTCCTGATTCGAGGGTGTATTTGGGTCAAATTCCGACTGTCTGAATGCTTATACTTAACCCGCAAGTGAAACGTGCCAAATTTATTTAAATCACATTTAATTTATAAAGAATTTCATTCTTTCTCACACTCCTTGCTCCAGGCCCAATGAAATAGCCTCAGAACATTAGTTGGGCTTAATTTTCGAAATGATTGTCAAGTCCAACGAGGCGGTCATAATGATCTAAGATTACAGATATCGGACTTTCGACGTGCGGTCTAGATCCAATACAAAGTTTCAAAGGGTTCATGAGAACAAACAGGTTTAGATTTTGATCCTGGATTTCAGGGTAAGGTAGCGTTAATGATTCTATAGGTTTTAGGTCTTACAGATCATATTTAAAGTGGTTGGTTCTTATTTCATAGGTAATCTAGTGTAGCGCTGGCTAATTCACCTTAAATTTCTAAAGAATTAGGTTCTAAATGATTTATTTGGCTTTGGAATTGGGTTCTGAGAGGTTACCAAGGTGTTATGGTTGACCCATAGCCTAAGGACGTCAACCCTAGGTTGGCAAAAATTCGGGGTGTTACATAACCTTATGAGAGGGATAGGCAGGTAGGAAATGATAAAATGAGTTCTAGCCTTGCTTCGTAGAATCAAGTGACATTTGGCAGGCGAGCATAATAAAGAAAGCACATAATAAATAGAAATAAATGTGAATGAAAGACAAATGGTAGCAATTGCTATGATTAAATGTGTGAAATAAACCATGTTCTGAGCTTGCTTGAGATGTGAGAAAGAAAAATGGAAGTTAAACATCCCTTTTGGATAAAAAGGGATTGTCAAACATCCCTAAATTTGACCATACTCCTGAACTTTCTAATTTCGTTGATTAATTAGACATTTAACTTTAGTTTGTGGTTGATTAGAATCTAGGCATGGGTGTGGTGTTTACTGGATTTCATATGTCACAGGGTCCCACCTTCTTGATGGACAAGTTGTTCTAAATCTAACTTCTTGGAGTTCCTCACTGCGTCTTTGCTATCCTCTAACCAAAGGTTGGGGGCTGAATTTATAACAAAAAATATTTGGCTAGTGGAGGCCCGATGGTGGACACTTGGCAAAAATTTGCCTTGTAAGATTTGTCAGAAGGCATCTAAATCTTTGACCGGTGCAAAGGGGTGACAGGTGTCCATTGGCTAGCAGCTCTCCGATGGTTTGCTTTCCTTAAGGTCCTATTTGGATTCGCATATTAGGATGTATTGTATTATATTCGGGTACTGTTCATGTATACATTAGACGGATTTCAGAATACATCCAAATCAATCAGATACTAATCAATGTTTGGATAGGAGGTATTGTTTGGCATAGTATACAGTGAATTATACAGATCAATGTTTGGATAAGACATATTATGTCTGTGTATTGTACAATCATACAAATTTCAAGACAACATGTACGGATGGTTAACCCACATTTTTTAAGTAATTTCTCTACTATATCAAAAAAAAAAAAAAAACTCGTGTTAACAGTTATTTGATTCCATCCATCCGCTCCATCGAAAAGGTACATGATTGAAAGATCCTACCCATTTATCCATGCATTTCATGTATTAACGGTTCGAAGGTGCTTTACCATAGTAATTGATTGAAGCTTATCATCATTCCATGCTGGATTATCACTGCTAAACCACGAATACACATGATAATGAGGCCCACCTTCGTTACCAGTGGGGCCACACCTTGCGACCACGTCTCCATACAGATAAGGACAATAAAACCCTGGCAATTTGAGATTGCCATAGCTGTGATATGTGGACTCCATGTGGAGGTCAGATGTCATCCACACCCCCCATCGCTCATTGAAGAATTGACTGAGTGATATCTGGGGCACCATCGTGCCGTATAATATTAACAAGAGAAGGGAGAGATTATACGAAAGTGGAAAAAAATATGAAAATTATCATAACTTCAAAAGGAGATGATAATGAAAGTTCCAGAAAACAAAACGCCAAAAATATATATAATTTTTTTTAAAAAAAATAGAAAATTCTAAAAGAGACATCCTTAACTGTAAGACCCGAATCCTAGACCGTACCGCTCCGTTGACTTCCACGATCCTTCCGGTCGAATTCCGGCAATCTTCGACCTGTATTCAACGTTTACACTTGAACCTAAGCCGAGCCCCGCATATCAGAGTTGACTCGACCCGAAACTTATACCTTAGCGACCGCGCCATCGCCACTGTTCTAACGGCATGACTCGCGCACCGACCCGATACCCTGGGTAGAAGATATAAGCTCGTGTTCAATTCGAAGAAACACCGCACGTTGCGGATTACGAGGGAATCTCTACGAGATGTCCCATCAATCAATCAATCACTCATGTCAAGTACAAGTCAAGTCACTCCAAACCCAAGTACAACAACCCATACCTTTCTCTTACATAAGCAAGCCCAAGGTCAACCCTCACATCACTTCACCTCTCTCTCCACCCATCCCTTCTTACAACACACCACTCCACCCATCACCCATCACACCACATCACTCCATCACCCTTTTTCACCCATTACTCCCCTCTCTCTCTCATTCATTCTCAAAAAAAATTCCAAGCAAAAGAGCTTCACACGTCCAAGCTCTCTCTCCCTCTCCCAAATGCCAAGTGTGGCCCACCTTTCCTACTCTCTCATCTCTCATCTCAACCGTTGATCCATCATCTACCACCGTTAAAAGTCAAGCAAAGGAGCTAAGGACGCTAGGGGAGCAAAGAGGAGGCTTAGAGGAGGGTGATCTACCGTTAAATTCTTTTTAGGGACCACTAGTTGGTGGGACCCATTTTTTATGTATGATTTGTATTATATGGGGCCCATAGTGGCGGGGCCCTACCGATTCATGATAAATCTACTCCATCCATCAAATGGTGTGGTCCACTACATCTTAGATAAATGATATATATATATATATATATATATATATATATATATATGTATGTATGTACACGCAAGGTGGGCCACGATTGTGTGGGACCCACCTTGGTGAACGTGGACCATGTCCCTGTGGGACCACCGTGTTGTATCTGTTTAAAGCACGTCGTCCAACGTCTCTAGACGCTGGACTGGCAACGTTAACACACTGCACTTTTCAAAAAAAAAAAAGAAAAGGGAAAAGTATACTTTTACAGTGGGCCACTAATGCAGGCCCCACCTTGAGGTATTTACTTGATCCAAGCCATCCATTTTATTTTCGAGATCATTTTAGGCGTTGAGCTGAAAAATGAGACCGATCCAATTATCTTGCGGGCCGTGACATTAAGAATACTAGTATTTTCCTTTAAAACTTGGAAAAATGATTGCTGGGGTCCACCAGAAGCTTGGACCTACCTGAAACTTGTTTTGGACCCCTATTTTTGTGGGACACATGCAATGGATGGGGTAGATCTGGTTAATGTGGGTCCCACCTAGGAAAAATAAAATAAAATAAAATTTTTTGGCATGACTTTGTGCCATGACGTCCAGAGACGTCCATGTTAAAAAGGGTGGCCGCAATGGCCCACTTGTAGACTCCACCATGATGTATGTTTTACATCTATACCGTTCATTTAATAAGTCCCCTTGAATGGTGCGTTGACTTCAAAAATCATCCACAAACTGAACTCAGGTGGGCCATACCATACAAATCATGTGAAGACATGCCTAAAGCATATAAAAACACTTGGTGGGGCCTACCTGAATTTTGAATGTGGCTGAAATTTGGTGTGAACCCTCAAACAGATGGGACACACGTAATGGACGGGTTGGATTGTAAATAAACACTTTGGTGGGTCCTGCATGGGACCCACTGTGGTATGTGTGGCTTACCACACCGTCCACAACAGTGGGTGGTGACACCCACTATGATGCAAGTGTTTCACTCACGTCGTCTGTCCACGGCAGTGGACGGTGACCCCCACTCAGATGTATGTATTGTGTCCACGCCATCCATCACGTGGGCCCCTGGCCACGTGACGTTATGAACAGGTTTGGATGGCAATAAACATTACAGTGGGCCGTAGGCCATGTGATTCTATGAACAGTTTGGATGCAAATAAATAGTACAGTGGACGCAGGTTGGGTAGAAAATATACATTATGGTGAGCCCTGGGTCTATATGACCTTATCAACAGGTTTGAATGGAAAATAAACATTTTGGTGGGCCCCTTGCTACATGGCCTTATCAACAGGTGGGATGTAAAATAAACATTTTGGTGGGCCCCTTGCTACATGGCCTTATCAACGAGTGGGATGTAAAATAAACATTTTGGTGGGCCCCTTGCCACACGGCCTTAACAACAGGTTGGGTGGCAAATAAGCATTTCAGTGGGCCCAGGATTGGATGGAAAATAAATGTTATAGTGGGCCCACATGGGAGTCTACCATGATGCATGAGTTTCATCCAAACCGTCTAACCATTTTGAGATCATTTTAAGGACATTGTTGAGGCCCATCTTAATGTATTTGTGGCCAGCCCACTAAGGCCCACTTTGTTATATATGGGCCCATGTGTGTAGGCCCATTTGATGTATTTGTGGCCCAATGTTGAGACCCACTTTGGTATATATAAGGCCTATGTGATTAGGCCCATTTGATGCACATAAAGCTTATGTGATTGGGCTCATTTTAATGCATTCTAAGGCCCATGGGTGATGGCCCATTGCAAAGTACCTAAGGTCCATTGGTGAGGCTCATTGAGGTGGCCCACTTGATGAATATAAGGCCCATGAGATACGGCCCACTTGATGTATTTGAGGCCCAATGAGATGTACCTAAGGTACATTGCAATGTGTGATTCCGCCATGATTTATTTAATGATATTTAAGGCGAACCGAGCCTTGGGAGCAATGATGGTTTGACGTCCACATTGTAAGATTAATGTTGGTTAAATGTCCGCGTTGTCACTCTCCCTAGGGCCTACTGATAGGCCTAACTCTTTGTGTATGAGGCCCATGTGCAGGGCCCACCTGTGACGTATATTAGGCTCATGTGTAGGGCCCACCCATTAAGTATTGGGCCCGTGGATTGTGATGTATTTTTGGCCCAGATGGCAAGACCTGATATTATGTATGAGAGACCTAAGGGATGTGGCCCATTACGATGTGTTCGGGGCCTATGGATATTGTCCATTATACTGTACATGCAGCCCGTATATGGGGACCATTATAATGTTACATATGGCCTTATGTGAGGACTAATGTGGTACATGTGAGGCTTAGGTGATAAGGTTCACTTTGATATACTTGTGGCCCATTAGTGCGTCCCATCGATGCGATTCACTTAATGTGTATGAGGCCCATTAGTACGGCTCATTGATGCAGCTCACCTGTTGTATATGAGGCCCTTGATCGTGGCCCATTGTGATGTATTCGTGGCTCGTGGGCAAGGCCCATTATGATGTATATTAGGCCCATGATGCATAGCCTATTTGATATATTTGAGGCCCATGATCACCTATTGTGTATATATGACCCTTGAGTAATGCCCAATGTGTCGTATATTAGGCCTTTGTGTAAGGTCGTGGGCCCATTATATGTTTAGATCTATGTGGACTATTCCTTGGGGCAATGTTGGTTAAATGTCCACATTGTTGAGGCCGATTGTTGATATCGACTATGAGTATGTGACAACATAACATCACGATACATGCCCATATGCATCATCTGCATATTTGTTATGAGATGTGATTGACCATTGCATATGTCATTAGGTAGGATGATATGAGACTCCCTGATAGGAGGAGGTTATCTCACATGAGTGCACGGCATGCGCAGGATTGATGCATGACTGGATTGTATGACTCATGCATCTTACATTGTGTGTTATACGCCCTAGCGACATCAGGATCGTAGCCTCCACAGGCATATCGTGGATGGCTAGACGGGACACCGAAAATGTTTGGTTCTAGCATACGGGCGCCATAGATGTCCCTGAGTGAAAATTCCTAAACCTCCGTGGCCAGGAGATGACTCCAACGTCGAGACCGAGTGGATATATGAGAGTACGAGGGCCGAATACCAGGAGGCCGCGTCTCCTACTGTATCGTGGTAGGTTGGAAAGGGGTGTGACCTTACCCGCCTGAGTGAGGGGGCAATGTCTAGGTTGAGTTTGACCAGCTTGAGGAATGGGTCCGCTATCGACGAGCTGGGCCTGATATTGGCAGGCGGATAGTGAGGTCTCTTCCACTTACCCAGTTGTGCGCTTGGATAGGGGCGGCAAGCTGGCATAAAGTGTAATAGACCCCAGTGATGATCCTAGAGATGAACTGTACTGATATGTGGACTTATTGAGTAGGAGTTGCATACTCATTCATTCATTCATTCACTCTTCACTCGGGCTGGTGGTGCGCAACTAATTATTTTGTAGCTTCGTTATGGTAAGGATTTCGGTTGGGGCGCGCGACTAACCTGAGATCAGGAGTTTACCACATTGTGTCTGACTATCCAAATTTAGGTATGGGACTGGTTTGGATAGAGTGATGGACCCCATAGCCTGTGATACTTCGTACTGTCATCCCGACTTCACATTCCAGCTTTGTCATTTCATTCACACCGCATATTACATTGCATCCACCGTACTTGATATTTTGGGTCACGATGTTTTTCACTTGTATAGCTTAGATGAGGTTGATGGTATTTATGACTTGTCTGGATTTGTATATTGCATTGTATCCTCAGAATCTGTTATTGTCTTATTAAGTTTTGCATTACATGGTCATGGTATGGCCAATAACATTCATGCCTTACATCACATAGCTTGGGTACAGCTGATTGTATTCATAGACTTACCGCATATTTTCGCATCACTCTGATATCGTATGATTCTTGATCTTATCAGAATTTCTGCTTATCCCGATGATATATGATTATGAGCTTTATTATATACCTGACACTTACCTTACACACACTTACACCACCCTCTAAGCTTTTGTAAGCTTATGCACGATAGATGCGTGCAGGTGGCGTTAGGTTGCAGCAGCGTTGAGCTTGGAGCGTGCAGCGGTTTTCAGGAGCTCTGATTTTGATATATGTATTTTCCTTTCAGTATTGTATTCAAGTGATTATATTAGTGGATATGTGATGATGATGTTTTCTTTATAATTTGGGTAAACTTGTGGTTATGCTTATTATAAGACAAATGTACGTTCAAAAAATCCTCCTTGTAGGATCCCAGGATTGGAATCTGGAGTATGTTACGCTGGGAGCCGAGAATGGGGTACTACGGAGGCTGTCGGCACCAGATTCGGCAATCGAGATTCCTGTGAATCTGATTTCTGGGTTTGGGGAGTGACATTAACTACATACTTTTAAACTGTCCTCCAATTGTAAAAATTATACAGATGCAAATGATTATCTGCTATCTGCGGACATTCACGTAAACAAAGAAAAAAAAAACTTCCCAGCAGCCGTAAACAATATGAAGAGACCAAGCAGCATACCAACAAGATGACGATCGATCACGGGTTCGTTTCCTGGACCATCAGTCCCACTCTTTCTTCATTGTCATCTTCATAACCTGTAATGCCCTGGAAAAATCTGTACTTGGACTCGAGTACCAACTCGGCCAGAAATCGCGTAGGATTAATTCCTTTAAGAAATAAGCGTAAGTTAGCTAGCGCAACGTTAGAGTAGCTGTGAAATCATCCCTGATCGCTTTAAATATGTTCTACAAGACCCAAAACGAGTAGAACCAATGACGCTACAATACTCTGAAACCTCGGATCAAACTCTAAACCGGTTTGTTCTCAGGACCCCTTTGAAACTTTGTATTGGATCTAGACCGCGCGTCGAAAGTCCGATACCTACAATATTAGACCGTAATAACCGCCTAGCTGGACTTGACAATCATTTCGAAAATCAAGTCCAACCGACATTTAGAGACTATTTCATTGAGCCTGGAGTTAAGAGAGTGAGGATAGGGTTAGATTTGGAATTTTAAAATTCAAATCTGGCACACGACTTGGCACGTTATTATTAAGCATTCTGACTGTCAGAATTCAACCAAATTACACCCTCGGATTAGAAAAAATTTCTCTTTCATATCATGAGACTTGTAGAGCTGATCTACGTGCGATGAACGCTGAACTGAAACTGGACCGCCACGTGCAATCTACGAACACTACTGGTCTGAAAATGGGATGTGAGCGACATCCAACGTGCATGAGCTTAAGTCCGATCGCGTTCGGCCAGGGGACCTCCCGAAATGTCTTTTTGGACCGAAACAGCCCCGATTTGGTTAGGCATCAAGTAAACATTGTTCTCAAGTCTGTTTTGAAAATGTTTTAGGTTATAAAAGGGCCTTAAACCCTCACTTCTCTCACCCATCCGAATTTGCTAGAAACCCTAGCTGGTGTAAGACCCGTATCTTGGTCCGTACCTTTCCGTACACTTCCGCGGTCGTACCGGTCGAATTCCGGCAACTTTCGACCCTTAAACAATATCGACGCGCGACCTGGATTCTTGTACCGACAACCCGAGTCGACTCAACTCGAGACCTATACCATAGCGACCGCGCCGTCGTTGCGGTTCCGATACCGCGACTCACGCGCCGAGGCGATACCCTGATCAAGAGATATGGGCCAACGTTCGGTGCGAGAAAATGCCGCGCGTTGCGAAAACCAAGGGAATCTCAACGATGTGTCACATCAATCACATCAATCCCATCAATCAATCACCCATCAAGCCATCACATGTCAAGTACACATCACCTCCATCCCTTTTCCCAAGCAACCACAAAAGTCTCCCAAACCCATACCTCTCTTACACAAAAGCCAACAAAGTCTTCTCAACCCATACCTTTCTTACACAAAAAGCCACAAAAGTCTTCCTAACCCATACTTTTCTTACACAACCATCACTCACCCATCCATCCATCACTCTCTCTCTCTCCCTTTACATCACTCTCTCTTTCTCTCTTTCTCATTTCAAAGAACAAGCTCCAAGCAAACATCCCACGTATGGAATTTTGCAAAAATCCCTAAGCTTCAAGTGGCCCACCTTCCTATCCCAAAAATCTCCCATCTCAACCCTCCATCCTTCATCTTAGCCATTGAAGTTGAAGACAAGGTGCCAAGGAACCCCTAGGAGCGAGAAGATCGAACGGTGGGTGCTTCTATAGGGTAGATTTTTCTTATTTTTATGGTGGACCAAGTGAGGCCCACCGATCAATGGTGTGGATCTCACTTGGGACCCTAATATGTGGCCGATGTACCACTTGGATCATCGTGATCGTTCCATGATGGGGCCAATCTCCATGGACCCCATCATGATGTTTATTTTCACTTAGAAAGGTCATCTAGACCGTCCATATCGGTGGAGAATGGATCTCCACCGTTGATTTACATTTCTAATGGTCCCATGTACAAGAGATCCACTTATTGTATGTGTCATTGCAAGGAGGGGCCCATAATGACGGGGACCCTCCATCACAAGCCGTGTCCCACTCTCCATCTCTCTCTCTCTCTCTCTCTCTCTCTCTCTCTTTTATTTTATTTTATTTTATTTTATTTTATTATATGTTATTGCAATGGGAGGGTGTGGCCCACTTGAATGGATCCCCCTTGAGATATTTTATTTTATTCAAGTGGGGCCCACCTTGGCTGTTACTCCCATGCCACCCATCAGTGGAGCCCACTTCATCAGGGCCCTCCACTTTCAAAAAAAAAAAAATTTTTAATAAATAAACTCAAAACCGTCCAGACGCTGGACGTTTTACGGAAGGAAGAAAAAGGAAAGAAAAGGAAGGGTTTGGGTGGTCCCTTAGTGTAGGCCCCACCATGATGTATATGTTTGATCCGAGCCGCCCATCCCCTTACTCACTTCGATTCAACCGTCAAGAAAAGGAATGGGACTGATCCGAATATCTTGTGGGCCACAGTATGGGAAACATGGACGGTTACCATTGAAAATTTTTCTGGTGTTTCTAGGCCTCAAAAAAATTCGAACTCCGGACTCTATTTGTCGGTATCGAGCCGGTGGAGCCAATGGACGGGTTGGATTTCCTGATGGTGGGCCCTACCTGCGAAAAACCTCAGATTTTCTTTTTTTTCAAAAGAAAACAAAAATTTTAAAAATGAGGCAGTGCCTCTGCCTTGACCGTGCACGGCAGCAGCAGGCGCTGCGTGCACGGTCGGCCGTGCAGTCACCCACGGCTGCTGCCGTGGGCCCCACATGATGTATATGTTTATTCTACACCGTCCATTAGGTGGGTCCCCTTCTCAGGTGGGCCCCCTTCAAATTTCAGGTCAATCCAAACTCTAGGTGGGCCACATCACAAGAAACAGTGTGAATGGGCACCCACCATTGAAACTCTTCCTGGGGTCCACAGAAGTGTTGGATCAAGCTGAAATTTTATGTTTTCCCTTCATCCAGGTTGAGTGACCTTATGAACGGGTTGGATTTCAAATAAACATCACGGTGGGCCACATACATGGGACCCATAGTGATTATGTATTTTATTCACACCGTCCACTGTCCGTGGACGGTGATGCCCACGGTGATCCTTGCTGAATCCACACCGTCCCCACTGAACAGTGGGGCCCACATATATATGTTATTATATTATATATATATCACATATATATATTATTATATTATATATATATTACATATAATATTGTATATATTACATATATTATATGTAGTTATATATTATATAATATATATATGATTGTACGCTTTCATGTGGGTCCCACCATTGTCATAGGCGGTGCGTCCAGACCGTCCATCCACTTGAAAGGATCATGTTAGGCCTATGGGCTAGGCCCATTGGAATTTCAAAAGGGGCATGGGCTAGGCCCATTTGGTTTTGTGAAATGCTTATGGGCTGGGCCCATTGGGTTCATTTTAGGCCTAGAGACTAGGCCCATTTGATGTACTTCAAGACCCATGTAATTGGACCCCTTTTGTTGAAATTTAAAGTCCATGGAAGTAAACCATTTGATATATTGTAAGGTCCATGGGACTGAACCCATTCGATTATAAAAGGGTCCATAGGATTAGGCCCACTTTGATATGTATGCAAACTCATGGATTAGGCCCATTTGAATTGTTAAAGCCTAGGGATTTAGGCCCATTTGACTCATATAAGGCCTCTGGGTTGAGGCCCATTGGATACACATTTGGGGGTCCAATTTGTGTGGCCCATTTGATACATATTAGATTCATGTGACTAGGTCCAATTGGTGCAATCCAAGGCCCATGGGTTTAAGCCATTGCAATGCACTTAAGGCCCATTGGTTTGGCCCATTTATGTGGCCTATCTGATGAATAAAAGGCTCATAGGATATGGCCCATTTGATATATATGTGAGGTCCAATGGGGACATCCTACAGTCCATTGTAATGTGTAAACCCAATACCGATTATGTAGCGGTGTTTTAAGAAGATTGTACCTGGAATGCAATGTTGGTTTAACGTCCACATTGCGAGTGTAATGTTGGTTGGATGTCCACATTACGACTCTCCTTAGGGCCCACTACTAGCCGTACTTGTCGTGTATAGGCCGTCCAGGCCCATCTGCACCGTAAGATAATTCATTTTGTTATAACATGTTTAGTATAGTTTCATGACCCATGATCATACGCATCATATGTATGCTTGATATGAGGATTGACTGATCATAGCATTTGCCTTCGGGCAGGTTGTTTATGGGTTTCCGGTTAGGCGGTGTTGCCCTACATGAGCGCACGGTATGCGCAGGATTGGTTGCATGACTGGATAGCGTGATTCATGCATTCCGCATTTGTGTGACATGGTTGTTGTATGCCCTAGCGACATCAAGGCCGTAGCCTCCACAGACGCATCGTGGTTGTCAGGATTGGATACCGAAAATCTTGTTCTACATGGGGTACTATAGATATCCCTGGGTGAAAGCCCCTAAACCCTTATGGTACCAAGAGGTTGCTGCAACGTCTAGACCGAGTGGGTAGATGAGTACTGAGTGCCGAATACCAGTTGGCTGTGCTCTCCACTGTGTCGTGGTCGGTTGGAAGGGGGTGTGGCCTTACCCGCCCGAGTGTAGGGGGCAATGCTAGGCTGAGTTTGACCAGCTCGAGGAATGGGTCCGCTATCGATGAGTCGCGCCCGATATTGGCAGACGGATAGTGAGGTCTCTTCCACTTACCTTATTGCGCGCGATGTGGCAGCAATCTGGTTTAGAGTGTACTAGACCCCGGTGATATTCCATACTTTGAGCTGTATTGATGTGTGGACATTGATGAGTATCTGTATGCTTGAGTTGCATTGTACATTGCATGGCCTTGGGATGGCCGATACCATTCATGTCTTGCATTGCATAGCCTTGGTACGGCTCATGACGTTTTGGTTCCATTTGCATATTCCGCATTACTCTGACATTGCATTCATATTACTACCTTGCGCACACACTTTCACCACCCTCTAAGCTTTCTGTAAGCTTATGCACGACCGTTGCGTGCAGGTGACGTTGGACTGCAGCAGCGTTGAGGCAGGAGCACGTCGCTGATCATTTGGAGTTTTCTGTTATTTACCATTGTATTTCCCTTTATGCTCATTGTACTTGTAAAAAATTTTTTCATAGTGGAAATGTAATGGAGTGCTTGGTTGTTGTTTGTGGGTTATGCCTTTGGTTATGCTTATTACGAATCAAACTGACATTGAAAATCCTCCTCGTAGCATCCCAGGATCGGAACCTGGCGAATGGGAGCTAGGAGCCGAGAATGGGGTTCTACGGAGGCTGTCGGCGCCGGATTCGGCGATCGGGAATTCTGTTAGCCCGGTTTCCGAGTTTGGGGCGTGACAGCTGGTGTGCGAGAAAAGGTGAGAGATTGTGAGAGAGAGTGGGAGAAAACTTCCTGCTGCTTGCACTACCTACTACACGTGCTTAAGCCACGTACCTCAATCACTTTTTCGGTGATTCCACCGCACTTCTAGGTAAGGAAAACCCTAACCTTTTGCTGATTTAAGGTTTTGTTGAATCCCTTAGCGAAGTAGCTTACAGATCTTGTGTATTAGGTTCCCGGTTCGCCGTAGACGAAACGTATACGCTCCGTTCGAATCGGTTCACCTCTAGGGAAAATGTGCGGATTCTAGACGCTTTGATTGACTGTTTTCAACGCTTTCAATGTCGTTTAATAGTAAATTATCGACGGCAATGCCGTTTGACATGTACAACATGCTGTCCGTTTCCTGTTTCGTAAGCAGACGAAAAATATGAGATTTAGGGTATTTTAGTCATTTGTAGGAAGTACTGTTTTCATCCATATTTTGCTGATATGATTGACATGGCTCTTTATCGCATTAGGATATTAGGAATGCGTGCATAATCAGTTTGGCGAAGAGATTCGCCCAAATGCACACTTTGAGTCAACATACTATATGTAGACTTAAGTGTGTAGACTAAGTGTTTGTATAAATATTTGTATTAGTATGTATTGAATTAAATGGTGTTATGAATTAGTTTGAGATTGAGTTCTCAAATAATATGTTGATGTAAATGATTTCCTACATGTTGGCTATATGCATGATTTCATTATATGTATGAAATGCACGTGTTAGATGATTTACTTAAGTTGTTTGTTATAACATGTGTTAACATGCTCACATTGTTGTATTTCATTTCCATTACTCTTATATGATTGCTGATGTGGATTCATAAATGTTTGGGACTATACCTAGTCCAGGCAGTCGATAACCGAGTAAATTCGTGGTTGGCTTATCTTTGCCACGAACGACGCGTCGATGAACGCGAGTCGTGTTTTGGAGTTGGCGGCAGTGGTTAGGTCACGCGAAGTGTTTTATGAACTTCATGTCGCTCAGCTTGAGATGCGCTCGTACTAGTCGAGCCCGTCAAGTAACCCGACTGGCCATTGTATGTTCACCTTGTATGAGTCATAACTGCTTGAACCTAGGGTACTGAACTTACCATTGTAAACCCTATTAACCATGATACCTTGATCCATAAAGACTCATGAGCCGGGCATGGTGGTATGGGACACCTTGGTCGAGCTGTCGGCCTACGCTGGGGCCACAAACTTCCTCGTAGTGACCAGTGAGCACCTATGACTCGTGAGCAGATTATGGTGGTATGGGACACTATATTCTTGCTGTCATCCTACACTGATTAGGTGACGAGCCCTTTGTAGTGACCGCGAGCATATTCTGAGTCTACGGGAGGCGACGACCCTTCCGTAGCAATGAGAGTACAGTAGGTCTGTATTGATAAGGTGATGGGGGAGCGGTGCAACGATTGCAAGCAACAGCCCTGGCAGCCCTTGCAGCGACCTACAAAATATACATCGTATGAGATTACTAGGAGTGACGACCCTAGATAGGATCTGTGTTGTGATTGATATAAGGGAAGTACCTTAGTTTTCCAATCCTACTGTATGAATGGACTAATAATAACTCGGTAATCATATCACCATCACATTGCATGTGCCTGAAAGATGTGGAGCATTGTGTGAAGAAAGCATGCCGCGAGCGTAAGATGGTACCATATGAGGGAGATCGTCGATGAGGGCATCCATCATGTCACGTCATATTGCATTAACAACAGTATTAGGAATGTTTGATTTACTGCTTTACTATTATCGCATGATTGATTTGAGAACATGTTAATCTTTGCTCTATTATTCCACTAAGTTAGCTACTCACTCCCACGTTAAGGGATGGTGTTTGTAACACCCACCAGACCCTGTCTTAGATGCAGGTGAGGTAGCGATTCAAGAGGTAGAGCCGGATTATGATGAGGACCAGGACGAGTTCTCATATATGCAGTACCACGACGGCTTTGCTTAGGTAGCCTGGATTGGCGGGACTTCTCAGTGGGACTATTTTTGACATTTTGATTATGTTTATTTACATGTATATGAGACTCGGAGATGTATTCATACTTTGGAGACAGTTGAGATCTATTTTATTTTCCATACAGTGATATGTATATCCTTTAGTCTTTCGCTTGCTTTTATTACTGAATCTGGAGTATGAATTGCAGTTTTCGTATAATTTTACTCATGTGAATGCTTTAACTCAGACAACATTGAATCATAAATATTTTTGTTGCATAAGTGACGGTCTGGAACTCGGGAGTCGAGTTTATACACTATGGGTGAAGCTACACATGTCCCACTATCCATCGTTGTGATAGTAGTTGATGCACGAATTTCACGAGTTCCATATGTTTCATCCGCCACTCTACCGATGGTGGTGGCCTAAATAATATAATAAACAATTCATAATCTCTGTTAAAAATATGATTGTAAGATATGTAAATCAATCATGGAAATTTGATTTATTATAACCTATGAATGGTTATTAAAGTTTCATCTAACCTTGTGTTGATTCCATGCAAGCATGACATCTTTATAAACCGTGAATGACTTATGTTTGCATCCATAGAATCCATGTAGCAGAGCCATAATATGCAGAAAAAAATAGTGTAGATGTCCAGAAAAGCAATTTTGAAGAGGTATACCTCAGAAAAATTAACCGAAAGTAGTAGAGCCTTAGGAGAATAGAAACATTTTCAGATACAAAAATTTTTGAAGAGATGAGACGATTCAGGATTTTTATAAATAGGAGCATTCGAAATATCAAACTATCTCCAACCCACTGACAACATCAAACCCTACCTGCAACTTGGAAGATATGCACCCGTCCTTTCCAAAATCCCAAGTAAGATTCTCTCCTGCTAGATTTACCTCATTTTCTCCCCATCGACGGTATAGGCGTAGCTGGATAGGGAATAGGGGTTTCACAGATACAGGTGTATACGACTGAATGTATACACATCATCCTCCTCTTAAAATTTCACACTCGAGGAGGTCGATACAGAAGGTATGCTTGGATACAATTATAGTTACAGGCCAGATGTATCACATGTACCATCCGGAGGAATGAGATTCATACCTGTAGGCTCTCCCTTCCGCCAAACGATGTGGGGTGCTCCAGCACGATTCGAAGAGCAATGAAGAAGAAGGTTATACTACCCAATGTTAGTTGTAATCAGCATTTGGAGGAGAAGAAACTGTATGGAATGGCGACATGCAACCTCTTCAGTGACGCTTAAAGAGGCCGCTGCGGTAGAGAAATTTTCTTCTCACCTACGAGAAAACTTCATTCAGTCATCGTAAACATTTCTCAAGAAGTGAATACAGTGCAGTGCGGTGATTCGGGAATAATGACGGCAACAGTGAATTCTGACAACACTATATTGCCGTTTCGATTTTTTGGAAACGGCATGCATTCGCGCACATAGGATACCACGCTTGTACACTCCAAACCAAACGTTGTAAACGTCACATCAAACCCTATAATACGATACAATCTCGCCTTATACGCGAATCCAAACAGGCCTTAAGGTCTAGCTGTAACGGTGATTCTCTCCTTTCCCTTTTGGTTTTTTATGTTTTTTTTCTCTCTTTTTTTTTTTCCTTTTTTAATTATAGCTTCGGTCGTTAAGAATCAAGGAATCTAGGTCATTCATCTTTTTTAAGATGAGGATTTGGTTTGGGTATTCTTTTTTCGGTGGGCTTTCAACGACTCCTTTAGTAGATAAGTATTCTTTTATTGAAATGTGTTAGGTCATCAAGTCTGAAGATGGTTACTAAAGACTCCTATTGCAGGACTAGGAGTAAGAAATGTTGACATATGTCTTAAATTTGAACGTTCAAGACCGGTCGTGGGTCAGGTTTGACCAGTCGTGGGAGCGGCTCGACTAGTCATAGCTCGCTCGACTCAAAAGTCCAGCGTTCATAAAATTTTGGGGTCCGAGTTGCTCGACCGGTAGTGGGTGGCGCTCGACCGGTCGTGTAGTCCGCTCGACCGGTAATAGTTATGCAAATTCGTTCCGCAATTTTGTGAGAATTGTGGATTTTGAGTCCTTTCGCAATAAGGATGCAGAAAGGAGTTTCCTAAAATTATAAATAGGGGTTCCTAGGATTTTTCTAAGGTATGTGAAATAATTCTAAGGCTTTCTAAAGGGGTTCTAGGAAAATTAAAGGGTGTAGCAAGGGTGAGATTCGAGGTTGTTCGAATTAGGTAAGTCCTCTCTCTTTGTAATTTCTATTTTCATAGTGGAGATCTGTCGCTTTGTGCCGTGATTTTTTTCCTCAAGGGTTTTACACATTAAATCTGTGTGTTCTCTTGTATGTGCTTGGTGCCATTAAATTGCTATCTTAGATCTAGATCTGTGTGATTCCGTAGGCTTAAATCTCCAACAAGTGGTATCAGAGCTATCGTTGGGGCATAAATCTGAATCTGAGGGATTAGTAATAATGGCAAGCACCAAGTATGAGATTGAGAAATACTCAGGGAAAAATAATTTTGAGTTATGGAAAATCAAGATGATGAGTTTCTTATTCAAGCAAGGCGAAGATGGTGCTCTTGAGGAGCGAAAATCTACTATGACTGATGACGAGTGGAATGCTCTTGATAAGAAAGCTTTATCATCGATTCGTCTATGTCTCACGGATGAGGTTCTCTACAACAACATGAGGGAGAAAACTGCGGCTAAGTTATGGGCAAAGTTAGAGGATGTCTATGTAAAAAAATCCTCTGAAAATCACCTATACTTGAAGCGGCAGTGGTATAACTTCAAGATGGCAGAGAACGGAGATCTAGAGGCTCACATCAGAAACTTTAATAAATTAGTTTATAAATTGCTGGATATGGAGGAAGTAATGAAAGATAAAGAACAAGCATGTATGTTGCTGAATTCTCTTCCGGCATCATATGAGTCATTCAAGGACACTATATGCAGCATGAATAAAACCCTGAGTGTCGGCACCGTTATCTCAGCCCTTTAAGGGAAGGCTATGAGACAGCTGAACAGCGACATGGGGACATCTTCTGATGCACTGTTTACAGTGGGTAAGAATTCTGAATAAGGTACAGGGTCTTCAGGTTATAAATCCAAATCCAAGGGCAAGGACAACGGAAAGGTAAAGTGCTGGAACTGTGGGAAGGAAGGACGTGTGAAGAATGATTGTGAAAATCCTAAATCGAAGAGGGAAGATTCTGAGGCTTTATGCAGGGAGGCCAACGCTGTCACGTCATATGGATGTGATGGTGATATTTTATTTGTGTCTTCGCTCAGACGGCTATACGATGATCGTAAGGACGAGTGAATGCTAGACATAGGGGCATCTTTTCACATGACTCCTCGTCGGAATTGGTTCACCAACTACAAGGAGTACGATGGTGGACAGGTATTTATGGGCAATGACATTGCCTGTAATGTTATGGCTGTTGGTTCGGTGCGCATCTGGATGTTTGATGGGGTGGAACGCACCTTGACAGATGTGAGGCACGTTCCTGATTTGAAGTAGAATCTGATTTATCTTGGTGTGCTTGAGGCAAAAGGATCAAGTACACAGGTATTGATGGTGCTCTTAAAGTATCTAAGGGAGCACGGGTAATCATGAAAGCTCAACAACTCGGTAACTTATATAGGTTGATCGGGAGCACTTTAAAAGGTGGAGCTGCAATGGATATAGCAGATTTCACCTCTACACGTGTGTGGCATGTTGGGCATGGCCACATGAGCGAGCAGGGCAGGGAGGCTGAGACGTGCGGATAGGGATACAGAGCAGGTAGAGCAGTCACATATGAGAAGAATCACATGACATGATCGTAGGATATCGACAAGGCACATGGACGATTCCAATATCGCAGGGGATTCATCTTCTATTCAGATGGCTCTAGGTAAGCCTGGTACTGAGAAGTGAAAGGTGACTATGGGCGATGTAATGGATTCGTTGTACCAGACAGACATATAGGAGCGGGTGGAGCTTCCAATGGGCCGAAAAGCGGTTGGATGCAGGTGAATCTTTATGAGGATACAACATAAATACAAGATGAGGTTGGTAGCGAAGGTTTATACTTAGCGAGAAGGGATCAACTTCTCAGAGATATTCGCACCAACGATATAGCAGATGTCTATTAGATCTGTGATTGGCACTGGTTGGCCAATGTAATCTTGAACTAGAAGGATAGATGTAGAGCTTACACTTATATAAGAAAAAGTAAAGAGTAGATCTACATGAAACAACCAGAGAGGTTCGAAGTTAAAGGGGCTAAGAAAAGACTTTGTAGGAGGTCGTGGTTTGATCTGTCACATAGGCAGTGATTTGATTCCTTCATGAATGAAGGATCGGGGGGTTTCAAAGATGGTTCTTGGCATTGAGATTGAAGGAGGAGTAAGCTTTGGTAATTATAGGAGGAATACCTTGTGTGTAGGTATTGATTAAGGATGTGATGAGCTAGGTAAAGTTAGAGAGCATTCCCTATGCGTCTCTCCTCGAGTTTTTCTTAGGACAGGTTTCAAAACAGATGAGGAAAAGCAGGATTTCTCATGAGCCTTATTCGAATGCGGTTGATAGTGTATGTCATGGTTTGGATTAGATCGGTTATTTCATAGGCTATCAGTGTTGTGAGCAAGTACCTCGGTAAGCAATATTGGGTAGCGGTGAGATGGTAAGAAGACTGTCTTTCCTTTTGAGAAGACAAGAGCAACGGTGGTTGAGCTTGTGGATTTTTATCCGACAGACATGCTTACGTAGATCGTTCCTATAGGGAAGTTCAAGTTCTATGTAACTTCTCTAAGCTTGGAAATAGGGTAAAAGAAAACAAGAGTGTGCACAAGAAGCTATGATGTGATATAGAAATAAGAGAAGAGGTCAAGAACCTACACAGTTTAAAATTGAAGACATGGTGGAGATTGTTGACATGTCTTAAATTTGAACGTTCACGACCGGTCGGGGGTCAGGTTCGACCTGTCATGGGAGTGGCTCGACTAGTCGTATCCCGGTCGATTCAAAGTCTAGCGAGCAGAAATTTTTTAGATCTGAGGTGCTCGACCGGTCATGGGCCGTGCTCGACCAGTTGTGAGTGGCACTCGACCAGTCATGCAATTCACTTGAACAGTCGTGGTTACGTAGATTCGTTCCGCAATTTTATACGGATTGTGAATTTTGAGTCCTTTCGCAATAAGGATGTGGAAAAGAGTTTTCTAAAACTATAAATAGGGATTCCTAGGGTTTTTCTAGAGTATGAGAAATAATTCTAAGGCTTTCTAAAGGGGTTCTAGAGAAATTAAAGGGTGTAGCAAGGGTAAAATTCGAGATTATTCGAATCGGGTAAGTCCTCGGTAACGCCCTGAAAAAATCCGTACTTGGACTCAAGTACCAACTCGACCAGAAATGGCGTAAGATTAATTCCTTTGGAAAATATGTGTAAGTTAGCTAGCGCAACGCTAGAGTAGCTAGGAAATAGTCCCTGATCACTTTAAATACGTTCTACAAGACCCAAAGTGAGTAGAACCAATGACGCTATAATACTCTAAAACCTCGGATCAAACTCTAAACCGATTTGTTCTCAGGACCTCTTTGAAACTTTGTATTGGATCTATATCGCGCGTCGAAACTCCGATACCTACAATCTTAGACCGTTATAACCGCCTAGCTAGACTTGACAATCATTTCAAAAATCAGGTCCAACCGACATTCAGAGGCTATTTCATTGAGCCTGGAGTGAAGAGAGTGAGAATAGGGTTAGATTTGGAATTTGAAATTCAAATCTGGCACACGACTTGGCGCATTATTATTAAGTATTTTGACCATCAGAATTCAACCAAATTACACCCTCGGATCAGAAAAAATTTCTATTTCATATCACGAGACTTGTAGACCTGATCTACGTGCGATAACCGTTGAACTGAAACTGGACCGCCACGTGCAATCTATGAACACTACTGGTTTGAAAATGGGATGTGAGCGACATCCGACGTGCATGAACTTAAATCCGATCGCGTTCGGCCAGGGGACCTCCAGAAATGTCTTTTTGGACCGAAACAGGCCCGATTTGGTTAGGCATCAAGTAAACATTGTTCCCAAGCCTGTTTTGGGCATGTTTTAGGTTATAAAAGGGGCTTAAACCCTCACTTCTCTCACCCATCCAAATTTTCTAGAAACCCTAGCTGGTGTGAGAGAAAAGGTGAGAGATTGTGAGAGAGAGTATGAGAGAATTTCCTGCTGCTTGCACTACCGGTTGCACGTGCTTAAGTGACGCGCCTCAATCACTTTCCTGGCAATTTCGTCGTGTTTCTAGGTAAGAAAATACTCCAAATACTTGTTGATTTAAGGTTCCTTCGGTTCCTTAGCATGGTAGCTTATAGATCTTGTGTATTAGGTTCCCGGTTCGCCGTAGACGAAGCGTACACGCTCCGTTCGAATCAATACACTTCTAAGATAAAAGGTACAGATTCTAAACGCTTTGATTGACTGTTTTTAACGTTTTCAATGTCGTTTAATAGTAGATTATCAATGGCAACGCTGTTTGACATGTACAACATGCTGTCCGTTTCCTGTTTCGTAAGTAGACGAAAAATATTAGATTTAGGGCATTTTAGTCATTTGTAGAAAATACTGTTTTCATCCATATTTTGCTGATATGATTGACATGGCTTCTTGTCACATTAGGATATTAGGAATGCGTGCATAATCAGTTTGGCGAAGAGATTCGCCCAAATGCGCACTTTGAGTCGACATACTATTTGTAGACTTAAATGTGTAGACTAAGTGTTTGTATAAATGTTTGTATTAGTATGTATTGAATTAAATGGTGTTATGAATTAGTTTGAGATTGAATTCTCAATTAATATGCTGATGTAAATGATTTCCTACCCGTTAGTTATATGCATGATTTCATTATATGTATGAAATGCATGCGTTGGATGATTTCCTTAAGTTGTATGTTATAACATGTGTTAACATGCTCACATTGTTGTATTTCACTTCCATTACTCTTATATGATTGCTGATGTGGATTCATAACTGTTTGGGACTATACCTAGTCCAGGCAGTCGACAACCGAGTAAATTCGTGGTTGGCTTATCTTTGCCACGAACGACTCGTCGATGAACGCGAGTCGTGTTTTGGAGTTGGCGGCAGTGGTTAGGCCACACGAGGTGTTTTATGCACTTCATGTCGTTCGACTTGAGATGCGCTCGTGCTAGTCGAGCCCGTCAAGTAACCCGACTGGCCATTGTATGTTCACCTTGTATGAGTCATAACTGCTTGAACCTAGGATAGCCTAACCACTGCCGCCAACTGCCGCCAACTGCCTAACCACTGCCGCCAACTGCTGCGTATACGAAACAGGAAACGGGGAGCATGTTATACATGTCAAACAGCGATACCGTCAATAATCTACTATTAAACGACATTGAAAGCGTTGGAAACCGTCAATCAAAGTGTCTAAAATCCTCACCTTATGTCTTGTAGACTCGTGAATTGAAACGGAGCGTATACGGTTCGTCTACGGCAGTAGGAAAACCTGTTTTACAAGTTACGTTAGCTAACACGTTATGAATCTAAGTAATCCCTAAATCAACAACTTTTAGGGTTGTTTCATACCTGAAAAAGCGGAGAAATCACCGGCCAGGTGATTGGGAAGAGTTGCTGAAGCATGTGCAATCAGCGACACGAAGGCGGGAAAAATCCTTCCACTCTCTCTCTAAAACTCTCTCCTTTTCTCTCTCCCAAGGCTAGGGTTTTGCAATTTTTGGATGGGAGAGAGGAATGAGGGTTTCAACTCCTTTTATAAGCTTAAAAACGCCGGAAACAGGCTCCGGAACAAAGTTTACTTAGTGCATATCCAATTCGGGGCTGTTTCGGTCCAAAAGATGCTTTCTGGTAGTCCCCTAGTCGAATGCGATCGGACTTAAGCTCATGCGTACCAGATATAGCACGTATTAAGTTTTCAGTCTGGCAGGGTTCGCAGATCGCACGTGGCGGACCAGTTTCAGTTCAGCGGTCACCGCACGTAGATCAGGGCTGAAAGTCTCATGATAAAAAATAGAAATTTCTCCTGATCCGAGGGTGTAATCTGGATGAATTCTGACGGTCAGAACACTCAATACTGATGCGTCAAGTAGTGTGCCAGTCGGGTGAGTCAAGTAACCCGACTGGCCGTTTCAATTCACGAGTCTACAAGACATAAGGTGAGGATTTTAGACGCTTTGATTGACGGTTTCCAATGCTTTCAATGTCGTTTAATAGTAGATTATTGACGGTATCGCCGTTTGACATGTATAACATGCTCTCCGTTTCCTGTTTCGTAAACTAACGAAGAATATGAGATTTAGGGCATTTTAGTCATTTGTAGGAAGTACAGTTTACATTCATATTTTGCTGATGTGATTGACATGGTTTGTTGTCGCATTAGGAAGTTAGGAATATGTGCATAATTAGTTTGGCGAAGAGATTCGCCAAATTGCGCACTTCGGGTCGACATACTATATGTAGACTTGAGTGTGTAGTGTATGTGTTTGTATAAATGCCTGTATTAGTATGTATTGAATTAAATGATGTTATGAAATATTTTGAGATTGATTTCTCAATTAATATGCTGACCTAAATGATTTCCTACATGTTGACTATATGCATGATTTCATTACATGCATGAAATATATGTGCTTGAAGATTTACTTAAGTTGAATGTTATAACATGTGTTAACATGCTCACATGATTGTATTTCAATTCCAATATTCCTATATAAATTACTGATGTGATTCCATAATTGTTTGGGACTATACTTAGTACAGGCAGTCGGTAACCGATCGAATTCATGGCTGGCTGGTCTTGGCCACGAACGACGCGTCGATGAACGCGAGTCATGTTTGAAGTTGGCGGCAGTGGTTAGGCCACGCGAAGCGTTTTACGCACTTTATGTCGTTTGACTTGAGATGCGATCGCACTAGTCGAGCCCGTCAAGTAACCCGACTGGCCGATGTATGTTCACCCTGTATGAGTCATAACTGCTTGAACCTAGGGTACTGAACTTACCATTGTAAACCCTGTTAACCATGGTACCTTGATCCACGAAGACTCATGAGCCGGGCATGGTGGTATGGGACACCGTGGTCGACCTGTCGGCCTACGCTGGGGCCACAAACCTCCCCGTAGTGACCAGTGAGCACCTAGACTCGTGAGCAGATTATGGTGGTATGGGACACTATATTCTAGCTGTCGGCCTACACTGATCAGGCGACGAGTCCTTTGTAGTGACCGCGAGCGTATTCTGAGTCTATGGGAGGCGACGACCCTTCAATAGCAGTACAGTACAGTAGGCCTGTATTGATAAGGTGATGGGGGAGCGGTGCAACGAGTGAGAGCAACAGCCCTGACAGCCCTTGCAGTGACCTACAAAATATACATCGTATGAGATTACTAGGAGTGACGACCCTATACAGGATCTGTGTTGGGATTGATATAAGGGAAGTACCTTAGTTTCCCAATCCTGCTGTTTAAATGGACTAATAACAACTCAAAAATCATATCACTATAACATTGCATGTGCCTGAAAGATGTGGAGCACTCTAGGGAGTGTGGCATGCCGCGGTCGTAAGATGTTGCCGTATGAGGGAGATCGTTGGTGAGGGCATACATCACGTCATATCATCTTTCATTAACAGCAGTATTAGGATTGTCTGATTTACTGCTTTACTATTATCGCATGATTGATTTGTGAACATGCTAATCTTTGCTCTATGATTCTACTGAGTTGATCACTCATTTTCACGTTACGGGATGGTACCAGATCCTGTTGTAGATGCAGGTGAGGCTGAGATCCAGGAGGCAGAGCCAGACTTTGACGAGGACCAGGATGAGTTCTCGTACATGCAGTATCACGATGGCTTTGCGTAGGCGACCTGGGTTTATGGGATTTCAGTGGGACTATTTTGAACATTTGATTTTGTTCATGTATATGTATATGAGACTCAGAGATGTATTTATACTTTAGAAACCGATGAGATCTACTTTGTTTTTCCATACAGTGATATATATATTGTTTAGTCTTCCGCTTACTTTTATCACTGGATCTGAAGTATGAATTGCAGTTTTGGTATACTTTTACTCATGTGAATGTTTTAAATCAGACAACATTGAATCATAATCATTTTCGTTGCATAAGTGACGGTCTGAAACGCGGGAGTTGAGTTTATACACGACTCCTGATTTTCAGGGTGTTACAAGTTGGTATCAGAGCGTGAATAAAAGTATACTGGGCCTGGATTATGGTCTCGCGATGTACACTGTCGCTTCCTTTGACTTAGGTGGGTGCGAGAAGGGTCTAGAAACACTTCTAGGATCGCAATTCACCAATAGGCGAAGTCAATTCGAATCGATCACACGATCGAGTCTATAACGCATTTCGGGTCGCGTAAAGCAACCCGAATAGCTCCTAAGCCGTAGGAAGTCAGGTTGAGACATCGTATCAATGATTTTAAACTTGTAAAAGTAAATTCTTGGGCCGTGGGATGACCACGATTCTTGTATTCAATCGCCAAGGCTTAAAAATCCCGTTTCACCAAAAATCTTCAAAATTCTTCCTCTCACCACTCCAATATTCATTTCTTTCTTATTCATTTCATGTTAGACATCAAACATAATGTGAAAAAAATACAAAATAATACTTTCACAAAATTTTACAGTGAATAGTAAAATTTCATGAAAAATAGCCATAAGGCCATTCTAACTTCACTTTCTTTAGCAACTAAGGATCTAGATGGATGTACTGGATCCTTCTACCCCAAAATAATATGCTGCATCATAGGGTTTGGTATTCAGGATTGCAGAATGGTCCTAAAAAGCCTCGAACACTTGTTTGGGCTTACATAGGCCAAAATACAATGAACCAGGGGGCAAACCGTACATATCTGGGGTCCTTGGACCATGGGGGACCGAACCCATCTGGCCCCACCAACCAGATGCATCACCGGTCGGCGATGCCATCGCCAATCCGGCGATGCATCGCCGTACAGGTGGGCCCGTTTGAACTGGTTTTCGGGCGCACGCCCTTAAATGACGTGTACACCCTCTCCATAGGTGTCCCGTCCAACGAAAACCCTCAAAACATACCCCTCCTTCACAAACATCCCTCTCCATAGCCCTATTTTCATTTTTCAGCAACCATCTCCAAAATTTGGGATTCCAAATCATCCCTAGATCCCTCCTTGGCCAAAAACGACCACCATCCATCATTCCTTTGGAGTTGGCAGCCCTTCCTCTTGAAGATTTCATCATTTGGAGCTCCAAAAACTCCCAAATCGAGCTGAAATCGTGAGGTGCTCCATTCCACTTTTTCATTTCCATTTCTCCTTGAAAATACATCCTTGGGAAGCTTGAAGCATCCCTCTAGATGCCTAGATCTCCTTTTTCCAGATTGGACAGCCACTTCTCCGCATTTTCTCCATTTTTCATGGCTTTCGTGGAAGCCATTTTAGGCCTTTTATCACTCTCATCCATCATATCTTTGATGGGTAAAAGGAAAACTGCAATAGACGAGGCTGGGCCGAGTCACCCTGCTCAATCGAGAAGACCGCGGGGTGGTGCCACAAGTTCAAGCGCCGCTGCAGGTCCAACTTCAGCCCTATAGTGCCGTACAAAGCGGGATTTGGATCCCCATGCTCACCTTGGGCGAGTAATTCTATCAGAGATGCCTCATGGCCAATACACTGATCGCAAAGTGTTGTTTGAGGTGGACGTGGAAGGGCGACTGTTCGGTGAATTTTTATTATTCGAGCGCATTGAAGCTGCGCATTGGGGTCCGATCTTTGAAGCTCACGCTCGTGCTAATGTGAGCACCGTTCGTGCCTTCTACGCTAGTATCCAGAATCCTACCTTGGAGCCATTGCAGTTTAAAATCCCTTTTGGTAGAGATCGGATGGCTACGATTGATGTGCGACTGATTGCGTGACTTCTGAACGTGCCTCTTGGTGATGTTCATCCTAGTGAGAAGAATCTGAGGAGTAGGCGTGAACGAGATCACCGCACCAGGTTTCTGTGCGGTAAGTTAGTTCCATGGCAGCCTAATAATAGCCTTAAGGCGACGTATATGTCTGATGATTTGTGCCTGCTGCACCATATCTTCACGTACAATGTGTATCCCAGGTCGATGAATCGCATTGAATGTACACGCCTTATGGTTGATTTCTTGTATTTGGTGGCCCAGGGAGAGAACGTATGTATGGCCACTTTCATCTTACGACAGATAATCCTCATAGCCAAGTCAAGAAGAACATCCGAATCGCTTCCTTTTGGCCGACTGATTTGCAAGATTGTGCTTGAGTTTGCCTACAGACTTGGGCTGAAATTGCCAGTTTCGATTCATACCATTGATGAGTCGACTATGGTCAAGATGAAGATTGGGTCGCAGTACCGTGAAAATCAGCTTGAGGAGGACAGCGAGGATGACTTTGATGATGAGAAAGATCAAAGCGAAGAAGAACCTGGAGTAGACGTTCAGGAAGAAGTTCAGGAAGAGGCAGAAGAGGAGGCTCAGGATACAGATGAGAGCCCTCCTCCTTCTGCGCAGGCTACTAGCAATGATCGTATTGCTTGGATCGAGGAGAGTTAGATCGCCTTACGAAGAGAAGTTCAGAAACTTCACGCTGAAGTCGAGGATGCCAAGGCCGTTACAAAGAAGAAATTCAGCAAGGTGACTCGCACCTTGAAGGCGATCCTGTGTTGCTTGTAGGATAAGGGTGCTCCTCCTCCGTCACCCGATTCAGACTAGCGATGCGACCTTTGATGTAGTTGTTAGTAGTTAGTCATTTTCTGCTTTTGTTGTGTAAGCTTGTTAGGGCTAGTGCTTTTCTTATGTTGCTGTTGCATTTTTAACTGTCTTAGTTCTCATGTATTTCTTGTCATGATGCTTGTAAGGATATATCCCTTGTATTGTGACAATTTTAATTAAATGGAATGCATGGAATGCCTTTGACTCTTTGTGTGAATGATTGCGGTGAATTTGTGCTATTGAAACTGACAAGATTGCGCCCTATTTTGAATATAGGGAATGCCGCCTAAGGCTACGCAGAGCACGGTTCGTCTTGCATTGACTGATCATATGGATCAGACTCCTTCGCAGTCTGACACTCATGCGGACCCTGCTATGGGCCAGATTCCTGAGACAGTTCGTGCGTCTCAGCCTGCTGCTGGTCCTACAGTTGGACCACCGCCGTTCACACCGTCAGTCAGAGAGCCTCATCGTGCATCTACTTCGACACAGCATCCGCCACAGCCTGCTCCACCTCCTGACAGATTTGAGAAGATGTTGGCTATGATGCAGTAGCAGCAGCAGCTTCTAACTACCATCATGGGGACATTAGCCCAGGGTGGGGGTGTGACCCCACCTGCACCACCTGCGCATCCAGCTGAGGATGCTTATACATACGCCCAGGATGAGGGCATGGCTCATCCTGCGCCACCTGCTTACCCTGCGGGGAATGCCGCAGATATACGGGGCCTATTAGAGCGATTTCAGTGCTTACGGCCTCCCACTTTCACGGGTTCTCACAGACCCGAGGACGCTAAGTACTGGCTCGACCGTGTGTCAAAGATTTTGTGGATGCTTCATTATACAGAGGCCGAGTAGGTAGAGCTGGCTACATTCCTATTTGAGCGAGAGGCCAGCCTGTGGTGGGATAGCGTATTGCGGACCGTTGCCGCCGACTATATATGGACATTGTCAGCGTTTGAGTTCCGCTTTCACGAGAAGTATTACCCCCAGACCTACAGGCATGACAGGGAGAATGAGTTTCTCCACCTCAGACAGGCAGCCATGACAGTTACGGAGTATAAGCATCGGTTTACGGAGTTGGGCAGATACGTCCTGACTATTTTGGCCGATGAGCAGATGCGCATACGGCACTTTTTGGAGGGTTTGCGACCGGATATTCGGTCGAAGATGTGCTGTTTGACCATTCCCTCATATGCGGAGTTGATTCACATGTCTATGCGGGCAGAGCAGGATGTGGATCGACTTGCGCGATCTCGTGGCCCTGTTGCTTCTAGGCCGCGACCAGAGATGCAGGACAGGCCCCTCGTGGGCAAGAGGCCTCGCGTTGACCCTCCTACTAGGACTACAGCGCCTGTACTACCGTTTCGGCGCCCTAATTTGACATGTACATCCTGTGGGAGGACAGGCCACTTGGCGCAGAGCTGCTTTTCTCAGATGCGGGATAGTGGGTTCTCGCCGCCGCAGAAGATTGACCGTGCTCGTTGACAGGCGATATCAGCACCGCCTATACGGTTAGCTCCTGCGCACCCTTCTTTCAGACCTCCGATATCGCAGATCAAACAGCCTCCACGGCCCTTGACACAGCGGCCGAACCAGCCACAGCAGGCTCGGGTTCATGCATTGACAGCTGAGGCAGCTGCGACACCGACTTTTCAGCATTCGGCCTTCGAGGTTACAGCCCATATTGGAGGTACTCCTATTCTTGTGATGGTGGACACTGGTTCCACGATTTCTTTGATATCGCGTGCTGTAGTCAGGCGTCTTGGGTTACAGACCATTACCATGGATAGGGTACGAGTCCTTGCAGCCCACGGAGATTATTCAGATGTCACCCAAATGTGTGAGGGGTGTTTGGTTGATTTGGGAGGCCGGACGATGGTTATTGATCTTATCGTCGACCCCTCTCTTGTTTATCTCGACGTCATTCTTGGCATGGATTGGTTGACTGCAGCGAGGGCCGAGATTGACTGCGAGACTCGTATACTGACTGTGTACGAGCCTGAGGGTGCATCCTTCACATTTCCAGTGCGGGTAAATCTTCCTTTCCGCATACTTAGTTACACCACTTTATTGCGCGACGCTGGTGCCCAGGTACTCGAGCATGTGCCAGTCGTTTCCGAGTTCGAGGATCTGTTCAAGAAGATCCTTGCTTTGCCGCCCCGAGATGAGATCGATTTCACTATCGATCTGGTTCCTGGTTCTACGCCCGTCTCACTGCCGACGTATCGCATGGCACCATGTGAGATGGAGGAGTTGAGGACGCAGATTGATGGTCTGCTAGAGCTTGGCCTTATACGGCCTAGTGTCTCCTTGGGGAGCACCGGTCCTATTCGTGAGGAAGAAGGACGGTTCGATGCGATTGTGTATTGATTATCACAGGCTGAACCAGGTCACGGTGAAGAACAAGTATCCTTTACCCAGGATCGATGACTTGTTTGATCAGTTGAGAGGAGCGCAGTACTTCTCGAAGATTGATCTTCAGTCAGGATATCATCAGTTGCACGTCAGGGATGAGGACGTGCAGAAGACAGCATTCAGGACCAGTTTTGGCCACTACGAGTTCCTCGTGATGTCGTTCGGTCTCACGAACGCACCAGCCGTATTCATGGATCTGATGAACCGGGTATTTCGGCCTTTCCTCTATCGATTCGTCGTTGTATTCATTGACGACATTTTGGTGTACTCCAGGAGTCGAGAGGAGCATGAGGAGCACTTACATTTGGTCTTGGATACGCTCAGACAGCATCAGTTGTTCGCACAGTACAAGAAGTGCGACTTCTGGAAGCAGGAGGTGAAGTTTCTGGGACACGTGGTGTCCAAGGATGGTATGGCAGTTGACCTGTCTAAGGTAGCTGCGGTGCAGGACTGAGAGCAGCCTGGTTCTGTCACTGAGGTGAGGAGTTTCTTGGGTCTCGCTGGCTACTATCGGCGCTTCATACAGGACTTCTCGAAGATCGCGAGACCCTTATCTCAGTTGACACGGAAGGACGTGAAGTTCACCTGGAACGACAAGGCGGAGTCAGCTTTTCAGGAGCTGAAGGACAGACTTACGTCCACCCCTGTGCTAGTATTACCAGAGCAAGGGGTTAGATACACTATATACACTAACGCGTCTAGTGTTGGTCTGGGTTGTGTCCTTATGCAGAGGGACAGGGTAATTTCGTATGCCTCGAGATAATTAAGGAAGCACGAGGAGAATTACCCTACACACGACCTAGAGTTAGCAGCCGTTATATTCGCACTGAGACTCTGGAGACATTACCTCTACGGAGAGGAGTTCGAGCTCTTTTGCAACCACAAGAGCCTCAAGTACATATTCACACAGCGAGACTTGAATATGAGGCAGCGGCGATGGATGGAGACGTTGAAGGACTTCAAGTTTGAAGTCTCTTACCATCCTGGGAAAGCGAACCTTGTGGCAGATGCGTTGAGCCGCAAGAAGGCGATAGAGTTTGTGGCTCCGCTAATGGTTGCTGAGTGGGATATGGTTGAGTTTTTGTGAGACTTTGAGTAGAAACTCACCGTAAAGGAGCCGTTTGAGTTCATCGCACATGTACAGGTGCGATCCCAGATCGATGACCGAGTCATTGAGGCCCAGAGGGACGATGCGCATCTGACTGAGCTTCGAGAGCAGGTCAGTGATGATGCAGACGCCGACTGGCGAGTTGGTATGGATGGCGGCTTACGTTATCGTGGCCACCTATGCATCCCAGATATCCCTGACTTGAGACGAGAGATTCTCGAGGCTGCGCAGTGTACTAGACTCGCGATGCATCTAGGCAGTACGAAGATGTATCGTGACGTGAAGAGAACATATTGGTGGGAAGGTATGAAGACCCACATAGCAGAGTTCGTGTCCCGTTGTCTCACTTGTCAGCAGGTGAAGGCAGAGCATCGCCGACCACCAGGACTTTTGCAGCCTATGCCGATTGCAGAGTGGAAGTGGGATTTCATTTTCATGGACTTCATTTCTGGGTTGCCGAAGACGAGGAAGAGACATGATTCCATTTGGGTGATCGTCGACCGTCTGACAAAGTCGGCGCACTTCCTACCGATTAGAGTTACGAACTCTGCAGACGAGCTGGCTAGATTGTACATCAGAGAGATTGTGCATCTGCATGGAGTTCCGTTGGAGATCGTGTCGGACAGAGACACGCGGTTCACTTCTATTTTCTGGACTCGCATTTAGGAGGCTATGGGTGTGAAGTTGAAGTTCAGTACTACCTTCCACCCACAGACGGACGGACAGACAGAGCGGGTGAACCAGATCTTAGAGGACATGTTGCGAGCTTTCGCATTGGACTTCAAGGACAGTTGGGATGATTGTCTTGCATATGCAGAGTTTGCGTACAACAATAGCTTTCAGACGAGTATCGGTATGGCACCTTATGAGGCGCTGTATGAGCGACCTTGTCGCGCACCGCATTGCTTGATAGAGGTCGGTGAGCGTAGCTTGATTGGCCCAGAGTTAGTGCAGGCGACGTCAGAGAAGATTGATATTATTCGACGTCGGCTTCTTACAGCGCAGAGCAGACAGAAGAATTATGCCGATACGAGATGGAGGCCACTAGAGTTCACAGTTGGGGATCATGTGTTTCTGCGAGTTTTCCCTATGAAGGGAGTCCTTCGGTTCGGGAAGAAGGAGAAACTGGCACCGCGATTCATTGGTCCATTCCAGATCCTCGATCGTGTGGGAGCGGTGGCTTACCGATTGGCTTTACCCACGCCTCTCGCGAGCGTTCACAACGTATTTCATGTTTCTATGCTGAAGAAGTACATTGCTGATCCTTCCCATATCATCATATGGGAGCAGGTGTAGTTAGCAGATGATGTTACTTATAACCTGCGACCGACACGTATCCTAGACAGGAGGAGCAGGTACTGCGTAGCAAGGTAATTCCCCTTGTGAAGGTATTATGGACGCATCACTCTGAGGAGGAGGCCACCTGGGAGACAGAAGCCGAGATCAGAAAGAACTACCCACAGCTTCTCGAGGAGTACGAAAAGGTACAAATTTCGAGGACAAAATTATTTGTTAAGGGGGGTAGATTGTAACGCCCGTGAAAAATCCATACTTGGGCTCGAGTACCAACTCGACCCGAAATTGCGTAGAATTAATTCTTTTAGAAAAAAATGACTAAGTTAGCTAGCGCAACGCTGGAGTGGCTGGGAAATAGTCCCTGATCACTTTAAATACGTTCTACTAGACCCAAATCGAGTAGAACAAACGACTCTATAATACGCTATAACCTCGGATCGAACTCTAAGCAGGTTTGTTCTCTGGACCACTTTGAATCTTTGTATTGGATCTAGACGGCGCGTCGAAAGTCCGATACCTCCTATCTTAGACCGTTAGAACCGCCTAGCTGGACTTGACGCTCATTCCGAAAATCAAGTCAAACCGACAATCACAGGCTATTTCATTGAGCCCGGACCGAAGAGAGTGCGAATAGGGACATAGTTGGAATTTTAAATTCAAATCTGGCACACTACTTGACGCGTCAGTATTGAGCGTTCTGACCGTCAGAATTCATCCAGATTACACCCTCGGATCAGGAGAAATTTCTATTTTTTATCATGAGACTTTCAGCCTTGATCTACGTGCGGTGACCGCTGAACTGAAACTGGTCCGCCACGTGCGATCTGCGAACCCTGCCAGACTGAAAACTTAATACGTGCTATATCTGGTACGCATGAGCTTAAGTCCGATCGCATTCGACCAGGGGACCACCAGAAAGCATCTTTTGGACCGAAACAGCCCCAAATTGGATATGCACTAAGTAAACTTCGTTCCGGAGCCTGTTTCCGGCGTTTTTAAGCTTATAAAAGGGGTTGAAACCCTCATTCCTCTCTCCCATCCGAAAATTGCAAAACCCTAGCCTTGGGAGAGAGAAAAGGAGAGAGTTTTAGAGAGAGTGGAAGGATTTTTCCCGCCTTCGTGTCGCTGATTGCACGTGCTTCAGCAACTCTTCCCAATCACCTGGCCGGTGTTTTCTCTACTTTTTCAGGTATGAAACAACCCTAAAAGTTGCTGATTTAGGGATTACTTAGATTCATAGCGTGTTAGCTAACGTAACTTGTAAAACAGGTTTTCCTACTGCCGTAGACGAAGCATATACGCTCCGTTTCAATTCACGAGTCTACAAGACATAAGGTGAGGATTTTAGACGCTTTGATTGACGGTTTCCAACGCTTTCAATGTCGTTTAATAGTAGATTATTGACGGCATCGCCGTTTGACATGTACAACATGCTCTCCGTTTCCTGTTTCGTAAACTAACGAAGAATATGAGATTTAGGGCATTTTAGTCATTTGTAGGAAGTACAGTTTACATTCATATTTTGCTGATGTGATTGACATGGTTTGTTGTCGCATTAGGAAGTTAGGAATATGTGCATAATTAGTTTGGCGAAGAGATTCGCCAAATTGCACACTTCGGGTCGACATACTATATGTAGACTTGAGTGTGTAGTGTATGTGTTTGTATAAATGCTTGTATTAGTATGTATTGAATTAAATGATGTTATGAAATAGTTTGAAATTGATTTCTCAATTAATATGCTGACCTAAATGATTTCCTACATGTTGACTATATGCATGATTTCATTACATGCATGAAATATATGTGCTTGAAGATTTACTTAAGTTGAATGTTATAACATGTGTTAACATGCTCACATGATTGTATTTCAATTCCAATATTCCTATATAAATTACTGATGTGATTCCATAATTGTTTGGGACTATACTTAGTCCAGGCAGTCGGTAATCGATCGAATTCGTGGCCAACTGGTCTTGGCCACGAACGACGCGTCGATGAACGTGAGTCATGTTTGAAGTTGGCGGCAGTGGTTAGGCCACGTGAAGCGTTTTACGCACTTCATGTCGTTCGACTTGAGATGCGATCGCACTAGTCGAGCCCGTCAAGTAACCCAACTGGCTGATGTATGTTCACCCTGTATGAGTCATAACTGCTTGAACCTAGGGTACTGAACTTACCATTGTAAACCCTGTTAACCATGGTACCTTGATCCACGAAGACTCATGAGCCGGGCATGGTGGTATAGGACACCGTGGTCGAGCTGTGGGCCTACACTGGGGCCACAAACCTCCCCGTAGTGACCAGTGAGCACCTAGACTCGTGAGCAGATTATGGTGGTATGGGACACTATATTCTAGCTGTCGGCCTACACTGATCAGGCGACGAGTCCTTTATAGTGACCGCGAGCGTATTCTGAGTATACGGGAGGCGACGACCCTTCAGTAGCAGTAGAGTACAGTAGGCCTGTATTGATAAGGTGATGGGGGAGCGGTGCAACGAGTGTGAGCAACAGCCCTGGCAGCCCTTGCAGCGACCTATAAAATATACATCGTATGAGATTACTAGGAGTGACGACCTTAGACAGGATCTGTGTTGGGATTGATACAAGGGAAGTACCTTAGTTTTCCAATCCTGCTGTTTGAATGGACTAATAACAACTCGAAAATCATATCACCATAACATTGCATGTGCCTAAAAGATGTGGAGCACTCTAGGGAGTGTGGCATGCCGCGGTCGTAAGATGTTGCAGTATGAGGGAGATCGTCGATGAGGGCATACATCACGTCATATCATCTTTCATTAATAATAGTATTAGGATTGTCTGATTTACTGCTTTACTATTATCGCATGATTGATTTGTGAACATGCTAATCTTTGCTCTATGATTGTACTGAGTTGATCACTCATTTCCACGTTACGGGATGGTGTTTGCAACACCCACCAGACCCTGTTGTAGATGCAGGTGAGGCTGAGATCCAGGAGGCAGAGACAGACTTCGACGAGGATCAGGACGAGTTCTCGTACATGCAGTATCACGATGGCTTTGCGTAGGCGACCTGGATTTATGGAACTTCAGTGGGACTATTTTGAACATTTAATTTTGTTCATGTATATGTATATGAGACTCAAAGATGTATTCATACTTTAGAAACAGATGAGATCTACTTTGTTTTTCCATACAGTGATATATATATTGTTTAGTCTTCCGCTTGCTTTTATCACTGAATCTGAAGTATGAATTACAATTTTGGTATACTTTTACTCATGTGAATGCTTTAAATCAGACAACATTGAATCATAATCATTTTCGTTGCATAAGTGACGGTCTGAAACTCGGGAGTTGAGTTTATACACGACCCCCGATTTTCAGGGTGTTACACGACCCTAGACAGGATCTGTGTTGAGATTGATATAAGCAAGGTACCTTAGTTTTCCAATCCTGCTGTTTGAATGGACTAATAATAATAACTCGGTAATCATATCACATCACATTGCATGTGCCTGGAAGATGTGGAGCACTGTGGGAAGAAAGCATGTCGCGGGCGTAAGATGGTGCCGTATGAGGGAGATCGTCGGTGAGGGCATCCATCATGTCACGTCATATTGCATTAACAACAGTATTAGGAATGTTTGATTTATTACTTTACTATTATCGCATGATTGATTTGAGAACATGCTAATTTTGCTCTATTATTCTACTGAGTTAGCTACTCATTCCCACGTTACGGGATGGTGTTTGCAACACCCACCAGACCCTGTCTTAGATGCAGGTGAGGCAGCGATCCAGGAGGCAGAGCCGGATTATGATGAGGATCAGGACGAGTTCTCATATATGCAGTACCACAACGGCTTTGCTTAGGTGGCCTGGATTGACGGGACTTCTCAGTGGGACTACTTTTGACATTTTGATTCTGTTTACTTACATGTATATGAGACTCAGAGATGTATTCATACTTTGGAGATAGTTGAGATCTATTTTATTTTTCATACAGTGATATGTATATCCTTTAGTCTTCCGCTTGCTTTTATCACTGAATCTGGAGTATGAATTGCAGTTTTGGTATAATTTTACTCATGTGAATGCTTTAACTCAGACAACATTGAATCATAATCATTTTTGTTGCATAAGTGACGATCTGGAACTTGGGAGTCGGGTTTATACACGACCCCCGATTTTCAGGGTGTTACATCCTCTCTCTTTATAATTTCTATTTTCATAGTGGAGATCTGTCGTTTTGTGCCGTGATTTTTTCTCACAAGGGTTTTCCATGTTAAATTTGTATGTTCTCTTGTATGTGCTTGGTGCCATTAAATTACTATCCTAGATCTAGATCTGTGTGATTCCATAGGCTTAAATCCTCAACAAGAAATTCTTGGCTAGATCCTTTAACACTATTCAAGAGAAGTCAAGGTTCTGCTTCTTAATTTGTCAAGGATCTTGATGGTGATTGAGGACCTTGGGTGCGATTTATCGGGATCCAATCAGCCAGTTCTAGAGTAGTGATTTTGTGATTTAAGTGTGGTGTCTACATATATCTAACAACATTAAATTCAATATGAACATATATGGTAGGATATTAAGTTCAATATCTTAAAGTATTAAATTAAAATAAAATATTCAGTGACATACCTTGTTGATGCAAAAATCTGGTCGGCCCTCCCTCCACGTCTTCAAGATCCTGAACCAAGAGAACCGGCAAAGGTGACCCTGGCTAAGCCGGGGGACCCTTCGATGCCTAAGTCAGGACAAGGGAATCAGGGTCTGAGTCGAGAGTAGAGGAGAGAGCACTTGATATTATGTACCTGTAGATATGGTGTGATGTACTATTTATACTTTCCTGTGAGATGGTCTGGATCCGATAATCTCGGCATGATCAGGAGGATTTCCGGATAGTGGAGATACCATCCGCAATCTATCGATTTGTGTAGCGTATCAGGCGGATTATGCGTATCTATGCGCGAAGTTATTGGCCACGTTCGGTTGTGGCAGTTTCCATGTTTGGCGAATGAGGTATGTGCCTCTAAATACCGACTCGGCTCAGCCTGTCCGACTATAATCTCGGCATCCGATCCGACTCGTTAATTTCGAGCTTACGTGGTCGGCCAAGGGTGCATCGTGGTAGGCAAGTAATCTGTTGTCCGATCGGATTTGCCCCCCTCTGAGGTGAACCTTGCTATAAGACTCGTGTCGTTGTGTTGACGCTGAGATCAGATTAAATGGGTCGTGCCTCAGGCGTAATGGCGCTGAGTCGGCTTGGAATAATAGGCTCGGATCTTCCCATAACAGAAGCATCCTACTCTTCGAGTTTGCTTGCAGGCTCAGAGAGTACTTATGTAGGAAATCTCCTGCCCTCATCGCAATGATGACGGATCTCGAATTGCCCGCGCGCTGGTCGCCTTGGCTAATGCGTGGGGACGGTTACGATCCTGAATCTCCTCCCAACCCATGAGAGCCTGAGGAGGCGTGTACTTGACGGCTTCGAGTGCCTGGGCATTACTTCGCATATCGAGGTACGCTGCCCGATGTCAGAGCCGTATGATTGGTTCGGTATCCCTCCAATGCAACGCTGCCATGTGTCCTCGGAGATCGGCTCATGCTGATTCGGCTGCCGCCATTAAGGCTCGCCATTAATGCAGAATCCCTTCGCTGCCTATATAAGGCGTTCTGAATTTTCATTTGCCACTTTACATTCTGCATTAGAAGAGCACACCGGAGGAGGTGATTTTCTACGAGGCGATTCCGGCCGAATTCAAAGTTCCTGGTAGAAGGCGATTTCGGCCGTCACCCGGTGAGTCTCACTGATCTTCACCCTTCTTTCTGACATGTCTTCTGACCTTGAGATAGTCCGCGAATATACCGATGACTCCGAGCCGGGGAGTACTGAAAGTGGGAGTGGGTCTTCCGAAGGCCCTTTCGAGACTACTCTCCTATACCCCCTGCCTCGGAGGTAAAAAATATTGGGCTCTAAGACCAAGCAGCTAAGCAAGAAGACAGCCACCCGAGTCCGTCGAGTCGAGACCACTACCACTACCGAAATGCCAGCGAGTTTGCGCACCGCAGAGGTAGTCCCAGGAGATTCTGTCATGTCAGAATCTCATATGGAGTGGATTCGTTCAGAGTTTCAAATCCCTGACTCCGTTCAGATAAGGACTCCCGGTCTTTTGGACGTTGCTGGCGCTTCTGCCAAGGGAGAGGTAGCCATCTTCCTTTGTGCACTACAGTGCGGGGTCCGGCTCCCACTACATCCATTCATCAGGAAGGTTGCGACCTACCTTGGATTGGCTCCCGGGAAGTTTTCTCTGAATGCATGGAGAGTGATGATTTCTGCCTACATCCTCTGGAGATAAGTTGAAAACTTCGAGCTGACCCCAGAGGAACTGCTGAGTCTATACATGGTTAAGCATGACAGCAATGATCCATGACACTATTTTGTAACTCGGGAGAGCAAGGGGTCGGGATTGGTGATGCACCTGCCATCCTCCAACAAAGACTGGAAAAATAAGTGGTTCTGGGCGGCAGGTGAATGGGAGGCACCAACGGTTGGACCTCAACGGCTCAGGTTCCGACCCATTTTACGAAACTAGGTCAGACTTCATTTTACATCCGGGTTGCTACTTCAGTTTTCACCTATTTTAGTCAAAGTAAAATTTCTTTTTCCTTTTGCAGTTTTCCAAAAGGGGTTGCCACTTCTCGACTCAGACCAGAAAAATCGCATTGCAAAGGCCAGAGCGCAATCAGAGACGCTTCGCTCCTGGGTTGATATGATCACCGCGGCCAACCTCCACTGGTCCGGGCTCTGTAAATCCCAGCCTTTGCTCACATCCCTCAGTAAGCTGCCCTGATCTCTCCGACGGACTTTCCTTCGGTTATTTAGTAACTGACACAATCTTCTCTTTCGCAGGCATGGCAGAGGCATCTGGGGCTCGGAAGAGGAAAGTAGCTCCGACAGCAGCGGAGTTGTTGAAGGAAGCCCCCCGAGTGAAGATCACTCGGAAGAAGTCAGTTTCCCCTCGAGTGGAGGAATCTTCTGCTGCGCCGACCTCAGCAACCCCAGTTCCAAAACTAGTCTGCTCTTCCGCTGCGGTGCCGGCCCCAGCACGCCCCATTGCTACCGCTGCTCCTTCGAGGGTCTTACCCCCAGCGGTGTCTCCTCCTCCGGGGCTTGTTCGAAAGACTGTAGCCGATACCCCAGTCGTTCCGAGTTCTGTTGCTCCGCGCGCTCCCACTGTCGCCGCTCCCCCCACCGCGGTGGTACCTGCCGCGGTCCCCAAGGCCCCCATTACTATCCCCTCTTCCTCCGAACAGGAGGAAACCATTAGAATGGCCAATAATATGCTATCCCCCCCTTGAGGTCGGGGAAGATGTCCGCGTCGAGGGTCAAAACTCGACCGACAGCAGGGTAGGGGCCGAGGCGGGCACGAGCGGTGAGAGGTTCGAGCCGGGCTATCATATGGCGTGCTTGGCCCCGTGGGCTACCATACACACTAAGGAGGAGGATATCGCTCGGACCCTTGAGCCGTTGGAGAGCGGCTTTCTGAATGACTTCGCCTCCGTATGCTACATGGTATATTTCTGAGAGGATTCTCTTTCTTTCATATCGTTGTATATTTATTTTATAGATTCTGACTTTTGTTTCCTATTTAAGCTGTCCTGGTGCTGCTCTCAATTCGGGAGAGAGTGCGGGAGCATAGGAGGAGGGAGGTAGAGTCCGAGGCTCTCCAGGCTGAGCTGGCAGCCTTGAAGTCCGAGCAGAGGGAGCTGCGTCGGCAGCTTTCGGGCAAGAGGGCTAGGGTGAGTCGACTGTAGGGAGACGTCATTGACTTGGAAGCTAGGGAGCTGCATATACAGGAGAGGACAGATAATTATAAGGCGAGTGGCGATGCATCGACCGCCGAGCTGACCCGCGCCAGGGCTCACACTAACTCTTTGGCCATGGAGACCACTCGGCTTAGAGAAGACCTGAAACTCGCTAAGGCCGAGGCGGTTAAAGAACGGATCCAAGCCATCAATCAGGCCGTGGAGGCTCAACTGGCCAAGGAAGAGACCTCTTTAGCCGCAGCGATTGCCACCGCGGTTGAAGGTTTCAAGACCTCCAAGGAGAGGGACGCGGAAGCTGTGACGATCTACAACCGCGGCTTCGATGATTGTCTCAAGGCGGTTCTTGGTTTATACCCAGACCTCGATCTTGACTCTCTTCTGCCCGAGGACTCCAAGGACGCCCCTGCTGAAGTCGTCCACTCGGACCAAGCCCCCGACGCCCAAGCTCCTCCTCCAGCATGAAGACATTCTATCATTTTTTATTTTTTTTTTCTTTTTTCAGAAACTGCCGATGTATCTCTATCAATATATTTTTTACCCCTCCGAGGGGATTTAATGAGAAACATTCTTTTGCGCTTGTCTATTTCTTACTCGCAATGTCGTTTTGTGACTGAGCTGACTTCTTTGCAGGTCTAGCCCTTTGATCATTGCTTAACCTGTTTTCGGCCCAAGTCTTAGTTGGGTCCGATTTTTTAGAGTGTTTGGTTCGTCGCTTATCGTGCGAGAGCTTTTCATTGTCGTATGTCGAGCCGAATACTCCACTGGAGAGTCAGATTATGATTAGGCTTTTTCCCTCAAAGGGAGGCCTTGTCGATCTTTGTAGGATTAGGTTCCGGCCCCTTGGGGGTCGGACCATTAGGTCATACTCGTACCAACCAAGACAGTTGAGTAAACATCCGAGGCTGAATTGAAATTTTTATTAAGAGCCTTAAAGGCTAGTCGCTCGGAAGCATACACTTTATTATGGGCCTTAAAGGCTAGTTCCTCATGGGTAGTAGATCTTCAGGTGTTCAGCATTCCATGGATGAGGGAGCAGGCGGCCTTCGAGGTCTTCCAGGTGGTACGAGCCCGGTTTGGCAGATCTGACCACACGATATGGTCCTTCCTAATTGGGTCCGAGTGCTCCTGCTCCTGGATCAGCCGTATTCTGGAAGACCCTTCGGAGGACTAAGTCCCCTGGGCGAAAGCGCCTGACTTTGACCTTAGAATTGTAGGAACGTACCACCTGCTGATGCCGAGCCGCCGTTCGGATCTTGAAAAAATCTCTGAGTTCTTCGAGCAAATCCAGATTAGTAGCGATCTGCTCGAAATTTTGATTTTCTTCAAAGCTCCTTACTCGCGCCGTTGGGAGCCCGATTTCCACTAGCACCATTGCCTCCGAGCCATATGATAACGAAAATGGAGTCTCACCCGTTGAAGTTTGTGCTGTGGTCCTGTAGGCCCAGAGGACTAGGGGGAACTCCTCGGCCCAGCTTCCCTTTACTTTTTCGAGCTTTGTCTTGAGGTGATGCTTGATGATTTTGTTGACTGCTTCAACCTGCCCGTTTGATTGCGGGTGCCGAGGCGATGAATAGGCGTTCACGATGCCAAGTCTCCTGCACATACCGCAGAACTTGTTATTGTCGAACTGGCTGCCGTTGTCGGAGATGATGGTACGCGGGATTCCGAATCGGCAGATGATATTTTTCTACACAAAGTCGATCACTTTCTGCTTGGTGATCTTGGCGACTGGCTCGGCCTCAACCCACTTAGTGAAATAGTCAACCGCAATGTAACGCCCTGAAAAAATTCGTACTTGGACTCGAGTATCAACTCGACCAGGAATCGCGTAGGATTAATTCCTTTAGAAAATAATAGTAAGTTAGCTAACGCAATGCTAGAGTAGCTGGGAAATAGTCCCTGATCACTTTAAATACGTTCTACAAGACCCAAATCGAGCAGAACCAACAACTCTATAATACTCTAAAATCTCGGATCAAACTTTAAGCAGGTTTGTTCTTTGGACCTCTTTGAAACTTTGTATTGGATCTAGACCGCGCGTCGGAAGTCCGATACCTACTATCTTAGACCGTTAGAACCGCCTAGATGGACTTGACAATCATTTCAAAAATCAAGTCCAACCGACGTTCGCAGGCTATTTCATTGAGCCTGGACTGAAGAGAGTAAGAATAGGGAAAGATTTGGAATTTGAAATTCAAATCTGGCACATGACTTGACGTGTCAGTATTAAGCGTTCTGACCGTCAGAATTCAGCCAAATTACACCCTCGGATCAGGAAAATTTTTTATTTCATATCATGAGACTTTCGGACCTGATCTACGTGTGGTGACCGCTGAACTGAAACTGGACCACCACGGGCGATCTACGAACACTGATGGTCTGAAAACGGGATGTGGGCAACATCCGACGAGCGCGAACTTAAGTCCGATCGCGTTCGGCCAGGGGACCACCAGAAATGGTCTTTTTGACCGAAACAGCCCCGAATTGGATATACATCAAGTAAACTTTGTTCCCAAGCCTATTCCGGGCATTTTTGTGCTTATAAAAGGGGTTGAAACCCTCACTCCTCTCTCTCATCCGAATTTGAGAAAAACCCTAGATTGGGAGAGAGAAAAGGTGAGAGTTTGTGAGAGAGAGTAGGAGAGGATTTTCCTGATGTCATGCCACCTGTTGCACGTGCTTTAGCAACACGCTCCAATCACTTGGCCGGTGATTTCTCCACATTTTTAGGTAAGAAAATACCCTAGAAAGTTGTTGATTTAGTGTTCCTTTCGTTCCATAGTATGTTAGCTAATAGATCTTGTAAATCAGGTTGTCTAGTCGCCGTAGACGAAGCGTATACGATCCGTTCGAAACGATACGCTTCTAGGAGATAAGGTGCGGATTTTAGACGCTTTGATTGACTGATTTCAAAGCTTTCAATGTCGTTTAATAGTAGATTATCGATGGTAACGCCGTTTGACATGTACAACATGCTGTCCGTTTTCTGTTTCGTAAACCAACGAAGAATATGAGATTTAGGGTATTTTAGTCATTTGTAGGAAGTACTGTTTTCATTCATATTTTGCTGATGCGATTGACATGGCTTATTGTCGCATTAGAATGTTAAGAATACATGCATAATTAGTTTGGCGAAGAGATTCGCCTAAATGCGCACTTCGGATCGACATACTATATGTAGACTTAAGTGTGTAGTGTAAATGTTTGTATAAATGCTTGTATTAGTATGTATTGAATTAAATGGTGTTATGATTTAGTTTGAGATTGATTTCTCAATTAATACGCTGATGTAAATGATTTTCTACGTGTTAGCTTTATGCATAATTTCATTATATGTATGAAATGCAGGTGCTTGAAGAATTGCTTAAGTTGTATGTTATAACATGTGTTAACATGCTCACATGGTTGTATTTCATTTCCAATACTCTCATATAAATTACTGATGTGTTTTCATAATTGTTTGGGAATATACTTAGTCCAGGCAGTCGGTAACCGAGCGAATTCGTGGTTGGCTTATCTTGGCCACGAATGACGCGTCGATGAATGCGAGTCGTGTTTTGGAGTTGGCGGCAGTGGTTAGGCCACACGAGGTGTTTTACGCACTTCATGTCGTTCTACTTGAGATGCGATCGTGCTAGTCGAGCCCGTCAAGTAACCTGACTGGCCGTTGTACGTTCACCCTGCATGAGTCATAACTGCTTGAACCTAGGGTACTGAACTTACCATTGTAAACCCTGTTAACCATGGTACCTTGATCCACGAAGACTCATGAGCCGGACATGGTGGTATAGGACACCGTGGTTGAGCTGTTGGCCTACGCTGGGGCCATAAACTTTCCCGTAGTGACCAGTGAGCACCTAGTCTCGTGAGCAGATTATGGTGGTATGAGACACTATATTCTTACTGTCAGCCTACACTGATCAGGCGACGAGTCCTTTGTAGTGACCGCGAGCGTATTCTGAGTATACGGGAGGCGACGACCCTTCAGTAGCAGTGAGAGTACAGTAGGCCTGTATTGATAAGGTGATGGGGGAGCAGTACAACGAGTGCGAGTAACAGCCCTGGCAGCCCTTGCAGTGACCTACAAAATATACGTCATATGAGATTACTAGGAGTGACGACCCTAGACAGGATCTGTGTTGGGATTGATATAAGGGAAGTACCTTAGTTTCCCAATCCTACTGTTTGAATGGACTAATAACAACTCGGCAATCATATCACCATTACATTGCATGTTCCCGGAAGATGTGGAGCACTGAGCGGGATGCACGCATGCCGCGGGCGTTAGATGGTGTTGTATGAGGGAGAACGTCGGTGAGGGCATCCATCATGTCATGTCATATTGCATTAACAACAGTATTAGGATTGTATGATTTACTGCTTTACTATTATCGCATGATTGATTTGAGAACATGCTAATCTTTGCTCTATGATTCCACTGAGTTGATCACTCACTCCCACGTTACGGGATGGTGTTTGCAACACCCACCAGACCCTATCTTAGATGCAGGTGATGCAGAGATCCAGGAGATAGAGCCGGACTATGATGAGGACCAGGACGAGTTCTCATACATGCAGTACCACGACGGCTTTGCTTAGGTGACCTGGGTTGACAGGACTCCTCAGTGGGACTATTTTGGACATTTGATTTTGTTTCTTTACATGTATATGAGACTTAGTGATGTATTCATACTTTAGTGACAATCGAGATCTACTTTGTTTTTCCATACCGTGATATATATATTCTTTAGTCTTCCGCTTGCTTTTATCACTGGATCTGGAGTATGAATTGCAGTTTTGGTATACTTTTACTCATGTAAATGCTTTAACTCAGACAACATTGAATCATAATCATTTTTGTTGCATAAGTGACGGTCTGGAACTCGGGAGTTGAGTTTATACACGACCCCCGATTTTCAGGGTGTTACACGCAACTATGGCAAACTTGACCTGTCCCTTCCCTGTAGGTAAAGGACCGATGATGTCGATCCCCCATTGGGCGAACGGCCAGGGCCAGCTAATGGGAGTCATTTCTTCTGCCGGTTGCCTCGGCACAGCCGCGAACCGCTGACACCTATCGCACTTCTAAACAAAGTCCTTCGAATCCTGCTTAAGAGTGGGCCAGAAATACCCTTGGCGAAGTATTTTCATGGTGAGGACTCGGCTGCCAGAATGGTTCTCGCAAATTCCCTCGTGAATCTCTCGAATCACGTAGTCGGCCTCGTCCAGTCGGAGGCATCTAAGGTAAGGCTGAGAGTGCCCCTTCTTGTACAGTACTCCGTCCAATATGACATATCGAGCTGCCCTGACACTGAGTCGCTTTGCCTCTAACTTGTTCGAGGGAATTTCGCCGAATGAAAAATAATTAAAGATTGGGTCCATCCAACTAGGAATGAACTGGATGAGGTTGACTTTCTTCGTTTGACCGATACTCAGATGCTCAACAAACTCGATGGGAACAAAACGCGGTATTTTTTCCTCGGAGGCCGAGGCGAGTCTTGCTAGGGCATCAGCCCAGGAGTTCTCAGCTCTGAGGATCTTTCGGATAGTACAACTCTAAAACTTCCTGATTAATTTTCTCGCTTCTTCGAGGTAAGCGATCATTCTGACTTTTTTAACTTTATATTCCAAGGAGATGTGGTTTACCACCAGCGGCGAGTCGCACCGGACTTGCAGGGTCTGAACACCTAGGCTCGCTGTCAGCCTGAGCCCAGCTAATAACGCTTCATACTCGGCCTCATTGTTTGAAGCTTTAAATCTGATTCTGGTTACGTACTGGATTGTCGTTGAATCAGGGGCGACCAGGACAATCCCGGCTCCTACTCCTTTAATGTTGGAAGACCTATCAACATAAAGGACCCATCCCGGATCTGACACAGCCTCTTGGTCGGTCGACGGGACGGGTGCCATCATCTCAACTTCCTTACTGATCTGTTCCTCACTCGGAGCGGTGAATTCGGCGATGAAATCGTCTACCGCTTGACCCTTGATTGTCACTCTAGGCAGGAACTGAATGTCAAACTCTCCGATCTCCACGGCCCACTTGGTGATCCAACCTGACACTTCAGGTCTCTGGAGGACCTGCCTCAGAGGAGAGTCCGTTAACACAACTATGGTGTGGGCTTGGAAATATGGCCGCAGTCTTCTGGCCGATACGACGAGGCAGAGCGCCAGTTGTTCCAAGGACTGGTACCTTGTTTCAGCTGGTACCATAGCTTTGCTTACGTAGTATACGGGGTACTGCCTGCTTCTGACTTCTCTGATCAGAGCCGAACTGACACCTAAAGTCGAGACTGCGAGGTAGAAGAACAGAGGCTCCCCTTCTTCAGGTTGGACAATAGAGGCGGTGAACCCAAGTATTGTTTTAACTGCTGGAAGGTATGCTCACACTCTGGCGTCCACTCTGCCTTCTTATGGCCCTTCAGCTGCTGGAAGAAGGGAAGGCATTTATCTGTAGCCCTGGATATGAAGCGTCCGAGGGCGACAACTCTTCCCATGAGACACTGTATCTCCTTAAGAGTTCGAGGAGAGTTCATGTCGAGGAGGGCCTTGATTTTTTTCGAATTGACCTCGATCCCTCACTGGCTGACTTGAAAGCCAAGGAACTTCCCTAACTCAACCCCGAAGGCACACTTAGCAGGATTCAATTTCATCTGATATTCTTGGAGGACGCTGAATGTTTCTCCGAGGTCGGCAAGGTGGTTGGAGGCTTGGGTATTTTTCACTAACATGTCGTCTACGTACACCTCCATGGTGCGCCCAATTTGACTAGCAAACATCTGATTCACCAGCCTCTGGTATGTTGCCTCAGCATTTTTCAGGCCGAACGGCATGACCCGGTAATAGTAGAGTCCTCTGTTTGTGACAAAGGTCGTCATTTGCCTGTCTGGGGGATGTATAGCGATCTGGTTATACCCGGAATAAGCGTCCAAGAACGAGAGCAGCTCATGCCCGGCTATGCTGTCCACCAAGTTGGTCGATCTGAGGTAATGGGAAGCTATCTTTAGGGCACACTTTATTCAGGTCGGAGTAGTCTACACAGACCCGTCACTTCCCATTGGATTTCCTGATGAGAACTACATTCGCTATCTAGTCAGGGTAGTATACTACTTCTATGAAGGCCGCATCGAGCAGGACGGAGACCTCCTCGGCAATGGCTTCATATCGTTCGGCGTCAAACGGCCTTCTCTTTTGCTTGACCGGCTTATGATCTGGGTCCACGTTCAACCTGTGAACCAACACGTCAGGAGAGATCCCTGGCATATCCGCATGCGACCATGCGAAGATATCTCGATGCTGCCTCAAGAAGGCTAATAGTTCGTTCCTCCGCTCAGAATTTAATGATGTTCTGAGCTGGACAGTCTTGCCCGGGTCTAATTCATCGAGGGGGACTTTTTCCAGATCCTCGACTGATGAACTTTCTGCTGGTCCTCGACGGTCCAAGGCGTCCACGACGAGAGCCTGTTTAGCGGCTCCTTTCCTAACCGCTATAGCATAACATCTTCGGGCCTCGCGTTGATCGCCTCGGAGATAACCGATCCCTCCTTCGGCTGGGAACTTCATTATCAGATGGTAAGTTGAGACGACCGCTCTCATTGTATTGAGGGAGGGTCGGCCCAGGATTACATTGTGGATAGATGGAACATTGACAACTAAAAAGTCCACCAGAAGTGTGACTTGATGTTGCCCTTCTCCCGCTGTTACCGGGAGGGAGATAGCTCCTTCAGAGATTACTCTCTCTCCGGCAAAGCCGTGCAAGAAAATCTTCACGGGTCGGAGCCGAGACCGTGGAATTTCTATCTTTTCGAATGCCTCGGAATACATAACATCAGCCGAACTCCCGGTGTCGACCAGGATACGTAACACCTTGTGATTCACTATGGTCATGGTAACCACTAGCGCGTCATCGTGTGGATGCTGGATCCCGCGCGCATCGTCTTCCATGAAGGTCAGGCTGCACGGAGCGACTCGGAATTCCTTGCTGGGACGTTCCGTCAGGTAAACGTGATGTTCCGGCTCGGATCTCTAGGAATGGGCTTTTCGAGCCCTGTTTGAATCCCCTCCCCCAGCTGAACCCCCGAAGATGGTATGAATTTCAGCTGGTTCTTCTGGGGGATTGTTTGGCTTTTCCTACAGCTGCTCCTCTCTCCGAGCGGATCTTTCTCTTTTGGTGTAACGACGCAGATGTCCCTTACGGATGAGGGACTCGATCTCGTCTTTCAGGTTCACGCAGTCGTCTGTGTTATGGCCATGATCTCGGTGGAAGCGGCAAAATTTCTGCTTGTCCCGTTGCTCGGGGTCAGCCCTCATGCAGACTGGCCAATTAAGTAGTCTGTCTCCTCGGATATCTAGCAGAATCTGCTCGGCAGATGTGTTGAGAGGAGTATAAGAACGAAATTTTTCCTCTGGCCTATGGCTTGGCCGACGATCGCGGGGAGCACGGTTATCGGTCCCTTTGCCGTTCGATTGGGAGTATTCGTTCCTCGGCCTCTTCCCTTTATTTGCCGAGTCAGCGACTTGTATTCCTTTACGGGCGTTAGTGAATTCCTCGGCGTTGGTGTACTTTTGAGCCTTCGTCATGAAGTCCGCTAGCATTTTCAGGAGATTTTTACCAATGGAGAAGGCGAACTTTCCTTCCTTCAGTCCGCTCAGGATGGCAGCAAGAGCCATCTTGTCATCATAGTCTTTAACATGCAACGCCTCTTCATTGAAACGGGCGATGTAGTCTTTTAACGACTCCTTCGGAGCTTGCTTGATGGTAAGCAGGTGGGTGTTAGGTTTCCGACTTCTCTTACCACTTATAAATTGTGTAAGGAATAGTCAGCTTAGTTCTGCGAAGGAGCCCACAGAGTTGGCTTGAGCTGGCGATACCAAATCCGAGCGGATCATGTGAGGGTAATGGAAAACCCCCTACACATCATTACATCCGTTGTAGTCTGGATCTGCATCCACGATTGGTAGACCTCCAGGTGTTCGGATGGATCCCCGGATCCTGAATACTGGATGACAGGAGGCATCTGAAACTGCGGCATCACTTCAGCCATGATGGCTGAGGTGAAGGGAGGCTCGGTCTCTTCCATCATCGCATGGATCGTAGCTGGAACTGTGGATTGTTGCTGCTTCTTCTCCAATGTTAGGAACTTTTCCTTCAACTCCGCAAATCGTGCCTCTCATGGGTCCTTATTTTCCACGACGACCTTTGGGGTATCCTCGACCTCCGGCGTTCTCCCTTCACTCCTCCGTTCTAACTGATGACGGAGGTCGGTGGGCGGTAAGCAGATGTAGCAGAATGAATGGTTGTGAGAACCCAGGTAGCGGCATTCCGCGCGGATCCATCGACGTGTACCGCAGGAGGGTTCTGGCCTGAACACGGCACCCTTGAATGCTGGGGGGCTTCAGGTCTTACACTCCTTGGCGCAGAGCGGGTCTCCACGAACAGTCCTACCGGTTCGAGAACAGGCTATTCCTGAATCGGAAGTGACTCTGGTTCCCTCTGCTGCTTCATTTTATTGATCTCGTCGCGCAGGGCCTGGATCTCGTTCTGCATGACGCGGTATTTACCCGACCAATTGCACGAACGCTGGGAAGGCCCTGGTGTGGACTCGGCATGAAGCGGTGACGACAACCGAGTTTTCTCATTGGGTTGCGGCTGCACCACTGCAGCTTTCTTCTTCTTCACCATTGCTTGGAAAAATGAGAACCTGACTTCTAGTTTCAAGTTTCCACAGACGGCGTTAAAAAATGTTGATGCAAAAATCTGGTCGGCCCTCCCTCCACGTCTTCAAGATCCTGCAAGAGAACTGGCAAAGGTGACCCTGGCTAAGCCGGGAGACCCTCCGATGCATAAGTCAGGACAAGGGAATCAGGGTCTGAGTCGAGAGTAGAGGGGAGAGCACTTGATATTGCGTACCTGTAGATATGGCGTGATGTACTATTTATACTTGCCTGTGATATGGTCTGAATTCGATAATCTCTGCACGATCAGGAGGATTTTCGGATCGTGGAGATACCGTCCGCAATCTATCAATTCGTGTAGCGTATCAGGCGGATTATGCGTATCTGTGCACGAAGTTATCGGCCACGTTCGGTTGTGGCAGTTTCCATGTTTGGCGAATGAGGTATGCGCCTCTAAATACCGACTCGGCTCAGCCTGTCCGATTATAATCTCGGCATCCGACCCGACTCGTCAATTCCGAGCTTACGTGGTCAGCCAAGGGTATATCATGGTAGGCAAGTAATCTGTTGTCCGATCGGATTTGCTGCCCCTCCGAGGTGAACCTTGCTATAAGACTAGTGTCGTTGTGTTGACGCTGAGATCAAATTAAATGGGTCGTGCCTCAAGTGCAATGGCGCTGAGTCGGCTCGGAATAATGGCTCAGATCCTCTCATAACATACCTCATTGAGATCCATTCGTGATAACATTATATGAAATTCATTTTTGAAAATAATACATTGAGATTCTATTTAATCTTAGTCTTTTTCTTAAATTATTTCTAATGATATATATCTTGAAATTTAACTTGCGGTGAACACGATCTCATAGAGCTTACGTGCTTTTTAATTTACCCAATATTATGACTCCGTGTTGAGAGACGAGAAAGAGAGCGGTAGAGAAGACTCAACCTGCAATCTAACGTTACCCCAATTTCCGACCTGAATTCTTTCGTATTTGGACTTAGCTGACCCAACTCAACCCAAATACACAATTATTCTCGACCTGACCTAACCTAACCAGAAATTGGTCAATCCAACCCGTCCGAGCACCTTGACATCTTGACCCAACCCAAGTCGAAATCAGGTCAGCTCAATCGGGTTCGGGTTGATCCCAACCCAACTTTCAGCCCTAACAACTTACCCAATCCGATGTTTTTGCAGTGCTCACATGTGATGCCGCAACGGATTGGACTTGATCAAGTCCAAGTCGACTCGGATGAATCACATCCGACTCACCCATATTGGCAACCCATAATCACATTGGGTTATATCATTACGATTGTACGTCAGGACTGGGCGATTCATGGTGGGACGCGAGATTCCGCCTGTTTGGCTAGCAGAATTGAATGGTATTGAATTGTATTAGATGGGATTAGTATTATTATTGCACAATGACTACATGTATTAAATACCATGGTATTATAGCCATTCAATCCCACATTTGGGATAATACTTTTGCTACGAGAAAACACTGGATTAAAAAATAAAATTAAAAAAGGAATCACGTTTGGTGGACATGGAATTGTAATCAAGGGACCAAATTTACAATTGATGTAGCTCAGCTGTACATATATATAATCAGAATGTCACCTGTAAATAGTGTATATGATTGGACAGCATAGATAAACGCGTGCATCAATGTGGAGCACACTTGTGTAGTGGATTTCAAAATCCACTTAAATCCTGTATGTGAATAAATGTAATTTCATCTCACCTAATCCCTACTTTTTCCATCCTCTCTGAATGAGATGGAATTGGACAGGATGAAATACGATTTTATCCCATCTAATACCGTGCACCAAACGCCCACAACGTTTGCACAAGGATCCGTTGGGTGGACGATGGATGGCATGCTGATGATCTAGGTGGGAACTCTGGCCAAGGTCATAATAGGGTCAGGCCCACATGAGGATAACCATGGATCTTGTACACATGGTACACGCATGTGATTTTGACGTCAAAAGTGGGAACACCAAGGTTGTAACAATGAGCAGGACCCAGTTGAGCTGGACTCTGATTGCCTGGTCTAAAACACAGCACTGACTTCCGTGTTGTATTGACGTGGCAAAGTTCCGCCAGCCTCACCACCATGTATGTATTATATCCACACCGTCCATACATTTTTTTTTTCGGGATCATTTCAGCCAATGATCCAATAAATGATCCAGATCCAAAGCTCAAGTAGACTACGCCACAGAAAGCAGTGGAAAAATGATGCCAACCGTTGAAACCATCCTAGTGCCGCCCTAATCTTTATTTGTCATCCGATCTCTTCGTAAGTCTACACCGACCTGAACGAAGGGAAAACGAAAATAAAAAGCTTCATCCAAAACTTATTTGGCCTCAAGAAGTTTTCAATGGTAGGCATTCAATTTTTACTGTTTCCTATGGTGTGGTCCACTTCAGCTTTGGATCATCCTCATTTTTTCGCTTGTATATAAAATGATCTGTTAAAATGGATGGACGGTGTAGATATAACATATACATGATGATGGAGCCCACAGAAGTTTGCCACGTCAACACAGTACCGACATCGGTGCTTTGTTCCAAAATACGAAGTACGACTCCAAAAAGCCCTCTCGTGAGTGAACAGTGTTGGTTAGTTGGCGAAGGTAAAGACATTGCTTCTCTTGTCTGAAACCTATCTCTAATCTACGAATAGAAGTCTACCCCAAAAGGATTGCGGGTTTGAAATTTCAGTGAATTTAAGCCCGCTACACACGGTAAGAGGTTCGCTAACATGCAGCTTCGGTACATACAAGTTTCGTGCACTACTCTTCTTACGGCACACGGGGGAAAAAATATATGGTGATCGGAACCGTTGATTTGGTGGACTAATTTAGGGATACACTATGTGCCAAAAGCATCCTTGATTTGACAATTCTGCTGCCCTCCTGTAGTTGTTGAATGTGGACTTCTAAAAGTTGGTTTTACTTGATAGAAATCAGATTTCTGTCATCGTAAGAACCTCTTACGTTTTGTTATTTGGCTCATGTACGTGGTGGTCCACCAGAGCAACTTTTCAGATCAGCAGAGATGTTTGGCACGTGTACATTAACTGGGGAAGTGAGTAGGCGATGATGCACCGGCCTGCATATCAGCGTTGGTCCACAGAAGAATGTTACAAAAGAGGTGGGGTCCAGTAGACCATCTATTCTTTTCCCATGGCGTGATTGCCGCGAAACTTTCGTAAGGAATCCTTCCTTTCGAGTTACGATTCCATTCCTGGTATGGCTGTGAGTATCGACGATATTTTCAACTGATATTTTCAAGTCTATTCGCGCGAGATATTGGCCAAACACCAGGCGCGTCCGCTCATCATGGAGGACCCGTGTAGGTGAGTGGATTAGGTGTTACCCGGGTAATACGTCGGTTGGTCGTTATCCTTACCGTTTGGGACCCACCTTGATGAATGCATAGTATATCCACTCTGTCCAACCGTTATTTCAGATCATTTTATTGCGTCATCCAAAATATTGAGAAAATATAAGTCTATGGTGAGTCACACCACTTGAAAAAGTGTTGAATGATCATTAAAAAGTTTTTATAGGCTACAAAAGTTTTGGATCGAACTGATCTTTATATTTTCTCTTCATCCAGGTCTTTTTAACCTTATCAACAGGTTGGCAGAAAGTTTTTAATGGTGGGTGTTCAATCACCACTGTTTCCTGAGTTGTGGTCCACCTGATATTTGGATCTGTTTAATTATTTGAAACACATTAAAATGAGCTGGAAAAACGGATGGGCGGATGGATAAACAGCACATCATCAAGGTGGCCCCAGTGTAAGGGTAACACCCACTTCGGGGTGTTAATCCGCTCACACGTAATCCGCTCACTCGTTTACGCTAGAAGAGCCTCTCGGATTACATATTGTAAAACGCAGCACCGTTATCCGTATAGTATATCCATCAAAATCTTATTGAATATTGTGGATTTTCAAATCAAGCTTATATTTGTGTTTTTACCTTCATTCAACCTTAGATGGAAAATAAGCATCATGGTGGGCCATTAAAAGGTTTCAATGGTGGCTGTTATTGTTCCCACTGCTTTATGTGGTGTGGACCACTTGATCTTCGGATCCGCTTCATTTTAAATTTATGGGGCTTAAAATGATCTAGAAAAATAGATGGACGGTGTGGATATAACACATACATCATCGTGTACCAACAGAACTTTGCCCAGTAAATATAATACCAACCTCGGTTTCTCCTCGGACAAACAAGTGGTCTTTCCTTTTCTTTGTTTTCATTTTATCACGTAAACGTGAACCACGCTTGGTTGCGAAATGCATACGTTTCGTATAACGATAACGATGTATGTATTTCATCTAGAAATCGGATTGCATACTGAGTTATTCAGTAAACTTTCATCGTACTGAGTAAACTCTGTTGGGTACACCATAAATATTTGTGGTTTATCCATTTTAGTCATCCATTTTTTTAATAATTGAAGGGGTTGAAACTAAAATTGAAACACGTACAAAGCTTAAGTAGGCCGTAGCATAGAAAATAGTGAAAATAACGTTGAAACCTTGCTAGGCTTATCACCCAACTTGTTCCTAAGATCTCAAAAACATGGATTAAGAGAAAATGCAAATATAAGATTAATCCAAAACTCCAATAGCCCTCACGAATTTTTATACCGTATATGTTCAATTCACATTGTTTTCCATGTTGTGGCCCATTTGAGCTTTGGATATGCTTTATTTTTAAGTTCAACTCTTAAATTTATCTCTTAACATGTATGGAAGGAGTGTATAAAATATATAAATCATGATGGACATACAGAGTTTACTCAGTGCGCTGAGTGTACTGAGTTACTCACTACGCAATCCACTTCCTTTTATCCATGTCATTCATTCGGTTTGAATCGTTATCGTAGGTCATGGATTAAAAAATGAGGCCGGTCCAAATCTTAACTGGACCACATCATAGGAAAACAGTGGTGATTGAATAGCCACAGTTAAAAATGTTTAAGGCCCACTGTAATATTCATTTTTCATCCAATTTATCTATTTGGTCACATAAATCTAAATGAAGGTAAAATATAGATACCATCTTGACATAAGACTTTTATGGCCTCCAAGAAAACTTTTACGGTGAACATTCAATCACCACTTTTTCTGTGGTGTGGTTCGCTTGACATTTGGATTTGATTCATTTTTGGGGTCATACCCTAAAATGATCGACCAAAATGGATGGGGCAATATGGTGAGGCCCACAGAACACCATGGCAGTGTCATTATGCAATCTGCATCCGCCACGCTCGATGACAGGAACACCCTTTTTATTTTTGTGCCAGGGCATGCTGACCAAGGCCCCATCTGATGAACGGGTAGAGACTCGCACAATTCTGCTCATCAGTACGTGTGTGCTCCAAATCGCCTGTTCAGTCCTTGTTTGTGCGCATGGTTTCCCTTGATATTCGTCTACCTTCCGTTGGGACTGGCATACAGAACATGTTTGCCACGACCCACTAAGTTGAGGCAACTCATCTGATGCAGTATACATATGGCATATGTGTATGCTATAATTGGAATGTTTATCTCTCGCCATTTTCTTTTGTATATCAGATATAAATTGAATGGTTAGGATCATGCAAATTTGGTTACCGAAGTAATTCCATTTAGACAGCCATGCCGAACATGACATATGTCAAACTTATATGGCACTGATTTCAATAAGGCAATATTATTCAAATAATTTTTATTGAAAAATAGACAATTTGGGTATAGAGATGGTTTTAACATTTTTTTAATTTTTTTTTCTTTTCTAAATAAAAGTAATATTCTTTTGTAAATATGTTGTTACATGTTCAAATGTATTGTAATTAATCTTTTGTAAGGGAGAATATTTATCTTCAACCATTTCACATGTATTACATTTAACCTTCAAAAATCACATATATGTCTGATAAAAATAGGATATCTTAAAATAGGAAAATAAAAAAGTAATGAATTAAAAATTAAAAAAATTTAATTAATATTAAGAAAAAATATTTTATTTGGGTTAGGTTTGACCAATAGTCCAGTATAAAATAACTGATGTGATAAATTTAGGTACGCTTTTCCTAAATACCCGCATTTATATACGATACCTGTGCCACCGTGTATACTTTGGACGTTTGGGATGGGACGCAGATTGGCTAGTGACCTTTGTCATTAATGGTTAGTGGTCAGTGCTTTTTAAGTTCCATCATGATGCAATTGCTTCAACCTGCGGCCCATCCATTTTAAAGACTAATTTAGGGCTTGATCATGAAACTGAGGCCGATCTAAATTTCAAAAAGACCACATGGAAGGTGTGTCCACTCTTAAAAAGCTTTTTGAAGCCACAAAAGTTTTGAATCAAGGTGATATTTATTTTTTCTTTTCATCAAGGTTTATATGATCTAATTAAACATAGAATAAATATTACAGTGGGCCTTAGGAGGTTTTCAATGACGAACATTCAGTCACTTTTGTTTTCATGTGATGTGGTGCACCTTATATTTAGATCTTCCTCATTTTTTTGGGATCAAGCTTAAAATGGTCCAGAAAAATAAATAAACGGCATGGATAAAACACAAATATCACGGTGGGACCACAGACCACTTACTATTAACCACGTGGCTAGTGGCAGGGTAACTAGCCAAACCGCGTCCTTTGGTATGAGCTAACATACATTTTCAAGTACTGAAATTATTAATTTATAAGTATATTGCATATCGACACATGTCACTGTGACTAATTTGTACAAGTGCATCGTATGCTACCATCCGTACAAGTTTATCAATGCCCTTCGTTTCCACGGATGCGTCCAAATAATCGGTCCGAACAGATCTTTGATGGTAACCAGACGGGCAGAGCTGTGGCCTACAGGCATTGGAGCGTTCCCCCTTTCATTTCCGATGCCTTGTGGATGTAATTTACAGTAGCAAATGCCAAGAGAAAATATCATGGTGCTCTCCAAACTGAAAAGTCGGTTATGTAACTCTTGGTCTAGATTGAGCCACGCACTTGACATCAGCATGATCCTGACCTTTCATAATGTAGGCCCCTCTGTGAATGGTTTATAGGTTATAGATTTCTCGACTGTGCTGATCCTGTCCTGGTATTTATTTGCAAATTAACGGTCAATAACACATGCCGAAGAAGTCCACGTTCCAAAAGCAAAGGTTGATTTGGATCACTTCCACCAATGCGTTGAATGGTAGACTGCTTTTCGGTCCATTTCTTTTTTCTATGGTTGCGGTTTCGCTGGTGAACCCAACACAGTAAGCTAGCTGATGTCAAAGATCTGTGGGCCCCACAACGATGTTTGTATTTTATCCACTCCGTCTATCCATTTTTTCAGATCATTTTGTGGCATGAACCCTAAAATAAGGTAGATCTAGACCTTGGGTGAACCACAGCATAGGAAACAATGGGGATTAAACGCTTATTGTGGAAAACTACGTAGGGGGATAGAAGCTTTGTATTAAGATGACATTTCTATTTTCCTTTCATTTAGATTTTTTTTTTCTCTTTTTTTTTACACACCCCCACACACTCACGCCACACGCACACCGTGGGATTTCAACACTACGGGTACTCGAACCCTTCACCGTGGAAACTCTAAGGACTCTACCACCCGGGTAAAAGTAAGGGGCCTCTTCATTCGGGTCTTTGCGACCTTTTCAAAATAGGTTGGATGGCAAATAAATCCTACGAAGTTTTTAACGGTGGACATTTATAAATTCTGTTTTCTTGTGGTGTGGTCAAATTGAGATTTGGATTTACCTTAATTTTTGAATTATGCCCTAAACTGAGCTGAAAAATTCGATGTACGGCGTGGATAAAACAAATACATCATGGTGGGGCCCACCGAGCTTTGACGCATCTAGCTAGCTGGCTGTGTTGGGGTCATCACTCAAGCCGCCTCTTTTTTGTTTTTTTTTGTACATGCGTGGTCTAAACTCTAAAAGCAAACCGACCTGATTTTCAAGCTAAGGTATCTACTCTATAGGACTCACCTGATGAATGGATTGTATTTTTCTCGAATGTGCCACGTCCCCACCGTGAGAGGGAACCGCCACCAAAGTATATTACTCGCTGAAGATCACTAACCATTCTTTGTGAGAAGAGAAGAACTCCCGAGAATTTCATTTTCATTGCAGTAATCCACCTTGAAAGCAATGTGGGCCCATCATTCATTTGTTTTTGTCACTCTCAACGACCCTCCATTTCAAAAAGCAGATAGCAACCCATATCAAGTTGGCCCACCAAACACTAACACCTTTCCTCCCACACACTCTCCCCTCCCTCTCCCCTCCTATCTCTCTTCTCCTCCACATACCTATAAATACATCTCAACCCTCCATCACATCCATCCACATACATGACCATGGACTGGTTCTCATGGCTATCGAAAACAGGCCTCGAGCCATCGCTGGTTTACGAGTACGGCCTTGCCTTCGCCCACAACGAGCTCGAGGAAGAGGACATCACATACTTCAACCATGAATTCCTGCAAAGCATAGGCGTCTCCATCGCCAAACACAGGCTAGAAATCATCAAGCTTGTTGAGAAGGAGAGCGGTAGGCGCCCGCGGCCGATGTCGAGGCTCCTTACAATGATCAAGAAGACAAAGAGATGTTTGGCTAAGTGCATCCATGCATGGCTCCACCGCAACGACTCGGCGATCATCGTCGTACCGTCAAAGGCGTATGGGAAACGGTGGAGAGGAGCACTGTTGAAGAGGAATAAGAGGATGATGATGGTCAAACAAGCGAGCTTGATGATCACTGATGGGAGCGTGGGTGTAGGTGGGCCACCCATCGTTGGTGGGTTGAGCCCGGTTGTTCATGATCTTGGGAAGGAGGATGAAGCTTGCGACGATCCGTGTTGGTCGACGGGCGGTGTGGAGGAGATCAGGTGGGCCTCTATGTTTCAAGACTTGAAACCAACATAAGGTGTTTTTCTTGTTTCTTAGTTTATGTTTTTTCTTGTTTTTTGGATGGTGAGAGATGCTTTTTTCTTGTTCTTCCACCAGCGAGATTTTGTTAAGAGCACATGTACTAGTGTGGTTCATACGTGCGAGATCTGAGCCACTCATCATTCATCAGAAGGTTCACGCTGTGAACACTCTCTGGCCTCAAATTCAGATGGATCCCTCACATGGAAAGCACAAAAACTCAAAACCCAGTTGAGTCGAGTCAACTCAACTCGGTTGAGTTCTCTAAAAAACTCCTACGAGTTTTTGAGTAATATTTAAAATTTTAAAAATTATAAATAGTGATGAGTTTTTAGTTTTGCTGTGTTTTCTTTAGTCAAGCTGAGTTTTTCTCAACTTTTGACTGAGTCGTGACCAGATTGAGTTTTTATGAGTCTTGGTGGAATCTGGTTGAGTCAGAGAGAGAGAGAGAGAGAGAGAGAGAGAGAGAGAGAGAGAGAGAGAGAGTATCACCCATGTAAAAGAGAGCAGCGAGTCTCTCTAACCGCATGGCCAGACTTGTGGGTATCTCTGTCGTTTTTCTAATCCGACAGCTGGTATTATGGGTGGGAAAAGGGTTTTATATATATATATATATATATATATATATATATGAGCAGAGGTGCGTAGGTGATCTTTTCTCTATGTCTGTGCTGTTAGATCTCCACACATGATGAGTGGGCCACCTAATATTGAACGGCACAGATCTTGTACATGTGAGCCAGACTGGCATTTGTACTGCGAATCACTTCTTCAAGGTCTCCTGGCGCGGATTCCTTCAGCATTTCTCTCCTTTTTCTTCTTTTTATTTGTTTTAAATGGGTCATGAGAGGACCCACCTTAGCACTAAGGGGTGCTGTTGTCATCATGCGACTGTCTACTCTGTTGTTTTTTTATAAGTGATGTGATGAGATGAGAAAAAAATCAAAGGTTACTGTTGATGGGAATGATTATCAGCTCTACTGTATGAATGCATAAAACCAAACTCGGTAAGAAATCGAAATTCATTGGGTTGTTTCAACGTATTTAAGTAACTGCTCAATCTATCTCATTTCTTGTGAGAGGAACTTTAGGGACCTGATGTGCTAATGTCTGTATTTAGGGCCGGGAATCCTGAACTCTCTTCTGCAGGAACTGGACACCTAAAAAGCTTGCTACACAACATGATTTTATTTCTTCTATCAGTGGCCTACCAATAAATAATTTATGATTTATTTGAATTGTAGAAAATGAAAATAAAATAACCCTAAGCAATATTTTTCTAATTATGGGGCATTTTACTATGCTTAGATAGTAAAATACCAATAGGCATATAGAAATGGTACACATGGCATATATATTAATTAATTCAAACTAAACCCACTACATTGTGGAAACCATTGTAACCAAGATATCATCTAAAAGTCAGATTGGTTGAACAATCCTACCCTCTGCATTGGCGTACAACTGATTTTTGAAATGGAGCCATTTGATATTTTTCATTTTTAAGTGTCCTATTGATATTCATAATTCGAAACATGTAGTAAATGCCATGCATGCAATTTCTCACTAATTTATGACTGCGTGCAGTTGTCCATTACACTTTGAAAGAGCATTGAAGTATTTCTTCAATGCAAGATACATAAAAATATTATCCTCTCATAGTCAATTTCTCTAGCATGGGATGAGAGGTCACTTTATATATATATATATATATATATATATATATATATATATATATATATATATATATATATATATAGGGAAAAGGTACTATGCGCTCGAGCTGATGGGACCGTCCCATGAGGTTGAGCTGTGTGAGCCCCACCGTGATGCGTTTCCAACATCTACCCCATCAGTCAGATGCACCATTCCATCGTGAGCCTAGGTCTCAAAAATCAAGTCAATCCGTGACTTGTGTGGGCCACACCACATACAGAAGTGGAGAGGGGCCGTGCACCATTAAAACATTCGGAATCATTTTTTAGGCCCACCAAGATGTGGTTTGAAAATCCAGCCCATCCATTATGTGTGTCCCACTTGGATGAGGGTTCAGACCAAGTTTCAGATGCATGCAAATTTTAGGTGGGCCCCACCAAGTGCTTTTATATATTTTAATGGTGTCTTCACATGATTTTAGATGGTATGGTCCACCTGAGTTCTGTATACGGCTGATTTTTGGGATATCCCATAATTTAAAGGGGACCCATCAAATTCACAGTGTTGATGGTTGACACGCATCACAATAGGGCCCACACAGCTTGACCTCACAGGAGTTTATCGGGAGGTTGAGGGTATACTACCCTTTTCCTATATATATATATATATATATATATATATATATATATATATATATATATATATTAGATTTTCACTTGCTATTCAAACATGACTTCTTAAAAATAAAATTAATTAAGATTCAAATTTCAATAATATTCATGAAATTTAAAAAAAAAAAATTCATTAAATAATCATTACATTTTTTTTATCTTTTCGTTTTCTACCATTTTGAATAAATAGAATTATCAAATTTGAAAAATTGAGCATACTGCAGTAACGAGTGCCTCTCGTGTCAACATTCTCAATCGCTAAAACATGGGTTCTGCTTAGACAAAATAGATCCATCAGGATACTATTTGCATTACGATGCATCAGGATATTATGATGTCTGGAAGCAGGATGACCCATAGTAGGTTGGCAATTCTTTAGGTGGGGCAAACCGTGAACATGCCCTGGTGTCCACTCATCAGACAATGTGCTTGTAAGTTGAGTACAGACAGGTGGGCATCCTTTTCCCCCAACCGTCCATTTCTTCTCATGCACATACGGCCTGCCTGATCAGTGGATTGGCCTGACTTTTAGGCCAGGGCATGCTTTTGGTGGGACCCATAAGATAAAAACACACATTATCTGTATCAACTCGTGTTTTCCCAATGACCTCTTTAATCTCCATTGTAATGTATTAAAACTAAAGGTAAGTGACCACTATTCACACCCTTAAAATAGTTGTCCAATTGGATACAAGAAGAAAGGCTAGGCAGCTGGGCCCATTTGCCTTCTTTTTTTCCCCCTATTTTATTAATGAGGCCGGTCCACTGCACTAAGATGAATGAACACCCCAAAAATCAACCATTCCAAGACTCAGGTGGGCAACATCACATGATTTAGCGGCCTGTATATGAGCGTATTTAAGTGACGTCGCAGCATGTAGTTGGGAAGAAATGGAGGATTTTTCAGTATTTGGCCCCCTGAATTTGGATTCACGTATAATCCACATTCCCATTTCAGAAGCATCTTGTGATCTATAGTTCAGGCAATGTAGCCTCCTTTCATGGTGAGACATAAGGGTAAGAACTTTTATTAGTGTTTTCCTTTCCAATACATATCTTATGACGGTGTTACAGATTCGAGATAAATGGATGTATGTTTGGCACGTGTAAGTTTCTTAGACAAGGAGTGTAACATTATAATTGTATGGGAGAACATGTTATTGCATATTAAAAGAAAAGTACTAAAGCACTGTATTGGATATATGTATATGGAAGATGTTCAAAGATTTGTATTAGATTAGAGAATTGAGAATATCTCTCTTAGGAGTATATTTAGATCAGCATGAGAGTGGCCATTATAAGAATCATGAAAATGTCTGAAGATAAATTACAAAGATAAATAGAGAAATCAAATAGTATTTTCATTAGTGATGGTGTGGCAGCGCCAGTTAGTTGGACAACATGCCAGCTAGAGATATTGGCCAAATTAAAAAAAAAAAATTGTAGCCTCAAGGGTCTTAGCATGACTTTTCCAGTACCTTGGAAGTTGGCCCTCATCAAATGGAGAAATCTAGGAGTTTTCCTTTGAATGTCACTTGAAAAGGCTACACAATCTTAAAAGAGGGAAATTAGTGAAAGATAGCAAATGAGAGTCAGGAAAGGAGGATTATGATGGAAAAGTTTCTTAATGGAAATGCTTATAGGGTATTTACAGAGTTCTTGGGAACTAGATAATAATGTGTCATTTTTTTTTATTGGCTGATAATCATGCCATGTGCATATGCATCACTCCAAGAGGAGTGATTGTTCGCGTGACAGAATATGGGATTAGGTTGGTTCATGTGTTAATGACTTGCACGGGCTTAGGCATGTTCTGTGCCATCAGTCCACACCAATGTTGCTTTTTCTCTGGTCCTAGAGTCGCACCAGCGAAAGTTTTGCATGCCTTTGGCCGTGCCAACACTAATTTTACTAAAAATACATGGGCAATGCCACCCACTTCTTAAGAAGATTTTTTTTTTTTGGTTTTTCTGCACTTTGTATCTCCCAATCATATGCTTGTACTATTGTAGACACCCACTTAAAATCGCATATAATTCTTCACATGATCGTAGCAAATTCTCAAAATTGGCATAGAATCGACTCGAGGAAACTTTGAAAATAGAAAAAGAAATTCACCAAAAGGATACCTAAGCGCATCTGAAGCTTCGCATCACATGAACATGGAGAAGAGAACAAGAGCTTTCTCTCCTTTTTTAAAAATAATACTAATAATAATAATAATAATAATAATAATAAAATAAATAAATAAATTTAAACTCCAAAACCAAGTAATGAAGGTTACACGTGGAAACCCCTCTCCCCCACTCAATCGTCACGTCATTCAAATTCAACGGTCAAAATCACTCCATAAAACAACCCATATGCATCTTCCTCAGTGTTGGGTCTTTCAAATGCTCGCACTTGCATATGGGGTCTTCAACATGATCATGAGTATTCGTCTGGCCATAGAGAAATCGGTGGGACCTGCCTCCTCTTTTAATACGTACGTAAAAGTGTATGTAAAGTGATGTCGTCATCACTTGATTTGAACCGCCCAACACCTCAAAACTAGAGAAAGTGGGCCACCAGTAAAGATGTTGAGTGGCCATGATCAATTTGAGACCAGCCTAAGGGCCTGTTTGGATTCACGTATAGGATTGTATTGCATTGTTATACAATACGGTAGATGTACATTGTCGGATGTACATTGTATCGAGTGCCCTTTTCAAGTTCGATCAGATTGTTTGGGAGACTGCCTTTACATATGTATTCAGGGAATGTATGCATATTCAATGTTTGTTTAAGGATCGAGCTATGTGGACCTCGTTTTCACTATATACACTCATTACACCATCGAGCACCAGATCCTGTCTATGTGGGCCCCATCACGGTTTATGGATTTCATCCAAACCGTCAATCATTCTGTATACATTAACATACAAAATGAGTCAATCCACCGTCCAGATTATCATGTATGAAATGGTGGCACCCTAGTTCTACACTATCAACCACAGTAACAATTTGATTTACATATTAAGTACGGCTTTATTCGACTATCAGCCAATCCACCATCCAGAGTTCGTCACATAATGATCTCCAAAATAGGGTCAACGTTTTCGACGGCTTAAATGCAATTAAAACATGACAAAAATCCAAACCTACAAAGTGGACAGTAGCTTCACACGCATCAATGGTCGAAAGTTAACGATAGCAAAATAAACAAATCCGTTTACCAGATGAAGCAAAGAAAACACATTTATACAAGTAACACTACACATACAATATGATAAGCACGACTCCAATTATAAAAAGAAAAAAAAAGACAGTCTCAAAAAGATAATGTCGAAGCAGGTCCTCAGCTTTCTCCAAACATCAAAAACTTAAAATAAACCATTCAACTACTACATATATAAGCACGACTCCAATCATAATTTTGATGATGACATTCATAATCCCTTCCGCATCAGCATATCGAACATTGTCCGAATTCTGGACACCCGAGCCCTGCACTCTATTTCGATCTTCGTCAGTGCCTGGCGGGGGCTGAACGGAAGCAGAACTATCTTCAACTCTTCCCGAAAGTCTTACTGTCATGTTTGATGATGCCCTATTACGTAAACTATTGGTGTTGCCCGACCCATGTTACTGCAGAGTGGCCTGCTGATATGTAATTAACTTAATATTACACCTCAGATACAATGGATGAATCTGAAAACGAACAATAATTCTTAAACTTATTTTTAAAATTTTTCATTTGTAAATTAGGTTCATACCTTGAATGTGGTCCACTCTCTAATAGCCTCACTGTGCATTCTGAACAATCAGTGTTTGGACCCGCTGAATCTTTCAACCTGTTATCGAGCATCATCCCAGTTGTCATATATTCCTGGCACTCTACCTACAAATACGACATAGTATTTACTCATTTCAACCTACGAACAAAACACGTCGTCAGAATTGAAATGCATTGTGTGCTCATGGATTTATCAGGGTTCTTATATATAAATAAGAATATCATTTCAGGTCATGTAGTATCCTCGATTTTCTCACCTAAAAAAGTAATTCAGATTAATTACACACGCTTCTCAAAAATACCTTATATATGCAAATCAGGTTCTTGATTTAAGGACTGAACCATACAGTGGACAGTATATCAATCCAACAGAAGTGAACAAATCTCCTCTACAAGTCTGTTGCAGACATCACAGCACGTTCCTACAATTTATTTATAACCTACACTGTACATCATATCAATCAATGAGAAGTGAAAAAATCTGTCAGGCAATTCTAAGGTAGACATCACAGCATATTCTTGTATGTTTATAACATACAGTGTACAATATGTCATATCAAGTGAACTCCAAAAATCTGGTCTTATTGTTTGAAACACACTTCACAGCAGGTTGTTGCAAATTCTTTACAAAAACCTACAGGAGATGATATATTAAATGAAGAAAACTAAATATATCTGCTCTGATAATCTGATGCAGACATCCCAACAAGTTTCTCAGAATGTAAGATAAAAGGATTATCACAATTAGCAGATTTAAATGAAAAGAACTATTGGGAAAGTCTGACCATCAACACTTATAAAGTCTAAAATTATCTGTCAGAATAACAGCACAGGCTAAACCAAATCCCACAGCATCCAAACCCATCCAACCATAACAGTTATATAGTTAATTTAGGAAAGACAAGTTCAAAAACAAACAACAAAGAGTGAAACAGTTTTAACAACAACCCACAACTAAAGTAGCAAATGGAATGTTTTCTTAAACCGGACTGCTGCGTTCAAGAAGTTTTTGCACCCACTCCTTACGCCTCTCGTGACCCATCTTTATGAAAAATTCGATAGTGACAACGTCCCCCTGCATCGTCCGTGCAGCACGCAATTGATCCTTAGGGCTGAGTCCCTCTACCTCTTCAAGTATGCTCAAAATTTTCTAGACTCGCGTCATTTTCTTGCCCTAGGACATCGTAATAGTGAGAGACTTAACGGCATCAACCACTTCACCCATTCGATCACCGATTACATTACTTGATTTTTTTCTTTTTGGACGGGACAAGCCGGTAGCGGTAGAATGGGTGTTCTTGAACTCCCTTGAGCTATCCAAGTTTGCTACATTTATCCTATTCAACCCATTAGATGCATCACTGACATGAGGGGCTGAACCACTATCATGGGCCTCGTCAGAGTCTGAAGAGAGGTGAACTGTGTCGGTCCCATATTTGTTTATATCAGAGTTAGAATTCAACACATTTCTACTTCGTCGGTGACCCGAAAGTCGTGATGAGTAAACTGTGCTAGCAAATGAGCCATGAACAATGTCATTGCCAAACATGAATGACAAATCGTTGTATCTATCAATATGTTTGTCACGCACCTTTTCGGTGAATGGATGAGACTACAAAAAGTGAAATACAATGTTATAAATCCATTGAAGTGAATAAAATTGAACATAGGAGAAGACAACATTCTTGAAAATTACTTACAGCTATATATCCATCACATATTTCGTTTGTGCTGTCACCATTTTATTTTCACTGTCTCATCAAAATTCGGAGGCATTCAACATGTCTTGCATGGCTCAAAAGAATCTTTTCAACATTCACAATCAATTAAAAATATATTTATTTTCAAGTTCAACACCACATCTATCAGAAATTTCTGTTATGGTGGCCTTATAAACCTCCAATTTGAATCCCATATCACTTTTCCTCCCGAGGTTTACTTGTTCTACTAGTGCATCAACTAATGCATTGTCCATATGGTCTGTCCATTGAATTCACCCAGTTATCCTACCAACTGAATGTTTACTTTTACTGCCTGTTGTCAGATTTTTCCTAATAGGGCTACCAATAAGCCTACTTGGTGATGCTGTATTTTTTTTGAGGGAGCATATCTCACGTCCCGGGGAACCTGTTTCACGTAAACACCATTTCCTCTTGTACGTACTTCTTAAGAAATTCATTTTACCTGCACATTAGTAACAATTAATGGGAATAGAAATATGTAGTATAATAAGTTAATTGCAGTTTAAAGGAAACCATGTAAAGTGCAGATTAAAGCATTTTCATATATAATAGGACAACTACTGTTAACCTGGCATGCAATTAATATTACATTAAGTGTCATATAAAATATCCATGCATAATAAAGTACCTATCAGATTCAGAAAAAAAAAGAAGAAAAATTCAGTTCATACCCCCACCAAACAAACACAGTATTTAAAAGAAAACAATTTGTTGTTACACAAACAACATAATACATGAAACAGAAGTAAGGCCAAGTCAATGACGCTGTTGGGTCCGAGGCAGACTGTCAGCCCACATTCTATCTATGATGTCATCCTTTTTTTTCGCCCACGCTTCTTTAGCTTTATCTGTCACGCAAGATAAAGCCTGATTTTCTTCGATCGTACTTACGTCCACAGGAGATGGCGATATGTCATAAGCACTGTCAATAATTTTCTCAACTGTTTCTGTAAATCCGTCTTCACCACATACACGGAGGAAGTTGTGTATTACATAACATGCTATAACAATCTTTACTTGAATTTTAAAATTGAACTGTAATGCTACATGGAGTATAGGGAAACGACGTTTCAACAGTATAATACAATGTTCAATGACATTTTGCAGTTGTGCATAACGATAATTGAATAGTTCTTTCTTATTTACAGGCTTTCATTCTACACAAAACTCATTCAAGTGATATCTGATACCTCGGTAAGGTGTCATAAAGCCAGAGGAATGTGCATAACCCACGTCAACGACATAGTACTTCTTTACACAAACCAACATATGGGTATTACAAATCTGTACATTTGACCTTATACAATTTTTTAATGTTACGAAATCACATTTGTGTTTAGTTACCATGAGGTATAAACAAACAATCTGGTCGACAAGTTAAGGCATCATTTAAAACACGAGCATCAGATGCCGAACCATCCCACCTCGCAAGTACATAGACAAATTTCATATCAAATGTACAAGCTGCCAGTACATTTTGAGACAGATAACCTTTCCGATTTTGAAATGTGGCACTTGATTCCTTGGACAAATGTGTAGGCATATGAGTCTCATCGAGTGCCCCAATATAATCCTACAAAAATGTTGTTACGACTTTTAGGTTCTTATTTATAAATTAACATATAATTAATTCATTTAGAATATGTAAATCACTACTAATTTTACCTAAAAATATGATGACACATAAGATTATCAGATATCTCTTTCGATGTATGTAAACCTGAAAACTTGACATATCAAGATAAAGACTAATCACAATATTAAAAATCCTTCAGAAATGACGACTAATGGTCTCACCAGACCTAGAAAAGCAGTGATCAATAACCTAATTTCTTACATTTGGCATATTGTATGGAGGAACAATACCACTTGTTCCTCCAGACTACACCTCTTTAAATTCAAAAGTAAACTTCGATCTCTTAGTAGAGAGCACAATTCGAAGAACTTATCCCAACCCATCTTTAACTATGCTAAACAGTCAACATCACTCTTTTTAATAATTTCATTTATGAATCTATTTCTCTCAATATCACCATCTCTAAGCCTTGCATTCATACAATATCGCCGATAATATTCAGCAGCTCCAATAACACACGTAGACGCTGCGATAACGGTTAATGCAGCAGCTATTTCCTCTTCATTCCATTCGCTACTGGAAGACTGATCTCCACTATTTTTCTAAGAATGAGACCCTATTTTGTCAAATGGGGGTTTCGCCTGTTATTATTTTTAGTTATTTTATAATTTTTAATGCATACGACATAACTTGAGTATATGTACAACCATGAATACAAGTGTACTTAAAAGAAAAAATGGAACCCAGCATACGATTTCTTAACAGAAAAGGCACATATGAGATATATGTAAATTTGAGGATAAGAAAATGCAAGCAGTCTTTAAAATCTCGCATAATACAATGGAAAGAAATGAGTTAGTGATTAGAAAAATGTTAACAGTTGGCCAACAGGAAATTACATATATCAGGAAGTAAATGATATACTCATACACATGAGTTGAATTTAGGCATGATCAGACAAAGTATAGATATGCACCTCTGATCGTTGTTATTGAACCGATTAGTATGACGCTTTGTATGTATGCAAACAGTGGATTCTGCATCAATGGTCGTCAGAAAAATTTGTAAACTAATCTGAATTCAACAAGCAATATCATAGTAGATTGGGAACAATATTCTGTCTAAAATGTAAAAATTGGCTAATAAAAGGATTAATATCTGTTGTTATAGTCTTTCAGATAGATGTGTCATGAACGATGAATTGTTCATAGCATTATGGACAACAATATCTGCCTACAGCAGGTTTCGATTTATTGTATTGAGACATTGTAATATATTAAGGTTGGAGTATTACCTTCTACATTCAACGCAAGACTACAGGAAAGAAATCATTGAAAAATAGTACAGAGCAATGGTTTTTGGGTGGAAGGAATTGGGCAAGGGAAGCATCTGATATAGGCAAAAACTTGAAATAGAGTAAGCATCGGCAGATGGATATCATAAATATTTGATCAATGTAAGACATGCAGTGGTCATGTCTCACAAGTCATGAGGTGAATCCATCAACAGTATTTACTTCAGATACGATTTCACCTCATGTAGACCTAGACATGACAGAAAATTGGATTGAAATCTTTCGCCTGCTAGACCCTCTGCGTAGGGTATAGGAGAGAGGTGTATACAGAAGTATTCATCTCCTCTTGTAGAAGAGGGTACACGAGAGAAATGGTATCCATGAATGAAATAAGGGGTACGGTCCATATAGAAGATGTTGAGGGTCAAATAATGTATATTAGACCCCATTTATTACTTAGATTTACGAGCATAATATCATTTAACGCCCGGTTTTAATCGTGTTTTGTTGCAGGGTGTGATTAGGAGAGTTGACTGAAAAAGGATGTCAAAAGCTTAGATTTAACGTTCTGATAATCACCAGGGCAAGGGACGGACTCTAGGGACTAAAATCGACAAATATGCACGCCAGGGACCCGAGAAATTCCAGCCGTTCACTTGCAAATGGCCTGAAATTGGTGTAGAATGTAAGATCACATGGTTCTCGCTATCCGATTGACTCAAAAATTTATACACGCGATGAGGGCCATAAATTAACCGTACATATAAAATTTCAGCCATTGAAGATCTAGAGAAGTGGACCAACAGACAGATCAGCCCATTAATATTCAATTTGGGGCCCACCTGATATCTGGAACTGCCTCAACTTTGGTATTGACGGCCTAAATAATATGAGAAGATGAATGACTGGATCAGATTTCAGAAACACATCATCGTGGACCCCAAATATACAGAATGTGCATAGTACATATATGCACTAGCCGTGCACGGCAAGCGTCAGAGACGGTTTGACCGTCTCTAACCGAAAGAAAAAAAAAAAAAAAAAAATTTCTTACGTGCCACGTAACCGGCCGCTGGCCGTTTTGCGGATGTAGTGGGCCCCACACGTGCCCCGTAAGCTCAATCCAAACCATCCATCATGTAGACAGTCGTGACCACTACAAAACCATGTTTAAACTTTTCACTCATGCAAACATATGTGTGAGATACAGGGGCCACAAAAGGGCTGCCCTATAGCGTTCAAATCTGATTTTTTAGTTATTTCTTCTCTGGGACACGCCAATGGATATTCAAAACCACCTATTCTTAACTGAAATTTCGTTCTGAATCCAATGGACAGGGTGAATTTTTCAGAAAATGTTTCTGTGGGTCCCACCGATCACAACAGCGAAATGGTGCGAAAGGTTTCGCACATCCGCGAAAACTGACTTTTCTAGGCAGTTTTGGCCCACCATCTTTGATCATATGGCAGATCTGAACTGTCTATCATGTAGAGGATCCAAGAAAATCCTAAGGGACAGTGTTTCTTTGGAATTTAAGCGAGGAAGGTGGCGAGTTTTGAGTCACTGAAACTTGGCTGCGAAAATTACACTCCGTGTCCTGCTACAACTCTGTCACTGACTCCAGCCTTTCAGTAGCTATAAAAGGAGGTTGTGGACGTAAGAGAGGGCATTCAATCTTTGAGAATCACGTGGAGATCCACGGCCAGAGCTTGGACGTGAAGTGGAAGAGAGAGAGAGAGACGGCTTCAACAGTTCTTCTTCTTTTCTTAATTCCTTATTTTCCTTTATGTTTTCTTTTCTAAGGGATTTTAGCTTCATCATGCCCATGTTAGGCTAAACCTCTTAGCTAGGGCTAAGAGGTGAAGCTTGTAGCGTGATGGGAGACGTTAATTATGCCTTTTGTTTAATATTGAACTGATTTTGATTTAATTTTATTTTGTGAATATTTTTAGTTCTTAATGGTCTGTTGTGACTGAAATTACAATGGGTCTGCGATGCTTTGAATATTTCTATTTCATTTTCATGTTTATGATGTTAGGAAACCCTGTTGTTCACCATAGTCTCCTGGGCATGGTTGGATGTCGGTACCCTTCCTAACCTTCATACATGTGATTGGTTGGTAATTAGTTTAATTCTGTTGTTCACCATAATCTCTTGGGCATGGTTTGGTGATGGAATCCATTCTAATTCATATACCTTTCATCTCTTGAAAACTAGATTAATAACCGTTCAGTTAATTTCTATGATTCATTAAACAGGCATAAGATCTCCCTGATCTCTACAAGTGGATCCTCTGAATCCCTAGTTTCCTATTTCTGATTTTTTCTAAGTTTTAGATTAATTATTCTACAAATATTCCCTCATTGCTAATTGATTTAGAATTCATCTTATTCTAGTTCTAGTTAGTTTTAAATAACGTACAAGTATCAGTCCCTTGGGATTCGACCTCGGTCTTACCGAGTTATTACTACATCACAACCCTGCACTTGGGGAGTGAACAGAAGAAGGATCAGCTGTTGTCCCAGAATGTATATTGGAAAGAGAAAATTATACCTTCTTTCACTTCAGTATGAAATTTTGGACGTAACAGAAACTATGTTTATGGAATGATGGCCATAAGAGGAGGACATCCCATCTTCAACGTAGGCGAAGAAGACGAAGTAAGCGACTACGTCTATGTGCCAGATATGGCCGTAAACCCATTCATTCATTTTACAAGAGGGTTAAAAACGGCGGAGAAGAAGAAGGTTGGTGAAGAAAGATGAGATAAAGGCGCGGAGCACGCAGTGGTGATAGAGATTCTCTATTGTGAGAGGTGGTGCAGTGAAATGACTCGCTATACTGCCCAATTGTAAGTGCTATGATTTCATATCCCTTTAGTTGTCAAATTTTGTGGTGCCAAAACCTATGTCTATGTCTTGTATATCTTGTGTTTTATGTTTGAGACTATTCATTATTTCAAGACATCGTATTTCAAGACAAGAACTTAAATAAAGAAAGTTTCAAGTTATGTATGAAGAATTCAAGAATAGAAGTTTCCAAGTATGCATGTTCAAGATTCAAACAAGTACAAGTATAGAAGAAGACTTTGTCAAGTCAAGAAAGGATCAAGCTCGAGAAGGCCTACAATAAGATTCATAAATTCTCAAGCTTTTCTTAAGGGTCATATGAGTGTATAGACTATCAATGTCCATATCACTTTTAAGGTTTGTTTGACCTTAGATTGACCTTATGATGGAATTTACTATAGGTCATTCTGGATACATAATTTGTATATTTTAATATGCTTTTTCGGGCTGTTCTAAGACCAGTCATAGGGACTTTAAGATCAGTCCTAACTCTGCTACGACCAATCTTAAGTTTTTCAGAACCAGTCCTAGGTTGTTGAAGATTTTTAAATTTTTCTGGTTGTCCTACGACCAGTCTTGGACATCCTTCGACCAGTCCTGTGAGCTGTACGACTTGTCCTATGACCAATCTTATTCCTACTACTCAAACTCCAGCAACTAAACTGGGGGTCCTACGACTGGTCGTAGGTGACCCACGACCAGTCATAAATGGCCCACGATCGGTCGTAGGCTACCTAGGACCAGTTGTGAAATAGCTAATCCTTATCCCGCGAAAATCTTTGAAAATATTTAAAGCTACGACTAGTCCTAGGATCCTAAGACCAGTCGTAGATGAGATTTTTCAGGCTATAAATAGAGCACGAACTTCAAAGTTTTACAACTCAATTCAAGCAATCTTTAGGCTATACTCTGAGATAAGTTCGTATTTTTTTTTAAGCTACTTTGTGCTCATTTAATATTCCTTTTGCTAGCTTATTTATTATTTGATTTTGATCTACATTCCAATCTTATTTGAAAAGGGAAATTTCTGATATTCCTTCTTCTTGGATTCAAAATCAAATATAACTAGCCCTTTTGATTTAAAATCAATTAGACTTAGAACCATTTTTAAAGTGAGTATTGGACTTTGAACGTTGAATAGAACTTCTACTCCGATTGGTTCTATCGGGCTACTTCAAAAGGAGATTCAGGTATTTTACATTTGTGTAATTTACATTCTTTGGTTTTGTTTGAGATTTGCCAGAAAAATTTCATTGTTTTGGTTATCTGAGGAGAGCCAGAAAACTCAGATTGTATGGGTTTTTGGATTGTGTAAGCCCGAGATAAAAGACACAATGGTGAAGGTTTTAGGTAAGCCTGTGAAACCTATTTTGATAGTGCATGCTAATATCCCCTGTGTGAGTATATTAGGAATGGAGTAGCATTCTGTGTGGCTGTTGGATAACAGTTGGTGTACACACAGGCGAGCCACTATATATCGTTGTGTTCTAGATGTGCTTTATTCTTTCATTCCTTTATTCATTCAGTTTTGTGGATTGTATTTGTGGATGAATGTTGTAATCATTTTATTTCAAGTAAGTGTGGAGAATGTTGTAATAACTTAGGATTTATTTCTGTAAGTTATTTTGGTTTCCTTGCTTTTTATTTACTATTGGTTTGTGATACAAAAGACGTTCTAGAAATAAGGTTGTCTTACCTTAAACCTTTGGTTTTTGGTATAAGGTTGTCCTTAGAACTGATATAGTATCATTCTCTTAATTCTAGGTTATTGAGATTACTTTTAATTTAGCATTGTGTTTTATTTCTTTTATTATTCCGCTGTTTTAAGTTTTATTTGACATTGCCCTATTCATCCCCCCTCTAGGGCATATAGCTAAGCCCTTTCAAGTGGTATCAGAGCCTAATAGCTCGTACTTATTGTTTATTTATCAGATTTATTTCCTGAGCTAATGATCTAAGCTATTTTAAGATGTCAAATTTTGATAGCCTATCAGTCACTAGGCCACCACCCTTTAATGGCACAAACTATATCTATTGAAAAGCCAGGATGAGGATCTTCCTCAAATCCTTGGATGAAAGTGTGTGGCTGGCCACAGTGAATGAATGGAACCCTCCTATCACTGAAGTAACTAATGACGATGGTTCAAAATCATTGAAAGTAACAACTTATTCTCTTAGGATCACACTTCAGAAAAGTGAGAGTAGTGCCAATGCAAAAGCACTAAATGCAATTACTTGTGCATTATCACCAGATGAATTCAAAAGAATCATCTCTTGTGAAAATGCTAAACAAGCATGAGATGTATTAGAAATGACACACGAGGGTATATCAATTGTCAAGAAATCTAAAGTCCAACTCCTCACAACTAAATTTGAAGAAATTCATATGAAGGATAATGAGATGTTTATGGACTTCTACACTAGATTGAATGACATTGTGAACTCTATGTGGGGTCTTGGTGATAGAATCCTAGAAAGTAAAGTGTGCACAAAGATACTACGCTCACTTCCTGAACGGTTCAATTCTAAAATAACCGCAATTCAGGAACTTCGTGATACGGATACCATGAGGGTTGAGGAACTACTTGGTTCACTACAAACCTACAAGTTGTCCTTTGAAGCTCTTAAGGGAAAATTAATTGCTCTCAAATCATCAAATGTTTCACAAAAAAGCACTTCGGACTTAGAAAATTTTAAAGATGATATGACGCTTTTAGCAAAAAAGTTTTACAAAATTTTCAAAAGCAAGAAAAAAGTTGATTTTCAAAAGTCAAATGATAAGAGACGATCTAAACCTAGAGCTCGAAAATCTTTGAAAGATAGTCAATGTTACAACTGTCAAGAGTATGGGCACTTAGCTAACAAATGTCCTAAAAAGGACAAATCAAAAAGGAAAAGCATGATGGCTACTTGGGATGAATCGTCTGATTCTGAATTCTCTTCTAAATCAGAAGATTCTGAAACCGAGTCGGGCAATGATGTTAAAGCCCTTATGACTCTAGCCAAGATCACTTTTTCAAATAATGATGATATATCTAGTAAAGAAAATCTGAATAGTGATTGCAATAATGAAGATGATCTTCAACATGCTTATAATGCCCTTTATAAGGAGAGTTGTAAAATTACCGTCAAGTTTAAATTACAAAAAGAAAAATTTTCTAAGCTTAAGGAAGTTTATGAGTCTCTCGTTTTAGAAAAGTCTCATATTTCCGATTCTTTTGAAAAGACCAAATGTGATTTAGATTTTAAAACCTCCAAAATTAAAGATTTGAGATCCGAAAATAAGAAACTCAAAAATAAGGTAGCTTCTCTTCTGAGTTTGAAAGACACATGGAGATATACCCAAGGTGATCCTAAACTGAAAAAATTATTGTCCGGATCAAGAAAATGTGGCGATCGATCCGGGTGCGCTATGATAAGAATACATCTCCTAAACAAAAGAACATTACTCCTAAATTTGTAAAAGGAGAGTCTTTAATCTCAAAAGAAAAGAATACTTATTAAGGTTTTTTCAAAAATTCAAGGACTTTTTAAAAACCTAAAGGTAACCGTGTCAACTTTGATTTTCAAAACCGAAATCCATTGGCTGAAAAAATAATTGATCTACTCAAGGAGCTATTAAAGTTTAACTCTATAGGTCTCTCCTATAATAACAGACAGAAAAAAACCATCTATACTCCTAAACCCAAAACAGTTCTGAAATGGGTTCCTAAAGTTGCCTGCTTGGTTGCCTACACTGCTTTCAAAGCTACAAGTCATTCAAAATGGTACCTAGATAGTGGTTGCTTCAGGCATATGACAGGTGACAAGGCTTTATTCATCGATCTAAAAGATATGACGACGGGTCAGTCACATTTGGTGATGGAAGAAATTGCTAGATCATTAGCCAAGGTACGGTTCAGCTTTATAACCTTCCCTTATTTAAGAATATTTTATATGTTGAGGGCTTGAAACACAACCTACTAAGCATTTCTCAGATATGCGATAACAATCATAGTGTGAAGTTTTCTAATCAAGGTTGTGAGATACTTAATAAAAAGGGTTCTATTATATTAACTGGTCGCAGAACTTCTGAAAACTGCTACATTGTTGTGATGCAAGCTCATCTACTCAATTGTGTTACATGGTCCATACCAATGAGACTGAATTATGGCATAAATGCTTGGACATGTACACTACCGGAACTTATTTAGATTGAGCAAAAGAGAACTAATTAGAGGTCTACCCAAATTGCTAAAAGTAGACAAAATATGTGGTGAATGCCAGTTGAGAAAACAGATTAAGAGCTCTCACAAAAAAAAATGAACTCCAATACCACATCTAGACCACTCGAGCTTCTCCACATGGATCTTATTGGACCAACTAGAATGGAGAGTAGAGGAGGTAAAAAATACATCTTTGTTATCGTAGATAACTATACTAGATTCACTTGGGTATCGTTCTTAAAAGATAAAACTGAAACCCTTGATGAAGTGAAAAAGGTCATTAAACGAATCCAAAATGAAAAAGGTTATCATGTTAGTAAGATCCATAGTGATCATGGATCCGAATTCAAAAACAGTAGTTTTGAGAAATTTTGTAGCGATCAGGGAATATCACATGAATTCTCTGCGCCCAAAATACCGTAACAAAATGGTATAGTTGAAAGAAAAAATAGAGTGCTTCAGGATATGACTAATGTTATGTTGAATAACATGAAGCTCTCTAGAAATCTTTGGGCTGAAGCAGTTAATACCGCATGTTATATTATTAATCGGGTTTATACCAGTAAATCTAATAATAAGACTGCTTATGAATTATGGTTTGAAAAGAAATCTACTGTCAAATACTTTTGAGTTTTTGGCAGCAAGTGTTATATTTTACGTGATCTTGAAAATTTAAAAAAGTTTGATACGAAGAGTGATGAAGGTATTTTTCTTGGTTATTCTTTGAACAGTCGAGCTTATAGGGTTCTAAATAAGAGAAGTGTGATTCAAGAGTCCATCAATGTGGTCATTGATGATCATTTGAATACACCAGCTCCTAGTTCAAATGATGATGAAGCTCTTATTATCGACAATCAAGATACCTCATCAAGTCAAAAAGAGTCTGAACCAAGGACTGTCAAAGATCATCCAACCAATCAAATTTTTAGAAACCCACTCACTGGTGTTCGTACTCGCAAACAACTTGAGAACATATGCAATTATGTTTGTTTTACATCCCAAATAGAACCGATCAATGTGAAAGAAGCACTTTCTGAAGAAAATTGGATAATTGCTATGCAGGATGAACTTAATCAATTTGTTCGTAATGATGTCTGGTATCTTGTTCCTAGACCTAAAGATAAACACATTATTGGAACAAAATGAATCTTTAAAAATAAGTCTGATGAACTTGGAAATATAATACGAAACAAGGCTAGACTGGTTATACAAGGGTACACTCAGATTGAAGGCATCGATTACGATGAAACCTTTGCTCCAGTCGCTCGCCTTGAATCAATCAGACTTTTTATTTTCATCGCATGCTTTAGAAAATTTAAGATTTATCAGATGGATATAAAGAGTGCTTTCTTGAATGGCGATTTACATGAAGAGGTGTATGTTGAACAACCTTCAGGGTTTGAAGACCTCAAGTTATCTAACCATGTATTTCGTCTCAAAAAGACTCTTTATGGTCTAAAACAAGCGCCCAGGGCATGGTATGAGAAATTGACTAAATTCTTACTTAGTCATAGCTTTCAAGTAGGAAGTGTTGATAAGACGCTCTTTGTTAAGAAACATAACAATGATATTTTGATGGTTCAAATTTATGTTGATGATATTATTTATGAATCAACTTGCTCTAACATGACTATTGAGTTTGCAGAGTTAATGAAATCAAGGTTCAAAATGAGCATGGTTGGAGAACTAAACTATTTCCTAGGGTTGCAAGTAAAACAAAAACCTGATGAAATTTTCATTTTTCAGACCAAATATGCTTCAAACTTGGTTAAAAGGTTTGAATTTGAGAATGGTAAGAACTTTGATACTCCTATGAGTACAACGTTAAGACTCTCAAAAGATTCTACAGTTAAAGATATAGATCCTAAACTATATCGTAGTATGATTGGTAGTTTATTGTATCTAACTGCTAGTAGACCTGATATCGCGTTAAGTGTTGGTGTCTGTGCAAGATATCAGTCTAATCCTAAGGAATCACATTTTACTACTGTTAAACGGATTATTAGATATGTCGCAAGTACTATAAATTTGAGTCTTTGGTATCCTTTTGATACTAGTATTCAATTAGCCGGGTACTCAGATGCTGATTGGGCTGGTAATATCGATGATAGAAAATCAACCAGTGGTGGTTATTTTTATATTGAAAATTGCTTAGTTTCTTGGTTCAACAAGAAGCAAAGCTCAATATCGCTCTCCACTATTGAGGCTGAGTATATTGCAGCTGGATATGCATGTACTCAACTAGTTTGGATGAAACGCATGCTAAGCGATTATGGAATTAATCAAAATTCAATGATCTTACATTGTGATAATTCTAGTGCTATAAATATTTTTAAAAATCCAATCCAGCATTCAGTACTAAGCACATTGACATTAGGTATCATTACATTCGTGAGTTGGTTGAAGAAAAAGTTATTTCCTTGGAATATATACCAACCGAAACTCAACTTGCTGATATATTTACTAAATCGCTCGACAAAAGCAGGTTTAATAAATTGAAATTTAATCTTGGTATGTGCATTTTACATTGAGTATTCTTGCTTACATGTATCATAGTGTATTATATTTGGTATTATATGTGTTTAAATTTTATTTTTTTATATTAAATATGTATCTTTGGTCAATACTCGACCGGTCGTAGCTGTACACGACTAGTCGTGGTACGACCGGTCGTGAACCGCACTCGACCGGTCGTGGAGCTCGTGAACATGATATAATTTGGGAAAAATCTCCTTCTGCTTCATTTTCACTCCGACCTACAACGAGTCGTGGCTCGACCAGTCATAATATTCTTATATTTCTTTAAGGTTAGTCCTATTTCTTCATTTTTCATGAAGATTTATGCTCTCTATGCTTTGGTTTGATCATTTTGTAGCTAGATTTCATCTTTTGTTGGTTTTTTAAGGGTTTCTTCTCATATTACTGATCTAGAGAAAACCCATCCTTCTTTTTTTTTTGCATTTCTCTTGCTCTTAGTATATCTTGTTGAAGATGGATGTTAGAGGGAAGAAAAAAATATCTCGTGGTCCATCCTCATTTAGATCTACACCGACAACAAAACGGCACCTTCAGTCACCCGAAGATGATCCTCAAGATGTATGGGATTTGCGTGTTCGTAATGTTATCGTTGATCATACCACTGATCTCAATCACATTGCTCCATATGGTATTGTCCCTCTCCTTGAATCTGTTGGCTGGACTAACATTTTACTTTGGAGTGGGCCTGCATACCAGTCTATTGTACAATCAATGGTTGCATGTATCTCAGAATTCTCCCTTGACAACTTAACTTTTTCAATTGATATCAGAGAAGGGAAATTTGAAGTAGACCGTCATTTAATATTAGGTATTATGGATATACCCTTTAATGATGAAGTTATACCGATTCATACTCTATACAACAAACCATTTGAATCGAAAAAATGTATGTTAACAAGAGACTTATGTAAAATTGATGCGCAATGGACACACAAAGGGAATGCGCTCTCTTCAAAGTATATGTTACCTAGATATAGAGTGTTACTTCATTTTTTCATTTCAAATCTGTATCCTCGGTCTGGTAATAAAATCGAGTTGACTTCTTTTATGGTTCGTGTGTTGCATTCTATTGCTTCGGGTACCATGGTCTGCCTTCCTTCTTTGATCTGTCATTTTATCATACAGTTTTGTCTCCATCTGGGTCATAGTGATATTCTGTTTGGTTATCTTATGACTGTGTTAGCCACTCACATGTTTGTCGATAAACCTATTAATGAGGCACCAATTCATCATCTTATTTTCAACAATGCCAATCTTAATAAGATGAAGTTGGATTTGCTTCCTGGCCAAGTAGATGAAGGTGGTGTTGGTGGTAATGGTGGTGATGCTGAAAATGAAGGGGAAGCTAGCGATCTTCCTCAACAGGATGTTAATATGGATGAGTTATTTGATGAGATAGAAACTGATTCGCCAAATGATCCTGATTACGATCCATCTAGTTATGATGCACGCTTTCGTGTATTGGAGGAGAAGGTTGATAACATGAGTGTAGCCCACGATATGCAGTTTAAATATATGCAAAAATGTCTTCGTCGCATCAATAGGGTCTTACACAAAATTGATCCTACTATCCCTGCTCCCTCCTCTGAATCTGATTAGGCGAATTATCTTTTGGATTGTATAACATTATCTTATCTTTTATTTTGAATATTGTATTAACTTGGTTATAGCTTGATGATTCTTATTTATATTTTGAAATATGCTATGTCATTCCATATTTCTTTCTCATTATCTGCTTTTTATTATTCTCTATGTTGTTGTGACTTTCCTATTGTGACTTTCCCTTGTCATTTTGTGACAAAAAGGGAAAGTAGTATGGTAAAGGGGAGTAGTATGGAAAGGAGAAGTAATTTGTTTGGATTGATTGATTGAGAAGGATACGTGGATTGAGAATATGGAGTCTTGATGTTTACATGTTGCTTATTATTTACATGAGCAGTACTCGTATTTATTATTTACATGAGCAGTACTCGTATCTCTCAGGGGGAGTAGAGTAATTTGTATGATATTCTTCTTATCTGTATGATATGTGTTTTGTCACAAATTTGACAAAGGGAGAGATTGTAAGTGCTATGATTTCATATCCCTTTGGTTGTCAAATTTTGTGGTGCCAAAACCTATGTCTATGTCTTGTATATCTAGTGTTTCATGTTTGAGACTATTCATTATTTCAAGACATCGTATTTCAAGACAAGAACTTAAATGAAGAAAGTTTCAAGTTATGTATGAAGAATTCAAGAATAGAAGTTTCCAAGTATGCATGTTCAAGATTCAAACAAGTACAAGTATAGAAGAAGACTTTGTCAAGTCAAGAAAGGATCAAGCTCGAGAAGGCCTACAATAAGATTCATAAATTCTCAAGCTTCTCTTAAGGGTCATATGAGTGTATAGACTATCAATGTCCATATCACTTTTAAGGTTTGTTTGACCTTAGATTGACCTTATGATGGGATTTACTATAGGTCATTCTGGATACATAATTTGTATATTTTAATATACTTTTTCGGGCTGTTCTAAGACCAGTCATAGGGACTTCAAGATCAGTCCTAACTCTGCTACGACCAGTCTTAAGTTTTTCAGAACCAGTCCTAGGTTGTTGAAGATTTTTAAATTTTTCTGGTTGTCCTACGACCAGTCTTGGACATCCTTCGACCAGTCCTGTGAGCTGTACGACTTGTCCTATGACCAATCTTATTCCTACTACTCAAACTCTAGCAACTAAACTGGGGGTCCTACGACTGGTCGTAGGTGACCCACGACCAGTCATAAATGGCCCACGATCGGTCGTAGGCTACCTAGGACCAGTTGTGAAATAGCTAATCCTTATCCCGCGGAAATCTTTGAGAATATTTAAAGCTACGACTAGTCCTAGGATCCTAAGACCAGTCGTAGATGAGATTTTTCAGGCTATAAATAGAGCACGAACTTCAAAGTTTTACAACTCAATTCAAGCAATCTTTAGGCTATACTCTGAGATAAGTTTGTATTTTTTTTTAAGCTACTTTGTGCTCATTTAATATTCCTTTTGCTAGCTTGTTTATTATTTGATTTTGATCTACATTCCAATCTTATTTGAAAAGGGAAATTTCTGATATTCCTTCTTCTTGGATTCAAAATCAAATAGAACTAGCCCTTTTGATTTAAAATCAATTAGACTTAGAACCATTTTTAAAGTGAGTATTGGACTTTAAACGTTGAATCGAACTTCTACTCCGATTGGTTCTACCGGGCTACTTCAAAAAGAGATTCAGGTATTTTACATTTGTGTAATTTACATTCTTTGGTTTTATTTGAGATTTGCCAGAAAAATCTCATTGTTTTGGTTATCTGAAGAGAGCCAGAAAACTCAGATTGTGTGGGTTTTTGGATTGTGTAAGCCCGAGATAAAAGACACAATTGTAAAGGTTTTAGGTAAACCTGTGAAACCTATTTTGATAGTGCATGCTAATATCCCCTGTGTGAGGATATTAGGAATGGAGTAGCATTCTGTGTGGCTGTTAGATAACAGTTGGTGTACACACAGGTGAACCACTATATATCGTTGTGTTCTAGATGTGCTTTATTCTTTCATTCCTTTATTCATTCAGTTTTGTGGATTGTATTTGTGGATGAATGTTGTAATCATTTTATTTCAAGAAAGTGTGGGGAATGTTGTAATAACTTAGAATTTATTTCTGCAAGTTATTTTGGTTTCCTTGCTTTTTATTTGCTATTGGTTTGTGATATAAAGGACGTTCTAGAAATAAGGTTGTCCTACCTTAAACCTTTGGTTTTTGGTGTAAGGTTGTCCTTAAAAATGATATAGTATCATTCTCTTAATTCTAGGTTATTGAGATTACTTTTAATTCAGCATTGTACTTTATTTCTTTTATTATTCCGCTGTTTTAAGTTTTATTTGGCATTGCCCTATTCACTCCCCCTCTAGGGCATATAGCTAGGCCCTTTCACCAATGTCCTTTGATGTACTATCAAACCGCGTGTCCACGCGCTTCTGGTTCGGTGATGTATTTGTATGCCACGTATTGCAGTGGATTTCAAATCCATTTCAAACTCAGTATATCGTATTTATTCAACTTAAAACAATGCAATATGTTGGGTCTGGAAGATCCAAACAGGCCCTAAGGTTCCTTGATCTTGGCTTGGTTGTCTTCATCAAAAGAACTTTAGTGGTTCGATACTCGATCTTTAGTAGGTTACGAAGTTCTTCACAATAGATTAACTACATGAAGAAGATCTGAGAAACCAGCAAGTCCAACTCTGGCTAGAGTCATTTCTTTAATGCAAGCCAGTGGTTCCGAATCAATCAAGGAGATTCCCATATCTTGAATCGTGACATGAGCGTGAAGGATGTAGAAGCAGTAAGGAAGCCTAATGAAGAGTTTCACTACCTTAACAAGCTATAAAAGAAGAACACGAAGAATAGCTCGAGGGCCCATGCCAAATACATCATCTACTTTGCATCTTTCTTTTTATTTATCTTAGCTTAACATAGACTAGTTCTAGTATAGATAGCTACTATACGATAGCCCCTGGTACAATACCTTAGGAGTAGAGTAAATATCCTCAACCTTAAGTTGTAGGACATGATCAATTAAGTTCTGATTTGGTTTATCATGTCAATCTGGTCACATCCTACTGAGCACCTGCCTCGATCGTTTGCTCCGATAGAAATATTAGGTATTTATCTTTCCTTTTCATTTATTTCTTTGGATAATTGTTACTTTATCAATTATAATAGACTATACATTTAAATGTCAATAAAATCGGCATTGTTTGGCCTCTTTTTTTTTTTTCTGTACATTCTTGTTCATTTGAAAATATATAAAAATTGAAAGACTGGTGGAAGAAAAAGTTTTTAAGTCCATAGATTCATATCTACTATCTCAGGGTAAAAAGAACTCTTTGGGAGGGTTAACTCCTACTCTTTCACAAATCACTTGAATGAAATGCAAATTAGTGGTTGAGAGAATAATTAGATCCTATGTTCAGTATCCTATCTATCTATCTCAACACAGGAGAACACCAACAATTCAATCAAACTTTTGAGTTGAATACACTTTAGCATACCTGCACATCTTTCCCTCACGTGAAAAATAATCCAAACCCTCGTTCACACATGTGGCCTTGTTTGATTGAATTGACAACAAAAGCCCTTAATAGTTTTTTGCATAAATTTACAATGTGGCCAACCTTCGTTTTTGATGTAGAGTGGATTGCGGACAATTTCATGGCCAAGATGGATCAGAAAAGGCCCGATTGACGACAAAAGTGATTCGGACCGTCAGACCTTAAATCGAGCGTATCTCACAATCCATAATGAGTTATCGAGAATTTTGGGGTAAAATGAGCTACTTTAGCCACCCAACCCCGCTATGCCAAGTTGCGCAAGACGAATTTGCAAAATACCCTCAGATCGACACTCATTTCCCTGTTTTAATTTCATTTTTATTATAAATAGTAAGTTTTAGTTTGATTATAACTCTTCATCCATTCGGCTTTAAGATTTGTGTCCAATGTGAAAAGAGCTTAAAATAATTAGGAGAACAAATTAGTGAAGCCAAATACGATACTATTTTTGGACAAAAACCTTTCGCACTAGTAGACATCACGATTATCTACAAATAGTAAGTTTACTATTTATATTGAGTTGCGAATTCTATGCATTTTAGTTATAGTTTGCTTCTAGTTTCTCTCTCATTGCTTGGTATCCCTATTTAAAGGGTTATAAACTCGTTTATTTCATTCATCACTCAAATTACGAATTTATTAGAATTTATTTCTAATTTCCTTGCTTTCTTTCCCCATGAATTTGAGAAGTCTATATGAGGAGAATAGAGAAACTCCGAGGATTTGGAGTATTTATCCTTGAGGAAGATGGTGATCGACCTCATCATGTTCATACCTGCGGCAGTTTTAGAGTAGTCTAATTTCTAGGCACTGTAGAGAACATGAGGATTGGTTTATATGGCTTGCACATGCAACGTTGGGCCTCACACATATTGCGGCGTAGGATAAGCTTAACACATAAAAGCATTGTGTTGGATCCACTTTGATAGGTGTTATGCAGATTTTACAGGCTCTCCTATTGTGAGCCCACTTGAGTTTTGGATCATGCGATGATTGCGATTAGGGCTTTTGCACACCTGAAGAACAGGGTGGATCCCATCCACAAGAAGTCATCCATAAATGTCAGTTTAACACTCGCGGCCATATTTCAACCATTCCATAATTTTCTTTTTGACCGTCAAATGTCTCTTACCCAGCGAGCAGCACATGGAGGGCAACGGCATGAGACCCCAACACGTCCATCAGCGTTGCCTTGCCTAATGCTCACCCACTCGGAAATCAGGCTCGTCTGAAGCTCATGTGAGCTGCACCACGTGATTTTTGACGTTTTAGGCATGAGCTTGCATTATTTTCCTACGGTGAGGCCCATCTGAGCTTTGTATGGATGTGATGTTAGGTCAAGGTCAAACATTAGGTGGTGCAGTGTGTGAATCTCGTGCCTCATTGAAGCAGTAGGCACGCCTCCGTAGGGAGCGGATTAGGTGTTGCCTGGGTATCACCTTAGTGGGTGTTACCCTTACTGTGGAGCCCACCTTGATGATGTGTTGTATATCCACACCGTTCATCCATTTTTTAAAGACCATTTTAGGACGCTGTCCCAAAAATTAAACAGATCCAAATCTCAGATGGACCACACTATAGGAAACAGTGGTACTTGAGAGCCTCACCATTAAAAATTCCAAAAGGCACATCATAAGGTTTTCGTAATGTGAAGTTTTTAATGGTCATTCGTCACTGTTTTTAGTAGTGTGGTCCACCTGAGATTTGGATCTTCTTGACGTTGAGATCGCGTTCTAAATTAAGATGGAAGAAGTAGATATAAAACAAATACATCAAGATGGCCCCACACAGTTAAGCTAACACCCACTGAGGTGCTACCCGGATAACAGCTAATCCGCTCCGCCTCCGTGTGTTTACGTGTAGTCATGCAACCGCAGAACTCTTGAGGAATCTATATTTTACCTAATAATGCCTAAACAATTGAAAAATATGTGGAGGTGCTTTCTAGAAGGATAAAATTATAAAAATTCCCTCTTTTATTTTTCTTTCTTTAAAAGTAGTGAAAGTCAAGATTTGTGAAACTCACGTGACATGTGTATAACATTCAAGCCAGCCAACATATTGATGTAGAGCGGGTTGCAAGCAATTTTATGGCCACAATGGATTAGAAAAGGCTCGGCTGGCGACAGAAGTGATTTGGACTGTCAAACCTTAAATCAGGCATATCTTGCAATCCGAAATGAGTTATCAGATGTAAAATATATGATTTTAAAATAGAATGAGCTAATTTAGTCATCCAACCCAGCTAGACAGGGTTATGCAAGCCGGATTTGTGAAATACCACCAGATCAACGGTCCTTTCTTTATTTTAATTCCATTTTTACTATAAATAGTAAGTTTTAGTTTGATTATAACTCTTCATCCATTGGTATAATTAGGAGTGCAACACGATTAAGCCAAATAGGACACTTGATATTTTTGGCTGAAAACCTTGCGAACTAGTAGACATCACAACCTTCTATAAATGATAAGTTTACTATTTATAGTAAGTTGTGAATTCTAGAAATTTTCGTTGTAATATGATTCTAAAATTTCTCTCATTGCTTGGTATCCCTATTTAAAAAGTTGTGAAATCGTTTATTTCATCTACAAATCAATTTATGAATTTTCATTAATACTATTTCTTATTTTTTTATTTTTTTTCTCTCGTGGATTTGAAAAGTTTTTGTGAGGAGTCCAGAGAAACTTCGTGGATTCGAAATAGTTATCCTTGAGGAAGATGGTGATCAACTTCCTTACGTTCATTCCTGCATCACATATGCACCCTATTATGGTGATAAAACAAACAAAACATTATGCTGTTCAAATCATCGGATGGGTTATACTTGAATTGGAATAATTTGAATGCAGTATATTATTTTATTATGGTTTAACCCGCCTTATGACTGGATCCAAATAATTTTGGTTAAATAATATTAGTGTGCATTGGTTGCGTGAGTTGAATGTAAGACAGAATTGTCAATCCATCACTTTACCGAAAAGAAAAAATTCTCCACTTTGTTGTAAAGGAAAATTAGAGGAGGGTAGTAATATAATTTCTTGTCTCATAAATCATTAGCCGGAATATGGTTTCCTCTGGAGCACTAATTAGTAATTTCTGATTCTAAGAGGAATTTTTGGGTAAAAATCCCTATTGAAAAATGTTTATGTTTGATTTGGTACTGATTCTTAATAAGACAGTTAAAAAGTTGGTTATAAAACAAAAAGGAGTTTTACAAAAACTGCCTAATTAATAAGAAATTTATATTCTCTACTTTTTTTTTTTTTTTTCAAAAAGGCGTTCAAAAATTTATCTACCACACCGATTCATGTAATTATATCATCCCACTGCCTTCCCTCAAGGCTGCAAGTGCGATCAAATGGGTGGGTGGCTTCGGTATTTGTCACCCTATGTTAGGCCAAGGGCTCAAAATTCAAGGGCTTAAAAATCATCTCCATCTATGATTCAAGTGGACCATATGATTGGAAATAGTAATGTTCACCCTCCTAATTATTTCCATTAGTGTGGCCCACTTTTTTCATGGAAAGGTATGATTTTTGGGCCGCAAGCCTAACTTTTTGTGTCAAATATAATGGTTGGAGTGGATTTTTTATAATTATTATGATGGACCCAGTAAAAATCAAGAGTGGATATCTCTCCCCCAACTGTTTTCGTTGATGTGGCCCAACAGAATCACACGCTCTGGGCCTAATATGAGAATAAATATCTAATGGTTAGAGTGAATCTTACATAAATATCATGGTGAGCCCCAAGCAATGTCTCATACAATTCATTTTTCCCTAAATAATCTCTTCCCGGATGAACTACAACTTACTTTTGGCATGACCCACCACTGTCTACGTGAAATCTGCCTTTGACCATTAGATGGGCAATGCCAGTTTAGGCCTAGAGCCCAAACATGAGGCTGCCTTGTAAGATGTGGGCCCACACCAAACAAATCAGTTGGGAGAGAGACGTTCACCCTTGATTTTTACAAGGATAGTAGTGGTGATTTTATGAAACCACTCCAACCATTAGATGCCACACCAAAATTTAGGCCTAAGGCCTAGAAATCAAGCCTATCTGCAATTCAGATGGGCCATACCAAGGCAAACAGTTTGGAGGGCAATCATTGCCATATATATTGTTTCCAATCATGCTATTCACCTAAATCACTGATGGGGGGCGTTGTTTAGGCCCTTGGCCTAACATGAAGTGATGGACCCAGTGGTTGAGTAGATTTTACATAAACATTACAATGGAGGCCACCCAAGCAGCTTATCTAATTACTGGAGCATCCAACCAACCAACACTTAAAAGAAAAAGGTAAGGAAGGTAGCTTTTTTTGGAAAAAAAGAAAATTGAAAAAGGCACCAGAATGTAAATTCCTAATCAATTAGGTAGCTTTCTTGTAAAAATCCTTTAAAAAATACCATGAAGAAAGAAACTTCAATTCATAAGCCTTCTGCTAAAAAAGTAGAGTTAAAGAAAATAAATGTCTATATATGATAGACGTGTATAATATTGGGGCCGTTTGGATGGGAGTAAATGGAGGTAAATGGGATGAATGGGGAGTAAATAGAGGTAAATGATATTTGATGTGTGTTTGGATACGAGTAAATGCCTGGAAATAAATGAAATGGGAGTAAATGGGGTAAATGAAATCCTTTCGGAGGCTTTGGAAGTAAATGGGAGTGAAATGCCTTTTTGAGCTCTCTTGAAGAGTTACACGAGTAAACAAGGGTCCGCTGCACACAAGTCCGCCATACACAGCATATTGATGATACTCCGAAAAAATCTAATTATTGGTTACATCATTAAAAAACACCAATAGAATGATTCAAACTATCCAAAGGTTGCCCATATAAATGGACGGTTAAAAAACATTAACAAGTTGCTTGTCTGTGATCCTAACAGTTGTGGCCCACCCAAGGCTAGAAAATTTCCTCATTTTTGACGAGTATGTATTTCAATGAGCTTATTACAATCATTCTATTAAGTATCACATATGTACACTAATTTAGTATATTAAATCTGATTTGGTATATTACATATGTTCTTGTGAATGTATTAAATTATTCCAATGCATTCTAATACCTCCTATTTACTGCCATCCAAAAAGAATATTTGGATTTCAAAAGCATTTCATTCTCTCTCATACAAACACAATTGAGTACGCCATTTACTCTCTATTCATTTAAATAAGATCAACATCTACTTCTAATAGAACACAAAATTTCAATGTGCATGCTAGTAATGCATATGAGAGGTGCCAACCACCGGACTATGAGGCCCAAGGCCCCATCTTAACATGAGCCTGTGTATGAGGCCCAATCCCAAGCCTGAAAATCTATGAACAGGTCTAGCCCCAGATGCGGTGGAACATTGTTGGCTAGAAACATGACCGACAATAGACCCGGCCACAGACCAAGCAAAATCAAAATGTTGAATAGGCCCACTAAAACAGTTTGGAATTCGGGGCCCTCACCTAGAAGGATGACCCAGAAGCAATCCGGAAAGTGGCCAATTTTCACAAATCCCAAGAAAATAAGAAATTCAACTAGAAAAAAAAAATAAAAAAAAATACAAATCTCGTGGTCACTACTACCTTAAGCAGCGATGATCTCAAACATCACTAGAAATCAAAGCAATTTGAATGGACCAAAACGCGATATATGTATTACTAAAGCATCATAACTATATTTTCCAAATTTGACAGAGATGTTACATCTAGATACCTGCTTTAGCTCGTGGCTAACCTCCTTCGATCTGAAAACATATAACAAAAGCTCCAATCAATGTTGTATCATCAAGGCGTGATGCGGTATGGAAAGTTGAATACTTCGAAGATCAAGGCAGGTTATTGCACTATCATCTGCTAGCTTTGATCCAACTCCAACGCTGTATATCCTTTGCACTATAACGGATGTGTGTGAAAATGCGATGGACCCAAGAAGCTTCTTTATTGACTGAAGAATCACCACCACCTAAGAAGCCCAACATTCATAAAATCAAACTGCAAGCTCCAAGACTCCCACATATGAATTTACATAAACTAGGTGTAAACCATAATAAATAGCTGAGCTTTGCTAATCCCACATGAGGTTACAAGTCCGCTAATGCACACACCACCACATATGTACCAGCATGGCAGACAGGTGCAATATCCAAGCCATCTACCCAATAATCGGGTCAGTCCACTAGCCGGGTCGACCACAATTAACTGAATAATTGCTTGTTTGTGAAAAAATCGCCCGAAGTTTTCTAACCCTAGTTATAATAACAAGGCACATGAGTAGACCACCTTATATTTTGTCGGTACATGAGTACACGGTGAGGCCCACATGATGAACGGCTTGGATATTTAACACGTGTTGCCATGCTGGCATATTTGGTAGTGTGTCCATTAGCTGACTTGTACATGCATGTGGTCTTAGAAAAGCTCATAGTGAAATAGCCCAATTAGTTACAACGAACTGTACTACTGATAACTTAGTTCGGCTGGCTTCTATTCCTACTTCAAGATCGATGATTTTGATGATACTCATGTACAACTCTATGTGCGGCTAGCACTTGGAATCGACACCCAAGCCATTCATTAGGTGGGTCCCACCATGTCGATAACCTAGCCCAAGATCAGGCTGGGAAACTCATTAGGCGGACCATCTCTATGCAGGATAAGACTGCACCTGATGAGTTGGTCAGCCTGAATTTCAGGCCAGATCATCTAGACTGCAGGATCCACATTACGCATAGATCAGATGTCCAACTTACAAGTGGCCACATGGAGAGACAAGTGCATGTACCTAAGCTGCAAATCCTAACCTCCAAAACAACATGGACCTCATCAACAGCGCGGACTTTGAGGCAACCGAAATGAACCGCCGGAGTAGAGCATTTGATACACTGGTCTTATTCTCGCTGTCAGAATTATGCTCAATACAGAGCCCAAACCACAGACCCCGGCTAGAACAAGGAATGTGAGCCTAAAGCAATTGGGTCCAATGCACGAAGTACTCGAACCAAGTGTGAGACCTCCATTCTGCCTCTCCACTTCCTGATCATAAATGTAGCCTGCAAGCAGACCCGAGAACAGCAGTGCTCCAAGCGGATTGCCTATTGACATGAAATTGTAAATTATACCAAAGTGCTTCAACCCAAAAAGTTCAGAGGCGGTTGGCACCATGGCAGAGAATTGGACACCGTAGCAAATGCCGAGCAATGCAGTTGCAACGTAAAGGGTGCCATTAAGAAATGAAGCGAATAGAAGGTATGCAACGATCATTATTATTTGTGTGTATGTCATCCAAATTGTCCGAGGAATATTCTTCAACCTGCAATATACATCATATGCTATGATCTAACCAAGAAAAAAAAAAAGCACATGCTTTGTGGCTTAGGGGCAGGCTGTAGTGGTACTGATACCACACTAAGTTATTGTGGTACTGGGCAGATGTGGGCCCCAGTGATGTATTCAAGAAATCCAACCTGTCCATAAGATGTGTCACCTCATAAGGCCTCTGGAGACCAAAAAAGAGCCCAACCCAAATCTTGGATAGGCCACAGCACAGGGAACATATTGAGATGGAACGCCCACAGTTGATTGGCGTGGGGTCCACCTGTTGTGTCTATATAATCAAGGTAGTTCCAACCTGTAATCCAGTCTGGCCGAAGGGTCAGGCCAAAATTCAGGCTGTTTTGTGAATCAGGTGGACCACTGTGAAATTCAAGAGTGGGCTATTTGCTGCAACCGACTTGGTTACAGATTGGCTTAGTTTTTGGTCCTAAGTTTTTTGAGGTGACACATCTGATTGAGGGGTTGGGGCATGTGAATACATCAAGTAGGCGCACATCTGCCTGGTACCACCATCAGCTTACAGTGGCACCAGGTCCCATTGGAGTGTGCCTCATGATAGGAAGATGGGAAAAGTGCTGGCTATTGCATCCATTAGATTTTGATTCATACCATCCACATTGTAGCAACATGTGATTTGGTTTGGTCATCTTGCAGGCCTCACCATGTTTGTGGTGTGGCTTAAAAGTGGGCTGGTACTGTCAGTAGACGGGCCACATGTATGTGAAAATGGATGGTTTAAAAAAATGACCATTGGACCACGTTTGTCACATGCGTGTGACCCATCTAAGAAGACGTGTTTTGGGGTCACAACACGTACATGGTGTAGCACTCCTGAATAGCATGGATTGCACACATATTACCATTGTATGGGTTGCACATAGCTATAGCAAGGATAAGGGAAGTTGTATTAACCTGACAAAGTATTCAGAAACCACACCCCCGCCAAGACGTCCGACAAAATTGCAAAAGCTGAAGAGAGACAAGAGCACAGTTGTGTCATTAACGCCTTCTGCGATTCCAATCTGGGCCAAGTTATTGAGAATAGTAACACCGGATCCAACCCCAAGAAAGTAGACCAGAAACAGGAGCCAGAAATCAGCCTTGATGAAAGCTTCAAAGAATTCAAAATCCTCCCCCCTCTTGGGTCTCCTCTTTTTCTTGACTGCACCCTCTCCTTCGGCTAGAAGCATGCTCACATCCAAAGCATCATCACCTTCCTGAAATTTTCCAAGATTTGGCATTGACGAAGATGGATTCAGCAACGGCTCTGATTTGTCTGAATTGAGCTCGCCGGAAATCAGACGTTCTGCAGAAGTTGACTGGCTAAGTGCACCTGTCTTTTTGCGGTTCAATGGGTATAGTGTCATCTTTAATGGTATTGCAAGTGGGGCCAGGAGCAAGAGAACCATTATACAAAAGAAAATGTAGGAAATGGTAGTACTCAAACCGAGAACGTCATCAAGTATTGTAGTTGTGAGAAGATAGATGCCGAGAAAAACGCTGGCACCTTGGATGAATAGAAAATGAACGTTGTCAGCCGAGTCTTCTTCTAAAACTGGGGTGCAAGGCCTAACAAAATACATCATCGCCAGACATAGGGCAGGAATCCCGAGGGCGAGAAATAGCAAAAGCTTCGAGGAGGAATTTTTAAGAACTCCAGAATAAATTTCTGTAAGCACAGCAGCACTGAGCCCAACATAGCCCTTAAGAATGCCAGCGACAGTGCCCCTACTTAGAGGGAAGTTCCTCATGTTAGTCACAAGCACACCCGTTCCGAGCCATGCACTGCTATTAGTAGCGATGCAGAGTGCAATCCATAACTGCCAAATCATAATAGCAACACATGTTAGACACCACAATGTTAATTGAATGGGCTTGACTACTATATGCATCTCGCTGTTTCTCAAAATGGACGGGACATGATCATGGTATATGGAGCATATCCTTAAAATTACAATGGTAGGACAATTCAAGTATACGACAATATGATTGTTGACTACCAAATGCAGGCTTAAAAAGAAAACAATCAGCGGTCAAAGACAACAGCTGATGCCAGATGGTTACGATTACTCGATAAGTGATACTTTTGGGTTATGTGCCATCCTCAATCGGGGCAGTTGGATGGTATGGATTGCTATCTATGTATGTCAAGGTGTGTAGTGGCTGAGTCACCACCTTTACAAAATGGTTCAAAATATGCATTGTCTAGCAGAAACTGAAATACTAAAATTGAGCAAAAAATGGTTGCAGTTAGGGCTGTCAACAGCTCATGTAAGGGTGGCAATGGTTTGGGTTGAGCATGAATCTGACCCATTTACTAAACAGGTGAAGAATTCTAGCCCGATTCTGACCCCCGAAGCCCATTACCCTATGGCCCAAGACAACACACTTAAAATTCATCAAGCCCAAGCCCACACAACCCAACCCACTTAATTTTCGGGCTCTACCATCCAACACAACCCAACTCAGGATTAAGAATGGAATATGGGATTAAAGGCATGCATAACCCATCCCAATTGGCTGTTGCATACATGTGTGCATGCATACCAAAATCATACATCATATGTAAGTATCTATGCTTATCTTCATTGTTATGTTTCGGTTCCTTTGGGTTGGATTGAGCAAATAACTGGCCCATCCCACCAATAATCTATATCATCAGGTCGGGTAGGGTTCAATCCGATCTCGATCCATTTACTTAAACAGACCACATTTTTAGCCTGATCCCAACCCACTGCCCATTTAGTTTGGCCCGAGCCCACCCTAGAAGTGCATTGGGCCAGCTGACCCATGGGCCACCCTGAAACGTTGCCACACCTAAGCAAAGGCTTGGGCTGGATACTCGTGTACCATATCAGACCTGTAAGGGAATCAGGTTTGGGACCTATATGGTTTGTATACGGGTATCATATATGGGACGCGGATTGCATTCCAATGTCTCATCATGTCTAATGTCAACCACAAATTAGGATTTGGTATCAGGGACAGACCCGAGTTCGAGTCGGATTCCAATCCAGCCCCCACAAGCAAGCCTTTTTTTCTGGTTTTTCAATAGTAGATATAATTAAATAAAAGATAAAACTAACATAATTCACCTTTGGGTAGCCAACCAGCACCCACGTTGATAGCCAACCAGAACTATTTCTAATAGGACCGAGCCTGACCCTATTATTAATCAAAACTATAATCTGGATCTATATCCAATTAAATTGAGGTGGATACTTCAGTTATCAACAGATCTGGGGTTACCCATTAACAGCCCTAGTTGATATTTACACATTCTTATGCAAGATTACCATGAGATGAGGGCAAACATCTAATTTTTATTGTTATAACAACTATACAAAATAAAGATATCCTTGACTAAATATGTAGAAATTTCAAATAGGTGATTATGAGACTCTACAAGCAGTGACATATGGTGTGATGATACAGACTGATGATTCAATGGCCATATCATCTCCCACATTGGAAGATCCTTGTCATCCAATTTGGCCTATAATTTCTGGGATCATACAGGCCATTGATTTTTATTTTTATTTTTTTCTTAACAGTGTTTGCATCTGAGGCCATTGATGTAAGGATTAGGATTGTCCCATCAAGGAGATTTTTAAGCCCATCACATCAATCATTTGGATCACTCAACAATGAAGTCCACTTACTGAAGGACTGAAGACACTATGGATATCCCGGAGCTGAGGATCATATAATGCATCCAGACTTATTGACATGTTTTACCAAGCATCATCACCTCAGCATCAATTACTATGAATCATACTCATCCATCCTCAGATTGCCCGGAAGCACAGAGGGTGTTTGTTTCGCCAATTACCTCGGTAATGTAAAGAAAAAGTGTGACCATTGTGATTTTACCACAGCAAAACCAAACACTGGAATTGTCAGTCAAATGAAAATGTATTCATAAGACAAGTAAATGAATTTGTAATCATTGCACTTTTTTTATGGCATTACTATGAAAATCTTGAATCCAAACAATAACATCAGTATTATTATTATTTTTTGTGATGATTTGACATTAAAGTAATGTAGAAATGACATCATTATGATTTTACCACCGATAAACCAAATACGGGAATTAGTGATCAAGTACAGATGTTGTCAGGAGACGGGTAAAGTAATTGATAATCATTGCACATTTCCCTTACATTACTGTGGTACTTGGTGAAACAAACAGGCCCTAAAACTGTATTATATGTGAAACAAACAGGCCCTAAAACTGTATTATATAATCCATGAAAACATGTATTCAATCACTGATTAAAATCGCCAGCATAAGCATATCTGAGTATTATTCCATTAAGGTCTAGGGAGTTAAATTCAAGTCTTAGAATGCTTTCAAACATTAGAAAATCTTCAGTACACAAGAAGGTTCCATGATGTTTTCTTTTGGTAACTTCTCAAATCATATGAGATTCCTACCAAGCTAAAACAAGAATTGCAGTAGTGACTATGCAACTAAAGAGTAGCCACCATACAGATAAGAATCCATAAGCTTAATATGTTATTGTTGTCTTATGTACAGATACAGAAAACAATAAGTTGCCTTGTCTTTGTCCATTATGCATTTGGATGTACCCAAATTGCAAGTAGTTCAAATGTATTGACAGAATGGATGGCCATCCATATTGTTATGCATTCCGGGTGGTTGCAAATACAAAGACAGAAGAGGGTGGATGATGTTCTTCTGACATTTCCACCCGAAATTAACACATGAGAACCACTAATATTGCTTTGGGGTAGGAATGTGAGGGTAACAGCACCTGCAATAAAGTGTTTCTGATTCTCACATAGCCCCAAAAACAAAATGGAATGAATTACAATCTGTTCTGCAAAAGAATACATATAACTTGCAATTTGGGGTGCATCCAAACCTAGTCTAAGCAAATACGAATAAGAAGATTTATACAGAAAGATTCAATTACAGCTTTAAAAAAAAACATTCAATGGTTGATGTCTGTTTACAGAATAAGTAGTTTCAATTAACAAAGCTAAAACATGCCAATTGTAATTTCCTTGCTAAGCATCCATGATGAGGGTCTGGGCTCCAAATTGCAATTCCATTACATTGGGTTGCTATTAAAAGAAACTCGACTTCTACTCAAGCATTTTGCCTCAAACGACTTCTATGAAACATCATTAGTTTTTCTAATTTCCTCATTGGTTAAGGGTGCGTTTGGTTGTACCAAATATCATTAAATTTCATGATATTTTGCATCAAATTAGACTGATTAATAATGATATTTTGTGCAACCAAATGCACCATAAACTAAAGCGTTAAAGGTGAAGAAGGATATAATTCACCAATGTAATCATGACACATTGATGGTATTTAACGCATCCACTGATTTCAAACTGTTTTAAGGTTCCAGACCGTTTGAATGGTGGAGAGCCAATGTGGATTGAGCATGGCTGAAAAATGTCAAGGATCATTCAATCATATCCATCTAATCCATGAAGATTTTCCTATTGAATATGTACCATTAACAATTTCTCATTTCAACTGATGGCCAATCAATCAGACAGGATCATTGCATCAGTATGATTCTTGAGCTACATCCAATCCATAGTAAGGTCCACAACGTAGACAGGATGGAACTACATGCATGCATGGTGGATATTTCAAACTGAGTGAGACCCCAGTAATCAGCGAGATTAAATAAATAACTCCCAATGAAATACAAATAAGAAAACTTACATTTTGCAGAAAACCCACAAAACCCAAAATTCAAAAAGAAAAACCAACCAAACCAAAATTACTAGAACACAATCTAATTCAATTCAGCTGGACATCCAAACACATCCTACACAAATCATTCAGAACAAAAATCCAACCATTACCAAATCTCAATCCAAAATAAAAAATAAAAAATAAAATCCTATTACCAAAATCAAATAAAAACACATCCTACTGATGAAATCCACAAATGGGTAGTAAGAAAACCCAACAAGAAGAAAAGGAAAACCAATGAAAACACTCACCACCCAGTAAGGCAAGGACACCATCTGGCTGACAGAAAGCCACAAAATGCCATACCCGAGGAAGCATGCAATCGTTCCGATTGACAAGATGGCCCATGGCGGGAAGCTGTTGCATGCGGTCCCCGGAAGTAGGCCGATGTTCTCGCCGATGTCATTAGCGACGCCGAGCATGGTCAGCTGCTGCTGGTTGAAGCCCAGAACAGATTTCAGAGAGTGAGAGTACAGAGGGAAGGTGTAGGCATTTCCAGCTGCTATTTGGACCCAAACAGCAGCTGCAAGACCCACCCATGGTGGCCTACTCCCTGATTTTAAAACTGGCATCGAAATGCAAAATTTTCAAAACAGTCTCTCACCTCTTCTTCTCTTGCTCTTCCTCTTCCTCTACTTCTCTGTTTTGCTTTTTTATGCTGTTGTTGAATTGGGCTTGTCTGGGGAAGTTTGTATTTCGTGGGAAAGCTTTGTACTCTGACAGAGGGAAAGTTTGTATATATATATATATATATATATATATATATATATATATATATTCAACACTCTTATTTCCAGCAAACAAGTGTCCATGAGTTAAGATTATGCAACCAACTTCTTCTTGGTTACGTTACGGTAGGTTCCACAATTTATGTGGATTTATTTGAGTTCGTGTTTTCCAGATGTACCACCTATGAATGCTACAGTATCAAGCACCATAATCTACCCTACTTTAGTATCAAATAGTCGGCCTCCTTAAATGCATCACCGTATATTACATGTTTAGATACACGATGTAAAATCATAATAATAACGTTTTTGCATTCAATTACTGTTGTATAATTCATAATCCAAACAGGCTCTGAAATATTATATATATAATTTTTAACCATTTGAGTTTTGGCTCTTTTGCTTTGAAAATGGATGGTCTTCCTATTCAGGACTTGTTTGGAAGCTCATTTATAAATGAGGTAAATGGAAAATTGAATTGGAGGTGAATGAATTATTCAATTGTGTTTAAATGAGTGTAAATGAAATGCATTTAAAGTTTAAATATTACATTTGGTATGAGCAAATGGGAGCAATTAAAATGCATTAGAATATTTTAATATATGCGCAAGAATATATGTGATATTTCAAATCAGTGTAGATATATGATATTTGATAAAATGATTATAATAAGCCTATTGAAATATATACTTAACTAAAAATGAAAAATATTCAAGCCTTGGGGGAACCATAGATGTAATAATCACAAATAAACAACTTGTCATTATTTTCTAACCATCCAGTTGGATGGACAACCTTTGGATAATTTGGATCATTCTATTTTGTGATTTTAGTGATGTAATCTATAATTGCGTTGTTTCAAAGTATCATTAACCTCATCAGTTTGGTGGACATGTGTGGCGACAACTTTGTTTACTGGTGTGATTCTCTAAAGAAACTCAAAAAGACATTTCACCTTGTTTACTTACAAATGTCTCATTTAGAGAGGATTTCATTTACATGCCCATTTACTCTCAAATTATTTCATTTTTATATATTTACTTCCATCCAAACATACCTTTAGTATAATCAAATAATTGAAATCTTCAATTATTATTATTTAAAAAAAAATAAAAGAAATCATACTCCATACAAGAGGCTTCTTATCACATGAACTATTTAGGCCACTAATAAAAACCAATTCAAATGGTTCATGCCCTACATGCATTGCAATATGTTTGGGTGTATTCAAGCAAACCTTATAAATAACTCCACACGCTTCATGGAGGTTGGGTAAGTATACACGCCTGTAGTGCATTGCAATCTACATGCAATCACACGTAGGTCTGAGAAACCATCAATAGTATTTAACACTTGCATAGGCAAACAAAATAAAGGTGGGTTACAAGGTAATTAAACCCTATTGTTTCCTATCATGTGACTCACTTAAGTTTTGCATCTAATTCATTTCTAGGCCAATGTTTTAACATTACTGAAAAAAATGTAAGGACATAATGGATTTCTCACAACAAACATTATCGTGATGCCCAACCTTTGTCCCGGCATGAAGTTCTTGCAAAAGGCTTCCCAGGGTAATCCACCGCCAACGCGAGACAAGGACAGTGAGGAGGAAGTGGAAGACTACATGGTGTCCCCATTACCAAGTTCTATGGAGCCCACTATGATGAATTTACCATATCCGCAACAGTCCATCCATTTGGTGAGATCAATTTAGGGCACTAACCTAAAAATGATGCATATCCAAATCTCAAGCAAACCACACTACAAAAAGTGATTGGACACCTGCTATATATATTGAAAACTTCTTCTTGAGTCACATAAATATTGATCAATATGATATCTATTTTTTCCATTAATACAGGTTTATGACACCTTATGAATAGGTTAGATGACAAATAAACATTACGGTGAACTGTGTAAAGTTTTCACAATGTGCATATTATCATCCCAACTGCTTTCAGTAGTATAGTCCATTTGATATTGATCTACATCATTTTTAGGCTCATGCCCTAAAATGACCTCTACAAATGAATGGGCAATGTGGATATGAAACATGTATCATGGTTGGCCCCACATAACTTAATAACCTAGGTACACAACTCAGTCTACTTCCTTGAAATTCCATATAATGGGAGGAATTGAAGCATGAGAGTGGGCGAGGCCGCGAGAGCCTCTCCTGCAGCCGTCTCGCTAGTATCTTGCCATTTTCACCCTAAGTCAACTTCTATAAACTAGGTGCCTAAATAGCACCTTGCGCATGCGCGTAAGGTCATTTGTCTCTCTACCTGTGTAGATAGAGAAGAGATTTTCTAGTACCGACTAAATCTCATAAGAATCTATGAAACCCTTGAATATCTCATCTTTGTCGTGTGCACATACATGCTCAAAGTCCACAGTAGATATTAAAATACATTCATATGTATTACTATAGGATACACGGTAATTTTAGCCCTTGGATATGTCCTTTTACCTAAAATCTATACGGTGTATACTGAAGAGTAAAATTCTATTGGGTCCACTGTGATTTATATATTTTACTTACTCTATCCAGAGTAAATTCTATAGGGTCTGCTGTGATTTATATATTTTATTTACTCTATCCTTTCATTTTACTAAATAATTTTATTGTATAATTTTATAGCTTAAGCTTAAAATTAAAGCATATCCACTACCCAATGAAGCATATGCAAGGCTCAATTGACCCACGTGAAACAAAGAAGTAATATGAATTGAATGTCTACCGGTGAGAATTTCCCCAAGGCTGTGGAAATTTTAGATGAAGTAGATATTTGTGTTTTCCTTTCGTTCACATCTGGGTGATCTTATGAACAGATTGGACAATAAATAAACATTACCTTAGGCCCTAGCAAGGTTTCAACAGTGAAAATCATTATTATTGTCCATTTGATCTTTTCATATGCTTTAGTTTTGGGCTCAACCACTAAGATGAGCTAGAAAAACAGATAGACAATGTGGATAAACTACATAAATTCATGGTGGACCCAATAAAGTTTACTCAGTACCATACATGCCTAATGAGTAACTCGGTACACAATCCGATTACAGTAGATACTTAAAAACCTCTCATGTTAAAATAATTCAACCCATCTACTATTTGTGTTTAGTAGATCGTGTTTCAATCAAAGCCATCCCATCAAATTGAGGCCCATTATATAAGCGGTTTGGAACATTTAGACATGATCCAGATTGCGTTGTGAGAAAATAATACCGACCATCCATATATTGGTGTCCATGTCCGGATCCTCTGTTTGCCAAAAGCATGACTTTCCTGCTTTTTTGTTGTCGTTTGCTGAATAGTGATTAGTCCATTCCAATCACCGACGCAATTATACAATCAAACGGTCCAATTAAACTACAACAATCACAATTTTACTGCTTAACTGCTGATTAGACCACCGTATTCGATTCGGTACATGTTCACGAGGTCCCACAGCGGTGCATGGCCAGATATTGTACCCGCGCTCCAAATTGTCTCCCCATCCTCTCGCGCGTTGCTTTAGCACTTCTCATCGCGAGAGAGAAGGCAAAATTCACATGATAGAATTGCCACATGTGTGGTGCATCACCCAAGTCTCAAGTGGGGCCCACCTTGAACTATCAAGTCAAAAATTTAGCCTGATCTCCGTCGATCGTCATGATAATTAACCATTCAATATTTTTCCAGCAACTGCAGCTTTGCTGATGGCTGAAAATAACCTGGCCATGCTAAGCCTTCCACTTGAACGGCTGGGATATCATGCTAGTGTGCAACGGTGGCACGTTGGCGTGGAAGAAGATTGTAATCCTACACGCGCTAGTACTTGAGAGTTTGGTTAGGCCTCACGAGAAAGAAGCCGACGCCACGTGCAAGGACACTGTCGCTATCCGTACATCTAATAATGAGAATTGAACTGACCACCTGCAGGTGATGTACCTCAGCTTGTGTAGACGATACCATTTTTCCCGCTAAAATTGTATTTATTCAGGACATCAGAACCATTAAAACGGTGGGTTCCACCATGAATATAACCTAACATAGAAATCAAGTGGACCGCATTTCAGGTAAGCCACCCTGTTGGAATAAAAGGGATATCCGACCGTTTAACTCAACAAACAGTCTTAGCCCACCTAGCTAGTCGATTAGCCTGTTGAAATTGATCTTCGGGGTGGGGCTTAGAATTTCCGTGGTATTGATTTCATAAACAGGTGGAACGTGGGTAGAAAAGATGGCACGATGCCAAGTTGTTTTACAGCTACCTTTGCGTGCAGTTCTCTAGTAGAATTACATATTGCATGAGACAACTAACTCATCTTCCTTGCATTTTGTCCGTATCTACAAACATCCAGAACATTCAAATCGTGGGACACATTGTAGATGAAACGTATGTCGAATAGATGGGTAATTGACAAAATAAAACCACCTAACTTTTGGCTATCCAATAGACGGTTAAAATAAAAATAGACAGGTGTCTAAATCCAAATCCCAATTTAGACGGTTGCTATCATCAACGCCGAATTTAGGAGCATTATTCATTCGCACTTAGGTAAGAGATTGGACAGCCCGGATTGATGCTCACAGCTGCCATGAGTGGGAGCGGATTAGGTGAGACCTAGGATCCACCACCTCGGAACCCTGACTCTGAGGCTTACAGTGATGTGTGTGCCTTAAATCCACACCATCCAACCATTTTGAAAGCTCATTTCAGTCGGGATCCCAAAAATGAAGCAGACTCAAATCTTCGGTGAACCACACCACAAGAAACAGTCGTGATTGAATCTTGATCCTTAAAAACTTCATGCATTTTATTAGAATGTTTATTTATCATCTAATCTATTGATAAGGTCACAAAAGCTTAAATGAAGAGACCACACAAATATCATCTTGATCCAAACCTTTTGTGATTCCTAGGAAGTTTTTTAATAATCAATCACCACTGTTTCGTGTACCATAGTTCGTTTAAGACATGATACTGCTTATTTTTTGAATAACACTTATAAAATGAGATTTCAAAACAGATGGACGGCGTAGATATAGTCACATACATCACAGTGGGCTCAACAGTCAGGGGTCCCACACATCTCGGTGGATTGAGGGTCTCACCTAACCTGCACTCGCCATGCGTAGGGTGGATGATGAGTTACCATCACCGTCAGGCTTTCGACATGTGACACAAAAATAAGCCGGTCAGCTAATAAGCGGGCACGGTTTAGGTGGATCCCTAACTGTGGGGCCCTGTGGGACCCACCGTGATGTACGTGCCTTACCTCAAAATCGTCCGTCTATTTTAAAATATCCTTTTGGTGTATGATCTCATATGTGACGCAGATCCAAATCTTAAGTGGACGTCGAGATTAAATCCCCTTCGCTAAAAATCGATGGGACCACCGGAAATTTTATTTGCCATCCACTCTATTGCTAAGGTCACAAAAACTTGAATGAGGTGAATATAAATATATCAACTTATATAAAACTTTTATAGCCATGATGAGTTTTTAACGGTCAATTACCACCATATTTTATATTTTTATTATTGTTAACTTAATATTTAGATATGCTTATTTTTTCGATCATGTCTTAAAATGATTTTTAAGAAAGGATTTCTTTTAGCCGCATAGATTTTAAGTAGATTTGAGTGCATCTCAATTCAAAAGTCACACGGAGAGCAAGCGCACATTACTGCTCCGTTTTAAAACCTTTCCCTACAGATGGTATTTGAGTTATGTTAATGTAGAAATCTGGTTCACCCACACCGATCTTTGAATTCGAACTCCGATCTCTAGATGTATGCACCAAGGAAAGACAAAGGAGGCCCTGGCTAGAGTGGGGACCCTCCGATGCTTAAGTTAAGCTAGGAATTTGGGTCCAAGTGGTGTAGTAAGGTTTTGGGTGAGAGATTTTGTGTACCTATTTTTTTATTTTTGACAACTATTTATACCTTTCAGCTGGAATGGTCGAGTCCGCAATACTCGGCGTGATCTTAACCACTAACCATGACCGACGAACATGCGGGTATTGGCGGTTATGCAGTTATCCAGTTGATCGTGTGATACTGGAACGCCGCATCAGTCTCCCTACTCTTCCAATCAGCACCAAGGCAATGACAGCGCTGCCCCTCGGATTGCACCTCGGAGTCGATATCAAGCTGAGCAAGGTCTGGCTAAATCCCGCTTCTTAGGTTCCTTCCTCATGTCTCTCGATGCTCGGGAGACATTCCCAGGTCTTACTATTCGGAGTACCTCGCTACTCGGAGGACTCTTCAGGTCCCGGAGCACTTCGAATTTTTCCATAACAGAAGCGTCATACTCTCCGAGTTCAGACACGGACTCAGAGAGTACATTCATGGGGAAAATGTTTAGGGCCAATGGACTCCTATGCACACCGTGGCAAGGGCCGGACTGGCCCACCACGTTAGGACATCCAGGTCAGTCTGATTTTCTAGACACAATGTTTTATTTAAATTAATTAAAATATTTCTAGGTGTCCAAAAATTTTAAAATTTTGTGGGGGTGTGGCCCACCTATGGAAGTATCACCCTACAAAAGTTCAGACCCAACGGACATTTGAGTTGATCGTAGTGTGTCCGGGAGTGACCCACCAGGCAGGGATGCCCAGGCTAGGGCGTCCAGCCTGCTTCGTGGGCCCACCTTAATGTGTTGTATATCCCACCATCCATCCATGTGGGGTCCTTAGGGGATTGATCATCCTCCCATTTTTAATTTTTTTTTGGTATTCAATTGGGGCCCATTGGGTGGATTTTTGGGCTAGATACCCCGGGCCCATAGAGTTGCCTACACATGAGACATCCCTGCCTTAGGTTACTGCTAGGCCTGCATTCCAACGGTCTGGGCCACTTGATATATGTGTTGCATGTCCTCTCTCATCTAGTGGGGCCCACAGTGATGTGTGTGGGCCATCACAGATTAAATATACGAAAAAAATACTTCTATTGTTGGACTCCAACCAACCTAGAAATTTGGTTGGGCTGGAATTTGGCATTGAGCCCAATAATTGTTGCTTATAAATATTCTTTTGGGGCAGTATGACCCACTAGATTCGAAGAAGATTTAAGTCAGTTATCTTACCATCTTAATTTTATTTTTTTGGATTTAATTAGTGCATGATTAAAGGCCCATTCCAATTGAATTCTTCTTGGGCTAGTCTCCTAGTTAATTATGGGTCTTATAACCTTGGTTGGGTTGAAACTTTTAATAGGCCCGTTGGACCCTTGGGTCCTATATTTACCATGCCATTGTGATGGGTCTTATGAGCCAAATACTCAAGTAGTTGGGCCTTTGCTTGCCCACCATAATAAATCCATACTTGGGCCGAAATGTGAGGCCCAACTTACTTGTGTTAAATATAAGGATTTTTCATATGTTGGGATAATGGGTTGTCCATTAGGCCCACCACAATGAGTGAACCCATGACCCTTATGGTTGGGCCCTAACCTTGCTTAAGGGCCCACCAGGTTGCCTATGTATTGGGCTTAGTGTATGGCCCACTAGGCCATGGATTGATTGTGCCTTGGACCTTTCTTTACATACACAGCAGACTACCTTTTGGGACCCAATTGAGGTAGAATGTCCTCATTGGTGGCCCTAAGGTAGGCCCATAAAGGCCCTTATAGGTGGTTGAAAGCCCATTATGGGCTTGACTAGGACCGTTCGTCTTTAGAATTATGACTCTCTTAGCTTGTGGGCCATCTCAAAGTACTGGGCCCTCACTAGAGGATTCTTCTTTTCCTTAGAATTCCTGTCTATGTGCCTAGAACTTAACCCTCCTTAAGACGGAGGATTCCATTTTTCACAGGTAGCACAATTACATTTTTGTGACCCATATGCAACATCTGTATGAATTGATTGCATTGTGTGGTACTCATTGAGGGATGAAGTTTCTCCCCTCATATACATTGTGTGCCTGCAGTTATTATATGATCTGTATGTGTGACTCATGCATTGACATCGCATTTTATTAGGGCCTTGCCTCCACAGGGATATTCGTTGATGACCGTATGTGTGGACACCAGAAATATTACTTAAGCATACCGGCTGCATAGGATGCCCATGGGTGAAATTTTTAAAACTTTCATGGTACTAAGGATCTGCTCTAATGCCATGACCGAGTGAAAATTATAAGCGCACGAGGGCCTTATACCGTTAGGCCGCGACTCCCACTGTCGTTTAGTCGGTTAGATAGGGGTGTAGCCTTACCTGCCTGGTGTGAAGAGGTGTTGCTAGGCTGAGTCTGACCAGCTCGTAAATAGATTCACTACCATCAGGCCTTGCTGATGATTGGCTGTCCACAGGTGGGTAGTAAGGTCTCTTACACTTGTTTGACTATGCAGGGTTTGTAGAGCAGCAGTCATTCAGTAATGTAATGGACCCCGGTGATTTCCTTATGATTGGAAATGTACTTGACATATGGTTTGAATATGAGCATTCGCATTACTTGCATCGCATTAGCATTGGTTGTGTAAGCCCCTTCATGTATTACCTTAGTATGGCGTCTAGTACTCATTGCATCGTACTCATAATAAGCCTTATAAGGCTAGTGATATTCTCATTGAGCATGTTTCCTTCCCTGTACCTCCTGCTATTCTTCTGTGTACCATTATCACATACTTACACCACCCTTTAAGCTTCTATAAGCTTATGCACGATTAATGCGTGCAGGAGATCCTAGGCAGATATCGTAGTGATAGAGCATGGAGTAGAGTTGAGCTTGAGGACTCTACTGTTACTGATTTCTCTCTCTTTTCCTATTACCTTATGTATGCCCTTTTAAACATGATGTAAGCTTGTAAAATTTTAAATTCTTAGTGGATTTTGTGATGTGTGCCCCTTGTTATTCTCAGATGTACTTTTTGTAATCTTGGGTATGGTTGTATTGGAATAATTATACTGCTATAGAACTCCTCCTTGTAGGATCTTAGGATCGGAATCTGTCTCAGGAGCCTAGAATGGGGTACTACGGAAGTTGTTGCAGCCGAACCCACTATCGGGTTCCTTGCGAGTCCGGTTACCGAGTTGGGGTGTGACATTACCTGAGGAGGTAATTTCCGACGAGGGCGATTTTTGGTGAGTCCTTCATACTCCCTGCTCTCTCGATCTCCTTTGTGCATTTCCAACTCTTCGCGATGTCGAATGGTTCGGGCGAGATCTGAGAGGGATATGCATTCGAAGATGACTCCGAGCAGGAGAGCTCAGACTCCAAACAAGGGGCTTCTGAGGGTCCCATTGGAGTGGTACCTCTATATCCTCCATCCAGGAGGGGCAAAGAATCTAAGTTACGCACTCGCCCAAAGGACAAAAAGAGGATTCTTCGAGATCCGATGGGGAAGGCTATTATGGGACCCTTAGGTGGCCGAGCCTTGGAACTCGCCCCAAGGGGCTCGATACATTTGAGTCCCAAATGGATTGGGTTTGAGAGGAGTTCCAGATCCCTGAATCTGTCTAGATACGCGCACCTGCCCCCCATGACGCCCCTGAGAACCCAATCGAGGGGCAAGTCGCCATCTTCCTCTGTGCCTTGCAATGCGGGCTTCATGCTGATCGGCTGCCATCACAACCTTTTATTCAGGCGATGACTACGCACCTGAGGTTAGCCCCAAGCCAACTCGTTCCCAACGCTTGGTGAATTTTGATGTCGTCGTACATAATATGGCACCAAGCTCGGAACCAGGAGTTGACTCCCGATGAATTCCTGATGCTTTACTTTGTCAAGCACGATCGTACCGATTCGTGCTGGTATTACTTTGCTTGCTAATCAGGGCTCAGGTCTCGTCCTCCAACTTCCTTCTTCCAATAAGGATTGGAAGAACAAGTGATTCTAGGCTTCGGGCGAATGGGAAACACCTGTGGCAGAGCTCAAGAATCCATGAACTCGAGTCCCCACCCGATTTGCCACTCCAGGTTGGACGCTGAGTGATGTTTATTTCCTCCATGATCTCTTTTTATCATGTCTCATTCTAATCGATCTTTACTCTTTTTTCTGTAGATTACCCAAAGGGCATCCCTCAAATCCCTTCTCTTCTTAGGAATCAGATTGCCAAGGCGAGACTATGCATGGAAGAGCAACGTGTTTGACACTACGTGATTACCCCGGACAATCTACATCAGTCCCGGCTTTGTAAGCTCAAACCGCTCCCCTCTGCTTTCAGTAAGTACATCCTTGTTACACCGAAGTCCCTTGAACCTGAAAATTTCCTGATCTTCTGCTGCTTGCATAGGTATGGCCGAAGCCTCTGGGTCGAGGAAGAGGAAACCCCCACCCCTCCAAGACATGTTGTAAGCTGAGCTCGAAGTAAAGATAACTTCTCGGAAGAGGTGGGTGACTTCCCAGGGTGAAGGTTCTGCTGCTGCGGCTCCAATTTTTATTGTTGCAGCCCCAGTTACTGTCATGACAATCAGCATTGTGGTCGGATCTATGGTTGATGTCACTCAAATTCCAACCCTCCGACCTGCCATTGCCCCTCTAATCTCTGAAATGCCTTCGCTGACACCCCCTCAACCCTGCATCGTGATCTTAACTTCCTCCGAGCGCGAGGAAGCTATCCGAGCTGTTGATGGGATGCTCTCTCCTCCTGAGGTCGAAGGCGACACAATGGTTGAGGCTCAGGCCTCGGCGGGTAGCAGCACTGGAGAGGCAGTTGGATCCGCTCCTCTTCCTGAGGCTGGTGGGTCGAGGTTTCCTCCGAGCTATCATATGTTTGGTCTGGTCAACTGGGCTGCAATGCATGCTCCCGAAGAAGAGATCGTCGAACTCCTCACCAAGCAGCACGAGTCTTTTATAAACGATATTGCCTTCGTCTTCTACAAGGTACCTCTCGCATGAAGATTCTCCCTTTATTTTCTTTTGAATTTATTCTAGGCTCATGCTCTTAACTCGGTTCAAGCCATGCCGATGCTCTTGTCAACCCGAGAGAGATTGAGGGAGATCACTAGAAAAGACATGGAGATAGCAGCTCTCCGGGATGAGGTCGGAGCACTCTGAGAGGTGTGAGAGGAGTTTCGTGGCTCATTAGGCGAGGAGAAGATGAAGGGGTTGTAGTACCAAGGGGTCATCAACGAGCTCCAAGCTTGTTGTGGAGCTGTTGTGTCCAAGCTGGCGGAGGCCCAGGCTCGTCTTGGCTTGGTCGAGGAGGGTAAAGCTCAGCTTGCAGATGAACTGGAGCAGGCTAAAGTTAACGCTGGAGAGGAGCTGAGGCTTACGGTCGAGAGTGCGAAGGCTGTACAATGCATTGAGTCCGAGGCTTTAGTCGCATCAGTGGTTGCCGCCGCCATTGAAGAATTTAAATCTTCAGAGGAGAGGATTACCGAGGCTAATCGATTTTATTACTACAACTATAATGCTTGCATTGATGCCATCCTGGAGTTGTACCCAGACCTCAACCTTGAAAACCTTGCCATTGAGGATGCCGTGAAGAGGCTAGCTGAAGGTGATCTTCCTAGCCGAGTCCCTGACTCTAAGATTCCTCCTCTTGACTCTGAGGCTTAGCCTGCACCTCACCCTGTCGACCCCAGCTCTTGAGCCGAGTAGTTTTTAATTTCTCTCTAGACGATGATACTTTGGTATTTTTGGATGTTGATTTGGCCTTTTATATGTTGATGGTTGAACGATGATTTATGACTATCGGATGTTTGTTGAGTGGCGAGCCAACCTCCTCTTTAGGAGTCCACTCGCCGAAGGATCTAACCTCTACATGTGAGAGGCGGTCCTTCGTAGAGTACTCGGGAGATGAGCCGTCCATCCAACTAGGCGGCCGATCTCCCTATAGGACCTTTTTCCTGCCGAGGGTCCCTGTAGATCGTGTAGAGATGGACAACTTTTCATAGAAAAAAACTTCTTTTATTAAAATACTAGATTTTCGATAACATTGGCAGACCATTACATTGCTCCCTTTAGGAGTTGTAGATTTTTAATGCTCAACATTCCATGGATGCGGTAGAGGGCGTCCTTCTAGAGTCTTGAGCCGATAAGAACCGGGCTTCGCCGAGCTGAGGACTTGGTAGGGACTTTCCCAGTTAGGCCCTAAGTACCCTACTCTAGGTCCGACATGTTCTGGAACACACGACACAGGACGAGATCTCTTAGTCGAAAACGCCTTGCTTTGGTCCTGGAGTTGTAAAAATGAGCAACTTGTTGGTCCGAGCTGCGATTCGTAGCCTGAAAACCTCTCTCAGCTCCTCAACCAGGTCGAGGATCATTATCATTTGATCTGTATTTTGTCCCTCGTGATACGACTGCACTCAGGCAATGGGAAGCCTTATTTCCACCGGGACGATTGCCTCTGCTCGGTATGAGAGATAGAATGGTGTCTCCCCTGTAGTGGTCCGAGCTGTCGTTTTGTATGCCCATAACACAAACGGTAGCTCATCAGCCCATGCACCCTTTGCTTTTTCTAGTTTTGTCTTGAGGTGACCCTTTATAATCTTATTCATCGCTTCTACCTGTTCATTTGATTGGGAATGCCGCGGTGACAAGCAGGCATTCCTGATGCAGAGTCCTTGACACATGCCTCTGAATCTGTCATTATCAAACTGCTTTCCATTGTTAGAAATAATGGTATGTGGAATACCAAATCGGCAGACAATGTTCTTCCAAACGAAGTCTGTTACTTTCTGCTCAGTGATCTTGACGACTAGCTTGGCTTCTACCCACTTTATAAAGTAATCCACTACCACAATTGCATATTTCGTCTGACCCTTGCCCTGGGGTAGAGGACCGATGATGTCAATACCTCACTGGGCAAATGACCAGGGGCCACTCGTAGGGGTCAATTCTTCTGCTGGCTGCCGGGGGATTGCTGCAAACCTTTGGCATCTATCACACCTCCGAGTGAATTCTCTGGAATCAGCTTGGATAGTTAGTCAGAAATATCCTTAACGGATGATTTTTTGAGCCAGGGCCCGACTCTCTGAATGATTTCCGCATATACCTTCGTAGATCTCTCTAATCACATATTCGGCTTCGTTCGGCACAGACACCTCAGATATGGCTAAGAAAAGCCCTTTTTGTATAAGGTATCTCCAATGATGGTATACTGTGCCAATCTAACTCTCAAACGTCGGCTGTCACGCCCCAAACCTGAAAATCGGATTCACATGAATCCCGATTACCGAATCCAATGCCGACAGCCTCCGTAGTGCCCTATTCTCAGCTCCTGACAATCAAATGCCAGATTCCGATCCTGGGATCCTACAAGGAGGATTTTCAGAATGAATTTTTTTTTGTAATGGAGCATAACCACAAGCATAACCAAGTCACAAAATTACATCACCACATATCCACTATATCAAAAATTTTAAGTACAATACGGAAAGGGAAATACAAGATGATCAAAAAGCTCCAAAATGGTTTGATATGCGCTCCTGCCTCAGCGCTGCTGCTGTCCAACGCTACTTGCACGCAACTATTGTGCATAAGCTTACAAAAGCTTAGAGGGTGGTGTAAGTGTATGCGCAAGGAAAACGCCAAGTATACAGTGTCAGAGTAATGCGAAAGTATGCGGTAAGTCCATGAATACAATCAACTATACCAAGGCTATGTAATGCAAGGCATGATGCGAGATATGAATGTCATCGGCTACACCGATGCAATGCAAGGCCTACATAGCCGAATGTCATATGCGAAATGCAATCCAAGCAAGTCGGTACTCATCAAGTACATATATCAGTACAGTTCCCCTCTGGATATCACCGGGGTGTAATACACTTCGCAGTGACTGCCACCTCCCTAGCTGCACAGTCAAGCAAGCGGAATAGACCTCACTATCCGCCTGACCAGTAGTCTGCAATACCTACCCGGCTCGTCGATAGCGGACTCATTTGCGAGCTGGTCAAACTCAGCCTAGCTTATAGCCCCCTCACTCAGGCGGATAAGGCCACACCCCCTTCCAACCGACCATGACATAGTGGGAGACGCGGCCTACTGGTATTCGGCACTCGAGCGCTCGTGTATCCACTCGGTCTAGACGTTGGAGCATCTCCTGGTACCAAAAAGGTTCTGGGACTCTCACTCAAGGACATCTTAAGTGCCCACAGTGCTAGAATAAGTATTTTCGATATCCAATACGGCCATCCACGATGTACCTGTGGAGCCACGGCTCTGATGCCGCTAGGGCGTGCAGTGATCAAGTCACACATATGCGAGATGCATGAATCACGCCGTCAAATCATGCAGAAATCCAGCGCGTACTGCGCGATCATGTGGGGCACTCTGTTTCATAACGGGTCCCATAAGTGGTCTGCCACATGGCATATGCTATGATCAGTCACTACTCAATTCAAGCATACATATGATGCGTATGAGCATGAGTCATGAGATTATACTAAGCATATTATAAGGTGATGAATAGTAACGAGTATGGGCCTATCAATGGACCTTAAGGTGAGTTACAATGCGAACATTTAACCAACATTGTACATACAATATGGACGTCAAACCAACATTGTTCCCTAGGTACGGCCCGCCATATATATCATTACATGAACATGGGAAGTCACACATTGCAATGGACCCTAAGGTCATTCCGTTGGGCCTCGACCCATGGGCCTTAGATACATCAAATGGGCTGCGTTAATGGGCCTCACCAATGAGCCTTATGTACATTACAATGGTCCATGATCCATGGGCCTTAGAATACATCAAAGTTGGCCTCACAACTTGGGCCTTAATATATCAAATGGCCCTACACACATGAGCTTTGAATATATCAAATGGGCCACTGGATTTGCGCCCCATGCACATCAAATGGGCTTGATCCCATGGGCTTTAATATAGAATAAATGGGCCGGATCCCATGGGCATTGCATATGTCAAATGGGCCCAAACCCATGGGCCTTAAATATGCCAAATGGGCTTAATCCCATAGGCCTCATGCATGCCAATTGGGCTTAATCCCATAGGCCGTATATGTGCACCAAGGTGGGCCTTAATAAATGGTTACAAACAGGCCAACATGGGCCCTATACACATACCAAGGTGGGCCCACTTGAACCATAAATCTAACTCATTTTTTTTGCTCAAACCATAAAAAATGATTTTTATAAGTAAATGGACGGTTTGGATGCAACACATGCACCATGGTAAGGGCCCACCTAAAGGTTGGATGATGTACATAGAACACATAAATCTCGGTGGGCTCCACCATCCACTGGATGGTGTGGCTAGAACTCATACATCACAGTGGGATTCCACCGTCCAGGCGGACGGTGTGAATAAAACAAATACATCATTTGTGGGTCCCACCCACGCCAGCACACACTCCATGTTATCGGCCCCACCAGGGATTGATGCAAGACCTCAAGTGTTGGAACGAGGTATCTCCACTCAGTCCGCGAGTGGGACTGGCGTGGACAGTGGGTCCCACGTGGGGCCCACTATAATGTTTATTTTTCATCCACTCCATTGATAAAGGTCACAGAGACCTGGGTGCAGGAAAAATACAAAATTCAGCTTGATTCAAAACTTCGGTGGACCCCAAAAGGGTTTCAATGGTAGAATTCACACTGTTTCTTATGGTGTGGGCCACCTGAGGCCTGGATTAACCTGATTTTTGGAGAGGGCCCTCCTCAGAGGGTGGGCCACCTTATGAACAGATCGGATGGTAAATAGACATCAAGGTGGGGCCCACGGCTAGGGTCGTGGGCTGCTGCCCGTCCGCCCGCTGAGACGCAGATGCCTGCGCGTCTGACACTCCAGAGGCAGCAGCCTCTGCTGCTTCTTTCTGAAAATTATTATTTTTTTTAGAAAACCTGTTTTCTTAAGGTTTATCATATGCGGGGCCCGCTCCAAGTGCATCCACCCCATCCATTGCATTCCCAAGCCCAAAAAAATCCATCAAGACCAATCTCAACCCATTTTCAACGTGTAAAAAGGATCTAGGTAGATTTCAATGGTAAAGGTACAGTTTTCAACGCTATGGCCCACCAGATACTCTGATCAAGCTCATTTTTTGGCTCAATGCCTAAAATGAGTTGGTAAACATGATAGACAGCGTGGATTGAATACGTTCATCAAGATGGGGCCTACACAAGAGGGCCATCCCATTAGCTTGGAACCAAGATAATATTTGTGTTTTCCAAATCACGTCCAGCATCCTTGGACGCTGGATGGTGTGGCCTAGCACACGTACAAGGTGGGCCCTATTTTAGGTGGGCCACCAAATGGTAGGTGGTGTGGGTGTAACACATATAAGATGGGCCCCACTTTTAGATGGCTTGGGTCAATACATACCTAGTGGTGGGGTCCATCCAAGTCGGCCACATGGCCATTACATCACACACAAAAAGGTAAATAATGAAAAGAGAGGGAGAGAGAGATAGAGTGGGACACGCGTGTGATGGAGGGACCCCGACACTATGGGCCCTCCGTTTCAAGCATCCATTCTACATCAATGGGTCCCATTGCATATGGGCCCTCCAAATAAAAGATCAACGGTGGAGATCCCTCTCCACCCAAAATGAACGGTCCATATGACCTCTTAATGCAAGAAAAGTAAACATCATGATAGGGTCCATGGAGAATGGCCCCATCATGGAATGATTTGATGATCAAGATGGGCCATCGGCCACATCTTAGGGTCCCAAGTGAGATCCAAACCATTGATCGGTTGGCCTCACTTGGCCCATCTTAAAAATATGGAAAACTAGGCTATGGAAGCACCCACCACTTGATCTTCTTGGTCCGTCGGGATGCCGGTCTCCTAGAGCTTCACTTTGATGGTGGAGATAGAAGATGGATGGCTAGGATGGGAGATTTGGGATGGGAAGTGGGCCACCAACATGCACTTTTCTCTCATGGGAATGCATGGACGTGGGATGCTCTCCCTTGCTTGGAAGTGGTGTTGGGAAATGAGGGAGAGAGAGAGGGTTGTAAGGAGATATGAAAGATGGGTGATGGATGTGAGTGATGGGTGAGGTGATGGTGTACTTGACATGAGATTTAACTTGGTGGTTGCTTGGCTTGTGGAGAAAGAAAGCATGGTTGCTTTGTACTTGATATGAAGTGATTGATGGGTGATTGATTGATGGGATTGATTTGACACATTGTAGAGATTCTCTTAGAATTTGCAACGAGTGGTATTTTTCCTCGAACTGAACGTGGGTCCGCATCTCATCATCTGGGTATTAGATCGGTGCGTGAGTTGTGGCGTTGGAACCGCGGCGACGGTACGGTCGCAATGATACAAGTCTCGGATTAAGCTGACTCAAACGTATAGGATACGACTTACGGTCGTGCGCAACGTCGACTATAGGTCGCGAATTGCCAGAATTCGACGAGAAGGATCGCGGGAAGTGACGGAACAGTACGGATTAGGATACGGGTCTTACATTGGGCCTCTGACCTATCTTCGGGGACCTTCTCGTCCCTGAGAAACTCAACTATCAGATCTATCCAGCTCGGAATCATTTGGACGGGTTGGACGACCTCGTGCCCATCGATACTTGGTTTATCTAGATATTCCACTAGGACAAACCTCGGGATCCTCCCTTCTGTTGTTGAGGTGAGCTTCGTGAGTGCATCAGCCTAAGAGTTCTCTATCCTCGAAATCTTGTTGATGCTGCATTCCCGGAATTTCTCTATCAACCTCTGAGCTTCTTTTAGGTAAGCCATCATCCTGATTTCCTTTGCCTCGTACTCTGAAGATATGTGATTCATGACTAGCTACGAGTCACACTTAACATTTAGAACTCAGACTCACAGGGTAGTCGCTAACCTGAGCCCAACTGTCACGCCCCAGACTCGGTAACCAGAATCACAAGGAACCCGATGGCCTGTTCTGGCCGTAACAGCCTCCATAGTACCCCATTCTCGGCTCTTGAGGCAGGTTCCGATCCTAAGATCCTACAAGGAGGATTTTCATAACAGTATAATCATTATCAATACAAGCATACTCAAGATCATAGCAAGTATATCTGAGAATAACAAAGGGCACACATCACAAAATCCACTAAGAATTTGAACTTTTACAAGTTTACATCAGATTCAAAAGAACATACATAAGGTAATATGAAAAGAGAGAGAAATCAGTAATATCGGAGTCCTCCCTGCTCAACTCTACTCCACGCTCTACTGCTATGACGCCTGCCTAGAGTCTCCTGCATGCATCAATCTTGCATAAGCTTATGGAAGCTTAGAGGGTGGTGAAAGTGTGTGTCAATGGTGCACAGAAGAATAGTAGGAGGAATAAGGAAAGAACACACTCAATGAGAATATCACTATCCTTACCAAGTCTTATCATGAATATCATGCAATGAGTATTGAGCGCCATACCAAAGCGATGCATGAAGGGGCTTACACAGCCAATGCAAATGCGATGTAAGTAATGCTAGTGCTCATATCTAATCCACATATCAAATACATTTTAAGTCATAAGGAAATCACTAGGATCCATAACACTGCTGAATGACTGCCGCTCTACAAACCCGCACAGTCAAACGAGTGTAAGAGACCTCACTACCTGCTGTGGACAGCCAATCGCCAACAAGGCCTGATGGTAGCGGACCCATTTCACGAGCTGGTCAGACTCATCCTTATAATGCCCTCCCTCACAGGTGGATAAGGCCACATCCCTATTCAACCGACTACATGACAGTGGGAGTCACAGCTTACACGTGTAAGGCCCCTGTGCCCTCATGTTTCCACCCAGTCACTGCGTTAGAGCAGATCCTTAGTACCACAGAAGTTTTGGGAATTTCACCCATGGGCATCCTATGCACCTGGTATGCTTAAACATTATTTTCGGTGTTCACACGTCCAACCATCCATGAATATCCTTGTGGAGGCAAGGCCCTGATGAAGCGAGGGTGAATGTCGATCATATTATGTAATGTCAGATGCATGAATCACACAAACAGCCATGCATCATACCCAAACATCTAGTGCTCAAGAGGAGAAAACTCTATCCCTCATAATATCCTGTCCAATGGCATAACCATGACGAATCACATTTCAGCCAAGTATGAATATGATCTGTATGGGAGTGGGCCATAAAGATGAACTAGAAATGCCAATGCGATAAAGATGCTCTCCCCTCTTCACCAGTAGGGTCTAGGTACTTAGACCGTTTCTCAAAAAGAATACAACCTCAATGGGGGCCCAATAGCTTGGGGTAACCCACGAGACTAGACAGATAATGACATGGGCCTAAATAATAAGAATGGGCCTAACAATGGTCTATGGTGGACCTTTAACCACCCATAGAAGCAAGAATGGGCCTAACAAGGGCCTAGAGGTGCATATCAAGGTGGGCATTCAACCACCATTGTCCCCTGAAGGTGGCTTAATAATAATCTACCAAGTATCAAAGCCTATGGCCCGAGCATCACCATAAAAAAGAGATTGGCAGCTATATACATATAGATACATCACAATATTGGGCCTCAATAAAGTGGCCCAAGGCTACACATAATTCATAGGCCCAATAGGTGCAATATCAGCCAAATCCACATGCAATAATAAGGGCCCATAAGTGAGTTTAGGGCTTAAATATAAGGGCCATCAAGTCCATACATTGTGGTGGGCATAGTGGGCAGCCCATTACTCCAACACATGGGTGAGAATCGTATTCAAGATAAGCAAGTTGGGCCTTACAACCTAGCCTAAGAATTTAGTTATTCTGGTGCACAACCAAGCGCCCAACCACTCATACATTTCAGCCCACTAGCCCAACAAAATACCATGGAGAATACAACCCAAGAATCTACTGGGCCTATCTATAGGGTTCCAGCCCACTTGGGCTTACAAGGGGTCCAAAAATCTGGTTACATATAAATACCCATATATCCCAAGCAAGGTGGGCCTCAATAATGCATTAATTAAACCTAAAATTTAGGGTGTAAAGGCCTGAATTATCCCCACAAAATCCTCACAATGTGGTGGGATACACAACACATCTAGGTGGGCCCACAAGGTTGGCTGGAGGGCCAGCCAAGGCTGGACGCTCCAGCTTGAGAGTCCCTGCCTAGTGGGCCACTCTCGGCAGCACCACGGCTTGTTCAAATGTCTGTTGGGTCTGAAATTTTATAAATTGATACTTCCATGTGTGGGACACACCCCCCATAAAATTTTAGAATTTTTAAATATTCCTAAGTGTTTTAATTAATTTAAACAAAATAGTTTGTCTAGAAAATCGAACAGACCTGGACGTCCCAAAGTGGTGGGCCAGTCTGGCCCTTGCCACGGTGTGCATAGGTATCTATTAGACCTGAAATTTTGTAGATGGGTCCTAACATGAGTGGATCACACCTGCACAAAATTTTAAAATTTTTAGACATCTATAAATATTTTAATTAATTTAAATAAAACAATCTCTCTAGGGTAAAGTATTGCTGGAATATAACTGGCCTTAATTTGGGCCATCAATGGGTGGGTTTTGGGCCTCCAAAATTCCTGAAATTTGGACCTAGGGTCCGTCATTAGGCCTACAAAAAGGTGGGACCTAAAAATATGGCTTATCTTCTTAGAAAATATTTTTAAATTTTTATTTTTTATGAGACTATGCTGCTGGACTGCACAACAGAAAATTCTGGCAGTCCAGTACATTGTCCCACCTTTTTGGATACCCAAATGGGATCCCTTGGCCCTGGAATTGTGTAGGTAGGTCATACCATGGGTGGGACACATCCCTGCAAAAATTTAAAATTTTTAAGATAGTAAAAATATTTTATTTAACTCCTATAATTTATGGACAGCAAGGTCCAAATTTAAATTTTTATTTTTCCTGCTATAGCAATGCTGCTGTACCTGAAATTTACACCCCATTTGAGTGGGCCCAGGTCTATGTAAATTTAGAAAAATGCAAGGACAACCTTTCTATACAAGTATACAACAAGGTGGGGTCCAAAAAGGTGGCCCACCATTTCAAAATTAGGGTGATATTTATGATTTTCTAGCAAATAATATGGCTGGACGGTCCAGAAAAAAATCTAAACCGTCCACCCTCCTTGGCCCACCCCTTTGGGTGATCAAACAGGGACGAATGAAGGTAAAATTTATCATACTTCTAGATGGGGTCCACACCTCTAGGAATAATCTAACAATGAGGATAAAATAGCCCTATAATTAGCCCATAATCCATGCCAAAAACAACCCAGAAAAAATTTAAAAATTTTCTAGACAGCAAGGTAAGTCTGAACATAACTGAACATAACTACTGACTAAAGGGGAAAATACTCCACAAAATTGGTGTTATGGTCCGCCTTAGTATAATAATGGGAAAATTAAAAAAATTCCTACCACAAGGGAGGAAAATGACATTCATCAAAGGAAAATACCAAGATGGGGCCCATGGAGAAAGGCCCCATCCATGGAACATTCATGCAAGGAAATGGGCCATTGGCCTTAATCATGGAGACACGGGGGACCTCCATCATCACTTGATGGGTCCCACAAGTCCTTAAAGATAAGATAAAGGAAGATTTAAGAGCACCCACCTCATAAGAACACCAAGAATCTTCTACCACTAGACTCCTTAGGTTCCAAGGTGCATAGATCTAAGGTTGAGATCTATCTTAAGAGTTAGATGGGGGAATATATGAGTGAAAGTGGGCTGGAATAATGGGGGGAAGTTGCTTAGGAAGAGAGAGAGAGAGAGAGAGAGAGAGAGAGAGAGAGAGAGAGAGAGAGAGAGAGAGAGAGAGGATTTTATGGCAAGCAATCATTTCTTTCTTGCCTTGGTTAGAGAAGAGTGATTATTACAATAGGGAGTTAGAAATAATGTTATAGGGTTAGTAGGCTTTTTAGGTTTGTGGGTGATTTAGGAATAGAGCCTAGGTAGTGTACGTGCGTAGTGTGTGTTAGAAATAGTGCCAAGAGATGTGACTTACCTAGAAATTCGTGCACACCATCCCTAGGTAGGCCACATGATCATGATCAAGGGCTTAGAAAATGAAATGGATACAACTTATGATCTACACATCGGATGGATACACAAGATGCGACGTCGGAACCGCAATGACGAAGCGGACAAGATGGCACAGGTTTCGGCTCGATCCGAGTCGGGTCTTCATGACTGGACTTAAGGCGGACTACAAACACTATCCAAGGGTCGCAGGTCACCGGGATTCGACTGGTAGGACCGCGGGACCAAGATGAACGAGATGCATACTCATACACACATGCACACATACAAACTCGGGTCAGGTCTCACACCAACTAACAGGGCCCCATACTCTACTTCATTGTTAGAGGCTTGGAACTCGAGTCGTTTGACATACTGAACTGTCATTGTGTCGGGCCCGATTAGGATGATCCCGGCCCACCTCGCTTTGAATTCGCTGAACCATCCATGAACAATACCCATCTATCTTTAACCTCAGTCCCCTTTACACACAGGGGAAGTGGGAGCTGTGATAGGAGTTGCCGATTTTTCAAGCACAACCACGCTCGGTAGATCTGTTTCACTATTCTGAGTGGTGAACTCCGCTATGAAGTTGGCGATGGCTTGACCCTTGATAGCTGTTCTCAGCCGATATTTGATATCGAATTCGACGAGCTTAATTGACCATTTGATCAGTCACTCTGACATGTCCGATTTCTGCAGCACTTGCCGGAGAGGTTGGTCTGTGAGGACTGTTATGGAGTGGGCCTAGAAGTATGGACTCAACCGTCGGGCTGAAACTATCAGAGCCGGGGTGAGTTTTTCCGTGTCTGGATACCTCGTCTCGGCTAGAATCAACGCCTTGTGGACATAATAAACTGAGTACTGGTTTCCTCCTGTCTCCTTGATGAGTGCCGAGCGACAGTGTTCATAATCCCAAGTATAGGGTCACAATATTCCGTGGCTCTAATACCATTCTAACCTAACTTACTAATAAAGTAGTCTAATTATTATAATGTCTAAAATGTCTAGTAATTTAAATAAGATAATAATTCAATAATAAAATTAAAATGTTAATTAAGAAAAATATCAATTTTTCAAAATAAATACAGAAAGTAAATTTCATATGCTAAAAACATAAAAATACAAAGAAAAATGCTTAATGAAACATACAGAGGCATTACCATACTTTGATAAGAAAAATTCTCCTTAAATGAAAAGATGACAAAACGAAATATATCAATTACTAAAATACTTACAGACTTAAACAGACACTATAAGCTAATGAAGATACAAAGACTATTTTGGTTTACAAGGATTGAGTAGGAGAAGAGAGGAGAGGTTTATGATAAGAGAGGAAAGGAGGGGCTTATGAGTATGAACTATGTGATCTTTGGAGTAGAAGAAGTGCTTCTTTCATGCAGGAACTATGCTTATATAAGTGACGGATTCGAATTAGTTTAAGATCCGGAAGCTTCTACGAGGTTGCCTTGGATTTGATCTTATTTGAAGTCCGGGCGCACAGTGTTGTGGATTTGAAAGAGAATGGAGTCCGGACGCTTCGCGAAAGGAGCTAAACTTGTCTTCTTGCTGCTATAGTATGCTGCAATAGTGACTGCTACAGTATTCTTGTCCTTTTTATGGAGCTGTCATGCTACAGTAGTACTTTTGTCTTGTCTTCGCTACAGTAACTGTTACAGTACTTTTGTCGGAGTCTTGTCTTCTTATGATGATGGCATCTTTAAAATATTCTTGGAAGATCTGGTATATGATTACTGTTGAAATTAATGCGCTATTACTTGATTATAATTAAGGTATACCATCTAGGTATACCATCTATCCTGTAACATTCATCTTCATTTGGTTGTAAATAATGTGTACTTGAAACATCCGAATTCTTCTGATTTTAAGGTTGATGCTGCTTCGCTTAATATTGCTATGTATTCAGATTTGGTCTTGGCGGCTGCTAATTTTGTTTGAATGGATCGAAACTAGGAACTGCTGATCTTGTGAAGAAACTATTTCAACTTTTGAAAGATGAGGATTTTCTTGAAAATACTTTTAAAGTGCTGGTTTTAGAAATCTATCTAATTTAAGTTGTTTCCACCATTTTCTTTTGAAACGCCTAACTAAATATAAAGCTGAAGATGAAGAAACTTGTTGAATATTGTATTCCCATGTACTAATCCATGCGATTGAGAATAATGAGAAAAATACTAAAGATTTTGGTAATTGGTTTTATTGATCAGAAAACTTGTAATTATCTAAAAAGTAAGTAAATCTTTCTTGTATTGGAGGAGGTAAAATTCTTGTATTTAGTCCAAAATAATTCCAAAATGTGTGAAACCATAAAGGAAAATTTGAATTTATTTTATGGTAAAAATGAAAAAACCATGAATGTGAAAGACTTAGGTTTTGGTAGAAAAATGCATACAACCATGCCTTTTGATAATCATAATATGTAAAACTGGGTGGGCTAAATACTTGAGAAAATTGTTGTGCTGAGTTGGGATTTGCACCCCAGTTTGAGAAAGTAAGGACTTTTAAAATTCAGCATTTTGAATAAGCAATTTTTGAATTATCTTGTATATCTGGTACATGAGTGAAAATGTAGGAATCAGTATCTACTAAAATAAATTCATAGTACTTTTGTATTTTACTTCTGATGGTTGCTGGCCAATGCCAAGATGGAGGAAAACATTGCTGGATAATGAAGGGGTTAGGCTTATCTTTGAATTCTACTTCAATGGGTATTATCGGATAAACTTCTGGTTTGTAAAAATACTGTGGTTCTAAAGTAAAAACGTTTGTAGGAGATGGAGGAGAATGAGGAATCAGTTGGAAAGAGGGATGATCTTGTAATCCTGGATTGGTATCGACTAATTTACTTACAAATATTTGAGGAGTAGAAGAGGAAGAAGAGGTTAGAGAAGTTAATGGACTAAAAGGATTTGTGGAAAGATGAATGGTTGGTCTTAGTCTTGTTGCTATTGAAGATCCTAATTTTCCTCCAAAAGGACTCCCTAATCTTATTTTTGTTGGAGAAGGTGTGGTTGGAGAAGGAGAATTGGGTCTTGTATTCAATGGAGAGGGCATAATATAGTCTTGTTTACTTATAGGCTTCGATCTATCAACCATTGTTGCCTTGTAAATGCTCTTTGGATAAAAAATCTGGTAAAGAATTGAAATCACCTTTAATAAATTCAATTTGAAAATCAAAACTTGATAAAATAGCTTGCCATCTGGTAAAAACTATTTATGAGCTAGATTTTTAACAAATGTTTCTAAAATATATTTTGCACTTTTGTAATCTATTTGAAGAAGAAAATGTTGATTTAGAAGATCACTTTGAAATTTTGAAATACATAATACAATAAAAATAATCTCTTTTTTGATAGTATTATAATTTTTTTTTGAGTTTCATTTCAGGAACTAGAAGTAAATCTTATTAGTTGCTCTGAATCATTTTTCTTTTATTTTAGAATTCCTCCGTATCCTAATTATGATGCATCTGTTTCTATAATTTTAGGAGCTAATGGATCGCCTATATGTAATAATGGTAACTGTTTAATTTTAATTTTAATTGTTTTTACTATATTAGTGTGTTGGTGGGTCTATGAAGGAGGATTCTTGTCTGGCTTGTATTCCAGACCGTATCCTTCCGTAGGCTCCCGTAATCCTCTGGTCGAATTCTGGCAATCCGCGACACGTAGGTAGCATTTACGCGCACTTTTGAATCACATCCTTTAAACCTGAGCTGACTCAACTCAAGACCTATGCCATTACGACCTCATCGTCGCCGCGGTTCCAACGCCGCGTCTCATGCATCAATGCGACGCTTAGATTAGGAGATGTAGCTCGCGCATTATAATAGCCGTGGATCACACATTTGCGGGACCCACGTATCACAATGGCACTATTTCCTAGGTTATCATGGGGTGATGTCATCACCCCATGCTAAGTAATAATTACTTACTTGCAATTACGACATTTATTTTCCCTATAAGTCAACCCTAGCAATGATGGCCTTACAAGCCATTATGATCTTACAAGCATTAATTACTCTCTCTCTCTCTCTCGTCTCTCTTCCCCCTCTCTCTCTTCTTCTTCATTTTCTCCCCTAGCAAGAGAGGAGCCAAAACGTGCATGGCAAGCCTCCGATTTCCAGCCACCTTCTAGTTAGCTCTCTCTCAATCCAGGCCTCCAAACCCCATCTCGACCGTTAAATCAACCTCCTTGGAGCTCTAAGACCTATTGGAGGAAGGTGAAGTTCAAGATCTAGAGGTGGGTGTCTTCTATGGTTAGATCCCTCTTTCTCTCTCCCTCCCTTCTTTATTTTCTTTTTATGATATGATGATGGCCCACCTGATCGACAATCTGGACTGTCCAGATTTTCTGAACATCTAATGAATGGGGCCGCTTGTTGTCCATTTTGGGCCAGCTAGGATGGAGGGAAATAACAAATATCAGCTCGATTCGTGTGGACCCCACCATGATTAATGTATTTCATCCTTGTCGTGTGGGGAGGGCCACGTCTATGTGGGACCCACCTTGATGTCACAATCCACGCCGTCCGTCCAGCGTCCAGGGACGCTGGACGTAGTTCGTGAAGCGTGAACAGACTGTGAGGTGTGCTCACAGTTTGATTTTTTGACTTTTGGGTGGGCCACTCATACAGGCCTCATGTATGGAGCTAATCCACGCCGTCCATTCCATTCCTTAGCTCATTTCAGGCATTGAGCTGAAAAATGAATCCAATCCGATCCCCTAGGGGGCCATGGCATAGAAAATAGTAGTTTTCACCGTTAAAATTCACTATGATCTTTCTACATACCGAAACATATCAAATATTGGAATTGTTTAGCTTGCCTTGAGCCACAGGATCCAGTGGACGGGGTGGATTTTCCTGATTCGGGCCCCACCTATGAAAATCCTCAAGAAAACTCCATATATATATATATATATATATATATATATATATATATATATATATATATATTTGGTATGTTTCGGTATACAAATGACGGATGGACAGGTAGGGATGCACGGTCGGCCGTGGCCCCCACCATGATGTGTGTTGATCATCAACACCGTGCATTTGTTGGGTCCCCTCTGACTAGTGGGCCACCTCAAAAATTAGCTGTATACATAACTCAGGTAGCCCACGTAGCAAGAAACAGTGGTTATTGAGCGTCTGCCATTGGAACCTTTTTTCAGTGTTCCAAAAGTTTGGATGATTATGGAATTCATTTTCCTCTTCATCCAGGGTCCGTGTGACCTTATCAATGGTTTGGATGACAAACAAACATTATGGTGGGCCCCATGTGGGATCCACCTACCTAGAAGCCTATTGGCTGGTGCACTATATCAGATCTATTGCTGCTGATTTAACGTCAGCAGCCTTGAGGGCCTCATCATGAGGGTATGTGTTATATCCACATTGTCCACCCGTCTGGACGGTGGGACCCACGTACACGTGTGGAGTCCAGCACCGTCCAGCAGGGACTGTGGGACCCCACCGCGTTATACATCCACATCGTCTGGACAGTAGTTATCCACGGTGATTTATGTGTTTCTCAAGCGCCGTCCATCTATTTTTCCTTCAAGCCGTCCATTCATTTTGCAGTGTGTGGGGCCCACCCCACACGTGTTACACGTATGGAGGTGAGGCCACCTTGAGGTATGCCTTGTAGCCTCACCGTTCATCCATGGTGGGACCTTCCTGGTGTGGGCCCATGGCCTAGATGCTGTTGGCACCGTCCAACATGCCTGGACGTGATAGAAAACACAAACGTCAGTTTAAGGCTGGTGGGTCCCACACGTGTGGACCCACCTCTATGTATGCATTTCGGACCGACCTTGGTGGCACGTGGCTCCACACGTGGGACTTACATGATGTATGTGTATCATTCACACCTTCCAGTCCCTGGACGTGGACGGTGTTCTCACTGATGCATGTATCCTACACCGTCTGTTTGTGATGCGGACCCCACAGTGATGTAGCTGTTCTGTCTACGCCATCCATCTGTGGACTGAGGTAGGTGTTACATCCCACCGTCCATCTATGGTTCCCACGCAGCCACATGGCTGCTGTTTGATGTCAGCAAAGCTACGTGGACCCACCTTGGTGTATGTTCTATGTCCCACTGTCCATGAGCTAGGGCGGTGGCCACCCCACATGAGATATGTGTTATATCCTTCACCGTTCACTTGATCGGGACAGTGGGACCCACCTTGATTTATTTATTATAATCTACACCATCCATATCACGTTAGACGGTGCTAGACAATGTTCGTATGGTGCTGTCCAAGGTTTGGATGGTGTTGATTTACCTAGACAATGTTTAGATGGTGCTGATCATCATTGGTGGGCCGTGTGCCCCATGAAACAATTGTGCACAGTGATACACATGTTGCAACCTACAACTATTGAAATGATCTTAGATGTAATCCAAGCTCCCATTTGTTGGGCCCACCTTAATGTATTTTGTGGCCCATTTGTTGGGCCCACCTTGATGTATTTTGTGGTCCATTTGTCGAGCCCACTTTGATGTATTTTGCGGTCCATTTGTCGGGTCCACTTTGATGTACTTTGTGGCCCATCCGTCAGGCCCACTTTGATGTATTTTGTGGTCCATTCGAGATGCCCACCTTGATATACTTGTGACCCATTTGTGAGGCCTGCCTTGATATATCTTTGGAGCCCATTAGTGTGGCCCATTAATGTGGCCCACTTGTTGTATATGAGGCCCATTAGTGTAGCCCAATGATGCGACCCACCGTGATGTGTATATTACCCAGTTCGTTCTTTGGTTGAACCGCTAGTAGGCCCAGCTATGATATGTAGGCCCACTTGCTGCATGTATAAGGCCCACCTGTAATAAATATTTGAGGCCCACCTGTTGGATATTTGAGCTCACCTTATGTTTGACTCTATGTGGACCACTGCTTGGGAGTAATGCTGGTTGAATGTTCACATTGTCGATACCGATTATGAGTATGTGACATTAGAGCATCATGATATTTTTGAGCCATTGGCTGTCCTTCATGAAGCCCATTTGATGTATTTAGGCCTTGGGCCATTACGTGGAGCCCAACATGGTGAGTAGAATATGGTGGATAATGCTCATTTATTTTCAGCTATTGTGTGGGCCATGGGCTGTTTCATGAGAACCTTGTATGAAGTCCATGGGATGTGGCCCAAATGTGTTGGATAAGAGGCCCATGGGATGAACCCCACATGAGATATATTTATGGCCCTTAAATGAGGCCCGATATGATGTATTCATGATCCTTGTTGAGGCCCAATGCGATATATAAGAGGCCCATGTGATGAGGCCATTGTAATGCGTAAGTCTACTATAATTATGTTTGCCTAATCATTCTCTTGATTAATATAAGCCTTGGGCCCCCATCACGAGATAGATATTGTGGGCCATGCCTTGGGAGCAATGGTGGTTAAATGTCCATCTTGTGATCCTCCCTAGGGCCATTTGATTAAGCCCGTTCTCATTCCCTCCTTAGTGGGCTAGCCTAAACGGATGGGCCCCCACTATTATTAGTATAATCCATCCCACCTTATTTGGCTATCCCAATTCTTTGGGTCCCTATTGATGCCAGTAGAAGTACCCAAACCTAGAAGCCCATTATTAGGCCCATGAGTAGGCCATCTAGATCTACCCTTGTTGTGAGGCCACTACATCATCACTGTAGATGGTAGGATCAGTGGTATTGGATTTGGTATATCCATCATTGAGGACCAATCCTCATGTTACGAATTAGATCTCTTGTCCTTCTGGGGACCCCGCCGTATATAGGTTGATTATTGATTCCGACAATGTTAGTATATGCATTGGGTATGTGTTAACATAGCATTATGTTCGCATGAGGCCCATGAGATTAGGCCCCTTGTGATGGTATAAGGCTCATTGCTTGTGCTGTGATGTTGTGAGGACCATTGCGATGTGTGAAGACCATTATGTTGTGATGGTATGAGGCCTATTACTTGTGTAAGGACCATTGTGCTGTGATGTGGTGAGGACCATTGCGATGTGTGAAGACCATTATGTTTTGATGGTATGAGGCCCATTGCTTGTGTAAGGACCATTGTTCTGTGATGTTGTGCGAACCATTGCGATGTGTGAAGACCATTGTGTTGTGATGGTATGAGGCCTATTATGAATATATGAGCATGATGCTGTTGTGATTACTTGAAGCCCATCGTAACCATGTGAGGCCCATTATGACCATATGAGGCCCATTGTGACTATGTAAGGCCCATTATGATTGTATAAGGCCTATGACACGAGACTCAATGTGATTGTGTGAGGCCCATTGTGACTAGATGAGGCCCAATGTGATGTGAGAAATCCATTGCAATTGTGTGATCGATCATTATTAAGTTCGATAATCATGCATAGCTTCATGTTACATGCCATACGCATTATATGTACGCGTGTTATGAGGAGTAATCATAACACATTCTATTGGGCGGATCATTGCACGACTGGATGATATGACGTATATATCTCAACACTTTGTGATATGACCACTGTACACCCTAGCGACATCAGGGTCATGGCCTCCATAGACATGTCGTGGATGGTCAGTTGGGACACCGAAAATGTTATCGAGCATATAGGGCACTTAAGATGTCCTTGGGTGAAAGCTCCTAAACCTCTATGGTACCAAAAGATGCCCCAACGCCGAGACCGAGTGAAAAACATGAGCACCCGAGTGCCTTTACCCTTAAGCCGCATTTCTCACTGTAGCGTGGTCGGTTGGGAGGGGGTGTGGCCTTACCTGCCTAAGTGAGGGGGCATAACTAAGCTGAGTTTGATCAGCTCGTAAATGGGTCCGCTACCATCGAGCCTTGTTGGTGATTGGCTGTCCACAGGCGGGTAGTGAGGTCTTTTACGCTCGCTAGGCTGTACGGCTTGGAGAGCGACAGTCGACAGGTAGTGTACTAGACCCTGGTGGTAATCCCAGAGATGAACGGTTTTGGATATTATGATAACTCGTCATTGTTACACACGTGGGCAGACGCTGATGTGGGCGGGGCTTAAGGGCCTGAGCGAGCTACTAGTTGTTGGTAGGCTACTATGTATACAGTGAGGCGGAACCTTATCCCACATTGGACACTGTGGCAGTCACATGCAATCTTGTTAGTAGTATTTGCATACTTTGCTCTTGATCCATTTATTCATTCATCCACTATATACTCAGGCTGGTGATGCGCAACCAAATCATTATGCGTATCTTCGCAATGGCCAGAATTTTGGTTGGGTGTGCGACCAACTTGAGATCAGGAGTTTACCACATTGAGTCTAGCTATCCAAATTTAGGTATGAGACTAGTTTGGATAGAAGTCCTTTGTGATGGACCCCCATCACTTGCGATATTACGCGCTATCCTCTCGATTACACACTGCAGCTTGGTCATCCGCATTTCATACTCTGATATCATATGATTCATCCTCGACATCTGATATTTGTCTCTCTGACTCCTCATTTGCCTAACTAATCATTATTGCATACTTTGATGTTGTATGACTCATGGACGTGTCAGTATTTTTTTTTACTCTGTTATCATATGATTTATAATCTTGTCAGTATTTATGTTTACTCTAATAATGCCTTACCATGTCAGTATTTTTGCTTACTTTGATAATTCATGATCTTGTAAGTATTTCTGCTTATTCCGATATTATACGATTTATGGATTACCAGTATTTCTGGTATTGTATGATTATGACATTGTATTAAATATTTGGCACTTATCATTTGCACACACTTACACTACCTTCTAACCTTTCTATAAGCTTATACACGATAGATGCGTGCAGGTAATGTTAGGTTGTAGCTGTAAGTGTACCTACTAGCACTCTTGTTTGTCAATTATGCTGTAAGTTGAGTCAGTCGAACAACAGTGCCTAACAGGAAGATCAATTCAAGTGTCTACTTCAATTGGATATGTGGAAGCTCACCATAAGTAAATCATAGCCTCACATCCCATGTCCCAAAACACCAGGTGATTAAAACTCTTAAAACTAAGTAGAACACCTTAAGATTTTATTGTAAAAAAACTTTTTACCAAACAGGAAAATCTTTAAGTTTTCTTACCCTGTCGATTGTATCGATTCACATTTCGATATGATCGACCTGCTCTATCGATGTCCTCGGCATCTCAATCGATACAATCGAGTGAGAACAAAAAGTGTCCAGCAACCGTACATTCATCTGGACGATTTATTGATATATCGAAGTTTCAATCGATATCATCGATATTCGAATATCGAGCCCATCGAAAGTGGATCAATAATATCGACAGACAGTTTTTCGGCGCCCCTATTTTTCTAAAGAAATCTACTATAAGCTTCGATATATCGATGTCTGTTCCGATTTAATCTAAATTTAAACATCGATCATATCAGCAGTCATTCGATTATATCAACAGTGGGCGCATGTTTCCTCCAACAAATATTTCAAGATGTTCTAAAAGTTGATCGGGGGCCACTCGAGGAAATCGATATTCTTATATCGATAGTATTGAGTTATGATTGATAGGATCGAGTCTGGGCACTAACTGTCCAGCGTGCTTATAGGAAAATCTATACGATTTATCGTTCCTATCGACAAGGTCTCGATATCATCGACTTTTAAATTCAGATGACATCGGTTGACCCTCGATCATATCCTATAAAACATGAAATATTTCGGCTAGTCTCTCTCATTCTTCAGATGTCGAAAAATCGATCCCAGTATTAATGGTATCGGAGTTCGAAATTCGATAACATCGATACCAGTATCGATCCCATCGACTAGCTGGCAAAGGGTTTCAAAAGAGAATGACATTTGAGTTTATGTTATCGAGTGGACAGTCGATCCCATCGAGAGTATACGCTCGATGATATCGACCATGCTTGATGATATCGAACTCTGTCATAAATATAACCGTTTTATATCCGTTGGAATCTTTTGCCTATATAAAGAGAGACTTGTCCATTTTGCTGGTAGAGAAAGAAGAGAGTGCTTTTGTGTGTCTTACCCTTAGATCATATACCCAAAGCCCTTTCTCTCACGAGAGTTCATCTTCCAATCCACTCTTACCATTGGTATTCAATAGAGTGGATTGGAAAATTAACTTCCGCATTCAAGGATCCTCCAGCAACTATCTTAATAGCATATCATTAAGCTGAGATGCCTTGAATGAATACATGACGGGAATCACTTTATGTTCCTTATAGGAAAATTTCAAGAGAGTGGATTTCCGTCCTAACCTTGACCTGACCCGAAGCCTAGTACTGGTACATCTTTTGTGTTGCAGATCAAGGGATCTGAAGACTCTTCATCAATAAAAAAGAGATCTTCATCACTGAGCTAAAAGGGATTCATCAACTTATCTTTAAGTACCTAGAGTCCAGAGGACATTGTGATCATTCCTTTATAGGTTTGGGTCTTAAGTGTTGCTCACCATTTGAAGTCCTCAAAGGAGGCCTCCGGCGGGAGTGTACGCTGTGGGTGCGTTGTGTGGACCCTTACTCTGTGGAGACAATAAACATCCAGGTGCATTGTGTGGACCCTTGCTCTGTGTGGGCTTAAACATCTGGTTAGGAGTGCACCGACAAAACTCCAGGGTTAGAGGTGAACCGAGTAGAAACCTCTGTGTAAAGGTTGAAGGTGAACCTATTTTAAAACCTTAGGTTTGAGGTGAACCCTGAGAAACCTCCTTAGTAAAATCCGGTACACTCAAGGGTTGAGTGCGGCAGTCGAGAGTGGAGTAGACAAGTAGTCGAACCACTATAAAAATGACAGTGTTTGCAATGGATTTGTTTGTGTGATTTGCTTTATTATTTCAAAATCTGAATATTTGAGATCACACCTCACACACATACACAGTCATATCCAGCATGAACTAAGTTCTATATTGCTATCTTTTGAATAGTTTGTGATTAGACCCTCTATTAGGCTTAGAAGCCAGTAGAGTTACATTTGAGTAATCCTGAAAATTGTATATCTGATAGGATTAGTGCAATAGGATTTTTTAAATACATTGTAAAACTTTAAATAGTCCTATTCACCCCCCTCTAGGACATATTGGCATATTCCTACTTCAACTAAAGTGGTCTTCACCACTATTTCAATTGGTATCAGTGCGGGTCTCTCTTTAAGGGCTTCACCGTCTAGAGAGTGATCTTGATTGAAGTTGTGAAATATTGCCAAAGGAGAGGGCTCATCAGTCACTAGACGTCCAGTATTTGATGGTTCAAATTATGCATACTGGAAGGCTAGTATGCATTACTTCCTAAGATCTTTGGATCATGATGTTTGGGATGTAGTTGAAAAGGGATATATGGTACCATTTGAAAAAATCGTACTTGAAGATGAAACTACCATCACTAAGCCCAAACTCAAAGAAAAGTGGACGGCACTCGACAAAGAACAGCGAACTGCTGAAGCAAAAGCAATGAACGCCATCTACTGTGCCATGTCTCAAGATATATTTAATCAGATAAGTATGTGTGAGACATCGAAGAAATCATGGGATCTACTAGAAACAACTCATGAAGGCACAAGCACTGTGAAGAGATCTAAACTACAACTTTTAACTTCACAGTTCGAAAATCTCAGGATGGAAGAGCATAAGACATTTATGGAGTTTTTCACCAAATTGAATATTATTTGTAACTCCATGGGTGGATTGGGAGAAAAATTTTCGGTACCTAAAATATGTAGGAAAATCTTAAGATCCCTACCGGAACGGTTTAATCTCAAAGTAACAACAATTGAGGAGTGTAGAAATACTGATGAGATGAAAGTAAAAGAACTAGTAAGTTCCCTACAAACTTTTGAACTACACTTCACTCAATCCCAAAAATCTAAAAACACTGTCCTAAAAACTTCTAAGAAATCAAAACATGAGGACAGTGAGAGTGAAAAAGAAGATGATGATGAGGAAGTGGCTCTGTTGGCATAAAGATTCAGAAGGTTCTTTCAAAGGAATCGCGGCCGCCCCTCTAGAAGTAGAAAGGTGGATGACAAACCTTCTGCAGGTAAATTTGGGAAAAGGACCAAAGACGCACAATGTTACGCCTGTCGGGAGTATGGACACCTATCTACTGAATACCCAAACAGAAAAACCAAGGGCAAGACAATGGCTGCCACATGGGATGATATAGAGGAGTCAAATTCAGAAAATAGTGACTCAAAAAGTGATGGAGATCAGAAATCATTGAAAATTCTTATGGTCTCCACCACCACTCTAATCATTGCTGTGGAATCTGAAAGCAAGGAAGAACAACAAGCCACTGAATCATGTTCATCTGATAATGATGAGTCTGAAGAAGAGGAAGAAATTGAAAAGGATAAATTGCAAGATGCTTATAATCAACTTTATATCCATAGCATTAAAGTGATTAAACGACTTGGTATATCTGAAAACAAAAAGGAATTGTTGAAATTAGATCTGGATAAAGCTTCAAGTATTAATACTCATATAATTACTGATTTGCAGCAATGTCACTTAGATAATGATAGACTTGAAAGAACCAACATTTCCTTGAAATTTGAGTCTGAAAAATTAAAGAAACACGTCAAAGAATTAAATGAGGAAAACTTGATTCTTCAGAATAAAAATTATACACTTCAAAATGAATTAAAAGAATCCTGGAAAATAGCCCAACTAAACTGTAAATTTTTTCAGAGTGGTGAGAGATTAGAAAAACTTTTGGGTATGGGAAAATCTGGAAACAACAAATATGGCTTAAGATATGAAAAAGGTAGAACAAGAACTGGATATGGAACACATGGAAAAATTGATATTTCCAGTAATAACAAAGGTAAAAATCCAGCCTATCTGACAAGTGGTGATTCAAAGGATGTGTTGAACAAAGGATGTATATAACACCATCACCACTCAAACTATCTGACAGGAAGAAAAGACTCAGTAACTCAAGTGGTTGAATCAGCTAAGACAAACAAATCTGCCACAAGAAAGAATTATGTCACAAGATAGGTAATCAAAAAGAAGAAAAATTGTCTTGTTATACACTCAAATCATTTAACAGGCAATGATGCTAGATGGAACCTAGACAGTGGTTGCTCAAGACATGTCACAGGTGACAAATCCCTCTTGTCAAATTACTAAACAATGGGCTAGTCACTTACGGAGATGAAACCACTACTAAAGTAATTGGACAGGGTATCATAAAAGGAATTAATCTGCTTACAAATGAGAATGCTTTCTGCATAAAAGGATTGAAGTATAATCTATTAAGCATATCTCAGATCTGTGAAAATGGGCATGTGGTCATGTTCAACAAAGAAGAATGTGATATTCTATATCAATTAGAAAAATCAGTAATTAAGGGTCATCGCACAAATAACCACTGCTACATTATTAAAGGAAAAGAGAGGAATGATATAGAGGAACATTAAGAATGAAGGAACATGTCTAGATTACGTATCGAAATCCGAATACTTGCTGAAATGAAGCAATTTTGTTAAGCTCCAAATTAAATATCTAAGGTTCTAGACCTCCTTTTGTATACAAACAGTCAAATGTTTTTGCTTTTGTATATATATATATATATATATATATATATATATATATATATATATATATATATATATATAGATTATATATTATTTTGTTAAGAATATCATTGTTTCTTAGAAATACTAGGAGTATGCTTGAAAAATCATCTGAATTTTGAAACCAGAAAATCATTCACCTTGGATATGACTTTCCGATTACATCGAACAAGTATCGATGCAATTGACGACCTTTCAGAATGTGAAAATCCGTATGATCGTTGATGACATCCGAGACAGAATCGATAGAATCGATCGGCAACTTCTCGATAGCATCAAAACAATGATCGATATGATCGACAGATGGCGCCCAATAAAAGGCTGATTGAGAGAAAAATTCATTTTTCAATAGCTAGTCCCATCTCTCTGCCTTGATCAGTTTCTTTGGTTGATCTGCTCGGAGTCTTGATGAAATATCAGCATCCAAATGAAACAATGGAGATGGTTAAAGGGAAAGGTAAGGCTCTCTCATCTGCAAAATCTTCCAAGATTAAGAAAGAGAAAAATTGTAGACCACCTCAAAACCAATCAGATTGGGAACAGGTCACGATAGTCGATCGTACTATTCTCATTAGTATTGTCAAACCCTATGGGGTGGATCTCATGATGAAGACTATAGGATGGAAGAATATGTTTAGTATGGGTGACCCATATCAGTTTGAAATGATCTAGCAGTTCTTCAACTGTTGTCATGTTGTCCAAGATTACCCACCTTGCATATGTCTAAAATTCATGCAACACACCAATCACATTACTCCAATAGTCCTTGGTCATGTTCTAAATATTGAGGTGACACAAATCCCTGTCACTAGTAGAAATCTAAACGAATTGGATAGATGGGGAGAAATTACACGAGTACTGTGCCATGGTATGACAATTCCTAGAAATGATGGCAATATCCTTCCAGTAAAACATCTAAGAATCTTGTTTCGACTCCTTCACAGTATTTTCAGCACGAATGTGTACCCATGTGATGCAAATGACACATACTTGAGTCCCGTTACACTCAATATTCTGTATGATGTCTATCAAGAGGTCCCTGTATGCCTACCAACTCTCATACTAAACCAGCTAATTAAGGTAGTCAAAAGTGACCATATTGAAATTCTGCCTTTTCCATCTCTTATCTGCAAGCTCGCACACTGGGCAGGTCTGCCGGAAACAACTGATAAGGTATATCCTAAAGTATGGTTCGACCATGATGCAGCGCAACAAGTGTATGTCTCTGTCTCATCACATACTAAGATCCCTCCACCTGTTGAAGATAGTGATCCCATGCCTAATGAAGAAACTCTTTGGGGATCCAATAGAACTCCTGAATATAGTCCTGCTTCTATCACAAATCGTCAGCGTCATGTGCTTGAGCGCCAATTTTTAAACAATCTCACTGGAATTGATGAGCATCTTCAACACTGCGAACAACGACTATCGGGAATAGAAAATAGGATGGAAGCTCTCCAACATTCTGTGCAGCAGATTCTTGAGTTACTAACGACTGGCGGGCCTTTTATGTGTTAAAAAGGAGACAGTTTTGGTAGAGTTGTGTGTCTAGTCTTAAATACCTAATTTTTCATCCATCTCTGTTTACTTGTTTTGGGTATCCCTACATGGGGCTGATATCTCTGTCTAATGATTATAATACTGCTGTCTGGGGTAGTATATGTTTCTTTTGGGATAGATGTTTTTGGATAATGAAACTTTTTGCTGATATGGCTGAATTCAATTCTTATTTCGTTGCCATTTTCATATGTAAGACTCTATGCTTCTCGCTTATAGAATAATTGTACTGATTGCTTCATCTATTTGCTTCCTACCTTCATTGATGTATATTTATCGCTGTTAAATATCTATATACATCTATCTATCTGTGGTTCTCTCATATGCTTCAAATCTTCAATCAATATCACTTGTCATGCCTTTGCTAATGATTGACAAAAAGGGGGAGAACAGTTAAAAACACCCCATGCAGAAAATTGGATATTTGTACTCTTATATGTTGCAGGTGTAAGGGAGAGCAGCTGCACTAAGAAAGGGGTTTTTTACAGTAATGGGGAGTAAATTGTGGTTGTGTACATGAAAGTGTTAGAATTTGTAAAATTGTATAATCACATGTACACACAATTTAGGATGTATCTGTCTAGATATTTTCCTAGGGTGTTTTGGATATTTTGTCACGTAATTGACAAAGGGGAAGATTGTAAGTGCTCCTATTAGTGCTCTTGTTTGTCAATTACGGTGTAAGTTGAGTCAGTTGAACAACAGCGCCTAACAGGAAGATCAATTCAAGTGTCTGCCTCAATTGGATGTGTGGAAGCTCGCCATAGGTAAATCATAGCCTCACATCCCATGTCCCAAAACACCAGGTGATTAAAACCCATAAAACTAAGTAGAACACCTTAGGGTTTTATTGTAAGAAAACTTTTTACCAAACAGGAAAAACTTTAAGTTTTTTTACCTCGTCGATTGTATCGATTCACATTTCGATATGATTGACCTGCTCTGTCGATGTCCTCGACATCTCAATCGATACAATCGAGTGAGGACAAAAAACGTCCAACAACTGCACATTCATCTGGATGATTTATCGATATATTGAAGTTTTAATCGATATAATCGATATTCGAATATCGAGCCCATCGAAAGTGGATCAATAATATCGACAGGAAGTTTTTTGGTGCCCCTGTTTTTCTAAAGAAATCTACTATAAGCTCCGATATATCGATGTCTGTTCCGATTCAATATAAATTTAAACATCGATCATATCGGCAGTCATTCGATTATATCGACAGTGGGCGCATGTTTCCTCCAACAAATATTTCAGGATGTTCTAAAAGTTGATCGGGGGTCACTCGAGGAAATCGATATTCTTATATCGATAGTATTGGGTCCTGATCGATAGGATCGAGTCTGGGCACTAACTGTCCAGCGTGCTTATAGGAAAATCTATACGATTTATCAATCCTATCGATAAGGTCTCGATATCGTCGACATTCAAATTCTGATGACATCGGTTGACCCTTGATCATATCCTATAAAACCTGAAATATTTCGGTTAGTCTCTCTCATTCTTCAAATGTCGATAAATCGATCCCAGTATCGATGATATCGGAGTTCGAAATTCGATAACATCGATACTAGTATCAATCCCATCGACCAGCTGGTAAAAGGTTTCAAAAGAGAATGACATTTGAGTTTATGTTATCGAGCGGACAGTCGATCCCATTGAGAGTATACGCTTGATGATATCGAACTCTGTCATAAATATGACTGTTTTATATCCGTTGAAATCTTTTACCTATATAAAGAGAGACCTGTCCATTTTGCTGATAGAGAAAGAAGAGAGTGCTTTTATGTGTCTTACCCTCAGATCATACACCCAAAGCTCTTTCTCTCACGGGAGTTCATCTTCCAATCCACTCTTACCATTGATATTCAATAGAGTGGATTGAAAAATGAACTTTCGCGTTCAAGGATCGTCCAGCAACTATCTTAATAGCATATCATTAAGCTGGGATGCCTTGAATGAATACATGATGGGAATCACTCTATGTTCCTTATAGGAAAATTCTAAGAGAGTGGATTTTCGTCATAACCTTGACCCAACCCGAAGCCTAGTACTGGTACATCTCAAGGAAGATGAAGAATCTTCATCAACAAGAAAGAGATCTTCATCATTGCGCTAAAAGGGACTCATCAACTTATCTGTAAGTACCTAGAGTCCAGAAGACACTTGTGATCATTCCTTTCTAGGTTTGGGTCTTAAGTGTTGCTCACTATTTAAAGTCCTCAAAGGAGGCCTTCGGTGGGAGAGTACGCTGTGGGTGCGTTGTATGGACCCTTACTCTGTGGAGAGCATAAATATCCGGGTGCATTGTGTGGACTCTTGCTCTGTGTGGGCATAAACATCTGGTTAGGAGTGCACTAGAAAAACTCTAGGGTTAGAGGTGAACCGAGTAGAAACCTCCGTGTAAAGGTTGAAGGTGAACTTGTTTTAAAACCTTAAGTTTGAGGTGAACCCTGGGAAACCTCCTTAGTGAAATTCGGTACACTCAAAGGTTGAGTGCGGCAGTCGGGAGTGGAGTAGACAAGTAGTCAAACCACTATAAAAATGACTGTGTTTACGATTGCTTTGTTTGTGTGATTTGCTTTACTATTTCAATATTTGAATATTTGAAATCACACCTCACACACATACACAGTCATATCCAGCATGAACTAAGTTCTATATTGCTATCTTTTGAATAGTTTGTGATTGGACCCTCCACTAGGCTTGGAAGCCAGTAGAGATACATTTGAGTAATCCTGATAATTGTATATCTGATAGGATTAGTGCAATAGAATTTTTTTAAATACATTGTAAACCGTTAAATAGTCCTATTCACCCCCCTCTAGGACATATTGGCATATTCCTACTTTAACTCAAGCGGTCTTCACCGCTATTTCAGTAGCAAGGTTGAGCTTGGAACGTGCAGCGAACTTCTGGAGCTTGATTTTTTATTTATGTATTTACCTGTCAACATTGTATTCAAACGATTATATTAGTGGATATATGATGACGATGTTGCCTTTGTGATTTGGGTAGACTTGTGGTTATGCTTCTTACGAATTAAATGTACATTAAAAAAAAAAATCCTCCTTGTAGGATCCCAAGATCAGAATCTGGTGTATGGACGCTGGGTGCCAAGAATGGGGTGCTACGAAGGCTGTCGGCACTGGATTCAGTTATCGAGATTCCTGTGAATTCGATTTTCAGGTTTGGGCATGACAAATGATGGTATCAGAGCATAACTTAGGCATACCTGAAGATAACATTACATATCTACTGATAGTTACCTTGCACCTTATGATTGTTGAGAACTTAGAATGATTAGATCCACATGTTCGAATAGTTTAGAGATTTTCTGATATAGCTCCCTACCATTAGGATTATGAGGCTGCATGATATTCCCGTTTCAATTGTTTCTGATTCGGGATCTGATGATTTGTATGGTTCATCATTCTATTAAGGAGACATCTTGGGAGCGCAAGGGTAAGATTAGAGAATTCTATCTCCATTTGTTTATAGATTGATTATGCCTTGTATATGTTTATGTCAATGCCTCCTCTTCTCTCGCCTTGTCTTGTGTGATAGTAAATTTTGAGAATGAAATTTTTATTATGAGGGGAGAGCTGTTAGGCCTGTATCCTAGACCGTATCATTCCGTAGGCTCCCATGGTCCTCCTGATTGAATTCCGGCGACCCGCGATACGTAGGTAGCATTTGCGCGTACTTTTGAATCATATCCTGTAAACCCGAGCTGACTCAACTCAAGACCTATGCCATTGCGACCTCGTCGTCGCCGCAGTTCCAACATCGCATCTTGTGCGTCAATGTGACGCTTAGATCATGAGATGTAGCTTGTGCATTATAATGGCTGTGGACCACACATTGTGGGACCCACGTATCACATAACACTATTTCCTAGGTTATCATGGGGTGGTGTCATCACCCCATGCTAAGTAATAATTACTTACATGCAATTATGACATTTATTTTCCCCGTAAGTCAACCCTATCAATGATGGCCTTACAAGCCATTATGATCTTACAAGTATTAATTACTCTTCTCTCTCTCATCTCTCTTCCCCCTCTCTCTCTTCTTCTTCATTTTCTCCCTTAGCAAGAGAGGAGCTAAAACGTGCATGGCAAGCCTCCCATTTCCAGCTACCTTCTAGTTAGCTCTCTCTCAATCCGACCCTCCAAACCCCATCGCGACTATTAAATCAACCTCCTTGGAGCTCTAAGACCTATTGGAGGAAGGCGGAGTTCAAGATCTAGAGGTGGGTGTCTTCTATGGTTAGATCCCTCTTTCTCTCTCTCCCTCCTTTCTTTATTTTCTTTTTATGATATGATGAAGGCCCACCTGATAGACAATCTGGACTATTCAGATTTTTTGGACGTCCAAAGAATGGGCCCCGCCTTGCTGCCCGTTTTGGGCCAGCTAGGATGGAGGGAAATAACAAATATTGACTCGATCTGTGTAGACCCCACCATGATTAATGTATTTTATCCTTGTCGTGTGAGGAGGGCCACGTCTATGTGGGACCCACCTTGATGTCACAATCCACGCTATCTAAGCTTTTTATAAGCTTATGCACGATAGATGCGTGCAGGTGATGTTAGGTTGTAGCAGGGTTGAGCTTGGAATGTGCAGTGGACTTTTGGAGCTTGATTTTTGATTTATGCATTTCCTTATCAACATTGTATTCAAATGATTATATTAGTGGAAATGTGATGATGATGTTGCCTTTGTGATTTGGGTAGACTTGTGGTTATGCTTCTTACGAGTTAAATGTACATTGAAAAAAAAAAAAAATCCTCCTTGTAAGATTCTAGGATCGAAATCTAGCATATGGATGCTGCGAGCCAAGAATGGGGCACTACAGAAGCTATCGGCACAGAATTCGGCGATCAGGATTCCTATAAATCCGATTTTCAGGTTTGGGGCGTGACAATTCTTCTTTAATCTATCATATAATGGTTTACATATTTTATGCAGGTCTTGATAAAAATCACCTATATAGTTGAAACTTTCTAGGAATCTTTGCAATTGTGTCTTATTCTTAATTTCATTGGGAAATTTATCTGCAAATTCTAGGCTTCTTTCTATAGGTATGCTTGTGCCTTGAGATATATGATGTCCTAAAAATCTAATTTTAGTTTGAAATATTTTGATTTTTGTTGTTAAAATAACTAGTCCGTTTGTTTTGATGACATTTAAGAATATTCTTAAATATTTTCAATGTTGTTCTAGAGAGTTTGAAAATACTAAGACATCATCTATATATACTATGGTGAAGTTAATATAGGGATTAAAAATGTCGTTCATGATGTTTTGAAATTCTGATGGTGCATTTTTTAATTCAAACGGCATAACATTCCATTCATATTAACTAAAAGGTACATTAAAAGTAGTTTTATATCTATCTTCTTTTGCTATTTGTATTTGCCAAAATTCAGACTTCATATCAAACATTGAGAAAACTTTTGCTGAATATAATCTCCCTAAGAAGTCCTTTTTGTTTAGTATTGGATATCGTATCCATCATAGTACTTTGTTTAGTGGTTTATAGTTTATTACTAATCTTGGAACTCTTTCTATTTCGGCTATTTGTTAACATAATATGCTGAATAATTTCATGGTGATTTACTATGTCTTATCAAACCCTTTTGTAGTTGTTCTTCTATATATATTTTTTTATTTTTTTATTTTTGCAATGCTCTAATAATTCTTTTAGCATTTGGATTGGTCTGGTTTTTGTAGGTATTTGTGATTCATGAAAATCTGGTTCATATGGTAATTTGACTATGTGTCTTTTCCTATTCTAAAATGTTGTGGGTAGATCAGAACATATTTCATTTTTAAATAATTCTTCAAAACCTTTGGTTTGATTTTTTTTTTTTTGGTAATTTTAGATATTCGTTGATTTTAATATATTGGATTTGATTTTTAACTTGCTTAATATGTTCTTTTTTATGTGTAATTAGATTTATAGATTTTGTTATTAAAACCGACTTTAATTGGTTTATGTCCCTAATTTTTGGAGGACTGATGTCACGCCCCAGACTCGGTAACTAGACTCACAAAGAACCCGATGGCCGGTTCTGGCGCAACTACCTCCCTAGTACCCCATTCTCAGCTCTTGAGGTAGGTTCTGATCCTAGGATCCTACAAGGAGGATTTCCATAACAGTATAATCATTTCAACACAAACATACCTAAGATCACAACAAGTATATCTGAGAATAACTAAGGCACATATTACAAAATCCACTATGAATTTGAACTTTTACAAGTTTACATCAAGTTCAAAAGGTTATACATAAGGAAATAGTAAAAAAAGGAAGAAATCAGCAACACTGGAGTCCTCAAGCTCAACTCTACTCCACACCCTGCTGCTACAACGCCTGCTTAGAGTCTCCTACACACATCAATCATGCATAATCTTATAGAAGCTCAGAGGGTGGTGAAAGTGTATGACAATGGTGCACAGAAGAATAGTGAGAGATACAGGCAAAGAAACATGCTCAATGAGAATATCACTAGCCTTACCAAGACTTATCATGAATATGATGCAATGAGTACTGGACGCCATACCAAGGCAAAGCATGAAGGGGCTTACACAGCCGATGCTAATGTGATGTAAGTAATGCTAGTGCTCATCTCCATACCATATGTCAAGTACATTTCAAATCATAAGGAAATCATCGAGGTCCATTACACTGCTGAATGATTGCCGCTCTATAGACCGGTACAGTCGAATGAGTGTAAGAGACCTCACTACCTGCCTGTGGACAACCAATCACCAACAAGGCCTGGCGATAGCGGACCCATTTCACGAACTGGTCAGACTCAGCCTAATAATGCCCTCCTTACGGGTGAATAAGGCCACATCCCTACCCAACCGACTACACGACAGTGGGAGTCGTGGCTTAATGGTATAAAGCCCTCGTGTGCTCATAGTTTTTACTCGGTCACGACGTTGGGGCATTTCCTTGATACCATGAAAATTTTAAAAATTTCACCCATGGGCATCCTATGCACCCGGTATGCTCAAGTATCATTTCTAGTGTCCACATATATGACCATCCACGAATGTCCCCGTAGACGCTAGGCCCTGATGAATCAAGGGTGGTATCATCATGAAATGTGATGCCAATGCATGAGTCACACATACAGATCATGCACTAGCTATAGGCACTGTCACGCCCCAAGCCCAGAAATCAGATTCACAAGAATATCGATCGCTGAATTCGGTGCCGACAGCCTCCGTAGTAAAGTCATATCAAAAAAGAAAATTATTTTTTTATCCTAGGTGGGACCTACATTAAACAGATCTACCCCGTCCATTGCATGTGTCTCACAAAATTAAGAGTCCAAACCAAGTTTCAACCACGTCCAAATTTTAGATAGGCCCCACCAAATGATTTTGTATGTTTCAGGCATGTCTCCACATGATTTTAGATGGTATGGCCCACCTAAAAATCAGATTGGTCCCAAACTTTGGCTCAACGCCTAAAATAGTCTGAGAAAGGTGGTGGACGGCTTGGATCAAGCAAATACCTCAAGGTGGGGCCTGCATCAGTGGCCCACTGTAAAAGTATACTTTTTCCCTTTCTTTTTTTTTTTAAGTGCAGTGTGTTAATGCTGCCAGTCCAGCGTCCAGAGACGCTGGACGGCGTGCTTTAAACAGATACAACACGGTGGGTCCCACAGGGATATGGTCCACGTTCACCAAGGTGGGTCCCACATGATCGTGGCCCACCTTGCATGTACATATATATATATATATATATATAATAAATATCATTTATCTAATATGTAGTGGGCCACACCATTTGATGGATGGAGTAGATTTATCATGAATCGGTGGGGCCCACTTCATTTTAGGAGAAGGATAAGGAGAGAGAAAGAGAGAATAAGAGACGGTGATGGTGGGGCCTCGCTACTATGGGCCCCACATGATACAAATTACACACAAAAAAATGGGTACCACAAACAAGTGGTCCCTAAAAAGAAATTTAACGGTGGATCACCCACCTCTAAGCCTCTTCCTTGCTCCCTTGGCCTCCAATGCTCCTTGCCTTCGCCTTGGACGGTGGATGATGGACCTTTAATGGTGTGGATGAGAGATGAGAGGGTGGGCCACACTTGGCTTTTGGAAAAGCTTGGGAATGCTTGGACGTGTGAAATTTTTGCTTGGAGAAATTTTTTTGAGAATGAATGAGAGAGAGAGGGGAGTGATGGGTGAAAAAGGGTGATGGAGTGATGTGTGATGGGTTTGATGATGGATGAAGTGATGTGAGAGTGGACTTTGGGTTGCTTGTGTAAGAGAAAGGTATGGGCATGACATGGGTTAGTTGTACTTGGGTATGGAGTGACTTGACTTGTACTTGACATGAGTGATTGATTGATTGATGGGACATCTCGTAGAGATTCCCTCGTAATCCGCAATGCGCGGTGTTTTCTCGAACTGAACGCGGGCCCACATCTCTTGGCCTGGGTATCGCCTCGGCGCGTGAGACGCGGCATCGGAACCGTGGCGACAGCGCGGTCGCACTGGTACAAGTCTCATGTCGAACTGACTCAGACCGACAGAATCCGTTTCAGGATTTCGCGCAACGCCGGTTACAGATCGCGAGCCGCCGAAAATCGATCGGAATGACCGCAAAAGTCTAAGGAACAGTACGAATTAGGATACGGGTTTTACAACTCTCCCCACCTAATAAAAATTTTGTCCTCAAAATTTAAGAAAATAAACAAAGGGGGGAAGAAACACCATCATGTATATAAGTGAAGGCACAATCAATCTAGCAAAGGATGAAGATAGCGCTCTCTAATCTCAACCTCGCCCTCTCAAGATACATCATCAATACTATGGTGACCTTACTAATCTTCGGATCTCGGATCAGAAATGATCGAAAATGGAATACTATATAGTCTCACAATTTCAACGGTAGGGTGCTATATCAGAAAATCTCTAAGTTATTCGAACTCGGGGATCTAACCATTCTAAGTTCTCAACAATCATAGAGTGAATGATACCTATCAGTAGATATGTGATATTATCTTCAGGTATTCCCAAGTTATGCTCTGATACCAACTTCTGTCACGCCCCAAACCCAGAAATCAGATTCACAAGAATCTCGATTGCTGAATTCGGTGCCGACAGCCTCCGTAGTACCCCATTCTCGGCTCCCAGCGCAACATACGCCAGATTCCGATCCTGGGATCCTACAAGGAGGATTTTTTTTTTTGAACGTACACTTGTCTTGTAATAAGCATAACCACAAGTTTACCTAAATTATAAAGGAAACATCATCATCACATATCCACTAATATAATCATTTGAGTACAATGCTGAAAGGGAATACATAAATAAAGAAAAATCAAGCTCCAGAAGACCACTGCACGCTCCAAGCTTAACACTGCTGCAACCTAACATCACCTGCACGCATCTATCGTGCATAAGCTTATAGAAAGCTTAGAGGGTGGTGTAAGTGTGTGCATAAGGCAAACACCAAGTGTACAGTATCAGGACAATGCGGAAGTATATGGTAAGTCCATGAAAATACCAAGGCTATGTAATACAAGGCATGATGCGAGATATGGATGTCATCAGCCACACCGATGCAATGCAAGGCCTACATAGCCAAATGTCATATGCGAAATGCAATCCAAGCAAGTCGGTACTCCTCAAATACGTATATCAGTACAGTTTCTCTCTAGATATCACCGGGGTCTAATACACTTCGCAGAGACTGCCACCTCCCTAGCTGCACAGTCAAGCAAGCGGATAAGACCTCACTATCCGCCTGACCAGTAGTATGTCAATACCTACCCGGCTCGTCGATAGCGGACTCATTTGCGAGCTAGTCAAACTCAGCCTAGCTTATAGCCCCCTCACTCAGGCGAATAAGGCCACACCCCCTTCCAACCGACCACGACACAGTGGGAGACGCGGCCTACTGGTATTCGGCACTCGGGCGCTCATGTATCCACTCGGTCTAGACGCTGGAGCATCTCCTGGTACCAAAAAGGTTCTGGAACTTTCACCCAAGGACATCCTAAGTGCCCACAGTGCTAGAATAAGTATTTTCGGTATCCAATACGGTCATCCACGATGTACCTGTGGAGCCACGGCCCTGATGTCGCTAGGGCGTGTAGTGATCAAGTCACATGTATGCGAGATGCATGAATCACACGTCAAATCATGCAGAAGTCCAGCGCGTACTGCGCAATCATGTAGGGCACTCAGTCACATAACGAGTCCCGTAAATGGTCTGCACAATGGCGTATGTTATGATCAGTCATTACTCATATCAAGCATACATATGATGCGTATGGGCATGAGTCATGAGGTTATACTAAGCATGTTATAAGGCAATGAATAGCAACGGGTATGGACCTATCAATGGGCCCTAAAGAGAGCTACAATGCGGACATTTAACCAACATTGTACATACAATGTGGACGTCAAACCAACATTGTTTTCTAGGCACGGCTTGCCGTAAATATCATTTCACGAACCATGATAGACGTACATTGCAATGGACCCTAAGGACATCCATTGGGCCTCGATCCCTAGGCCTTGGATATATCAAATGAGCCGAATTGCGTGGGCCTTACATTCTTCAAATGGCTACGTTAATGGGCCTCGCCAAGGAGCCTTATGTACATTGCAATGGTCCATGACTCATGGGCCATGAAATACATCAAAGTGGGACTACACACATGAGTTTTAAATATGTCAAATGGGTCATTCCATTTGTGCCCCTTGCACATCAAATGGGCCTGATCCCATGGGCTTTATATGTACCAAATGGGCTTAGATCCCGTGGGCCTTATATAGAATAAGTGGGCCGGATCTCATGGGCATTGTATATATCAAATGGGCCGAAACCCATGAGCTTTAGATATGCCAAATGGGCTTAATCCCATGGACATTACACATGCCAAATGGGATTAATCCCATGGTCTTAGATGTGCACCAAGGTGGGCCTAAATGAATGGCCATAAATGGGTCAACATGGCCCTATACACATACCATGGTGGCCCATTTGAACCATAGATCTGGTTCATTTTGGCACAAGCCATGAAATAATTTTACAACAACAAATAAATGGGCGGTTTGGATGAAACTCATACATCATGGTAGACTCCCATGTGGGCCTACTATAACATTTATTTTCCATCCAATCCTGGGCCCACTGAAATGCTTATTTGCCACCCAACCTGTTGTTAGGGCCGTGTGGCAAGGGGCCCACCAAAAATGTTTATTTTACATCCCACCTGTTGATAAGGCCATGTAGCAAGGGGCCCACCAAAATGTTTATTTTCCATTCAAACCTGCTGATGAGGTCATATAGACCCAGGGCCCACCATAATGTATATATTTTTTTTTTACCCAACCTGGGCCCACTGTACTATTTATTTGCATCCAAACTGCTCATTGAATCACATGGCCTAGGGCCCACTGTAATGTTTATTGCCATCCAAACCCGTTCATAACGTCACGTGGCCAGGGGCCCACGTGATGGACGGTGTGGACATAACACATACATCTGAGTGGGGGCCACCGTCCACTACCGTGGACGGAAGGCGTGAGTGAACACTTGCATCACAGTGGGTGTCACCACCCACTGTTGTGTACGGTGTGGTAAGCCACACATACCACAGTGGATCCCATGTAGGGCCCACCAAAGTGTTTATTTGCAATCCAACCCGTCCATTACGTATGTCCCACCTGTTTGAGGGTTCACACCAAGTTTCAGCCACATTAAAAATTCAGGTAGGCCCCACCAAGTGTTTTATATGATTTAGGCATGTCTTCACATGATTTGGATGGTATGGCCCACCTGAGTTCAGTTTGTGGATGATTTTTGGAGCCAACGCACCATTCAAGGGGACCTATTAAATGAATGGTATAGATGTAAAACATACATCATGGTGGAGTCTACAAGTGGGCCAATGCGGCCACGCTTTTTTAACGTGGACGTCTCTGGACGTCATGGCACAAAGTCATATCAAAAAAGAAAATTATTTTTTTATCCTAGGTGGGACCCACATTAAACAGATCTACCCCGTCCATTGCATGTGTCTCACAAAATTAAGAGTCCAAACCAAGTTTCAACCACGTCCAAATTTTAGATAGGCCCCACCAAATGATTTTGTATGTTTCAGGCATGTCTCCACATGATTTTAGATGGTATGGCCCACCTGAGAATCAGATTGGTCCCAAACTTTGGCTCAACGCCTAAAATAGTCTGAGAAAGGTGGTGGACGGCTTGGATCAAGCAAATACCTCAAGGTGGGGCCTGCATCAGTGGCCCACTGTAAAAGTATACTTTTTCCCTTTCTTTTTTTTTTTTAAGTGCAGTGTGTTAACGCTGCCAGTCTAGCGTCCAGAGACGCTGGACGGCGTGCTTTAAACAGATACAACACGGTGGGTCCCACAGGGACATGGTTCACGTTCACCAAGGTGGGTCCCACATGATCGTGGCCCACCTTGCATGTACATATATATATATATAATAAATATCATTTATCTAATATGTAGTGGGCCACACCATTTGATGGATGGAGTAGATTTATCATGAATCGGTGGGGCCCACTTCATTTTAGGAGAAGGATAAGGAGAGAGAAAGAGAGAATAAGAGACGGTGATGGTGGGGCCTCGCTACTATGGGCCCCACATGATACAAATTACACACAAAAAAAATGGGTCCCACAAACAAGTGGTCCCTAAAAAGAAATTTAACGGTGGATCACCCACCTCTAAGCCTCCTCCTTGCTCCCTTGGCCTCCAATGCTCCTTGCCTTCGCCTTGGACGGTGGATGATGGACCTTTGATGGTGTGGATGAGAGATGAGAGGGTGGGCCACACTTGGCTTTTGGAAAAGCTTGGGAATGCTTGGACGTGTGAAATTTTTGCTTGGAGAGATTTTTTTGAGAATGAATGAGAGAGAGAGGGGAGTGATGGGTGAAAAAGGGTGATGGAGTGATGTGTGATGGGTTTGGTGATGGATGAAGTGATGTGAGAGTGGACTTTGGGTTGCTTGTGTAAGAGAAAGGTATGGGCATGACATGGGTTAGTTGTACTTGGGTATGGAGTGACTTGACTTGTACTTGACATGAGTGATTGATTGATTGATGGGACATCTCGTAGAGATTCTCTCGTAATCCGCAACGCGCGGTGTTTTCTCGAACTGAACGCGGGCCCACATCTCTTGGCCTGGGTATTGCCTCGGCGCGTGAGACGCGGCATCGGAACAGCGGCGACAGCGGGGTCGCACTGGTACAAGTCTCATGTCGAACTGACTCAGACCGATAGAATCCGTTTCAGGATTTCGCGCAACGCCGGTTACAGATCGCGAGTCGTCGAAAATCGATCGGAATGACCGCAAAAGTCTAAGGAACAGTACGAATTAGGATACGGGTTTTACAGGCACACAATGTGCACAAGGGGAGGAACTCCATCCCTCAATGACCACCACACAATGCACTCAATTTATACAGATGATGCATATGGGTCACAAAATGTAAGCATACTACCTATGGAATACGGAATCCTCCGTCCTAAGGAGGGACAAGGTCTAGGCACATAAACAGGTGTTCTAAGAAGAAGAGAAGTCCTCTAGTGGGAGCCCAGTACTTTGGGACGACCCACAAGTTAAAAGAGTTATAACCTTAAGGAGGAACGATCCTAATCAGGCCTAAGGTGGGCCTTCAACCACCTATAAGGGCCTACCTTAGGGCCACCATGGAAGACATCTAACCTCAACTGGGTCCCAAAAGGTAACCCCCTATGCATATAATGTAAGGTTTAAGGCCTGAGTAATGTATGGTCTAATGGGTCATACCCTAAGCCCAATCGCATAGACCATATAGTGGGCCCTCAAGTGAGGTTTGGGCCCAACCATAAGGGTCATAAACTCATATGTTGTGGTGGGCTTCATGGGCAGCCCGGTAGTTCATTTACATGAGCAATTCTCGTATTTAACACAAGTGAGTTGAGCCTCACTTTTTAGCCCAAGTATAAGGTCAATTTTAATGGGTGGCCAAGGGTCCAACTTCTTGCATATTCTTGCCCCTAAGCCCATCACAATAGATGAGAGAGTATAGGCCCAAGATCAATGGGGCTATACAGAAGGACTTAGTCCACAAGGCCTAATTACTAACACAAAAGGACGGCTATATATATATATATTATATCACATAATGGGCCCTAAGGAAATAACCTAAAAACAAAAGCCATCCAATTCATGCATTATGGTGGACTTAAAGAGTAGCCCATAAACCCAATAATACACATAGGCAGGGCCTAAACCGATAGTCTGGGCCTTGTCACATCAGCCTAAAGATTTATCAAGACCCTCCACAATATGCATCAATGTGGGCCTTGCAAGTCAGCCCATAATTAAATACTTCATGAGGGCACCAAGGCCCATAATACACATGATCAGCTTATAGACAGCCCATTGGGCTCATAATTCAATAAGGTCAGCCCTTGTACAATGTTGGGCTTAAGGAAGAGGTTTACAATCCATTGGGCCTATAAAACTACTTAAAAATCTGGTTAATGCTAATCTACAATATCACCCCAAAGGTGGGCTTCAAGGGGCACTAATTAAGCCCAAAAATGTCTAAGGAAGGTAAAGAGTGTGTGCAACACTTCCTTAAATCTGGTGGGCCACAACAGCTCCAAAATAATCAGCTATGCAGCAAATTTGGACCCCTTACTGGAATTTCAGCCCACCCATTTCCTGGGCCTGCTGGAGTCCAGAAATTTATTTAATCTAAATGGGTTACTGACCCATGATGACCCACACATATCACAATGGGCCCCACCAGATAAGAAGGGGGATATACAACACTTACTTCAAGTGGTCTTGGCCCTAAAAATTTTCAGGATGGTCCTTCCATGGGTGGGCCACACTTCCACAAAATTTCAAAATTTTTGGATAACTAAACGTATTTTAATTAATTTATAGAAATCAGTCTATCCAGAAAATCGGATTGACCTAAATGTCCCAACGTGATGGGCCAGTTCGGCCCTTGCCACGATGTGCACAGGGGTCCATTAGCCCTAAACATTTGTAGGTGGGTCTCACCATGGGTGGGTCAGTTCCCTGTAAATTTTCATAATTTTTAGACTCCTAAAAATATTTTAATAAATTTCGGAAGTCCAACCTGTCTAGGGTGGAATGTTGCTGGAAATATATGTGTCCACTGTCCTGAATTTGGGTCATCCAAATGGGTGGGTTCTAGGCCTTTAAAATTCTTAAAATTTGGACCCAAGGACCCTCATCAAGCCTACAACAAGGTGGGACCCAAAAAGATGGTCCACCTTTTGAGAAAATATTTTTAAAATTCTATTTTTAGGGGACTGTACTGCTGGATTGCACGGAAAACATTTCTAGCAGTCCACTATATTTCCCCACCCTTTTGGATGCCCAAATGGGGTCTATTGGCCCTAAACTTTTACAGGTAGGTCCTAGCATGGGTGAGACACCTCTCTGTAAAATTTTAGAATTTTTTGGATAGTAAAAATATTTTATTTAACTCATGCAATTTATGGACAACAAGGTCCAGATTTTATTTTTCTACTACGACAATGCTGCTGTCCCTGACTTTTGCACCCCTTTTGAGTGGGCCCAGGTCTATATAAATTTGGAAAAAATGCAAGGCTAACCTTCCTATGCAAGTATACAACAAGATGAGGTCCACAAAGGTGGCCCACCATTTCAAGATAAGGCTGATATTTATATTTTTCCAGCAAACAGTGTGGCTGGATAGTCTAGAAAAATCTGGACCATCCACCCTCCTCACTACGCCTAAACTGGGAAAAAAGGATGCTTGAAAACCATCTCAAAAGACAATAAATGACGGTTTTGGACCGTCGCAAGGGCAGTCCTATTTTGGGGCATCGTATTACTTAAAGGATAGTCATGAACTGTCATTTCTATGAACATTTAAATGATGGTTATTGAAAAGGCCTACCTATATGTCCTAGAGGGGGGGGAGGGTGAATAGGACTATGCCAAATAAAAATTTATAACAGCAGAAATTAAAGGAATATGATAGCCAATAAAATAAATAAATAAACCACAATGCAAAATTGTAAAGCAACCTCAAAATTCAGATCTTGAGAGGTTGATACAAATGTTGTTCTAAGGACAACCTTACACAAAAAACCAGATTTTATGATAGGACAACTTGATTTCTAGAAAGGCCTTTGTATTAAGTCTCAAATCGAAGAGGAATAAAAAATAAATACAAATTACACTAAAGAATAACTTGTAATCACAAATATGTATTGTTCTAGGGGCAACCATGCACCATAAGAATAGCACGACAACCTTACTGGAACAATTTAATATCAAGCTGATAAATGAATAACAAGAAATAAATTCTAAACTATTACAACATTCCCCACAATGCTTGAAATAAAAGATTACAACATTCACAACCACATATACATCCCTCAAATGAATAAATAAAGATATGAAATATAAACCATTCAACCACAACACAAGGGATTATAGTGGTTCGCCTGTGTGTTCACCAACCGTTATACAACAGCCACACAGAATGCTACTCCACTCCTAATATCCTCACATAGGGGATATTAGCGTTCACTAACAATGTAGGATTTCATAGGTTCACCAAAAACCTTTATAATTGTGTCTTTATCTGTGGGCTTACACAATTAAAAAAACCCCACTTCTGAGTTTTGCTGGCTCTCCTTAGATAACCAAAGCAACGAGATTTTTCTGGCAAATCCCAAAAGAAACCAAAACAGAAAGGAATTTACAATTGAATGTAGAATACCTGATTTTCTCCTTCGATGTAGCAGCCCGGAAGAACCAAGTCAGAGTAAATGATTGAATGTCTAAGTTCAATGTCCAGTACTCGATTACAAAGGTTCTAGTTCTAATTGATTTTAAAATTAAACCAACATAGGACTAGCCTTAATTGATTTTGATTCCAAAGAAAGGGAAATAATAATTCTACTTTTCAGATTAGATTGGAATACAAGAAACAAAATCAATTAAATAAAGCTAAAGAAAGAGAATATTAAATAAACACACTTAGCTTAAAATGGAGCACAGACTTATCTCTCAGAAGGCCGGAATAATTAGCTTGAATTTTTTTTTCTTTATCTCTATATATGAATTAATCTGAGATTCGTGCTCTATTTATAGCTGAGAAAAACACGTCTTCAACTGGTCTTAAGACTTCTACGACTAGTCGAAGAACCAACAGAATTTTGAAAAAATTGGGCGCGATAAGATTTTCAGTTGCACGATTGGTCGTGGGTACCCTACGACTGGTTGAAGGTCCTCTTTGACTGGTCGTAGGTTCCATACGACTGGTCGAAGATGACCCAATCTCAACGCTGTACTTTGAGTCGAAGAACCACGACCAATCGAAGAACCAGTCGACATTGTTCATAGGACTGGTCAAACAGTCTCCAGGACTGGTTGATGAATAACCAGAAAATTCTGAAAATCCTCAACAACTTAGGACTGGTCGAGGAATTTCCTTGACTGGTCGAACCAGTGCTAGGACTAATTGAACAAGGTCCAGGACTAGCCTTAAAACAGATCAAAGGCACTTATAGAAGATATATGGATTATGCATCCAAAGTGACCTACTTTAAAGGTCAACCTAAGGTCAGTCATACCTCCATAGTGAAGTAAGGACATTGAAACTTGAATACTAGTGACCTTGAGAATCATGAAGATTGAGTTCTTGAACTTGAGATCTTCAGCTTAAAAAACTTCTGAGAACTTGAACTTAAAAGCTTCTGAGATCTTCAACTTGAATAGCTTATGAGAACTTAAAAGCTTCTGAAATCTTTACCTTCGAGATCTTCAACTTAAATAGTTATGCTTGTCTACTTGAAGCCAATCTTTTTGTCTTGAATAGATCTTTTATTCATCACATAAATAAGCTTTAAAGAAGTGTCTTTGTCACCACAAATTTGACAATCACAAGGGGTTATTCATTATAACACTTACAGTTGTGGACCGTCTGTAAAAAAGGACAGTCATGGACCGTCAAAAAATATAAACATTATAAGGTTTTTGATGAACCTTAAAAGGACGGTCCTGGACTGTCCTTAAAAAGGACCGTTATGAGCGGTCTCTGATGAACCTTAAAAGGACTGTTATGAGCAGTCTCTGATGAACCTTAAAAGGACGGTTATGGACCGTCTTAGATTTGAATATTTAAAAAAATATGGACGGCCTAAAGCCGTTAGAAAATTTATTGCATTAAAAATAAAAAAAGAAAAAAATCACAATTTTCTTTTTGTGTTTTTCATCTAATAAAAAAATATTCAACCAACAGAATATTATAATTCAAAATCATGAAGAATTGCAGAAACTTCATTCGCTTTTTTTTTTTTTCCAAAAACGTGGCAACACTTTTTTAAAATAAAACTAATCATTAAAATAAAACTAATGCAAACAAATAATGCAAAAAAGTGTTTCAATTCAAGTTAATAGAAACAACAACAAAAATTAAAGCTCTGTAAAAAGGGGCATGTGTTAAAGGGATACATCCTTGATTCCCATGCATGAGAGTCCAATGATGATGAGAAGAAGAATCGCAACACAAGGGCTCATAAATACAACAATGTTATCTTGCAAAGGAATAGGATAGTATTAGATGTTAATGCATTTGATCAGATTGCACATAAAGTTCTGATTAGAGTTACAGTTTAGTAAAGGTTTGCAGTGCTATGCATAGATGATAAGGAAGCTTAAAAGAACTCAAAGACTAAGCCCTTTTCTTTTTCGTTGCAACAGATTATGTACAATCTTATTGAAACTAAGCAATGAATTAAAAGAGAGTTTAAAAAAAATATAGAAATAACAATAGGTTAAGGTTAGGTTTAGGTTTAGGTTTTAAGTTTAGGTTATAGGTTATAGGTTAAAGGTTTAGGTTATAGGTTTTGGTTTAAGGTTATAGGTTTAGGTTTAGGTTAAGGTTTAAGTTTAGGTTATAGGTTTAGGTTAAGGTTTAGGTTAAGGTTTAGGTTTAGGTTATGGGTTATAGCTTTCGAGAATTGAGAATAGGTTAAGGTTTAGGTTTAGGAAATCGGGTTCAGGTTCGGGATCGGATTTAAGTTTGGATTTTCAAGTTTAGGTTTAAGTTTAGGTTAAGGAGTTGAGATTAGGATTATGTGTAGGTTTAGGTTTAGAGATTTGAGAGTACATTTAGGTTTTAAGTTTAGGTTTAGGTTTAGGTTATAGTTTAGGTTGTAGGTTTAGGTTTAGGTAATAGGTTTAGGTTATAAGTGTAGGTTATAGGTTTAGGTTTAGGTTAGATTATAGGTTAAGGTTTAGGGAATTGAGTTTAGGCTATAGGTTATAGGTTATACGTTATAGGTTAAGGTTTAAGTTATAGGTTAAGGTTTAGGTTTAGGTTTAAGTTAAGGTTTAGGTTTAGGATATAGGTTTTGGGATTTGAGAATAGGTTTAGGTTAATGCTATAGGTTATAGGTTTAGGTTATAAGTTTATGTTAATGTTGTAGGTTATAGGTTTAGGTTTAGGTTTAGGGATTTGAGAACACATTTAGATTTTAGGTTTAGGTTTAGGTTTTACATTTAGATTATAGGTTTAGGTTTAGGATATAAGTGTATGTTATAAGTTTAGGTTTAGGTTAGGTTATAGGTTAAGGTTTAGGGAATTGTGAATAGGTTAAGGTTTAGGTTTAAGAAATCAGGTTCGAGTTTTGAAGTTTAGGTTTAGGTTAAGGAGTTGTGATTAGGATTAGGTGTAGGTTTAGGTTTAGAGATTTGAGAATACATTTAGGTTTTAAGTTTAGGTTAATGTTATAGGTTTAGGTTTAAGTTATATGTTATAGCTTTAGGGAATTGAGAATAGTTTAAGATTTAGGTTTAGGAAATCGGGTTTGGGTTCGAGATAGGGTTAAGGTTTGGGTTTAGGTTTTAGGTTATAGGTTATAGGTTTAGGTTATAGGTTAAGGTTAAGGTTTAGGTTTAAGTCAAGGTTATAGGTTTAGGTTTGGGTTTAGGTTATAGGTTAAAGGTTTAGGTTTAGGTTATAGGCTTAGTGATTTGATAATAGGTTTAGGTTTAGGTTATAGGTTTAGGGATTTGAGAATAGGTTTAGGTTTAGGTTAGGTTATAAGTTATAGGTTTAGTTTAAGGTTATAGGTTATAGGTTTAGGTTTAGGAATTCGGGTTCAGGTTTGGGTTCAGGTTATATGTTTGGGTTAAGGTATAGGTTTAAGTTAAGTAAATTAATTTTAGGTTATAGGTTTAGGTTTAGGCTAAGGGTTTAGGGATTTAGATTCGGGTTCGGGATCGGGTTTAGGTTTATATTAGGGAGTTGAGATTAGGATTAGGTGTAAGTTTAGGTTTAGGGATTTGAAATTAGGATTAGGTTTAGGTTTAGGTTTAGGAATTTGAGAATATGTTTAGGTTTAGGTTTTTGGTTATACGTTATAGGTTTAGGTTAAGGTTTAGGTTTAAATTTAAGTTATAGATTTAGGGAATCGGGAATAGGTTAAGATTTAGGTTTAAGAAATCGGGTTCAGGTTCGGGGTCGGGTTTAGGTTTAGGTTTTCAAGTTTAGGTTTAGGTTAAGGAGTTGAGATTAGGATTAGGTGCAGGTTTAGGTTTTAGGATTTGAGAATACATTTAGATTTTAGGTTTAGGTTTAGGTTATAGGTTAAGGTTTAGGTTTAGGTTTAGGTTATAGGTTTAGGTTAAGGTTATAGGTTTAGGTTTAGGTTTGGGTTTAGGTTATAGGTTAAGGTTTAGGTTATAAGTTAAGGTTTAGGTTTAGGTTATAGGTTTAGGTTTAGGTTTAGGTTATAGATTTAGGAAATTGAGAATAGGTTAAGGTTTAGGTTTAAGAAATCGGGTTCGGGTTCGGGATTAGGTTTAGGTTTGGGTTTTCAAGTTTAGGTTTAGGCTAAGGAGTTGAGATTAGGATTAGGTGTAGATTTAGGTTTAAGGATTTGAGAATACATTTAGATATTAGGTTTAGGTTTAGGTTTAGGTATTAAGTTTAGGTTAAGGTTATAGGTTTAGGTTAGGTTTAGGTTTAGGTTATAGGTTATAGATTATAGCTTTAGGGAATTAAAAATAGGTTAAGGTTTAGGTTTAGGAAATCGGGTTCGGATTTGGGATCGGGTTTAGGTTTTTGGGTTTTCAAGTTTAGGTTTAGGTTTAGGTTAGGGAGTTGAGATTAGGATTAGGTGTAGGTTTAGGTTTTGGGATTTGAGAATACGTTAAGGTTTAGGTTTAGGAAATCGGGTTCGGGTTCGGGTTCGGGATCGGGTTTATGTTTGGGTTTTAGGCTTAGGTTTTAGGTTTAGATTATAGTTAGGTTATAAGTATAGGTTATAGGTTTAGGTTTAGGTTAGGTTATGGGTTAAGGTTTAGGGAATTTCGTTTAGGTTATAGGTTAAGGTTTTGTGAATTGAGTTTAGGTTATAGGTTATAGGTTTAGGTTATAAGTTATAGGTTATAGGTTAAAGTTTAGGGAATTGAGTTTAGGTTATAGGTTATAGGTATATGTTATAGGTTATAGGTTAGGTTATAACCTAGGTTATAGGTTAAGTTTAGGTTTAGGTTATAGGTTTTGGGATTTGAGAATAGGTTTAGGTTAAGGTTAGAAGTTTAGGTTAAGGTTATAAGTATAGGTTTAGGTTAAGGTTATAAGTATAGGTTTAGGTTATAGGTTAAGGTTTAGGTTTAGATTATAAGTATAGGTTTTAGGATTTGAGAATAGGTTTAGATTATGGGTTAAGGTTATAAGTTTAGGTTTAGGTTATAGGTTAAGGTTTAGGCTTAGGTTATAAGTATAGGTTTTGGGATTTGAGAATAGGTTAAGGTTAAGGTTATAAGTTTAGGTTATAGGCTAAGGCTTAGGTTTAGGTTATAGAGGTTTTGGGTTTAGGTTTAAGTTATAGGTAAAAGGTTATGGTTTAGGTTAGGTTAAGGTTATAGGTTTAGGTTAGGTTATAGGTTAAGGTTTAGGGAATTGAGAATAGGTGTAGGTTTAGGTTTAGGAAATCGGATTCGGGTTCGGGTTTAGGTTTGAGTTTTCAAGTTTAGGTTTAGGTTTAGGTTAAGGAGTTGAGATTATGATTAGGTGTAGGTTTAGGTTTAGGGATTTGAGAATACATTTAGGTTTTAGGTTTAGGTTTAGGTTTTAGGTTTAGGTTTAGGTTATAAGTGTAGGTTATAGGTTTAGGTTTAGGTTAGGTTATATGTTTAGGTTATAGGTTACAGGTTTAGATTATAAGTGTAGGTTATAGGTTTAGGTTTAAGTTATAGGTTTTGGGATTTTTGGTTAAGGTTTAGGTTATAATTATAGGTTTTGGAATTTGAGAATAGGTTTACGTTATAAGTTATAGGTTTTTGGTTAAGGTTTAGGTTATAGTTATAGGTTTTGGGATTTAGGAATAGGTTTAAGTTATAAGTATAGGTTTATGTTTAAGAATTCGGGTTCGGGTTTATGTTCAGGTTTAGGTTATAGGTTTCGGTTTAGGTTATAGGTTATAGGTTTTGGGACTTGAGAATAGGTTTAGGTTATAAGTATAAATTTAGGTTAGGGTATAGGTTAAGGTTTAGGGAATTGAGTTTGGGTTATAGGTTATAGATTTTTGGTTAAGGTTTAGGTTATAGTTATAGGTTTTGGGATTTGAGAATAGGTTTAGGTTATAAGTATAGGTTTAGGTTTAGGAATTCGGGTTCAGTTTTATATTCGAGTTTAGGTTATAGGTTTCGGTTTAGGTTATAGGTTATAGGTTTTTAGTTAAGGTTTAGGTTATAGTTATAGGTTTTGGGATTTGAGAATAGGTTTATGTTAGGTTATAGGTTAAGGTTTAGGGAATTGAGTTTAGGTTATAGGTTCAGGTTATAGGTTATAGGTTATAGGTTTTGGTTAAGGTTTAGGTTTAAGTTATAGGTTTTGGAATTTGAGAATAAGTTTATGTTATAAGTATAGGTTTAAGTTAGGTTACAGGTTAAAGTTTAGGGAATTGAGTTTAGGTTATAGTTTATAGGTTTAGGTTGTAGTTATAGGTTTTGGGATTTGAAAATAGGTTTAGGTTATAGGTTAAGAGTGTGGTCCCTGCAAATACAGATATAAACATAACTTATCCAAATGGTCAGGCCACTCTAATGCTGTCCATAGGAAATGGACAGCTTTATCATGGTCATAACAGAGGTTCCCACCTTCCAGGGACCCTCGCTTAACATCCGGATAGCTCCAACGCACATCCGGGTCTGCTCCAACAAATTCAATCTAATACATAAACATGGCCTGTCCAAATAGTCAGGCTACTCCAATGCTGTCTATAGGAAATTGACAGCTTCATCATGGTCATAACAGTGGTTCGCACCTTTAAGGGACCCCCGCTCAACATCCGGATAGCTCCGACACACATCCGGGTCTGTTCCAATAAATTCGATCTAATACATAAACACGGCCTGTCCAAATAGCCAAGCCACTCCAATGTTATCCATAAGAAATGGACAGCTTCATTATAGTCATAACAGCGGTTCCCACCTTCTAAGGACTCTCGCAGTTTAAGTTTAAGTTTAGGGAATCAGGTTTAGTTTCGGGTTCGGATCAGGTTTAGGTATTCTCTAGTATTATCTACTATTGAACCTCGTATTATCTACTACATACTAGTAACATACAACCAATATTGGAGCACCATACCATAAGCTACAAGAATTTCATGTCCCCCTAAATAAGATATCCTCCATTGATAACATATATATATTATAAGTTTTTTATTTTCATTTACATTCACAAATACATTCATCATCCATCCAAGAATGAAAAAGGACTGAGTCAAGCTTCTCAAGCACATATGGAAGCCATCAAGGATGAAACCAGAACTTACATTCTCCATGGGACATCAAGGACATCATCAACAAATCCAAGCATAATCATGAAGCAAATTGATGCTAATGCTACATTGTACTCGACAAGACACTGCATGAATTAAACATCCAGTGCTCAGCCAAGAGTCCAAATAACAATACAAGGAATAGTTTTGGAGCCATATTAGTCAAGGAAATGCTAAAGAAAATTCATATGGATGTTGGACTTGGAAAACAACTAGTTGTTTTGTGGATTAGGTAGTTCTAGAAGGAAAAAAAAAGGTATCACAGTAATTCTTAAGAAGGGTAAAGAAAATAAATGTAACAAGTAAATCTGAATCTTTCTTTACTTGTTGTCACCAACAAAGTCAGTGGAAACCACATCATCTTCAGTGTAACCTAAGATCCCTTTCAGCAAATAAATAAATGATTGGAGAAAAGCAATAAAGAACTAGTTACTAGGATATCCCAAAATAAAGTGTATGACCATCCATTGTTGTAGCCCAGCCAATCAACCATCTCTCTATATAAGAAACTTTAAAGAAGCCTGAAATAAATGAGCCCACTATATTTCCCATCGAGTCAGTGACTGTGTATGCATATAGCTGCTGGAAAATATACAATTCCAGTCAAATAGGTTCATTTTATGTTAATCATGCAGTTCTACAAGAGAGAAGAAAATATAAATTATTATTATTAAAAAAAAAAAATGATCAGCCCAAGTAAGCTGTAGACACTTGTTTGAACCAAGTTTTTCTAGTTCAAAGACTAAAGAAGAAATCACAATTATAAGTCACAACTATAAACTAACTAATCACAATAATAATTTAAGATAAAAACATTAATAGAGCGTGGCCCATTGACACCCCCACATACGCAAGTTCAATGATCACATATGAATATTTACAACCCAACGACATATATGATTGTCTATATTTACCAGTCAACACATAACCTTCCCAAAACGGCATTTGATAATTTAGACTGTAAAAAAAAAAGATATTTGATTTCTAAGCATCAATCTACAATACATATAAATCAATATGATCATAACAATCCATAAAAGCATTCCCAATTTTAGGTTTGTTCATTCCGGTCACATACGTCAACAAATTGCAGCATCAGTTTCAAAGCACAGTTTAACATGAATTATGACTGACAAATAAGATAAGAGTGTCAAAGGTGCTTCATTTAAGTCCAACTGGTGGTTTATAGAGATGGAACCAAGAATTTAAGTAAAATAAAGAGATTTATTTCTCAAAATCTAGAGACATCCTTGTGAAGAAACGAGGATAGGGTTAACTTTATACTCATTTGAAGCCAATTAGCTACAACTGCTACATTTGGCATGGTTGCACTCATCCCAACAATTTACAAACCATGAGCAGGATCAGCTTTCCCACTGCTTATACCTGAGCTATCTCCACTAGATGATTCTGTATTGCCTTCACTGGCTGCATACCGAAGCTTTGTCAGCATAAGTTCCAAAAGATAGCCCTTGTTCTGATCACCAACCTATCAAGGCAGTAGACAATTGTATGTTTGAGCACCATAAATTCTATAAAAGCCAATGCCAAATTGCTGGGAGAAAAACTAAGATGGTGCTGATGTTTGAGCACCACAGCCATCTCTAAAAAAACACATTAGCTAATATAGAAACAAGAAAACATGATACAGATGGAAAATATGCACTTTTGATATTAATCGATCTTTAAAAAAAAAAAAAAGCTAATAGGAAAGAGGTGTCATTTGGATGAAAAAATTACATCATAGATGTAAGAGGATGCATACATCTCATTTTCTGAACAGTGAGAATTGTTTCCATTCATCGAGAGGCGTGTAAAATTACATGGGAGTTTAATAACTCTTATTACTTTTGGTTTGACCTTCTCATCGGAACAAATTAGGACTGATTTACGCTCCACTTTTTCTTCATAACACAATGACAACATTAAAGTACCAAAAAGTTATGCTAGTCTATAATGCAAAATAACAAGTATGGTGAATAGATGCAAGACAACTAAGGGAAAACTCAAAAAAGAAAAATGCATAAGATTCTGCACAAAAACCAAAACATAGAAGTAAAGCAGTGAACCAGCAAGTGCACAAGGGCTAGAGAAAGTGCACAGAAAATAATAAAACCATTAATTGAGTTGAGAACTTCCATTGGTGACTGAAGAGTGAAGAGTGACAACAAATAATAGTTTAAGCTGTTCTGAACAGCTCAAGAAACAACCAGCCCTCGACTCAAAAGGGAACTACCAAAGGACTCCATTACAAGACTCTAAAGCAAATATTATATAGATTATAAACTCTAAACCTAGTTGTAAGCTGGTAACTTACTAGGAAGCCAACCATAATAAGAGACCACTTCAAATCAGTTGAATGACAAGACTAACCCTGAAAAACCATAGATGACAGGGAATAAAACTATCCCAAGAACTAGCAAATGTTAAACAAGGCATGGAAAGAGGCTTTGCACAGTTTGCAAGCATCAAAATATAGAACATATGGGAGATTCATCAAAATACAGAATAGTATTAGGTAGGATGCCATCAAGCTTTGTTAAGATCAAGCCCGTGATTACAACTACCTGTTGGATTTTTTTCAACCATAATCAACAACTCAGCCATCAATGTGTCTGCATAATGCTCATACTTGCAATCCTCTTATGAGGACATTACTATGATGTCAGTAACTTCCATTAACTAGTGGGAAAACCTAGGTAAAATTGGAACTGAATTTCATATTTTAATATGATGCTACATTATAACCTATGTAAAATGGATATGATTGGGAAAGATATGGAGTATTAGGCATACTGGCTTTTAAGAGCCATATCTTCTGAAATGCATGTACGACTATTTAAAATAATAAAAGTGTATTAAGCTTACTATGAGCAAGCTCAGTCGGCATTCCATGTTATCCACCTTAACTTCTTGTGAATTCCCCTTTTTGGTAACACCACAATAGTTTTGCCCAAGTGCAGCACTGGGCAGCATTGTTTCATCATGTGAGCAATAAACATGTATCAATAACCAAGTACTCGAGCATGCTCTTTCCACTTTTGATCCCATGGGAGTATAAGTGCAAGGGTTGGTGCCAACTTGGGTCCCTATGTTTATTATCTGATATGAGAGAAACCATGTGTGTGCCCTCATGGTCCGAAATTTCCAACATGATCCTCCTTGGCAAGTATATTTGTGACATGGCTTAGTTGCACAGACAATGAGGCAAAACAGAAGCGACTGCAGTTGCGAGAGATGCATTCATTTCAAAATGTTCGCAAGTGCAAAGTCTACGAAGAGAACCAGTAGCAGCACCTTCGTTAGAAGAATCATGTAACTAAGGGCATGAATAATGAGGGATTTAGATATAGAGACTTACTGGATCCAGGTTTTCTCGTCCCCTGACTTTTAAATAGCAGTGACTTCTACAAGCTCACCATGACTGGAGCAGATTGTTCTTATTCAACGAGTCCAGTGATTGCATGGAACAACAGACTCAACCAAATGCGTTCAAGGTTTCCTTAGAATCCTTGAATAGATCATCAGACATCCAGAATGAAGTATATTCTCTGTCTTCTATAACTAGATTCAAAGACTCTCAGACTTCACATGGAGAAACCTTACCAATTTGATAATTGATAGAAATCAATTGATCGCACAAGACCTTTTGTGTTATTTATATTTGTTGGTGTTCTTTAATTTAGTCATTCTACCAATGCATTAGGATTTTTTTTATATTTTATTTTTTTATAAACAAAACGGACCCTTTTATCAAAGAGAATGCATACATTCTTCATTAGATGATTTGGTCCATCAATAAGATGCCCTTCTTTTTTATTGCCATCCATTTTCTAAGGCAAGGATGGGGTGCTTAAGACTGATAAAAGATTCTTTAGAAATACAAGCAATCTATAACAAGCCCCAAAAAATTACAGCCCAAATTCTGGGTTGGACCTATTTTTACATAAATGATCATCACCATCAATTTTTATAAACAAAAAAGAAAAGAAAGTAGTTAACTTTCCACATCTCCAACAATGTACTAGCAGTAATATTTTATTTTTATTTTTTTAACAAAAAAGAGCAAAGACATTTAAACCAAGAAATTCAAAATAAGAATCAAAATTTCCAAAAGAGATTATAGCAACGTACCAGCAGTATCCTAGAGTCCAAGATTCACTGTCTGCCCATTAACCACCACATTTTCCCATCAACCATCTCTCGCCAGCCTCGCCAGCTCCAGCATCCTCTGATCCACTATCGCCATCTGCTGTCTCTCCATTTCCCTCTCGACCCTCTCCTCTTCATCCCACGTTCTCGATCTCATCTCATTCAGCCTCCTCACCAGATCCTCAGACAGCCCTCCAAGATTCATTCCAGCCACCTGCACCTGCCGCAGCTAGGCCACGAGCCGGAAGACGAGTGATGGCTTCCATCCTGTCATCCAGAGAATGGCATTCTCCAGGGAGCTCAGTCACATTGGAGAGAGGGATTTGGAAATCCCTCTTTTAAAATGAGATGTTAGTTTCAAATATGCAGATTGTGAGTTTTTCATAATTTAATACATTAACTACATTAATAACCATACGTTTAAGGGACTATTTATTGGACGATTAAGATAATTTTACATAAGGAAAATATAAATATTAACCATTAATAACTAGACCCATTATATAGATGGTCTGGATAACTCTATATCATTGTAACTATTATCATGAATGAGTCACCACTATTTTACATCTAATGCAAAACTCACGTAGTGTCTCTGCAAAATAAATAACGTCACTTGCGCTTTGGATCTGGTAGGGCTCTATGGGCCCCACCATGATGTATATGTTTTAATCCTCACCGTCCATCCATTTCTAAATATAATTTTAAGATTGATATAAAAAAATGAGCTCAATATAAATCTTGAGTGGACCACACCACATGAAAACAGTAGAGATTGAACGTCCACCATTAAAATCAAGACTTTTGCTACGGAATTTTGTATTTAGGCTACGGATTTTAGCTGTTTGAATTTCCAACGGCTAAAACCGCATCCAAAACAGCCACATGTCTGTTGGCTTTGCCCTGTTATATGACAGTGGAAGTGAGGTGGTGAAATAGGATTGGTTGAAGGTCAAGAGTCTGTTACCTTACAATTAATGCTCTTTCCATTAGAACTTCGTTACACATCTCTCTCCATTTGATAGTGCACCCCACTATAGAAAATAATGGGGATTGAACACTTACCATTAAAACTTCTCTGGCCACGGAAGCTTTGGGTCAAGATAATATTTATGCTTTACCTTATTCCATGTCGTTTTTAACTTATAAAAAAGTTGGATCTTAAATAAACAACTTGGCTGGCACCAGGAAGGTTTCAACGGTGGTTGTCACCATCCCACTTTTTTCCCTGGTAAGGTCCACTTGAACTTTAGACCAGCCTAATTCTTTGGCTTACTCTCTAAAACGATCTCTCCAAATGGATGGATGGTGTAGATACAACACATATATACATCATGATGGGCCCAAAGAACGTGGCGACGTCACATCAGTGGCCAGACTCGCTGCGGTCTGGTTAAGTAGCCAATCGGTTTCTGTTTCCAATGGACGCTGATTGCAGCCAAAGTCATTAACATAGACTTCCTTCGACAACAAGCTAGGTGGGGCACACCATGATGTTTGTGAGAAATCCACTCCGTCCATCCATTTTTCCATATCATCTTATAATGTAGGCCTAAAATTGAGGCAGATCTAAAACTCATGTGGGTTGTACAGCTGGAAATAGTAAGTGGGGGAATTCCTGTCGTTGAAAATTTCCCGAATCCACCATGATGTATATTTGCCATCCATATGCTTCATGAGGTTATTCTTACATGGATGAACTGAAATTATAAAAACATTAGCATAATCCAAAACTTTTGCCGCTTGAATGTTTCAATGGCGGAAGTTCAATCCTCACATTTTCCTACCGTGTGGCCCTCTCGAGGTTTGGATCAATATAATTGTTAGATGCATGTTGTAACATAATCTAAAAAAAATAATGGTCGAGATAGATTTATCAAAAACATCACTGTTGAACCCAGGAAGGTTTCAACAGTAGGAATTTTGCTAACCACATTTTCCTTTAGTATGGCTCACTCAAGCTTTGGATACGGTTCATTTTTGACAACATTTATTAAAATGAACTCACAAATGGATGGACCGGGAGGATTTCTCACAAACATCACAATGGGCCCCACCTAAGTTTCCAGCGTAGGAACTTCCTGCGAAAGGCTTTCGTCCGACGAAACGGATTGGCTACTCCCCTGCCGAAATCGGATTGCATGTTGAGTTACACAGTGTGCTCTTATCGTACTGAGTAAACTCAGTTGGGCCCCACAGTGATGTTTATTTGTCATCCAACTTGTTCATAAGATCATACATACATGGATGAACGTAAAACACAAATATAAGCTTAGATCTAAAACTTTTGTGGCCTCCAAGAAAATTTCACTGTTGACATTCAATTTAACTGTTTCCTGTGGTGTGGTCCATTTGAACATTGTATATGCTTCATTTTTGGTCTCAATCCCTAAAATTATTTAGAAAAATGGATTGACGAAGTGGATAAAATGCATAAATTATGGTGGACCTCATTGAGTTTACTCAGTACGGTAAGCTTAGTGAGTTACTCACTACGTAATCCATGTCCCCCCTGCCACGGAAACATACATCATGGTGGGGCACACGGAGCACCGACCACAAGCCATTGGCTGGTGGTAGGGGGAGTAGCCAATCTGTTTCCAGAAGACTCTTACTCAAGTGACGTCACTAGTTATATGTGTTCCATCATGATGTGTGTTTTGTATCCACACCATTCATCAATTTGGAGAGATGTATGAATTGTATCCACACTGTCCATCCATTTTTTCATATAATTTTAGATTATAGTATATTAAAAAAATGCATATCTATGTGTCAAGTGGACCACACCACAGGAAATGGTGCTAAGGATGGCCACCATTGAAACCTTTTTAGGGTCCACCATATTGTATATACAAGATTGATCAACAATTTCAGTGAAATTTGATTTAAACATTTGAAGTTATTTACTCTTCAATTTGAACTGATTAGATTGTCCAAAAATGATTGAAGGTTCAACTAGTGGATGTGCCTAATAATTTAGTAATTTTATTTTTCACAAATAAATTTCAATTTCCTTTTAAAAATAACATTTTTTTTTTCAAAATGTATATTTTTTTTACTCTTTTAACTAAATATCATTTTTATTATAAAATATTTCAATAATATTTAAAATACAAATTTTGAATTTTTATTTTCAAAATCTCAAAAATTCTCATATTTTAATTTTTTCTCAAAAATTTCAAAATGATGATTTTTTTTCTTCAAAAGCATTATTTTGTTCTCAAAATTTTTTTTAAACATAGTTAAAATTTCTAAACTTTTCAATACTCTTTTTCATGTGATATTACAAATTATTTAAATATTACCTTATATATATATATATATATATATATATATATATATATATATATATATATATATATATATATATATATATATATATATATTATCGAAATTTTTTTTTAAAAATTAAAACATTACATTATTACCGACGGTTTTCAACCATTGGGAAAAATATTTAGGAAAAACACTTTTACCGACGAACATTTTCGTCGATAAAAGTCTTACCACAAACATTTCCAAGATAGTGTGAAATTTTTTTTGTTAAAATTCAAAACACCTTTTAACGACGAAAATTTTCGTCACTAAAGGTGGCTTTTAGCTACGAAATTAGTTTCGTCGCTAAAAGGAAACTTCTCGATTTTTTTTTTTTTCAAATATTCAAAACACCCTTTAACAACGAAAATTTTCGTCGCTAAATGTGGCTTTTAGCTACGAAATTAATTTTGTCGCTAAAAGGAAACTTCTCGACTTTTAGCGACGAAGATTTTCGTCGCTAAAGGTGGCTTTTAGCTACAAAATTAATTTCGTCGCTAAAAGGAAACTTCACGACTTTTTTATCTTTTCAAAAATTTAAAACACCCTTTAGCGACGAATATTTTCGTCGCTAAAAGCCACCTTTAGCTACGAAATTAATTTTGTCGCTAAAAGGAAACTTTTCAAAAATTCAAAACACCCTTTAGCGATGAAAATTTTCATTGCGAAAGGTGGATTTTAGCTATGAAATTAATTTCATCGATAAAAGAAAACTTCTCAATTTTTTTTTCAAAAATTCAAAACACCCTTTAGCGACGAAAATTTGTCGCTAAAGGTGGCTTTTAGCTACAAAATTAATCTCGTCGCTAAAAGGAATCTTCTCAAATTTTTTGCTTTTTCCAAAAATTCAAAACACCCTTTAGCGACGAAATTTTTTATCGTTAAAGGTGGATTTTAGCTACGAAATTAATTTTGTTGCTAAAAGGAAACTTATCGACTTTTTATTTTTTTTCAAAAATTCAAAACACCCTTTAGCGACGAAAATTTTCGTCGCTGAAGTTGGCTTTTAGCTACGAAATTAATTTTGTCGCTAAAAAGGAAACTTCTTGAATTTTTGGTTTTTTTCAAAAATTCAAAACACCCTTTAGCGACATAAATTTTCGTCACTAAAGGTGGCTTTTAGCTACGAAATTAATTTCGTTGCTAAAAGGAAACTTATCGACTTTTCATTTTTTTCAAAAATTCAAAACACCCTTTAGTGACGAAAATTTTTGTCGCTAAAAGTGACTTTCAGCGATGAAAACAATTTTCATTGCTAAAAGTAAACTTTTACCAACGAAAAAGATTTTCGTTGCTAAAAGTCACTTTTTCGTCGACTTTTAGCGACGAAAAAAAAATTCGTTGCTAAAAGTTTCGTTGGTAAAAACCCTCTTTTTTGTAGTGACTGTTTCCTAGAATGTTGTCCACTTAAGATTTGGATATATCTCATTTTTGGTCTCATACCGTAAAATGATTTGTAAAAATAAATGGATGACATGATATGAATACATCATGGTGGGGCCCACGGAGCACCGACCACCAACCATTGGCTGGTGTTAGGGGGTGTAGCCAATCCGTACACATCACAATTTCTATGGGCTCCACTATGATGTATTTGTTATATCCACACTTTCCGTCCATTTTGAGATATCATTTTAAGTCATGAGCTAAAGAATGAGGTAGATATAAATCTGTAGTGGACCCCACCATAGAAAACAGTGGGAAGAGTGATTCCCACCGTTGAAACTATCTTAAGGCCCATTGTAATGTTTATTTGAAATCTAACCTATTGAAAAGTATTGAAAAGTTAAAAAATGCATGAAATAAGGGAAAACACAAATACAATCTCGATATAAAACTTTTGTGGCCTTTAGAAGTTTTTAATGGTGGGCATCACTGTCACACTGTTTTCGTCGTTAGGGTCCACTGGAGCTTAGGATTTAACTCGTTCTTTGGATATTGCCCTAAAATGATCTCTCCAAATGGATGGAAGGTGTGGATATAAAACATACATCATGGTAGAATGAGAGAGATATAAATATCAGGTGGACCACACCATATGAAAATAATAGTGATTGGATATCCATCATTAAAATCCAATCTTACATGAAAAAGTAGAATAATGACTTCAACCGTTGAAACCTTTTTAGGCCCCACAGTGATTTTTATTTGTCATCCAACATATTCATAGGATCATACAAACATGGATGAAGGGAAAACACAAATATAAGCTTGATCCAAAACTTCTGTGGCCCCAGAGAATTTTGCAACGGTAGAAGTTCATTTCAAACTGTTTCCTATAGTATGGTCCATTTTATCGCTGGATATGCTTAATTTTTTGGGTTCAAGCCATAAAATTATCTGATAAAATGGATGGACAAAGTGGATTAAATACATAAGTCATGGTGAAATCCATAGAGTTTACTCAGTACACTAAGCATACTGAGTTACATGTACGCAATCGGATTCCTAGGGAAACAGATTGGCTACTCCCCTACCACTAGCCAAGTAGGCCCCACTAGTATATCTTTTATCCATGCTGTTCATCCATTTTTACATATCATTCTAGAGATTGATACTAAAAATGAGATAGATATAAATCTCAGGTGGACCACACAATAGGAAAATAATAGTGATTGGATATCTATCATTAAATTCCTCCTAAGGCCCACTGTACTGTTTATTTGACATCCAATCTGTTGATTAGTTCATACAGACCTAGATGAAGGGAAAAAACTAATATAAGATGGCTAAGGACCGTCTCTAATGCAGACGGTCTTTGATCGTATCAGATAACCAATATAAGATGGTTAAGGACCGTCTCTAGTGCAGACGGTCTTTGACTGTCTCGGATGACCGCTATAGGACTGCCAATGACCGTCTCAGATAGCCAATATAAGATGGCTAAGGACCGTCTTTAATGCGGACGATCTTTGACCATCTCAGATAACCAATATAAGATGGTTAATAACCAATATAAGACGGCTAAGGACCGTCTCTAATGTGAATGGTCTTTGATCATCTCCGATGACCACTATAGGACTGTCAATGATCGTCTCAAATGCGGACGGTCTTTAACTGTCTCAGATAACTGTATATAAGACGGCTAAGGACCGTCTTTATTTCTAGACGGTCGATGACCATCTTTTCTTCGAAGTTAACGATGGTTTCTGACCGTCTTAAATGAAAAGACAATTTTCCTTCATATTAAGGACGGTAAAGAGCCATCTGAAATTTTAGGGATGGTTTACGGCCGTCTCTAAACCGTCTTTAAACCAAGGACTTTTGCAGAGGGTCCACAACCGTCTCAAAATTTGTCTTTTTTTTTTTTTTTTTTTTTCCATTTTTCATGTAGTGCCTTGGCCCTCCCTTTTGGGTGATCAAACATGGACATTTGAAGGTGAGGTTTAACATACTTTTAGTTGGGGTCCACACCTCAAAGAAAACACTACCAAAAAAAGGGGCAAAGGATTCAGACCACGTTACTTTTTTACTACGAATATAAACCTTAGCTATAGTTGCTATGGTTTTAATCCATAGTAAAAAAGTTGATACACCATTAATAATTAATAGTCTTTTAAGGGGCTCTATGAGGCCTAAAAAAAACTATATATTCTATCTAAGCTGTCTATATATTTATAAATATTACTTTAGAGGTTAAAATAAAAAATCAGCCAGATCGAAGGCTCAAGTGGACCACATGGTATGAAACTTTGATATTAAATTACAGTTACTTCTTATGGTGTGGTCCACTTGGTCTTTCGATATATCTAAAATTTAGTTTTTTAAAGTAAAATAATTTATTAAAATTATGGATCATAACGGATTAACGAAATACATCATGGTGGGCCCCACAGAGTCCCTGATCGGATCGTCCACGTCCGTTCGTCAGAGGAGCCCCAAATTTGGGCGCGCGCTCACAATAGAGCCGCACCCAAACACTTCATTTCATTCCCTCTCTCTCCCTCTCTCTCTCTCTTTTCCCCGATCTCACTCTCCCCACCAATGATTCCCCTCTCTCTCCACCCCCTAACCCTTCTCTCTCTTTCTCTGTGTGTTTGTGATCCAAAGAGTGGAGGGAGCCGAAACCTTAACCCTATCTTTAAATATAGATATGAACCCATTTGGAGTATTTTCTGACAAAATTTTGAAAGTGCCCTTACTAGTGCCCTTGTTTGTCAATTAGCATGTGTGTTGAGTCAGTCAGATTGTAGAGCCTCATAGGAAGATCAATTCAAGCGTTTACCTTAACCAGATGTGTGGAAGCTAGCCATAGGTAAATCTAAGCCTCACATCCCTTGTCTCAAAACATCGGGTGAATAAAACCCTTAAAATAAGATATACATCATAGGGTTTTTGAGTGAGAAAAATTCTTTCAAAAATCTAAAAATCTCTAAGTTTTCTTGTTTTATCAATTGTATCGATACACATCTCGATATGATCGACCTACCTTGTCGATGTCCTCAAAATACAATCGATAAAATTGAATGAGGACTTATTGTGTCCAACAACCACATACATATCTGGATGGAATTATCAATGTATCGACACACGTACCGATATCATCGATATTTGAAACTCGAGCCCATCAAAGGTGGCTCGATAATATCGACAGGCAGATCCAGTGCCCCTATTTTTTCTTAAGAATATCATATATGCTTCGGTATATCAAAGCCATCTCAATACCATCAGAGTTCAAATCTTGATGATATCGTTTGGCTCTCGATGATATCGGTCATGGGCGCAAAGTTCTCCAGCAACATTTTTTCAGGTGGTTTTCAACTCTAATCAGGGGTCACTCAATAAAATCGATATTCTAATATCGATGATATCAGAGCTGAATCAATTGCATCGAGAATGGACAAAACTGTTCACCAAGCTAACTGATAAAATCTTTGAATTTATCGATGCATCGACATGACTTCTGATATCATCGACATTCAAATTTCGATGATATCGAGTATCCCCTGATCATATCTAATAACCTGAAAATTTTTAAGCAAGTCTCTCTCATTTTCAAATGTCAAGGACTCGATCTTTATATCAATAATATCGGAGTTTGAAATCTAATGGCATCGACACGAGTATCGATTCCCTCGACCAATTGGCAAGAGGTTTTTCGAAAGCATATGACATTGAGTTTGTGTCATCGAGCGAACCATCGATACAATTGAGAGTATACGCTCGATGTTATCGAACTTGCTCAATGATATCGAACTCTGTCATAAATGTAACCATTTTGTATCCATTGAAACCTTTTGCCTATATAAAGAGAACTTGTCTTTAGTTGCTGGTAGAGAAAGAAGAGAGTGCTTTTGTGTGTTTAACCTTAGATCATATATCCAAAGCCCTTTCTCTCATGGGAGTTCATCCTCTAATCCACCCTCATCATTGATATTTAATAGAGTGAATTTGGGAATGAACTTCCACATTCAAGGATCCTCCAGCTACTATCTTAATGACAAATCATTAAGCTGGGATGCCTTGAATGCATAGATGATTGGAACTACTCTACCTTCCTGATAGAAAAACATTTAGAGAGTAGGATTCCATCATAACCTTAACCCAGCCCGTCGCCTTATTTTGGTACATTATTTGTGTTGCGGATCAAGGGAGTGTAAGATTCTTCATCAACAAGGTGGTGATCTTCACCATCATGCTGAATGGGACTCATCAACTTATCTGTAAGTATCTAGAGTCCAGAGGACCCTTTGATCATTCCTTTGTAGGATTGGGTTTAAGGTGTTTCTCACCCTTTGAAGTCCTCAAGGAGGCCTTCGGTGGGAGTGTACATGGTGGGTGCATTGTGTGGACCCTTACTCTATGGAGAGTATAAACATCTAGTTAGGGGTGAACCTTAAAGGTGAACCACTATAAAGGTTGAAGGATTTAAAACCTTAGGTTTGAGGTGAACCACTGTGAAACCTCCTTAGTGAAATAGGGTACACTCAAGGGTTGAGTGCGGTTACCGGGAGTGGAGTAGACATGTCGTCGAACCACTATAAAAATGACTGTGTTTGAGATTGCTATTCTTTTGTTTATGTGATTTACTTTAATATTTTCATATTTGAATATCTGAGATCACACCTCACACACATACACAGTCATATCCATCATAAACTAGTTTGCATATTGTTCACTTCTTAAATAGTTTATGATTGGATCCTCTACTGGGCTTGGAAGCCAGTAGAGTTACTTTCGAGTAATCCTAAATGTGCTTATTATTAGGATTAGTATAATAGGATTTTGAATAAACCATAAAAACTTTAAAAAGTCCTATTCACCCCCTCTAGGACGTATTGGCATATTCCTACTTCAACATAAGCGGTCTTCATCATTATTTCAATTGGTATCAGAGCGGGTCTCTCTTTAAAGGCTTCACCGCCTTGCGAGTGATCTTGACTGAAGTTTGGAATATGGCCAAAGGAGAGGGCTTGTCAGTCACTAGGCCTCCAGTATTTGATGGTTCAAATTACGCATACTGGAAGGCTATGATGCATTACTTTCTGAGATCTTTGGATCATGAGATCTGGGAAATTGTTGTAAATGGATATGTGCCACCATCTGAACAAATCACACTTGAGAGTGGCACAACCATCACAAAATCCAAACCTAAAGAAAAGTGGATGACATTCGACAAAGAAAAATAAACTACTGAAGCAAAAGCTATTAACGCCATCTACTGTGCCATGTCCTAGGATATATTCAATCAAATAAGTATGTGTGGGACATCCAAGGAAGCATAAGATTTATTGGAAACAACCCATGAAGGCACAAGCACTGTGAAGAGGTCTAAACTCTAACTTTTGACCTCATAGTTTGAAAGTCTCAGAATAGAAGAGCATGAGACGTTTATGGAGTTTTTCATGAAGTTGAATATCATTTGCAACTCCATGGGTAGATTGGGAGAGAAAGTTCTGGTACCGAAAATTTGTAGGAAAATTCTAAGATCCCTATCGGAACGTTTTAATCCCAAGGTAACAACAATCGAGGAGTATAGGAATATTGACGAGATGAAAGTAGAAGAACTGGTAGGTTCCTTACAAACTTTCGAACTACACTTCAAACAATCCCAAAAATCCAAAAATACTATCCTAAAAACCTCCAAGAAAACAATACATGAGGATAGTGGAAGTGAAAAGGAAGATGAAGATGAGGAAGTGACTTTGCTAGCACAAAGATTCAGAAGATTTTTTCAAAAGAATCGTGGCTATCCCTCTAGAGGAAGAAAGGTGAACAACATACCCTCTACATGCAAATTTGGTAAAAGGACCAAAGAATCACAATCTTATGCCTGTCATGAGTATGGACACCTGTCATCGGAATGCCCAAACAGAAAAACTAAGGGCAAGGTAATGGCTTCCATTTGGGATGATACAGAAGAGTCAAATTCAGAATCCAGTGACTCAGAGAGTAATGGAGATCAAAAATCATTAAAAATCCTTATGGTCTCCACCACTCCAATCATCCCCATGGAATCTGAAAGTGAGGAAGAATAGTAAGCCACTAAATCATTTTCGTCTGATAATGAGGAGACTAGAGAAGAAGAAGAAGAGGTAGAAAAAGAAAAACTGTAAGATGCTTATAATCAACTCTATATTCATAGCATCCACATACTTAAAAGACTTGGAATGTATGAAAACAAGAAGGATTTGCTGCAGAAAGACTTGGACAAAACCTTGGAAATTAATACACATTTAATCAATGACTTGCAGCAATATCATTCAGACAATGATAAGTTAGAAAGAGTTAACCTATCCCTAAAAACAGAATCATCAAAACTTATGAAACAAGTTGAATTATTAAGAGATGATAATGTGTAACTCAAGAATGAAAATCACTCACTCCATATTGACTTAGAGAAATCTAAAAAATTTTCTGAAATAAACTACAAATTTTCTCAGAGTAGTGAAAAACTAGAAAAATTGTCAGGGATGGGAAGACAAGGAAGAGACAAGAGTGGCCTAGGGTATGAGAAAATAAAAAAGAAAACTGAAAATAAAGCTCCAACAACAGAAAAACTTGCTGCTTCAGGTAGCAATATGAGAACTTCTCCAGTTTGTCATTTATGTGGTGATGTGGGTCACTATAAGTTTGAATGCTTGACACCTAGATGGACTTCACATAACTCCGATCATCACACTGGTAAATTTAAATCAATTAGAGAAACACAGAATGTTAAAAGTCCACTTAGGAGAAACACTCATCCTTCACCACCTAAAGAAGAAGACAGAATGAAGAAATCTGCCTCAAAATGGGTAGTAAAAGAAAAACTGAACTGTCTAATGATTAATTTTCATATACCCTGAAATATCAAGCGTAAAAAGACAAGTCCAGGTCATGCATCTAGATCTGGATAATGGCTGAAATGATGTAAATTTTACTAAGCTTCAAATGAAATATCTGAGGTTCTTTACCTCTATCTTTTGTATATAAACATTCAAATGTTTATACTTTTATTATGTATAGTGATTGTACATAATTTTGATAAGTATACATAATTCATAGAAATTCTAATAGTATACTTGTAGGATTATCTGAATGCTGAAAATGAAAAATCATTCACCTTCGATATGACTATCAATATGTCATTTTCGATTAATTGATCAATGGTCAATATAATCGACGAATCTTTAGAATGTGAAAAGCCATATGATCGAGAATGATATTGGTGAGAGGATCGATGAAATCGATCAGGGTTCATCGATATGATCGAAACAAGGATCGATGCTATCGACAGATGCCGCCCGATATAAAAAGGTGGAATGCGAAAAGAAGATTTTACTCCAGGGTTTCCATTTTTTCTCCTGCTCCCAACCGGACGGCTCAAAACTTTGTCAGACAGCCCCAGAAGGTCCAAAATATGGTAATACCCTTCTAATCATTAAGATTTATTTTGCATTGGGTATTTCCTTTTCTATTGGGCTGTGTCCTTTTTCCCTAAAATCCTTCAAAACTCTTTTTGTCATCATGGGAAAAAAAAGGGGCAAATATCGGGACCGGGTGAGTCATCAAGATCCACCTGACAAAAGGTGGTTGCTTCAAGAGGAAGCATACGGGCCCCAGAATGTGGGACTCCCACGAGGCAACGCACGAGACAAGGTGGGTCCCATCCTGAGGCACGGGTGTCCCCACCAGTACAGGTGAATCCGGTCTTGGTAAATTTTGCTGGAAGGAAGGTTATTCTAAAAAGAAAAGTCGACCGAAGTTGTCTGATTCCATATAATCTGGAACCTTTATTCACTGCCATAGATTGGTTACCAGTTCTCGACTTTGGGGGGCCATATCAACTCGAACGGACTTATCATTTCTTTGCCGCCTGTCATTCTTCGATATCTGACACACCATCTATCACCGTGTTTATTAATGGTGATGATGTGTTGATCACCTCAGAATTTGTCGCAGGGATATTCAATCTCACCTTATCTCCTGAGGGGATTCTGGATATGGACACGGAGGATCTTGAGTTTCGGTCCAAGGTCACCAAATTCCTTTATCATGATCGTGATGTCCAGTGGTACCAAGAGAATGCCCCAAAAGTCAGATTCATAGAACCACGTTGTTGAGGCATAAAAAATATTCCATTGCATTGGTTAGAGAATTCCATGATACGGATCTTTTCCAAGGTTGTACAATCTATATTTTAGTAAAATTCCATGTTTGAGGTATTTTAGGTATTTTGGTAAAATTCCATGTCTGGGGGTAGTTTAGGTATTTCAGTAAAAAACATTGAAAAGGGTATTTTGGTAATAAAGGGTGCATATGTGTCATTTTAATGGAAAGAGGTTGTACACAACCATTTAAGGGAAAGCTTAGTGGACACCATGGTTTAAGAGAAGATGTATATATGTGAAGGGATAAGTAGTGGTGATCACCACTTTGCAAGAGTGGTGGGGCCTATAAACTTCCCACTTCAAGGTCAATTAGTATTTGAGAGCAAGGTCTTTTCATCTCTCACCTTCTTGATGAATAGAGAAAGATTATCGCACAAGATTTTCATAAGGGGGTAGAGAATAAACTAGTGAAGAATTATCATTCTCTTTTGGACAATCAAAAGAATCAGATATATTCTTTGGATTCGTTAAAGGAGCAACAAAGATTATCTAACCTTTTGGAAAGGGGGCATGATATACTTCTCTAAAGTAAACCACGCATGCCTTGGTCTGTCTAATAATTTTTATGCACGATGAAGGAATTCATATACCGAGAATCATGAAGCGTGATCCAATGTGAATGTTTAAAAGTTGCTTCTATATTAAAGCCCAGTGATATGTCGATGTCGTAACTTTTCACTATCTTAGTAATGATATTGCAAGACTACAAGTACCATATCTGATGAAGTCAAAGAACAAATAGAATTATCATCAGTAACTTCTATGGTCTTTAAAAAATTATTAAAGAGAAATTGAAAGTAGTTTTTTTTATTTTTCAGAATTAGCAAAGATCCAAGGAAAAGTCTATAAATAAATGACAAGGAGCACAAGCTAGAAAAGACTCAACGATTGAACGTTTGGAGTTGAAGATGACATTCCCAAGAGCACGATATAATGAGCAAATAATGCGATAGGAAGCATGATGACAAGCGCAAAGATGAAATGATTAAATCATTATCATATTATGAATATCACAATTGGCCTAAAAGAGAAGAAGCTTCAATATATTTCAAAATTTATCAATACTTGATGAAGCTAAATTGAAAAATTATAATGTATTGAGATACTAATTTTAATTAATTTGGCAGGAAAGACTATCATTTGAAAGCTTCGGTTGTGCAGATCATGAATAAAGGAAATAATCGAAAAAGTTGTTGCGATAGGAGAAGCATTAAAGAACAACCTCCTAGATACAAAGTTGAAAGAAAGAGTCGTCGGAGTTGATCAAAGAGACCGTTGCAGCAGCAATGGTGTTGAAAGATAGTTCTCTGGTTGAGTTACTCAAAGATGGAGTAGTCACAACTATTATAGTAGCAAGTTTTGATTAAAGCATCTGCTCAACATTATTGGATGGGGTCATTCCAGTCTTCCATTCAAGTGCGATCATTCAAGTCTTCTGTTCGAACATGATCATTTGAATGAGATCATTCAAATGTTTCATTCAAATGCAATCATCCAAGCCTTTCGTTCAAATGCGCTGCACGATTGTTCAAATCTTTCGTTTGAATGTGAGCAGCCAAGTCTTCCGTTTGAACGCAACCATCCAAATCTTCTGTTAGAGTGCGAGCATTCCAATCTTCCAATTGAAAGTAATCATTCGATCTTTTGGCCAAGTATGATGATCCAGTCTTCCATGCAAGCATGATCATTCGGTCATCCTTCAGTTGCAGTTCATTCAAGATTCATCATGCGGAGGAAGATCGATCCTCCTTCAGTTGCAGTTCATTCAAGATTCATCATGCGGAGGAAGATCGATCCTCCATTTGATTTCAGTAATCAATCAAAGAAGGATCGAGGGGGCATCTGTTGAGGCATAAAAAATATTCCATTGCATTGGTTAGAGAATTCCATGATACGGATCTATTCCAAGGTTGCATAATCTGTATTTTGGTAAAATTCTATCTCCAGGGGTATTTTAGGTATTTTGGTAAAATTCCATGTCCGAGGGTATTTTAGGTATTTTAGTAAAGTTTCATGTCTGGGGGTAGTTTAGGTATTTCAGTAAAAAGCATTGGAAAAGGTATTTTGGTAATAAAGGGTGCATATGTGTCATTTTAATGGAAAGAGGTTGTACACCACCATTTAAGGGAAAGCTTAGTGGACACCATGATTTAAGAGAAGAAGATGTATATATGTGAAGGGATAAGTGGTGGTGATCACCACTTTGTAAGAGTGGTGGGGCCTATAAATACCCCACTCCTGCTTTATTTGAAGGGATGAGATCAGTTGTTGGATCAGTTGGTGAGCCAAGAAATGAGAGAGAAGAAGGACACAAGAGAGGGAGAGCATTGTGCGCACCCCATTGTGCGTTGGGGGCATTGTGCGGCGCACAACACATTCCCCGCACAATGGGAGCTCCACGGAAAGAGGTGGTCCACACAATGAGAGCTCTACCCTAAGCTCCTCCGCACAAAGAGATCCTCCGCATAAAGAGCTTCTCTGCATAATCACTCTTCAAAGAGTTTGTGGGTAATGGATTCCGCGCAACGGATCCTGCGCAATGGATTCCACACAATGGATCCCGTACAACAGATTCTGACAATAAAATCCATAAAGAGGATCCCTTGCAATGCATCCTGCGAAATAAATTTTGCGCAATGGATCCCGCATAATGGATTCTGTGCAGAGGAGATCGCGCACTCAGATCCGCACAAAGGGGAAGAGCACAATGCTTACGTGGCATATTCACACATGTGAGAGGGCTATAAATACCCCCGACCCCTCTGAAGGGGTCATTAACAATCAGTTGGAAAGGAGAGGATCAAGAAGAGAGAAGGTAGATCTCGTTATCCGTTGTGCGGAACAGTCATTGTGCAGCGCACAACACTTGCTGCACAGAAAGCCTGTCAGCGCGCAAAGCCTGTCAGCGCACAAAGCCTGCCAGTGCACAAAGCCTGTTAGCGCACAAAGCCTGCCAGCAAGTAAATCCTATCAGCGCACAATAATATCAACGCACAACAGCACCAGCGCACAACAACATCAGTGCACAATAGCATCAATGCACAATAGCACTAGCGTACAATGGCTTCTAGTAATGGCACAATGGATTTTGACAAAATGCAGTAGCTCCTAATAGTGCATAATGGCTTCTAGTCTAGCATTGGATCAAGGAAGAATGGACGAAAAGATGATCGGAACTGATCTCAATGGTCAGATCAAGGGTTTCAAGCCCTCACAACCTATCTCCCATAGAGATGTGATAAAAAATGCGTCGAAATGCTGCTAAAATCATCATCACACTACCCTCTATTTCATTCATTGCTTTCATTAATTGTACTTTATTTTCAGAATCAAGGGAATCTGAGGATGTAAATGAACTCAGAATGAATGTGATGATTGTTCTCTAATTGAATTCTTTAGTATCATTGAATAAATATCTCAAATGGAATGCATTTGTTTCCTTATCGAAACACACGCTATCGGGTCCTACATGGTATTCTTGCTTGAAACATTTATTCAAGGGGCACCAACAGGGCAGATCTCATAGGCTTCATGACGATGATAATCTATTCGATCACCGCTGGAATCAAGATTTTTCTTCCTACCCTCATCGTGTATCAATTGGTATATACTTTTCATAGGGCTAGGGATATTCTCCTACCATATCCCTGGATCATAAATACAATTTGCAATGCCATAGCATTCCTAACTACAAATGATCCTGTACTTCCTCTTCAAACCTTCAATAAAAGTAACATTCAAAGGATGGATTTGAGGTTTCATAAATACCCAGAGGATCCAACTGAAGAAGACATTCAAGCAGAAAGGGAAGGTGGGGCAGGTGACGCTCCCATGGAAGGGACTGAGATGGTTGGAGAAGAAGCTCCTAGACCGCATCAAGCATCTTTGACATCAACTCCTGGACATGCTAAACGTTTTAAGTTCCACCAAGATTGGATTGGTGCAATTCAGAGGGATGTCCACTTGGTGCATGAGAGACTTACCGTCTTGGAACGGCTGGTCCAGGGAGTGTAGTTGTCATGCCCCAGACTCGGTAACCGAAATCACAAGGAACCCGATGGCCGGTTCTGGCCGTAACAGCCTCCATAGTATCCCATTCTCGGCTCCCGAGGCAGGTTTTGATCCTGGGATCCTACAAGGAGAATTTTCATAATAGTATAATCATTACCAATACGAACATACCCAAGATCACAACAAGTACATCTGAGAATAATAAAGGGTACACATCACAAAATCCACTAAGAATTTGAATTTTTACAACCATCCATAAGGTCCAAAAGGACATACATGAGATAAAAGGAAAAGATAGAAAGGTCAGCAACACTAGAGTCCTCAAATGCTCAGCTCTACTCCACGCTCTACTGTTACGACGCCTACCTAGAATCTCCTGCACGCATCAATCGTGCATAAGCTTATAGAAGCTTAGAGGGTGGTGTAAGTGTGTGACAATGGTGCACAGAAGAATAGTAGGAGGTGCAAGAGGAAAAATATGCTTAATGAGAATATCACTAGCCTTACCAAGGCTTATCATGAATATGATGCAAAGTGTATGGGGAGCCATGCCAAGGCAATTCATGAAGGGGCTTACACAGCCAATGCTAATGCGATGCAAGTAATGTCAGTGCTCATAACCAAACCATATGTCAAGTACATTTGTAATTATAAAAAAATCACAGGGGTCCATTACACTGTTAAATGATTGTCGCTCTACAGACCCCGCACAGTCAAACGAGCGTTAGAGACCTCACTACTCACCTGTGGACAACCAATCACCAGCAAGGCCTGACGGTAGCAGACCCATTTACGAGCTGGTCAGACTCAGCCTAGAAATGCACCCTACACACAGGGCAGGTTAAGCCACACCCCTATCTAACCGACTACACGACAGTGGGAGTCGTGGCCTAACGGTACAAGGCCCTCGTGCGCTCATGTATTCCACCCGATCATGGCATTGGAGTAGATCATTGGTACCATGGAAGTTTTAAAAATTTCAACCATGAACATCCTATGCACCCTGTAAGCTCAACTAATATTTTCGGTGTCCACACATACGACCATCCATGAATATCCCTATGGAGGCAATGCCCTGATGAAGCAAGGGCAAATATCCACATGCTATGCAATGCCAGATGCATGAATCACACAATCACCCATGCATCAATCCCAAGCACCCATCGTGCTCAAGAGGAGAAAATTCTACCCCTCGAGGAGATACCAACATGTCCTACTCAATGACATAACCATGGCCTATCATACATCAACCAAGCATGCATATGATGCGTATGAGAGTGAGCCATGAAATGAATAGGGGTGTCAATGGGGTGAAGATGGACTCTCTACCTAACCATGAAGGGTTTAGGTACTTAATCAATTCCTCATAAGGAATACAACCTCTAGTGGGGGCCCATTTACCTGGGTAGCCCACGAGACTAAGGAGAACAATGATATGGGCCTAAATAGATGAAATGGGCTTAGCAAGGGTCTATGGTGGGCCTTTAACCACACTTAGAGGGGTCCATAATGGGGACATTCAACCATAATTTTCCTAAGGCATAACCAACAATACTCCATATAGCTACAAGGCCCAAGGCCCACGTCTAAACCACATACATAAGCCCCACAAAAAAGCATGAATAAAAGGGTCCAATACTACCTTCAATAATATGGGCCCAAGGAAAGGAATCAAGGCCAAGGCCCAAGCCCCAATAGCCATAGACTCATACATTTAGTTAAACTTAATGGGCAGCCTATGAGCACAAAAACACGGCTTAAACATAAGTTTAAGTTGGGTGAAATGGGCCCCACTACATCAGCCCAACAACTAGCAATCTAAGTGGGTAACTAAGGGCCTAATACCACCTTTATCTCAGCCCATAAGTCCATCAAAATGGTGGATGTTAGCCCAACATATGACTAGGCCAAGCTGGAATGTTCCAGTCCAATCTGGGCCCACTAGGAAGTCCCAAAATATGATTTATTTGGGTCCTACAAATGATCATCAATGGAGACCCAAAAAGGTATTAATTAAGCCCAAGAGTATTCTAAAATATAAGGGAGCAATAAATACCCAATTTCCTCAATATGGTGGGCCCCAAAATCATGGCCCCAATGGGCCCTAGAACATCAGGGATGGGTCCCCAACTAATCATAAACAAAGCCCAATGGGCTGGGGCCCAAAAGTTCTGAAATAACAAGGGACAATAATGTACAAGAAATTTCTGCAATGCATGTTGTTGTCCTAAATTTGGGCACTCCATTGGAGTGGGTTCAGGGCTTATAAAATTTTGAAAATTGAGGGCCAAGGTCCCTCATCATGCATAAAATAAGAGGAAATCAAAAAATGTGGCCCACCATCAGAGGACATATTTTTGAATTATGGTTTTTATCAAGGCATATTGTTGGACTGCACAGCAGAAAAATCTGGCAGTCCAATCATCTTAGCCTATTCTTTTGGATGCCCAAATGGGGTCCTTTAGGGCTGAAATTTTATAGAGTGATACTTTCATAGGTGGGCCACACCTCCAATTTTTTTTTATAATTTTTAGATATACATAAGTATTTTAATTAATTTAAACAAAACAATCTGTTTAGAAAATCGGATAGACCTGAATGTCCCAATGGGGTGGGCCAGTCCGACACTTTCCATGGTGTGTACAGGGGTCCATTGGGCCTACAATTTGATAAGTGCATCCTACCATGAGTGTAGCACATCCCTACAAAATTTTAGAATTTTTGAACATCTATAAATATTTTAATTCATTTAAAGAAATTAATCTATCCTGAAAATTAGACTGATCTGGACACCATATTATAGTGAGCCGGTCCAGCCACCACCATGGTGTGTATAGGCGTCCATTGGCCCCAAAATTTTGTACGTGGGTCCTACCATGGGTGGGCCAATCCCTGTACAGTTTTAGATTTTTTTTTGCTACCCAAAGTTATTTTAATAAATTTCAGAATTCTAACCTGTCCAGGGTGGAATGTTGCTGGAACAGTGCAAAAAATCCAGACTGTCCACCTCACTTAGACCACACCTTTGGGACCCCAATAAAGGTCAGTTGGGGCTGAAATTTGGGAGACATCAAGATGAGATCCCCACCTTTCAGAAAAATATATTTTATGGGTAAAAATGTCATGCTCAAAATCCAGAAATCAGATTCACAGGAATCCCAATTGCCGAAGCCAGTGCCGACAGCCTCCGTAGTGCCCCATTCTCGGCTCACAGCGCAGCATACGCCAGATTCCGATCCTGGGATCCTACAAGGAAGATTTTTCATTTTTCATTTATCTTGTAATAAGTATAACCATAAGTTTATCCAAATCATAAAGGCAACATCATCATCACATATCCACTAATATAAACAGTTTAATACAATGCTGGAAGGAAAATACATATGTATCAAAATCAAAGCTCCTGAAAATCGCTGCATGCTCTAAGCTCAATGCTGCTGCAACCTAATGCCACCTGCACACATCTATCATGCATAAGCTTACAAAAGCTTAGAGGGTGGTGTAAGTGTATATAAGGTAAGTGTCAGGTATACAATAAAGCTCATAAATCATACATCGTCGGGATAAGAAGAAATACTGACAAGATCATAAATCATACGATATCAGAGTGATGCAAAAATATGTGGTAAGTTTATGAATACAATCAACTGTACCAAAGCTATGTGATGCAAGACATGAATGCTATTGGCCATACCAAGGGCTTGCAATGCAAAACTTAATAAGACAATAACAGATGCTGAGGATGCAATGCAATATGCAAATCCAGACGAGCCATAAATACCATCAAACTCATCTAGGCCATATAAGTGCAAAACATCATAACCCAAAATACTAAGTGCAAAACATCGTAATATGAGGTACGAATGAAATGACCATGTTGGAATATGAAGTCAGGATGATAGTACGAAGTATCACAGGCTACGGGGTCCATCACAACCAGTCCCATACCTAAATTTGGATAGTTAGACACAGTGTGGTAAACTCCTGATCTCCATTTAGTCGCGCCCCCAACCGAAATTCTGGCCATACAAAGGTACACGTAACAAATAGTTACGCACCATCAGCCCGAGTGGATAGTGAATGAATGAATGAATGGATATGTAATTCCTGCTCAATAAGTCCACATATCAGTACAGTTACTCTCTGGGGAAATCACCGGGGTCTATTACACTCCACACCGACTGCCTTCTCCCTAGCTGCACAGCCCTGCGAGTGGAAGAGACCCCACTATCTGCCTAGCCAGCAGTCTGCCAATACCTACCTAGCTTGTTGATAGCAGACCCATTTACGAGCTTGTCATACTCAGCCTAGCTTATAGCCCCCTCACTCAGGCAGATAAGGCCACACCCCCTCTCAACAGACCATGACACAGTAGGAGACGCGGCCTACTGGTATTCGGTACTCGGGCGCTCATGTTTCACTTGGTCTAGACGTTGGGGCTACTCCTGGCCTCGGAGGTTCTAAAATTTTCACCCAAGGACATCTTAAGTGCCCCATAGTGCTAAAACTAGGTATTTTTGGTGTCTCATTTAGCCATCCATGATGTGCCTGTGAAGGCCACGACCCTGATGTCGCTAGGGCATATAATGATCAAGTCACACGTATGCGAGATGCATGAGTCACACTGTCCAGTCATGCAGCAATCCTGCCCGTACGGCGCGATAATGTGGGCGCTCTGTCTCATAAAGAGTCCCGTAAATAGTCTGTCTAATGGCATATGTTATGATCACACAATCCTCATATCAGGCATACATATGATGCGTATGGGCATGAATCATGGAGTTATACTAAGTATGTCATAAGGTGATGGGCTTGTGCATAACGGATATCGGCCTAAACGGCCTACACACAACAAGTATGGGCCTATCAATGGGCCCTAGGGAGAGTCGTAATGTGGACATTTAACCAACATTTAAACTTACAATGTAGATGTCAAACCATCATTACTCCCAAGGCACGACCGTCATAAACATCATTACATAATCCGAGTTGGGATCACACATTGCAATGGACCTTAGGTACATCCCATTAGGCCTTAAATATATCAAATGAGCCATATCATATGGGCCTTATATTCATTAAGTGGGCCACATCAATGGGCCGCACCAATGGCCTTATGTACATTGCAATGGGTCATAACCCATGGGCCTTAGAATACATCATAATGGCCTCGCTAAATGGGCCGGAAGTATATCATAATGGGCCTTTACCCATGAACTCCAAATACATCATAATGGGCCTCAACCCACGGGCCCTAATACATCACAATGGGTCTCAACCCATGGGCCCTAATACATCACAATGGGCCTTAACCCATGGGTTACAAATATATATACCGAGGTGGGCCTCAATGGACGGCCACAAATAAATCAAGATGGGCCTCATACATATCAAGGAGAGCCTCAACTACGGATGGCCACAAGTAAATCAAGATGAGCCTCATACATCCCAAAAAAAAAATCATATTGGAGGATCATTTGGACCATACCACAAATAGTAATGGGGATAATAATTTTCATGGTTAAATAAATCACAAGGCCCACTATAAAGTTTATTTTCCAACCAATCTAATCATAGGGTCATAAAGACCTGGATTAAGAGGGAAAACAAGTCCCCTATTGATCTAGAACTTCTATGACCCAAATGGGTTCCAATGATAGACGTTCAATCCTCCACTATTATGTGGTGTGGTTCACCTGATCAATGGCTGGATACATCAAGGTGTGGCTCGCCTTAATGTATTAAAATCCAACCTATTCATAAACTAACATAGTGATAGATGAAGTGGGAACAAATATCAGCTTTGTTGAAAACTACGGTGGCCCTTAGGAGTTTAAATGGTGGATTTCACTATCCATGTTGATGGTGGGGTCCACTTGAACTATACATCTGACTCATTCTTTAGATCGAGCTTTAAAATAAGCTTGCAAAGTGGATGGACGGATCGGATGAGCACATGCATCATGGAGGGTCCCATAGATGGACGGCGTGAATAAACATGTCATGGTGGGCCTTGCATTTATACAGCAGGCGAGCCCACCACCCACGTCCAGATGGTATGGACGTACAACACATACATGGTGGCAGGCCTCACGTCCCAGTGGTGGACGGACGACCTAGGTATAAATCACATACATCATTGGTGGGTCCCATGTGGGGCCCACCACAACGTTTATTTTCCATCCAACACATTGATAAGGTCACTCGGACCTGAATGAATAGAAAAAAATAAAATTTTAAGATGATCCAAAACTTCTATGGCCACCAAAAAGAGTTTCAATGGTAGGCGCTCAATCAACACTGTTTCCTATGATGTGGGCCACCTGAGTCTTGGATATGATTTATTTTTTTAGAGGGGACCCACCTGAGGAGGGGTCCCATCAAGTGGATGGTGTGAATACTAAACATACATCATGGTGGGGCTCACACACAGGGCCGTGGGTCCCTGCCCACCATCCGCGCGTCCGCCGCTGGCACGGTCTTCTCTGCTGACAACAACAACAACAGTAGCTGTTTATATTTTTTTTTTGAAAATGGCATTTTCTCACGGTTTTTCAGGCATGGGGCCCGCATCAACCAAATCCACCCTGGCCATTGGATTCTATGGTTAGAGATTAACCAAACGAATCCAATATCCAAGGTGTTTTGGTGCGTATAATTATCAGGTGGCTTTTAAACAGTGAAAACTACCGTTTTCTATGCTATGACCCGCTCAAAAGTCGGATTGGCCCCATTTTTCAGTTCAACGCGTAAAATGATCTTAGGAAGGTAATGGATGGCTTGGATTATAAACATACATCAAGGTGGGGCCTGTATAAGTATCCCTTTCCAAAGCCAAAAGAAATAATCAAACAAATATATAGGTTTTCCCAGTTCACGTCCAGACGCTAGACGTTTTTGGGCTCGGCACTACATTTAAGGTGGGCTCTTCTTAGGTGGGCCACCACATGGCTAGGTGGTGTGGATCATATACACATTTGAGGTGGGCCCCACCCACAAATGGATTGGGTCCAAACCATGCTTCATGGTGGGGTCCATTTGGGTGGGCCACATGGCCATTCCATCATACACAAAGTAAATGAATAACAAGAGAGGGAGAGAGAGAGAAAAAGAGTGGGACACGAGTGATGGAGGGACCCCGACACTATGGGCCCTCCGCTTCAAGCATCCAATTGTACATCAAGTTGGTCTCATTGGGCCCACCAAATTAAAGATCAATGGAGGAGATCCTCCTCCACCCAAAATGGACGGTCTAGATGACTCAATCATTGCAAAGAAAATTCACATCATGATGGGGGTCTATGGAGAATGGCCCCATCATGGAATGATATGAATAATCAAGGTGGGCCATCGGCCACATCTTAGGGTCCAAAGTGAGATCCATACCATCGATCGGTAGGCCTCACTTGGTCCATCATAAAAACATGAAAACTATCCTATAGGGGCACCAACCACTTAATCTTCTTGGTCCGTTGGAACGCCGGTCTCCTTATGCTTCACTTTAATGGTGGAATATGAGAAATGGATGGCTAGGATGATGGGTTTTGGAGTGGGAAGGTGGACCTCACATATGCACTTTTCTCTCCATGGGTAGGCTTGGACGTGTGCATTTTTCTCTCTTGCTTGGGATGTGTTGAGAAATGAGAGAGAGAGATGGGATGTAAGGAGAGAGAGTGATGGATGTGAGTGATGGGTGAGGTGATGGTGTACTTGGCATGTATGGTGGTGTAAGAGAGAGAGAGGGAAAGAGTTGACTTTAGGTAAGGGTGATGTGAGAGGGGGATGATTGCTTCTACTTGACATGAGGTGATTGATTGATTGATTGATGAAGTGATTGATTGATGAGACATATTATAGAGATTCTCTTGAGATTTATAATGCGCGGTGTTTTTCCTCGATCTGAACGCGGGTCTGCATCTCCCTGTCAGGGTATCGGATTGGTATGTAAGACGCGATGCCGGAACCACGGCGATGGTGCTGTCACAATGGTATAAATATTGGATTGAACCGACTCAAATCTATGGGATACGACTTAGGGTCGAACGTAAATGTCCATTATATATTGCAGGTTGCCAGAATTCGACAGGAAGGATCGCGGGAGTTGACGGAACAGTACAGACTAGGATACGGGTCTTACATAAAAGGTCCCCCAATCAGTCCCAAATTTAAGCCCAAAGTCCAACAAAAATCTGTCCAGAAATTTCTGGACAGTAATACATGCATGAATTAAAATAAATGTATGGGCCTATTAAGAAAGGGATTGGCCCATAAGTTGGGTGTCATGGCCCACCCTAGTGGCCCCCATAATTATCCAGAACAAACCCCCAAATTCTCACCCTTGCAAGAACATTTAAGGTGGAGAAAAAAAGGGCATCTAAACCATGGTGTAAGTTGAGTATAGATGTCCCTTCCTTACTAGGCTTTTCTATGCATCTAGGCCCACTAAGTGGACTACACATAATATCATCAGATTATGAAAGAAGGAAGGAGAAGAAAGAGAATCTGGCCATCAGGGGAGGGCTCCGCCACTATTAAGTCGTCCCCACATAATCATAACCACAAACATCAATTAAAAGACATTGTACAACATAGATATTATGATGCATGGCCTAGATATTTGAGATAAATGGTTGGGATGCCATCCCAGCCACATGCAAGGGTCTAGATGACCCATCATACCTAAAAAAATAGGAGAAATCTAATGCAAGGGGTCCATTAAGGGAAGAATCCCATACATGGACATGCATGTACAATGTGGGCCTCATGGCCAGATTTAGATGGTTTTGTAGGATCTCCACCATTGATTGGTGGGTCTTACACATCCAAAATGACAAGGAGGGAATGATCTACATTATGAAGATGAAATCTACATGATATGGAGAGCACCCACCTTGATCCTTACAAAAATCTAGGTCTCCTTGCTCCTCTAGCTCTAAGGAAGGGAAATCAATGGATGAGATGATCTTGAAATGGATAGATTTAGAGAGATTAGGGAAAGAAGGAACTGAATGGAATGGAAGGAGAAAGTTGCTGAATTTTTTTGTAAATGGAAGAGAAAATGAGAAGAGAGAGAGAGAGTAGAGAGAAATGAGAGGAAGAGTGAAAATTTTTTAGAAAAGAGAGAGAGGGAGAGTAATCATGAGCTCTCTCACCTTGGATAGGGAAACCCATCATGAAGAAGTAGGGTGATACAAACAAAGTTCATAGACTTATAGGTTTAGGGTAGAGATGGGTAGTGTGGGTAGTGGGTGGTGTAGGATATGGGGGTTTAGGTAGTGTATGGGTGGTGTGTGTTAGAACTTGCATAAAAGAGGGTGGCCACCTTGAAAAATGTTCCCTCCACACTAGGTGGGCCACATGATCATGCTTAAAACCTATAAATGAGATGCACGCAACTTATGATCCACACATCAGATGAACACATAAGATGTGGCGTTAGAACCGTGGTGACGAAGCGGACAAGATGGCATAGGTCTTATCTCGATCCGAGTCGGGTCTATGTGACTGGACTCAAGGATGACCGCAAGCACAATCCAAAGGTTGCGGATCACCGAAATTCGACCGGTACGACTACGGGACCACAAGAAATGAAATGCACACTCACACACACACATGCACACATGCGAACTCGGGTCGGGTCTCATAGCAGTGGACAGTACAACAATTGGTCGAGATAATGACATGTCATCGAGAAGATACGACACCATCAACCTCTGCTCCTTTGCCATAATGCGGGTCTCTGAACACTGTCACATTCGCCTGCACTTATCTTAGCGTATATGCATAAGTATCTTTTTGGTGCTCTACACTCTCATGAGCGAATGTGATAGTCCTCTGACAGTTTATTTTATATTTTGTGTATATACCCTGTAAGGGTTTACTGCTGCTAGTTACTTGCGGTTACCCATGAATGGGCTTAACAATTTTTTTTTTATGTTTGTTGGATAAATGCTAAATATCTGCCAACCTTGGGCAGTGTTATTTTTGGATTTTGATTGAATATGGCTGAATATAATTATCACTTTTCCTGCCATACTATCATATGTGCTCTCCTGATTTATCTCCTGTCTAGTATGCTATGCAAGTGTCTTTCACGATTATCTTATCTGATTATGTTAATGCTTTATTTAATATGCATCCATATCTAAAAATGATGTATGCTTAACATTGGTTTAAATCTTTATATACATCTATATTTGATGGTTCTCCCACATGTCTTTAAACTTCAGTCAATATCAACTGCTATATCTTTGTCAATGACTGACAAAAAGGGGGAGAAAAGTTCAAACACACCGAATGAAAAATTGTATATCTGCTAGAATGGTGTTGCAGGTGTTAGGGGGAGAAACTGCACCCAGAATGGGAGAGTTTTCCAGTAAGGGGGGAGCAGATACTGGGTTGTGTACATGGGTTCTTTAGAAATTGTAAAATTGTGTAAAATGCATGTACACACAATTTAGGATGTGTCTATCTAGATACTGTCCTAGGGTATTTTGGATATTTTTTCACGTAATTGAGAAAGGGGGAGATTGAAAGTGCCCTTCCTAGTGCCCTTATTTGTCAATTAGCATGTGTTGATTCAGTTGGACAACAGAGCCTCACAGGAAGATCAATTCAAGTGTCTGCCTCAACCGGATGTGTGGAAGATTACCATAGGTAAATCTAAGCCTCACATCCCTTATTCCAAAACACCAGATGAATAATTCCCTTAAAACAAGATAGACATCATAGGGTTTTTGAGTAAGAAAACTTCTTTTAAAAATCTAAAAATCTCTAAGTTTTCTTGCTCTATCGATTGTATCTATACACATCTCGATATGATCGACCTGCGCTGTCAATGTCCTCGAAATACAATCGATAAAATCAAATAAGGACTTAATGTGTCCAGCAACTACATACATATCTGGACTGAATTATCGATGTATCGACACACGTACCGATATCATCGATATTTGAATCTCGAGCCCATCGAAGGTGGCTCGATAATATCGACAGGAAGATCCGGCACCCCTATTTTTTCCTAAGAATATCATATATGCTTCGATATATCGAAGCCATTATTGATACCATCGGAGTTCAAATCTCGATGATATCGGTTAGCTCTTGAGAATATCGGTCATGGGCGCGAAGTTTACTAGCAACATTTTTTCTGGTAATTTTTAACTCTGATCGGGGGTCAATCGATAGAATCGATATTCTAATATCGATGATATCAGAGCCGGATCGATTGCATCGAGAATGGACAAAACTATCCAGCAAGCTCACTGATAAAATTTTTGAATTTATTGATGCATTGACATGACTTTCGATATCATCGACATTAAAATTCTAATGATATCGAGTATCCCCCGATCATATCTAATGGCCTAAAAAATTTCAAGCAAGTCTTTCTCATTTTCAAATGTCGAGGACTCGATCCTTGTATCAATAATATCGGAGTTCAAAATCCGATGACATCAACATGAGTATCGATTCCCTCGACCAGCTGGTAAGAGTTTTTCAAAAAGCGTATGACATTAAGTTTGTGTCATCAAGCCGACCATCGATACGATCGAGATTATACGCTCGATGTTATCGAACTTGCTCGATGATATTGAACTTTATCATAAATGTGAAGGTTTTATATCCATTGAAACCTTTTGCCTATATAAAGAGAACTTGTCTTTAGTTACTGGTAGAGAAAGAAGAGAGTGCTTTTGTGTGTTTAACCTTAGATCATATATCCAAAGCCCTTTCTCTCATGAGAGTTCATCCTCCAATCCATCCTCATCATTAATATTTAATAAAGTAGATTGGGGAATGAACTTCTACATTTAAGGATCCTCCATCTACTACTTTAATGGAAAATTATTAAGCTGGGATGCCTTGAATGCATAGATGATTGGAACCACTCTAGCTTCCTGATAGGAAAACATTTAGAGAGTAGGATTCTATTATAACCTTGACCCAACCCATCGCCTTATATTGGTACATTATTTGTGTTGCGGATCAAGAGAGCAGAATATTCTTAATCAACAAGGAGGAGATCTTCGCTATTGTATTGAATGGGACTCATTAACTTATCTGTAAGTATTTAGAGTTCAGAGGACCCTTTGATCAAATAGCGGTGAAGACCGCTTGAGTTGAAGAAGGAATATGCCAATATGTCCTAGAGGGGGGTGAATAGGACTTTTTAGGATTTTACAATGTATTTAAAAATCCTATTACACTAATCTTTACAGATAGACAATTATCAGGATTACTCAAATGTAACTCTACTGGCTTCCAAGCCTGGTAGAGGATCCAATCACACACTATTTAAGAGATAACAATATATAGCATAGTTCATGTTGAATATGACTGTGTTTGTGTGTGAGGTCTGCTCAGATAAGTAATTATGAAAGCATAAACAAACACACACACATAGATGAATAGAAATCGCAAACACAGTCATTTTTATAGTAGTTCGACTACTTGTCTACTCCACTCCCGGTAACTGCACTCAACCCTTGAGTGTATCCAATTTCACTAAGGAGGTTCACATGGTTCACCTCTAACCTAAGGTTTTAAATCAGGTTCACCTTCAACCTTTACTACCTACACTGAGGCTGATTGTTTATGCTCTCACAAGTAAGGGTCAACATATCACACCCATTTAGGCACACTGACCAAGGATCTTCCCTAAGACCCTAATAGAGGTTTTACTCGGTTCACCTTAAAACCCAAGGTTTTACCCGGTTCACCTCAAACCGAAGGTTTTACTGGTTCACCTCAAACCAGATGTTTATTCTCTCCATAGAGCAAGGGTCCACACAATGCACCCACCACGTACACTCCCGTCGGAGGCTTCCTTGAGGACTTCAATGGAGACAAACACCTTAGACCCAATCCTACAAAGGAATGATCAAAGGGTCTTCTAGACTCTAGATACTTACAGATAAGTTGATGAGTCTCATTCAGCACAGTGGCGAAGATCTCCTCCTTGTTGACGAAGAGTCTTCAGCTCCCTTGATCCGTAATAAATGATGTACCAATATAAGGCAACGGGTTGGGTCAAGGTTATGATGGAATCCTACTCTCTAAATTTTTTCCTATAAAGGAGATAGAGCAATTCCAATCATCTAAGCATTCAAGGCATCTCAGCTTAATGATTTACCATTAAGATGGTAGCTGAAGGATCCTTAAATGCGAAAGTTCATTCCCCAATCCACTCTATTAAATGTCAATGATGATGGTGGATTGAAGGCTGAACTCCCATGAGAGAAAGGGCTTTGGGTATATGATCTAAAGGTAAAACACACAAAAGCACTCTCTTTTTTCTCTACCAGTAATATGAACAAGTTTCTCTTATATAGGTAAAAGGTTCTAACGGATATAAAACAGTCACATTTATGATAGAGTTCGATATCATCGAGCAGTGTCGATATCATCGAGTGTATACACTTGATAGTATCGATGATCCGCTTGATGACAGAAACTTACATGTCATACGCTTTTAAAACCTCTTGCCAGCTAGTTGATGGGATCGATCAGGTGTCGATATCATCGAATTTCGAACTCTGATTCTATCGATACTTAGATCGATCTATCGACATTTGAAAAATGAGAGAGACTAGCAATGAAATATTTCAAGTTTTTAGGATATGATCGAAGGTCAACCGATGTCATCAGAATTTGTATATTGATGACATTGGAGGCAGTGTCGATACATCGATAAATCCCATGAATTTTTCTTGTAAGTTTACTGGACAGTTTGTGTCCAATATCGATGCAATCGACTTGACCTCGATATTATTGACATATGAATATCGATTTCCTCGAGTGGCTCTCGATCAATGATACAAGGCGACCTAAAATATTTACTGGAAGACATGCGCACCCACTATCGATATCATCGATAAACTCCCGTTATTATCGAGATTTGATTTAAGATTTTATTGGAGGGAGCATCGATATATCGAAGCATTTTGAGATTTTTCTTTAAAAAAACAAGGGTGACGAAAACCTACCTGTCGATATTATCGAGTCACTTCTGATTGACTCGAGATTCAGATATCGATAACATCGATAGGTGTACCGATATATCGATAATTCTATCTAAATATGTATGCGGTTGCTGAAGACATTAAGTCCTCATTCAATATTATCGATTCAGCTTCCGAGGACATCAACAGCATAGGTCAATTATATCGAGAAGTGTATCGATATAATCGACAGGGTAAGAAAACTTTAGAGATATTCTGATGTTTAAAAAAAGTTCTCTTACCCAAAAACCCTAATGTTCTAACTTATTTTTAAGGGCTTTAATTACGTGGTGTTTTGGGACATGGGATGTAGGCTTTAGATTTACCTATGGCGAGCTTCCACACATCTGGTTGAGGCAGACACTTGAATAAATCTTCCTGTGAGGCTCTGTAGTCTAGCTGACTCAACACATAAGAAAATTAACAAACAAGGGCACTGGCAAGGGCAATGTCAATTTCTCACCCATTGAAGTCTTCAAGGAGGCCTTCGACAAGAGTGTACGTGGTGGGTGCGTTGTGTGGACCCTTGCTCTGTGGAGAGCATAAACATTTGGTTAGGGGTGAACCAGTTAAAACCTTGAGTTTGAGGTGAACCATGAAAAACCTTGAGTTTGAGGTGAACCGTGTAAAACCTTGGGTTTGAGGTAAACTGCTAAAACCTCTGTTAGGGTCTAATGGAAGATCCTTGGCCAGTGTGCCTAAAAGTGGGTGCGTTGTGTTGACCCTTACTCATGAGAGCATAAACAGTTAGCCTCAGTGTAGGTTGTAAAGGTTGAAGGTTAACCTAATTTAAAACCTTAGGTTTGAGGTGAACCGCTTTGAAACCTCCTTAGTGAAATTCGGTACACTCGAGGGTTGAGTGCGGTTACCGGGAGTGGAGTAGATATGTCGTCGAACCACTATAAAAATGACTGTGTTTGAGATTGCTATTCTTTTATTTTTATGATTTACTTTAATATTTTCATATCTGAATATCTGAGATCATACCTCACACACATACACAGTTATATCTATCATAAACTAGTTTGCATATTGTTCACTTCTTAAATAGTTTGTGATTGGATCCTCTACCGGGCTTGAAAGCCAGTAAAGTTACTTTTGAGTAATCCTAATATGTGCTTATTGTTAGGATTAGTGTAATAGGATTTCGAACAAACCATAGAAACTTTAAAAATTCCTATTCACCCCCCTCTAGGACATAGTGGCATATTCCTACTTCAACACAAGCGGTCTTCACCGCTATTTCAAATTCCACTTTCAGGTATGGTTTCTGAGAGGTTTCAGCTCCTATGGAGATTCTTTTACTTTTGAGATCTAATTTGCAAGCTTCAGCTCTAGAATATGGGTTTTTGCTCTCTGATTTGGGTTTTGTGGAATGTTTCTTTTGGTTTGCTCATTTTTTAAGGAGTTTCTTTCGATTTGAGAACTTATATGCAAATATGCACATGCTTCCTTTTTTTCAGTTTTGAGAGCATTCAAATAACGAGATTTCGATGGATTTTACCGAAGTTTGGGAAATCTTAATGGAATTCCTCTTTCTGGAAAGATAATGTATGGTACTGGTTTGAGAAAGCATAGGTTTAGAGGATTTTGTTCGGAAATATCTGATTTACACACTAGAATTAGGGTACTTTTTCTCTGTTTCCGCTTAGAATTTTACTTTAGATCTTCTTTGATAGAATATTTTGATTTTTCAATCTTTTTTGGGGGTAGAATATGTGAATCTTTACTGTTTGATTTATTTTGATGGGAAAATTTTAAAAAGATCATAGAAATAACAAATTTTATTATGTAATTTCCAAGTTTAAGAAAATGTAGTGTGGATTTAAGTAGGGTTTTAAATTTTTATTGCATTTGAATGATTTATTTTTGTATTGTGGCTCAGTTTCACTAACAAAATTTACTGTTGTTGTATTATGTCTAGTTTCACTGCATTTGAATGATTTACTGTTGTTCATTTGAATGATTTCCAGATCTCATCCACTTGTACCGTGCCTATAAGTTGAATTCTATAAAACCCATTTCCTGATGAATTTAGTTTGATTTGATTTTATCTGATGCTGTTGAACTTTCTACAAAACTCCAACCTTTTTAGGCAAGAATTGTTCACTCACCCATCTTTCATATTTGTCGACAAACTGTTTAAGCGACCTAGTTGATTGTGTTTGTTCACTTCCACATGATCATTTGATGAGTTGGTCTCCTGGGAGGCCTGTGTATCAAAAATAGGAATCTGCCTGCTACATTGGCATTTTGAGAAATGCTCTGATTTCATCGAGTTCCAAGAGTTCAGTGCTTCATTTCCATCGACAGTGGAAAGAGATTTCCTCTTCATACCAAGAAGCACTCTCAGTCCATCATATGAACCAAGCATGCATGGTTGTGTTTCCATTTCATCACAATCACCAGAAATGTTCCGTGTGCTGCAACTGTTGGATTGAGTTATTCTATACATATGCTCAACAAATTCATCAATGAGAATAGGCTGAGCACCTTTAGGGTCATATCCTTCAAGATCCTCATGTATGCATCTGCTAAATGGTAGAAGCTGTTGCCAAGTGTCCTCAGAGATATTATGCCGATGATGTTTCTTGACAAATTCACACCATTGGTTAAGAAGTCGAAACCTTCCTATCAAAACTAATCTCTACACAGCTACAGCCCTTCTTACACCAATGTTCTTTTGCCCATTTTCACGACAAATGAAAAACACAAACCCATAGAAACATGTGAATGAATAAGAATCTACAGTCAAGTTTAGGAGTGACATGAGCTTGGAAAGGTCATCAAAAATCACACTCCTGTCACTTGATTGTCCTCTTGAGTCAACCAACTTTGAAAGTAAAGTCAGTTCCTCCTTTGATTTTGCATGTTAATTATTGATATAATCTCGCAATATCGGGTGTAGATGTAGACCAGATTCAAGCCAGGAGAGTCCATCGATGGTTGAAATCTAGCTCTGAAAAGCTAGGGGTTTTTTATTTTTATTTTTTATCAATTAAAGAAATAAAAACCCTAGCTTAGAGGGAAGAGCTCTCTCCCTCTAAGCTAGAAGAAAGAAATGGAAATGATAGACTCCCTATGATTCCAGATATCCAAAATACACCATTATTCAAATCGTTCTCAGATTCTAACAAATTTTAACTTTTAAGTCACTTAATTGCAACTTGGAATTTCAAGCCTCGGGCCTCAACATGTATCTTGGTTATTTCCGTTTTACTAAGGACTAGTAATTGTAACTCAATTCGATAACACATCCAATCTATGGACAAGAGCATTTCACCAATCTTTCTTCCAAGAACCTACAAATGACATCTATTCTGTGCCCTCTCGTCTGGAGGCCAAGGCGTATTTGGATGCACTACCAAATTGAATAGCAATTATTAGTCTAATGGAGCGGAAATAACTCAACTGTCTTTTCCTTTATTTTCCTTCCATTCATATTGATGGTAAACACATCAATTTACAATTACATCTCGGACATGGAAAGAACAAAACTCTAATTTGGGGGCCGTGCTTCCTAATTATGAACACCAAAAAACATCTCATTTAATCTCAATTGAACTGATTGTTCACGATGCAATCAGCTCATGCACCCAAATGCAGCAAAAGAGAGTGATAAGGCAAGGCAGCCTCTTGAAAACCAAATAGATGTGTCTCAGTTTATAATATATAATGTTTCCTCACATTTGATCAAGATTAAGGTGGGTCAAAAAGCTCATTGTTCAAGATCAGCTCAAACAGCTCTTACGAAGGGACATTACTGTGCATAGTAAGGATATTAGACAAGCAGAATAACATTTATACAACCATCATTCTCTGGATTATTTGTAACTTGAGCATATTTCCCTGCATCCATCAGTGAAATTGAAATTTAGTTCCCAAGGAATGAGATAAGGATACAGGGAATTGAGATTTATATAACCATCATTCTCTGGATTTTTTTTTTTTTTTTTCAAGTCTATATTATAAACATGATATATATGAATTAGTTAATGGGAGGGATTCTTTCGATTATCTTTGAGAACTTAAGATTGGACTCATCATCCACTAGTGGAGGGAGAGTTGCAGGTTGTGAATCTTAGTATTCCATTAGCCATGACCACTTATAGAGAGTTTAGATCAATTGATTAGACTGTCTAACTGAACTAATGCAATTAAAAATACTTGATCATTCCTAAACTTATTACCTAAACCTAAACCCAAAACAACCTATAACCTATAACCTACCTATAACCTACACCTAAACCTAAACCTATAACCTATAATCTAAATCTAAATCTAAACCTAAACCTAAACCTATTCTCAAATCCCTAAACCTAAACCTAAACCCTAAACCTAAACCTGAACCCGAACTCGAACCCGAATTCCTAAACCTATAACCTAAACCTAAACCTAAACCTATAACCCACCTATAACCTACACCTAAACCTAAACCTATAAACATAACCTAAACCTAAACCTAAACCATGAATCTTGCATAGATTAAACAATCCATGATTGGGACTTGAGGAAAAGTTGAGGTGTATTGTTGTCTCCAGTCAAGTCATTAATTTTATTTGAGGTAAATTTGTGTTTGGAGTCTTGTTTGTTGTAGTTTGATGCAAGATAGGTGTTTATTACCTAGGAGTTTCTAAGGATGTTGCGGCGTCTTCTCAGCCATGGACTTCAAGCATGTTATTATTGTTGGGCGTTAGTAATCTCTTTTAGCCATGTAGTGGTGTCGTGGTTATAATTGAAGATAGCTGTATAGCCTTCTTGACCTTAGGTAGTAAGGATCCTTGGAGTCTTTGTCCCCAATGTTTGTCATTCTTAATTCTTTCCATTAAGTCATGCTTGATATGCTTGATACAAACCCATGAACATGCCATGCTATAGGTTGACCCCACATGTGTGAAAATGGCATTTATGTCCAACATATGAGCCTGGTGCCAAGTCTGGCACTACATATACACGAACATGCCTTGTACCTTTTTTTTTTTTTTAGAAAAAAAAAAATTAATATACTTCAACATCATGTCTTAAACCACACTTAAAATTTCTAAAATATAAAAACCAATAAAGAAAAGCTTATGCCATAGAGACCAAAATCCCAAATAACTTGGAAGCATCTCAACTTTCTAATAGTTTTAATGAATCTAATCTGGCAACACAAAGTCGCAAACATCATTGATCAGAATTACATGAACAAATTAGTTAGGCCTCGATGCCTTGAATGTTGTCTTAAGCTTCCTAGTTGGTGGCCTAACCTTCTTGAACACCAATGGGAACTTGATTTTGGAATCATGAAAGTGCTTGGTATTCTCGCTCTTGCAAAGCAAGTCGGGTATGGTAGTTGTCTTAATGATCTGAATGTAAGGAGACCTTACCTTGTGGCGAGAAGCCATCTCGTCATACATGTTCTCAACAACACCATTAAAAGTGGTGTCCCAGTATTCCTTGTACATATTGTGGTAACTAGTTCTACTCTGGTACCGCAACCAAATTCCGTAGTTCTCAACAATGGTGGGATTCCTCTCAAAAATCTCATTGATGGCAAGCACTTGCCTGATACTGATGGAACATGCCTTGTACCTAAATCCAGGTTGGTCCCAACCCTCAATATGGGCAATCCATCAAATGGGTCCATCCTTGATTGCCCCTCTCTTTCAAAAAAATCACTTTTGACTAGATGATCTTAACTATCCAATCAATGGCTAAGGAAATTGATGGTTTATATTGTTCATACTACAAACAGTCATTAATCTAGACTTTCCATGATGTGGGTCCTGAGCTTGATTGTCCATTCGTTTTTCCATATCATCACGGGTCATAGCCCAAAAATGAATGGGAGTTCAATATCATTGTTTCATCTTATGTAATCCACATAGGATTTGGATCTTCCTTTTTTCAATCTCATGCCCTAACATGATGTAGAAAAATGGATGAATGGCATGGATGAAACACATGCATCATGCGGTGACCCACATAGCACCGTCATAGGCAATCTAAGTCCCGTGTGATATGCCCATGAAAAGTTAAAGCTATTTAAAGACTAAACTCCAATGATAGTCATAGATGCATGTGTTTAGAATTAGATCCGTGAATGGGTGAAAAGTAATAATAATAATTATTTTTTTTGTAAGGTGCATGTTCAAAATGAACCCCGTGGTTAATCAGGATCCAGCTATAACAGATAGGGAGTGGATGACACTAAGTTTTTCGAACCCTCGTTTCATTTCATTTGTATAATTTTTTTGTTCTGAAATACAACTAAGTACAACATTTGTGCAGTTATCTTGCTCTGGGCACCTGTAGTCTTGGTATGTCTCATTGTCCTTCAATAATTTAATATATCAAGATTTCTTTCCCATCATCATTTACATTTTTCTTCTTAATCGATACTTGGAAGTTAATATAATCATTTAGTCTGTTTTACAATCTTTAAAATCTTTATTTGTAAATCTGTGCCCATATGCATTGTCGGAGAAACTAAAAAACTTACTCATTCTCAAATTGCATTGTGGAATATGCATCCATTATTCAAAGAAAGGGCGACATTCCAAGCACTCACACTTTCTCTCCTTGCTAACTAAATTGGTGAGTCTTGTTTCCTTCATACTATATGATTCATTGATGAAGTATCCTGGTCATTTGGACAGGCCCATGTTTATATCTTATCTTGAAATTGATGAAGTAGATCCGTATGTGCGTCGGAGCTATTCGGATGTTGAGCGGAGGTCCTTGGAAGGTGGGAGCCGTTGTTATGACCATGATGAAGTTGTTCATTTCTTATGGACAATAATATGGGTGGCCTGGCCATTTGGACAGACCCATGTTTATATATTATCTTGAAATAGATGAAGCAGATCTGGATATGCATCGGAGCTATCCGGATGTTGAGCGGGGGTCCCTGGAAGGTGGGAACCGCTGTTATGACCATGATGAAGCTGTCCATTTCCTAGGAACAACAATATGGGTGGCGTGGCCATTTGGACAGGCCCATATTTATGTATTATTTTGAAATTGATGAAGCAGATACAGATGAACGTCGGAGCTATTTGGATGTTGGGAGTCTCTTGAAGATAGGAACTACTGTTATGACCATGATGAAGCTGTCTATTTCCTATGGATAACATTGGAGGGGCCTGGCCATTTGGACAGGTCGGTTTTATATCTGTATTTACAGGGACCACACCCTATAACCTAAACCTAAACCTTAACCTATAACCTAAAGTTTAACCCATAACCTATAACCTAAACCTAACCTAAACCTATAACCTATAACCTAACCTAAACCTTAACCTATAACCTAAAGTTTAACCCATAACCTATAACCTAAACCTAACCTAAACCTATAATCTATAACCTAACCTAAACCTAAACCTATAACCTATAACCTAAACCTAAACCTAAACATATAACTTAAACCCGATCCTAAACCCGATCCCGAACCCAAACTCGATTTTTGAAACCTAAACCTTAACCTATTCTCAATTCCTTAAAGCTATAACCTATAACCTAAACCTAAACCTATAACCTAAACTTAAACCTAAAACCTAAACTTAAACCTAAACCTAAACCAAAACTTATAAGCTTAACGTATAACCTAAACCTTAACCTATAACCTAAACTTATAACCTATGACCTAACCTTAACCTAAACCTAAAACCTAAACATAAACCTAAACCTATAACCTAAACCTATAAAATAAAACCTAAACATAAACCTAAAACCTAAATGTATTCTCAAATCCCTAAACCTAAACCTACACCTAATCCTAATCTCAACTCCCTAACTTAAACCCAAACCTAAACTTGAAAACCCAAATCTAAACCCGATCCCAAATTCGAACCCGATTTTCTAAACCTAAACCTTAACCTATTCTCAATTCCTTAAAGCTATAACCGATAACCTATAACATATAACCTAAACCTAAACCTTAACCTAAACCTAAACCTATAACCTTAACCTAAACCAAAACCTATAAACTATACCTTAACCTATAACCTATAACCTATAACCAAAACTTATAACTGATAACCTAACCTATAAACTACAACATATAACCTATAACCTAAACCTAAACCTAAAACCTAAATATATTCTCAAATCCCTAAACCTAAACCTACACCTAATCCTAATCTCAACTCCCTAACCTAAACCTAAACCTAAACTTGAAAACCCAAACCTAAACCCGACCCCGAACCTGATTTCCTAAACCTAAACCTTAACCTATTCTCAATTTCCTAAAGCTATAACCAATAACCTATAACCTATAACCTATAACCTACAACTAAACCTAACCTTAACCTAAACCTAAACCTATAACCTAAACCTAAACCTAAAACCTAAACCTTAACCTAAATCAATACTTATAAGCTTAACCTATAACCTAAACCTTAACCTATAACCTATAACCTATAACCTAAACTTATAACCTATAACTTCACCTTAACCTAAACCTAAAACCAAAATGTATTCTCAAATCCTTAAACCTAAACCTACACCTAATCCTAATCTCAAATCCCTAACCTAAACCTAAACCTAAACTTAAAAACCCAAACCTAAACCCGATCTTGAACCCAAACTCGAATTCCTAAACCTAAACCTTAACCTATTCTCAATTCCTTAAAGCTATAATCTATACCCTATAACATATAACCTAAACCTAAACCTACACCTTAACCTAAACCTAAACCTAAACCAAAACCTATAAACTAAACCTTAACCTATAACCTAAACTTATAACCGATAACCTAACCTTAACCTAAACCTAAAACCTAAACCTAAACCAATAACCTAAAACCTAAACCTAAACCTATAACCTAAATGTATTCTCAAATTCCTAAACTTAAACCTACACCTAATCCTAATCCCAACTCCCTAACCTAAACCTAAACCTAAACTTGAAAACCCAAACCTAAACCCGATCCCGAACCCGAACCTGATTTCCTAAACCTAAACCGTAACCTGTTCTATATTCCCTAAAGCTATAACTTATAACTTATAACCTATTACCTACACCTAAACCTAACCTAAACCTTAACCTAAACCTAAAACTATAACCTTAACCTAAACCAAAACCTATAACCTAAACCTTAACCTATAACCTATAACCTATAACCTAAACTTATAACCTATAACCTAACCTTAACCTAAACCTAAAACCTAAACCTAAACCTATAACCTAAACCTATAAACTAAAACCTAAACCTAAACCTATAGCCTATAACCTATAACCTAAACTTACAACCTATAACCTAACCTTAACCTAAACCTAAAACCTAAACCTAAAACTATAACCTATACCTATAAACTAAAACCTAAACCTAAACCTAAAACCTAAATGTATTCTCAAATCCCTAAACCTAAACCTACACCTAATCCTAATCTCAACTCCCTAACCTAAACCTAAACCTAAACTTGAAAACCCAAAATAAACCCAATTTCAAACCTGAACCTGATTTCTTAAACTTAAACCTTAACCCATTCTCACTTCCCTAAAGCTTTAACCTATAACTTATAGCCTATAACCTAAACCTAAACCTTAACCTAAACCTAAACCTTAACCAAAACCTAAACCTATAACCTTAACCTAAACCTAAACCAAAACCTATAACCTAAACCTTAACCTATAACCTATAACCTAAACTTATAACCTATAATCTAACCTTAACCTAACCTAAAACCTAAACCTATAACCTAAACCTAAACCTAAAATCTAAATGAATTCTCAAATCCTTAAACTTAAACCTACACCTAATCCTAATCTCAACTCCCTAACCTAAACCTAAACCTAAACTTGAAAACCAAAACCTAAACCCAATACTGAACCCAAACCCGAATTCCTAAACCTAAACCTTAACCTATTCTCAATTCCTTAAAGCTATAACCTATACCCTATAACAAATAACCTAAACCTAAACATTAACTTAAACCTATAACCTAAACCTAAACCCTAACCTAAACCTAAACCAAATCCTATAAACTAAACCTTAACCTATAACCTATAACCGATAACCTAACCTTAACCTAAACCTAAAACCTAAACCTAAACCTATAACGTAAAATCTAAACCTAAACCTATAACCTAAATGTATTCTCAAATCCCTAAACCTAAACCTACACCTAATCCTAATCTCAACTCCCTAACCTAAAACTAAACCTAAACTTAAAAATCCAAACCTAAACCCGATCCCGAACCTGATTTCTTAAACCTAAACCTTAACCTGTTCTATATTCCCTAAAGCTATAACTTATAACTTATAACCTATAACCTACACCTAAACCTAACCTAAACCTTAACCTAAACCTAAACCTATAACCTTAACCTAAACCAAAACCTATAACCTAAACCTTAACCTATAACCTATAACCTATAACCTAAACTTATAACCTATAACCTAACCTTAACCTAAACCTAAAACCTAAACCTAAACATGTAAACTAAAACCTAAACCTAAACCTAAAACCTAAATGTATTCTCAAATTCCTAAACCTAAATCTACACCTAATCCTACTCTCAACTCCCTAACCTAAACCTAAACCTAAACTTGAAAATCCAAACTAAACCCGATCTCAAACCTGAATCCGATTTCCTAAACCTAAACCTTAACCTATTCTCAATTCCCTAAAACTTTAACTTATAACCTATAGCCTATAACCTAAACCTAAACCTTAAGCTAAACCTATAACCTAAACCTAAACCTTAACCTAAACCTAAACCTATAACCTTAACCTAAACCAAAACCTATAACCTAAACCTTAACCTATAACCTATAACCTAAACTTATAACCTATAACCTAACCTTAACCTAAGCCTAAAACCTAAACCTAAACCTATATCCTAAAACCTAAGCCTAAACCTAAAACCTAAATGTATTCTCAAATCTCTAAACCTAAACCTACACCTAATCCTAATCTCAACTCCCAAACCTAAACCTAAACCTACACCTAATCCTAATATCAACTCCTTAACCTAAACCTAAACCTAAACCTAAACTTGATCCTGAACCCAAACCCGATTTGCTAAACCTAAACCTTAACCTATTCTTAATTCCTTAAAGCTATAACCTATAACCTATAACATATAACATATAACATAAACCTAAACCTTAACCTATACCTATAACCTAAACCTAAACCTTAACCTAAACTTAAACCTATAACCTTATCCTAAACTAAAACCTATAAACTAAACCTTAACCTATAACCTATAACCTATAACCTATAACCTGTAACCTGTAATCTAAACTTATAACCGATAACCTAACCTTAACCTAAACCTAAAACCTAAACCCAAACCGATAACCTAACCTTAATCTAAACTTATAACCTAAACCTAAACCGATAACCTAAAATATAAACCTAAACCTAAAACCTAAATGTATTCTCAAATCCCTAAACCTAAACCTACACCTAATCCTAATCTCAACTCCCTAACCTAAAGCTAAACCTAAACTTGAAAACCCAAACCTAAATCCGATCCCGAACCCGAACCTAATTTTCTAAACCTAAACCGTAACCTATTCTCAATTTCCTAGAGCTAAAACCTATAACCTATACCTAAACCTAAACCTTAATCTATACCTAAACCTATATAACCTTAACCTAAACCAAAAATTATAACCTAAACCTTAACCTATAACCTATAACCTAAACTTATTACCTATGACCTAACTGAAATGGCCAAGCTATATGTCCTAGAAGGGGGGTTGGGGGTGAATAGGACTATGCCAAATAAAAAAATAACAACGAAATATACAAAATAAAATAGCCAACAAAATAAAGGAAACAAACCACAAGAAAGGAATGTAAAGCAACCTCAAATTCAAGTCTTGAGAGACTGATATGAATGAAGTTCTAAGGACAACCTTACAAGATAAAAACCAAGGGTTTATTTTAGGACAACCTTACTAGAACGATAAGTATCAATATCCCAAACTGAAGAGGAATAATAAAGGGAAATAGCATAAAGTAAATTCTAAACTATAACAACATTCCCCACTGTGCTTGAAATGAAAATGTTACAACATTCACATCCCACAATCTTAAATAATAAAAGATAGGAAATATAAATCACACAATCACAAAATACAAAGAATTATAGTGGTTCACCTATGTGTACACCAACTGTTATAAAACAGCCACACAAATTGCTACTCCACTCCTAATATCCTCACACAGGGGATATTAGCGTTCACTATCAAAATAGGTTTTCACGGGTTCACCCAAAACCTTCACAATTGTGTCTTTTTAAACTTGGACTTACACAATCGAAAAATCCACTTTCTGAGTTTTCTGGCTCTCCTCAGATAACCAGCACAGTGAGATTTTTTTGGCGAATCTCAAAAGTAAACCAATAAAGAATGTAAATTACAATAATGTAAAATACCTGAATTTCTCCTTTTTGAAGCAGCTTGGAAGAACCAATTGGAGTAGAAGTTTGAATATAGAAGTTCAATGTCCAATACTCACTTTAAAATGGTTCTAGGTTCTAATTAATTTTAAATTAAAACAAATTGGGCTTAGCTCTATTTGATTTTGATTCCAAGAAGAAGGAATACAGTAATTCCTCTTTTCAAATAAGATTGGAATATAGAAACAAAATCAAATGCAAAAGCTAACAAAAAGAGAATATTAAATGAGCACAATGTAGCTTAAAATAACCACAAACTTATCTCAGAGCGATACCTTGATTTTTCTTGAATTTCATTATCAAACTTTGAAATTCGTCATCTATTTATAGCTGCAGAAATCGCACCTTCGACTAGTCTAGAGGATACTTCGACTGGTCGTAGGAAAATGGATTTTTGAAATTTTTAGCGCAATCGGATAAAACCGACTCACAACTGGTCGTAAGGTGTCTACGACTAGTCATAGGACCACCTAATTCATTGCTGGAGTTTGAATCGTATAATCAGGACTGGTCGTGGGATGAGTTGACACTGTTCACACGACCGGTCGAGCAAAGTCCAGGACTAGTCGTGTATGAACAGAAATTTCTGAAGATTTGCAACAAACTTAGGACAGGTCGTGGAATCTCTTGGACTAGTCAAACTAGTACTAGGACTAGTCGAATAAGGTCCAAGACTAGTCTTAGAACAGACTAAATTCATATAAAAAGATTTAATTTAAATTATGTATACAAAATGACCTACCCTAAGGTCAATCTAAGGTCATTCATACCTGGGACATAAAGTATGAACATTGAAACTTCATTCTTTTTTATGATGAAGGTTGACCTTTGAAGTTTATGAAGATTGAGATTTCTATGAGATGTAGCTTGAACTTGAGATCTTCTACAGCTTAAAATTAAACTTTCATCTTGAGTTACACTTAAGTCTTGAACAAACACACTTCGTATTGATGTAGCAATAAACATTGAAGCTTACAAAAGAGAACAAAATACATGACCTTGCATTTCTTTCTTAAAGTCGATCACCGTACTTGACTCGAAGCATTGTGATGCGATGTCTTAAACATATATCAACATACAAACACAAGACACGGATAGAGGTTTTGGCACTACAAAATTTGACAACCAAAGGAGCATAAAATCATAGCACTTACAATCTCCCCCTTTGTCAAATTTGTGACAAAACACTTAATAATAATATAACATGAATACATAGAATTATGCACAGGTTAATGAATCATGCACTAGTTTGTCACATCAACAAACGCACATCACACATCAGGATGAAGTAGGAAAAATATATATACATTTACATTCCACCTCCTTTCTCTTACTCCCCTTGAGTAGCACATAGAAAATAAAAAAATACTTGCTAAAAAAAATACTTGTAATGCTACTATTCAATTCAAACCATAAATTCTTCCCCTTTTTGGCACAATATGACAAAGGAAGAAGAAAATATTAGAAAATGATAATAAATAAGGAGTAAACAAGGAGACAAGAAATAAGGAAATAAAGATCATAACCATTAAGATTGAAATAGTGCAATCCATAGTTAGTAAACCATAGTCAGCAAACCAAATCAAGTTCATAATTCACCAAAAGGAAACTTAAGGTTATTACAGACCATAGATCAAATCACTCAATTTAAACTTGAAGAAGGAGAAAGTATTGCAGGATCAAGTTGATGCATGCTCTTGTTTAAGTGCCTAAAATACTTGCGCATATATTTAAATTGTAAATCTTGGGCAACATTCATGTTTTCAACTTTCTCCTCAAGTGCATGCAGATGTGTATCAAACTCAGATGGTTCATAATCAGGATCATTAGCAGAATCAGATTCAATTTCATCAAAAATATCATCCATGTTTATGTCATCAGAAGGAAGATTATCAACATCTTCTTCATTCCCAACTCTAGCTTCACCATCCATCCACTTGGCTAAGAGTCAATTCCAACTTCATTTTGTTAATATTTGAGTTGTTAAATATCAGATTATGGATAGGAGCCTCTTCAACAGGTATATCGACTAACAGATGTGAAGCCAACACGGTCATGAGATAGGAAAATGGTATATCACTATGACCTCGATGGAGACTAAACTGAATGATGGAATGACAAATTAAAGATGGAAGATAAATTTTAGTACTAGAAACAACTGAGTGCAAAACACGAACCATAAATGAAGTTAACTCTATTTTATTACCAGACCTCGGATACAGATTTGAAGTAAAGATTCTATGGAGGACTCTGTATCTGGGTAACAAATACTTTGAGGGGAGCGCATTCCCTTTATGAGTCCATTGCACATTCATGTTACACAATGTTCTGGTAAGCTGTCGCTTTTTTATTTCTAAGGGTTTTTCAGTTAGAAGATGAATGGACTCATAGGTGAGAAAGGGTTAGGAATCTTAGAGAGCTTGGGACGTCCAAGGTCTTGCTACTATGGTGGAATGGAGAATGGAAAAGGGAAGAGAGAGATGAAGGAGAGAGAGTAATGATGATAGCTCTCTCCCTCTTTGCTAGGTAATAAGTGTTTTGGGGAAAAAGGGAGTACTAAATGTATGTCATAATGGATGTAAGAGAATCATTGCTTGCTAGGGGGGGTAGGTAGGGGGTAGGTTAGGTTTTAGAATAGGGTGATGTCATCCCTAGGATGACATCATCCTCATTATGATTATGGGTAAACGTGCACACTATGGCCCACAACGTGTGGTCCACCGCCACGATCGTGCACGGGTCATATCTTGGAATCTAGAAGTCGGATTGACGCACGAGACCCGGCATCGAAAATGTAGCGACGACATGGTCGCAATGGTATAGGTCTTGGGTCAAACTGACTCGGGTGTACAGGGTGTGACTCAGGGTTGAGCGCAAATGAAATCTTGTAAGTGCTATGATTTCATATCCCTTTGGTTGTCAAATTTCGTGATGCCAAAACCTATATCTATGTCTTGTATATCTTGTGTTTTATGTTTGAAGACTATTCTTTACAATTAAGACATCGCATTTCAAGACAAGATCTTAAATGAAGAAAGTTTTCAAGATATGGATGAAAAATTCAAAAATTGAAGTCTTCAACGTTGCATGTTCAAGATTCAATTAAGTTCAAGTGTATTAGAAGACTTTGTCAAGTCAAGTTCAAGCTCAAGAAGGCCTACTACAAGTTTTGTATATTCTCAAGCTTCTCTTTAGGGTCATCTGAGTGTTCAGACTTTTAAGTCCATCTCACTTTTAAGGTTTGTTTGACCTTAGATTGACCTTAGGATGAGTTTTACAGTAGGTCATTCTGGATACATAACTCATATATTTCAATATACTTGTTTGGGGTTGTCTAAGACCAGTCCTAGGGACTTCAAGACCAGTCCAAGCTCTACTACGACTAGTCTTAAGTTTTTCAGGACCAGTCCTAGGTTGTTGAAGATTTTTGGATCTTTCTGGCTGTCCTACGACCAGTCCTGGACATCCTACGACCAGTCCTGTGAGTTCTACGACTCATCCTTCGACAGATTGTAGCCCTACGACTCAAACTCCAACAACGAATTTTGGGGTCCTACGACCAGTCGTAGGTGTCTCATGACCAGTCGTAGCTGGCCCACGACCGGTCGTAGACCACCTAGGACCGGTCGTGGAACAGAAAATCCAATCCCGTAGAAATCTTTGAAAATCTTTGGAGCTACGACCAGTCCTAGAATCCTAAGACTAGTTATAGACGGGATTTTTCAGGCTATAAATAGTGTACGAACTTCAGAGTTTTAGCAATTCAATTCAATTCTATTCAAGCAATCTTTAGGCTATTCTCTGAGATAAGTTTGTGTTTATTTTAAGCTACTTTGTGCTTATTTAATATTCCTTTTGCTAGCTTATTTTTATTTGATTTTGATCTACATTCCAATCTTATTAGAAAAGGGGAATTTCTGTTATTCCTTCTTCTTGGATTCAAAATCAAATAGAACTAGCCCTTCTAATTTAAAATCAATTAGACTTAAAACCATTCTTAAAGTGAGTATTGGACTTTGAACGTTGAATCGAAATTCTACTCCGATTGGTTCTACCTGGCTTCTTCAAATGGTGATTCAGGTATTTTACATTTTTGTAATTTACTTTCTCTGATTTTTGTTTGAGATTAGCTAGAAAAATCTCATTGTATTGGTTATCTGAGGAGAGACAGAAAACTCAGATTGTGGGGGTTTTTGGATTGTGTAAGCCCGAGATCAAAGACACAATTGTGAAGGTTTTAGGTGAACCTGTGAAACCTATTTTGATAGTGCATGCTAATATCCCCTATGTGAGGATATTAGGAGTGGAGTAGCAATCTGTGTGGCTGTTGGATAACAGTTGGTGTACACACAGGCGAACCACTATATATCGTTGTGTTGTGGATGTATTTTTCTCTTTCATTCTTTTATTCATTATGTTTTGTGTAGAGTGTTTGTAGATGAATGTTGTAATCACTTCAAGCAAGTGTGGATGAATGTTGTAATAACTTAGGATTTATTTTCTGCAAGTTATTTTCCTTGCTTATTATTCCTCATTGGGTTGTGATACTAAGGACGTTCTAGAAATAAGGTTGAGTTTTGGTGTAAGGTTGTCCTTAGAACTGATAAAGTATCAATCTCTTTATTTAGGCTACTTTAAATTCAGCATTGTACTTTATTTCTTTTATTATTCCGCTGTTATTAGTTTTATTTGGCATTGCCCTATTCACCCCCCCTCTAGGGCATATAGCTAGGCCCTTTCAAGTTGTATCAGAGCCTAATAGCTAGTGCTTATTGTTTATTTATTGGATTTATTTCCTGAGCTAACGATCTAAGCTATATTAAGATGTCAAATTTTGATAGCCTATCAGTCACTAGGCCACCACCTTTTAATGGCGCAAACTATGCTTATTAGAAAGCCAGGATGAGGATCTTCCTTAAATCCTTAGATGAAAGTGTGTGGTTGGCCACAGTGAATGAATAGAACCCTCCTATCACTGAAGTAACTAATAGTGATGGTTCAAAATCAATGAAAGTAACGACTTATTCTCTTTGCACCACACTTCAGAAAAGTGAAAGTAGTGCCAATGCAAAAGCACTAAATGCAATTACTTGTGCATTATCACCAGATGAATTTAAAAGAATCATCTCTTGTGAAAATACAAAACAAGCATGGGATGTATTAGAAATGACACACGAGGGTACATCTATTGTCAAGAAATCTAAAGTCTAATTCCTCACAACTAAATTGAAGAAATTCATATGGAGGAGAATGAGAAGTTTATGGACTTCTACACTAGATTGAATGACATTGTGAACTCTATATGGGGTCTTGGTGATAGAATCCCAGAAAGTAAAGTGTGCGCAAAGATACTACGTTCACTTCCTGAACGGTTCAATTCTAAAGTAACCGCGATTCAGGAACTTCGTGATACGGATACCATAAGGGTTGAGGAATTAGTTGGTTCACTTCAAACCTATGAGTTGTCCTTTAAAGCTCCTAAAGAAAAATCAATTGCTCTCAAATCATCTAAAAATGTTTCACAAGAGAGTACTTCGGATTTAGAAAATTCCGAAGATGATATGGCACTTTTAGCAAAAAGGTTTTACAAAATTTTTAAAAATAAGAAAAAAGATGATTTTCAAAAGTCAAATGATAAGAGACGATTAAACCTAGAGCTCGAAAATCATTGAAAGATAGTCAATGTTACAACTGTCAAGAGTATGGGCACTTAGCTAACAAATGTCCTAAAAAGGACAAATCAAAAAGGAAAAGCATGATGGCTACTTGGGATGAATCGTCTGATTCTGAATCCTCTTCTAAATCAGAAGATTCTGAAACCGAGTCGGGCAATGATGTTAAAGCCCTTATGACTCTAGCTAAGATCACCTATTCAGATCATGATGATATATCTAGTGAAGAAAATCTGAATAGTGATTGCGATAATGAAGATGATCTTCAAGATACTTTTAATGCCCTTTATAAAGAGAGTTGTAAAATTGCAGTTAAGCTTAAATTACAAAAAGAAAATTTTTTTAAGCTTAAGGAAGATTATGAGTCTCTTGTTTTAGAAAAGTCTCATATTTTCGATTCTTTTGAAAATACCAAATGTGATTTAGATTTCAAAACCTCCCAAATTGAAGATTTGAAATCCGAAAAAGAAAAACTTAATAGTGAGGTAGCTTCTCTTTTGAGTTTGAAAGACACATGGAGATATGCCCAAGGTGATCCAAAATTGGAAAAATTATTGTCCGGATCAAGAAAATGTGGCGATCGATCCGGGTTGGGCTATGATTAGAATACATCTTTTAAACAAAAGAACATTGCTCCTAAATTTGTAAAAGGAGAGTCTTCAACTTCAAAAGAAAAGAATACTTATCAAGGATTTTCCAAAAATTTAAGGTCTTTTCAAAAACCTAAAGGCGGCCATGTCAACTTTAATTTTTAAAACTAAAATCTTTTAGCTGAAAAAAATAATTGATCTTCTCAAGGAGTTATTAAAGTCTAACTCTATAGGTCACTCCTATAACAACAGATAGAAAAAGACCATTTATACTCCTAAACCCAAAACAGTTCTAAAATGGGTTCCTAAAGTTGCCAGCTTGGTTGCCCACACTGCTTTCAAAGCTACAAGCCATTCAAAGTGGTACCTAGATAGTGCTTGCTCCAGGCGTATGACAGGTGACATAGCTTTATTCACCGATCTAAAAGATATGACTGACGGGTCAGTCACATTTGGTGATGGAAGCAATTGCAAGATCATTGGCCAAGGTACGGTTCAGCTTTATAACCTTCCCTTATTTAAGATTGTTTTATATGTTGAAGGCTTAAAACACAACCTATTAAGCATTTCTCAGATATGCGATAACAACCATAGTGTGAAGTTTTCTAATCAAGGTTATGAGAAACTTGATAAAAGGGGTTCTGTTATATTAATTGGTCGCAGAACTTCTGAAAACTGCTACATCGTTAGTGATGCAAGCTCATCTACTCAATCATGTTACATGGTCCATACCGATGAGACTGAATTATGGAATAAACGCCTTGGACATGTACACTATCGAAACTTATTTAGATTGAGAAAAAGAGAACTAATTAGAGGTCTACCCAAATTGCAAAGAGTAGACAAAATATGTGGTGAATGTCAGTTGGGCAAACAGATTAGGAGATCTCACAAGAAAGTGAACTTCAATACCACATTTAGACCACTCGAGCTTCTCCACATGGATCTTATTGGACCAACCAGATCGGAGAGTCGAGGAGGTAAAAAATACATCTTGGTTATCGTGGATGACTATACCAGATTCACTTAGGTATCGTTCTTAGAAGACAAAATTGAAACCCTGGATGAATTGAAAAAGGTCATCAAACAAATCCAAAATGAGAAAGGTTTTCATGTTAGTAAGATCCGTAGTGATCATGGATCTGAATTTGAAAATAATAGTTTTGAGAAATTTTATAGCGAACAGGGAATATCACATGAATTCTCTGCGCCCAAAACACCGCAACAAAATGGTATTGTTGAAAGAAAAAACAAAGTGCTTCAGGATATGGCTAATGTTATGTTGAATAGCTTGAAGCTCTCTAGAAATCTTTGGGCTGAAGCAGTTAATACCGCATTTTATATTATTAATCGGATTTATACCAGTAAATCTAATAATAAGACTGCTTATGAATTATGGTTTGAAAAGAAACCTACTGTCAAATACTTTAGGGTTTTTGGCAGCAAGTGTTATATTTTACAGGATCGTGAAAATTTGGGTAAGTTTGATACGAAAAGTGACGAAGGTATTTTTCTTGGTTATTCTTTGAACAGTCGAGCTTATAGGGTTCTAAATAAGAGAACTGGTGTGATTCAAGAGTCCATCAATGTGGTCATTGATGATCATTTGAATACACCAACCCCAAGTTCAGATGATGATGAAGCTCTTATTATTGACAATCAAAATATCTCATCAAGTCAAAAAGAATCTGAACCAAGGACTGTTAAAGATCATCCAACCAATCAAATACTTGAAAACCCTCTCACTGGAGTTTGTACTCGCAAACAACTTGAGAACATATGTAATTATGTTTATTTTACATCCCAAATAGAACCGGTCAACGTAAAAGAAGCACTTTCTGACGAAAATTAGTTAGTTGCTATGCAGGATGAACTTAATCAATTTGTTCGTAATGATGTCTGGTATTTTGTTCCTAGACCTAAAGATAAACACATTATTAGAACAAAATGGATCTTTAAAAATAAGTCTGATGAACTTAGAAATATTATACGAAATAAGGCTAGACTGGTTGTATAAGGGTACACTCAGATTGAAGGCATCGATTACGATGAAACCTTTGCTCCAGTCACTCGCCTTAAGTCAATCAGACTTTTTATTTCCATCGCATGCTTTAGAAAATTTAAAATATATCAGATAGATGTAAAGAGTACTTTCTTGAATGACGATTTACATAAAGAAGTGTATGTTGAACAACCTTCAGGGTTTGAAGACCCTAAGTTATCTGACCATGTATTTCGTCTAAAAAAGGCTCTCTATGGTCTAAAACAAGCGCCCAGGGCATGGTATGAGAAATTAACTAAATTCTTACTTAGTCATAGCTTTCAAGTTGGAAGTGTTGATAAAACACTCTTTGTTAAAAAACATAACAATGATATTTTATTGGTTCAAATTTATGTTGATGACATTATTTATGGATCTACTTGTTCTAACATGTTTATTGAGTTTGCAGAGTTAATGAAATCAAGGTTCGAAATGAGCATGGTTGGTGAACTTAACTATTTCCTAGGGTTGTAAGTAAAACAACAACCTGATGGAATTTTTATTTTTCAGACCAAATATGCTTCAAACTTGGTCAAAAGGTTTGGATTTGAGAATGGTAAGAACTTTGATACTCCTATGAGTACAACGTTAAGACTCTCAAAAGACTCTACAGTTAAAGATATAGATCCTAAACTATATCACAGTATGATTGATAGTTTGTTGTATCTAACTACTAGTAGACCTGATATCGCATTTAGTGTTGGTATTTGTGTGAGATATCAGTCTAATCCTAAGGAATCACATCTTACTGCTGTTAAATGGATTATTAGATATGTCGCAAGTTCTATAAATTTGGGACTTTGGTATCCTTTTGATACTAGTGTTCAATTAGCCGGGTACTCAGATGCTGATTGGGCTAGAAATATTGATGATAGAAAATCAACCAGTGGTGGTTGTTTTTACATTAAAAATTGCTTAGTTTCTTGGTTCAGGAAGAAGCAAAGCTCAATATCGCTCTCCACGGCTGAGGCTCAGTATATTGTAGCTAGATATGCATGTACTCAACTAGTTTGGATGAAACGCATGCTTAGCGATTATGGAATTAATCAAGATTCAATGATCTTACATTGTGATAATTTCAGTGCTATAAACATTTTCAAAAACCCAATCCAGCATTCACGTACTAAGCACATTGACATTAGGTATCATTACATACGTGAGTTGGTTGAAGAAAAAGTTATTTCTTTGGAATATATATCAACCGAAAATCAACTTGTTGATATATTCACTAAACCGCTCGACAAAAGCAGGTTTAATAAATTGAAATTTGATCTTGGTATAAGCATTTTACATTAAATATTCTTGCTTGCATTATCATAGTGTATCATATTTCATATTATATCTGTTCAAATTTCAAATTTTTACATTAAAAATTATTTTTTTGTCGATACTCGACCGGTCGTGGATGTACACGACCAGTCGTGGTACGACCGGTTGTGCACAACACTCGACCGATCGTGGTACTCGTGAACATGATATAATTTGGGAAAAATTCCCTTCTTCTTCATTTTCACACCCACCTACAACGAGTCGTGGCTTGACCAGTTATAGGATTTCTTGTTGTTCTTCAAGGTAAGTCCTATTTCATCATCTTTCTTGAAGATTCATGTTCTCTATGCTTTGATTTGTTCATAGTATAGCTAGATTTTATCTCTTGTTGGGTTTTTCAAGGGTTTCCTCTCAATTTGCTGATCTAGAGAAAACCCATCTTTCTTTTGTGCATCTTGCTTGCTCTTTGTATATCTTTTTGAATATAGATGCTAGAGGGAAAAAGAAAACATCTCGTGGTCCATCTTCTTATAGATCTGCACCGATAACTAAACGGCACCTTCGGTCACCCAAAGATGATTCTCATGATGTAAGAGATTTACGTGTCCGTAACATTATCGTTGAGCATTTCGCTGATCTTAATCACATTGCTCCATTTGGTATTGTCCCCCTCCTTGAATCTGTTGGCTGGACTAACATTTTGCTTTGGGGTAGGCCTGCATACCAGTCCATTGCCCAATCAATGGTAACATGTATCTCAGATTTTTCTCTTGATAATTTAACATTTTCAATTGATACTAGAAAAGAAAAATTTGAAATAGACCATCATTTGATATCAGGTATTATGGATATACCTGTTAATGATGAAGGTATACCGATTCATACTTTATATGACAAACCATCTGAATCGGAAAAATGTATGTTAACACCAGATTGATCTGACTATCCCTACTCCCTCCTCTAGATCAGATTAGGTGAATTATCTTCTAGATAGTATCACATTATCTTTTTATATGTATTATGGATTATGGTTTGATAACATTGTCTTTTGGATATTGTATATTGGATTATGGATTATGGCTTGATGCTTCAGGTTTATATTATGTTCTTTCATATCACTTTCTCATTATTGCCTATTACTCTTTATGTTCTCCTTCCTATTGTGACTTTCCCTTGTCATTTTGTGACAAAATGGGGGAGTAGTAAGAGTTAAAGCTTAAAGGGAGAGTAGTATGGAAAGGAGGATTAATTTGTTTGAATTGATTAAGAAGGATATGTGGATGAGAATATGTAGTATTGATGTTATTGATTGTTTTCATGAGCAGTACTCGTATTACTCAGGGGGAGTAGAGTGATTTGTGATTTTATGGCTCATAATTCCTTATTATTTTTTATGCTATGTGTTTTGTCACAAATTTGACAAAGGGAGAGATTGTAAGTGCTATGATTTCATATCCCTTTGGTTGTCAAATTTTGTGGTGCTAAAACCTATATCTATGTCTTGTATATCTTGTGTTTTTTGTTTGAAGACTATTCTTTGCAATCAAGACATTGCATTTCAAGACAAGATCTTAAATGAAGAAAGTTTTCAAGATATGGATGAAGAATTCAAGAATTGAAGTCTTCAAGGTTGCATGTTCAAGATTCAATCAAGTTCAAGTGTATTAGAAGACTTTGTCAAGTCAAATTCAAGCTCAAGAAGGCCTACTACAAGTTTTGTATATTCTCAAACTTCTCTTTAGGGTCATCTGAGTGTTCAGACTTTCAAGTCCATCTCACTTTTAAGGTTTGTTTGACCTTAGATTGACCTTAGGATGAGTTTTATAGTAGGTCATTCTGGATACATAACTCATATATTTCAATATGCTTGTTTGGGGTGTTCTAAGACCAGTCCTAAGGACTTCAAGACCAATCCTAGCTCTACTACGACTAGTCTTAAGTTTTTCAGGACCAGTCCTAGGTTGTTGAAGATTTTCGGATCTTTCTGGCTATCCTACGACCAGTCCTGGACATCCTACGACCAGTCCTTTGAGTTCTACGACTCATCCTTCGACCGATCGTAGCCCTACGACTCAAACTTCAGCAACAAATTTTGGGGTCATATGACTGGTCGTAGGTGTCTCACGACCAGTCATAGGTGGCCCACGACCGGTCGTAGACCGCCTAGGACCGGTCGTGGAACAGAAAATCCAATCCCGCGGAAATCTTTAAAAATCTTTGGAGATACGACCAGTCCTAGGATCCTAAGACCAGTCGTAGACGGGATTTTTCAGGCTATAAATAGTGCACGAACTTCAGAGTTTTAACAATTCAATTCAATTCTATTCAAGCAATATTTAGGCTATTCTCTGAGATAAGTTTTTATTTATTTTAAGCTACTTTGTGCTTATTTAATATTCCTTTTGCTAGCTTATTTTTATTTGATTTTGATCTACATTCCAATCTTATTAGAAAAAGGAAATTTCTGTTATTCCTTCTTCTTGGATTCAAAATCAAATAGAACTAGCCCTTTTGATTTAAAATCAATTAGACTTAGAACCATTCTTAAAGTGAGTATTGGACTTTGAACGTTGAATCGAACTTCTACTCCGATTGGTCTCATAACAACATACTCAATAACATATGCAATGATCAACCACATCTCATAACAAACATGCAGATGATGCGTATGGGCATGTATCATGATATTATGCTGTCACATACTCATAATCGGTATCAATAACTGGCATCGACAATCGACCTCGATAATGTGGACATTTAACCAACATTGCCCCCGAGGAATGACCCTCATAGATCCTAACATATAGTGGACCCATGGCCTCACATAAGGGCCAAATATACAACACCATGGGCCTCACTCAAGAGCTTAATACACATCACAATGGACCTCACTCATGGGCCACATATACATCAAGTGGGTCGCATCTCACAGGTCTAATATACATCACAATGGGCCGCTCACACGGGCCTAATATACATCAAGTCGGGCCTCATCATATGGGTCAAAAATATATCACAATGGGCCACATCCCATGGGCCTCGAATACATCACAATGGGCCTCGGCAATTGGAATCGGCCTCAACAATCGACCTCAACAATCAGCACCAATAATCAACATCGATAATCGGCACCGACAATTAACATATAAACAAGGCGGGGTCCATAGATGGATAGCTGATCAACCATAATATAAAGATCGGCCCACGACCATGGTTCTGATGGCACTGTTCCATCCGTCTATGGCGAATGGGGCCCACTTATTTGGGGTAACCCACTTAGAGAATGGTGTGAATGGGCCTAACAAAGCCAACAGAAAAGTCACAATGAGGACATCTAACCATCATTGCACATCAATGTGGACATCTCCAACATTACTCCCAATGAGTGGCCCACATAGGGCCAAACATATAGTGGGCCCATGGCCTCACAAAATGGTTTCATAAATCAAGTGGGTCGCATCACATGGGCCTAATGCACATCGCTATGGGGGCGCATCATATGGGCATGGAATACATCTCAATAGGCCTCATCATATGAGCAGGCATATATCACAATGGGCCTCACTAAATGGGTCAGAAATACATCACAATGGGTCACGACGTATGGGTCAAGTATACATCTCAATGGGACACGACCCATGAGCCCCAATACATCATAATGAGCCGCCACCCGCAGGCCTCAAATACAACAAGTGGGTGGCATCAATGGGCGTTATATACACCTCAGGTGGGCCCTGATCACGGGCCTCAAATGCATAACATGTGGGCCCTACACATGGATCTCAAATATATACGACAGGTGGGCCTCAATGGACGGGCCACAAATACATCGAGATGGGCCTAATCACATGGGCCTCATATATATATATATATATATATATATATATATATATATATATATATATATATATATATATATATCGAATAGGCTGCACCAATTGGACCTTACATACATTGCAATGAGCCATAACCCATGGGCCTTGCATACATCACAATGGGCCTCAACCCATGGGCCTTAATACATCACAATGGGCCCTGCACATGGGCCTCATACACATCAAGTGGACCGCATCAATGGGCTCTACGTATATCAAATAGGGCCCACCCTTATGTATTTTTTTGAAATACAACCTATTCATAAGTTAACATGGAGATAAATGAAGTGAAAACAAATATCAGCTTAATTGGAAACTACTGTAGCCCTTAGAAGTTTGAACTGTGGATGACACCGTCCACTATTTAAATGGTGGGGTCCATTTGAACTTTGGATCTGACTCACTCATTTTCCCATGCCATAAACGATCTCACAGGTGGTTGGATGATGTGGATACAGCGTGTGCATCATGGTGGGCCCCACTGTCCAAACAATGGACGATGTAGAAATACATACATCAATGTGGGGCCTAAGGCTTGCTGTCGTCAAGAGCAGCAATGTAGCCGTTGTACAAGCAACTTGCCTCACTTAAAAAGGCAGAGGTGGGTCCTAATAGGGCCCACCATCGTGTGTATATATATATATATATATATATATATAAATATAATACACACACACACACACACACACATATTAACGTGTATCCCACACGTGGGGTGAGTCCCACCCTCATGTATATATCTAGTATATAATATATATGTGGCCCATCTAATGGATGGACAGTGTGAATGGGTCCCATGGACCCTGCTGACATTCAATGGCAGGGCAGCGGCCTAGCTATGCTGCACGTCGCAGCTTCAAGTGAAATAGAGGTGGGTCGCACGTGATGGGCTACCCCCCCTCGTAACATATATGATATATATATTATTATTACTATTATATTATTTTTATTTATAATTTCTTTATTCAATGCAGCAGGCAAGTACACCTAACCGCCAAATCATAGTTCACTGATAGCCACACCCTCCGTCAGTTACGTCCAGCATCCCTGGACGGACGGTGTGGATATATGCCTCATCAAGGTGGGCCCAACATGGAGTCCCACCATCCCATCCATACATAAGGTCCCAGAGACCTAGAGTAAGAGGAAAAAAATAAATTTCATATAGGTCCAAAATTTCTGGGACACCCAAAAGGTTTTCAATGGCAGCTGTTTAATCACCTCTGTTTCCTGCCATGTGGGCCACCCCAGGTGAATAATCTAATTCGTCCACCGTCTTTGCCACCTCAAATGAGGTCAAATAGACTTTGATTAGGATTAGTTTGGATGACAAGGGACTCCAAAGAGGGCCCTAGAGTGTTTCAACATATGGGCATTAGTACCCTTAGCACGGCCCACTCGAGACTCATATTTGCCTCAAAATTTGGCACATGGCCTAAAATTATAAGGAGAAGGTGGTTGACGGTGTGGATTAAACAAATTCATTATGGTAGGATCCAGTGTGGTGGCAGCCCAGTAATGCTTCCACCCTCACCGTCACTGGACGTTATTGTCCAAAGACTTACTTTTTTTTTCTTCTCCTTTATTTTTATTTTTTCAACTATGTGGGGCCCACTAGTGGGTAATCCATTCCGTCTATTATATCAACCGGCTCTTTATGGGCCAAAGGAGTCTAATGATAGATAATTCCACCACTTATACACACAACAGTAAGTATGAGAAAGTTCCAATAGTGGGACTTTGTTTTCCCTCGGTGCGGCCCACTAAGAACTAAGATTTGTCTCATTTTTCGACTCATAGCCTAAAACTACATGGGGAAGGTGGTGGACGGCATGAATTAAACAAATACATCAAGACGAGGTCCATGGTTGGGACGCCCCCACCCCATGTCCGCATGGTTGACGTGAGGGGTGCTCCCACTACCACCATCGGTTGTGGTGTGGTCCACATGATGGTTGGATCGAGTAGATTTTTGGGCTTCACGGCTAAAATGTGCCAGAACATGGACTATGGTGTGGATCTAAGAAATACATCAATGTGGATCCCATAAGTGAAAACTCACTCCAAACCTCCCATGTAAAAAGTAAGGAATGACGTGGGTAGCCCAATCCCTTAGCATTTGTGGTATGGCCCCACCTAGGATTCAGATTAGCTTCATTTTTTGGCTCAACGCCTAGAATGAGCTGGGAAATGGGATGGATGGCGTGAATTTGATCAATACATCAAGGTGGGGCCTGCGTGAGTGGCCCACCCTAAAAGGCTAAAGTAATGACATTTTTTTTGTTGCAGTGAGTACAACCCACTGCCTGGTCACACTTCAGGCCACGTCCAGCGTCCAGGGACGCTGGACTATACATTTCATCAAGATGGGTCCCACGTGTGGGGACCACAGCTGGTGGGTCCCGCGTGGACGTGGCCCACTTGACTAGGATCAATTTAATAATTATGTTTTCTCATCACCAAAAGGTATGGTCCAAATGACTTGGACGGTTTGGATATGGCATACATCAAAGTTGGGTCCATCCGAGTGGGCCACACATCACACAAAAATGAAAGAGAGAGAGAGAGAGAGAGAGAGAGAGAGAGAGAGAGAGGAAGCACCCACCTTCCTTATTCCTCCCTAATGCTCCAAAGCTCCAATGGGGCTCCTTCAATGGTGGAGATGAGTTTTTGATGGCCGGATATGGGGGATCTAAGGTGAGAAAGGGTTGGGAATCTTAGAGAGCTTGGGATGTCCAAGGTCTTGCTACTATGGTGGAATGGAGAATGGAAAAGGGAAGAGAGAGATGAAGGAGAGAGAGTAATGATGATAGCTCTCTCTCCCTCTTTGCTAGGTAATAAGTGTTTTGGGGAAAAAGGGAGTAATAAATGTATGTCATAATGGATGTAAGAGAATCATTTTTGCTAGGGGGCTAAGTAGGGGGTAAGTTAGGTTGTAAAATAGGGTGATGTCATCCGTAGGATGACATCATCCTCATTATGATTATGGGGAAACGTGCACACTATGGCCTGCAACGTGTGGTCCACCGCCACGATCGTGCACGGGTCATATCTTGGGATCTAGAAGTCGGATTGACACACAAGATGCGGCATCGGAATTGTAGCGATGAGATGGTCGCAATGGCATAGGTCTCAGGTTGAACCGACTCGGGTGTATAAGGTGTGACTTAGGGTTGAGTGCAAATGAAATCTACAGGTCGCGGGTCACTAAAATTCGACCAGAAAGACTACGAGAGCCTATGGAACGGTACGGGCTAAGATACGGGTCTCACATGAGGAAGATGAAAATTTTCCCCAATTTAAAACATCCGATGCGCTCCACGACCGGTCTTGTCCTGTCCACGACCGGTCGTAACAGGACCGGTCGTGCACACCCACGACTGGTTGAGTATCGACTAAAAAACATACAATATTCACATAAAGTTTATAATTTTAAACATATAAACACAAATATATTTATACTATGATACATAAATGCACGAATAATCAATGTTGAATGCACATACCAAGATCAAATTTTAATTTATTAAACCTGCTTTTGTCAAGCAGTTTAGTAAAAATGTCAGCAAGTTGAGTCTCGGTTGGAATGTATTCCAAAGATATTATTTTTTCTTCCACTAATTCATGAATATAATGATACCTAATGTCAATGTGCTTGGTACAAGAATGCTGGATTAGATTTTTTAAAATATTTATAGCACTGAAATTATCATAATGTAAAGCCATTGAATCCTGTGTAATTCCATAATCACTTAACATACGTTTCATCCAAACAAGCTGAGTGCAAGCATTTTCAGCTACGATGTATTTAGCCTCAGCAGTAGAGAGTGATATAGAACTCTGTTTCTTACTAAACCAAGAAACCAAGCAATTTCCAAGATAAAAATAACCACCACTGGTTGATTTTTTATCATTAATATTTCCAGCCCAATCAACATCAGTATACTTTCCCAACTGAACACTAGTATCATATGGATAACAGAGACCTAAATTAACTGAACTTGTGACATATTGCATAATCCACTTAACAGCAGTTAAATATGACTCTTTAGGATTAGACTGATATCTAGTGCAAATACTAACACTGAAAGCAATATCAAGTCTACTAGCAGTTAAATACAGTAAACTGTCAATCATGCTACGATACAATTTAGGATCCACATCTTTACCTATAAAATCCTTTGAGAGTCTCAAAGTTGTACTCATGGGAGTATCAAAATTCTTATCATTCTCAAATCTGAATCTTTTAATCAAGTTCAAAGCATATTTGGTATGAGAAATGAAAATTCCATCAGGTTGTTGTTTTACTTGCAACCTTAGGAAATAATTCAATTCCCCAACCATGTGCTCATTTTGAACTTAGATTTCATTAAATCTGCAAACTTAATAGTTATGTTAGTATAAGTTAATCCATAAATAATATCATCAACATAAATCTGAACCATTAAGATATTATCGTTATGTTTCTTAACAAAAAGCGTCTTATCGACACTGCCCATTTGAAAATTATGACTGAGTAGAAACTTAGTCAATTTTTCGTACCATGCCCTGGGAGCTTGTTTTAGACCATAGAGAGCCTTTTTAAAACGGTATACATGATCAGTAAACTTAGGGTCTTCAAATCCTGTAAGTTCTTCAATATATACTTCTTCATGTAAATCGCCATTTAAGAAGGCACTCTTTACATCCATTTGATAAATTTTAAATTTTCTAAAACCTGCAATGGATACAAAAATTCTAATTGATTCAAGACGAGAAACTAGTGCAAAGGTTTCATCGTAATCAATACCTTTAATTTGAGTGTACCCTTGTACAACCAGTCTTGCCTTGTTTCGAATTATATTACCAAGCTCATCAAACTTATTTTTAAATATCCACTTTGTTTCAATAATATGTTTATCTTTAGGTCTAGGAACAAGATATCAGACATCATTTCGAATAAATTGATTAAGTTCTTCCTGCATAGCAACTATCCAGTTTTCGTCAGACAGAGCTTCTTTTACATTTGCTAGTTCTATCTGGGATGTGAAACATACGTAATTGCATATGTCTTCAAGTTGTCTACGAGTGCGTACACCAATGAGAGGGTTTCCAAGAATCTGAGTAGTAGGATGATCTTTAACAGTCCTCAATTCAGAATCAGTTTGATTTGATGAAGTATCTAGTTTATCGATTAAAAGAACTTCATCATAATCTGAACTTAGGGCAGATGTATTCAAGTGATTGTCTATGACCACATTTATAGATTCTTGAATAACACCTGTCCTTTTGTTCAATACCTGATATGCGGGACTGTTTAAAGAGTATCCTAAAAAGATCTTTTCATCACTCTTAGTGTCAAACTTTTCCAGATTTTCCCAGTCACATAGAATATAGCACTTGCTATCAAAAACTTGAAAGTATTTAACAGTAGGCTTCTTAGCGAACCATAGTTCATAAGCCGTTTTGTTGTTAGATTTACAAGTATAAACCCGGTTAATAATATAGCAGGCGGTATTCTCTGCTTCAACCCAAAGATTTCTAGGGAGCTTCATACTATTCAACATTACGTTTCCCATTTCTTAAAGCACTTTATTTTTTCTTTCCATAATTTCATTTTATTATGGTGTTTTGGGCACAGAGAATTCATACGATATTCCCTGATCGCTATAGAATTTCTCAAAACTGCTATTCTCAAATTCAAATCCATGATCACTACGGATCTTACTGACTTGGGAACCTTTTTCAGTTTGAATACGTCTGATAATATTTTTCACTTCATTAAGGGTTTCTAATTTATCCCTTAAGAAAGCGACCCAAGTGAATCTTGAAAAATCATCCACGATTACCAAGATGTATTTTTTCTACCTCGACTCTCTGTCCTAGTTGGTCCTATAAGATCCATGTGGAGAAGCTCGAGTGGTCTTGATGTGGCATTGGAATTCACCTTTTTGTGAGAGCTCCTAGTTTTTTTACCATACAGGCATTCGCCATATATTTTGTCTACTTTTTATAATTTAGGTAGACCTTGTAATAGTTCTCTTTTGCTCAATTTGTATAAATTACAGTAGTATACATGTCCAAGGTGTTTATGCCATAATTTTATTTCATTGGTATGGACCATGTAACACTTTTGACTAGAAGAGCTACCATCGCTTATAATATAGCAGTTTTCAGAAGTTCTGCAACCAGTTAATATTACAGATCCCTTTTTGTTTATGATTTCATAACCTTGATTGGAAAACTTCACACTATGATTATTATCGCATATTTGGGATATGCTTAATAGGTTGCATTTTAGTCCCTCAACATATAAAACATTCTTGAATAAGGGAAGGTTATAGAGTTGAACCGTACCTTGACCAATAATCTTGCAGTTGTTACCATCACCAAATGTGACTGACCCATCAGTCATATCTTTGAAATTGGTGAATAAAGCCTTGTCACCTGTCATATTCCTAGAGCATCCACTATCTAGGTACCACTTTGAATGACTTTTAGCTTTGAAAGCAGTGTGGGCGACCAAGCAGGTAACCTTAGGAACCCATTTCATAACTATTTTGGGTTTAAGAGTATAGTGGGTCTTCTTTTAATTGTAGTTATAGTTAGAGTGACCCACTGAGTTAGATTTTAAGAGCTCCTTGAGAAGATCAACTATTTTCTCAGCTAAAGGGTTTCAGTTCTGAAATTTATAAATGTTTTTCAGTTTTTGGAAAGTAGTTTTAGAAAAAACTTGATTTGTACTTTTTCCTTTTGAGTTCAAGGTCTCTCCTTTTACAAACTTAGGAGACGTATTATTATGTTTAAGAAGAACATTTTCCACGTAGCCCAAACCGGATCGATCGTCACATTTCCTTGATCCAGAAAAAAGTTTTTCTAACTTTGGATCTTCTTGGGCATACTTCCATGTATCCTTTAAACTTAAAAGAGAAGAGACTTCAAGTTTAAGATTTTCATTCTCAGATTTCAGACTTTCAATCTGAGAGTTTTTGAAATCCAAATCACATTTGCATTTTTCAGAATAGTCTGAAATATGAGATTTTTCTAAAACAAGAGATTCAAAATCTTCTCTAAGCTTTAAAAATCTTTCTTTTTGAAGTTTAAGTTTAAAAGCAATTTTACAACTTTCCTTATATAAGGCATTGTAAGCATCTTGAAGATCATCTTCATTTTTACATTCATTATTTAGATTTTCTTCACTTGTTGAATCATTATCTGAAAATGTGAATTTGGCTAGAGTCATAAGGGCTTTCACTTCATTACTCGACTCGGTTTCAAAATCTTCTGAATCAGAAGAGTCTTCTAAATCAGAGGATTCGTCCCAAGTAGCCAACATACTCTTCTTTTTGGGTTTGTCCTTTTTAGGACATTTGTTTACTAAATGCCCATATTCTTGACAGTTGTAACATTGACTCTCTTTTAAGGATTTCCAAGGCTTAGATTTAGATTTTGATCTTTTCTTCTCATTAGTTTTTTGAAAATCAACCCTCTTTGCTTTTAAAGATTTTATAAAACTTTTTCACTAAAAGGGCCATATCAACTTCAGAATTTTCTAAATCAGAATGGTTTTCTTGAGAAACATCTTTACAAGACGTAAGGGTAATATATTTTCTTTTAGGAGCTTTAAAATTTAACTCGTAGGTTTGTAAAGATCCAACTAATTCTTCTACCATCATAGTGTCATCAAATTCCTGGATTGTGGTTACCTTAGATTTGAACCGTTCAGGAAGTGAGCGTAGTATCTTTACTCACACTTTACTTTCTAGGATTTTATCGCCAAGACCCCACAGAGTTTATAATGTCATTTAATCTTGTATAAAAGTCCATAAACATTTCATTTTCCTTCATATGAATTTCTTCAAATTTGGTTGTGAGGAGTTGGACTTTAGATTTTTTGACAATTGATGTACCCTCGTGTGTCATTTCTAAAACATTCCAAGCTTGCTTTGCAGAATCACAGGATATAATTCTTTTGAATTCATCCAGTGATAGTGCGCAAGTGATTGCATTTAGTGCTTTAGCATTTGCACTACTCTCACTTTTCTAAAGTGTGGTCCATGAGAAATAGGGGTTACTCTCATTATTTTTGAACCATCAATTCCAGTCACTTCAGTGGTAGGAGGGTTCCATTCATTCACTGTGGCCAGCCACACACTTTCATCCATGGATTTTAAGAAGATTCTCATCCTATCTTTCCAATAAGCATAATTAGAGCCATCAAAGGGTAGAGGCCAAGTGACTGATAGGCTATTAAAATTTGACATTTTAAATATAGCTTAGTTCATTAGCTCAGGAAATAAATCCTAGAATAAAGAATTAAAACGAGCTATTAAGCTCTAATACCACTTGAAATGGCCAAGCTATATGTCCTAGAAAGGGAGGGGGGGGGGGGGGGGGGTTGAATAGGACTATGCTAAATTAAAAAATAACGGCGGAATATACAAAATAAAATAGCCAACAAAATAAAGGAAACAAACCACAATAAATGAATGTAAAGTAACCTCAAATTCAAGTCTTGAGAGGCTAATACGAATGAAGTTCAAAGGACAACCTTACACCATAAAAACTAAGGGTTTATGGCAGGACAATCTTACTAGAACGATAAGTATCAATATCCCAAACTGAAGAAGAATAATAAAGAGAAATAGCAAAAAGTAAATTCTAAACTATTACAACATTCCCCACTGTGCTTGAAATGAAAATGTTACAACATTCACATCCACATATACATCCCATAATCTTGAATAATAAAAGATAGGAAATATAAATCACACAACCACAAAACATAAAGAATTATAGTATTTCACCTGTGTGTAAACCAACTGTTATAAAATAGCCACACAGATTGCTACTCCACTCCTAATATCCCCACACAGGGGATATTAGCGTTCACTATCAAAATAGGTTTTCACAGGTTCACCCAAAACCTTCACAGTTGTGTCTTTTTAAAATTGGGCTTACACAATCGAAAAACTCACTTTCTGAGTTTTCTAGCTCTCCTCAGATAACCACCACAATGAGATTTTTCTGGCGAATCTCAAAAGTAAACCAAAAAAGAATGTAAATTACAATAATGTAAAATAACTGGATTTCTCCTTTTTGAAGCAGCCCGGAAGAACCAATCGGAGTAGAAGTTCGAATATAGAAGTTTAATATCCAATACTCACTTTAAAATGGTTTTAGGTTCTAATTGATTTTAAATTAAATCAAATTGGGCTTAGCTCTATTTGATTTTGATTCCAAGAAGAAGGAATACAACAATTCCTCTTTTCAAATAAGATTGGAATATAGAAACAAAATCAAATGCAAAATCTAACAAAAAAGAGAATATTAAATGAGCACAATGTAGTTTAAAATAACCACAAACTTATCTCAGAGTGATCCCTTGATTTTTCTTGAATTTTTTTTTATCAAACTTTAAAATTCGTCATCTATTTATACCTATAGAAATCGCACCTTCGACCGGTCTAAAGGACACTTCGACTGGTCGTAGGAGAACAGATTTTTAAAATTTTTAGCACGATTGGATAAAACTGACTCACAACTGGTCATAGGGTGTCTACAACTGGTCGTATCCCCTCTACAACTGGTCGTAGGCTCCACACGACTGGTCGTAGGACCACCTAATTCATTGCTAGAGTTTGAATCGTAGAATCAGGACTGGTCTTGGGACGAGTCTACATTGTTCACACGACCGATCGAGCAGAGTCCAGTACTGGTCATGGACGAACAGAAATTTTTAAAGATTTGCAATAAACTTAGGATGGGTTATGGAATCTCTTGGACTAGTCGAACTAGTGCTAGGACTAGTCGAACAAGGTCCAGGACTAGTCTTAGAACAGACTAAATTCACATAAAAAGATTCAATTTGAATTATGTATACAAAATAACCTACCCTAAGGTCAATCTAAGGTCATTCATACTTGAGACATGAATTATGAACATTGAAACTGTAACACCCTGAAAATCGAGGGTTGTGTAGAAACCCAACTCCCGAGTTTCAAACCATCACTTATGTAACAATATGCTTATGATTCAATGTTGTCTGAGTTAGTGCATTAACATGAGTAAGATTATACCAAAACTACAATTCATACTCAAGATCCAGTGATTATGCCGTGTCCCAAGATATATTCAATCAAATAAGTATGTGTGAGACATCCAAGGAAGCATGAAATTTACTGAAAACGACCCATGAAGGCACAAGCACTGTGAAGAGGTCTAAACTACAACTCTTAACTTCACAATTTGAAAATCTCAGGATGGAAGAGCATGAGACATTTATGGAGTTTTTCACCAAATCGAACATCATTTGTAACTCCATGGGTGGTTTGGGAGAGAAGATTTTGGCACCTAAAATATGTAGAAAAATCTTAAGATCCTTACCAGAATGCTTCAATCCTAAGGTAACAACAATTGAGGAGTGTAGGAATATTGATGAGATGAAAGTAGAAGAACTAGTAGGTTCCCTACAAACTTTTGAACTACACTTCACACAACCCCAAAAATCCAAAAACAGTCCTAAAAACTTCTAAGAAATTAAAACATGAGGACAGTGAGAGCAAAAAAGAAGATGAAGATGAGGAAGTGTCCTTTCTAGCACAAAGATTCAGAAGATTCTTTCAGAAGAATCGCGGCCATCCTTCTATAGGAAGAAAGTTGAAGTACAAACCTTCTGCAGGCAAATTTTGTAAACAGACCAAAGAACCACAATGTTATGCCTGTCATGAGTATGGATACCTATCTACTGAATGCCCAAACAGAAAAACCAAGGGCAAGGCGATGGCTGCCACATGGGATGATACGGAAGAGTCAAATTCAGAAAATAGTGACTTAGGAAGTGATGGAGATAAAAAATCCTTGAAAATACTTATGGTCTCCACTACTTCGATCATTCCAACTGAATCTGAGAAAGAACAACAAGCCACTGAATCATTTTCATCTGACAATGAGGAAATTGAAGAAGACGAAGATAAAGAGCAAAATGAATTGCAAGATGCTTATAATCAACTATACATTCATAACATCCATATCCTTAAAAAAATCGGCATGCTTGAAAACGAAAAGAAATTATTGCAGAAAGACTTGGACTGAACCTTAGAAATAAACATACATTTGTCCAATGATTTGCAACAATATCTCACATATAATGATCAATTAGAAAAAGAAAACCTATCCCTAAAAGCAGAATTACAAAACTCATGAACCAGGCTGAATTACTAAAAGATGATAATGCACAACTCAAAAATAAAAAACCACTCACTTTGTATTGATTTAGAAAAATCTAGAAAATTTGCAGAAATAAACTACAAATTTTCTCAGAGTGGTGAGAACTTGGAAAAATTGTTAGGAATAGGAAGACTAGGGAGAGACAAGAGTGGACTAGGATATGAGAAAAGTAAAAAGAAAGCTGGAAATAAAGCCCAAACAAAACTCACTGCTTCAAGTAGCAATATGGGATTTTCTCCAGTTTGTCATTTGTGTGGTGATGCGGGTCATTATAAATTTGAATGTTTAGCACCTAGAAGGATTCTATATAACTCTGACCAAAATCACATTAAAAAATTCAAACCAATCAGAGAAATTCAGAATGGTAAAAGTTCATCTAGGAGAAGCTCTTATCGATCACCACCTAAAGAAAAGAACAAAATAAAGAAATCAGTATCACAGTGGGTAATTAAAGAAAAACTGAAAAGTGTAATGATTAAATCTCATATACCCTAATATATCAAATAGAAAAAGGATCAAATCCAAACTATGCATCTAGATCTGGATATTTGCTGAAATGATGTAATTTTGTTGAGCCTTCAATGTTACATCTAAGGTTGGAGACCTTATTTTTTTTGTATATAAACATTATCATGTTAATAGTTATAGAACTGGTACAATTTTTTTTTTTTGTGACATATACTGATCAAGCCAAGAAATACCCAATAGTGTGTCGAAATTGTGAAAATTCTGAATATTATCTACTTTTGATATGAGTGTTGGCCTCTTTTTCGATCACATTGACTTAATGTCGATACAATCGACGGATCTTCGAAATGTGAAAAGTCGTGTGACCATGGATAACATCGAGGGTAGTCTCGATAGCATCGATCGAAAACTTCTCGATACAATCGATAGGTTGGACGATATGATCGACAAATGGCGCCCGATAAAAGTCAGCAGAACGAAAAAAAAAAGGGTTTTTCAAAAGGCGGTTCGGTTGTCTTCCCTGTCCGATCTTCTCGACCAATCATCCTAAGCCAAGTAGCACTAGCCAAATCTCTCCACAAACCAGGTAATATTCTTCCAACATCATCAGAATCTTCTTCTCTTGGTTTGTCGGTGTTTTTGTCATTTTTCCCAATATTTCAAATAGCCTTTTCTTTCACATGGGAAAAGACAAAAATGTGGCATCTGGTCCAGGGGAATCTTCAAGAGGTACTCGACAGAAGGTCCTTGCCTCAAGGGAGAGAGCAAGGATCCCAGACAGTGGGACCCCCACACGACAAAGATCACGACGCGGTGGGTCCCAAACTGAAATCCCTGAACCATCTCAACCAGTGCCTCCTCCTCCTGCTGTCCAACGGCCACCAAAATATGCCAATAGGAAGTTGATCTTTGAGAGAAAAGTAGACAGGGAGTGTTTAACACCCTACAAATTAGAACCCCTGTTTGTTGCAATTGGTTGGCTACCCATCCTAGATTTTGGTGAACCATGCCAACTGGAAAGAACACGCAACTTCTTTGCTGCATGTCATTCCCCGGTGGCTGACCCTCCTTCCTTCATGGTATCCATGGATGGTGATAATGTATTTATCACCCCTGCAACCATAACACAGATTCTCAATCTACAAATGGCTCCAGAAGGCCTTCAAAACTGGGATCTGGACCTTCCAGATGTGCGCTCCAAAATGACCAAATACCTATGTCATAACCAAGATATCCCATGGCATAAAGGGAATGCCCTGAAAGCTAGGTATATGGAGCCCCGGTTCATAGTTATGCATGGGATTTTTACCACTAACCTGTACCCAAGAAGCACGAACCGATCAAATCTAACAAGTCTGATGGTGATGATAGTCTACTCTGTTGCAACCGGGATAGATATCTGCCTTCCAACCTTGATCGTCAATCAGTTCGTCAATGTCATATATACTTCCAGAGATTTGCATCTGCCATATCCCTGGATTATCAATAGAATTTGTCAAAGCATTGGCTTTCTGTCCACAGCTGATCCCGTTTTCTCGCTTAAAGTTTTCAATAAGAAGAATATTCAGAAAATGGATCTGATATTTCATGAGTACAAGGAGGAAACTGAGGAAGACATTCATATAGAAGGGGAAGAAGGAGAAGGTGGTGATCCCATGGAAGGAGATGCAATGGCTAACGATGCACCTCATGGACCATATGTTGCTCCGTCCACATCAACTGCTGGGTATGGTAAAAGGTTCAAACTGGACAGGATTGAGGCCATTCAGAAGGGCATGCACTCAGTAAAGGAACGATTCACTATTCTAGAAAGAATGGTTCAAGGAGTTCAGAGCACGGTCCAACAGTTAGTGGATCTACTGACGTGCCGACGGGACGACACGATGCCATCTCATTCTGCTCCTTAATGCCGGATTCATACATGCTATCATACACACCTTACTCTTATTTTTGCATATGAACATCAGTATCTTTTTGGATGTTCTACGCTCTCAGTGGTGTGTATGACAGTTTTTTTTTTAAAACTCTTTTCTCTTTGGATGAATATGCCCACGGTTGGGCTAAAATACTGGTTTATTTTTGTGTGCTCTCCAATGGCCTTTATTTTTGGTTGGTTTAAATTGCTACTGTCTGGGACAGCATGGATATTTCTGCCAATCTTGGGCAGCTTACTTTACATATGGCTGAATCTAGTTCTTTTATTCCTGCCATTTGAATTTCTGTCTCCCTGATTTATTGAAGTTTTGGGGTTATGTTCTGCATGTTTATCTTATGCCTTAAGTGCTCTATTAACTCCATACTGTGTCTTCATTGATGTATGCTTTACAATGTTCTCATTTATATACATCTATCTATCTGTAGTTCTCTCATAAGCTTCAATCTTCAGTCAATATCACGACTTATGCCTTTTCCAATGACTGACAAAAAGGGGGAGAACAATTCAAACACCCCAAGAGAAAATTATATATCTGTGTTGCAGGTGTTAGGGGGAGCAGCCGCAACAAGAAAGGGAGAGTTTTTGAAGTAAGGGGGAAAACTTATTAGGTGTGTACATGGGTGTTTAGAATTTATAAAATTGTGTTAATACATGTACACACAATTTAGGATGTATCTTTCGAGATATGTTCCTAGGGTGTTTTGGGTATTTTATCACGTAATTGACAATAGAGGAGATTGAAAGTGCACCTACTACGTGCCCTAGTTTGTCAATTACGTTATAAGTTGAGTCAGTCGGACAACAGCGCCTAACAGGAAGATCAAGTCAAGCGTCTACCTCAGCTGGATGTGTGGAAGCTTGCCATAGGTAAATCATAGCCTCACATCCCATGTCCCAAAACACCAGGTGATTAAAATCCTTAAAAAGAACTAGATCATCTTAGGGTTTCTGTGTAAGAAAACTTTTTATCAAAAAGAAAAATCTTTAAAGTTTTTCTTACACTGTCGATTATATCGATTACCCCTTCGATATGATCGACCAGCTCTGTCGATGTCCTCGGCATTTCAAATCGATACAATCGAGTCAGGACAAAAAGCGTCCAACAATCAAACAATCATCTGGACGATTTATCGATATATCAACTGGTGAGTCGATATTATCGATATTCGAAATCGATCCTATCGAAAGAAGATCGATACTATCGACAGATTATTTTTCGACGCCCCTATTTTTTTAAAGAAAACTAACATAAGCTTCGATATATCGATGACTGTCCGATTCAATCTAAACTCAAATATCGATCATATCGGAAGTCAGTCGATCATATCGATTGTGGGCGCATGTTTTCACCAGCATGAATTTCAGGTTATTTTTAATGTTGATCGGGGTTCCAGTCGATAAATTGATATTCATATATCGATCATATCGAGACCTCGTCGATTGGATCAAGTCTGGATAAAAATCATCCAACAAGCTTATAGGTAAATCTATACAATTTATCGATCCCATCGACAAGGTCTCCGATATGATCGATGTACAAATTTCGATGACATCGACTGTTCCCCGATCATATCTGTAGATCATGAAATTCTTCAAGGCTTCTCTCTTATTTTCACCTGTCGATAGATCGATCCATCACTCGATGGAATCAGAGTTCAAAATCTGATAACATCGATGTGTGTCTCAATTCCATCGACCAGTTGACAAAAGGTTTTCAAAAGCGAAATGACAATTGAGTTTGTATCATCGAGAGGTCTACCGATACAATTGAGAGTATACGCTCGATCATATCGATGACTGCTCGATGATATCGAACTCTTTCATAAATATGATCGTTTATATCCATTAGAACCTTTTGCCTATATATAGAGAGATTAGTCTTTATTGCTGGTAGAGAAAGAAGAGAGTTCTTTTGAGAGTTTTAAACTTCCTATCATTTACCTAAGCCCTTTCTCTCAGGAAGTTCATCCTCCAATCCACCCTCATCATTGATATCACATAGAGTGGATTGGGGAATGAACTTCCGCATTCAAGGATCCTTCAGCTACTATCTTAATGGCAAATCATTAAGTTGGGATGCCTTGAATACATAGATGATTGGAACCACTCTATATTCCTTATAGGAAAATCTTTAGAGAGTGTTATTTCATCATAACCTTGACCCAACCTAAAGCCTAGTATAGATACACCTTTGTGTTACGAATCAAGAGAGCTGAAGACTCTTCATCAACAAGAAGGAGATCTTCATCATTGCGCTGAATGAGACTCATCAATTTATTTGTAAGTATCTAGAGTCCAGAGGACACTTATTATCATTCATTTCTAGGATTGGGTTTTAAGTGTTGCTCACCCTTTGAAGTCCTTGAAGGAGGCCTCCGATGGGAGTGTACATGCGGGGTTGTTGTATGGACCCTTGCTCTGTGGAGAGCATAAATATCTGGTTAGGAGTATGCCAGCAAAACTCTAGGGTTAGAGGTGAACCTAGTAGAAACCTCCGGGTGCGTTGTGTGGACCCTTGCCCTGTGTGGGCATAAACATCTGGTTAGGAGTATGCCAGCAAAACTCCAGGGTTAGAGATGAATCGAATAGAAACCTCTGGGTGCATTGTGTGGACCCTTGCCTTGTGTGGGCATAAACATCTGGTTAGGAGTACGCCAGTAAAACTCCATGGTTTGAGGTGAACCGAGTAGAAACCTTTGTAAAGGTTGAAGGTGAACCTGATTTAAAACCTTAGGTTTGAGGTGAACCATGGAAAACCTCCTTAGTGAAATTCGGCCACTCAAGGGTTGAGTGTGGAAGATGGGAGTGGAGTAGACAAGTAGTCGAACCACTATAAAAATGACTGTGTTTGTGTTTGATTCTTGTGCTTGATTATTTGTGTGATTATGTTAATTACATTCATATCTGCTCACACTTCACACATAGTTACATCTATCATAGACTATAACTACTTCATGCTTATCATCTAAATAGTTCTGTGATTGGATCCTCTACCAGGCTTGGAAGCCAGTAGAGTTAATTTTGAGTAATCCTTATCTATACCCTGGGATAGGATTAGTGTGATAGGATTCCTAATAATTCATAGAAACTTTAAAAAGTCCTATTCACCCTCCTCTAGGACATATTGGGATATTCCTACTTCAACTTAAGCGGTCTTTACCGCTATTTCAAATAGTCCACACCTTAAACCAGAAAACGCGTAACAGATACGATTTAGACGACAAGTCTTCATCAACAGCGGATAGGCAACCTAAGGCATGAATATAGGTTAGCTACAACAACACTTAACTATTCTAAGCTCCAAAATAGGTTAGGGTTTGGGTTTTCTTACCAATGAAGAAAGCCAGAGTCGCCGAAAAAGCGATTAGATCGTGATGGTTAAGCACGTAGGATAGCAGGGTAGAATGGCAGGAAGATCCTCCCACTTCTCTCACACTTTCTCTCTCATTTCTCTCTTCTCTCTCCTAGGTCTTCCCAAATTCGTATGAGATGAGAGAGTGAGGGTTTAAGGTCCTTATATAGGCCCAAAACTCTCCAAATTAGACTCAGGGACATGATATACTTAGGTTATAACCAAATCGGGTCTATTCCGATCCAACGGAGCACTTCTGGAGGTCCTGTTACTAAATGCGGTCGAACTTAAGCTCTCTAATATTGGATCTAGGTCAAGCTAAGCTTTTAGTCCGGTCGGATTTCCAGATCGACCGCTGCGGACAAGTTTCAGTTCAACGGTTACAGGAACTCGATCAGAGCTACAAGTACTATGACATGTAAGGGCCACCTATCCTGATCCGAGGGTGAATTTGGGTCGAAATCTAACGGTCAGAACGCTTAAAAATAATGTGCAAGTGAATCGTTCCAGATTACTTAAAAATATATTTAATTTTCTAAAAATATTCATTTTCTCACTCTCTTCACTTCGGACTCAAGGAAATGATCTCAGGACATCGTTTGGGCTTGATTTTTGAAGTGATAGTCAAGTCCAACTAGGTGGTCATAATGGTCTAAGTTCATCGCTATCAGACTTTTGACATACGGTCCATGTCCGATGCGAAGTTGTAACACCCCAGATTTTGGCCAACCTGGGATTAGACGTCCTTAGGCAATGGGTTAATTAAAACACCTGAAAAATCATTTAGAACCCAATTCCATAGCCAAAGAAATCACTTAGGGTTAATTCCTTTAGAAACTAAGCATAAGTTAGCTAGCGCAACGCTAGAGTAGCTGGGAAACAGTCCCTGATCACTTTAAATACGTTCTACAAGACCCAAATCGAGTAGAACCAATGACTCTATAATACTCTATAACCTCGGATCAAACTCTAAGCAGGTTTGTTCTCTGGACCTCTTTGAAACTTTGTATTGGATCTAGACCGCGCGTCGAAAGTCCGATATCTGCTATCTTAGACCGTTAGAACCACCTAGCTGGACTTGACAATCATTTCGAAAATCAAGTCCAACCGATAATCACAGGCTATTTCATTGAGCCCGGACTGAAGAGAGTGCGAATAGGGACAGATTTGGAATTTGAAATTCAAATCTGGCACACGACTTGACGCGTCAGTATTATGCGTTCTGACCGTCAGAATTCAGCCAAATTACACCCTTGGATCAGGAAAATTTTTTATTTCATATCATGAGACTTGCAGGCCTGATCTACGTGCGGTAACCGCTAAACTGAAACTAGACCGCCACGTGCGATCTGCGAACCTTGCCGGACTGAAAACTTGATGTGTGCTAGATCTTGTGTGCATGAACTTAAGTCCGATCGCGTTCGGCCAGGGGACCACCAGAAATGATCTTTTGGACCGAAACAGCCCCGCTTTGGATAAACATCAAGTGAACTTTGTTCCCGAGCCTATTCCGGGCATTTTTGAGCTTATAAAAGGGGTTGAAACCCTCACTCCTCTCTCTCATCCGAATTTGAGAAAAACCCTAGATTGGGAGAGAGAAAAGGTGAGAGTTTGTGAGAGAAGGTGGGAGAGAATTCCCTGCTGCTTGTGCCACGTGCTGTACGTGCTTTAGCAACACGCTTCAATCACTTCGCTGGTGATTTCTCCGCATTTTCAGGTAAGAAAATACCTTAGAAGTTGCTGATTTGAGGTTCCTTTCGTTCCATAGCTTGTTAGTTGATAAATCTCGTAAAACAGGCTCTCTATTCGCCGTAGACGAAGCGTATACGCTCCGTTCGAATTCACACGTTTATAAGAGATAAGGTGCGGATATTAGACGCTTTGATTGACTGTTTTTAACGCTTTCAATGACGTTTAATAGTAGATTATCGACGGCAACGCCGTTTAACATGTACAACATGCTATCCGTTTCCTGTTTCGTAAACCGGCGAAGAATATGAGATTTAGGGCATTTTAGTCATTTGTAGGAAGTACTGTTTTCATTCATATTTTGCTGATGTTATTGACATGGTTTATTGTCACATTAGAATGTTAGGAATGCGTGCATAATTAGTTTGGCGAAGAGATTCGCCTAAATGCGCACTTTGGGTCGACATACTATATGTAGACTTAAGTGTGTGGTTTAAGTGTTTGTATAAATTCTTGTATTAGTATGTATTGAATTAAATGGTGCTATGAATTAATTTGAGATTGATTTCTCAATTAATATGCTGATGGAAATGATTTCCTATATGTTGGCGATATGCACGATTTCATTATATGTATGAAAGGCATGTGTTAGATGATTTACTTAAGTTGTATGTTATAACATGTGTTAACATGCTCACATGGTTGTATTTCATTTTCAATATTCTAATATGATTGCTGATGTGATTCCATAATTGTTTGGGACTATACTTAGTCCAGGCAGTCGGTAACCGAGCGAATTCGTGGTTGGCTTATCTTTGCCACGAACGACGCATCGATGAACGCGAGCCGTGTTTTGGAGTTGGCGACAGTGGTTAGGCCACACGAAGTGTTTTACGCACTTCATGTCGTTCGACTTGAGATGCGATTGCGCTAGTCGAGCCCGTCAAGTAACCCGACTGGCCGTTGTATGTTCACCCTGCATGAGTCATAACTGCTTGAACCTAGGGTACTGATCTTACCATTGTAAACCCTGTTAACCATGGTACCTTGATCCACGAAGACTCATGAGCCGGGCATGGTGGTATGGGACACCGTGGTCGAGCTGTCGGCCTACGCTAGGGCCACAAACCTCTCCGTAGTAACCAGTGAGCACCTAGTCTCGTGAGCAGATTATAGTGGTATGGGACACTATATTCTAGTTGTCGGCCTACACTGATCAGGCGACGAGTCCTTTGTAGTGACCGCGAGCGTATTCTGAGTCTACGGGAGGCGACGATGCTTCAGTAGCAATAGAGTACAGTAGGCCTGTATTGATAAGGTGATGGGGGAGCGGAGCAACGAGTGCGTGCAACAGCCCTGGAAGCCCTTGCAGCGACCTACAAAATATACCTCGTATGAGATTACTAGGAGTGACGACCCTAGACAGGATCTGTGTTGGGATTGATATAAGGGAAGTACCTTAGTTTTTTAATCCTGCTGTTTGAATGGACTAATAACAACTTGGAAATCATATCATCATTACATTGCATGTGCCTGGAAGATGTGAAGCACTTAAGGGAGTGTGGCATGCCGCGGTCGTAAGATGGTGCCATATGAGGGAGATCGTTGGTGAGGGCATACATCACGTCATGTCATATTGCATTAACAACAGTATTAGGATTGTTTGATTTACTACTTTACTATTAGCGCATGATTGATTTGATAACATGCTAATCTTTGCTCTCTTATCCCACTGAGTTGATCACTCACTCCCACGTTATGGGATGGTGTTTTCGGACACCCACCAGTCCCAATTGTGATTGCAGATGATGGCGCGGCCTGCGAGGCGGAGCTGGATTTGATGATGATGAGGAGGATTCCTCCTTTATGCATGTTCTGATTGACGGGATTATAGGGAGGTTGATTAGATACCTTGACACTTGTCATTTCATATTTTTAGAGCACTCATGTATATTCTTTTTTGTTTACTTTTGGAGCATACATGTATGTATATAACCTGGTAACATATTCACACTCTGGAGACATACAATAGTTTATATATGTTATACATACTATCGCAGTCTTCCGCTTGCTAATTTAACGGTCTCTAGAGTATGATATGATGTTTCGGATTAATCCCACTCATGTTTAATGCATTAACACAGACAACATTCAATCATACATATCTATGTTGCATAAATAACATTTTAGAACTCGGGAGTTGGGTTTTTACTTGACCCCCCGATTTTCGGGATGTTATAGAAGTTTTCAAATGATCTCGAGGGCAACTGGGCTTAGAGATTGATCCTAGATTTCAAGGTAAGATAGCGTCAATGATTCTATAGGTTTTGGGTCTTACAGATCATATTTAAAGTGGTTAGTGCTAATTTGGCAGGAAATCTAGTGTAGCGCTAGTTAATACACGTTAAATTTCTAAAGAATTTGGTTCTAAATGATTTCTTTGGCTTTGAAATTGCGCTAAAAGAAGTTACTAAGGTGTTATGGTTGACCCATTGCCTAAGGACGTCTAACTCCAGGTGGGCAAAAATTTAGGGTGTTACATGCAGTGTCTTGAACATTTATCAACATATAAACACAAGACACAGATAGAGGTTTTGGCACCACAAAATTTGATAACCAAAGGAGCATAAAATCATAGAACTTACACTAACCTTAACCTAAACCAAAAACCTAAACATAAACCTATAACCTAAACCTATAAACTAAAACCTAAACCTAAACTTATAACCTAAACCTATAAACTAAAACCTAAACCTAAATGTATTCTCAAATCCCTAAACCTAAACCTACACCTAATCCTAATCTCAACTCCCTAACCTAAACCTATAAACTAAAACCTATACCTAAACCTATACCTAATCCTAATCTCAACTCCTTAACCTAAACCTAAACCTAAACTTGAAAACCCAAACTAAACTCGATCTTAAACCCAAACCCGATTTCCTAAACCTAAGCCTTAACCTATTCTCAATTCCCTAAAGCTTTAACCTATAACCTCTAAGCTATCACCTAAACCTAAACCTTAACCTAAACCTATAACCTAAACCTAAACCTAAACCTATAACCTTAACCTAAACCAAAACCTATAACCTAAACCTTAACCTATAACCTATAACCTATAACTTAAACTTATACCCTATAACCTAACATTAGCCTAAACCTAAAACCTAAACCTAAACCTAAAACCTAAATGTTTTCTCAAATCCCTAAACCTAAACCTACACATAATCCCAATCTCAATGCCCTAACCTAAACCTAAACCTACACCTGATCCTAATCTCAACTCCCTAACCTAAACCTAAACCTACACCTAATCCTAATCTCAACTCCCCAACCTAAACTTGAAAACCCAAACCTAAACCCGATCCCAAACCCGAACCCGATTGATGTAATAATGTAGCCCAATCATATGGAAATAAATAAGAAAATCTTGCTTTGTTGGCAAGCATACTCGAACTCAAGCATCGCAATGCATATATTTCCATTTCTACTATCTCTTATAGCATAGATTATTTGAGATTTGGATTTATCTCATTTTTAGAGTCATGTCCGAACACAATATGATAATATTAATAGACAAGGTGGATTTTTCACCAACATTAGTCCAAGACCCATATAACTTCTCCTTATTGGAAGTTGGGTAAGGCACATGCAGCTTGAATCCATCAAAGGAGATAAAGATCACCTCACATATGTTCTCTCTCTTTTCATTTATTTTTTTCCATAGGATTGTTTATTTTGTGGTGTCTACTCACGTACAACATTTTAGCAAACTAGAATGAGTTTTTCAACATATCATATATTATTTTAGGTAGGAGAAGCTACTTTAGCAAACAAACCCCACTACGCCAGGTTGCCCATGCCGAATTTATGAGATTTTATCCGATGAATTGTCAAAAGTCTATTTTATTTTCATTTTTACTATAAATGGTAAGTTTTAGATCACATATAACTTTTGATCCTTCTGAGTTATAAGAGACGTGCCAACATGAAAAGGGCTGCGAGATATTAGGAGAATAATGTGTCTAGGCCAAATTGGGTTGTTACTACTTTTGGTAGAAAACCATGAACTCATGATTATTTGTTAGAGAAAGAAATCTCGTGCATGCTTGGTGGCTATAGGTCCATAGACTAGGCCATAGGTCATCATGGAAATGGTGATGTCATCACCATTGGCAAACGTGCATATGGGGAAACGTGTAAATCATGTGGGTCCCACAAAAAATGTGATCAACAGTCCAAATGATGCGCGACCCATAAATTTTGATGGACATATCAGATTTACGCACGAAACGCGGCGTTGGAATCATGGTGATGATCTGGTCGCAATGGCATAGGTCTCGGGTCAATCCGAGTCGGGTCTACTTGACCGAACTCAAGAATGACTGCAAACGCTATCCAAGGGTCGCGGGTCATCGAAATTTGACTGGTAGGACCATGGGACTAAAATGGATGGAATGTGTACTCACACACACACAAGCACACATGTGAACTCCGGTCGGGTCTCACAATCCTCCTCACTAATAAAGAAATTTTATCCCCAAAATTGATCAATGCAGGACAAAATGAAAAGAAAATACCATCATCATATAACAATCATCAAAAGAGAAGGCAATACAATCTGCGTATATCAACAACAAACAAATGGAGATAACACTCTCTAATCTTGGCCTCCGAATGATGACCCCATTACACCTTCACCAAGGGAATGACCTTGGTCCTGAGGACCTACTCCTTCCGATCAAGAATACGAATAGGCTGTTCAATGTAGGAAGCATCCTCACGGAGCTCGAGTGACTGCCAATTAATCAAAGGAATAGTGTTTGACCCACATTTTCTCAACATAGAAACATGGAACACCTCGTGGATCGTGAACAACTTAGGAGGTAAGGCAAGCCTATAGGCCACAGCGCCTACGTGCTCAGTAATCTCATGAGGTCAAATAAATCTCAAGGCAAGCTTTCCCTTCACACCAAAGTGAACACACCCTTCATATGTGAGACCTTGAGATATACCACGTCCCCGACTGCGAACTTGAGGGGTCGACGCCGACGATCAGCAAAACTCTTCTGCCGGCTCTGAGCTTTGCGCATCCTCTGGCTGATAACATCAATAGCTTCTGACGTTTGCTGCACAAGCTCGGGACCTAAGAGATTATGCTCTCCAACCTCGGTCCAACAACTAGGAGATCTGCACGGTCTGCCATAAAGTGCCTCCAAAGGAGCCATGCCAATAGTCACCTGATAGCTGTTTTTGTATGCGAACTCGGCAAGGTGCATATGCTCATTCCAACTGCGCATAATAAAGTCTATCACATAAGCCCTGAGTATATCCTCAAGGATCTGGTTGACCCTTTCAGTCTACCCATCTGCCTACGGATGATAAACGATGTTGAGATACAAAGTGACCCCCAATGCCTGCCAAAAACTCATCCAAAACTGAGACATAAATCTGAAGTCTCGGTCTGAAACGATCGAAACTGGAATGCCATGCAGTCTCACTATCTCCTCAATGAATATCCTAGCCAACCAGTCCATAGACCAGGAAGCACGCACTGGAATGAAATGAGCCAACTTTGTCAGACGATCGACGATAACCCAGATGGTATCGTAACCGTGCTGAGTGCTCCAAAAACTCACGATGAAGTCCATCGATACGTGCTCCCACTTCCACTCTGGAACGCTCAACGGCTGCAAGGGACCAGGGAGTCTCTAATGATCGGCCTTGACACGCTGGCATGTGTCACACTCGGCCACAAAACTCATAATCTGGCACTTCATCCCCTCCCAGAAGTACTGCCTCCTCATATCATGATACATCTTCATGGAGCCCAGGTGAATAGTAAGCCTCAATTGGTGTGCCTCGATCATCAGATCACGATGCAACTCTGACATGTCCGGGACACACAATCGGCCTCTAAAGCGTAATCTACTATCAAAACCAATCTGCCAGTTTGACTGCTCCACAGATGCGGCCTCTGCTCGGTACTCCTGAAGTGACACGTCCATCTACTGAGCCTCGATCACCTTAGCCACTAAAGAGAGTTGAATCAACAAGCTTGAAAGTTAAACAATGGAAGACTGTAGGCTGAACTCAAAGTCAAACTCTAAAACATCCTCGAGCATCTGCCACTCTCACACCATTATCTGTGCCACCAGGCCTCGTAGCTGATGGTTGAGAGCGTCCACCACCACGTTTGCCTTGTCTGGGTGGTACTGAAGATCAAAATCATAGTCTTTCAACAACTCTTTCCATCGCCTCTGACGTAGGTTCAACTCGGACTGTGAAAATAGATACTTCAATCTCTTATGGTCTGAGAAGAGCTCGAACTTGACTCCATATAGATAATGCCTCGACACCTTTAGTGTGAAGACAACTGCTGCAAGCTCCAAATCATGAGTGGGATAGTTCAGCTCATGGACCTTGAGTTGGCGTGAGGCATACACCACTGGCTTCCCGTGCTGCATCAATACAGCACCCAAACCAACTTTGGTGGCATCAGTGAAAACAACAAAACCCTCACTCCCATCAGGAAGAGTGAGAATAGTAGCGGACGTGAGACGGTCTTTCAACTCCGCAAATGCCTTCTCACAGGCGTCACTCCAAACGAACTCGATGCCCTTCCTCGTCAACCGGGTTAGCGGTGCTGCAATACGGGAGAAACCCTCGATAAACCCTCAATAATATCCCACTAGACCAAGGAAACTATGAATCTCGGATGCGTTCATGGGCTGGCCCCACTGACGCACTGCATCAACCTTTGAGGGGTCCACAACGACACCCTCCCTCATCACCACGTGACCAAGAAACTTCATCTCCTCCTGCCAAAATTCGTACTTCTCCAACTTCGCATACAGCTGGTGAGCTCAGAGTCATTAAGAAAGTTTCATCCAATTACATGTCCAGCAAACCGGTAAACATAAAAATGGGATATAATATTAAATCTAGTATGTTTGTCACTCTACGAACAGTAATGAACACTACATCCATAATTTGACAAACAAATGTAAGTTTTCGATTGAACACCAAGCTTTAAAACCATGGCCAGAGGAATGCATATCACTTCATATTTATCTTACACTATTGCCTTTACAACTAGAAAATGAGTACGGCAAACTGAAATTTGAATGGGGCAAACATGAAATTCTGTGGGGGAAGCTTGAATTTCAACAGGGCAAACATGAATTTCAGTGGGGCAAATATGAAATTGAGCAGGGGAAACATGAAATTCAGCAGGGGACGCATGAAATTCAGTGGGGCAAACATGAAATTTAGCAGGAAAAACTAGAAATTGAGCAGGGCAAACATGAAATTAAGCGGGGCAAACAAGAAATTGAGTGGAGCAAACATGAAATTCAGTGTGGGAAGCATGAAATTCAATGGAGAAAACATGAAATTGATCGGGGTAAACTAGAAAATCAGTGAGGCAAACATGAAATTGAGCGGAGAAAACTAGAAATTGAGCGGGGCAAACATGAAATTGAGCGGGGCAAGCTAGAAACTCAGCTGGGGAAATATGAAATTCTACAAGGAAAACATGAAATTCAGCAGGGGAAACATGAAATTGAGTGGGACAAACATGAAATTCAGTGAGGCAAACGTGAAATTGAGCAAGGAAAAGTAGAAAATTAACTAGGTAAACATGAAATTGAGCGGGGCAAACTAAAAAATCAACAGGACAAACATGAAATTGAGCGGGGCAAACTTAATAGATAATTTCATGATGGATAACACCACGTGATAATTTAAATATATCCAATGTTCAAATGGACAACACCACACGATAATTTTGAATTGAACTTCTACTGTTGATCATTTCTCAAGGGCCACAGAAGTTTTGGATCAAGCTTATAATTGTGTTTTCTATTAATCCATGTCTGTATGATCTTATGAATAGGTTTGATAACAAACAAACATCACTGTTAGGCCTACTATAGTTTCAACTGTGGAAATCATTATCCCCACTATTTCCCATGGTATAATCCACTTGATCTTTTGATATGCTTCAATTTAGGGCTCAACCCCTTAAATTAGAAGGAAAAATGGGCTCAATTTCATGTTTAACCCGTTGAATTCCATGTCTGCCCCGCTCAATTTCTAGTTTGCCCCGCTCAAATTCCAGTTTGGTTCGCTGAATTTCTAGTTTGCCCCACTCAATTTCTAGTTTACCCCACTCAATTTCCAGTTTCCCCCGATGAATTTCATGTTGTCCAACTGAATTTCATGTTTGCTCTGCTAAAATTCAAGTTTGCCCTGCTGAAATTCAAGTTTGCCCAGGTCAATTTCATGTTTACCCCACTGAATTTCATGTCTGGCCCACTCAATTTCTAGTTTATCCAGCTCAAATTCTGGTTCACCCCGCTGAATTTCATGTTTGCCCCGCTCAATTTTTCCTTCACTGAGTTTCATGTTTGCCCCACTGAATTTCATGTTCGCCCCACTGAATTCCATGCTTGCCCCGCTCAAATTTTAGTTTTCCCCACTCTATTTCATGTTTGCCCCACTCAATTTCATGCTTGCCCACTTAATTTTCAGTTTGCCCCGCTCAATTTTCAGTTTTCCCTGCTTAATTTCATGTTTTCTCCACTCAATGTCATGCTTACCCCGCTCAAATTTCAATTTACGTAGCTGAATTTCATGTTTGCCCTGCTCAATTTAACTAGTGTGAATTTTCAAGAAACTTGCCTGAGTTTTTATTTTAGTTGACTTAACTTGACAGGGTTTGAGTCAAATTTGTATTTTAAAAGTATGATCTTAATATACTTTTACTGCAAAATAGAAAATTGAAGAACCCAAGATTTTCTACAAAAGTGGTTAAATTCTCTTTTGATTTTTGCATAAACTCCATTTTCGATATCATTTAGCACATGGGTTTTGTCTATGATAATCCAATAAGAATGATGACTCGAGAACGTACCAATAAACAATAAACAATAGCCTAGATATAATGTTTATATTCAAAAATTTAAGAATTTTTGCTCATAATTGTTTAGTAAGAAATGAAAAGATTCTTATCTCACCACCAACCAAATAAGCAATTCTTCAGTTAGATAAATAGAGTGGTTAGTCAAGTCATGCATACTCCTCAAATTACAATTAGATATTCCAGATATCACAACGACTTTAAAACATATAGTTAAACTAATTTTTCTTGAGCAAATTAGTCTTGATCGTTAAGGTTGCAGGACGGGCCATTAACCAATCTCACATGTTCGATAAAGATGTAACTGTTTGCATCAATATCTCATGTATAGAGAAAGGAAAAAACACATTGAGATGGATCATCAACTTGCATCCATATCTTAGCTATAGAACAAGGACAAAACACATCGAGACGGCCCATCATTTTATCCGGGTAAAAAGTTCTAGTACAAATGTATTTAATACAAAATGTTGCAATCATACACCTTAATCATCAACTACATGTCAACATTGCTTATGTACTCATGGGTTATCAAGGATATTGATTTTTCGGTATAACCACTCCAGAATGAGACAACCAACATAGGAATTTGATAGTTACATAATGCATGCATAATTTCTAATGAAGCATAACTCAAATATCGCATTGAGATGGTGCTATTAATAGTCGGATTTTGGACCACTAACTATTTTACTATAACCCTCCATTTGATGTCCATCAATTGGATGGTTAGGATTATATGATCAATTTGAATTTAGAGACATGGAACCAAACTAGCTTTCTCATTTTAAAATCAAAGAAAATGGCTATATATATATATATATATATATATATATATATATATATATAAACATGAGTAGTGCATGGATAATTGATTATGGAGAATAAGTCAAAAATTACATTGAGAAGATAATGCTAACCATCTGATTTTGCCTTGAAAAGCCACATCTCATTGACCTAATCGACTTGGTCGATCCCGAGTCAACCCCGATTCAATGTCTTGTCCCACTGTCAAGGTCGGCTACTAGACCGGCTACGACACTTATAGTTACAGTTATAATCCGTAGTAATAGAGGGCCGCCGCTAAAATCATAGCCATAAACGGGCTTACTTAAAAAGGAGGGGTAGTTTTGTCCTCATTTTTACTATCCGTATGAGCAGGTCTAAGTTTACATGTTAAGTTTGTATTGCTCTGTAAAAATCGTTGGATAAAAGGTGGGGTCCACAGTCGTAAATTTTTCTTTCCCAGCTTGAGATGGGTTATAACTTTTGAGGCCCGATAACTACTCAGGTCATAAAGCTCTGATGTAACGGAAGCGGATTGGCTAGTGTACCGCACATCTGCTATATGGATGTAGGTACGTGTCTTGCCAAGATGAGGCAAGCGCCGACGCTCCTCGAGTTTCGAGTTGTATGAACGGTACAAAGGAGATCAAAGTTACATGGCCTCACAGTGAGGTATTTATTATATTCACAATGTTCGTCCATTTTTTTAATATCATTTTAGAGTATATCCAGAAACAAAATAAAAAGTTCATGTCTAAAGATTAAATGGACCACACAACAAATATCGGCGGAGATAATGATTTACCACCCTTAAAAATTTGGTAGGTCCCTCTATAATGTATATTTTCTATCCAATCTATTCATAAGATCAAAAAGACCTAAATGAAGAAGAACAAATTTCATATTAATTCAAAACTTTTGTGAATCCCAAAAGGGTTTCAACTGCAGATGTTCAATCCCCACTGCTTTTTTAGCATGGTTTAGTTGATCATTAGATAGGTCTTATTTTTCTTTTCAAGCCTTAAGACGAGATCACAAAATGGATGGATGGTTTGGATATAACACATAGCTCATGATGATGGGACCCACAGAACATGCTGACGTCTGTACACTAGCTATTTAGTTGGTGTTTGGTACATCAACCAATCCGCTTAATGATGTGACAACCATCCTAGCTGGATGAATTTAACCCTATTATACTGGGTACTTAAAATGGTGGGCCACGTCGGGTTTGCTCTAAATACTTATCCAGTGGACTAGGTCAGGCTTATGCCAGATATCTAACTCCGGACCTCAATTGCGCACTGAGTAAACTTTGTTGGGCCCACCGTGAATGTATCTTGTCTATTTACGCTGTCCAAACATTTTTCCATCTTATTTTAGGGATTGAGACTAAAATTTAAGTATACCCAAAGATCAAGTGGACCATACCATAGGAAACCGTTGGAATAATGATTTCCACCGTTGAAATCTTTATACGGCCCACAGTGATGTTTATTTCTCATCCAACCTGTTTGTAAGATTACACAAACATGGATGAAGGGAAAACACAAATACAAGCTTGATCCAAAACTTCTATGGCCCTCGAGAAATTTTCAATGGTAGATGCTCAATTCTCACTGTTTCCTGTGGTGTGGTCCAACTGAGGTTTGGATTTACTTCATTTTTGGGCTCAAGCCCTAAAATTATCTGCTAAAATGGATGGATGGAGTGGATAAAATATATAAATCATGGTGGATCCCACAGAGTTTATGTGAGACCCGACCCAAGTTTGCATGTGTGCATGAGTGTGTGTGAGTGTGCATTTCATTTCTTGTGGTCTCGCGGTCCTACCGGTCAAATTTCGATAATCCGCGACCTTCAGATTATGCTTGCGATCATCCTTGAGTCCGGTCACGTAGACCCGATTCGGATCGAGCTGAGACCTATGCTATTGCAACTGCTTCGTCGTTGCGGTTCCGACGTCGCGTCTTGTGCGTCCATCCGATGTGTGGATCATAAGTTGTGTACGTTTCATTCTATGGCCCTTAATTTTAATCATGTGGCCCACACTCCCTCTTTTGCACAAGTTCCAACACACACTACACACACCACCTAAATCTCCATAACTCATACTACTAAGATCTCACACACCACCCACACCTAACCTACCGTACAACATTGTTTCTAACTTCCTACTACAATGATTACTCTTCTCTATCCAAGGCAAGAGAGAGATGATTGCTTGCCTTGAAATCTCATTCCTCTCTTTTTCCCTCTCTCTCTCTCTCTCTCTCTCTCTCTCTCTCTCTCTCTCTCTCTCTCCCTCCCTCTCTCTTCTCTTCTTCTCCAACAACTTTCTTCCATTTTTTCAGCCCACTTTCCCTCATATATCCCCCCATCTAACCGTTGAAATAAGATCTAGACCATAGATCCATGTACCTTGGAGCTTGAAGACCATCTTGGAGGTGTTTGCTTGAAGACCTTGAAGGTGGATGTGTTTGTACTTAGAACCTTAGGATCTCCATTGCCTCCTCTTATTTCTCTTCTTCACATCATGCTTGAAGCATGTGGGGCCCACCAAATGATGGTGGAGGCCCCATGTCTTCTTAGATGTGGCCATTGGCCCATCCTTTTGTGCATGCATTACTCATGGGTGGGGCCATTCTCCATGGACCCCACTATAGTTTCTTTTCTTAGTTTGAAGGATCCTTAGGTCATCTAGACCCTTGATCCTTGGTGAAGATGGCATCTCCACCATTGGATTTTGATTTGAATATGCATGCATGGGTAGATCTTGTAATCCCATTAATATAGTAGAATGTGTATGCATGAGTGATGAGGGGAAGGGCCTCAATATGGCGGAGACCCTTCCCTTGTGGATGAATTTTTATTTTTCTTTGTTAATAATCTTCTGATCATAAGTGTGTGGCCCACCTTGTGGACCAAAAATATCCAGACCATCCATGGAGGGTGGACGTTCATGACAGTCCACCCTTGGACATTGGAGCCCCTAACCCACCTATATGGGGCACATGCAAGGGGAATTTTATAATGGGAAGGGTTTGGATATTTGTGGGGCTCACTGGGGTGGTCCATACCATGATTTTCTTGGATTAAATCCCCTTTTAAATAGTATTTATATTTATTTATTTTCTATTATATGTTGCTGTCCAGAACCATCTGCACAGATTTTTGGGTCATTTTGAGGCCAGATTTCTCGGCATTTGGAGGGTTGTTTAGTCTCATGTAATGTATGTTTATTGAATTTATGGACCCCACCTACAATCATGCCAAATTTCAGCCCCAACTGACCTTCATTGGGGTCCCAAAGGTGTGATCCAAGTGAGGTGGACAGTCTGGATTTTCTGCAATGTTTCAGCAACATTCCACCCTAGACAGGTTGGATTTTTGGAATTTATTAAAATATTTTTGGGTGTTTAAAAATTATAAAAATCTACAGGGGAGTGGCTCACTCATGGTAGGACTCACATACAAAATTTTAGGGCCAATGGATACCTGTACACACCATGGTGGTAGCTGGACCGGCCCATTATAATATGATGTCCAGATCAGTCCGATTCTCAGGACAGATTGATTTCCTTAAATTAATTAAAGTATTTATAGATGTCCAAAAATTTTAAAATTTTATAGGGATTTTTTTCACTCATGTTAAGACCCACCTACCAAATTTCAGGGCCAATGGAGCCCTATACACACTGTGGCGAGGGCCAGACTGGCCCACTACTTTGGGACATCTAGGTCTGTCCGATTTTCTGGATAGTCTGTTTTGTTTAAATTAATTAAAATACTTATAAATATCTAAAATTTTTAAAATTTTGTGGAGGTGTGAAATACTTATGAAAGTATCACTCTATAAAATTTAAGCCTCAAATTACCTCTTTTGGGTATCCAAAATAATGGATCAAGATGGCTTGACTCCCAAAATTTTCTGTTGTGCAGTCCAGTAATATGCCTTGATAAAAATCATAAATCAAAAATATTTCTTCTGATGGTGGGCCACCATTTTGGGTTTTCGCTCATTGTATATATGATGAGGGACCTTGGCCCTCAATTTCCAGAGTTTTAGAGGCCTTAGACCCACTCTAATGGAGTGCCCAAATTTAGGATAACAACATGTTATAATTATGCTTGGCCTTGGGCTGAAATTTTGAGGAGTAGGGCCGACCACATTTATGAAGGTCTTAGAGAAAATAATTTATACCTTTAGTTCCTTAAATGTTAGGCTTAATAAATGCACTTTTGAGGCCCACCACAGTTGAATTTAATTGGGTCCATGAATGTAGATAGTTGTTGAACTCTTTAAGCCCAATTGGGCTAGAACTTTCCAGATAGGCCCATTGAACTCTTGGGCCATTTTTACCATACTATTGTGTTGGGTTAGTGGGCCAGATTACACAAGTAGATGGGCCCTTAGTTTTCCACCAAATCAACTTTATACTTGGGCCGGGTTGTAGGCCCAACTTACTTAACTAAGAGCATGACATTTGCCCATGTGATTTAAGCAATGGGCTTTCCACTAGGCCACCATAATATATGGGATTAGTGGCTTTTATGTTAGGCTCTAACCTTTCCCCTATGGGCTCATAGTGGTATATATGGGTTGGGTTATATGTGTTTCTCTTGGACCCATATTTTGGGTAGGCCTTGGGCCACCCTTTCTGAAGCCCAACATGAGTGTTTGTGGTATGATTATGACTGCTCATTTCTTATTTCTGATGTTGTATGGGCCTTGGGCCTTGATCCATGATCAATTAGAGATGGGCTACCTCTTGTCGGCCAATTGTGGTTGGATGTCCACATTGGTGGGCCTAAGGTAGGCCCATGGGGTTCTATAGGTGGTTAAAGGCCCACCATAGACCCTTGCTAGGCCATTTCATCTATTTAGGCCCATACCATTATTCTCCTCAGTCTCGTGGGCTACCCCAGGTATATGGGCCCCCATTAAAGGTTGTATTCCTTATGAAGAATTGGTTAAGTACCTAGACCCTTCATAGTTAGGTAGAGAGTTCATCTTCACCTTATTGACACCCCTATTCATCTCCATGGCCCACTCCCATACACATCATATGCATGCTTGGTTGAGGTATGATTGGCCATGGTTGTGCCATTGTGTAGGACATGTTGGTATCTTCCTGAGAGATGGATGCATGGGTGATTGTGTGATTCATGCATCTGGCATTGCATAGCTTGTGGATATCCGCCCTTACTTCATCAGGACCTTTCCTCCACAGGGATATTCGTGGATGGCCGTATGTGTGAACATCGAAAATATTAGTTGAGCATACCGGGTGCATAGGATGCCCATGGGTGAAATTTTCAAAACTTCCATAGTACCAAGGATCTGGTCCAACGCCGTGACCAAGTGGAATACATGAGCGCATGAGGGCCTTATACCGTTAGGCTGCGACTCTCACTATCATGTAGTCGGTTGGATAGGGGTGTGGCCTTACCTGCCTGGTGTGTAATGGGCAATGCTAGGCTGAGTCTGACCAGCTCGTAAATGGGTCCGCTACCATCAGGCCTTGCTGGTGATTGGTTGTCCACAGGCGGGTAGTGAGGTCTCTTACGCTCGTTTGACTGTGCGGGATCTGTAGAGGGGCACTCATTCAGTAGTGTAATGGACCCTGGTGATTTCCTCATGCTTGGAAATGTACTTGACTTATGGTTTGGATATGAACACTGGCATTACTTACATTACATTAACATTGGCTGTGTAAGCTCCTTCATGCATCACCTTGGTATGGCTCCCAGTTCTCATTGCATCATATTCATGATAAGCCTTGGTAAGGCTAGTGATATTCTCATTGAGCATGTTTCCCTTCTTGCACCTCATACTATTCTTCTGTGCACCATTGTTACACACTTACACCACCCTCTAAGCTTATATAAGCTTATGCACGATTGATGCGTGCAGGAGAATCTAGGCAGGTGTCGTAGTAGCAGAGCGTGAATTAGAGCTGAGCATTTGAGGACTCTAGTGTTGCTGACCTTTCTCTCTTTACCTTTTATCTCATGTATGTCCTTTGAACCTTATGGATGGTTGTAAAAGTTCAAATTCTTAGTGAATTTTGTGATGTGTGCCCTTTGTTATTCTCAAATGTACTTGCTGTGATCTTGGGTATGCTCGTATTGGTAATGATTATACTGTTATGAAAATCCTCCTTGTAGGATCCCAAGATCGAAACCTGCCTCAGGAGCCGAGAATGGGATACTATGGAAGCTGTTACGGCCAGAACCGGCCATCGGGTTCCTTGGGATTCCGGTTATCGAGTCTGGGGCGTGACAGTTTACTCAGTACGCAACTAGCTTCCCCTCGGTTAACTAAGCAATACTCCCACGAACCTATTTAAACTGCTACCTATACCACAAAAAAAACTACCTCATTCATATGATCCTACCTACATGAGAGGGATTTTGATAACACAAATGGACAGTCATAAAACATAAAAATTAAAAAGATAATAAATTGAATGCGATGAAAAGCACTCCAAGCATATCAGGATCATCTAACCTATTCCACTAGGAAGTATGGCCCTCAATGGTTTAGCTCAACAGATTGGAAGACTATGATCTTAATTAAATCATAGAAAATAAAAATAAATAAATAAATAAAAGTTTCTGGACTCGATGTTCAGCTAGGTCTAGTTCACCCAAAGACTAAAAAATGTCATTCCCGATCTGCTAGTGACTATTTGAGTTGCATCCAGTCCACGAGGTTGGTGAGCTGGTTAGAATTGAGACTGGCCATACAGTGACTCGGGTTAAGATCTCGTTGAGTTGAGTTGAGTTGAGTTGACGTGAATGAGTTTCAAATTGAGTCACCAAGGTTTGCCATGAATTAAATTAGTAAGGATGGTTACAAAGTATTGTTGATCGATTTCTTATTATCATCATCATCTAAGCCTTACTGCAATTAATTTGGGTAGGTTACATGAATCTTTTTCTGCCTTTCTAAGTATGTCATGGACCATAACTAAAGCTATAGCATGAGTTTGGAACGTGATATTGTTCGGATCACATGAGAAATCTATCAAGCGCAGCCTGCATTTTTTAACATAAGAGCCAAAATCAGCCCCAGGCCCATGACAGGCTGAAATAGTTCAAACTAAGCTTAGAATGAGATTTTTATGCTGGCCTAGCCAAGCTCGGCCGCTTGTGTGTGTTTCTGAGAGAGAGAGAGAGAGAGAGAGAGAGAGAGAGAGAGAGAGAGAGAGAGAGAGAGAGAGTTGTTTAAGCTCCTTGCTAGTATGGTTGTTTGGTATATACAAGGCTAGAATGGTATTTACAAGGCAATGACCGGAGGGAGTTATGAAGAGATTGGAGCTTGGGAGAGACAGAGAGAAATATTTGGGAGCTTGGAGATGTGTGTGTGAGAGAGAGAGGTGTGGGGGCGTGGATTGGAGCTTGGAAGATGAGAAAGAGAGAGAGAGAGAGAGAGAGAGAGAGAGAGAGGGGGGGGGGGGGGGGGGTGGTTGGAGGGAGGTTGGAAGCTAAGGGGGCTTGGGCTGGAATAAACCAAAGAGTCTTCTGCTCGGATGGGCCCCACGGTAATGTTTATTCGAATTCCACCCCAACCATCCAATGTGTTGCCACATTTTAGGCCTAGGGCCCAAATATCAAATCCACACAATTGGAAGTAGTGCATAGGGAAACAGTCACCCTCCAAATTATTTACCTTCCTGTGGCTCATCTAAATCATATATGAGCCTAGTTTTGGGGCCATGCCTAAATTTTGGTGTGGATTTCACATAATGTTACGGTGGGCCCTGTAAAAATCAAGGATGGATGTCTCTATCCCAACTATTTCCTATGGTGTGACCCACATGAATCACAAGTTGGCCTTATTTTTAGCCTTGATCCTATAATATGGTTACACATCTAATGATAGGAATGGATTTCAAATATACATCACAATGAGCCTCATTAAAATTCATAGGGAGCAAACAAATCCATTTTTCATAATTGAAACCTTTGGAAGCAAGACACCACCCTTTTTTTTTTTAATGGTCTAATTTGATGTATATTTGAAATTTACTTCAACCATTATATCTATAACCTATTTTAGACTCGGTGTGAAAAAGAAAAAGAAAAAGAAAAAAAAAAGTGACATGTGATTCATGGGAGCCACCCCAAACAAAACAGTTAAGACTGTTGGGGGCCTTGCACAAAACCTTAAGATCTAGCCTCCCAAACAAACCAGAATTATGGGATAATAATAGTAATGAAATAAATCAAAGCAATAATCACACACTACACAAGAGATTTTTACGTGAAAAACCCTCAAAGAGGTAAAAACCACGGGACCTCGTCCAGATCAACAATCCACTATGAAGTAGAACGTTACAATCTTCGTCACTCACACAGGAGCGGATAAACAATAAGAGAATAAAGAAAAATAGAGAGATCTCATTGATCACGAGGACGTAGAAGCGCTAAGATGACGACTCCCTTCCACAAGCTTCCTCTCTCTCTTATTTCTTCCTTTCTCACACCCTAAGCCCTTTAGAAAACCGTCATGTGCTTTTCTTCACACAACATAATACCCTAGAAAACCTTAGGAATTCCTTTTTATAGTTTTAGGAAACTCCTTTCCGTATCCCTGTTGCGAAAGGACTCAAATCCGTAGTTTCACGCAAAATCATGAAACGAATCTGCGTAGCTTCGACTAGTCGTAGCTCTCCTACGACTGGTCCTAGACCACCTACGACTGGTCGTAGCTCTCCTTCGACCAGTCGTAGAACTCAGAGAAAAAATAGCACAAAATCGATGGACTTTGAGTCGTACTAGGGCTCGAACCTATGACCGGTCGAGTGCCTCCCACGACCGGTCGAAGACCTCCTACGACCGGTCGAGCAACGCGATGAATTACTCTAATTTTTCACCCGTTGCTCCATCTCTCCTCTGATCTGAGGAGGAAAATCTCATCAAATCTCTCCCTTTCCGACTGAGGAGGAATTCACCTTCTTCAAGTCAACCAGGTTTTTACAAACCTCAAACTTATCCTTGAGCAAAGCCTTGGTCATCATGTCTAACCCATTATCGTCCGTGTGGACTTTCTTAAGCTATAACACTTTCTGTTCCAAAGTATCCCTGATCCAGTGATACCGAATCTCTATGTGCTTCGACTTGGAATGCTGACTTGGATTCTTACTTAAGTGTATAACACTCTGACTATTGCAATAAACCACATGCTCCTCCTGCTTCAGGCTAAGTTCCTGTAGGAACCTCTTCATCCAAAGCATCTCTTTACATGCCTTTGTGATTGCAATGTACTCGGCCTCTGTCGTCGACAATGCTACGACCTTCTGAGCTTGCTCTGCCAAGAAACCGCTTCCCCTACAAACGTAAACATAAACCCCAATATAGACTTCCTGGAGTCTATGTCACCTGCCATATCTGCATCTGTGTAGCCCTCTAGCACAGGTTTACCGTCACCATAGCATAGGCTCAACTTGGATGAGCCTCTTAGATATCACAGTATCCACTTCACCGCTGTCCAACATTTTTTGCCAGGATTGGTAAGATACCGGCTGACAACACCAACCGCATATGCTATATCTGGGCGTGTACACACCATAGCATACATCAAACTTCCTACAGCTAACGCGTAGGGTATCTTCTGCATCTCTTCCACCTCTACCTTCGTCTTGAGACACTGCCTGTCGCTCAATCTGAAGTGACCATCCAGTGGAGTACTGACCGGCTTCCCTGCATTCATATTGAACCACTATAGGACTTTCTCAATATACCACTCTTGTGACAGTCAAAGCTTTCTACTGCTTCTGTCACGGGTTATCTCCATTCCTAGGATCTGTTTAGCCGGGCCCAAGTCTTTCATCACAAATGACTTGCCCAACTCCTATTTCAGCCTGTCGATTTTCTTGATGTCCTTTTCCATGATGAGCATGTCATCAACATATAACAGCAGAACTATGAAATCACCATTTGAGAACTTACGCGTGAACACATAGTGGTCCGACTCCGTTCTGTCATACCCATGTTGTAACATGAACGAATCAAACTTCTTGTACCATTGTCGTGAAGCTTGTTTCAGCCCATACAAGCTTTTTTTCAGCCTACACACCATATGCTCCTTACCCTTAACTTCGAACCCTTCTAGTTGGTGCATGTAGATCTCTTCTTCTAGGTCACCATGGAGAAAAGCATTTTTAACGTCCAACTGCTCTATCTCCAGATCCATGCTAGCCGCCAACCCAAGCAACACCCGTATGGATGTCATCTTCACCACTGATGAGAATATCTCCTCGAAGTCTATGCCTTTTTTCTGACCGAACCCTTTTACCATAAGTCTGACCTTGAACCTCATTTGTGAATTCTTCTGCTCAACTTTCTTTTTGAACACCCACTTGTTGCTCAGAGCTTTCTTGCCCTTAGGCAGTTTTACCATGTCATAGGTGTGGTTCTTATGTAAGGATTTCATCTCCTCTTGCAGAGCTTTCAACCATTCCTCCTTATTCTTATCGGCTAAGGCCTCAGAATAATCTTCTGGCTCTCCTCCATCAGTCAGTATAATGTACTCATGCGGCGAGTACCTCTTGGACGGCTGTCTGTCCCTAGATGACCTCCTCACCTATGGCTCAACAGGTGGATCAAGTGGGGGCTGCTCCCCCAGTCCATCTTCTGTATGAACCCCTTCGTCCTCTGCACCTCGTTGTACTCACCCATCATCAGGCACCATGGGAGGAATAACCGGATCCATATCCTCTAGCTCACCTGAACTAGGCTGGTTCTTCTCTAGCTTACCAATGTCTTCTATACACTGATCTTCAAAGAAAACCACATCTCTACTCCTGACGAGCTTCTTCTCAGTCGAATCCCATAATCTGTAACCGAACTTTTCATCACCGTACCCCAGGAACACACACTTCCTGATCTTCATATCGAACTTGGACCTCTCGTCCCTTGGTACGTGAACGGATGCCCTGCATCAAACACCCTGAGATGACTGTATGATGGATCCTGTCACCTTCTCAGGTACTTCTCCATTCAATGAGGCTGATGGAGACCTGTTTATCAGATACACCGCCGTGTGCATTACTTCTCCCCAGAACGTCTTGGATAACTTCGCATGGGATATCATGCATCTGATTCTCTCAACAATGGTGCGATTCATTCGCTCAGCTACACCATTATGCTGGGGGGTCTTGGGAACCGTCTGTTCATGCCGTATATCCAAGGACTTACAGTACTCATGAAAGTCGTCAATGTATTCACCACCATTGTCAGTGCAGATGCACTTCAATGATTTACCTATCTCTCTCTCGACCATAGCATGAAACAACTTAAATACACCAAAGACCTCGTCTTTGGATTTCAAAGCATAAGCCCAAACCCTCCTAAATGCATCATCTATAAAAGTAATAAAATACAATGCCCCACCCAAGGTTTTTATCCTCATAGGACCACACACATCAGAATAAACCAAATCTAATGCATGCACTTTATTAACATGAGAAGTAGTTTAAATAAATGAAACTCTATGTTGTTTCCCTGATAAACAATCAAGACAGGTTTTGAGAAGGATACCTGTCACGTCTGGAAGGAGGCGTTTCCTCACTAGTAACTGAAGCCCTTTTTCACTCATGTGGCCTAGACACCTGTGCCATATGTCAATAGTTGAATCTTTCGCTGTGTTCAACCCACCCTTGCCTACACTAACACTTACCTTGTACAGGGTGCAACACTTCTTTCCTCTGGCTGCGATTAACGAACCCTTGATGAGCTTCCATCGCTCACCAGCAAACGACTTTCATAGCCATCATCATCCAACCTTCCCGTCGACATCAAGTTGAGGCGAAGGTCTGGGATATGCCTCACATCCTTGAGAACCAATGTGTAGCCTACATCGGTCTTCACACAAATATCACCGACTCCTACGATCTTCGATACGCCAGAATTTCCCATCTTCACGGTCCCATAGTCACCTAACTTGTAGCTTGTGAAGAAATTCCTGCGTAGAGTCGTATGAAAAGAAGCTCCTAAGTCAATCACCCAGTCGGTGTCCTGACTCGTAGCCGTGAGACATACATCGTGATCTGCTGAAAGAATAATAATAATGTCGCCATCTGAAGCGACCGCAGTAGAATCAGATTCATCTTCCTTCTCCTTTCCTTTTTCTTTCTTGTCATTTTTAGCCTTACGACATTCATGCTTATAGTGGCCTTTCTTGCTACAATTTCAGCATTCAACATCTTTTCTGTTACTCGACTTGCCTCTTGATTTATCTCGGGCCTTCTCACCCTTCATGTTCTTTCCTCTCCCTCGTTCCTGTGTCAAAAGTGCCTCTTGCTGAGTAGACTCTTGAGACTTCCTCCTTGTCTCTTCATTGAAGAGATAGCTAGTAACTTGTTCTATAGATATCTTTCCGTCTGGCGCGGAGTTACTTAGAGACACCACCAATGTCTCCCAACTGTCAGGCAACGAACTAAGCAATAGTAAAGCCTGCAATTCATCATCCAGGACCATCTTCATAAAAGAGAGTTGGTTCACTATATTGCTGAACTTATTCATGTACTTGGCTACAGAACCACCATCCTTGAACTTGCGATTCACAAGTCGTCTTATCAGAAAAATTTTATTACCGGCTGTCTTCCTCTCATACAGCCCTTATAGTTTCAGTCATAGGCTAGCGGCTGAGGTTTCCGTAGACACATGGTGGAATACAGAATCATCCAGCCATTGTCTAATAAACCCTACCGCCTTTCGGTCCAACTGCTTCCAATCTTCATCAGTCATATCCTTGGATTTTGCTGATATGCCTAAAATTGTAGAATATAGATCCTTGCAATAAAGCAAGTCCTCCATCTTAACCTTCCATATGATCCAGTTAGAACCATTGTGGCTGATCATCCTTGATGTGCCACCTTCCATAATTCCAAACTGATCCTACCCGTTCAATAAACTTAGCGCTCTGATATCACTTTGTTAGGGGCCTTCCATAAAACTTTATGATCTAGCCTCCCGAACAAACCAGAATTATGGGATAATAATAGCAATGAAAAAAATCAAAGCAACAATCACACACCACACAAGAGATTTTTACGTGAAAAACCCTCAAAGAGGTAAAAACTACGGGACCTCGTCGAGATCAATAATCCACTATGAAGTAGAACGTTACAATCTTCATCACTCACGCAAGAGTGGATAAACAATAAGAGAATAAAGAAAAAAAGAGAGATCTCACCGATCACGAGGACGTAAAAGCGCTGAGACGATGACTCCCTTCTACAAGCTTCCTCTCTCTCTTATTTCTTCCTTTCTCACACCCTAAGCCCTTTAGGAAACCCTCTTGTACTTTTCTTCACACAACATAATACCCTAGAAAATCCTATGAACTCCTTTTTATAGTTTTAGAAAACTCCTTTCCGCATCCCTGTTGCGAAAGGACTCAAATCCGCAGTTTCGCGTAAAATTGCGAAATGAATCTGCGTAGCTTCGACTGGTCCTAGACCACCTACGACTGTCGTAGCTCTCCTTCAACCAGTCGTAGACTTCGAAGAAAAAATAGCACAAACTCGCTGGACTTTGAGTCGTGCTAGGGCTCGAACCTACAACCGATCGAGAGCCTCCCACGACCGGTCGAGCAACGCGATGAATTACTCCGATTTTTCACCCGTTGCTCCATCTCTCCTCTGATCTAAGGAGGAAAATCCCATCAAAGACATAAGTCCATAGTTAATATTTTCAAAGGCCATTGTCCTAATTATATGAAAATTCACTTTAAACATTAGAATTCACACCAAAATTTAGACTTGGGCCTAAAACATAGGCTAATACATAATTTCGATGACTCACAAAAAGAGAAACAGTTTGGAGGATAAGTGTTACCTGTACACTATTTCCAATCATGCAATATACTCGAAGCAATGATGGACTGAATTTTGGGTCCTAGGTTCTAACATGGTTAACCTACCTAGTGGGGAAGGTGAATTTCACCTAAACATTAGGACATTAGGTGGGCTCAATAGTTGCCCGATTAAGATTTTTCATCCATGCAAACCCTAATCAATTGTCGCAGAACCCTAGTCCTTAGAAATAAGGCCTGACCACACATGTGCACTAATCCGCACCATTAATTGATTATATGCAGCACCCTTATGTGCCCAGCAACCTCACCCAAGTGATTTATGACAGATACCTTTGAAACTCCTGTCATGTCAAATATGTTGTTCCTACGGTCACAACGGTGAAAGCCGTGTGTCAATTTGACACTCCATTAGTAAGATACAGCTCATTGAATCCATGACCAAAATTGTGTATCTTGTAAAAAAAGCAACCTTTATTGTGTTATGGCCATTGGACTTAGGCCCATATAGGTTTAAATCCAACTTTGTAGAATATAGAAATTATCATAAGATATGACAAACACTATATGACAAATGAAGAGCTAACACATATGAGACAATGCACTGTGAGACAAAAATAAGTTCTATCCCAAAATTCATCATTAGCCCTCTTTCCATATCCTAGAAGCTAATAATAGCACATGATCACCTAATCCAACACATGCATCTAATAAATGTATTGTTTTATGCCACATTACTTCAAACAACTAATTGAAACACTCCATTTCATCATCCACCATGCATTACCTATAGCCCATAATCTTTATCTATCCACTAGCTAATACATGCCTAAATTCCATCCACCTTCGCAAATGCATGTTTAGCACCATCCACCTCATCCATCCACTACCCAAAAAATATACCCATTCCACCTCACTTTTAGCTCCAATAAGACCTCCTAATTTTTCCACCTCAATCCCCATTCTCGATAAAAGAGTAAGAGCTCTCTTGCACTTAAATTTTTACTACGCTTAGAATTTTTTTGAAATTTTGAGAGAGAGGGAGATTGGGACCAAGGTGTGACCCACCATTAAACCTAGAGGGAGTGGACCACTCATCATCATCCAGCCGTCCATCCATTTGAGGTGAGTCTACGCCCCCTCCATCATTCTCTTCCTCCTCTTTCTTTCTTCCTTTTGTGTTTTATTGATATGTGTATGGCCCATTGGACTAGGACCCATGTGTGCATATATGGTTGGCCATGGTAGTCAGCAAGATTACCCACATCAGTATGGTCCACTATGATGTATATTATATCCATACCTTTCACATGCAATATTGTTTTCCTATAATTAACCATATTAAGATCTAAATTTTATGAAAATTTTATTAAATTAACAATATTAAGATCTAAATTAAAACTTGATATCAATTATGCACTAACTCTTATCTAACTTTCATGGTAATTTGACGATCCAATCTCCCAAGGCATTAGTTTTACTGGGCTACATCCAACAATGCACATATGGTGTAGATTTTTCAAAATTGGACCTCGTTGTTGGTCCGTTTAATGCAGCCAATATAAACATATGATTTGTTGGATTCGTAGAAAATTGAAGTATATTTCCAATGGTGTACAATATGCCTCAATTAGAGTTCAGATGACTGAGATCTTGGCCTTGTACGAAAATATATCTAGAGGCTTTTTTTGGCTACACATTATTTACGTCATATTCATGATTCCAATGGTCATATCTATTTGAGATTTTTTCATAGTTTATTTCTTTGTTGATAGAATTTAAAAAATTATGGACTGACATATACTTTTGTAAGGGTAAATCTTGAATTTTTATGTGGTCCAGATGGATCCAAGACCTTATATGGCTGGAAACCTATATGTAGCTTAAATTATGTATTCTAAAAACCATCCGTTAGCTTAGATTTTTCAATAGAAAATTTAATCATGGAGATTTGATCAACACAACTCGTATGTTGTATATATGTATATTCATGGCATTCATTCTCTTATTGGGGACCCATTTGGGAGTGTGGCCAACTTTTGATTTATGTGTTTTACTAGGCTATCCAATCTGGACAACCATGTGCATTGATATGTGTCTTATCTATGATTCGAAAAAGTGTGGGCCCCACTTGCCATTGGATCTAATTCCTTTCTTTTGTAGTTTTCTGTTTGCTGAAATTTTTCTATGTACCTAACTGTATTTCATGTAGGCCTCTTTGAAACCTTGTACTGGGCCCCATGCTCCGTAGCAAAGGATCCTAATATTGAGGATATTTATTTCATATGTCAAAATCTTGAGATGTCTCACCACTTCATCAGGAATGAGTCTCAACTATTTGAGAAGTGAACCTAAAGTTGGGACAGATATATTCCTGAAACTCTATTTTTAATTTTCTTAGTTTTAAACTAACCTTAGGCCTCTGTGGTGAGCCCCACATAAAATATAGGCATGAGCCACCACCTGGACGTACTAGCCTATACTTGTGGATGGAGAAATAGTATTTTACTTGGGCCAAGGAGGACCCCATGTCATTGGGGATTGGATTGCAAGATGGGCCCGACACAGTTGTGCAGAAAATTAAAATGCTTATGGTTAGCCTTGCGCCAAACATTATGTGTGCGCAACCAGTGGGTCCCACCTTATGGGTTTTGAAGTCCATATATAGGACTACCAAGGGCACCTAATGTCATGTCGAAAGGTGGCCACATGTGATTGTGAAGCATACTCAAAATCGGGCCAAAACTATTCCTGCACTATGTTTCCTGCACAATTTCTCCAAGTATCAATATTTGGGCCATCACCGTAAATTATATATACACAACCAGCGAGGCCCACCTTATGGGTTTTAAAGCTCATATGTAGAGATGCTAGATGGCTCTTTCTTTTCACCAAATATGGGCCCCACATGATCATGAAACCGACTAAAAAATGGCCTGAAACCGACATAAAATTCAAGTGGGGCCACATCAATGGGGTCCACCACCTTCCCAAGACATTTAATGTAGCATATATACCCTAAAAATGAACTCCTAAGTGGCGGTGGGCCCAAAACCTTAGGTAGGCCATTTATGTGGGATGTCTTGTATGGGCCTTTTACTTGTACCTAGTGGGCCCACCTTGCACGCTATATAAGCCTATCATTTTCTGATGGTGTGGGAGATGTGATGGATAACATTGGTACCCATTTGCTTTTCCTAAGTCACATGTGGCCCTAGGGCCATCCAAAAGAAGTAAGACTAAGGCCCAAGTGGGCCCGATACCAAGAGAAACACACGGGACTAGGATGCCCACCTTAGGAACCTTCCTTAGGCATATTAGGTAGGCCCATTACCTAGTGGGTAACGTGCCTTGTACACTACCTCAATTCAAGAAGACTAAACCTAGTAGGGCCCATTTTAGAATAATATAAGCTATATAATTGGGCCTTTTCTTTGTTTACTTGTGTATGTGGCTAGTGATCACAATTTGATGTATGATGTGAATAATGTTAGTATATGGGCCTAACGTTTGAGATTTTGAATTGTTTTTAGTTGACGGTGAAATGTGTGAGGCCTAAATTATGTTGTAAGATCCATCTTAGATGTGTCTGTTGTGAGTATGCTTTCCATGGTGTGAGACCGTCATCCGCTAACTGAATTAAACCAAACCTTAACTGGGCTGCACCATAAGAACTCTAAGGGCCTATTTGGTCAACTGCATTAGGCGGGATTAAGGTGGATGGAATCGTAAAAGTAATAATAAATGCATGTGTAAGGTATTATCCCTGAATTAGGTGTATCCCATGTTTTCTAATACCATGTTTGGAACGTATGCATTAAAAAGTAAATCCCAGAATTTATTTTCAAATTACACTTGGATTGAACTTGGATAAAGGAAAAATTCATCATCCATGGGATTTGTAATCTCATCTCACACTTTCCAACACAAGGCTCATTTTCCAAAGCCTATAAAGTTAATTTTAATCTCATCTCACACTCCTTCCAAACATGTCATTCTCAATTTTGAAGTGGCATTAGCAATGCAATCTCATTTAATATAACTTAATGTCGCTGGCTAGAGATGCCAAATGATTATATAGGCCATTAATGATATCCATTGAATTGTACAGTACAAAACCTTGTAAATTGAACGTGTTACCTTAATATAAGTGGGTCCCACTTATGAAATTGGATCCATACCATTGAAAGCCTTCTAGTTAGAAGTTTATCCATTGGAGTTAGACTACTAGTTCACCAAGTGGGACTCACGCTTGATCTATAGGACCGTATGCCTTGCACGTAGTTCAAGGTCAATGTGTGAGCCATACCTAGGTCGGGTGCACCTATTGAAGGTTGAGATGATGATACATATGTGGTAACATGATAATGATAATGGTGAGTTATTATTTGAAATGATGGATATGATCTAATTGATTGTGATTATGGTAGGGTTAATATGGATTATTGTGATGATTTAATGGATGATGAATTGATTACATATACATTATTGATGGAAGAGTAGTTGTTTGTGGTAATTATGACATTGCTTATATTAATAATGAAGTGGAAGTCATCCTCATACTAGTGACGATGATAATATATCGATATATGATGACAAAATATGCTAGTTCATGTTGAAGGGCAGATTTTCCTAGGGACGAGATATCGAGTCTCTTTTTTCACTTGTTGTTTTTCTTGATGGCTTTCGTTTGGGGGGTAAAAAGATATTATATTTGACCAGAGTCGTCACTAACCAATTATTACGATTCTACAGTTGGTTAGACTCTTTAGAAATGCTTAGAATTGATACCTGGAGATTTTTAACCCTAAGATGACTTGTGAGTTTGTGTTTCAGGGAATCCGAATAAGTGATCATAGTTACAGAAAGGGAAGGTGTTAGGTAGACACTCTGTCTGTACAGATGTATGATCTTTACTTTATAAGATTTGACTAAGTTTTTAATAATATAATTAGTTCTCGTGTGTAGAAAATGTAATGTCACGCAATGATAATGGTGATTGATCCATCCAAATTTTTTATGGGAAGAATCCGATTATATTGGTAACTCACAAAGCATACATTCGAAACGATCTAGTGCAAGGTATAACGTATGTAGAAATATGATGTATGGGATGCTTGATACTTTATTGATGTTTATGATAAAACGACGATTAACTAGCTAAGGTTTCTTGTAGACCTGCTCCAATTATATTTGCAAGCCTCGTAGCATATACCCACTAGTTAGATGCGAGAAAACGATAGAATATAATATATTGCTAATGTATATGTGGAGTATGGGAGTTGAGGAGGGTATGAATGTTGCATGATGTTAATGCTCTGGTTTGATGAAATTGATTGAAGCTTGAATGGCTGAATGAATGGTAGTATTGCAAGGTTACATCGAGTGTCTTAGCTTTAAACTTAGGTGACATATGAGGCTTGGACTTTAGATAGGCTAGGCTAAACTAGGGTTGGACTCTCTCTCTCTCTCTCTCTCTCTCTCTCTCTCTCTCTCCTTGGTGGAGGGATAGCTAAATGGCTAAGGCTAATGAACTACTTTAAAATAATGTTTATGGTTAATATTATGAATAGAAGGCTAACTTTTACAAATTACAAGTTAGAAACCACTAAGCACGCTATGAATTTGATGTTTGGATGCATTTTATTGATTAAATTGTTAAGGGAGAACTTAGTCAATTTCTTACTAAGTAATGTTAGATTCTAGATTGTTGATATTTCATTCTCATATCTTTGAATTTTACTCATATGTTTAGGATTGCACAGATGTTATTTTTTATAGAAATGTTTAAATTTTGAAAATTTTTAAAAATTAATTCACACATGTTTTACTTGGGACTAGCAAAATGCCGGTCGAGGTGTGTGTTGAGTATGAAATATTATATATTTCTCCCTTGTTATGCATTAATTTTTTGAACATGGATGTGCTCAATTGAACTAATTATGTGTGTGTGTGTGTGTGTGTGTGTGTGTGTGTGTGTGTGCACGTGCGTGTGTGTGTGTGTGTTCTCTTACAATATGATTTTGAGAGCTAAAAAGAAAAGGATGCTTAAAACATGAATTTAATGCTCAAAGAATTATCAAGTAAAGAATTGAATTTATAGAGGTTAAAATTGAAAAATTCAAGAGTCCAAGATCTAAAGAGACCAAGTAAAGAAGAAAGAAAACTGATAAGTCAAAGTACAGAAAATCGAAAGTGCAAAAATTGACCCTTCAATGACATTGATGACACCTTTAATATCATTGAAGCCACTTTGATCTCATCGTAAAAATCATGAAAAAATTGATTTTGTTGCTGGGCATATTTGTGCAAACAATGCCATCGAAGACAAATTTAATCCCATCGAATGAGGTTCGATGATATCGAGAAAATACACGAATTTGAAGGTTCATTAATGGACAGTTTCCTGATTTCACGTAGATGCTTTGATAGGAGTTCAATACCATCGAAGGAGGATCAATCTCACTGAAGCTGCGATCACTGCGTAAAATCAAGTTTGTTTTAAAGTCAGTATGAATCAAGCCTATATAAATGGATACTTTACGCGTTTTTAAACATAAATTAGAGTAGAAAGGGTAGAACAATAAGTTGTGAAGCCTTAGAGAGTTCTTTTTCTCCGATTGTTCAGTTCTAGTTAGTTTTATGTTTTTCTTTTTAAGTTTTAGCTCAATCATATCTATGGTTGGCTAATCTCTTACCTAGAGCTAAGAGGCGAAGATTATAGTTTTATTAATATTTATTTTACTTTCATTTAAGTTATTTGATTTTTATGTTGAACAATTTATTGATTTTTAGTTTGAATGAAGAAGTATTTCTAATTTAGTTTGATACATTGTTGATTCCGAGCACTTTGTATGCTTAAGAAGACTATTGACATTCTTTTACGTGTTTTGCAATTGTTTGGTTTGTAAAATCCATTGATCCATCATTGACTCCGGACATAATAGATGCTTTGAATTCCCTGCAATCAATACGTTGATGATTTATGAGGGAACCGATTTAATGAATGTTTAAATATATTTTAGAGTACATGAATGATGATTTAACTGCTCCATTATCCGACTGGATAGTATAGGACTTTGATTCCAGTTGTGTGATAAATCAAGTAAATTAACATTAGGAAGTTATAAGTGGATCCTTGACACTCTAGTATTTTATCTCTAATAATTTCTTTCATAATTACTTTTTAATTCAAATTTTTAGAGTTAGTTTAGATTGTAATTATAATTCTAAAGTATTCTAAAAATTGCACACAAGCAAGTTCCTGTGGGTATGACCTTGATTTCACACCGAGTTATTAGTACATCGTAGCCCTACACTTAAGGTTGTCATAATAGTATTAGGGTCATCTGACACATATCAAAATAAGATTAATAGTCTAGATGGACATTCTCATGGACAATGGGCTATGATATAAGGGTCTACTATTGAGTATTCATGTGTCATGGCTTGGTAGTTTGATATATCATGCGTTTGTTTATGTTAGTACCAACTTGATAGTTTGATATACATGGTTAATTCATAAGCATCCATGATATGCATGCATGATTACATGATGAAATTTGGGCCCTTGTGTTGATCCCTATACCTGGATAAGATCCAAATGAGTTAGAGGATTATGAATATTGTTTGATTTTAGTCATTGTGCTGGCTCGTATGATTGTATGAGATCCAAAGATATACTATGTTTAGGTCCATGTGTTATTCTAAATGGCTATTTGGGGTCGTCCTGTTGGTCCTTGCATTAGATATTATTATGACACTATCAGTTGTAATGTATTATATGGTTGGATGTTTGTATAGAAGTATTTGGACTTTCGTTTTGGCCCATATGCCTACCTATCATTGGGATTAAAACGGGAAGAAGTGTAAGCTTGCCTACTGCCGTGTCTACCTATAACAACATGGTTGTTTTGGATGTCTTTTTGAGAGCACCCTGATAAGTCGTGTTTTACTCCTGGCAAGTCGTATACTTGTTGAGTTGTGGTTTGCTCATATCAATAATTTACACCTTTTTTAGGATGCGTTCCATAGTAGTGTGCATGCATGAGCTACTGGAACTTTAGTGTTGTTTCATTCATTGTTATTGGGATAATTTTGTGTGTGTGTGTGTGTGTATGTGTATGTGTGTGTGTGTATAATGTACGATATAGAGGAATGCATATAGTTATATTGGGTGACCATCTTTGGAGGAAATGGTATGTTCCTTTGGTGTATGCGTTGATACCATATATATGATATGTAACTGGCTAATCAAGTTTAACCATTTAAAAAATAATAATATAAAAAAAATCCCTCCATTATGAGTAGGTTTTGTATTCGGGAAGTTCGTTAATCATTCACTGAATCTTATAAGTGACAAAAAAGCTGTTGTGACTCGAGTTTGAGACTTTGGTAGTAGGGCTCAAGTTTCAAATTTGGGGTGTGACATAATCACCTTGTCACCGTTGAGAATTGTTATCCATGCAAACCCTAATTGGCTCAGCCGCATTCACATATGATCCAAGCCGGACCAGATTAATAAGTGGGCTTGAATTTTAAGCCCAAGCCTAGTCCAGGCCTAAGCCTGATACTCCAGCCCACGTTTAACCTGATTCCGGACAGCCTGGAAAGCCAGAAGGATCAGCCCGGCCCTTTGAAAGCCCTAATGCCAACCTCACGTGTGCTGGACATCCAAGTTATGGATAATGGATGTCATTGAAAAGTATCATGAGAAGAGAAGAGGTATGATCCGTATCACCGGACATTCTTGCAACACCTAGGGCTGTCGACGGAGTGTGCGGAGGTCCGAAGAAGCCTGGCCTGAAATGTAAGCCCCAGGCCTAAGTCTGTGACCAGGAAAAACAAACAGTCGCTGCTCTAGCCAGTGATAGTTTTTAATGGCCCAAGCCCAAGTCTAACCACTCAGCTTTGTGCGAGATCCGGGCTCTTCATTAAGAATGCCCCACCATGATATGTTGTAGAAACAGGCCAGGCAAGGTGGAGAGTCTCTTAGGCACTGCCAAAGCCCACAGTCCAATTAATAAATCTATGTATATTTCAAGACTGAGTCAGGACCTCAGACTTTAGCCCAAATGGGCCAGTCAGGTTTCTAGGCCTAGCAACACCCCAATGTTGCTGATTCATCCTTCATAACTTGTCCACAAATATAAGAAAGAACATGTAGTCATGTATTGTGGGTTAGCTCTTATCCAATATGGAGCCCATCAAATAAACGGTCCAAACAAACAAGCTGTGGGGCCCACGTTTCCAAATAAAAGGGGGAGGATGCATCACTCGGATAATCATACATCTCTTGTTCAAGCTAAGCAAAGAGGAAAACGGAAGCATCTCACATGCTCATCCAAGTCATCCATACTAAAAAGTGGACCCCAGATAGCAACGGTTGAATTTAATCGCTAGAAGGCTTCCACTACACAACTCACTGAATTTGAAATTTCTTCATGTTGAATGCGACAGCGATCAGGACCATCAATTTGGTGGGTTCATTGATATTAGCCGATGATCCTTGAATCACGTATATCCCATTCGATGGACTTGACTAGTTGAATGCGTGTATTATGCACGGTGGCGAAAGTGGCAAGAAGTGTCCATTTGCAAGCCCTTCCCATCATTGGTTAGAATAGAAGTCTCACTTGATAAATGGTCGAGATCACCGCCCACATCTTGACGCTGAAACTTTACGGTTGGTGGACGAAAGTACCATATTATTTGAACCATATACGTCCCTTTTCTTTTGGTGCACCAAGCACACCTAACGCAATTGAAAAGGGGCCGGAGTCATCAACGCCTCTTCTCCGCAGTGGGCCTAATAAACCGAACCATTTGGGGCCCACCATGCTGTATATGTGAAATCCACTCCGTCCATCAGTTGATAACCGTCATGTCAGATATCATTTAAACTAAAAACTCAGATGGGTCACACTGATGGAAACAATGTAAAATAGTTCCTAAAAATTCAGGTCATTCCTTGTGGCGCATCAAAGTTTTGGATTTGTCTAATTTTTTGCATATTCACTTCATCCTGGGGATTCACAGCTGATGAATGGATTGGATGAAAGATACATACCACGGTGGTCCCACACAGAAAACCTAAGGTTGGCGTCTCATACCAATGTTTCCAGTAGCGTGGCCCACCTGAGCTGTGAATCTTGCTGATTTTTTAGCCCATGACTTAGCATTGAGGAATGGGTTGTATTTCATGTATACAACATTGTGGGCCCCAAAGAGCAGGAGTGTTTTATGCTGCCTAAAACGGGTGCTGTTGAGGATTTCCATCCATTGAAATGTACGCAATATGCGATGTCTATTGAAGATTATGAATTCTGTGATGCATGCCAGCATCATTACACATCGCAACATGGTACATGAATCATTCATGCATTACATATATAAGAAATTTTTACTTGAGAACCGGTTCTCAAGGGACCTTCGTGCGAACCAAATTGGGTGGGCCCTCCGTGATGTGTTGCTGACATCTGAGCCAACCATCAGATGCAACCCATTAAGTTAGGCCCAGGCATAAAAATGACGAATTCATGATTCTTGTGGACCACACAAAGGGAAACAGTTGGTATGGCAGGAACGTGGCACTGCAGCAGCAGCTTTGAGTAGCCAGGGTCTTATCCACGCCGTCCATCCATTTTTTTTAAAAATGAGGCAGATCCAAGGCTCAAGTGGACTACACAATGGGTATTAAACTCTTCCAGTTGAAAATTTCTTAGGGCCCACGGAGATTTTGGATGGAGCTGATATTCATGTTTTCTCTTCATCCATGTCTATATAACTTTATAAATAGATTGGATGGCAAATAAACATCACGGTGGGCCATAAAAAGGTTTCAATGGTGACAATCATTATCACTACAGCCTCTATGTAACCAAAATACGAATGAAAAAAAAAAAAAAAAAAGCTACTGTCCGTTCGCGACGGGCAGGGTAGGAGCCAATCCGCGTCCGTGGGGAGATGCTCACCCTTGATTTTGTACATGGCCCTCCATACATTCAAAGTTGAATTTGGACCATTAAGTGTCATTTGTGCATCAGGTGGGCCATTGGAAATTAAGGGTGGGCGTTCCCTCTAAATATTCCCCTTACCATGGCCCACCTAAATAATGAATTGGCCTGATTTTTGGGACTTGGCCTAACATGATGTGGCACATCTGACAATGGAGTAGATGTCAACAATACATTACAGTGCCGCCCACCCCATTTCACTCATCATCACCATCATCATTATTATTATTATTTACACACGTACACAGTCATGACTGGTGGAATTTCACCACCTATGAGTGCTTGAACCATTGACCAGTTGTTGAAACTCCCGAGAGTCCACCACCGGAGCAAGCTCAATGACCCAGCCCATTTCACTCATTTGGTTAGCATGAGGGTCTCATGATAACGACGTCCACCGTTGAAACATTCTTAGAGCACGTTGTGAGCTTTAACTACCATAAAGTAACACAGATATCGATGAATGGAAAGCACGAATACTGGCTTGATCCAACATTTCCGTGGCCTCAAAGAAGTTATAGACAGTGGGCGTTCAATTCTTACCTATTTCATGTGATGTGATCCACTTGAGCTTTGGATATGCTTCAATTTTGAGTTCATGTCCTAAAATGAGCTCGAACAAACAAATGAATAAGTTGGATAAAAAAACATATATCACGGTGGGCCCCACCGTTTGCTCAGTACGCAAGCCCCATCCTTTTAGTCCTGAATAGTTGGTCCTACGCTTCGTTAATCGAGATGCTTATATATCCAGCCATTGAACGCCCATTAGCTTCTGAAGTGACGTTACCATGTTAAGTGAGCCACACCATAATGCATGTGTTGTATCTACACAGTCCATCCATTTGGAAAGGTCATTTTACAACACAAGCCAAAGGACGAAGTAGATCAAAAGCTCGGAAATTAGTGGGGAATGAATGCTTAGCATTAAAAACTTCGTAGATCAAAAGCTGATATTTGTGTTTTCTCTCCGCCCATGTCTTTGTTAACTTATGAACAGGTTGGATCTTAGAAAACATCATGGTGGCCCAAGGAAGATTCCAATGGTGGGCGTCACTGTCCCCACTGTTTTCTACGGTGGGGTCCACTTGAGAATTGGTTCTACCTCATTCTATGGATCATGCCCTAAAATAATCTCTGCAAATGAAAGTACGGTGTGGATATAACATGTACATATTATGATGGGCGTAGACACTTGGTGAAATTTTAAATGTTTTACTGGCAGGCGCCCATATATATTTTTGGCACAATTTGCAATAGCACCAGCATGGTATCCATGTGATGAGCGAATCTTTATGCGTGCGTAAATGTGCATGTTTGTTTGTGTAGAAATAATCTCATATGTACAATCCTACGATACATTCGAGCGGTGTCAGACAACTATGGTGTGTGTATTGTATCTGAATCGTGCATCAAATGGGAGCGATCAAGCATATAGGCCACACTAAAAATAACCTGTATCCAATACTAAAATGGGCCACACCACTGGGAACACTGCAAAATCATGTTTTATGGCGCACCTAAGTTTTGTTTTGTTTTGTTTTGTTTTTTTTTTTTGTGAATCCCATCATTAGGGGTGTACATCGAGTTGAACCGAGTCGAGCTAGCCTCAGCTCGGCTCGGCTCGGCTCGGTCCTCGAGCTTGATTGGCAAGCTCAGCTCAGTTCGGTTAGCAGCTCAGGCTAGCTCAGGCCGAGTTTGAGCCAAGATCGAGCTGAGTTTGCCATTGAAGCATTTTCAAAAATACCTGAACTGCAATTTCAAAATCTTACTGTTTTACAAACAAAGGCAATGTTTTTACAGGTATTTTATCAAACACCTTCTAAGTAACATTAAAAAAAAAAAAATTTAAATTTAAAAAACAAAGAGTAAAAAGGTATTTGTTTCATATACATACCATACTTATGACAGGATTGTTGGTAAGCAGGTGAAGGTGCTCTGGCCTAGGTCGAGGAGATGGTTTTTTGGGTGTGTCGGTTCATTCGATAGGAAGAAGATGCTCCATGACATTTTGTACAATGATGGTGATAAGGAGCAGTTGAAGTTGATGGAAGAGTGGTTCAAGCTCAAGGTTATGCCTGATGAGGTTTTTCACGGGCCTGTTAAACTGAAGCCGGAGATAGAGAAGAAAGAAATGGGTTCTGATGATGGGGAGATTGGGAACGAGGATTTGGGTGAGGATGTTGATGCGCAAGTGGAGAAGAAACACAGGAAGGCGAAGGGAAATTTAGGATTAAAGGCTGGAGAAAAGGTTAACTCAAAGCAGTTAGATGGGGTAGATGATATGCAGGTTGATGTGCTACCTAGAAAGGATGCTCGAATCGAACTGATTCGATTCGAGCTGGATTCGATTCGAGTCGAGTCGAGTTGGGACCTGCTCGAACTCGGCTTGAACTCATTTTTGAGCTTAAAAGATGTCGAGGGTTAAATATTACATATCAGACCCGAGTTATTACCTGGATTTATGAACATAATGCCGTTTAACTCCCGGTTTTAATCGTGTTCATGCTACAAGTTGAATTTAAGAGCTTGAGCTGAAAAAGAGTATTAAAAGTACTGACTTGATGCTCCAGAGGCACCAAGGAAAGGGACGGACCCCAGGAGACCAAGATCGATGGAATTACACGCCAGAGATTCGAGAAAATTGAGAAACTAAGACTCAAGTGGCCCGAAATTGGCTCAGAATGCAAGATCACAAGGTTTTCACCATCCGATCAGCTTGAAACTTCATACATGGCCTGAGGACCATAAATGAACCGTACACGTCAAATTTTAGCTATTGAAGATCTCTAGAAGTGGACCAACGGACTGATCAGGCCCTTAATTCATTAAGTGGGGCCCACCTGATATCTGGAACTGCCTCAAAATTCTTATCAACGGTCAAAATAATATGAGAAAGAGTATGGACGGTGTAGATTTCTCGTAAACATTACGGTGGGCCCTATGTATAAGGTGTGTGCACATTGCACACATGCACGTACGCGTGCACCAGAATCGACGCTGCTGACCCGCACCTTCCTAAAATAGCGAATGCTGTTTCCGTTTCAACAATGTGTAACGGACGCTGTCCGTTTTTACGGAATGATGTAGGCCCACCCATTGCCTGTACAGAAGATCTGATCCGTCCATCGTGTAGAGGGGCCTGAAAACTACAAAACCTTGTTGAAAGTTCACTTCCATACATGCACACGTGTGAGGTACAGGGGTCACAAAAGGTTAGTTCTGCGACGTTCAAATCTGATCTTCTTGTAATTTCTTCTCTGGGCCGCGTCAATAGATATTCAAAACCACCCATTCTTTACTGAAATTTCGTTCTGAATACAATGGACGGGGTGAATTTTTCTAAAATTACATCTGTGGGGCCCACCGATCACAACAGCGAAAGAGTGCGAAAGGTTTTGCACATCCGCGAAAATCAACTTTTTCAGGCGGTTGTGGCCCACCATCTTTGATCATATGGCAGATCTGAACCGTCTATCATGTAGAGGACCCAAAAAAGTCCTAAGAGACAGTGTTTCTTTGGAAATTAAGCGAGGAAAGTGGCGTGTTTCGAGGCACTGAACTTGGCTGCGAAAAGGCTTTCGCTGCGCATGCGATAGCTTTCCAAATCCGATTCAAGTCCGATTTTCACCACTCCAGCAGCTATATAAGGAGGTTTTGGACGCGGGGATTATTATTCAGACCTGGGGAGGAAGATCTAGAGCTTGAAGAGAGAGAGAGGAGGATTAAATATTCTTTTGTTCTTTCTTATTTACTTGTTTTGTTTTTCTCTTTAAGATGATTAGTCCATCCATGACGGGCTAAATCGTCTTAGCTAGGGCTAAGAGGTGAAGCTTGTGGCGTGATGGGAGAGATTTGCTTGTACCTTTTGTTTCGAGTAAATTGACGTTGATTTTGGTTTTTATTAAGGGAATGTTTTTAGTCTTTAATGGTCTGTTGTGACTAAAATTACAATGGGTCTGCAATGGCTTTGAGCATGTCCTTTTTCCTTTATGTTTATGACGTCAGGAAGCCCTGTTGTTCACCATAGTCTCCTGGGCATGGTCGGATGATGGTACCCTTCCTAACCTTCATACATGTGATTGGTTGGTAATTAGTTTAATTATGTTGTTTGCCATAGTCTCCTGGGCATGGTTTGGTGATGGAATCCATTCTAATTCATATACCTTTCATCTCTTTAAAACTATGTCAACGGCAGTTCAGTTTAACTTCCATGATTTTTGAAGCAAGTGTAAGATCTCCCTGATCTCTACAAGTGGATCCTCTGAATCCCTACTTACCCTTCTCTGATATCTCCTACGTTTTAGATTAATTAACCTACAATTATTTTACAATTGCTACTTAATTTAGAAATCATCTTAATCTAGTTCTAGTTCTAGTTAGTTTTACATTACGTACAGTTTCAATCCCTTGGGATTCGACCTCGGTCTTACCGAGTTATTACTACATCACAACCCTGCACTTGGGGAGTGAACAAAAGATCAGCTTGACTCGACTCGAACTCAGCTTCGAATCGAACTTTTTCGAGTCGAGTCAAGCGAGTTAACCGAGCTAGCTCGGTTCATGTACGCCCCTACCCTTCATCCATTTTGAGGCTTTGAAAATGGATGGTTTAGATGACTCGTGAATAATTGTGGGCCTCACACTTGAGTGCATGTATTGAAAGTGGCTGGAAATAACACACGTTGAATGCGCACGGGATGTAGGCACGTGTTACATAGGACATGGGATGTAAGAATAGTCACAAATAACACATGGGATGTAGGTACGCGTCCCATGGGATATGGGATGTAGAAGTGTATTTCATGGGACACGGGAACATGGAGTTGGCACGCGATCCATGTCTTCCCCTTTAAATGAGACTCATTTGAGAAATTTACAGGTGATTCAGGGAGGTTCCGGTAACTACAACAATAAGTAGATACTTGTCATGTCATTGTTGGTTAGCATAGAGGATTTTTGTCATCCCATCCACTTACCGTCTAATAACACTTCTTACTTTAAAAAATTACTTGTATTCCTTCGTTACAGTTCCAATCGACAAAATCCTTTCTTTTCTAGAGACTATTTAACCTTTTAAAAATGTAGCCAAAATCCTTAGTAATGTGACCCACTCTGATAATAGAGTTAAGAATGCATAACTTTAATAAATGAATTAGAACTCCCTCGTTATTATTGCCATTTGTTTTTTTTTCTTGTATTAGGACGTGTGCAGGCATGTCAGAATCAATGTAGCAGCTAGATTCAAACTAATCAACTTTGACCCCAAGTGTCAAAATAGGAAGATACATCAAACTTAACAGTATATAACTAAATTTGAGGATATCGGTCACCTACTCAGTTACTCACATAATATTTGTAATGATCAGGTGATAATCGGAGGGTGAGATTCTTCCTCCGAAGATGAATTGTGCCTTACAGTATACTGGTGCAATCAAATAAAAGGAAAAACTTACAGTTAGTCACTAAGAACAACTGCAAAATTAATTCTTATGAAAGAATTTTATTGGGTAAGGATCAAGTCCAGCATATGAGCATAAACTTGAATTACAACTAACAAATTATCCTTACTAGATTATCATGTTTCCCAATATAGAATAAGCTAATATAAATCGATAGATTTGATTTTTTTGTGTGTTGCTCCATCAATCTTCTTGGTATTTATATATTTCTTTTATAGCTATTCTTCAAATGTTTCTCTTCGTTATTGAATGGTTATGACAATTGAGGCATCGTCATCTAGATCCTCTTATTACGTTTCTCATTTTGATTGATCATCTTCTCTTGGCTAAGCTCTATTTCTCTTGGTCATGACTTGCTCTTCAACCGTGTTCTGCTCTTAGATGTCTGTTGAGGGTCAAATATTTCATATCAGACCCCATTTATTGTTTGGATTTATGAACATGGTACTGTTTAACGGCCCGATTTAATTATTTTTGTGATGCAGGGTGTATTTACGAGCTTGGATTGAAATAGGATGCTAAAAGCATGAATTTAATGATCTGATGTCACTAAGGCATGGAATGGACTCTAGGGGATCAAGATCGACGGATTCACATGCCAGAGATACAAGAAAATCAAGAAATTGAAGCTCAAGTGACCTGCAAGTCATCCAAAATGTAAGATCATAGGGTTCTCACCATCTTCTTGGCTCGAAACTTCATACATGGCCCGAGTACAGTAAATTAACCGTACATATCAAATTTCAGCTATTGGATGCCTAAGAAAGTGGCCCGTAGGACAAATCATCCCATAAATCAGTGAGTTGGGGCCCACATGATATCTGGATATGCTTCAATTTTGAACTCAACGTCTGAAATAAGCTGACAAAACAAATGGTCAGAGCCGATTCTGTATATACATCATAGTGAACCCTACATGCACTTGAGTGTGCACAGTGCGTACGTGAAATAGCGGTGAAGACCGCTTTAGTTGAAGTAGAAATATGTCAATATGTCCTAGAGGGGGGTGAATAGGACTTTTTAAAGTTTTTATGAATTATTAGAAATCCTATCACACTAATCCTATCTCAGGGTATAGATAAGGATTACTCAAAATTAACTCTACTGGCTTCCAAGCCTGGTAGAGGATCCAATCACAGAACTATTTAGATGATAAGCATGAAGTAGTTATAGTCTATGATAGATGTGACTGTGTGTGAAGTGTGAGCAGATATAAATGTAATTAACATAATCACACAAATAATCAAGCACAAGAATCAAACACAAACATAGTCATTTTTATAGTGGTTCGACTACTTGTCTACTCCACTCCCGGCTTCCACACTCAACCCTTGAGTGATCATATTTCACTAAGGAGGTTTCCCATGGTTCACCTTAAACCTAAGGTTTTAAATCAAGTTCACCTTCAACCTTTACAGAGGTTTCTACTTGGTTCACCTCAAATCCTGGAGTTTTGCTGGCGTACTCCTAACAAGATGTTTATACCCACACTGGGAAAGGGTCCATACAATGCACCTGGAGGTTTCTACTCGGTTCACCTCTAACCCTGGAGTTTTGCTGGCATACTTCTAACCAGATGTTTATGCTCTCCACAGAGCAAGGGTCCACACAATGCACCCCGCACATACACTCCTATCGGAGGCCTCCTTCGAGGACTTCAAAGGGTGAGCAACACTTAAAACCCAATCCTAGAAAGGAATGATCACAAGTGTCCTCTAGACTCTAGATACTTACAAATAAGTCGATAAGTCCCATTCAGCGCAGTGTTAAAGATCTCCTCCTTGATGTTGAAGGGTCTCACCTCCCTTGATCTGTACCCAAAAGATATACCGATACTAGGCTTTAGGTTGGGTCAAGGTTATGATGGAATACCACTCTCTAAAGATTATCCTATAAGGAATATAGAGTGGTTCCAATCATCTATGCATTCAAGGCATCCCAGCTTAATGATTTGTCATTAAAATAGTAGCTGGAGGATCCTAGAATATGGAAGTTCATTCTCCAATCCACTCTATGAGATATCAATGATGAGGGTGGATTGGAGGATGAACTTCCTGAGAGAAAGGGCTTAGGTAAATGATAGGAAGGTTAAAACTCTCAAAAGCACTCTCTTCTTTCTCTACCAGCAATAAAGACTAATCTCTCTATATATAGACAAAAGGTTCCAACGGATATAAACGGTCATATTTATGACAGAGTTCGATATCATCGAGCAGTCGTTGATATGATCGAGCGTATACTATCGATTGTATCGGCAGACCTCTCGATGATACAAACTCAATTGTCATTTTGCTATTGGAAACCTTTCGCCAACTATCGATTTATCTATAAGCTTGCTAGACGATTTATGTCCGGACTCGATCCAATCGACGAGGTCTCGATATGATCAATATATGAATATCGATTTATCGACTAGCACCCCGATCAACATTAAAAATAACCTGAAATTCATGCTGGTGAAAACATGCACCCACAATCGATATGATCGACTGACTTCCGATATGATCGATATTTAAGTTCAGATTGAATCGGACAGTCATCGATATATCGAAGCTTATGTTAGTTTTCTTTAGAAAAACAGGGACGCCGAAAAACAGTCTGTCGATAGTATCGATCTTCTTCTGATAGGTTCGATATTCGAATATCGATGATATCGACTCAGCAGTCGATATATCGATAAATCGTCCAGATGATTGTTTGATTGCTGGACGCTTTTTATCCTCACTTGATTGTATCGATTTGAGATGCCGAGGACATCGAAAGAGCTGGTCGATCATATCGAAGGGGTAATCGATATAATCGACAGTGTAAGAAAAACTTTAAAGATTTTTCTTTTTGATAAAAAATTTTCTTACACAGAAACCCTAAGATGTTCTAGTTCTTTTTATGGGTTTTAATCACCTGGTGTTTTGGGACATGGGATGTGAGGCTATGATTTATCTATGGCGAGCTTCCACACATCCAGTTGAGGCAGACGCTTAACTTGATCTTCCTGTTAGGCGCTGTTGTCCGACTAACTCAACTTACAACGTAATTTACAAACCAGGGCACATAGTAGGTGCACTTTCAATCTCTCCCATTGTCAATTACGTGACAAAATACCCAAAACACCCTAGGAACATATCTAGACAGATACATCCTAAATTGTGTGTACATATATTAACATAATTTTATAAATTCTAAACACCCATGTACACACCCAGTAAGTTTTCTCCCTTACTTCAAAAACTCTCCCTTTCTTGTTGTGGCTGCTCGCCCTAACACCTGCAACACAGATATACAATTTTCTGCTCGAGGTGTTTGAATTGTTCTCCCCTTTTTTGTCAGTCATTGGCAAAGGTATAAGACGTGATATTGACTGAAGATTGAAGCTTATGGGAGAACTACATAGATAGATAGATGTATATAAATGAGAACAGTGTAAAGCATACATCAATGAAGACCCAGTATGGATTTAATAGAGCACTTAAGGCATAAGATAAACATGCAAACCAAAACTTTAAATACATCATCACCATCCATGGATACCATGAAGGAAGGAGGGTCAGCCACCGGGGAATGACATGCAGCGAAGAAGTTGCGTGTTCTTTCCAGTTAGCATGGTCCACCAAAATCGAGGATGGGCAGCCAACCAATTTCAGCAAACAGAGGTTCTAATTTGTAGGGTGTTAAACACTCCCTGTCTACTTTTCTCTCAAAGATCAATTTTCTATTGGCATATTTTAATGGCCGTTGGACAGTAGGAGGAGGAGGCACTGGTTGAGACGGTTCAGGGATTTCAGTTTGGGACCCACCGCGTCGTGATCTTTTCCGTGTGGGGGTCCCACTGTCCGGGATCCTTACTCTTTCCCTTGAGGCAAGGACCTTTTGTCGAGTACCTCTTGAAGATTCCCCTGGACTGGATGCCATGTTTTTATCCTTTCCCAGGTGAAAGAAAAAGGCTATTTGAAATATTGGAAAAAATGATAAAACCCCGACAAACCAAGAGAAGAAGATTCTGATGATATTGGAAGAATATTACCTGGTTTGTGGAGAGATTTGGCTAGTCCTATTGGCTTAGGATGATTGGTCGAGAGAATCGGATAGGGAAGAGAACCGAACCGCCTTTTGAAAAACCCTCTTTTTTGTTCTGCTGACTTTTATCGGGCGCCATTTGTCGATCATATCGTCCAACCTATCGATTGTATCAAGAAGTTGTCGATCGATGCTATCGAGACTACCCTCGATGTTATCCATGGTCACATGACTTTTCACATTCTGAAGATCCGTCGATTGTATCGACCGTTAGTTGATGAGATCGAAAGAGAGGCCAGCGCTCATATCGAAAGTAGATAATATTCAGAATTTTTACAATTTCGACACACTATCAAGTATTTCTTGGCTTGATCAGTATATGTTAAAAAAATGCACCAGTTCTGTACAAATATAAACATGATAATGTTTATATACAAAAGTTAGAGGTCTCCAACCTCAGATGTAACATTGAGGACTCAGCAAAATTGCATTATTTCACTAATTATCCAGATTTCGATGCAAAATCTGAACATGTTCTTATATGTTCAATAATTCAGGGTACAGAGTTCAGTTTTTCTTTCACTCTCCACCTTGAGACAGAAGTTTTTACTGTGGTGACTTTTGTTATCTCACCAACTTGATCCAGTGATTTCTTCATTCTGTCTTCCATTTTGGGTAGTGATAAATGGGTATTTTGCATTACTCTGGTCAGATTAAGTTTATCAGTGTGAATTTGACTAGAGTTATAAGAAGTTGTCTTTAAGCATTCAAACTTGTAATGTCCCATACCACCACACAAATGATAAACTGGAGAAGTTCTTGTATTGCTACTTGAAGCAACAGATTTTCTAGTTTTCATTTTGATTTTCTCATACCCTAGGCCACTCTTATCTTTTCCAGGCCTTCCTATCCCTAACATTCTTTCAATTTTTTCACTACTCTGAGAAAACTTATAGTTTATCTTGGTAAATTTTTTAGAATTTTCTAAGTCAATACAAAGTGAGTGGTTCTCATTTTTGAGTTTTGCATTATCATCTTTTAGCAGTTCATCTTTATTCATAAGTTTTGATAATTCTCCTTTTAGGCATAGGTTATCCTTTTCTAATTGATCATTATCTGTGAGATATTGTTGCAAATCATTGGACAAATGTATGTTTATTTCTAAGGTTCTGTCCAAGTCTTTCTGTAACAATTTCTTTTTGTTTTCAGTTATGCCGATTTTTTTAAGGATGTGGATGCTATGAATGTATAGTTGATTATAAGCATCTTGCAATTCATTTTTCTCTTTATCTTCTTCTTCTTCAATTTCTTCATTGTCATATGAAAGTGATTCAGTGGCCTGTTGTTCTTCTTTTCTTTCAGATTCCAAGGGAATAATTGGAGTGGTGAAGACCATAAGAATTTTTAAAAGTTTTTGGTCATCATCTATAAGACCCGTATCCTAGACCATATCGTTCGGTAGACTTCCGCGGTCTTCCCGGTCGAATCCCAGCAACCTCGACCCTTAACCGACATTTGTGCATGACCCTGATTCACACGTCGTTAACTCGAGTCGACTCAACTCGAGACTTGGACCCTAGCGACCGCATCATCGCCGTTGTTCCGATGTCGCGTCTCGCGCGCCGAGGTGATACCTAGGCCAGGAGATGTGAGCCCGCGTTGATGTACGTATTCTATATTCCTACCGTCCAAGGGCCTACCATTGATGCATGTATTGTACATCTACACCATCCTTTTTGTGTAGCCTACCGTGAAGAATGTATTGTATATCTATGTCATCCATTGATGCGGCCCACTTGATGCCTATGAGGCCCATTGGTGCGACCCGTTGGTGCGGCCCACTTGATGTATACGAGGCCAATTGTGATGTATTCGAGGTCCACATTTGTGGCCCATAGTGATGTCTATGTAGCCCTTATATGCGGCCCATAGCGATGCGTATTAGGCCCTTGCGTGAGGCTATGGGCCCACTATATGTTTGGCTCTATATGGGCCACTGCTTGGGAACAATGTTGGTTAAATGGCCATATTGATGGGCAATGATGGTTGAATGTCCACATTGTGACCTTCCCTTGGGCCTTATTAGGCTCATTCTCATCGATGCCGATGATCGATTCTGAATGTCGATTATCGATCGAGGCCGATTACCGATTCTGATTTGTCAAGGCCGATTGCCGATTATCGATCGAGGCTAATTATTGATCAAGGCCGATTACCTATTTTCATTTATCGTGGCCGATTGCCGATTATCGATCGAGGCCGATTACCGATCCTGATTTGTCGAGGACAATTGCCGATTATCGATCGAGGCTGATTATCGATCAAGGCCGATTACCTATTTTGATTTATCGTGGCCGATTGTCGATTATCCATCAAGGCCGATTACCGATCCTGATTTGTCATGGCCGATTGCCGACTATCGATCGAGGCTAATTATCGATCAAGGCCGATTACCTATTTTGATTTGTCATGGCCAATTGCTGATTATCGATCGAGGCCGATTACCGATTCTGATTTTTCGTAGCCGATTACCGATTATCGATCAAGGCTGATTATCGATCAAAGCCGATTATCTATTTTGATTTGTCGTGTCCGATTTCTTATTATCGATCGAGGCCAATTACCGATTCTGATTTGTCGAAGCCGATTATCGATTTTCGATTGAGGCTGATTATCGATCAAGGCCGACTACCTATTTTGATTTGTCGTGGTCGATTGTCGATTACCGATTTTAAATTGTCATGGCCAATTGTCGATTCTGATTGTCGAGGCCCAATGTGATGAACATGCGACCCGTATTTGAGGCCCGACGTGATGTGTATTCAGCCCGTGTCTAAGGCCCAATGTGATGTATATTGAGGCCTAGCTGATGAGGCCTATTGTGATTCATTCGAAGGTCGGGCAAAGGAGCCCATTGTGATGTATGTTAGGCCCATGAGCAGGGCCCACCTGTTGTGTACATGTAACCCTTGAGTAAGGCCCATTGTGTTGTATATTAGGCCCTTGTGTGAGGCCGTGGGCCCATTATATGTTTGGATCTATGAGGGTCACTCCTTGGGGCAATGTTGGTTAGATGTCCACATTATCGAGGCCGATTGTTGATGCCGGTTATTGATACCGATTATGAGTATGTGACTGCATAGCATCATGATCCATGCCCATACGCATCATCTGCATGTCTGTTATGAGATATGATTGACCATTGCATATGTCATAGTGTTGGTTGTTATGAGACTCCCTGATAGGCGGAGATTGTCTCACATGAGCGCACAGTTTACGTAGGATTGATGTATGCCTAGATTGTATGACTCATGCATCTTGCATTGTGTGCTGTGATTACTGTATGCCCTAGCGACATCAGGGTCGTAGCCTCCATAGGCATATCGTGGATAGCAGATGGGACATCGAAAATCTGTTCTACATGGGGTGCTATAGATATCCCTGGATGAAAGTCTCTAAACCCTCTTGATTCCAGAGGTTGCTCTAATGTCTAGACTGAGTGGGTAGATGAGCGTTGAGTGCCGATTACCAGATGGTTACGCTCTCCACTATGTCGTGGTCGGTTGGAAGGGGGTGCGGCCTTAACCGCCCGAGAGTAGGGGGCAATGCTAGGCTGAGTCTGACTAGCTCGAGGAATGGGTCCGCTATCGACAAGTCGAGCCCGATATTGGTAGACAGATAGTGAGGTATCTTTCACTTACCTTATTGCGCGCGATGTGGCGGCGATCTGGTTTAGAGTGTACTAGACCCCGGTGATTTTTCAGAGAGGAACTGTACTGATATGTGGACTTATTGAGTAGGAATTACATGCTCATTCATTCATTCATTCATTCACTATCCACTCGGGCTAGTGGTGCGCAACTAATTGTTGTGTACCTTCATTATGGCAAGAATTTCGGTTGGGCGCGTGACTAACCTGAGATCAGGAGTCTACCACATTGAGTCTGACTATCCAAATTTAGGTATGGGACTGGTTTGGATAGAAGTCCTTGTGGTGGACCCCGTAGCCTGCGATACTATCATCCCGACTTCACACTCCAGCATGGTCATTTCATTTGCATCGCATATTACATTACATCTGCATGCATATGGCATTTAGCAGGATTTATGTTTTGCATTGCATCCTCGGCATCTGATATTTGGCTCTTTATGACTCATCGTATAGTTATTTTATATTGTATTCTGATATTGATTGACTTATAGACTTGACTATACTTCCGCTTACTCTGTTATCGTATGATTTATATCTTGTCAGTATTTCTGTTTACTCTGATTATTCTTGCCCTTGTCAGTGTTTCTGCTTATTCAGACATTGTATGATTATGTCATTGTATTGAATATTTGACACTTACCTTGTGCAGACACTTACACCACCCTCTAAGCTTTCTATAAGCTTATGCATGATAGATGCGTGCAGGTGATATTAGGCTGCAGCAGTGTTGAGCTTGAAGCGTGCGATGGTCTTCTGGAGCTTGAGCTTGTGGTTATGCTAATTACTAGTTAAATGTATATAAAAAAATCCTCCTTGTAGGATCCCAGGATCGAAATCTGGCATATGAATGCTAGGAGCTGAGAATGGGGTACTACGGAGGCTGTCGGCACCGGATTCGGCGATCGGAATTTCTATGAATCCTATTTTCAGGTTGGGGGCGTGACATCATCACTCTCTGAGTCACATATTTCTGAGTTTGACTCTTCCGTATCATCCCATGTGGCAGCCATCGCCTTGTCCTTGGTTTTTCTGTTTGGGCATTCGGTAGATAGGTGTCCATACTCATGACAAGCATAACATTGTGGTTCTTTGTTTCTTTTCCCAAATTTTCCTGTAGGAGGTTTGTCATCCACCTTTCTACCTCTAGAGGGGCGACCGCAATTCCTTTGAAAGAATCTTCTGAATCTCTATGACAGCAGAGCCACTTCCTCATCTTCATCTTTGTAACACCCTGAAAATCGGGGGTCGTGTATAAACTCAACTCCCGAGTTCCAGACCGTCACTTATGCAACAAAAATGATTAGGATTCAATGTTGTCTGAGTTAAAGCATTTACATGAGTAAAAGTATACCAAAATTGCAATTCATACTCCAGATCCAGTGATAAAAGCAAGCGGAAGACTAAACAATATATATATCACTGTATGGAAAAACAAAGTAGATCTCATCTGTCTCAAAAGTATGAATACACCTCTGAGTCTCATATACATATACATGAACAAAATCAAATGTTCAAAATAGTCGCACTGAAGTCCCATCAACCCAGGTCACCTACGCAAAGCCATCATGGTACTGCATGTACGAGAACTCGTCCTGGTCCTCGTCAAAGTCTGGCTCTGCCTCCTGGATCTCAGCATCACCTGCATCTACAACAGGGTCTGGTGGGTGTTGCAAATACCATCCCGTAATGTGGGAGTGAGTAATCAACTCAGTGGAATCATAGAGCAAAGATTAGCATGTTCACAAATCAATCATGCGATAATAGTAAAGCAGTAAATTAGATAATCCTAATACTGTTGTTAATGCAATATGACATGACGTGATGTATGCCCTCACCGACGATCTCCCTCATACGGCACCATCTTACGACTGCGGCATGCAATCGACCCTCAAGTACTCCACATCTTCCAGGCACATGCAATGGTATGGTGATATGATTTCCAAGTTATTATTAGTCCATTCAAACAGCAGGATTGGGAAACTAAGGTACTTCCCTTGTATCAATCCCAACACAGATCTTGTCTAGGGTCGTCACTCCTAGTAATCTCATACGATGTATATTTTGTAGGTCGCTGCAAGGGCTGCCAGGACTGTTGCTCGCACTCATTGCACCGCTCCCCCATCACCTTATCAATACAGGCCTACTGTACTCTACTGCTACTGAAGGGTCGTCGCCTCCCGTAAACTCAGAATACGCTCGCGGTCACTACAAAGGACTCGTCGCCTGATCAGTGTAGGCCGACAGTAAGAATATAGTGTCCCATACCACCATAATCTGCTCACGAGACTAGGTGCTCATTGGTCACTACGGGGAGGTTTGTGGCCCCAGCGTAGGCTGACAGCTCGACCACGGTGTCCCATACTACCATGCCCGACTCATGAGTCTTCGTGGATTAAGGTACCATGGTTAACAGGGTTTACAATGGTAAGTTCAGTACTCTAGGTTCAAGCAGTTATGACTCATACAGGGTGAACATACATCGGCCAGTCGGGTTACTTGACGGGCTCGACTAGCGCGATCGCATCTCAAGTCGAACGACATGAAGTGCGTAAAACACTTCGTGTGGCCTAACCACTGCCGTCAACTCTAAACATGACTCGCGTTCATCGACGCGTCGTTCATGGCCAAGACCAGCCAATCACGAATTCGCTCGGGTACCAACTGCCTGGACTAAGTCTAGTCCCAAACAATTATGGAATCACATCAGCAATTTATGTAGGAGTATTGGAATTGAAATACAATCATGTGAGCATGTTAACACATGTTATAACATACAACTTAGGCAAATCTTCGAGCACGAACATTTTATGCATATAATGGAATCATGTACATAGTCAACATGTAGGAAATCATTTACGTCAGCATATGAATTGAGAAATCAGTCTCAAACTAATTCTTAACATCATTTAATTCATTACATACTAATACAAGCATTTATACAAACACATACACTACACACTTAAGTCTACATATAGTATGTCGACCCGAAGTGCGCAAGTTGGCGAATCTCTTCGCCAAACTAATTATGCACGTATTCCTAACTTTCTAATGCGACAACAAACCATGTCAATCACATCAGCAAAATATGAATGTAATCAGTACTTCCTACAAATGACTAAAATGCCCTAAATCTCATATTCTTCGTTAATTTACGAAACCGGAAACGAATAGCATGTTGTACATGTCAAACGGTGATGCCGTCAATAATCTACTATTAAACGACATTGAAAGCATTGGAAACCGTCAATCAAAGCGTCTAAAATCCTCACCTTATCTCTTATAGATGTATGATTTCGAACGGAGCGTATACGCTTCGTCTACGGTGATAAGAGAACCTGTTTTACAAGATCTATTGGTTAAAAAGCTATGGATCCTAGTGAACCTTAAATCAGCAACTTCTAGGGTTGTTTCATACCTGAAAACACGGAAGAATCACCGGCTTGGTGATCAGGAGGTGTTGCTACAGCACGGGCAATAAGCGGCACGAAGACGGGAAAAATCTCTCCTACTCTCTCTCACAAACTCTCACCTTTTCTCCCTCCAAATCTAGGGTTTCTCTCAATTTCAGATGAGAGAGAGGAGTGAGGGTTTCAACCCCTTTTATAAGCTTAAAAACGTCAAAAATAGGCTCCAGTACAAGGTTTACTTAGTGCATATCCAAATCGGGGCTGTTTCGGTCCAAAAGATGCTTTCTGGTGGTCCCTTGGTCGAATGCGATCGGACTCAAGCTCATGCGTACCAGATCTAGCACGTATCAAGTTTTCAGTCTGGCAGGGTTCGCAGATCGCACGTGGCGGACCAGTTTCAATTCAGCGGTCACCGCACGTAGATCAGGGCTGCAAGTCTCATGATATGAAATAGAAATTTTTCCTGATTCGAGGGTGTAATCTGACTGAATTCTGACGATCAGAATGCTTAATGTTGACACGTCAAGTCGTGTGCCAGATTTAAATTTGAAATTCCAATTCTGTCCCTATTCGCACTCTATTCAGTCCGGGCTCAATGAAATAGCCTGTGATTATCGGTTGGACTTGATTTTTGAAATGATTGTCAAGTCCAGCTAGGCGATTCTAACGGTCTAAGATAGGAGGTATCAAACTTTCGACGCGCGGTCTAGATCCAATACAAAGATTCAAAGTGGTCCAGAGAACAAACCTGCTTAGAGTTTGATCCGAGGTTATAGAGTATTATAGAGTCATTGGTTTTACTCGATTTGGGTCTTGTAGAACGTATTTAAAGTAATCAGGGACTATTTTCCAGCTACTCCAGCGTTGCGCTAGCTAACTTAGTCTTATTTTCTAAAAGAATTAATTCTACGCAATTTCGGGTCGAGTCGGTACTCGAGTCCAAGTACGAATTTTTCACGGGCGTTACAATCTTCCTTTTCACTCTCACAGTCCTCATGTTTTGATTTCTTAGAAGTTTTTAGGACAGTGTTTTTGGATTTTTGGAGTTGTGTGAAGTGTAGTTCAAAAGTTTGTAGGGAACCTACTAGTTCTTCTACTTTCATCTCATCAATATTCCTACACTCCTCAATTGTTGTTACCTTAGGATTGAAGCGTTCCGGTAAGGATCTTAAGATTTTTCTACATATTTTAGGTGTTGGAACCTTCTCTCCCAATCCACCCATGGAGTTATAAATGATGTTCAATTTGGTGAAAAACTCCATAAATGTCTCATGCTCTTCCATCCTGAGATTTTCAAACTATAAAGTTAAGAGTTGTAGTTTAGACCTCTTCACAGTGCTTGTGCCTTCATGGGTCGCTTCCAGTAAATCTCATGCTTCCTTGGATGTCCCACACATATTTATTTGATTGAATATATCTTGGGACACGGCACAGTAGATGGCATTCATTGCTTTTGCTTCAGCATTTCGCTGTTCTTTGTCAAACGCCGTCCACTTCTCATTAGGTTTGGGTTTAGTGATTGTGGTTTCATTTTCAGGTACAATTTGTTCGGATGGTACCACGTATCCTTTTTCAACAGCATCCCAAACTTCATGATCCAAAGATCTCAGGAAGTAGTGCATTCTAGCCTTCCAGTAAGCATAATTTGATCCATCAAATACTGGAGGTCTAGTGACAGATGAGCCCTCTCCTTTGGCCATATTTCTACTTCAATTAAGATCACTCTCTAGGCGGTGAAACCCTTAAAGAGAGACCCGCTCTGATACCAATTGAAATAGCGGTAAAGACCGCTTTAGTTGAAGTAGAAATATGTCAATATGTCCTAGAGGGGGGTGAATAGGACTTTTTAAAGTTTTTATGAATTATTAGAAATCCTATCACACTAATCCTATCTCAGGGTATAGTAAGGATTACTCAAAATTAACTTTACTGGCTTCCAAGCCTGGTAGAGGATCCAATCACAGAACTATTTAGATGATAAGCATGAAGTAGTTATAGTCTATGATAGATGTGACTGTGTGTGAAGTGTGAGCAGATATGAATGTAATTAACATAATCATACAAATAATCAAGCACAAGAATCAAACACAAACACAGTCATTTTTATACTGGTTCGACTACTTGTCTACTCCACTCCCGGCTTCCACACTCAACCCTTGAGTGACCGAATTTCACTAAGGAGGTTTCTCATGGTTCACCTCAAACCCAAGGTTTTAAATCAGGTTCACCTTCAACCTTTACAGAGGTTTCTACTCGGTTCACCTCAAACCCTGGAGTTTTGCTGGCGTACTCCTAACAAGATGTTTATGCCCACATAGGGCAAGGGTCCACACAACGCACCCGGAGGTTTCTACTCGGTTCACCTCTAACTCTGGAGTTTTGCTAGCGTACTCCTAACCAGATGTTTATGCTCTCCACAGAGCAAGGGTCCACACAACGCACCTCGCACGTACACTCCAGTCAGAGGCCTCCTTCGAGGACTTCAAAGGGTGAGCAACATTTAAAACCCAATCCTATAAAGGAATGATCACAAGTGTCCTCTAGACTCTACATACTTACAAATAAGTTGATGAGTCTCATTCAGCGCAGTGTTAAAGATCTCCTCCTTGATGTTGAAGGGTCTTCAGCTCCCTTGATCCGTACCCAAAAGATATACCGATACTAGGCTTTAGGTTGGGTCAAGGTTATGATGAAATACCACTCTCTAAAGATTGTCCTATAAGGAATTTAGTGTGGTTCCAATCATCTATGCATTCAAGGCATCCCATCTTAATGAGAGGATGAACTTCCTAAGAGAAAGGGCTTAGGTAAATGATAGGAAGGTTAAAACTCTCAAAAGCACTCTCTTCTTTCTCTACCAGCAATAAAGACTAATCTCTCTATATATAGGTAAAAGGTTCCAACGGATATAAACGGTCATATTGATGACAGAGTTCGATATCATCGAGCAGTCGTCGATATGATCAAGCGTATACTCTCGATTGTATCGGCAGACCTCTCGATGATACAAACTCAATTATCATTTCGCTTTTGGAAACCTTTCGTCACCTGGTCGATGGGATCGAGACACACATCGATGTTATCGGATTTCGAACTCTGATTCCATCGATAGTGAATCGATCTATCGACAGGTGAAAACAAGAGAGAAGCCTTGAAGAATTTCAGGTTCTACAGATATGATCGGGGAACAGTCGATGTCATCGGAATTTGTACATCGATCATATCGGAGACCTTGTCGATGGGATCGATAAATCGTATAGATTTATCTATAAGCATGCTGGACAATTTATGTCCGGACTCGATCCAATCGACGCGGTCTCGATATGATCGATATATGAATATCGATTTATCAACTGGCACCCCGATCAACGTTAAAAATAACCTGAAATTCATGCTGGTGAAAACATGTGCTCACAATCGATATGATCGATTGACTTCCGATATGATCGATATTTGAGTTCAGATTGAATTGGACAGTCATCGATATATCGAAGCTTATGTTAGTTTTCTTTAGAAAAACAGGGGCGCTGGAAAACAGTCTGTCGATAGTATCGATCTTCTTCCGATAGGATCGATATTCGAATATCAATGATATCGACTCACCAGTCGATATATCGATAAATCGTCCAGATGATTGTTTGATTGTTGGATGCTTTTTGTCCTCACTCGATTGTATCGATTTGAGATGCCGAGAACATCGACAGAGCTAGTCGATCATATCGAAGGGGTAATCGATATAATCGACAGTGTAAGAAAAACTTTAAAGATTTTTCTTTTTGATAAAAAGTTTTCTTACACAGAAACCCTAAGATGTTCTAGTTCTTTTTAAGGGTTTTAATCACTTGGTATTTTGGGACATGGGATGTGAGGCTATAATTTACCTATGACGAGCTTCCACACATCCAGTTGAGGCAGACGCTTGACTTGATCTTCCTGTTAGGCGTTGTTGTCCGACTGACTCAACTTACGACGTAATTGACAAACCAGGGCACGTAGTAGGTGCACTTTCAGTACGTGAACCAGACACGCACCGGACGATCAGCCCGGTCAAAGATGGGTTGACCCGTCTTTCTTCTTATGCAGGAATAGTGGACGCACCAGCGTCTGTCGATTTCGTGCAGTGGGTCCCACCAAATCATCAATCTGGACTGTCCATTGTGTACAGAGGGGGTGTATTAATGTCACTTAGGTGACCTTTTGACACCATGCAAGTGATTGCAAGATCTGAGTCGTTAAATGCAGGATGAATGGTGGAATAAAAGATCGTGTGGATCAAACCGATTTCACTCCAAAAACACTCCTTTCCGGATGGTTTTTCATCCTGAATCCAATGAGCGGTATGGATCTTCCACCTGACAGCAATTAAAGGGCCATCACACTTCATAGAGTCGATGTGCGTTGACTCTATTTTGTAACAGAAGTTGCGGTCCGTTCTTATGGGCCACCATGGTCGATGATCCAGATAATCAGGACTGTCCATTAGGCTTAAAAGGGCCCTATAAACATAGCCTAGGTGGTGAAATTTCAAGATACATCGGAGATCGATTTTTGATCGTCCAAATAGAAGACTGACGGTGAATTAAAATAATTCGTGGGCCACCACGAATCTGATCAAAAAATGGTCATGTCCAATTGTTTTTTCGTGCACAATCCAATGAACGGATTGGATCTTGCGAGCAACCCCAAGAAATGGGCCCTACCAATGTCCAACATCAGTCCGATGGCGCTGCTTGCGCACGCTGCTGCATAAGAAACCCACCGACTTCTCTCCCTTTCACATCGACCTGTTGCTGTGGAAATTACCCACCAACCTTGCGTCGATCCCTCTGCCTATAAGAAGGAGAGAGAGAGAATGTGAGAGGATCATCATAAAATCACAGGAGGAAGCTAGGAGAGGGCGTGGATGTGGATAGAGAGAAGGAAAGAGAAACAGGGAGTGAAGTTCTTTTATCTTTTTGTTTTATTTTTTAGGATTAGCCTAATCATGTTTAGGGTAGGGTAAACCTCTTAGCTAGGGCTAGGAAGTGAAGCTTGTAGCATGATGGGAGACTTTTTGCTTATGCCTTTTATTTAGACTGAACTGACGTTGAGTTGGCTTAATTAAGGGAATGTTTTCAATTTTTAATGGTCTACTATGACTAAAATTTCAATGGGTCTGCAATAGCTTTGAGCACATTCCTTTCCTTTTAATGATTAAGATACCAGTAAGCCTTGTTGTTCACCATCGTCTCCTAGGCATGATTGGATGATGGTATCCTTCCTGACCCTCATATATCGTATGATTGGTTGGTAATTAGTTTAATTCTATTGTTTACTTTGTCTCCTGGGCATGGTTTGGTGATGGAATCCATTCTAATTTATATACCTTTCATCTCTTGAAAACTATATCAAAGTAAGTTCAGTTTGATTTTCATGGTTATGAAAGTGCACCTACTACGTGCCCCGGTTTGTCAATTACGTTGCACGTTGAGTCAGTCGGATAACAGGCCTAACAAGAAGATCAAGTCAAGCGTCCGCCACAACTGGATGTGTAGAAGCTCACCGAAAGGTAAATCATAGCCTCACATCTCATGTCCCAAAACACCAGATGATTAAACCCTTAAAAAGAACTAGAACATCTTAGGGTTTATGTGTAAGAAAACTTTTTATCAAAAAGAAAATCTTCTAAGTTTTTCTTACACTGTCGATTATATCGATTCCCCTTTCAATATGATCTACCAGCTCTGTCGATGTCCTTGACATATCAATCGATACAATCGAGTGAGGATAAAAAGCGTCCAGCAATCAAATAATCTTCTGGACAATTTATCGATATATCGACCTTCGAGTCGATATCATCGATATTCAAAAATCGATCATATCTGAAGTGGATCGATCATATCGAGAGACTGCCTTCCGGCGCCCCTATTTTTCTAAAGAAAACTAACAAATGCTTCGATATATCGATGACTGTCCGATACAATCTGAACTCAAATATCGATCATATCGGGTGTCAGTCGATCATATCGATTGAGGACGCATGTTCTCTCCAGCAAGAATTTCAGGTTGCTTTTAATGTTGATCGGGGTGCCAGTCGATTAATCGATATTCTTATATCGATCATATCGAGACTTTGTCGATTGGATCGAGTCAGGACATAAATCGTCCAGCAAGCTTACATGTAAATCTATACGATTTATCGATCCCATCGACAAGGTATCCGATATGATCGATGTACAAATTCTGATGACATCGACTGTTTCCCCGATCATATCTGTAATCCTGAAATTTTTCAAGGCTTCTCTCTTATTTTTCAACTGTCGATAGATCGAACCATCATTCGATGGAATCGGAGTTCGAAATCCGATAACATCGATGTGTGTCTCGATCCCATCGACCAGTCGGCGAAAGATTTCCAAAAGCGAAATGACAATTGAGTTTGTATCATCGAGAGGTCAGCCGATACAATCGAGAGTATACGCTCGATCATATCGATGACTGATCGATGATATCGAACTCTGTCATAAATATGACCGTTTATATCCGTTGGAACCTTTTGCCTATAAATAGAGAGAGTAGTCTTCATTACTGGTAGAGAAAGCAGAGAGTGCTTTAGAGTGTTTTACCCTTCCTATCATTTACCTAAGCCCTTTCTCTCAGGAAGTTCATCCTCCAATCCACCCTCATCATTGATATCTCATAGAGTGGATTGGAGAATAAACTTCCACATTCAAGGATCCTTCAGCTACTACCTTAATGACATATCATTAAGCTGGGATGCCTTGAATGCATAGATGATGGGAACCTCTCTATCTTCCTTATAGGAAAATCTTCAGAGAGTGGTATTCCATCATAGCCTTGACCCAACCTAAGTCTAGCATATATACATCTTTGTGTTGTGGATCAAGGGAGCTGAAGATTCTTCATCAACAAGAAGGAGATCTTCATCATTGCGCTGAAAGGGACTCATCAACTTATCTGTAAGTACTAAGAGTCCAGAGGACACTTGCAATCATTCCTTTTTAGGATTGGGTTTTAAGTGTTGCTCACCATTTGAAGTCCTTGAAGGAGGCCTCCGACGGGAGTGTACGTGCGGGGTGCGTTGTGTGGACCCTTGCTCTGTGGAGAGTATAAACATCTAGTTAGGAGTACGCCAGCAAAACTCCAGGGTTAGAGATGAACCGAGTAGAAATCTCAGGGTGTGTTGTGTAGATCCTTGTCCTGTGTGGGCATAAACATCTGGTTTGGAGTACGCCAGTAAAACTCTAGAGTTTGAGGTGAACCGAGTAGAAACCTCTGTAAAGGTTGAAAGTGAACCTGATTTAAAACCTTAGGTTTGAGGTGAACCATGGAAAGCCTCCTTAGTGAAATCCGGTCACTCAAGGGTTGAGTGTGGAAGCCGGGAGTGGAGTAGACAAGTCATCGAACCACTATAAAATGACCGTGTTTGAGATTGATATTGTCTTTCATTTATGTGATTGCCTTGCATATCTTTATATATGATCACATTCTATGCACACACAGTCATTTCCATCACAATCTCATCTACACATTATTTGTCTTTTAAATAGTTTGTGATTGGATCCTCTATTAGGCTTGGAAGCCAATAGAGTTAATTCTTGAGTAATCCTAATTTATACTCTATGATAGGATTAGTGAGATAGGACTGAAAAATAACTTATAAATCTTTAAAAAGTTCTATTCACCCCCTTCTAGGACATATTGGGATATTCCTACTTCAACTTAAGCGGTCTTCACCGCAATTTCAATTGGTATCAGAGAGGGTCTCTCTTTAAGGGCTTCACCGCCTAGAGAGTGATCTTGACTGAAGTAAAAATATGGCCAAAGGAGAAGGCTCATCTGTCACTAGACCTCCAGTATTTGATGGATCAAACTATGCTTACTAGAAGGCCAGAATGCATTACTTTCTGAGATCTTTAGATCATGAAGTTTGGGATATAGTTGAAAAAGGATATGTGGTACCATCGAAACAAATTATACTTGAAAATGAAACCACAATCACTAAACCCAAACCGAATGAGAAGTGGACGGCGTTTGACAAAGAACAGCGAAATGCTGAAGCAAAAGCAATGAACGCCATCTACTATGCCGTGTCCCAAGACATTTTTAATCAGATAAGTATGTGTGGGACCTCTAAAGAAGCATGGGACTTATTGAAAACAACTCATGAAGGCACAAGCACTGTGAAGAGATCTAAACTACAACTCTTAACGTCACAGTTTGAAAATCTCAGGATGGAAGAGCATGAGACATTTATGGAGTTTTTCACAAAATTGAACATCATTTGTAACTCCATGGGTGGATTGGGAGAGAAGATTCCAGCACCTACAATATGTAGAAAACTCTTAAGATCCTTATCGAAACGCTTCAATCCCAAGGTAACAACAATTGAGGAGTGTAGGAATATTGATGAGATGAAAGTAGAAGAACTGGTAGGTTCCCTACAAACTTTTGAACTACACTTCACACAACCCCAAAAATCCAAAAACACTGTCCTAAAAACTTCTAAGATATCAAAACATGAGGACAGTGAGAGTGAAAAGGAAGATGAAGATGAGGAAGTGGCTCTGCTGGCACAAAGATTCAGAAAATTCTTTCAAAGGAATCGCGGCCACCCCTCTAAAGGTAGAAAGGTTGATGACAAACCTTTAGCAGGAAAATTTGGAAAAAGAAACAGAGAACCACAGTGTTATGCCTGTCATGAGTATGGACACCTATCTACCGAATGCCCAAACAGAAAAAACAAGGGCAAGGCGATGGCTGCCACATGGGATGATACGGAGGAGTCAAATTCAGAAAATAATGACTCAAGAAGTGATGGAGATCAGAAACCTTTGAAAATTCTTATGGTCTCCACCACTTCAATTATTCCCATGAAATCTGAAAGAAAAGAAGAACAACTACCCACTGAATCATTTTTATCTGACAACGAGGAAATTGAAGAAGAAGAAGATAAAGAGCAGAATGAATTGCAGGATGCTTATAATCAACTATACAATCATAGCATCCACATCCTTAAGAAAATTGGCATGACTGAAAATAAAAAGAAATTGTTGCAGAAAGACTTGGATAGAACCTTAGAAATAAACATACATTTATCTAATGATTTGTAACAATATCTTACAGATAATGATTAATTGGAAAAAAAAAACCTATCCCTAAAAGAAGAATTATCAGAACTTATGAACAAAGCTGAACTGCTAAGAGATGATAATGCAAAACTCAAAAATGAGAACCACTCACTTTGCATTGATCTAGAAAAATCCAAAAAATTTACCGAGATAAACTATAAGTTTTCTCAGAGTGGTGAAAAACTTGAAAGAATGTTAGGGATAGGAAGGCCTGGAAAAGATAAGAGTGGCCTAGGGTATGAGAAAATCAAAATGAAAACTGAAAAATCTGTTGCTTCAGGTAGCAATACAAGAACGTCTCCAGTTTGTCATTTGTGTGGTGATATGGGTCATTACAAGTTTGAATGCTTAAAAATAACTTCTTGTAACTCTGGTCAAAATGACACTGATAAACTTAATCGGACCAGAGTAATGCAAAATGTCCTTTTATCACCCAAAATGGAAGACAAAACGAAGAAACCACTAGATCGAGTTGGTAAGATAACAAAAGTCACCACAACAAAAACTTTTGTCTCAAGGTGGAGAGTGAAGGAAAAACTGAACTCTGTACCATGAATTCCTGAGCATATAAGAATACATTCAGATTTTACATCGAAATCTGGATAATTGGTAAAATGATGCAACTTTTGCTAAATCCTCAATGTTACATCTAAGGTTGGAGACCTCTAATTTTTGTATATAAACATTATCATGTTTATATTTGTATAGAACTAGTGTTTCTTTTTCTTTTATACATAAACTGATTAAGTCAAGAAATATACATAGCATGTCAAAATCAGGAAAATTCTGAATAGCACATACTTTCAAAGCAAGTAAAGGTCTTCTTCAATTTTATCGACTGAGGATCGATACAATCGACAGCTGTTCAGAATGTGAAAAGTCGTGTGTCCTTGGATAACATCGAGGGTAGTCTCGATAGAATCGATCGACAACTTCTCGATACAATCGATGGGTTGGTCGATATGATCGACAAATGGTGCCCAATAAAAGTGAGCGAAACAACAAAAAGGGTTTCTCAAAGGGCGATTCGACTGTCTTCCCTGTCCGATCCTCTCGACCAATCATCCTAAGTCAGGTAGGACCAACCAAATCTCACTCCAAACCAGGTAATATTCTTCCATCATTAGAATTTCTTTCTCTTGGTTTGTCGGGATTTCTTTTTATCATTTTTCCAATATTTCAAATAGCCTTTTCTTCCACATGGAAAAGGACAAAAACGTGGCATCCGGTCTAGGTGAATCATCAAGAGGTACTCGACAAAAGGTCTTTGCCTTAAGGGAGAGAGCAAGGATCCCGGACAGAGGGACCCCCACACGGCAAAGATCACGACACGGTGGGTCCCAAACCAAAATTCCTGAACCAACTCAACCAGTGCCTCCTCCTCCTACTGTCCAACGGCCACCAAAATATGCCAATAGAAAGTTGATCTTTGAGAGAAAAGTAGACAGGGAGTATTTAACACCTTACAACTTAGAACCTCTTTTTGCTGCAATTGGTTGGCTGCCCATCCTGGATTTTGGTGGACCATGCCAACTGGAAAGAATACGAAACTTTCTTACTACATGTCATTTTTCGGTGGCTGATCTTCCTTCCTTCATGGTATCCATAGATGGGGATGACATATTTATCACTCCTGCCACCATAGCACAGATTCTCAATCTACAAATGGCTCCAGTAGGCCTTCCAAACTGGGATCTTGACTTTCCAGACGTGCGCTCCAAAATAACCAAATACCTATGCCATAACCGAGATATCCCATGGCATCAAGGGAATGCCCTGAAAGCTAGGTATATGGAGACCCGGTTCAGAGTCATGCATGGGATCTTCACCACCAATCTGTACCCAAGAAGCACGAACAGATCGGATCTAACAAGCCTTATGGTGATGATAATCTACTCTGTCGTGACCCAGATGAATATCTGCCTTCCAACCTTAATTGTAAATTAGTTTGTCAATGCAATCCACACGTCCAGAGATTTGCATCTGTCATATCCCTAGATTGTTAGTAGAATCTGTCAGAGCATTGGCTTTCCTTCTACAACTGATCCGGTTTTCCCCCTCAAAGTTTTCAACAAGAAAAATATTCAGAAAATGGATCTGAGATTTTATAAATACAAGGAGAAAACTGAGGAAGAAATTCATGCTGAAGCGGAAGGATGAGAAGGTGGTGATCCCATGGAAGGAGATGCTGGCTGAGGATGCACCTCTTGGACCAGATGTTGCTCCGTCCACATCAACTACTGGGTATGGAAAAAGGCTTAAACTGGATAGGATTGGGGCCATTCAAAAGGACATGTACTCAGTGAAGGAGCGCTTCACTATTCTGTAACGAATGGTTCAAGGAGTTCAGAGCACGGTCCAACAGTTGGTGGATTTACTAACGTGCCGACGGGACGACACGATGCCATCTCACTCTGCTCCCTGATGCCGGTTTCATACGAGATTTCATGCACCCTTACTCTTATTTCTACGTATGAACATCAATATCTTTTTGGATGTTCTACGCTTTCAATAGTGCATGACAAGTTTTTTTCTGGTTTTTTGTTGGATAAATTTGCCCACGGTTGGGCTAAAATACTTTTTATTGTTGGTTTATATTGCTGCCGTCTGGGGCAGCATTGAATATTTCTGCCAATCTTGGGTAGCTTAAATATGGCTTAATCTAGTTCTTTTACTTCTGCCATTTGAATTTCTCCCTAGTTTATTGCAGTCTTAAGGTTATGGTCTGAATGCTTATCTATTAACTTCATATTGACTGCTTCATTGATGTATGCTTTACACTGTCTTCATTAATGTCTTCATTTATATACATCTATCTCTGGTTCTCCCATATGCTTCAATCTTCAGTCAATATCACGTTTTATACCTTTGCCAATGGCTGACAAAAAGGGGGAGAATAATTCAAACACCCCGAGCAAAAATTGTATATCTTTGTTGCAGGTGTTAGGGGGAGAAACCGCAACAAGTAAGGGGGAGTTTTTGAATTAAAGGGGAGAAGTTTATTGGGTATGTACATGGGAGTTTAGAATTTATAAAATTGTGTTAATACATGTACACACAATATAAGATGTATCTATTTAGATATGTTCCTAGGGTGTTTTGGATATTTTATCACATAATTGACAAAAGGGGAGATTGAAAGTGCACCTACTAAGTGCCCTGATTTGTCAATTACGTTATAGGTTGAGTCAGTCGGATAACAGCGCCTAACAAGAAGATCAAGTCAAGCGTCCGCCTCAACTGGATGTGTAGAAGCTCACCGAAAGGTAAATCATAGCCTCACATCCCATGTCCCAAAACACCAGGTGATTAAACCCTTAAAAAGAACTAGAATATCTTAGGGTTTATGTGTAAGAAAACTTTTTATCAAAAAGAAAATCTTCTAAGTTTTTCTTACACTGTCGATTATATCGATTCCCCTTTCGATATGATCGACCAACTCTGTCGATGTCCTCGGCATATTAATCGATACAATCGAGTGAGGACAAAAAGCGTCCAGCAATCAAATAATCTTCTGGACAATTTATCGATATATCGACCTTCGAGTTAATATCATCGATATTCAAAAATCGATGATATCTGAAGTGGATCGATCATATCGAGAGACTGCCTTCCGGCGCCCCTATTTTTCTAAAGAAAACTAACAAATGCTTCGATATATCGATGACTGTCCGATACAATCTGAACTCAAATATCGATCATATCGGGTGTCAGTCGATCATATCGATTGAGGGCGCATGTTCTCTCCAGCAAGAATTTCAGGTTGCTTTTAATGTTGATCGGGGTGCCAGTCGATTAATCGATATTCTTATATCGATCATATCGAGACTTTGTCGATTGGATCGAGTCAGGACATAAATCGTCCAGCAAGCTTACATATAAATCTATACGATTTATCGATCCCATTGACAAGGTATCCGATATGATCGATGTACAAATTTCGATGACATCGACTGTTTCCTCGATCATATCTGTAATCCTGAAATTTTTCAAGGCTTCACTCTTATTTTTCAACTGTCGATAGATCGAACCATCACTCATTGGAATTGGAGTTTGAAATCCGATAACATCGATGTGTGTCTCGATCCCATCGACCAGTCGGCGGAAGGTTTCCAAAAGCGAAATGACAATTGAGTTTGTATCATCGAGAGGTCGGCCGATACAATCGAGAGTATACGCTCGATCATATCGACGACTGATCGATGATATCAAACTCTGTCATAAATATGACCATTTATATCCATTGGAACCTTTTGCCTATAAATAGAGAGAGTAGTTTTCATTGCTGGTAGAGAAAGCAGAGAGTGCTTTAGAGTGTTTTAACCTTCCTATCATTTACCTAAGCCCTTTCTCTTAGGAAGTTCATCCTCCAATCCACCCTCATCATTGATATCTCATAGAGTGGATTGGAGAATGAACTTCTACATTCAAGGATCCTTCAGCTACTACCTTAATGACATATCATTAAACTGGAATACCTTGAATGCATAGATGATGGGAACCTCTCTATCTTCCTTATAGGAAAATCTTCAGAGAGTGGTATTCCATCATAGCCTTGACCCAACCTAAGCTTAGCATATATACATCTTTATATTACGGATCAAGGGAGCTGAAGATTCTTCATCAACAGAAGGAGATCTTCATCATTGCGCTGAAAGGGACTCATTAAATTATCTGTAAATACTAAGAGTCCAGAGGACACTTGCAATCATTCCTTTTTAGGATTGGGTTTTAAGTGTTGCTCACCATTTGAAGTCTTCGAAGGAGGCATCCGACGGGAGTGTACGTGCGGGGTGCGTTGTGTGGACCCTTGCTCTGTGGAGAGCATAAACATCTGGTTAGGAGTACGCCAACAAAACTCCATGATTACAGGTGAACCGAGTAGAAACCTCAGGGTGCGTTGTGTGAACCCTTGTCCTCTATGGGCATAAACATCTGGTTAGGAGTACGCCAGTAAAACTCTAGGGTTTGAGGTGAACCGACTAGAAACCTTTGTAAAGGTTGAAGATGAACCTGATTTAAAACCTTAGGTTTGAGGTGAACCATGGAAAACCTCCTTAGTGAAACTCGGTCACTCAAGGGTTGAGTGTGAAAGTCAGGAGTGGAGTAGACAAGTCGTCGAACCACTATAAAATGACTGTGTTTGAGATTGATATTGTCTTTCATTTATGTGATTGCCTTGCATGTCTTTATATATGATCACATTCTATGCACACACACTCATATCCATCAATATCTCATCTACACATTGTTTGTCTTTTAAATAGTTTATGATTGGATCCTCTATTAGGCTTGGAAGCCAACAGAGTTAATTCTTGAGTAATCCTAATTTATACTCTGTGATAGGATTAGTGAGATAAGACTGAAAAATAACTTATAAATCTTTAAAAAGTCCTATTCACCCCCCTCTAGGACATATTGGGATATTCCTACTTCAACTTAAGTGGTCTTCACCGCAATTTCAGGTTACACCCTTCAACTAGATGAAGATAGACTCTAAGTCCAGTTGAATTTTTGATGTAGGCATAAGATCTCCCTGATCTATACAAGTGCATCCTCTGAATCTCTAGTTTCCTTCCTCTGAATTCCTTAAGTTTTAGATTAATATTTCACCATTATTCCTCAAATTACAATCGATTTAGATTTCATCTTAGTCTAGTTCTAGTTCTACCTAGTTTTAGATAATGTACAGGTTTCAGTCCCTTGGGATTCGACCTCAGTTTCACCAAGTTTATTACTACATGACAACCCTATACTTGGGGAGTGAACAATGTCTTTGCTGCCCTACTTTATCGGCTACCTGATGACATGCAACATTAAATATATGTTAGCTATAATTCTACAAAAAGCACTCTGAGTATTGATTGGAACAAACCTCAATTGCAGGATTGCAATGTAATAATAACTCGGTTAGACTAAGGTCATAGCTATAGAGACTTATATTTATGAGATTTCTGGGAAACTTTAGAGCTTGAACTAAAACTAAAAATAACTTATGAAATTTGATTTAAGAAGTAATGATGTAACTGAGAAGGAAATCAATAAAGATAAAACACTAGAGTGTTGATGATCCACTTATATCCATTCTTAATATTTAATTCACTTGATTCTACCAAAGTATTGATCGCAGGTAATTCAAAACATCTATTGTGCCCTTAGTTTACTGTAACGCCCGTGAAAAATCCATACTTGGACTCGAGTACCAACTCGACCCGAAATCGCGTAGAATTAATTTCTATGGAAATTAAGCGTAAGTTAGCTACCGCAATGCTGGAGTGGCTGGAAAATAGTCCCTGATCACTTTAAATACGTTCTACAAGACCCAAATCGAGTAGAACCAACGACTCTATAACACTCTATAACCTCGGACCAAACTCTGAGCAGGTTTGTTCTCTGGACCACTTTGAATCTTTGTATTGGATCTAGACCGCACGTCGAAAGTCCGATACTTCCTATCTTAGACCGTTAGAACCGCCTTGTTGGACTTGACACTCATTTCGAAAATCAAGTCCAACCGACAATCGCAAGCTATTTCATTGAGCCCGGACTTAAGAGAGTACGAATAGGGACATAATTGAAATTTGAAATTCAAATCTGGCACACGACTTGATGCGTCAGTATTAAGCGTTCTGACTGTCAGAATTCATCCAGATTACACCCTCGGATCAGGAAAAATTTCTATTTTATATCATGAGACTTTCAGCCCTGATCTACGTGCGGTGACCGCTGAACTGAAACTGGTCCGCCACGTGCGATCTGCGAACCCTGCCAGACTGAAAACTTAATACGTGCTATATCTGGTACGCATGAGCTTAAGTCCGATCGCATTCGACCAGGGGACCACCAGAAAGCATCTTTTGGACCGAAACAGCCCCGAATTGGATATGCACTAAGTAAACTTCGTTCCGGAGCCTGTTTCCGGCGTTTTTAAGCTTATAAAAGGGGTTGAAACCCTCATTCCTCTCTCCCATCTAAAAATTACAAAACCCTAGCTTTGGGAGAGAGAAAAGGAGAGAGTTTGAGAGAGAGAGTAGAAGGATTTTTCCCGCCTTCGTGTCGCTGATTGCACGTGCTTTAGCAACTCTTCCCAATCACCTGGCCGGTGATTTCTCCACTTTTTCAGGTATGAAACGACCCTAGAAGTTGCTGATTTAAGGTTTACTTAGATTCATAGCGTGTTAGCTAACGTAACTCGTAAATCAGGTTCCCTTACTGCCGTAGACGAAGCGTACACGCTCCATTCGAAATCACGCATCCGTAAGAGATAAGGTGAGGATTTTAGATGCTTTGATTGACGGTTTACAACGCTTTCAATGTTGTTTAATAGTAGGTTATCGACGGCATCACCGTTTGACATGTACAACATGCTCTCCGTTTCCTGTTTCATAAATTAACGAAAATATGAGATTTAGGGCATTTTAGTCATTTATAGGAAGTACAGATTACGTTCATATTTTGCTGATGTGATTGACATGGTTTGTTGTCACATTAGGAAGTTAAGAATATGTGCATAATTATTTTGGCGAAGAGATTCGCCTAATTGCGCACTTCGGGTTGACATACTATATGTAGACTTAAGTGTGTAGTGTATGTGTTTGTATAAATGCTTGTATTAGTATGTATTGAATTAAATGATGTTATGAATTAGTTTGAGATGGATTTCTCAATTAATATGCTGACCTAAATGATTTCCTACATGTTGACTATATGCATGATTTCATTACATGCATGAAATATATGTGTTTGAAGATTTACTTAAGTTGAATGTTATAACATGTGTTAACATGCTCACATGATTGTATTTCAATTCCAATATTCCTATATGAATTGCTGATGTGATTCCATAATTGTTTGGGACTATACTTAGTCCAGGCAGTTGGTAACTGAGCGAATTCGTAGCTGGCTGGTCTTGGCCACGAACGACGCGTCGATGAAAGCGAGTCGTATTTGAAGTTGGCGGCAGTGGTCAGGCCACGCGAAGTGTTTTACGCACTTCATGTCGTTTGACTTGAGATGCGATCGCGCTAGTCGAGCCCGTCAAGCAACCCACTGGCCGATATATGTTCACCTTGTATGAGTCATAACTGCTTGAACCTAGGGTACTGAACTTACCATTGTAAACCCTGTTAACCATGGTACCTTGATCCACGAAGACTCATGAGTCGGGTATGGTGGTATGGGACACCGTGGTCGAGCTGTAGGCCTATGCTGGGGCCACAAACCTCCCCGTAGTGACCAGTGAGCACCTAGACTCGTGAGCAGATTATGGTGGTATGGGATACTATATTCTAGCTGTCGGCCTACACTGATCAGGCGACGAGTCCTTTGTAGTGACCGCGAGCGTATTTTGAGTCCACGGGAGGCGACGACCCTTCCGTTGGAGTAGAGTACGGTAGGCCTGTATTGATAAGGTGATGGGGGAGCGGTGCAACGAGTGAGAGCAACAACCCTGGCAGCCCTTGCAGTGACCTACAAAATATACATCGTATGAGACTACTAAGAGTGACGACCCTAGACAGGATCTGTGTTAGGATTGATACAAGGGAAGTACCTTAGTTTCCCAATCCTGCTGTTTGAATGGACTAATAACAACTTGGAAATCATATCACCATGCCATTGCATGTGCCTGGAAGATGTGGAGCACTTGAGGGTCGATTGCATGCCGCGGTCGTAAGATGTTGCCGTATGAGGGAGATCGTCGGTGAGGGCATACATCACGTCATGTCATCTTGCATTAACAACAGTATTAGGATTGTCTGATTTACTGCTTTACTATTATCGCATGATTGATTTGTGAACATGCTAATCCTTGCTCTATGATTCCACTGAGTTGATCACTCACTCCTACGTTACGGGATGGTGTTTGCAACACCCACCAGACCCTGTTGTAGATGCAGGTGAGGCTGAGATCCAGGAGGCAGAGCCAGACTTCGACGAGGACCAGGATGAGTTCTCGTACATGCAGTATCATGATGGCTTTGCGTAGGCAACCTGGATTGATGGGACTTCAGTGGGACCATTTTGGACATTTACTTTTATTCATGTATATGTATATGAGACTCAGAGATGTATTCATACTTTAGAGACAGATGAGATTTACTTTGTTTTTCCATACAGTGATATATATATATTGTTTAGTCTTCCGCTTGCTTTTATCACTGGATCTGAGGTATGAATTGCAGTTTTGGTATACTTTTACTCATGTGAATGCTTTAAATCAGACAACATTGAATCATAATCATTTGTGTTGCATAAGTGACGGTCTGGAACTCGGGAGTTGAGTTTATACACAACCCCCGATTTTCAGGGTGTTACATTTACGATATATCAATTGATTTTAAATATCAATTCCTTACAAAATAGATAAGCAATCACTCTTAACTTTCCTAAGCATCCAATGTATCTAAAGTTGACAATGGATCAAAGTAATACTAAAAATATATTTTTATTCAAACCAAATATCAATGAATTATTCAACAATCAAATCAATTACTTAAATCAAAGTAAAATATGACACTAAAAAAACTTCAAGCTTCATATCTTAACCCTAGCTTAGAGATTTAGCCAACCATAGACATGATTGAACTAAACTCAAAGAAAACATAAAAATTAAAGAAGAACTGAAGGATGTAGGAGTCTATAGAAACTCCACAACTCCTTACTCTTTCTCTTCTACCCTAATTCCTCTCTAGGAAGGCTAAAATCACCCCTTTATATAGGAAAAATTCACACCGAGTTTAAATTTATGCACTTATGTTATGATTCAGTCTCACCAATGATAGCCTTTGATTGTATCAAGTCTAACCGAAGATACCTTCAATTCCAGCCGAATTTCACCAAAATAGATTTGAAGTTTTTTATCTCCCTTAAATTGCACCGAACCTGGCTTCGGTCGTACCTAAGTGTCGAATTGAATTCCTCCGAAAATTAAAATTTCTTGTTGGGTTGTTCTGTGAACATTTGGTTAGACCAAACTAACCTCAGATGTGACCGAACAGTCTGTTATTTTTTTCGATGTACTTTCTGATTTTTCTAACATTTTCTCTCTTTTGCACTTTATTTTTTTAGATCTTTGGCACTTGAAATCTTCATCAATGACCTTAAAATCTCCAAATATTTACTTGGTGATTCTTTGAGCATTAAATCTTCTTTTTTGTCGTTGTTTTCAACTCAGCTCTCAAAATCACCTCGCATAGAAAACATACATACATAAATCAATTAAACATATCTATGCATATAAAACCGATGTACAATAAGAGAAAAATATACAATATTTCTTAGTCAACAAGTATCTCAAAAAATAGTGTAATTAATGCAAACGACTATTCGTCCATAGGTCAATACCCTATTAACTCCTCCCGATCGAGGCTAAACCGAATGGTCTCTATCTCTTATTTTTCGACTATCATTGTAACGTTGCATGCAATCATCTTGTACTAGGAATTATGATTGTCCTTTCATTAATGTGCACTCATTGTGGCCAATATACGAACACCACACATGGTTAATGTTTGCCTTCTCTCACCTCTTACTTCTTCTCTTTCACTCAGACTTCTTTCTTCGTCCGATCTTCCTCCAATCACCATGGTTGTATCTTCCTCCTCCTTAGTTCCAGTCTTCCATCAGGAGACCTTTATAAAGGATTTGGATATCCTTTCTTCAGGAGTCATCAAGGACCTCCTCTTCAATACTACTATTGAACCGAATAAGGCATACTTAACACTTGGCCCATCCTTTCATCATGAAGTCATGGATAACTTCAAAAAATAAAGTCATGTTTCCCAGGGTGCCCTAATGAAGTTCTACTCATTTAGTCTGACCACTTTCTTGATCCTACCAACATTTTCAAAGCTTTGATATCAAGGTCGAAACTGATGAATAGTTGGGAAAATGGGTATACTCATATGTGTAGAAGCACATCATGGTGACACATGAAAATATAATAGTATCTATGATTGTATCAGCCTTTCTTTGCACAAATATCCAGCCAATCCTTTTCCCCTTGCAATAGATTCAACTTTCTAAAGTCGATAGACTAAAACCTTTCATTTTGGATGCAGCCCCATGTGTTCAACCATCATGTATGTTTATACCTTTACCCATCTTCTTCCTTTTGGTGAGTCTATTTATCTAGGTTTTACCCTATAGGATAAACATACCTTTATCCTTCCAAGCAAGACTAGCAAAGCCTACTCTACTTTCATAGCTATTCAACGAAAATCTCAAGATAAAGTTGATGACCAAGAGCACACAACTTTTCTCTTGATGTGGATCTATCAATTTTTACTTTGTGTGAGTCCTCTTCAGATTACGAAGGAATATATTCATTTGATTGAGGAACTTGCTCACAGACGTCAGGTTCCCCTTACCCCATATGTGCTCAACGACTTATATCAAAGTATGTTTAAAATGACCATTAAAGGTTTTCACCATTCTGACAAACTTGTTTGGCTCATACAGATGTGACTTTATGAATATTTTTAGGAAAATTTTGTCAAATCCATTCCCATTGGGGTGAATTTTGCTTCTTTCGGCCATAGCAACATCCTTTACCCTAAAATTCATCATTCTTTTGTCGAGTACATGAACTTCATTCTTTCTTTTAACCTCGATAAATTCAACCATTCTTTTTTGAAAAGGGTGAGCTCTCGGTCCTAGAAAAGGAGGGGGGGGGGGGGGGTATAGGACTATGCTAAAGAAAAATTAAAAGCGGAATACAAATGCAGATACCAGAAATAAATAGCAACCTCAAATGCACTAGTCTTGAGAGGTTGATACAAACTTTGTTCAAAGGACAACCTTACACCAAAAACTAAGGTTTATGGCAGGACAACGTAATGTCTTGAACTTAGTAAGGATCAAAAACTCAAACTAATACTAAAAGTAAATAAAATAAATCAATCTATTATAACATTCACCACATGTACATGAAAATAATACAACATTTACCACATCACATATATCAGCATCATCATCATCATCCAAACTCCGAGATTTATAGTGGTTCAATGTGTACACCAACTGTTCTTAAATAGTCACACCTAATCCACTCCCAATATCCACACCCACGGGATATTGGCTTTCACTATGAAAGAAGGTTTTCTAAGGTTCACCGTAAAACCTTTACAATTGTGTTTTCAATGGGCCACCACAATTAAAAACTCCACACATTGAGATTTTTTGACTATCTCAATCAAAACCAAAAAGAAAGATTTTCTGGTAATCTTACAAACCATGATATAATAAATGAAATATACTTATCTGAAGATTCTTCTTCTTCGTTGTAGCCCGGTAGAACTTCTTTATAGACGTAGATGTTCAATGTTCAATGTTCAATCTCACAAATGAAAGGGTTCTGGGTCTAAATGAATTTTAATTTAAAATCAACATTAGGCTAGCTTGATTCAATTTCTTGGATCTCAAAAGGGTAAAGAAAAATTCCTTTTCTAATAAGTAGAATTTAATAACAAGAGATCAAGAAATTTAAAATCAAAAGCTATAAAAAAATTTTAAATTACCAAGCAATAGCTTCACAATAGTGGAGACTTGATTCTCAGAGAGAAGGCTTGATTTAGTTTGGAATGAATATCAAATGCTGAGAAAAGTCCTCTATTTATAGGGTGAAATTCGGTTCCCTCAACCAATTTAAGGTCTACCTCGATTGGTCCTAGTAGTAACCAATTTTCAAAATTTCTAGCATGATCAGATAAACCCATCACTAGACTGGTCGAGTGAGGCTCAAATAGCTTTTCGAACTTTGAGTCAAGCCCTGCTCGATTGGTTAAGCTAGTCTCCATGATCGGTCGAGTAGGGTGCTCGACTTGTCGAAGAACCACCAGAGTTAACCAAAAATTTGAGTTAATTTTTAGATAGGTTCAGAAAAACCCTGAACTAGTCGAACTATGACTAGGACTAGTTGAATCAAGGTCCAAATAGAGTACCATGACCCAAATTCTATATGCAATATGTATGACCTATCCCTAAGGTCTTTCTACGGTCATGTATACCTTAAATATGAGCATTGAACTTGTCAATTTGGTCACTTAGTATACTTGAGGTACTTTGAAGCTTTATCTTGTACACTTTGAACTTGAAACTTGTGTACTTGATCATGAGCTTGTAAACTTGAACTTAAGCATGTGTACTTGATCATGAACTTGATCATGTAATGCACTTGGACTTGAACTAGTATTTGAAGTCACACTTGCACTCGGTCTCCTGTATGAACTTGATTTTGTATATGCAGTTGAACATACACTTTGATTTGAAGTAGTAGTAGCACTTTGATGTTGATTAGATGACTTGAAACTCATCTTCGAATGAAGGTGAACTTTCCATCTATCAAACAATTTAATCACTCTCAAGTGTTTTGTCACTACAAAATTTAACAACATAGGGTGCTAGATCTAAAACATAGCATTTACATTTTTGTCCTTTCAATAGAAAAGAATTCAGCTGACCTTATTCATAAAAGAATATGAGTAACCGATATCGAGATAGTTGGTCTTAGAGATTAAGCTTAGAAAAGCTATTTGATTTGCAGAGACTTTTCATATGGTGGCATAGTATATTCAGGTGTAAATGCCAAGGCCATGATTGAGCAATGTTACCCCAATCTCCTCCCTCATCAGTTTAGTTTGGCTTAATGCATTCCTTATTTTCTCATTCATCAAACCTACAATCAGCCTCTGAATCATCGACCAGTTGTAGATTTGGTCAATACATTTCATACCCTTCGTAACAATTTTAATAATTTAAGCTCCGCTTTTGTGCTTTCTCTCTTCCTTAATTGTCCCCAACAACTATCTTCATTTTACCATTGGTGAAAAATTACTATGGGACCTTAGTCAGTGGATCTCATGAGTTAATCATCAGTCAACTCTCACCTTCTTCATCTAGAGTGTTGAAACATATAGCCGAGAAGAAAACAATGATCGAAGGAACTAAAAAGTCGACAACACCTCAGTCAGTCACGCCTCCTTTGTAGAGGAAGACATGATCAAAGAAGACAACATCAATCATTTCAATCGCCTGCGCCTAGGACCAATAAGGGCAATCGAACCTTCTTCTTTTACAGTAATAAGATTGGTTGAGCGAGCTTCACTTGAACTAAAGCATCTAAAGACTACAGCTCCATCCACCCACGCATCTACAACGCCTCTAGCTATTCTGAAGATTTCAGAAATTAGACCTCTTGCAACCCCTCTTTCTACATCTCTTATTGCTCCTAGTCAATTGGCCATGAGAACTTTAGGTATTCCTTATTCAGCTCAAGCTATTACAGCTTTTGAAAAATATTATAAAACTAAGTTTTAACTAGGTGTTCCTCTTTCAAAATATGCTTGGGAGATGTAAGAGGCTTATATGAGACACAAGGATGCTCACTTTAACAAGACCTTTAACAAATATTAGAGAGAAAATGAAATATTAAATGATCCTAATCTTCCTTTTGATCAATCTCTCGAAACATATCAGCCCAATCCTCCTCATGATGAAACTACAACCTTTTGATAAAGGAAGATAAAAATTTCTTATTAAATCAATGGCCCATCCTCGAAATGGCCAAAGTTTAATAATAAGATGCAATTCGGTCATCGGTACATGTTGGATCAACTCATATTTCTGACAGGCTTTACATCCTCTGACATATTGGATATAGTCAGTTATCATTCTCAGTCAAAAATATTCAAAACACTAAAGTGTAAGTCTCATTTTCCTCCCAACTTGATGTGTCTATAGATTCCCTAATGCACTTCACCCATGATTAATATGGATTATTTCGTGCCCAAACATCACAATAATACACCATTAGTTACCCTTCAGTATAATTCATTACCAATTAAAATGTAATATATGGTCGTTCTCTTAATATCTTGGCTAGTTTTAGTTTGGGGAGATTAAAGATAATTTTGATTCCACAAAACTTTTGTATCAGTAAGTATAATTAGTGTCCTACTGGGCGTGCTAAAAATTATTCTTTTTACATGGTCGGTGCAAAATGAATATTTATGACAACTAAGTAGTTGTGTCCCATCGAGCATACCAAATATTGCTGCCACTAGTTTTGTTTTATGTCATGTGCAGTGTGTTCATACGTGCCAAAATCAATATAGCGGCTCGATTCAAACCAATCAACTTTGACCCCAAGCCCAAAAATAGGCAAATACGTCAAACTTGACGGCATATAATAGAATTTAAGAAGATTAGTTGCCTACTCAACCACTCGCGAGATATTTGTAATACTCGAGCAATAATCGAAGGGTGGGATTCTTCCTTCGAAGATAAGTTATACCTTGCCTTTCACAAGAAAGGGCTTTTTAGTATACTAGTGCAATTAAACAAAAAGAAAAATTACAGTAGGTCACTGAGAACAAGTGCAAGAATGCTTCTTTTAAAAGAAATGCATGTATTGAAAAGGATCAAGTCCAACATATGAGCATAATCTTGGATTACAATTAAGTAATTAATGCTACTGGATTATCGCTACTCCTAAGATAGAATGAGTTAAGATAAATTGATATGTTTAATTTGTTTGTTAGATTTGGTTGTGCATTTTTCTCCGTTAATCTTCCTGCTATTTATAAATTTCTTCTTTATCTATTTTTTAAATGTTTCTCTTCTTTATTAGAAGGTTATGGCAATCAAGGCATCACTATCTAGATTCATCTCTTATTACATTTTTCATTTAAACTATTCTCTTTTCTTGGTCAAGCTCTATTCCTCTTGGTCATGCCTTTCTCTTTGACTGTGTTCCACTCTTGAATGTCTTGGCCGAACTACTTTGTCGATCATCTGATGACGTGCAACATTAAATATATGCTAGCTATAATTCTGCAAAAAGTACTCCAAGTATCTTAGAAAATCTTTTCATACACATCTTATCTCTCGTGTAATGCCACATGTCACCTCTCTATTGATTTTTCTTGAAACGGTTAAAAATAGAGTACAAAAATTACACATTGAATCAAGATAAGCTTGGGCTAAATGGAAAAGTAACTTGACTACTTTCCAATGAGTTATATACCATTCCTATCAAAGACAATTTGATATATTATTATTTGATTCAAAGTTTATCTTATGGAACATTAATCTCACTTTAACTCTCGATTGAGTATACTAAAACCATTATATTAATCATAGCCTTATCTCAACTTGAAAAGGTAAGTTTTTCAATGTCAACAATTGGACGTGAACAAATCTTTTAAGTCTACTTTTCCTCTTCTTATTACCTATTGGTATTACTACCAAGTTCCATATAATATATTAATTTCTAATTCGATCATTATTAATCCATCTTATTATCCTCATTTTAACTTCCATATGGATAGTTGAAAGTAAAATACCAACTGATTTGAATTCAAGAGGTCAAATCCTTTGTAGAAAAAGCATTTTCTACCTCTCCCGTTCACTTGCATGTAAGGCTATTAACATGTATATAAACTTCTAACATTTATAGAACTAATTAACCTACGTATAAATGTTACAATTGTTTAGTTGCACTCTACTATGTTATGTGTATACCATTACCACATATCAAGTGAGTCACACCGCGATGATGGGATGCTAAAAAATGAAGTTTGACCATTAAGTGGGCCATGCCATAGAAAATAATTAACATCCTCCCAAAAACTTTCAAATTCATGTGGTGGGCTATATGATGGTTGGATCTCCATTATTTTTGGGGCATTCCACTTTCTTGGCAAAGTGATCCTCATTGATATATTCAATTTGATGCACAAATCACAATGGACCCCACAAGCAAAGTTGTAGAGAAGGCTTTTTATACATGGCCTCCAAATTTAAGGGGAAATTTTTAAGTTTTTGTTATGCTCCACTTACAACTAGTCCATGTCGAGTGAGAGTAGGTGATGAGTGCACTACAAGTGCAAGACTAGCTCAATGTTAGACAGATTTCATGGTTGGTTACAAAGGTCGTAAACTAGTTTGGAAACAAGGTTGAGCAGTCAAGGAAATTAGAATGCGTTAAAGTACATTAAATAAATTAAGATACTGCCTCTGTCACTAATGCATCTGTTAGATTAATCTTCCTAAATCTTTGGAGATTTTTAATCTCTTGTATTTATTTTCCTGATTTTTAATGAAAGAAGCACATTATAGTTTTCCACAATGCAGTCACAATAATGAGGTTTGCAGTTATGACCATTCTAGTTGGAAATGATATTCGAAATATATGTGAAATCTTTGTAAGACCCAACCCGAGTTCGCATGTGTGCATGTGTGTGTATGAGTGTGCATTTCATTTCTTGTGGTCCCGCGGTCCTCCCGGTCGAATTCCGGTAACTTGCGACCCTCAGATAATGTTTGCGGTCATCCTTAAGTCCAGTCATATAGACCCGACTTGGATCGAGCCGAAACCTATGTCATTACGACCGCATTGTCACCGTGATTTCAACACCACGTCTTGTGCATCCATCCGATGTGTAGATCATAAGTTTGTACGTTTCATTTTATGGCCCTTGATTTTGATCATGCGTCCCATCTTGGAGTGGTGCATGTGGCCCACAATACCTCTTTTGCATAAGTTCTAACACACACTATACACACCACCTAAATCTCCATGACTCACACTACCAAGACCTCACACACCACCCACACCTAACCTACCCTAGCAAACATTGTTTGTATCACCATAGGTTAATGATTACTTCCCTTAAAAAGCTTTTTCCTCTCTTTCCCTCTCATTTCTCTCTCTCTCTTCTCTTTTCCCTAGTAATTTCCCTCCATTTCTCCAGCCCCTCTTCCCTCCATTACAGCCCCTTCTCCTCCTTTTTTCTCTCAATCCCTCCATTAAAAACTCATCTCATCCATCTATCTTGGTTCCTTGGAGCACTTGGAGCTTGGTGATCTAAGTTTGGTGAAGATCTTTAGGTGGGTATTTTCTTCATCAAGTAAATCTTTCTTCTTCCTCATGTAATCTCTTTCCTCCCTCTCATTTGGATGTGTAGGACCCACTAATTAATGGTGGAGATCCTACACAACCATTTAGATATGGCCATGAGGCCCACATTGTACATGCATGTCTATGCATGGGATTCTTTCCTTGATGGACCCCTTGTATGTGGATTTTTTCTATTTTTCTAGGTATGATGGGTCATCTAGACCCTTGCATGTGGCTGTGATGGCATACCAACTATTTATCTCAAAGATTTAGGCCATGCATCAAAATATCTAGTTGTACAATGTCTTATAATTGATGTTTGTGGTTGTGATTGTGTGGGGACGGCTTAATAGTGGCGGAGCTCTCCCCTGATGGTCGGATTATCTTCCTTCTCCTTCTTTCTTTCATAATCTGATGATATTATGTGTGGTCCACTTAGTGGGTCTAGATTTTTTAGAAAATCCCAGTAAGGAAGGGACATCTATACTCAACTTACACCATGATTTAGATGTCATTTTTTCTCCACCTTAAATGTTCTTATAAGGGTGAAAATTTAAGAGTTTGTTCTGAAAAATTGTGGGGCCCACTAGGGTGGGCCATGGTACCCAACTTATGGGTCAATCCCTTTCTTAATAAGCCAATACATTTATTTTATTCCATGCATGTATTGCTGTTCAGAAATTTCTTGACAGATTTTGTTGGACCTTGGGCTTAAATTTGGGACTGATTGGGGAACCTTTTGTACCCATAAAATATATTTTTCTGAAAGGTGAGGATCTCATCTTGATGTTTTCTAAATTTCAGCCCCATCCAATCTTGATAGAGGTCCCAAAGGTGTGGTCCATTGAGGTGGACAGTCTGGATTTTCTGCACTGTTCCAGCAACATTCCACTCTTGATAGGTTGGAATTCTAAAATTTATTAAAATACTTTTGGGTACCTAAATATTCTAAAACTTTACAAGAAAGTGACCCACTCATGGTAGGACCTACCTACCAACTTTTGGGGTCAATGGACACTTGTACGCACCACGGTAATGGCTGGACCGGCCCACTATAATGTGGTGTCCAGATCAGTCTGATTTTCAGGATAGATTGATTTTTTTAAATGAATTAAAATATTTATCCATGTCCAAAAATTCTAAAAATTTGTACGGGTGTGGTCCACCCATTTTAGGACCCACCTACAAATTTTTGGGGCTAATAAACCCCTGTGTACACCGTGGGAAGGGCTGGACTGGCCCACCATGTTGGGACGTTCAGGTCAGTCCGATCTTCGGGATAGATTATTTTATTCAAATTAATTAAAATATTTATAGATGTCAAAACATTCTAAAAATTTTTATGGGTGTGTCCCACCCATGGTGGGACCACCCTGAAAATTTTCAGGGCTATTGGGCTTCTATACCGACCGTGGTGTGGCCTGCAATTTGGATCAGTTTTGGGCCAAATATCCAGGCACGCCCCTACCTTAGGTTGCTGGGCCTAATTCTAATGGCATGGCCCACTTGAAGTAAGTGTTGTATATCTCATTTTTTATCTGGTGGGGCCCACTATGATATATGTGAATCACCATGGGTCAGTAATCCATCTAAATTAAATAAATTTCTAGACTCCAGCAAGCCCAAGAAATGGGTGGGCTGGAATTCCAGCAAGGGGCCCAAAATTTGCTACATGGTTGATTGTTTAGGAACTATTGTGGCATACCAGATTTGAGAGAGTCTTACACACACTCTTTGATTTCCTTAGATATTTTTGAGTGTAATTAGTGCCTCTTAAGGCCCATCTTTGAGGTGATAATATAGGCTAGCCTTAACCAGATTTTTAGTAGTTTTATAGGACATTTAGGTTGAAAACCTATTCCTTGAGCCCAAGACTGTGCAGGGGCTGACCTTATTATTTTACAGGCCCATTGGATCATCTACAAGTTAATCATGTGTATTTATTAGCCTTGATGCCCTCATAAAATACTTAATTGTAGGCTGACTTGCAAGGCCTACATAAATGTATATTGTGGAGGGTCATGCTAAGTCTTTGGGCTGATGTGATAAGGCCCACACTGTCAGTATAGGCCTTACCCATATGTATTCTTGGGCTTATGGGCAGACCTCAAGTCCACCATAATGTATGAATTGGATGACTTTTGTTTTGGGTCATTTCCTTAAGGCTCATTATGTAATATAGTATATGCATGGTCTCCCCTTTTGTGGAAGTGATTAGGCATTTTAGACTCAGTTCTTTTGAATAGGCCCATTGATATTGGGGCTATACTCTCCCATCTATTGTGATGGGCTTAAGAGCAATAATATGCAAGAAGTTGGGCTCTTGGCTGCCCACTAAATCGACCCTGTACTTGGGCCAAAAGTGAGGCCCAACTCACTTGTGTTAAATGTAAAACTTGTCCATGTAAATGAATTATTGGGCTCCCCATGAAGTCCACCACAATATATGGAATTATGACTTTTGTGGTTCAGCTCAAACCTTACTTGAGGGTCCACTATCTGGCCTATAAGTTGGGCTTGGTGTATGGCCCATTAGGCCATGCATTGCGTGGGCTTTAGACCTTATATTATATGAGTAGTGGCGGGTTACCTCTTGGTAGCCAGTTGAGGTTGAACGTCCTCCTCGGTGATCCTAAGGTAGGCCCATGGGTTTCTCTATGGATGGTTAAAAGCCCACCATAGACCCTAGGCCATTTGTTTAAGGCTTAATGTGTATGTATGTGGAACCTACTTTAACACATGTTTGGTTCAGGCCATCCAAGCCTTGGATCACCTGATTATGGATGTACTCTCTGCCTTAGGTTACTGCTGGACTCACAATCCAGTAACAAGCCCATTTGATCTTTTCATAATATATACGCACTCTCCATCTGGTGGGGTCTCCCAGCGAATATAGTTGGATTTCATGATATTATTTCCAAATAGTTAACTAATTTCTGGACCTTAGAAGGTCTAGGAAGTTAAACTAGCCAAAAGTTTATCAAAGGGCCTTAAATGTAAAATTTTATGGTTAAAACTTTATTTGACTGTGGGGCCCACCATATTGAGAACTTGTGTACATGTTACATTCTTATGTTTTCTTATAATCTTTGGGCTTAATCAGTGCATTCTTTTGGGTCACCTTTAGTGATCAGATGGGGACCCCATCTTAGATCAGATTTTTTTTGGGGCATCCCGTGGGCCCAGTGTGGGAAGGGTCGTCCCAGCTTGGCCCAACCATATATTGGGCCAACTTCCACCATTTTGATGGACTTGTGGGCTAAGATAATGATAGTATTAGGCCCTTAGTTGCCCACTTAAATTGCTAAGTTATTGGGCTGATGTAGTTGGGCCCATTTCATCCAAACTTAAACTTATTTAGTCGTATATTGTGTACGCGGGCTGCCCACCAAGTCCGACTCAATGCATGGATTCTATGGTCATTGAAAATTAAGCCTTGGGCCTTAATTCTCCTCTTGGGGCCCATGTTGTTAAAAGTAGTATTTTATCTTTTTATGGCCTATTATGAGGAATATATATGTCTATAGTTACCTTTATTTTTATCTTAAATATAGGCCTTGGGCCTTCTATCCACATCATTCATGGTTAATATGCCTTTTTTGAGAATGGTAGTTAAATGTCCCCATTATGGACTCCCTAGGCCCGGTTGTATTTAAGAATGATTGGATGATCATCTTAGACTCTTGTTAGGCTCATTTCTATATCGCTTAGATACATAGTTTGTATACTTAGTCTCGTGAGTTATCCTAGGTAAATGGGCCCCCACTAGAGGTGAGATTCCTTATGGATATAGTCTAAATACCTAGTCTTGGTCCCTTCTTGGATAGGAGGAATGCACTAGTTTGTATATCACCGCATAATGCATATAGACCCATCTTCATGGCCCATGTACATCATTATATGTTTGGTTAATACTATGTGTATGTGGTCATATTGTGTCATTGGGCATTGCATGATACTTTTCTCAATGGACGTAGTATCCCCTCTTGAGCACGTTGGATGCTTGGGATTGATACATGGTTGATTGTATAATTCATGCATCTAGCATTGCATAGCATATGAGCATTATCGCCCTTATTTTATCAGGGTTATAACCTCCACAGATACATCATGGATGGCCATGTTTGGACACCGAAAATGTTACTTGAGCATACCGGGTGCATAGGATACCCATGGGTGAAATTCTCAAAACTTTCATGCTTCCAAGGATCTGGTCCAGTGCCATGACTGGGTGAAATATATGAACGCACGAAGGCCTTATACCATTAGGCTGCGACTCTCACTGTCGTGTAGTCAGTTGGATAGGAGTGTGGCCTTACTCGCCTGATGTAAGAGGGCATTGCTAGACTGAGCCTGACCAGCTCGTGAATGGGTCTGCTACCTTCAGGCCTTGCTGGTGATTGGCTGTCCACAGGCGAGTAGTGAGGTCTCTTATGCTCGTTTAACTGTGCGGGGTCTATAGAGCGGCAGTCATCCAGCAGTGTAATGGACCCCGGTGATTTCCTTATGATAGAAATATACTTGATATATGGATTGGATATGAGCACTGACATTACTTTACATTGCATTTGCATCGACAGTATAAGCTTCATATTGCATCACCTTGGCATGGCGTCCAGTACTCATTGCATTACATTACTCATTACACTATATAACCTTGGTATGGATTCCTACATTATCATACTACCTTAGTATAACTTCTTGTGTTCATGATGGCCTTGGTAAGGCTCGTGGTATTAGTATTGATTGTGATTCCTTTCTGCATTCTCTATCTTCTTTTGAGCACCATTGTCATACACTTTCACCACCCTCTAAGCTTTCTATAAGCTTATGCAAGATTGATGCGTGCAGGAGATCCTAAGTTGGCATATTAGCAACGGAGCTTGGATAGGTGTGCGAGCTGAGGACCCAGTGTTGCAGATCATCTTACTTCTTTCTTCTGTTTTCTTATGTATATCTTTTTGGACCTTATGTAAGCTTGTAAAAGTTCAAATTCATAGTGAATTTTATGATGTATACCTTTGTTATTCTCAGATTTACTTGCTGTGATCTTGGGTATGCTCGTATTGAAAATGATTATATTGTTATGAAAATCTTCTTTGTAGGATCCCAGGATCGGAACTTGTCTCAGGAGTCGAGAATGGGGTACTAAGGAGACTGTTGCAGCCAGAATCGGCCATCGGGTTCCTTGTGTGCCCGATTACTGAGTCTGGGGCATGACAATCCGTCAATTAAATGTTATGGAAATGGATGACAGATGCAATGGTTGGAAACAAAGGCTGTGATATCATGTTAATTTATAGAGAATGATTTCATTGAGGTGTGAATCAAATAATACACAGATTTAGGGGTATGTTTATTGTATCATATTTCTGGCAATTCTGTGAAAGTCAATAGAAGAGTGACATGTGGTATTGTATGAGAAATAAAAAGTAGATAAAAATATCTTCAAAGGCTTGAAGCAACTTTTGCGGGCTTACAACTGGTGTATGTCTAATTCTATATATTAGTGAATGGTTGGCAAAATATTACAATCGATATACAAGAGTTGAGCTATTTAAGACAAAAGGCGACCAAGGGAAACCAAAATAGAACCCTATCCGATAAAGGTAAAGTAAGCAGTCGATAGGTGTTTGGGAGAGGAATAGTCAAGAAGAAAAAACATAATAAAAAGAATGATGTAGAGAGATGTTCATAAAAGGAACACTCGAGAAGAAACATGATAAGAGAGAATGATCTAGAATGACTCTTTGATTACTTAATTGTTACAGTAATAAGAGAAGGATATGGAAGAGAAAGCTGCAACATAACTCTATAAATAGCAAATAAATGCAACAGAGAAGAATACAAACCGAAACCAACACAAATAATCTTATTTATCAATTTACTTTATTTAAGCTTATCTTAAAGGTAGCAATAGTAAGTAGCGGTAATCCTTATATATAATATTTAGTTGTAATCCAAATATATGCTCATACGTTGGATTTTTTCCTTAACCAATGTCAAGAAATTCTTTTGAGAGACTCATTTTTGTAGTTGCTCCTTGTATTCAATCATGAGTTTTTCCTTTTATTCAATTTGTACTAATATTATAAAAATCATTTCCTATGAAAGGCACAAAATAACTCATCTTTAAATAAAGAATCTCAGCATGAGATTATCGCCTAGTCATTATAGCTTCTTCAAGTAGTTGAGTAAGTGACTGATATTCTCAAAATCTAATTGTATACATTCTATTAAATATATCTGCATTGGTGTATCAATTTTGATACAATCACGTAATTATCATTCTAACCCTATATATTATCATTCCAATATATACACCTGTTTACGCACATATCTTCTACTTAACGTCAGTTATTTGAAGGGTTATCGTTTTCCATATAACTGTGGCAGTAGAACTGTGGCAGTTGAAGAGTAATTGTAAGCCACCCCTCCACGGAAGCGGATTTTGTCTCATGACTGAGTCAGTCCGACGACGAGCTCTGTTTGTGTTGTATTGGGAAAATTGATGGTAGAAAGAAAATGACCACTTGAAATATTCAAACACAAACACAAGTGCGGGCCTCAGAATGAGTGGACTAGCTGCGGTTTTGGAATAAGACGCTCTTAAAGAGTCCCACGTGGTACATGACGTGGACCTCACCCACGTGTGCCATATTAGCAAGCATGGACTCGGATTGTGTAGCTAGGACTGCAACACCGACGTCAGTATCGTGTGCTACTTGGAAAAGTGCTGGGCCCCACCGATGTCGGTATTGCATAGTTTTATCCACGCCGTCCTCCATTTCTCGATGCAATATTCAAATCTCGGGTGGAGTAAAACCACAGGATACTGTGGTGATTGGACGCTCACAATTAAAAAATCCAAGATTACAAAAATTGTAGGTCAAATTTATATTTGTGTTTTCTTCTGGTCAAGATTTTTATCATCTAATCATCAGGTTGGATTGTAAATAAATATTTCAGTGAGTCTTAAAGAAGCTTTTAACGGTAGGCGTTCAATCATTAATGTTTTGTGACGTGGTTCACTTGTGATTGATGTGCCTCATTTATTATGAGAAGAGAAATAGATAAACAACGCTGGCAAAACGGACACGGATTGCGTACTACCCCTGCTCCTCCCTAGCTCCGAATGGGCAGTTCTGTGAGCGGGCCCAGCGTAATGTATCTATGCAACTAAGCCGTCTATTCCTTTTCTTATATTATTTTAAACACCACTTTTAAAATGAAGTGGATCCAACGTTCAAATGGATCATACTACAGAGGACTCTTGCATTTAATGCAACTGACATTTAATGCTTTGTGTATTTTAATACAGCTAAGTTTATTATTTAGTGTGATCCACTTGGGTGTTAGATCTGTCTTATTATTGTGCTCATGGGTTATAATAATTAGAAAATAAACATTCACAGTTTGGATGTACAGACACATTACGGTGGGCCCACCCATAAAACTGTCATTCGGAGCTAGGGACGGATGGAGGTAGTACGCAATCCGCGTCCTGACAAAACATAAACATCGTCATGGGTCCACAGCTTTTTCCAATGGCACGCGGTGCCACGTCGGTGCTGTGTTATAATAAGCAATCTGAGCCCAGCCAGTATGCACCAGACCGAGTAACGGTGTAGCCTACTAAGTAAACTCCGTACGCCCATCAAAATGTATGTATCATTATCCATGCCGTTCATCGGATTTTTCACATTAATTTAGGACATGTTTCCAAAATTGAGGCATATCTAATGCTTAAGTGGACCATGCCATAGAAAACAATGGGAATTGAAAGTCTATCGTTAAAACATTCTTGGTGTCCACATAAGTTTTGGATAAGTTGATATCTGTGTTTTCCCATCATTCATGTTTTTGTGACCTTCTGAACAGGTTAGATGAAAAATAAACATCACTCTCAATCCTAGGAAGGATTCAACGGTGGATGTTACCATAACCAATTTTTTCAGGTGAAGTGATCCACGTAAGCATTGGATATGCTTCGATTTTTACTTTGTGACTTAAATTGAGTTTATAAAACGGATGGACGGTATGGATAATATATATACATCACGATTGGCTCCAGAGAGTTTACCATGGCGTACTGAGTAACTCAGTACGCAGTCGGCGTTCGCGGCATCTCTCGCTCTCCAAGCGTGCGGGGTGTAAAGCTGGCAACGTGACAGACACCTAACACGGACTGGACCATCCAACTAATCCAACGACCTTTGGCATGAAAAGAGCATCTATTGTTTTATTCTTCTGATGGGCGCTCCACCGAAAACGTAGCCACAAGATAAGATGGGCCCCACGTGATGCAGATCTTCACCTCTGCCATCCATCGAACTGGCTCCTTTCTTATTTTTAGTAAGTTTTCCTTGTGGGGTCCACCACCATCAATTCTGGAAGAGATTTTCGTCCCCCACTTTTCAGAAGTGGATTGGCTGGTGTACCACACACCAGCCATATAGTTATAGCTGCTGTAGGTACGTGTCGTGCGAAGGCGAGCAATGAAGCTCCTCGAGCTCCGAGGAGCTCCGAGTTGTACGAACGGTTCAAAGGAAATCAAAGTTACATGGCCCACGGTGATATATTTATTATATCTATGCCCTTTATCTATTTTTAGAGATCGTTTCGTAGCATTATGCAAAAAATGAGTCATATTTAAATATCGTCTGACCACACCACAAATAGCAGCTAAGATAATAATTTTTACCGTTAAAAAATTTGTAAGGCCCACCATAACGTTTACTTTCCATCCAATCTATTCATAAGGTCACATAGACCTAAATGAAGAGGAAATACAAATTTTATATTAATCCAAAACTTCTGTGACCCCAAAAAGGATTTCAATGGTAGATGTTCAATCCTCCACTGCTTTTTGTAATGTGATCCACTTAATAGTTATATTTGTCTTATTTTTTTATCTCAAGCCTTAAATCTAGCTTGTCAAATGGATGAACGGCTTGGATATAACACATACCTCATGATTAGACCTATAAAACTTATTGATGTCAATACACCAACTATATAGCTTGTGTGAGGTACACCGGCCAATCCGCTTCCCACTTTTCCCACCATTTACTATGGGGGTGTTTGGTGCATGGTATTAGGAAGGATTATGTGGGATGCGATTCAAAAAATACAATTATTACTCATGGCAGGAATTGTCCCCTAACATGGTGGGATAAGTTTAATTACATGCTATGTCGGTGTACATTCACATTGAATAGATATACCCACCATCATTTGAAATTACTAAGGTACCAGAGTAAGATCAACTCCTGTACCTGCTCACGTCCACAACACCAACAGCATATATGTTCTTCAATCAAAATTATCTAAAGGGTGGGTGCCATTTTGTTGGGGCAAATTGCCCGGAAGAGAAAATCGTTATTATAAGGGTGATAGATGATGCGGGCACCGAGAGACGCATGCCTAATTCGAGTAACTCGCATTAAATTGGCTAAATTATGGGCCAAAGTTTATATGTACATGTTGACGCCACATATGACCACTAACGAGTTAGAGATGATGCCATGGGGCAGTGTTGAAATTTGGTTTTTGAAAATTTTCAAAATTTTCTGCGAAAATGATTTAGGAAAATTTCAAATGAAAAAGTGTGATTTGTGTCTTTGTCATACATCGGAAATGAGATAAAGAAAACTTATGGTTTATATGTGGAGGTGTGTGTAGTATTCTTACTTGGAGTTTTGAAAATTGAAATTCCCAAGTTGTGTATTCTAATGCTATACGCATGTGTGCGCTTGAGCATAGGCGTGAGTGTAGGCAGTGTAGTTGTAGTGGCGCTAGTTGGCACACTTTGCACTTTGCGGAGTTGTCGTTCCCTCGCGATTATACACGAATCGCCGCAAGACAGTGCAATCGCAGTGCGAGTGGTTTGATATGAGCCTAGGTGCAATAGGCCTGAAATGAACTAAGGTTTTATAGGCTAATGAGAACAAACAGATTATTAATCCGAAAAGTCTAGCCGATTTTTAGAATGACTAGCAGCCTTAAAAGCCACAACAGTCCGAAAACGAATAGGCTATGACGATCCAACGACCAGAAACAGCTTAAATTAATGATTAACAGTCAGAAATATTTTTCAAACATTTTGAACCATTGATGGCTACCTAGCAACGGTCCACTCCCTAGTGCCTATATAAACTAGAACATTCCGATCCAAATCTCAATCAACTCCAACAGATCTCTCTTCATCCATCAGATCCTCCACAAAACATCTTCATTAAAGAATACTGTAAATATGTCCATTGTTTAAATGTGGTGAAAGATCTACTGCGTTGAATTGTTCCTAAGTGGATCCTTCGTGATTGTTGCACGCATGATCCATATAGCCTTATCTTATCCTGGATGCAATTCACCTATAACCCATCAACAATTGATAAGGGGTTGAATCACACTTTAAGGACATCGTAATTTTTGTATGATTCAGCCTGGTGAAACAAAAATAATTAATTTTATTTTTTTTAATTTTTCGGTACTTCCAACATATTTTCCAACATGTAGTAACATCATCTCAAGAGACAAAAAATTTCTTCGGCTACACTTACTTTACGCATTTCAATCAAACACAAGATCACAAGTATTGTTGATGGCCTATATTTAGTTTAGTGTGTGCATTTAGAATAGTGCAGACGTGTTCGAGTCTTAGAACAGTGCAGACGTGTTGGAGTCTTATTCCAAACTTGGGTGGACTCTTATTTCACCCAAGTTTGATTGAACGCTAGTGTCCGTGTTGACATACATTGATTAAGACTGAACCCATGGGATCAACTGGTCTCTCAGTCACCAACAATTGCAGCAATAAGGCCAAGTGCAGAAGGGTAGGTGTTAGTCTTTCCAAATAGATTCTTTTTACCTTGCATTAAGGACTTCTATTTTGCCAGTGATTGCAAGCTTTGTATTTCCCAATTGAATAATGATGAACAATTTAAAAGTTAAATGCTAAAAATTATGATATTATTAATTTGTATACGAAGTTTAGTACAATCGACAAATAAATAGAACAAGTAAACAAATAAATGAAAGATAAATAAACGAATTCGGCTGTGCGGACAAACAATCAAAGAAAATTAGTCAATAGGATGTAATTAATAGGATGTAATTGAACCGTGATCTTCCAAGGACTCAATTGATCAGGAATTCAACAACAGTAAATTACAGATATTTATTTTGCTTCTAAAAGTACTTCGATGATGACATTGGACTAGAAAATTGTGTGGTGGGATGACATGATTATATCGGAAGTGTGGCATAGCTAAGGAATGAATAGTGATGTCCTAAGGGGGAGTGATTATGATCAATCAAAATTTTGTCAATTAAAACTCAAATTCTAACTTAAATTAATATATTAATTAAACTAAGTAAAGCAATTTAACACTAAAGTTTCTTGCTCTTACCCGGGTGGTAGACTCCTTGGAGTTTCAACACCGGGTCAAGGGTTCGAGTACCCATGGTGGTGAAATCCCACGGGGTGTGTGGGGGTGTGTGTGCGTGTGTTAAAAAAAAATACTAAGGCTTCTAAGCTAATAATGAATCCAATCACATAGACTACTAAAAATATGTTAATTATGCAACTAGTCTATTTAAGATGGTGTACATATATGTATGAGATGTGTTGAGTGTGAAATATTGCATACTCCCCCTATTTATACCTTGGTTTTATAAACATGATAGTGTTTAATCGATCTAATTATGCATATTTTCATATGCGAGGTGATTTCAAGAGTTTAAGGTGAAATTGATGTCAAAATGAAGATTTATGCTCAAAAGATTACTAAATGAAGACTTCGAGATTTGAAAGTTATTAATGAAGAATTCATATATCAAAGATCCAAGGAAATCAAGTGAGGAATGAAGAGAATCGAAGATTTAAAGTGAAGAAAAAGAAAATGAATCCTGAAAATTGTCCTAAAAAAACATATTCCTGAAAATTGTTATGAAAAAAATATATTCTAAAACTCCGAGTTTAAAAAAGAAAAGTTCTAAAAATCTATTTTAGGAAACTACGCAGAGTACGTAATTCGAAAATATAACATTTTTTACTATATACTCTGACACTCTAGAGACATGCTTGGCCTACTCCCCTAATTTAGATGATGACATGATTAGGGAGATAGATGCCTTTGTAACATCCCGAAAATCGGGGGGTCGAGAAAAAACCCAACTCCCGAGTTCCAAAATGTTATTTATGTAACATAAATATGTATAATTGAATGTTGTCTGTGATAACATATTAAACATGAGTGAGATTAAGCCAGAACAGCATATCCTACTCCAGAGACAGTTAGATTAACAAGCGGAAGACTGTGATAGTATGTATAATATATATAAACTGTTGTATGTCTCCAGAGTGTGAACATGTTACCAGGTTATATATATACATGTATACTCCAAAAGTAGACAAAACGAGTATACATGATTGCGCTAAAAATATAAAATGACAAGTGTCAAAGCATCTAATCAACCTCCCTGTAATCCCGTCGATCAGAACACGCATAAAGGAGGGATCCTCCTCATCATCATCAAGTCCGGCTCTGCCTCGCAGGCCGCGCCATCATCTGCAATCACAAAAGGGTCTGGTGGGTGGCCAGGAACACCGTCCCGTAACGTGGGAGTGAGTAGCTAACTCAGTGGAATACTAGAGCAAAGATTAACATGTTCTCAAATCAATCATGCAATAATAGTAAAGCAGTAAATCAAACAATCCTAAAACTGTTGTTAATGCAATATGACATGACGTGATGTATGCCCTCACCGATGATCTCCCTCATACGGCAACATCTTACGACCGCGGCATGCCACACTCCCTAGAGTGCTCCACATCTTCCAGGCACATGCAATGCTATGGTGATATGATTTCCGAGTTGTTTTAGTCCATTCAAACAGCAGGATTGAGAAACTAAGGTACTTCCCTTATATCAATCCCAACACAGATCCTGTCTAGGGTCGTCACTCCTAGTAATCTCATACGATGTATATTTCGTAGGTCACTGCAAGGGCTGCCAGGGCTGTTGCACGCACTCGTTGCTCCGCTCCCCCATCACCGTATCAATACAGGCCTACTGTACTCTACTGCTACTGAAGGGTCATCGCCTCCCGTAGACTCAGAATACGCTCGCGGTCACTACAAAGGACTCGTCGCCTGATCAGTGTAGGCCGACAGCAAGAATATAGTGTCTCATACCACCATAATCTGCTCACGAGACTAGGCGCTCACTGGTCACTACGGGGAGGTTTGTGGCCCCAGCGTAGGCCGACAGCTCGACCACGGTGTCCCATACCACCATGCCCGGCTCATGAGTCTTCGTGGATCAAGGTACCATGGTTAACAGGGTTTACAATGGTAAGTTCAGTACCCTAGGTTCAAGCAGTTATGACTCATGCAGGGTGAACATACAATGGCCAGTCGGGTTACTTGACGGGCTCGACTAGCGCGATCGCATCTCAAGTTGACGACATGAAGTGCGTAAAACACTTCGTGTGGCCTAACCACTGCCGCCAACTCCAGAACACGGCCCGCGTTCATCGACGCGTCGTTCGTGGCGAAGATAAGCTAACCACGAATTCGCTCGGTTATCGACTGCCTGGACTAAGCATAGTCCCAAACAATTAAGGAATCACATCAGCAAATCATATGAGAGTATTGGAATTGAAATACAACCATGTGAGCATGTTAACACATGTTATAACATAGAACTTAAGTAAATCATCAAGTACATGCATTTCATACATACAATGAAACCATTCATATAACTAACTTGTAGGAAATCATTCACATCAGCATATTAATTGAGAAACCAATCTCAAACTAATCCATAACATCATTTAATTCAATACATACTAATACAAGCATTTATACAAACACTTACACTACACACTTAAGTCTACATATAGAATGTCGACCCGAAGTGCGCATTTAGGCGAATCTCTTCGCCAAACTAATTATGCACGCATTCCTAATATCCTAATGCGACGAGAAGACATGTCAATCACATCAGCAAAATATGCATGAAAACAGTACTTCCTACAAATGACTAAAATGCCCTAAATCTCATATTCTTTGTTGGTTTACGAAACAGGAAACGGACAGTATGTTGTACATGTCAAACGGCGTTGCCGTCGAGAATCTATTATTAAACGACATTGAAAGCTTTGGAAACAGTCAATCAAAGCGTCTAAAATCCGTACCTTTTCTCTTATGGATGTGTAAATTCGAACGGAGCGTATACGCTTCGTATACGGCGATTAGAGAACCTAATACACAAGTTCTATTAGCTACTTCGCTAGGAAACGAAAGGAACCTCAAATCAACAACTTTTATGGTATTTTCTTACCTGAAAATGTGGAGAAATCACCGGGAAAGTGATCGGAGTGCGTTGCCTAAGCACGTACAGCACGTGACACAAGCAGCAGGGAATTCTCTCCCACCTTCTCTCACAAACTCTCACCTTTTCTCTCTCCCAATCTAGGGATTTTTACAAATTCGGATGGGAGAGAGGAGTGAGGGTTTCAACCCCTTTTATAAGCTTAAAAACGCCCGAAATAGGCTCGGGAACGAAGTTTACTTAGTGCATATCCAATTCGGGGCTGTTTCGGTCCAAAAGGACATTTCTGGTGGTCCCCTGGTCGAATGCGATCGGACTTAAGCTCATGCGTACCAGATCTAGCACGCATTAAGTTTTCAGTCCGACAGGGTTCGCAGATCGCACGTGGCGGACCAATTTCAGTTCAGCGGTCACCGCACGTAGATCAGGACTGAAAGTCTCATGATATAAAATAGAAATTTCTCCTGATCCGAGGGTGTAATCTGGCTGAATTCTGACGGTCAAAACGCTCAATACTGACGCGTCAAGTCGTGTGCCAGATTTGAATTTAGAATTCCAATTCTGTCCCTATTCGCACTCTCTTCGGTCCGGGCTCAATGAAATAGCCTGTGTTTATCGGTTGGACTTGATTTTTGAAATGATTGTCAAGTCCAGCAAGGCGGTTCTAACAGTCTAAGATAGGAGGTATCGGACTTTCGACGCGCGGTCTAGATCCAATACAAAATTTCAAAGTGGTCCAGAGAACAAACCTGCTTAGAGTTTAGTCCGAGGTTATAGAGTATTATAGAGTCATTGGTTCTACTCGATTTGAGTCTTGTAGAACGTATTTAAAGTGATCAGGGACTGTTTCCCAGCTACTCCAACGTTGCGCTAGCTAACTTATGCTTAGTTTCTAAAGGAATTAATCCTAAGTGGTTTCTTTGGCTATGGAATTGGGTTCTGAACGATTTTTCAGATGTTTTAATTGACCCACTGCCTAAGGACGTCAAATCCCAGATTGGCCAAAATCCGGGGTGTTACAATCTACCCCCCTTAAAATAAAATTTCATCCCCGAAATTGGCGAAGGGCAAGGAATACTTTTTCTAAGGAAGGTTCAAATCCTATTTAATAACCTAACCGTACATATAACCTCAATCAAATGTTTCGATCCTGGGCCAGTGGGAAAGAGGCCAACCACTCTTCCGCTGCGCCACTCTGATCGAACGGTAGCGTTGACTAACCTAACTGGATTGGACTCAATACGTTCTACCCCCCTTAAAACTTGGTTCTACTTAAGGTTGAAGAATCGTTGCATCGATCCGTATATCGGAACGAGGCGCAACTTAGGGGCTATCCTTAACCTAAAATGGAAACAGCCTTTCTCTATATGGTTTTCCTTGCTAATGATGCGTTCTATGGCATTGGTACCTATGATCATAGAGATGAGCCCAATCTCTATTGTGGTTAAGTTCAGGGGCAGGTATGAGTTGGTGGCAAGATGTCGAATTCTCTACTTACTTTAAGTCCTCGCCATTTCCCAAAGACACTGTGATCCCGTTTGGTTGTATGTGGTCGAGCCAACACGGAAGAAAAGTAGTATAGTGGGTCTGAGCCGGATACATAGACTTTCTGTCTAGCTAGGACAGAAGATTTATTGTATCAATTCTTAATCCGAGTCGATGCCGATCTTCTGCTTGATCAGAGCATTGGATTTATTGGTAACCACTAGGATTAGGAAGTCGATTCAAACCGCGAATACATCGCTTACATGTAGTTCCTTTGTTCTGCGTTCCCGAATGCAATAAGCCCTTGGGGAAGGCAATTCTAAGGGGCGTGCTAGTACATTCTAAGTTCATTCTAAGGGATTTATAAATGGTCCCTAAGAGTGAATGGCTCCCTCTTATGGGTAACAACAGAAGTCTATAAGTCATAAGGGGATCTATCGAAGGAAGGGAGTCTCATTCCAACCAAATCTAACCTACTATCCCTTAGCATACATAGGCCTTACACTGCCTAAGACAACTAGTAGCCTAGTCTGTAACTCAGTAGTTATAATCCAAAGCCTAAGTTTATACGTTAAATGGTTCCATACCATTTCTACTACAGGGAATTCTTCTATTGCTTAGGGTCAAGATTATCTAAATGGAATTGGATTTCTTATGTCGTCAGATCCTTCAAATCTAGGAGTGCTAACTCTAGGACCAAAACGCCAAGGGCCTATGAAACGAAACTACATTCCTAATCCCATGTTGGGATTGAGAGTGGCAAGCTATTCACAATACATGGAACAAAGTTCCACATTTTCTACCTCTGACATCACTAAACCTAACAACAACAAAACACGAAGATCTCAAACAGTAATCAAACATCTACAAGACAACATCACAGATGCCTAATGCTACCAAAGGACTCTACCACAGTCCCGACTTACCTTCTTTATCACTGTCGAGTCTAATACTGTCTGTTGCTCACTAGAGCTCTCTCGGCCATATGTTTTCAGTATCCCTTAAGCAAAGAAAATGGAGGAATATGATTGAGAGGGAGGATGGTGGAAAGAGAGAAAAAGGCTAAAACAGCTTAACAATAGCCATAAAAAATGGGAGAAATGCAAGAAAATGGCTAACCAAAATAGAAAAAGGGAGATCTAGGCGTTGTAGAGGGATGCTTCAAGCTTCTCTAGGATGTATATCCAGAAAGAAAAGAGAATGAAAAAGGGAAATGGAGCACCTCACGATTTCAGCTCGATTTGGGCGTTGTAAGAGCTCCAAACGATGAAATCTTCAAGAGGAAGGGCTGCAAACCGAAATAGAATGGTGGAGAGTGGTCGTTTTCAACCAAGGATGGATTTGGGAGTGATTTAAAATCACAGTTTTTGGAATAGGGCAGCAAAAATGAAAATGGAGCTTGGAATGGGGGCCGTTTGTGAAGGAAGTACATCTTTTAGGAGGTTTCAAGGTACGGAACGCATACCAGGGGGCTTCCCTAGCCCCCAAACTCCTCCAGCCCAAAGACCAGACCCATTTGAAGAGTTTGACCGGCGATGCATCGCCGAATCGGCGATGGAATCACTGGTGAAGTTACAAATTGGCCATTGAGGCCATATGGGATGGGTTCCCCTTGCCCTAGGGATTCCAAAAAGGTATGGTTCCCCCTTTGGTTCATTGTAGATTGCCCTACGGAGGCCCAAACATCCATTCAAGACTTTTTGGGGCCAATCTACAATCCCGAATATAAAACCCTATCATGCAGTATATGATTTTGGGGTAGAAGGAGCTAGTACATCCATCTAGCCCATTATTTGTTAAATAAAGTAAAGTTAGAATGGCCTTATGGCCATTTTTTATGAAATTTTACTATTCACTGTAAAATTTTGTGAAAGTATGATTTTATATTATTTTCACATTAGGATTGATGCCTAACATAAAAAATATAAGAGAAAATTGAATATTGGAGTGGTGAGAGGAAGAATTTTGAAGATTTTCGGTGAAACGGGGTTTTTAAGCCCTGGCGATTGAATACAGGGGTCGTGGTTGTCCCACGGCCCAAAAATTCACATTTATGGGTTTGAAATCGTTCAAAGAACATCTCAGCCCAACTACCTACAACCTACGAGCTATTCGGGTTTCTTCACGCGACCCTAGACGCGTTACGGACTCGATCACGCGATCGATTCGAATACAGTTCGCCTATTGGCGAATCTGGGATCCTAGAAGTGTTTCTAAACCCTTCTCGCACCCTCCTAAGTCAAAGAAAATGACAGCGTACGTCGCGTGACCATAACCCAGGCCCGGTTTAATCCAAATCATGCTCTGATACCATCTGTAACATCCCGAAAATCGGGGGGTCGAGCAAAAACCCAACTCCCGAGTTCCAAAATGTTATTTATGCAACATAAATATGTATGATTGAATGTTGTCTGTGATAACATATTAAACATGAGTGAGATTAAGCCAGAACAGCATATCCTACTCCAGAGACAGTTAGATTAACAAGCGGAAGACTGTGATAGTATGTATAATATATATAAACTGTTGTATGTCTCCAGAGTGTGAACATGTTACCAGGTTATATACATACATGTATACTCCAAAAGTAGACAAAACGAGTATACATGATTGTGCTAAAAATATAAAATGACAAGTGTCAAAGCATCTAATCAACCTCCCTGTAATCCCATCGATCAGAACACGCATAAAGGAGGGATCCTCCTCATCATCATCAAGTCCGGCTCCGCCTCGCAGGCCGTGCCATCATCTGCAATCACAAAAGGGTCTGGTGGGTGGCCAGAAACACCGTCCCGTAACGTGGGAGTGAGTAGCTAACTCAGTGGAATACTAGAGCAAAGATTAACATGTTCTCAAATCAATCATGCGATAATAGTAAAGCAGTAAATCAAACAATCCTAAAACTGTTGTTAATGCAATATGACATGACGTGATGTATGCCCTCACCGACGATCTCCCTCATACGGCAACATCTTACGACCGCGGCATGCCACACTCCCTAGAGTGCTCCACATCTTCCAGGCACATGCAATGCTATGGTGATATGATTTCCGAGTTGTTATTAGTCCATTCAAACAGCAGGATTGGGAAACTAAGGTACTTCCCTTATATCAATCCCAACACAGATCCTGTCTAGGGTCGTCACTCCTAGTAATCTCATACGATGTATATTTCGTAGGTCGCTGCAAGGGCTGGACAGGGCTGTTGCACGCACTCGTTGCTCCGCTCCCCCATCACCTTATCAATACAGGCCTACTGTACTCTACTGCTACTGAAGGGTCATCGCCTCCCGTAGACTCAGAATACGCTCGCGGTCACTACAAAGGACTCATCGCCTGATCAGTGTAGGCCGACAGCAAGAATATAGTGTCTCATACCACCATAATCTGCTCACGAGACTAGGTGCTCACTGGTCACTACGGGGAGGTTTGTGGCCCCAGCGTAGGCCGACAGCTCGACCACGGTGTCCCATATCACCATGCCTGGCTCATGAGTCTTCGTGGATCAAGGTACCATGGTTAACAGGGTTTACAATGGTAAGTTCAGTACCCTAGGTTCAAGCAGTTATGACTCATGCAGGGTGAACATACAATGGCCAGTCGGGTTACTTGACGGGCTCGATTAGCGCGATCGCATCTCAAGTTGACGACATGAAGTGCGTAAAACACTTCGTGTGGCCTAACCACTACCGCCAACTCCAGAACACGGCCCGCGTTCATCGACGCGTCGTTCGTGGCGAAGATAAGCTAACCACGAATTCGCTCGGTTATCGAATGCCTGGACTAAGCATAGTCCCAAACAATTAAGGAATCACATCAGCAAATCATATGAGAGTATTGGAATTGAAATACAACCATGTGAGCATGTTAACACATGTTATAACATAGAACTTAAGTAAATCATCAAGTACATGCATTTCATACATACAATGAAACCATGCATGTAACTAACTTGTAGGAAATCATTCACATCAGCATATTAATTGAGAAACCAATCTCAAACTAATCCATAACATCATTTAATTTAATACATACTAATACAAGCATTTATACAAACACTTACACTACACACTTAAGTCTACATATAGTATGTCGACCCGAAGTACGCATTTAGGCGAATCTCTTCGTCAAACTAATTATGCACGCATTCCTAATATCCTAATGCGACGAGAAGACATGTCAATCACATCAGCAAAATATGCATGAAAACAGTACTTCCTACAAATGACTAAAATGCCTTAAATCTCATATTCTTTGTTGGTTTACGAAACAGGAAACGGACAGTATGTTGTACATGTCAAACGACGTTGCCGTCGAGAATCTACTATTAAACGACATTGAAAGCTTTGGAAACAGTCAATCAAAGCGTCTAAAATCTGCGCCTTTTCTCTTATGGATGTGTAAATTCGAACGGAGCGTATACGCTTCGTCTACGGCGATTAGAGAACCTAATACACAAGTTCTATTAGGTACTTCGCTAGAAAACGAAAGAAACCTCAAATCAGCAACTTCTAGGGTATTTTCTTACCTGAAAACGTGGAGAAATCGCTGGGAAAGTGATCGGAGTGCGTTGCCTAAGCACGTACAGCACGTGGAACAAGCAGCAGGGAATTCTCTCCCACCTTCTCTCACAAACTCTCACCTTTTCTCTCTCCCAATCTAGGAATTTTTGTAAATTCGGATGGGAGAGAGGAGTGAGGGTTTCAACCCCTTTTATAAGCTTAAAAACGCCCGAAATAGGCTCGGGAACGAAGTTTACTTAGTGCATATCCAATTCGGGGCTGTTTCGGTCCAAAAGGACATTTCTGGTGGTCCCCTGGTCGAATGCGATCGGACTTAAGATCATGCGTACCAGATCTAGCACGCATTAAGTTTTCAGTCCGACAGGGTTCGCAGATCGCACGTGGCGGACCAGTTTCAGTTCAGCGGTCACCGCACGTAGATCAGGGCTGAAAGTCTCATGATATAAAATAGAAATTTCTCCTGATCCGAGGGTGTAATCTGGCTGAATTCTAATGGTCAGAACGCTCAATACTGAATCGTCAAGTCGTGTGCCAGATTTGAATTTGAAATTCCAATTGTCCCTATTCGCACTCTCTTCGGTCCGGGCTCAATGAAATAGCCTGCGTTTATCGGTTGGACTTGATTTTTGAAATGATTGTCAAGTCCAGTAAGGCGGTTCTAACGGTCTAAGATAGGAGGTATCGGACTTTCGATGCGCGGTCTAGATCCAATACAAAATTTCAAAGTGGTCCAGAGAACAAACCTGCTTAGAGTTTAGTCCGAAGTTATAGAGTATTATAGAGTCATTGGTTCTACTCGATTTGAGTCATGTAGAACGTATTTAAAGTGATCAGGGACTGTTTCCCAGCTACTCCAATGTTGCGCTAGCTAACTTATGCTTAGTTTCTAAAGGAATTAATCCTAAGTGGTTTCTTTGGCTATGGAATTGGGTTCTGAACGATTTTTCAGATGTTTTAATTGACCCACTGCCTAAGGACGTCAAATTCCAGATTGGCCAAAATCCGGGGTGTTACAGCCTTGCTTGATGCTACGCTTATACTTGAAGTTAACCGGTAGAGGCCACAATTTGAGAAATTATCCCAAACCGATGTAGTGCCTCTACCGTATAGCCACAAAGCACCGAAGCTTGACTTAAAACCTTTGCCCACTGATCTTAAATATGTCTACTTAAATCAAGATGAGACATATCCGGTGCTGATTTCTTCTCACCTAAATAAAGAACAAGAGAGTATGCTTATTTCTACTCTCATTGAGCATAAAAGAGCCCTTAGATAGTCAATTGCGAACCTCAAGGGAATTAATCCTTTAATTTATACTAAATGCATTCAGTTTTAAAATAATGCGAAAACCTCCCGATAATTATAACGTCGACTTAATCCAAATATGAAAGAAGTGGTTAAAGTTAAGGTACTTAAGTTGTTGAATGTGGGTATAATACACCCGATATCCGATAATTAATGGGTGAGTCCAACTCAAGTGGTTCCTAAGAAGTCTACAATCACCATTATAGCCAATGCTGACAATGAACTCATACCAACTAGAGTTATTATTAGTTAGAAAACGTGTATTGACTATAAAAAATTGAATACTGTCACAAGGAAGGCCACTTTCCTTTACCTTTTATTGATCAAATTTTGAAAAGGCTAGCTGGTCACTCTTACTATTGCTTCCTTAACGACTATTTGGGGTACAACTAGATTGAGATAGCCCTTAAAGAATAAGAAAAGATAACGTTCACATGTCCATGTGACACCTTTGCTTACTAAAGGATGTCATTTAGAGTGTGTAATGCCCCCGCTACTTTTCAGTGATACATGTTGAGTATTTTTTCTGACATGGTGGGACAATATTTAGAGATCTTCATGGATGACTTCTCTGTCTTTTGTTCATCCTTTAGTGAATGTTTGGAAAATCTTAAATGTGTTCTGAAGCAATGCGAGGAAAAAAATTTGGTTCTAAATTGAGAGAAATGTCATTTCATGGTTCCCAAGGAAATTATGCTTAGACACATAATTTCATCCAAGGAAATTGAAGTCGAAAAGGCAAAAATTGATCTTATCTCTAACCTACCTCCACCCAAGAGCATAATTGACATGCGATCCTTCCTACGACACGTCGGATTCTATAGACAATTCATAAAGAACTTTAGTCATCTCTTTCATCCTTTATGTAATCTACTTCAAAAGGATGCACCATACGAGTTGATTGAACAATGTCATAAAGCTTTCACTAAGCTCAAGGGCATGTTGACTACCGCTCCTATTATACAGCCACTCGATTGGAGCATCCTTTTTTGAGATTATGTGTGATGCATCTGACTATGCTATTAGGACAGTGTTAGGGTAGAGAAAAGAAAAGAATCCCTACGTTATTCACTGTACAAGCAAAACTCTAAATTCTACCTAAGTAAACTATTTTAATACAAAGAAAGAACTCTTAGCCGTAATGTTCTCTTTGAACAAATTTAGGTCCTACTTGATTAGATCTAAGATCATCATCTACACGGACCATGAGGCGCTAAAATATTTTCTTTTTAAGATGGATGTCAAGCCCCGCCTGATAAGATGGATCTCTAAGAATTTGATATTGAAATGTGAGACAAAAAATGAGTAGAAAATGTACTAGCTGACCACCTTTCTCGACTTGACCTCCCTAATTCCCTTGAGCCAACACTACCTAATTCCCTTGAGCCAACACTAATAAATGATACGTTCCCTGACAAATAATTATTTAAACTCTCCCAACTACCTTGGTTTGCTCACATTGCAAATTATCTTGGTACAAGTTTCACGCCAACATATTGGACTGCGCAAGATAAGAAAAAAAATCTTCGCAGAGGTACGTAAGTTTTTCTAGGATAATCCTTATTTGTTTAAATATTTCCTAGACCAAATTCTAAGGAGATTTGTACCAGAAAATGAACATCAGAGTGTCATCTCTTTTTTTTCATTCTCAGGCCTGTGGTGGTTACTTTTTTACTAAAAAGACCATGACCAAAATTTTACAGTGCGGCTTTTACTGGCCCACAACATTCAAAGATACTCATGAGTTTTGCAAAGCTTGTGAACATTGTCAAAAATTGGAAGGGTTTTTCTATTGAAATATGATGCCTCTGAACTTCATTCTTATCATTGAAGCATTTGATTGTTGGAGCATTGATTTCATGGACCATTCTCCCAATACTTTAGGAATATTTACATTTTATTAGCAGTAGACTATGTCACTAAGTGGGATGAAGTGATCTCATGCCGGAATAATTATCATAAAAAAATCATTCAATTCTAAAAAGAAAATATCATTTTCCGGTTCGAAACGCCTTGAGCCATAATTAGTGATGGAGGTTCACACTTTTGTAATAGGCCATTTGAGAATTTAATGAAAAAATATGACATCTCTCATAAAGTAAGCACTCGATACTAACCGCAGACAAGCGAATAAGCTAAGATTTTCAACAGGAAAATTAAACAAATTCTGAAAAAAAAGGGTTAAACTTAACTGTAAGGATTGGTCAATTCGCTTGACTGATGCCTTATAGGCTTACCGTATAGTTTTTAAGACTCCAATTGGAATGTCTCCCTTTAGACTCGTCTATGGAAAAACTTACCACCTACTTGTGGAGCTGGAGCATAGATCCTATTGGGTTATTAAAAATCTGAACTTTAATTTGGATAATGCTGACTCACTACGCAAACTTCAATTGAATGAACTTGAAGAAATCCAAAACGACACTTATAAGAACTCGAGAATTTACAAGGATAGGATGAAGGTATTCCATGACAGGAACATCTTTTGAAAATCATTCATAACCGGTCAAAAATTTCTTCTGTACAATTCTCGGTTACATCTTTTTCTGGATAAACTTCGATCTCATTGGACCGGTCCCTTCATTGTTACTAATGTTTATCCTCATACGACCATCAAAATAAAGAATTCAAAAAATAGCAATGTTTTCAAAGTGAATAAACATCGTATTAAGCCATTTGTTGAGACTAGGTTTTAGGTTGGGGGTGTGGATTAGGTAAACTAATCAGTGTTTTCTTAGTTTAAAGAAAAAATTGTGAAAATTTTTAATTTTTCAAGCTAAAAACATGTTTAGGAGATGATAATTGGTGGAATTAAGAATGCTTTGAGTGTGATGATAAGATAGGAGACTGAACTTTGAATTGTTGGAGTTTAATCAACCAAGTAGATTATCGTCTAAGTTCTTGCATTTAATTAATTAAGAGGAAGTTTGAATATCATATTAATCTAAGTCACAAGCCACATTCAAATTTCTTTCTGTGAATTGTACTAGAATTTCTCATTATTGGTATGTATATCATTGAAAAATATTAAGAATTAAGTCTAAAGAATTTTATCCACCTTAAAAAGATGAAAAGAACCAGTTAAAAAATAGAGAGATTGACAAAAATGTCATGTATGATGAACAGACTAGAAATGAATAAAAAGTCTAAAAAGAATAAATAAATAAAAAGAACCGTCGTTATAAAATCAAAAACTAAAAAAAGAAGGAAAATGTGATAAGTTTGGAATCAGTACTTAATTATTTAATAAAACTTGAGGTGATGAGAATGACTAACATTATAAAATAGTAGTATGTTATGGAAAGTAAATAGAATTCACTAAGCACATTGAAAAAACTTAATATATGAACTTATGCTCTTAAATGGTTAATAAAGAACCTATTTGATTGATTACTCGTGTGATTCAGCTTTAAGTTTTTAAAATTTCATTATCGCTTCTTTGGATTATTCTCATTCATACTTGATTGCACAAAAGATTGTTTTCTGAATGTGATTTGAATATTGAGAATTGAGGATTTCTTCACGCATGTTTTGCTCAGGACTAACAAAATGTTGGTTGGAGTGTGTTGAGTGTGAAATATTCCATATTTTCTCCCTATTTATACCTTGGTATTATAACATGATAGTGCTTAATTGATCTAATTATACATATTTTCATGTGCGAGGTGATTTCGAGAGCTTAATATGAAATTGATACCAAAAGGCCATGTGATGCAAGATGCATGAATACTAACGGTCATATCAAGGTCATGCGATGCAAGGCCTACGTGGTCAAATGTCATATGCAAGATGCAACGCAAACACACCAATCCTCAGCTAAAATTCACATATCAATACAGTTCATCTCTCTGGAATATCACCGGGGTCTAGTACACACCAAATGACATTGCCCCTTCCTTAGGCACAGTCCAAGTGAGCGTAAGAAACCTCACTATCCACCTAGCCAATAGCCTACCAATACCTATCTGGCATATTAATAGCAGACCCATTTACGAGTTGGTCAGACTCAGCCTAACAACTGCCCTCTACCCTCGGGCAAGTAAGGCCACACCCCCTTTCAACCAACCATGACATAGTGGGAAACGCAACCTCCTGGTATTCGGCCCTATCCACTCGATGTAGGCATTAGAGCATCCTCTATGGTACCATAAGGGTTTGAAAACTTTCACCCTAGGACATCCTTTACGCCCCCGTGTTTAACAAGGATTTTCGATATTCAATCCTACCATCCATGCCGTATATGCAGAAGCTACAGCCTTGATGTCGCTAAGACGTACAGTAATCATAATCACACAATGCAAGATGCATGAGTCACGCAGTCTAATCATGCATCAATCCTACACATATCGTGCGCTCATGTGGGACAACTCCACCTATCAGGGAGTCCCATAAACAACCTGCCCAATGACATATGCAATGGTCAACCACATATCATATCAAGCATGCAGATGATGCGTATGGGCATGTATCATGATGCTATGTTATCACATACTCATAATCGGTATCGATAACTGGCCTATACACAAGGCGGGGTTCATATATGGACATCCAATCTAAACCATAAAGATCGGCTCTTAACTGTGGATATGTCAAATCCAATAGCACGGATCCCTCCATCTACGACAATAATGAACTCTTTTTATATCAAGGTTGGGCCTAGGTGGCCTACCTATATTCCTAATGTCACACCCCAAACCCGAAAATCGGATTCGTAGGAATCCCGATCGTCGAATCTGGTGCCGACAGCCTCCGTAATACCCCATTCTCGGCTCCTAGCATTCATATGCCAGATTCTGATCCTGGGATCTTACAAGGAGGATTTTTTTTTTGAAATGTACATTTAACTAGTAATAAGCATAACCACGAGATTACCCAATTCACAACGGCAACATCATCATCACATATCCACTAATATAATCATTTGAATACAATACTGAATGAGAAATACATGTCACGCCCCAAATCCAGAGATCGGGCTCACAGGAATCCCGATCGCCGAATTCGGTACAGACAGCCTCTGTAGTACCTCATTCTCGGCTCCCAGCGCCCATACACCAAATTTCCATCCTGGAATCCTACAAGGAGGATTTTCCAATGTACATTTATCTCGTAAGAAGCATAACCACAAGTTTATCCAAATCATAAAGGCAACGTCATCATCACATATCCACTAATATAATCATTTGAATACAATGCTGAAAGGAAAATTCATATGTCAAAATCAAAGCTCCAGAAAACAGCTGCACGCTCCAAGCTCAATGTGGCTGCAACCTAATGCCACCTGCACGCATCTATCATGCATAAGCTCATAGAAAGCTTAGTAGGTGGTGAAAGTGTGTGCACGAGGTAAGTGCCAAGTAAGCAATAACAGAGTAATCAGAGTAAGCGAAAATACTGGTAAACCCATAATCATACAATATCAGAAATACTGGCAAGATCATAAATCATACGAAATGAGAGTAATATGAAAACATGCTGATAGGCCCATAAATATCATCAGTCATATTTAGGCCATATAAATGCAGAAGCATAACAACCCAAAATGTCATATGCGTGCGGATGTAATGCGATATGCGATATAAATGAAATGACCAAGCTGAAGTGTGAAGTCGGGATGATAGTACATAATATCGCAGACCACGAGGTCCACCACAAGGGACTTCTATCCAAACCAGTCCCATACCTAAATTTGGATAGTCAGACTCAATGTGGTAAATCCCTGATCTCAGGTTAGTCGCGCGCCCAACCGAAATCCTGGTCATGTGAAGGTACACGTAACAAATAGATGCGCACAATCAGCCCGAGTGGATAGTGAATGAATGAATGCATGAGTATGCAATTCCTACTCAATAAGTCCACATATTAGTGCTGTTCCTCTTTAGGAAATCACCGGGGTCTATTATACTCCATACCAGATTGCCGTCCCATCGCGCGCAACAAGGTGAGTGGAAGAGACCTCACTATCCGCTTGCCAATATCGGGCCCGGCTCGTCAATAGCAGACCCATTCCTCGAGCTGGTCAGACTCAGCCTAGCATTGTCCCCTCCTCTCGAGCAGGTAAAGTCGCACCCCCTTCCAACCGACCACGACACAGTGAAGAGCGTAACCATCTAGTAATCGGCACTCGACGCTCATCTACCCACTCGGTCTAGACGTTGGAGTAACCTCTAGAACCAAGAAGGTTTAGGGACTTTCACCCAGGGATATCTATAGCACCCCATGTAGAACAGATTTTTGGTATCCCATCTGGCCATCCATGATATGCCTGTGGAGGCTACGACCCTAATGTCACTAGGACATATAGTAATCACAACACACAATACGAGATGCATGAGTCATACAATCCAATCATGCATCAATCCTACGCATACTGTGCGCTCATGTGAGACAGTCACCGCCTATCAGGGAGTCTCATAACAACCAGCACTATGACATATGCAATGGTCAATCATATCTCATAACAGACATGCAGATGATGCGTATGGCCATGTATCATGATGCTATGCAGTCACATACTCATAATCAGTATCAATAATCGGCATCAACAATCGGCCTCGACAATGTGGACGTCTAACCAACATTGTCCCAAGGAGTGACCCTCACAGATCCAAACATATAATGGGCCCACGGCCTCACACAAGGGCCAAATATATAACAAAATGGGCCTTACTCAAGGGTTACATGTACACAACAGGTGGGCCCTGCTCATGGGCCTAACATACATTATAATGGGTTCCATCGCCTAGCCCTTAAATGCATTACAGTGGGCCTCATCACATAAGCCTCATATACATCTCGTTGGGCCTTAAACGTGAGCTGGATACACATCACAACGGGCCTCAAATACGGCTCGCATATACATCACATTGGGCCTTGACAATCAGAATCGGTGATCAGCCATGACAATTGGAATCGACAATCGGCCACGATAATTGGCCTCGATCGATAATCGGCCTCGATAATTAGAATCGGTCAATTGGCCATGACAAGCAGAATCGGCAATCGGCCACGTTAATCGATAATCGGCCACGATCGGTAATCGGTCACGATAATCGGCCTCGATCGGTAATCGGTCAATCGGCCATGAGAAACAAAATCAGCAATCGGCCACGTTAATCGATAATTGGCTATGACAATCGAAATCGATAGATAAGCAGAATCGACAAATCGGTCACGAGAATCGGAATCGACAATCGGCCACTACTATCAGATCGATCGATAATCAGAATCGGCCTCGATGATCGGTCGATCAAGGCTTAAGGGAAGGTCACAATGTGGACATTAAACCATCATTCTCCATCAATGTGGACATCTAATCAACATTGCTCCCAAGGAGTGGCCTACATAAGGGATTCAGACACAACGTAATGGCCACACATACATCACATTGGGCCTTATTCATGGGCTTCTCATATATCGTGTTGGACTTCATACAAGGGCCTCGAGCGTATCACAATAAGCCACGCCCCATGGGCCTCAGATACATCTAAATGGGCCACGCCCATGGGCCTCCAACTATCGCAATGGGCCTCAATAAATGGGTCGTAAACGCATTACCATGGACCTCATACGTAGGCCTTATATACAACAAGTGGGCCGCACTGTTCAGGCCTCATATACATGATATGGGCCACATCAACGGGTCGCACTAATAGGCCGCGTCAAGTGGGCCGCATCAATGGGCCGCACTAATGGGCCTCGTCAAGTGGGCCGCACTAATGAGCCTCATACGCATCGAGTAAGCTACATCAATAGGCCGCACTAATACACATCGAGGTGGGCCTCAAGGGTGGGCTACAAATATATCCAGGTGGGCCACAAAAACATCAGATTGGGCCTCGATAAAATGCCACAAACACATAACAGGTGGGCCCTACATAAGGTCCCTCAATTACACTACATGAGCCATATAAATATCTAGTGGGCCGCATTACATAGGCCCCATATACAACATGTCGGGCCTCATGGACGGGCTACAAATCCATTGAGGTAGGCCTCATGGATGGGCCATAAATACATCAAGGTGGGCCTCATCATATGGGCCGCACCAAAATCATTTCAATAGTTGTAGGTGTAACGTGCGTACCACTGCACACTATCATTCCATGGGGCACATGGCCTACTAACGATGATCAGCATTGTCCAAACATTTCCCAGGTAAATCAGCACTATCCAAATATTATCCATGTAACCTCGCACCATCCAAATATTGCCCATGCGCATCCGCACCATATAAACATTTCTTATGTAAATCTGCGCCATCCAAACATTGGACAGCACGCTCAAACATTGTCCAGCACAATCTAGACGGTGTGGAGGGAATAATACATCATGGTGGTGTCTAGGTAGTGGCCCACTAGAGATCTGAGTCTGCCACAGTTAAAGGAAGCCTTAAAACGAGCCTGCCAATGGATGGACAACTTAGATAAAACACATCCACACATGGGACCCACAGAACTCACTGACGTCAGTCAGCAGGTGGGTCCCACCATCTGGACGGTTTGAAAATCACATGGGACCCACAAAATGGGCTGACGTTAACTGGCAGTGGGTCTCACCATCTGGCAGATGGATGGTGTGGATTTAAGGTTGATGGACGGTGTGAATATCGTACACACGTCACCATCAGGCCCACCGTCCCAACTCATGGATGGTGGAAATATACAACGTATATCCAAGTGGGTCCCACGTTTCTGGGCAACGTCAGCACACTAGCCTGTCCGTTTTCAAAACAGGTGTGTCCCACATGTGGCTCACACGTACGGGCCACCTCCTCAACGTACAGATAAGGTACATATATAATATCTTATTTTATTTATTAATTATTATTATTATTAAAACAATCTCAGCAGCGTCTAGATACATGGACCACTAGATAAAATATATACATTGGTGTGGCCCACTGTCCAAGCAATGGACGTGAGGGTCCACACATGCAATCATGGTGAGGCCCACCGCGATATGAACAGCGTGGATGTTCACCATACATCATGGTCAGGGCCCACCTGGCCTGCTGACGCTGTAGCTGCCAGCTGCAGGTTGGCTACCGTCTATCAGACGGTCTATCTGAATGAAGATGGATGGACGGTGTGGATTTGAGGCACATACATCACATGTAAGGTCCACCGTCCGCTGGACGGTGGATGAAAACAAAAACATCAAGGTGGGTACCACCGTCCGCCTGGACGGTGGATGAAAATCACATACACTACTGTGGGTCCCATGTGGGGCCCACAATCATGTTTACATGTCATCCGAACCGTTGATAAGGTCACTTGGACCTAGATGAAGAGAAAACACAAATTCCAGATTGATTCAAAACTTATGTGGGCCCAAAAGAAACTTCAAGGGCAGCCACCCAATCACCACTATTTCCAGTGTTGTGAGCCACCTGAGCTTTGGATCGGGCTAAGTTTTGGAGGACAGCCTGCTGCCCTCAGGGCCCACAAAATGAACGGTGCCGATGTAAGAAAAGTACGGGCATGGAAGACTTTTATGGCTTGCTTGGGAAAGGGTGAAAGTGATGTGTACTTGACGTGTACTTAACATGTGATGGATTGATGGATTGATTGATTGATGGGATTGATGGGATTGATGTGACACATCGTAGAGATTCTCTTGGATTTTGCAACGTGCGAAGTTTTCCTCGCACCGAACGTTGGCCCACATCTCTTGACCAGGGTATCGCCTCGGCGCGCAAGTCATGGCACCGGAACTGCAACGACGGTACGGTCACTATGGTAATAATCTTGGATTGAGTTGATACAGGTTGACGGAATATTAATCAGAGTCGCGCATAAATATCGGTTAAGGGTCGAAGGTTGCCGAAATTCGACCGGTAAGACCGCGGAAGTCTACGGAACGGTATGGACCAAGATACGGGTCTTACAATACATAAATAGAGAATCAAGCTCCATAAGACCACCGCACGCTCCAAGCTCAATACTGCCGCAACCTAACATCACCTGCACGCATCTATCGTGCATAAGCTTATAAAAAGCTTAGAGGGTGGTGTAAGTGTGTGCACAAGGTAAGTGCCAAGTATGCAATACAATGTCATAATCATACAATACCGAAAATACTAATAATTCATAATTCGTACATCATCGGAATAAGCAGAAATACTGACAAGTCCATAAGTCAATAAATATCAGGATACGCAATATAGAACAGTTATGCAATAAAGAATCATCAAGAGCTAAATATCAGATACCGAGGATGCAATGCAATATACAAATCCTGCTAAGTCTATCTAAGCCATATAAGTGCAGAAACATAACAACCCAAAATATCATATGCCTGCGGATGTAATGCAATATGTGATGCAAATGAAATGACCATGCTTGGAGTGTGAAGTCGGGATGATAGTACGTAATATCGCAGGCTACGGGGTCCGCCACAATGGACTTATATCCAAACCAGTCCCATACCTAAATTTGGATAGTCAGACTCAACGTGGTAAACTCTTGATCTCAGGTTGGTCACGCGCCCAACCGAAATCCTTGCCATAACGAAGGTACACAACAATTAGTTGCGCACCACCAACCCATGTGGATAGTGAATGAATGAATGAATGAGCATGCAACTCCTACTCAATAAGTCCACATATCAGTATGGTTCCTCTCTGAGAAATCACCGAGGTCTATTACACTCCAAACCAGATTGTCGCCTTATGGCGCGCAACAAGGTGAGTGGAAGAGACCTCACTATCCTCCTACCAATATCAGGCCCGGCTCGTCAATAGTGGACCCATTCCTCGAGCTGGTCAGACTCAGCCTAGCATTGTCCCCTCCTCTCGGGCAGGTAAGGCCGCACCCCCTTCCAACCGACCATGACACAGTGGAGAGTGCAGCCATCTGGTAATCGGCACTCAGCGCTCATCTACGCACTCGGTCTAGACATTGGAGTAACCTCTAGAACCAAGAGGGTTCTGGGACTTTCACCTAAGGATATCTATAACACCCCATGTAGAACAGATTTTCGGTATCTTATCTGGCCATCCACGATATGTCTGTGGAGGCTACGACCCTGATGTTGTTAGGGCATATAGTAATCACAACACACAATACAAGATGCATGAGTTATATAATTCAATCATGCATCAATTCTGCGCATATCGTGCGCTCATGTGAGACAATCTCCACCTATCAAGGAGTCTCATAACAACCAGGACTATGACATATACAATGGTCAATCATATCTCATAACAGACATGCAGATGATGCGTATGGGCATGTATCATGATGCTATACAGTTACATACTCATAATCGGTATCTATAGCAAGCATTGACAATCGACATCGACAACGTGGACATTTAACCAACATTGTCCCCCAAGGAATGACCCACATAAAGCCTAACATATAGTGGACTCATAGCCGCACACAAGGGCCAAATATACAACACCATGGGCCTCACTCAAGAGTTTGATATACATCACGATGGGCCTTTCACATGGGCCTAACATACATTATAATGGGTTCCATCGCCTAGCCCTCAAATGCATCACAATGGGCCTCATCACATAAGCCTCATATACTTCACATTGGGCCTTAAACACGGGCTGGATACACATCACAACGGGCCTCAAATATGGGCCACATATACATCACATTGGGCCTCGACAATCGAAATCGGCGATCAGCCACGATAATTGGCCTAGATCAATAATCGACCTCGATAATCAGAATCGGTCAATCGGCCATGACAAGCAGAATCAGCAATCGGCAACGTCAATCGACGATCGGCCACGATCGGTAATCGGTCACGATAATCGGCCTCAAACGGTAATCGGTCAATCGGTCATGACAAGCAGAGTCGGCAATCGGCCACGTCAATCGACAATCGGCCACGATCGATAATCGGTCACGATAATTGGCCTCGATCGGTAATCGGTCAATCGACCGCAACAAACAGAATCGGCAATTGGCCACGTCAATCGACAATCGGCCACGATTGGTAATCAGTCATGATAATCGGCCTCGATCGGTAATCGGTCAATCGACCACAACAAATAGAATCCACAATCGGCCACGTCAATCGACAATCATCCACGATCGGTAATCGGTCACGATAATTGTAACACCCTGAATATTTGCTAACCTGGGATTAGACGTCCTTAGAAAATGGGTCAACCAAAACACCTTGGTAACCGCTCAGAATCCAATTCCATAGCCAAAGAAATCACTTAGGATTAATTCCTTTAGAAATTAAGCGTAAGTTATCTAGCGCTACGCTGGAGTAGCTGTGAAATTGTCCCTGATCGCTTTAAATACGTTCTGCAAGACCCGAAACTTGTAGAATCGTTGATGCTACGTTACCCTAAAATCCAGGATCAAACTCTAAACCGGTTTGTTCTCGGGAACCCTTTAAAACTTTGTATTGGATTTAGACTGCGCGTCGAAAGTCCGATATCTACCATCTTGGACCATTATGACCGCTTGGCTGGACTTGACAATCGTTTCAAAAATCAAGCCCAACCGACGTTCAGAGGCTATTTCATTGAGCCTGGAGTGAAGAGAGTGAGAAAAGGGTTAGATTTAAAAATTTTAATTCAAATCTGGCACATGACTTGGTGCGTTATTATTAAGCGTTCTGACTGTCAGAATTCAGCCAAATTATACCCTCGGATCAGGAAAATTTTCTCTTTCATATCACGAGACTTGTAGACCTGATCTAGGTGCGATGACCGCTGAACTGAAACTGGACCGCCACGTGCGATCTGGGAACTCTACCGGTCTGAAAACTTGATGTGTGCTAGATCCAGTATGCCTGAGCTTAAGTTTGACCGCGTTCGGCCAGGGGACCTCCAGAAATGCTCTTTTGGACCAGAACAACCCCAATTTGGTTATAACCCAAGTAAACCTTGTTCCCAAGTCTATTTTGGGAAGGTTTTGGGCTATATAAGGGCCTTAAACCCTCTCATTTCTCTCCCATCCAAATTTGGTTAAAACCCTAGATTGAGAGAGAGAAAAAGTGAGAGTTTGTGAGAGAGTATGGGAGAGATCTGCCTGCCACTTGCTGCTGCTGCTACACGTGCTAAAGCAGCGCACTCCAATCACTTTTCCGGCGATTCCAACGCACTTCTAGGTAAGAAAAATCCTAACCACTTGCTGATTTGGGGATTTCTTCGATTCAAATAGCAAAGTAGCTGATGTACGTGTGCATTAGGTCGCCTGTACGCCGTTGACGAAGCGTATACGCTCCATTCGAAACGATACACATCTAAAGTGAAAGGTGAGGATTTTAGACGCTTTGATTGGTTGTTTTCAATGCTTTCAATGTCATTTAATAGTAGATTATCGACGGCAACGCCGTTTGACATGTACAACATGCTGTCCGTTTCCTGTTTTGTAAACGTAGGAAAAATATGAGATTTAGGGCATTTTAGTCATTTGTAGGAAATACTGTAGACATCTATATTTTTTTGAAATGGTTGACATGATTTTTTGTCGCATTAGGATATTAGGAATGCCTGCATAATTGGTTTGGCGAAGAGATTCGCCCAAAGGTACACTTTGAGTCGGCATACACTATGTAGACTTAAGTGTGTAGACTAAGTGTTTGTATGAATGTTTGTATTAGTATGTATTGAGTATATGGTGTTATGAAATAGTTTTGAGATTGAATTCTCAAGTAATATGCTGATGTAAATGATTTTCATCATGTTGGCAATATGTAGGGATTACATTGTATGTATGAAATGCATGTGTTGAATGAATTTCTTAAGTTGTATGTTATAACATGTGATAACATGCTTGTATTATTGTATTGCATTTCAATTACTCTCACATGATTATTGATGCTGATTTATAAAGTTTTGGGACTATGCTTAGTCCAGGCAGTCGGTAACAGAGTAAATTCGTGGTTGGCTTCTATTGGCCATGAAGGACGCGTCGATGAACGCAAGTCATGTCTTAGGTTGGCGGCAGTGGTTAGGCCACAAGAAGTGTTTCATGCACTTCATGTCGCTCAGCTTGAGAAGCGCTCGTACTAGTCGAGCCCGTCAAGCAACCTGACTGGCCATTGTATGTTCACCATGTATGTGTCATAACTGCTTGAACCTAGGGTACTGAACTTACCATTGAAAATCCTGTCAACCATGGTACCTTGATCCATAAAGACTCATGAGCCGGGCATGGTGGTATGGGACACCGTGGTCGAGCTGTCGGCCTACGCTGGGGCCACAAACCTCCCCATAGTGACCAGTGAGCACCCTACTTTGAGCAGGTTATGGTGGTATGGGACACTATATTCTTGCTGTCGGCCTACACTGATCAGGTGACGAGCCCTTTGTAGTGACCTTGAGTTTATCCTGACACCGCATGGGGGCGACGAGTCCTGATGCAGTCTTAAGGATAATTAGGCCTGTATTGAGAAGGTGATGGGGGAGAGGTGCAACGAGTGCGAGCAACAACCCTGACAGCCCTTGCAGCGACCTACAAATATAACATCGTATGAGATTACTAGGAGTGACGACCCTAGACAGGATCTGTGTTGGGATTGACATAAGGAAGGTACCTTAGTTTTTCAATCCTGCTGTATGAAAAGGACTAATAACAACTTGGTAATCATATCTACATCACATTGTATGTGCCTGGAAGATGTGGAGCACTGTGGGAAGAAAGCATGCCGCGGACGTAAGATGGTGCCGTATGAGGGAGATCGTCGGTGAGGGCATCCATCATGTCATGTCATATTACATTAACAATAGTATTTAGAAATGTTTGATTTATTGCTTTACTATTATCGCATGATTGATTTGATAACATGCTAATCTCTGCTCTATTATTCCACTGAGTTGATCACTCACTCCCACGTTACGGGATGGTGTTTCTGGACACCCACCAGTCTCTATTTTGGTTGCAGATGATGGCGCTGCTTGAGAAGCGGAGCTGGACTTGATGATGATGAAGAGGATCCCTCCTTTATACGTGTTCTGATTGACGGGATTACAGGGAGGTTGATTAGATGCCTTGAAACTTGTCATTTTATATTTTTAGTGCACTCATGTATATTCTTTTTGTTTACTTTTGTAGTATACATGTATGTATATAACCTGGTAACATGTTCACACTCTGGAGACATACAACAGTTTATATATATTATACATACTATCACAGTCTTCCGCTTGTTAATTTAACTATCTCTGGAGTATGATATATTGTTTTGGCTTAATTCCAAACTTATTTAATGCCTGTTTACTGACAACATGCATCTAATATTATTTATGTTGCATAAAAAACATTTTGGAACTCGGGAGTTGGGTTTTTACTCGACCTCCGATTTTTGGGATGTTACAATAATCGGCCTCGATCGGTAATCAGTCAATCGACCACGACAAACATAATCAGAAATCGGTCATGTCAATCGACAATCAGCCACAATAGGTAATCGGTCATGATAATCGGCCTCGATCGGTAATTGGTCAATCGACCACGACAAACAGAATCGACAATCGGCCACGTCAATCGACAATCGGCCAGATCGGTAATCGCTCGCGATAGTCGGCCTCGATCGGTAATCGGTCAATCGACCACGACACGGAATCGGCAATCGGCCACGACAATCAGCACAGATAATTAGCATCAGTAATCAGCACCGATAATCAGCGTCGACCTCAACAATCGGCACCGATAATCAGCATCGGTAATCGGCACTGATAATCAGCATCGGTAATCGGCACCGATAATCAGGGTCGATAATCGGCGTCGGCTGTGGTTATGAAGTCATTCGTCTACAGTGAATGGGGCCCACTTATTTGGGTTAACCCATGAAAGAATGACTTACAAGGCCTAAGGAAAGGTCACAATGAGGACATCTAACCATCATTGCTCGTCAATGTGGACATCAAACCAACATTGCTCCCTAGGAGTTGCCTACATCGGCTAGACATATAGTGGGTCCATGGCCTCGCGTACAATCATGATGGGCCTTATTTACGTCACATAAGCCTTGTCATATTGGGCCAACATACATCTCAACGGGCCTTGAATACACATCGGGTGGGCCTCGCACCTGGGCATCGAATACATCTTAATGGGCCTCTTATGTCAAGCGGGCCACATCACATGGGCCGCATTATATGAGCCGCGCCAGCGGGCTTTATGTACATCAAATAGGCCGCACCGATGGGCATCATGTATATCAAATTGGGCTACATTACATGGGCTTCAAATACATCATATTGGGTATCAACAAATGGGCTGCAATTACATCATATTAGGCCTCAACATATGGGTCATATATGCATCACATTGGGCCTCAACAATGGGCCTTGAATACTTCATAATGGGCCTTTGTCATGGGTCATATGTACACTTCAAATGGGCTGATCACACGGGCCTAATACTCAACATGGTGGGCCTTGCACATGGGCCTTAGAATATAGGGCAGGTGGGCCCTATACACAGGCCTCAAATACAAGCAGGTGGGCCCAATCATATGGCCCTAAAACATACATCATGATGGGCCCCATGGATATGCCAACTCCAAATCAGGTGGGTCCCACGTGGGCCCACCAAAATTAATATTATATTCTTATTATTATTATTATTATATGTATGCATATCTTACCTGCTCCTCCTGAGCTTTGAATCTGCTCTATTTTCACCACCGTCCAGATACAAGGAGGGATGGAATACATACCATAGTGGGTCTTACCATCCAGTCTGTTGGACAGTGCTGATAAAATGCATAAATCGTGGTGGTCCCACGTCCGATGGGCCACTCCTTTGGATCAAGCTGCTATTGTGTTTTTCCTTACAACAAGACCTGTGCAAATGGTAGCAATGGTGGACATAGGAGTGAGCCCCGGTTGGATAGCGGCTGCGTCCCACTCGGTAGATGGTATGGATAAAATACATACATCATAGGCGGGTCACAAGATGGGAAAGAGAGATATAGAGAGAGAAAGAAAGGGAGAGAGAGACGGCTGTAAGAGGGGAGGGACCCCGCCACTATGGGCCCTCCCTACATAATACATACATCTAGATAGGTCCCACTACAAGTGGGCCATTAAATCATCAAAATCTACGAATAAAATCACCCACCTCGAGTTTTCTCCTTCCTTATTCTACCATTGCATGACAGAGTCCCAAAGTGACAATTCCAACGGTTGAGATGAGCTTAGGATGGTGGGATCGGGCGGTAGAAAGGTGGGCCACAATACTCTCTCCCATGGAGCTTGGGAGAAAATGAGAGAGAAATGAGAGATGAGAGAGAGGGAGAGAGAAAGATGGGTGTGATGGGTGAAAAGGAGAGTGATGGAGTGATGGGTGTACTTGACTAGGTATGGGTGGAGAGCGAGAGAGAGAGTTGACTTATGGTTGCTTTTACTTGACATGTGAAGTGATTGATGTGACATTCTCTTGGGTTTACAAATACGCGGCGTTTTTCTTGAACTGAACGCAGGTCTGCATATCCCTGCCATGGTATCGGATCGGTGAGCGAGTCGCGGAGATGGAACCGCGGCGACGGTGCGTCGCAATGGTACAAGTCTCGGATTGAATCAACTCAGATATACAAGATACGACTTAGGGTCGAGTGTGAACGTTGATCATCGGTCGCAGGTTACCGGAATTCGTCCGGGAGGATCGCGAGATTTGACGGAACAGTACGGACTAGGATGCGGGTCTCACACCTAAGGATCTAAAAAGGGTTCTTTCTTCATACTATTATATAGCCCACTATATGCCCTAGGGGGCCCAAATAAGTCCTAGGTGGACTCCAAGATTAAAAATAAAAATAAAAATAAAAATAAAAACATACTAACATCTAATGGGGGCCTAACATCTTAGGATAGCCAATGAAAATAAATGGATCATGCAAATGGGGCCCAATGATTAGGGCCAACCCATTAGAATCTATGGAATTATTTTGGGATGATGACCCTACTTTCGATATGGCTGAAAGCAGAGGGTTAGGGATCTCCTGTTCCGCCTACATCGAAAATGCTTCAAGGGCTTGATTAAGATCTTATTCTTCAATATTTTCACTAACTCAAGTAGATCACCTACTCATGTTGTTAAAATTTTCAATTAACAATTGCATACTCGTCCCACCGTGCGTGCCAAAACAATGTTGATCTCAAATTCGTCCACATGAAACACGTGTGTGATCTATGGGTGTGTCAGAACCTATTGTCTGATTCAAACCATGACCATCGACCCCTAGCGTTGTGTAACGCCCGTGAAAAATCCATACTTGGGCTCGAGTACCAACTCGACCCGATATTGCGTAGAATTCATTCCTTTAGAAAATATGACTAGGTTAGCTAGTGCAACGTTAGAATAGCTGGGAAATGGTCCCTGATCACTTTAAATACGTTCTACAAGGCCCAAAGCGAGTGGAACCAATGGTGCTATAATGCTCTAAAACCTCGGACCAAACTCTAAGCAGGTTTGTTCTCTGGACCACTTTGAATCTTTGTATTGGATCTAGACCGCACGTCGAAAGTCCGATACCTCCTATCTTAGACCGTTAGAACCGTCTAGCTGGACTTGACACTCATTCCAAAAATCAAGTCAAACCGATAATCACAGGCTATTTCATTGAGCCCGGACCGAAGAGAGTGAGAATAGGGTTAGAATTGGAATTTGAAATTCAAATCTGGCACACAATTTGACGCATCAGTATTGAGCGTTCTGACCGTCAGAATACAGCCAAATTACACCCTTGGATCAGGAAAAATATCTATTATATATCACGAGACTTATAGGCCTGATCTTGGTGCGATGACCGTTAAACTGAAACTGGACCGCCACGTGCGATCTGGGAACCCTACCGGTCTGAAAACTGGATGTGTGCTAGATCCAGTATGCATGAGCTTAAGTCCGACCGCATTTGGCCAGGGGACCTTCAGAAATGCCCTTTTGGACCGAAACGGCCCCGATTTGGTTAGGCACCAAGTAAACATTGTTCCCAAGCCTATTTTGGGCATGTTGTAGGCTATAAAAGGGGTTGAAACCCTCACTCCTCTCTCCCATCCGAATTTGAGAGAAGCCCTAGCTTGGGAGAGGGAAAAAGAAGTGAGAGATTGTGAGTGAGTGGGGGAGTTCTTCCTGCCACTTGTGCTACGTGTTGCACGTGCTTAAGCAACACACCTCCACCACCTTCCCGGCGATTCCACCGCGATCTTAGGTAAGTAAATACCCTAAATAGTTGTTGATTTGAGTTTCCCTTGCTTCCATAGCGATGTAGCTTATGGATCTTGTGTATTAGGCTCCTTATTCACCGTAGACGAAGCGTATACGCTCCGTTTCAATTCCCGAGTCTACAAGACATAAGGTGAGGATTTTAGACGCTTTGATTGACGGTTCCCAACGCTTTCAATGTCGTTTAATAGTAGATTCTTGACGGCATCGCCGTTTGACATGTACAAAATGCTCTCCGTTTCCCGTTTCGTAAACTAACGAAGAATATGAGATTTAGGGCATTTTAGTCATTTGTAGGAAGTACTGTTTACATTCATATTTTGCTGATGTGATTGACATAGTTTGTTGTCGCATTAGGAAGTTAGGAATGCGTGCATAATTATTTTGGCGAAGAGATTCGCCTAGTTGCGCACTTTGGGTCAACATACTATATGTAGACTTAAGTGTGTAGTGTATGTGTTTGTCTAAATGCTTGTATTAGTATGTATTGAATTAAATGATGTTATGTAATAGTTTATGATTGATTCCTCAATTAATATGCTGACCTAAATGATTTTCTACATATTGACTAAATGCATGATTTCATTACATGCATGGAATATATGTGCTTGAGGATTTGCTTAAGTTGAATGTTATAACATGTGTTAACATGCTCACATGATTGTATTTCAATTCCAATGCTCTCACATAGTTTGTTGATGTGATTCCATAAGTGTTTGAGACTAGACTTAGTCTAGGCAGTCGGTAACCGAGCGAATTCGTGGCTGACTGGTCATAGCCACGAATGACGCGTCGATGAACGTGATTCGTGTTGAGAGTTGGCGGCAGTGGTTAGGCCACGCGAAGTGTTTTACGCACTTCATGTCGTTTAACTTGAGATGCGATCGCACTAGTCGAACCCGTCAAGTAACCCGACTGGCCGATGTTTGTTCACCTTGTATGTATCATAACTGCTTGAACCTAGGGTACTGAACTTACCATTGTAAACCCTATTAACCGTGGTACCTTGATCCACGAAGACTCATGAGCCAGGCATGGTGGTATGGGACACCGTGGTCGAGCTGACGGCCTACGCTGGGGCCATAAACCTCCCCGTAGTGACCAATGAGCACCTTGACTCGTGAGCAGATTATGGTGGTATGGGACACTATATTCTAGCTGTCGGCCTACACTGATCAGGCGACGAGCCCTTTGTAGTGACCGCGAGCGTATTCTGAGTCCACGGGAGGCGACGACCCTTCCGTGCAGTAGAGTACAGTAGGCCTGTATTGATAAGGTGATGGGGGAGCGGTGCAACGAGTGCGAGCAACAGCCCTAGCAGCCCTTGCAGTGACCTACGAAATATACATCGTATGAGATTACTAGGAGTGACGACCCTAGACAGGATCCGTGTTGGGATTGATACAAGGGAAGTATCTTAGTTTCCCAATCCTGCTGTTTGAATCGACTAATAACAACTTGGTAATCATATCACCATAGCATTGCATGTGCCTGGAAGATGTGGAGCACTCTAGGGAGTGTGGAATGCCGCGGTCGTAAGATGTTGCCGCATGAGGGTGATCGTCGGTGAGGGCATACATCACGTCATATCATCTTGCATTAACAACAGTATTAGGATTTGTCTGATTTACTGCTTTACTATTATCGCGTGATTGAATTGTGAACATGCTAATCTTTGCTCTATGATTCCACTGAGTTGATCACTCATTCCCACGTTACGGGATGGTGTTTGCAACACCCACCAGACCCTGTTGTAGTTGCAGGTGAGGACGAGATCCAGGAGGTGGAGCCGGAGATTGACGAGGACCAGGATGAGTTCTCGTATATGCAGTATTACGACGGCTTCCCGTAGGTGACCTGGATCGAGGGGGACTTCAGTGGGACTATTTTGAACTTATTCTTTTGTTTATTTACATGTATATGAGACTCAGAGATGTAGTCATACTTTGGAGACAGATGAGATTACTTTGTTTTTCCATACAGTGATATATATATTGTTTAGTCTTCCGCTTGCTTTTATCATTGGATCTGAAGTATGAATTGCAGTTTTGGTATACTTTTACTCATGTGAATGCTTTAAATCAGACAACATTGAATCATAACCATTTTTGTTGCATAAGTGACGGTCTGGAACTCGGGAGTTGAGTTTATACACGACCCCCGATTTTCAGGGTGTTACACGTTGAGATAGAGCGGTGTTCAGTTATGTTTCGACGATTCGTTTATTTAGCCAACTGTTGTGTGTTCGTTACTCAGGCAATTGACAGGGGTTAGAGCTCTTCCTCCAAATGAGCTCCTTTTTGTCTTAAAAATTTAAGGACTTTCGAAAGTGCGACAGTTGTATGGTTAAATGGATAAAAAAAATTAGAGAGATGGATGCTTAAAAGGATGTGCAACTTACCACTATGATGGGATCACCAACCTGGCTAAGAGCGATAGCATGCTTATAAGCGAGGCAAAGGCAATGTTAGATATTACAACCATGCTTGAACCAACATATGAGCTATGAAGACAGATTCATAAACTAAGATCTTATTTCAAATCCAGCATGCAGGCGCAGATGGAAAGGAATTATAATTGTTGGCTACAGCTAAGAGTCAATCCAACATGCGCTTAAGGACAAACAGAAACTAGATCTAACCTAAGGGTCTACTACAGATGAGTAGTGGAGAACTGAACATAGATACATAGAGTTGCATTGGATTATAGTTTGGTTTTGGATTCGGAGAGGGTTGCCTTGAATTTGCTTATGCTATTTATAACTTTCCAGGAGAGATGAGAGAACAACTACCCGTCCATGTGGCACTTTTTCACGTAATTAGCTAGAAAATATTAGTTACATTTATGAACCATGATCTTATCTTCGTTGGACGTTGAACACTTAGAACGTATTTTAGGGCTGACATGGCCGGAACACATATGCTTCTCAAATATCTTTTTATGCCATGTGGCTTAATCTGAACCATTTATCTAGTCCGTACAAATTTTGGTACAAACACATTTGAAAGAAAATTTTTATAAATGCAAACGTGAGAGAAGACTATTTAGAAAATAATTGAAGTGTGATTATTATTAAGCGGTTAATTAAAAGTCTTTTAATCAACAAGTAAAAAAGAAATCATAAAAAAAAAAAAAAAAACCCTTCCTCCTAGTAAATCTGCTGATCTCTCATAATTAGGGTTGAAAGTCAGGCGGGTTCAACTCGACCGATCCATGACTGACCCAACATTGGGTTGGGCTCAGGAAGGATGTATTGGGTACGGTCTCGGGCTTGGGATATACAAACATCAACCTAATAAAACTTGGGTTGGGCTTGAGTTGAGGTCTCGAGTTGCTAGACCCAATCCGAACCCAATTAATATATAATTAAATGTGAATCGTCTGTGTTGAAGGCGTAAGAAATTCCAGTGCCATCGAGTCTCATTAGCTCATGTTATTTCTAATTACTCAAGCTAACAATGTGTTAGATTTCTCTCCCAAATAGATTGTATACTACCCAACATGACTTTTAAAAGAGTGGTTGTCATGTATTTTAGCTCGTTTATTTAGAAACAATAAAGTTCCTTGTGATAAATAATTACAAATATAATTAATAAAATTGTAGGTAAAAAAATAAGACTTGTATTAAAACATCACTGATTCAATAACAAAAAAATTAACATGTATCCACCTGGCCTACCTGACTCAGCCGGCTTGGGTTGAGAATTCCCAACCAGTGGTCGGGTTGGGTTGAGTTCCGTTAGGGCTGAGGTATAGGAACCTTGGGTTGGGTTAGGGCCACCCCGCCCGACCTTCAGCCCTACTCATAGTAGATATCTGGACAGACGGCCATCCTAAACCACCAGCCCTATCATGGCGCTTGGGGTCACACGAGTTTGGGTTCGATTGGAGCTGAATTCAGCTTGGCACGCATGCAGAGCACGGCCGAATTTGAGCCAGCCATTCTGATTCTGGACTGTCGCTCAGCAATTTAATGCCTACGTACATGCGTCATACGCTGCCATAGCATCAGTTGCGCAGCGGGTACCAGTTTCAACAACGACTACTCTTGCCTCTTGGGACTCGGTCAGCCGCGGACGCGGATTCCCTGCGAAAGCCTTTCCCAGTAAGTTCTTGCGCTGGGTGGATCCTAACTGTGGGCCCACTGTGTTATATGTTCCTTACATCAACGCCGTCCATCCATTTTGACAGCTTCTTTTAGAACATGAACCCGAAAATGAAACAGATCCAAGTCCTATGTAGACTATACCACATAAAACAGTGGTGATTGAATACCCACCGTTAAAAAATTCATGGAGGCCACCGGAATGTTTATTTTCCATCCAAGCTGTTGATAAGGTCAGAAAGACCTGGATACAGAGACCACACAAATATTAGCTCGATCCACAATTTTTTTGGCCCACGAGAAGATTTTAATGGTCATTTACCACTGTTTGCCGTATCATGGTCGTCTGCTTCATTTTTGGTATCATGCCCTTAAATGAGCTGTCAAAATAGATGGACGGCATGAATTTAAGGTACATACATCACGGTGGGCCCCACGGTCAGGGATCCCACCCACATCGGTGCATATGAAAAACCACCGAAGCCACGCCCCAGTATGCAGACGGATTAAATACTGGAGTAGATGGGACCACATGCGACGCTGACATCCAATCCATGCATCAGTTGCATCTCTTAATGTAGACTGTACATACCATATCTCTGTGTCCCACCTGAGTTTTGGATCATGGTTATTTTTAGATTGGCTGTTCATCCAATTAAGGAAACCTGATGAATGGTTGAGATTGAATGCTTAACCAGGGTGGTCATCACAAAGAAACCTACGGTTGGCGTACCCTTCCGATTGTTATCTGTAGTGTGGGACGCCTGACTTATGGATCTGTCTGAATTTTTCCAACGGAGCCTAATATTGACGGTCCGATCTGATGAACCGAACGGATTTCATGAGAATAACAGGATAACCCCACGGATCTCGGGTGTTTTACATATTCCGTACACCGGGTGTAGAGGAATCCGATCCCTCTTGAAATCTCCCGCTCAAGAAAGCAACCTTGACAGGTCGTCTTCCTCGATGCAGGTGAGACTTCGCTATTTTCCAGGAATCGGTCTCATTTATATGGTCCGCGGACTACTGAACTGAATTTGCAGCGGCCACGAATTGCCTGTGGTCGGAAGTTACGTGGGGCCCATAGAGATGACTGTGAGAAATCCATTCCGTCAAACAGTTTCTCAAGATTACATTAGGATGGGAATTAAAAAATCAGAAGATCGAAAACTCATGTGGGCCACACGACACAAAAGAATGAGAACCGAAACATCCACCACCATTGAAACCTTCCTAGAACCCGTCATGATGTTTATATGAAATCCAAACCGCTCATAGGGTTATTACCATTCAGATAAACCGTAGGCACAAATATCATCCTGATACAAACTTATGTGGCCCCCACAAAGTTTCCCATGGTGGGCGTTCAATCCCCACTGTTTCGTGGGGTGTGACTCACCTGAGGATTGGAATTCTGTCCTACTGTGATCTTGAGAAACTAATGGACGGAGTGGATTTATCACAGGCATCTCTGTACACCCCACATAGCTTCCAACTACAAGTCTACAACTACAGGCAATCCGCATCCATTTGCAGCTCGCTACATGGTGGGCCCACGCATATGTGATTAGAATATTTTTCCATATTCGACGTCAAGTGGGGCCCAGCATCGGATGGCCCAATTGGCGGATATTTGTTCAATCCGAAACTTTTTGAGAATTTTTGGCTGATCCCAACTATTTGAACGGTTTGGATTGCGGTATATCATTCACGTAGCCTTCAAGTGAGTAGCTTTGGGCGTGGTTACATGTGGAACTTAAAAAATGGGGTGACGTGCTCCGTGGGATGCTTTGCTTGAAACAGACCCTACTGCAGAATTCTTGCGTAATGTAGGAGAACACATCACAGACGTTGGCATTATGTATACGTGGCAAAATTTTGTGCACCCCACCATGATGTATGTATTTTATCCATTCCGTCTGATCATCTTTTCATATCATTTTAAGCAGGAATCAAAAATTGAAGCAGATCCAAAAGCCCAAGAGAACAACAATTAAGGAAAAAGTTGAGATAATAATGCCTACCATTCAAATCTTTATAGGGCTCGCCATGACATTTATTTAGCATTCAACCTGTTCATAAGATCATAAAGCAATGGGCGAAGGGAAAACATAAATATTAGTTTAACCCGTAACTTCCGTGATCCCACCATAAGTTTTCAATAATAAGCATTCATTCCCGATTCTTTCCGGTGGTGTGGTTCACTTGAGCTTTCTTTTTACGTCATTTATGGGCTCATACCTTGAATGATATGGAAAAATGGTTGGACGATAAAACAAACACATCACTATGGGGCCACAGAGTTTTGCCACGTATACACGGTACCTACGTCGGTTCTTGTTTATACGACGCAATCCGAGTCATTAAAAATGTATTAATTTATCAATAAATAGGGTAGCGAAGTAGGGGACCGGTTCAATGGATCACACGAAATGGCGTACAGCTGTCCATGTATACTTGTGCAATGGCGGGTCGTACGATAAAAGCCGGTAGAACCGGATTCTGATGCGCCATCTTCGGCGAGTACACTCGCTGGATGACAAGTCAATCAGGATCGTCCATCTAGCTGGCCTCACGACGGATGGATAATTTGACCGTAGCCATTAGATCAGTGGCCCACAGTGACTACAGAGAACAAAGCCATTGACGGTGATCATTCAATGGAAAAAATTATATATAGATTTGGATAGGACAATTTGATTGATGTCCCTTTATTGCGTGGGCCATCCATGATAATACCCAGTAAATGACGGTACCGATCAACACGACGTCCTTCCAGACATTTTGAAAATATCGCGATATTAACACGAAATTTAAATAGACTAAACAAATATTACGTACATGTATTTTGAGGTTGTACAACCAGTTGGACTATTGCTTGGGTCCACCTATGGATAAATTCCAATATTTTATGTGCATGTGACATCCAACCCGTCCAATAAGTTGGCCCCACCATGAAGATCGTGTTACAAAAAAATCTGTGATATTGAGTTCAAGAGTAGGCCACATTTATATTTTTTATTTATCAATAACCAGATTGTTTTTAATGTCTGGCCCACCTGATGGATTGATATGATGATCCTCGTGGTAGAACAATCTGTTGGAAGCTTTGGATGTCACATGCACTTATCAGGTTGAATGTCATCCGCTAGGTGGACCGTAACTTATAGTCCAAATGGATGGACCTGAGACTTTAAAAAAATTTATTTAATTAGAATTTTTTGACAAAATTATTTGAGGAATTGGATTTTACTAAACGGTGCCTCTAAGTATATAATACTACAGTAGCCCTTGCTAAGAAGAAAATTTACATTACCCTACTTTCCTTTTTGGCTTTTTCCCACAAAGTGGAAAATTAAAGGTCGTAGAGCCTTTTAAGATGAAAAATGACACTACTGACCCTCGATTTTTTTCGTTTATAGTAAGTTGGAAAATGAAAGTTGTGTGGCTTTTTAATAAGAACATTTGCATTACTGACCTACTTTATGTAGGAAATTTTACAAAACACTACCTCATTAATACATTGTTTACATCCCAATACCCTTTTAATTAACTTTTCATTAAACTACCTCCTTAATTAAGATAATTATCAGGGGTACCTTCCATTTGTTTTCTCTCATTTCCATCATGTTTTATTTATTTATTTTCATAAAATGGCAAAGCATCCACCACCGAATGATACAGGGTAATTACTTGAATGTAAATTAAAGAAAACGATACCTTTAGGTACTATGTTGACGCAAAGTTCATTGGGCTCGACCATGATGTGTTAAATCTATACCACCGATGAATTTCTCCCTATCAATGTAAGTTATGAACTTAAAAATAAAGTAGATTCAAATCTCCGGTAAAACGCACCTTAGAAAGCAACGGAGGCAGTGACACCCACAATTGAAACATTCTTTCAAAGGCTTTATTTGCTATTTAATTTGCTCATAAGGTCTCACGTATGGAAAAGCACAAACATCATCTTGATCCAAAACTTTTGTCCCCTCTAAGGAGTTCACACTGGTAGGCATTTGTTTTCGGTTTGAACAACATTGTGGCCCACCTCATGAAAGGTCTTTCCAGATTTTTGGGCTATATAACAAGCTAAGTGGAGCCAAAAAAATGATGAACGATGCATCCAAATGGCCCAAATATGTTTTTAGAGAGAGCTTGATGGATAGAGAGAGAGGGATCCGAGATGGTGGAGAGAGGAGGGAAAGATGGGACGTGGGAAGATGCCAACTTAGATTGTGTAGTGTAGCATGCACCATCAACCTCAGTTGTGAGTTGACGTGGCAAAGTTCCGTGGCCTCACTAAGATGTATATGCTATATCCATACCATTCATCTATTTTCCTGTATCATTTTAGGGTATGGGCCCAAAAATGATGGGATAATGGGGATTGAATAATCTACCTCATTGTCCCCACTACTTTCTGTGGTTTACTTAAGCTTTGAATTTGTCTAATTTTTAAAATCATTCCTTAAAATAATATGGCAAAATGGATAAACAGTGTGGATGTAACCCTAAATGAAGGGTTAGAGGTCACATGCACTCATGGGTTGAATGTTATCCACTGGGTGAACATTAAATTGTGGCCCAATCAGTTGGACTTGAGAATTTAAAACAATTCATCATATATCAAGTGTGTGTGTAAGGAACTTTTACCGCAAAATCCCTTGTAAAATGGTGTGTCCGGCCATAGATGTTACAGGCAATGCTTTTTAAGATAAAATTTGAAGTCGCCAAGGTATATGAATGATGTTGCCAAAAAGTCTTTGAAATTGACCAACGGCTCCTAACAAGCCATGCGTACGGCTGCATCGTCCATATAAAAAGCTAGTGCATCATGAAGATTGCCCTCTAAAAGATGTGCCGCCTAATAATGTGTTATATGAATGACGAAGTCACAAAATATATGTAAAGACCGAAACACTACTCTTTAAGTAAATTACAACGGCTGCATGGAAAATTGTTGAGGCCACTATAACCAAATATAAGAAAGCTTCCCACAGTCATAATGATTGCATGGAAAACTTCATGACCATAGTAGCTGATAGAAAATTTTCACTGGCTGACCATGGCCAACGATAACAAAAATGACCTACCTAATGACCAATTTAACCAAAATTGTTAAATTAACGACCAAAATGTATAATTTCATAGACAATTTGATCAAAATTGACAAAATAATGGTTGTAATATCTAATTTCATGACTGATTCAACTAGAATTATCAAATTAATTATTGAAATGTTTGATTTAATGAACAAAATGACGGTCCAAATAACCAATTGGATGAAAAATTGTCAAAAGCTATTTAACATTTCTTCACATTCTCTTAATGCATTCCTCGAAGAGGGGAAGGGGCGTAGTTTACACCCTGATCAATTAATCATAGCTTGATTGGACAATTTAAAAAAGTGTCATGTGGCAGTCGTGCCACACGTGGTGTAGATGAAGGTTAAAGGAAAGAGTTAGTACACATGTGGGAGTATTAAGTGCTAGAATCCTATTAAAGTCTCTCTCTGCAGACATTAAATACTAGAATTCCACAAAAAACAACCTCTATGAATGCAAGAGCCTAGTGTCACGCTCCGAAATTTAGGTATCCGAATAAGGTATTCGGGACCCGAATCTCAGGGTGTGAGTTATAATATGTTTTCATTTATTATAAACCAGATGATTCAATCAAGCTCAATAATAATCAACGTCATCTAAAAGAAATACAACTGAATATTTATTAAATTCAACTCCTTAATAGTTTTCCCTTCCTACATGAAATTATGAACATAAACTATACCTAAATAACAAAATAAAAAAAAAAATAACGTAAAATAAATCTGAATTGAATTAAAACTAAACTAAATTTTCCTACAAATAACGCTAATAGTAGAGGCCCGTCTGCTCATAGTATTCCAGCTCTGCACCTGTGCATTTGTTTAGTAGGATGAGCATAACAGCCCAGTAGGGTCATCTCTTAACCAAAATTAAAAATGTTCAGATAATATTAATTTTATAACAATGGAGGAAATAGAATACAACTAATGAAATTTAACAACAGAAGTGTGAAAATGCAATGCATGCAATATTTCCATCATGAATACTCATAACATTTATATTATTTCTTACAACACCGTACCAAGTGGATGGTCACGTTGCATTAACGTTCACGCACTGGCACCTCATGGTGATGGACCCATTTATACGTTAGCTGGTCAGACTACTGCTCCAGTTGTACATCTGACGTATGTCCACGCACACAATTGTACTCATACGCCGTACACAAAGGAGACTCTAAAGGATCCTGTGGGTTCTAGAGTCTTTCACCCAAGGGACACAATTGCCCTATTTGCTAACTTTAGGGTCTCTCACCCAAGGGACACAATTGCCCTACTTGCTGATACCATTATCATTCATTTATTTCCTTTCCTTTTTTCATAATTCCATAATCAGAATAGATGAATGCATGTCATGAGTTATTCTGAAATCAATAGCAAATAATTTATTGTTCAAATTTTCATACAAAACGTGTAGCAACTTGATGTCATTAAAATTAAATTCTTGAAATTTACTGAAACATCAAGTTGCTTCCTGTAACAGTGCTGTAAATATTTATTTATTTATTTATTTTTGTAGATACCGTTGAAATACCACGTATATCCTAAAATCATAATTCATTTATTTATCTAATTATGTACGGATATAACCTAATTATTTCATTCTAAATTCTAATTTTCATAATTTACAAAATAATTATATGGACCTTATATTTAGATTTTTTTTTTTTCTAAATTAGAGTTTAAATTAGTATGAATAGAAGGTTTAATTTAACATTGGGTTAAAATTTGATTTAAATAATTTAAATAATCATTCAAATTGGATCATATTAATTTCTAAATACTTAAATTAGACTTATAATGATTTAATTTGATCTTGACAAGAGAGATTTTAAAACTTCTAAATTAGAATATAAACTTAATAAAATTATTTATTATTATTATTATTATTATTATTATTTTATCTGGACATGTTGAAAGTGTTGATTGTATGGTAGATTCCCATACTTACACACGTGAGCTATATTCCTCCTGTGGAGACAAGTAAAATTATAGTCATACTCACACTTCTCACACTAGCAGAATCCCATTATAAGAAAAAATGTCCAGTTCAACTAGTTGAAAACATTACGGTCCACTAAGTAAATAACTTTTAACTTTTAATATAAATGTAAAAATCTAACCTATTCAATAGGTCTATTATAATATTAGGATCACTTGCAAGAAACACTTACAATCACTAATTAAATGGATAATATTATTTATCAACAGTTATAAGTTATTTTTATATTTTTGTGAATATCCTGACTAGTATATAGGAATGATTTTTCATTAAAGTGATCTTCATGTGGTTTTCAATGTATTAGAAGGGTTGAATTTTGTATGAACTTATTAGGTCATAAATCTATTGCTGGGTGGACCTTAACTTGTGGTCCAGCTTGATGAACTTGAAACCTTCTCCATTATAGTAATTCCTTACGGTGCATCTTCTGGCTTCTCATGAAGAGTTATTTAATACTCTGCCAGAGTATGATGATAGGCACTCTGAAATTTGCAAATGTGGCGTATGGTAACACAAATATTTTTTTTTATATATTTAGAGTTTATAAATTAAAATATAAAATCCAAATAAATTGTTTATTTTATTATATATATATATATATATATATATATATATATATATATATATGTAAATTATTTTAACCTTAAATATTAGAAATTTTATTTATATAAATATACATACATACATACATACATACATATATATATATATATATATATATATATATATATATATATATATATATATATATATATATATAAATTATTTCAACATAAATATCAGAAATATATAAAAATAGAAATTCATAAATAAATAATCAACTGATAATTAGCATAATAATTAATTAAAAATGCTAAATCTTAAGATAAGATCACATACTTTAAAGTTTGATGATCCGGCTTCGCTTTAATCTCTCTCCCTCTCTTGTTCTACAGAGCTCTCTCTCTTGATCTACCCGGTTCTCTCTCTCCCTTTTTAATACTATTAAAACTTGTTTATATTTTTCCTTCCTTTTTAATGGATGTGAGGAATAAGGCGGAAGAGTGGGAGACGTGAAAAGTTTTATTTCGTGGGAGGGTTTGGCGGCCATTACCGTACAAAAAGGAGAAAAGTGGAAGAAGTGGTTTAGTTGTGTGGAAGATTAATTTTTATTTATTTTTTGTAACATTCCAAAAATCGGGGGGTCGGGTAGAAACCCAACTCTTGAGTTCCAGAACGTCACTTATGCAACATAGATAATGATAAATGCATATTGTCTGTAGAATGACATTAAACAAGATTGAGACTAAGTCAAAACATCATATCATACTCCAGAGACAGTTAAATTAGCAAGCGGAAGACTATGATGAATACATAAAATATATAATTAATTGTAAATCTCCAGAGTGTGAACATGTTATCAGGTTAATTAAATACATGTATACTCAAAAAATGAAAAGAAAATAATATACATGAGTGCTCCAAAAATATAAAATGACAAGTGTCAAGGCGTCTAATCAACCTCCCTGTAATCCCGTCGATCAGAACACGCATAAAGGAGGGATCCTCCTCATCATCATCAAGTCCGGCTCCGCTTCACAAGTAGCGCCATCATCTGAAACTAAAATAGAGACTGGTGGGTGTCCGGAATACCATCCCGTAACGTGGGAATGAGTAATCAACTCAGTAGAATCATAGAGCAAAGATTAATATGTTATCAAATCAATCACGCGATAATAGTAAAGCAAACAATCAAACATTCCTAGATACTGTTGTTAATGCATGCATGAAATGACATGATGAATGCCCTCACCGACATACTCCCTCATGCGGCACCATCTGCGTCCGTGACATGCTTTCTTCCCGCAGTGCTCCACATCTTCCAGGCACATGCAGTGCGATATGGATAATGATTACCGGGTTGTTATTAGTCCTTTTCATACAACTGGATTGAGAAACTAAGGTACCTTCCTTATATCAATCCCAACACAGATCCTGTCTAGGGTCGTCACTCCTAATAATCTCATACGATGTTATATTTGTAGGTCGTTACAAAGGCTGGCAGGGCTGTTACTCGCACTCGTTGCACCGCTCCCTCATCACCTTATCAATACAGGCCTATTTATATCCTTAAGACTGCATCAGGACTCGTCGCCCCCATGCGGTATCAGGATAAACTCAAGGTCACTACAAAGGGCTCGTCACCAATCAGTGTAGGCCGACAACAAGAATATAGTGTCCCATACCACCATAATCTGCTCAGAGTAGGGTGCTCACTGGTCACTACGGGGAGGTTTGTGGCCCCAGCGTAGGCCGAAAGCTCGACCACGGTATCCCATACCACCATACCCGGCTCATGAGTCTTTATGAATCAAGGTACCATGGTTAACAGGATTTTCAATGGTAAGGTCAGTACCCTAGGTTCAAGCAGTTATGACTCATACATGGTGAACATACAATGGCCAGTCGGGTTACTTGAAGGGCTCGACTAATACGAGTGCATCTCAAGCTGAACGACATGAAGTGTATAAAACACTTCACGTGGCCTAACCACTTCTGCCTGCCCAAAATACAACTCGCGTTCATCGACGCGTCCTTCGTGGCAAATAGAAGCCAACCACGAATTCAATCCATTGCCGACTGTCTGGACTAGGTCATAGCCCCAAGCATTTGTAAATCCACATCAATAATCATATGAGAGTAATAAAAATGAAATACAACAATACAAGCATGTTAACACATGTTATAGCATACAAAGTAAGCAAATCAATCCAACACATGTATTCCATACATATAAGGAAATCAATTCATATGGAAAACATGATGGAAATCATATACATCCGCATATTAATTGAGAATTGAATCTCAAAACTAATTCACAACACCATTTACTCGATATATACTAATACAAACATTTATACATACACTTAGTCTACACACTTTAGTCAACATAGCGTATGTCGACTCAAAGTGCGCATTGGGGCGAATCTCATCGCCAAACAGATCATGCATGCATTCCTAGCATCCTAACACGACAAATAACCATGACAAACATTTCAGCAAGATATGGACGTAAACAGTATTTCCTATAAATGACTAAAATACCCTAAATCTCATATTTTTCATATGCAGTCGAAATGGAAAACGGACAACATGTTCTACATATCAAACGGCGTGCTCGTCGATAATCTACTATTAAACGACATTGAAAGCTTTGAAATCAGTCAATCAAAGTGTCTAAAATCCACACCTTTCGCCTTAGACGTGTATCGATTCGAACAGAATTTCTACGCTTCGTCAACGGCGCTAAGGCGACCTAATGCACAAGATACATAAGCTACTTTGCTATTTGAATCAGAGGAATCCATAAAACAGCAAGAGGGTAGGGTTTTCTTACCTAGAACGAAGTTGGAATCGCCAGAATAGCGATGCAGGTGGGTGGCTTTAGCACGTGGAGCAGCATGGAAGAATCCCTGGAGAAATAATCGGCTTCTCCCTCACTTTCTCTCTCTTCTCTCCTCTCTCCTAGGGTTTTCTCCAAATTCGTATGGGTTAGAAAGCTAAGGGTTTAAGCCCCTTTTATAAGCCCAAACATGACCAAACTAGACTCCAAGTCAAGGTATACTTGGGTTATAGCCAAATCGGGTCTTTTCTGATCCAAAAGAGTGTTTCACGAGGTCCCTTGGCTGAACGCGGTTGGACTTAAGCTCATGGTCACTGGATCTTGTTCACACGAAGTTTTCAGACCGGTAGAGTTTCCAGATCACACATGGCGGTCCAGTTTCAGTTCAGCAGTCATCGTACCTACATCAAGTCTACAAGTCTCATGACATGAAAGAGAAATTTTTCCTGATCCGAGGGTGAAATTTTGCTGAATTCTGACGGTCAGAACGCTTAATAATAACGCTCAACGACACGTGCCAGATTTTGACTTAAATTTTCAAATCTTTACTCTTTCTCACTCTCTTCACTCCAGGCTCAATGAAATAGCCTCAGAACATCGGTTGAGCTTGATTTTCGAAACGATTGTCAAGTCCAGCCAAGCGGTCATAACGGTCTAAGATTGTAGATATCGGACTTTCGACGCGCGGTATAAATCAAATACGAAGTTTCAAAGGGTTCCTGAGAACAAACCGGTTTAGAGTTTGATCCTAGATTTTAGGGTAACGTAGCGTCAACGATGCTAGAGGTTTTGGGTCTTACAGATCGTATTTAAAGTGGTTGGTGGTTATTTCACAGGTAATCTAGTGTAGCGCTGACTAATTCTCGTTAAATTCTAAAGAATTTGGTTCTACATGATTTCTTTGGCTTTGGAATTAGGTTCTGAGAGGTTACTAAGGTGTTATGGTTGGCCCATTGCATAAGGACGTCTAATCCCAGGTTGGCAAAAATTTGGAGTGTTACATTTTTACTTTATTTTTATTTATTTTATTTTTTTAAAGATGCGGTGGGTCCTATATAAATCCACTCCGTCCATCATCTTGGCCAGGCCAAGAGAAAATATAAGGCCAAAAATGAGGCCGATCCAAAACTCAGGTGGGCCGCACGGAAGTGGACGGTGGGGTTAGTTCCAAAAAAGAAAGGGGTTGTTACACCTAGTGATATGATGCTTTCAGTAGGTTTCCTATCTATAAGAGCTCATTGACGTGATGACTCGTGACATGATACAATTGGCTATACTTACGTGAAGAATTAATGAGATTTGCACTAACGACTATCCAAATCTCTTAAACTCTGACTCGACCATCGCATCTTAAAAGCAGCATTTGACAAAGAAATATTTATGCCCTCCCCATACATAAGCAAACAATCTCTACAACGCAGTGCTGCTTATCCTTAATTTTAATTTCTTATTTTTAATATTCTACTTTTGTCCAATTATACTGCAGCAAGTCTATAATTCTTATTTTTGCTTAAATTTGCTATCATCCAGTGCCATTGTTGCACTATGCCTTACAAGTTAGATTAAATATCTAAAATCTTTATTGTTGGATCTACTGATCACTGAGTTCTTACTTGGCAGATCACATCAGTCACACCATGCAGAGATTGCACACCCCATTTTCTTTGTCTACAAAAATAATCATAAGTATTATCTAATTTCTCTGCTTAATTTAATTTTTCTTTGCTGATCGTGTTTCTTAGAGGTGTACACGAGTCGAGCCGAGTATTGTCTAGCTCGTGCTCGGCTCGGACTGCTTGAGTCCTAGCTCGTGCTCGACTCGGCTTGGCCTTCGAGCTCAAAACAACAGCTTGTGCTCGGCTCGTCGGAGTTCGAGCCTAGTTTGAGTAGATTTCGAGCTGAGTTTGAGCCGAGTTTGTGTAGATTTTCGAGCTGAGTTTTCGAGCCTATTTCAGAGATCAAAAGGTAGATTTGGGGAGAAAGAGGAAGAGGAAGAGGGAAAAAGAAAAACCTCCTTCAGAGATCCTTGTCTGTTCCCAATCGAAGAGATGAAGCGACCGCTCGATGAAAATCCATTGACTATGGAGGATTTGAAGAAGAAGAGGAGAAAGGAGGAACAAGAAATGGCGGAGGGTACGAGATTCGTGCATCTGGACCCCAGTGGTGGGTTCCGTCGTTCTCGCCCTTGGTGGGTTCTGTCGCCTTCACTCCATCTACCTTAGGCCTCTTCTAAAACCCCAACTGTAACATCCCGAAAATCGGAGGGTCGAGCAAAAACCCAACTCCCGAGTTCCAAAATGTTATTTATGCGACATAGATATGTATGATTGAATGTTGTCTGTGATAATGTATTAAACATGAGTGAGATTAAGCCAGAACAGCATATCATACTCCAGAGACAGTTAAATTTGCAAGCGGAAGACTGTAATAGTATGTATAACATATATAAACTGTTGTATGTCTCCGGAGTGTGAATATATTACCAGGTTATACACATACATGTATACTTTAAAAGTAAACAAAATGAATATACATGAGGGCGCTAAAAATATAAAATGACAAGTGTCAATGTATCTAATTAACCTCCCTGTAATCCTGTCAATCAGATCACGTATAAAGGAGAGATCCTCCTCATCATCATCAAATCCAGCTCCGCCTCGTAGGCCGCGCCATCATCTGCAATCACAATAGGGACTGGTGGGTGTCCGGAAACACCATCCCGTAACGTGGGAGTGAGTGATTAACTCAGTGGGATAAGAGAGCAGAGATTAGCATGTTATCAAATCAATCATGCGATAATAGTAAAGCAGTAAATCAAACAATTCTAAAACTATTGTTAATGCAATATGACATGACGTGATGTATGCCCTCACCGACGATCTCCCTCATACGGTAACATCTTACGACCGCGGCATGCCACACTCCCTAGAGTGCTCCACATCTTCCAGGCACATACAATGTTATGGTGATATGATTTCCAAGTTGTTATTAGTCCATTCAAACAGCAGGATTGGGAAACTAAGGTACCTCTTTTATATCAATCCCAACACAGATCCTGTCTAGGGTCGTCACTCCTAGTAATCTCATACGATGTATATTTTGTAGGTCGCTGCAAGGGCTGTCAGGGCTGTTGCACACACTCATTGCACCGCTCCCCCCATCACCTTATCAATACAGGCCTACTGTACTCTACTGCTACTGAAGGGTCGTCGCCTCCCGTAGACTCAGAATATGCTCGCGGTCACTACAAAGGGCTCGTCGCCTGGTCAGTGTAGGCCGACAGCTAGAATATAGTGTCCCATACCACCATAATCTGCTCACGAGTCTAGGTGCTCACTGGTCACTACGGGGAGGTTTGTGGCCCCAGCGTAGGCCGACAGCTCGACCACGGTGTCCCATACCACCATGCCCGGCCCATGAGTCTTCGTGGATCAAGATACCATGGTTAACAGGGTTTACAATGGTAAGTTCAGTACCCTAGGTTCAAGCAGTTATGACTCATGCAGGGTGAACATACAACGGCCAGTCGGGTTACTTGACGGGCTCGACTAGCACGATCGCATCGCAAGTCGAACGACATAAAGTGCGTAAAACACTTCGCGTGGCCTAACCACTGCCGTCAACTCCAAACACGACTCGCGTTCATCGACGCGTCGTTCGTGGCGAAGATAAGCTAACCACGAATTCGCTCAGTTACCGACTGCCTGGACTAGGCATAGTCCCAAATAATCATAGAATCACATCAGCAGTTGTGTAAGGGTAATGGAAATGAAATACAACCATGTGAGCATGTTAACACACGTTATTACATACAACTTAAGCAAATCATCTTACACATGTCTTTCACACATATAATGAAATTAAGCATGTCGCCAACATATAGGAAATCCTCTCCATCAACATATTAATTGAGAATTCAATCTCAAAGTAAATCATAAGGAAATCATCAAGCACATGTTATAACATACAGCTTAAGCGAATCGCCAAGCACATGCATTTCATTCATATTATGAAATCATGCATATGGCTAACATGTAGGAAACCATTCATACCAGCATATTAATTGAGAAATCAATCTCAAACTAATTCATAACACCATTTAATTCAATACATACTAATACAAGCATTTATACAAACACTTACACTACACACTTAAGTCTACATATAGTATGTCGACCCGAAGTGTGTATTTAGGCGAATCTCTTCGCTAAACTAATTATGCACGTATTCCTAACACTCTAATGCGACAATAAACCATGTCAATCACATCAGCAAATTATGAATGAAATCTATACTTCCTACAAATGACTAAAATGCCCTAAATCTCATATTCTTCGTTGGTTTACGAAACAGGAAACGGACAGCATGTTGTACATGTCAAACGGCGTTGCCGTCGAGAATCTACTATTAAACGACATTGAAAGCTTTAGAAACAGTCAATCAAAGCGTCTAAAATCCGCACCTTTTCCCTTTTTGGGGTGTGAGTTCGAACGGAGCACATACGCTTCGTCTACGGCGATCAGACAGCCTGATACACATGTACATCAGCTACTATTCTATTTGAATCGAAGAAATCTCCAAATCAGCAAGTGGTTAGGGTTTTCCTTACCTAGAAGTGCGTTGGAATCGCCGGGAAAGTGATCGGAGTGCGTCGCCTAAGCTCGTGCAGCAGCAGCAGCAGGTGGCAGGAAAATCACTCCCACTCTCTCTCACAAACTCTCACCTTTTCTCTCTCCCAATCTAGAGCTTTTTGCAATTTCGGATGAGAGAGAGGAGTGAGGGTTTCAACCCCTTTTATAAGCTTAAAAACGTCGAAAACAGGCTCTGGAACGAAGTTTACTTAATGCATATCCAATTCGGGGCTGTTTCGGTTCAAAAGATATTTTCTGGTGGTCCCCTGGTCAAATGCGATCGGACTTAAGCTCATGCGTACCAGATCTAGTACGTATTAAGTTTTCAGTCCGACAGGGTTCGCAGATCGCACGTGGCGGACCAGTTTCAGTTCAGCGGTCACCGTACGTAGATCAGGGCTGAAAGTCTCATGATATAAGATAGAAATTTCTCCTGATCCGAGGGTGTAATCTGGCTGAATTCTGACGCCCAGAACGCTCAATACTGACGCGTCAATTCGTGTGCCAGATTTGAATTTGAAATTCCAATTCTGTCCCTATTCGCACTCTCTTCGGTCCGAGTTCAATGAAATGGCCTGTGATTATCGGTTTGACTTGATTTTCGAAATGAGTGTCAAGTCCAGCAAGGCGGTTCTTACGGTCTAAGATAGGAGGTATCGGACTTTCGACGCGCGGTCTAGATCCAATACAAAGATTCAAAGTGGTCCAAAGAACAAACCTGCTTAGAGTTTGGTCCGAGGTTATAGAGTATTATAGAGTCATTGGTTCTGCTCGATTTGGGTCTTGTAGAACGTATTTAAAGTGGTCAGGGACTATTTCCCAGCTACTTTAGCGTCGCGCTAGCTAACTTACACTTATTTTTCAAAGGAATTAATCCTACGTGATTTCTTTGGCTATGGAATTGGGTTCTAAGCGATTTTTCAGGTGTTTTAATTGACCCATAGCCTAAGGACGTTTAATCCCAGGTTGGCCAAAATCTGGGGTGTTACACCAACAACCATCATCATCATGAACATCTCAGTCCTTTCCTGTAATTTCACCAAAGACTTCTACCCATTGAAGGGTTATGATTTTTATTTTTTTTTGAACAGGCGCTGGAATGGGCGATGGGCTTAGGATTTTTGGTTTTGGAAATTAGAAGGGTTGGTATATATATACCCTGGTCCCTGTATCGAGTCGAGTCGATTTCAAGTATTATTTGAGTCGAGCCGAGTCGAGCAAGGTCAAGCTTGTGCTCAGCTCGAACTCATTTCGAGCACCAAAAATCAGCTCGTGCTCGGATCGAACTCATTTCGAGCCGAGTCGAATCGAGCGAGTTACCAACCTAACTCTGGTTGTGTACTGCTCAAGTGTTGTTCATTTTATTTTATTAATAAAATCAACAATTTAACCTTAATTTTTAATCTTAATTATTCATCGTTGCACTATTTTTAATCTAAAAGTCCTTAATACAAGGTAAAAATATTCAATTTTGAAAGACTAATGCTTTCCTTCTAAATCGTCGAATCACTTTCCTTCACATGTCTAATTTTTATCCAGATAGTTTGACACATTAGGTACGACTTTGACACACGTAGTGTTACTCCTAATTGTACATATTTGGCTCAATTCATGCATTCAATTCATTTGGGTTGAGGACTTTTTGATGGCTGAACAATCGTATTAACCTTCACAAGTCTAATTTTTATCCGGATAGGTCTACACCTTATGTCGTAAGGGTTCAATATATTTAGACTTTGAGACACCTAGTTGTAACGCCCGTGAAAAATCCATACTTGGGCTCGAGTACCAACTCGACCCGAATTTGCGTAGAATTCATTCCTTTGGAAAATTTGACTAGGTTAGCTAGTGCAACGTTAGAATAGCTGGGAAATGGTCCCTGATCACTTTAAATACGTTCTACAAGGCCCGAAGCGAGTGGAACTAAGGGTGCTATAATGCTCTAAAGCCTCGGATCAAACTCTAAGCCGGTTTGTTCTCTGGACCACTTTGAATCTTTGTATTGGATCTAGACCGCACGTTGAAAGTCCGATACCTCCTATCTTAGACCGTTAGGACCGTCTAGCTGGGCTTGACACTCATTCCAAAAATCAAGTCAAACCGATGATCACAGGCTATTTCATTGAGCCCGGACCGAAGAGAGTGTGAATAGGGACATAGTTGGAATTTCAAATTCAAATCTGGCACACAAATTTGACGCATCAGTATTAAGCATTCTGACCGTCAGAATACAGCCAAATTACACCCTTGGATCAGGAAAAATATCTATTATATATCACGGGACTTATAGGCCTGATCTTGATGCGGTGACCGTTAAACTGAAACTGGGCCGCCACGTGCGATCTGGGAACCCAACCGGTCTGAAAACTGGATGTATGCTAGATCTAGTATGCATGAGCTTAAGTCCGACCGCACTTGGCCTGGGGACCTCCAGAAATGCCCTTTTGGACCGAAACGGCCCCGATTTGGTTAGGCACCAAGTAAACATTGTTCCCAAGCCTATTTTGGGAATGTTTTAGGCTATAAAAGGGGTTGAAACCCTCACTCCTCTCTCCCATCCGAATTTGAGAGAAGCCCTAGCTTGGGAGAGAGAAAAAGAGTGAGAGATTGTGAGAGAGTGGGAGAGTTCTTCCCGCCACTTGTGCTACGTGTTGCACATGCTTAAGCGACACTCCTCTACCGCTTTCCCGGCGATTCCACCGCAATCCTAGGTAAGTAAAAACCCTTAATAGTTGGTGATTTGAGTTTTTCTTGTTTCCATGGCGATGTAGCTTATGGATCTTATGTATTAGGCTCCTTACTCGCCGTAGACGAAGCATATACACTCCGCTTCAATTCCCGAGTCTACAAGACACTAGGTGAGGATTTTAGACGCTTGGATTGACGGTTCCCAATGCTTTCAATGTCGTTTAATAGTAGATTCTTGACGGCATCGCCGTTTGACATGTACAAAATGCTCTCCGTTTCCCGTTTCGTAAGCTAACGAAGAATATGAGATTTAGGGCATTTTAGTCATTTGTAGGAAGTACTGTTTGCATTCATATTTTGCTGATGTGATTGACATGGTTTGTTGTCGCATTAGGGAGTTAGGAATGCGTGCATAATTAGTTTGGCGAAGAGATTCGCCTAGTTGCACACTTTGGGTCGACATGCTATATGTAGACCTAAGTGTGTAGTGCATGTGTTTGTATAAATGCTTGTATTAGTATGTATTGAATTAAATGATGTTATTTGATACTTTGTGATTGATTTTTCAATTATTATGCCAACCTAAATGATTTTCTACATGTTGACAAAATGCATGATTTCATTACATGCATGGAATGTATGTGCTTGAGGATTTGCTTAAGTTGAATATGCATGGGAAGTATGCCTTGAAGATTTGCTTAAGTTGAATGTTATAACATGTGCTAACATGCTCACATGATGTATTTCAATTCCAATACTTTTATAGTGATTCCATAGATGTGTGGGACTTGACTTAGTCCAGGCAGTCGGTAACCGAGCGAATTCGTGGCTGACTGGTCATAGTCACGAACGACGCGTCGATGAATGTGATTCGTGTTGAGAGTTGGCGGCAGTGGTTAGGCCACGCGAAGTGTTTTACGCACTTCATGTCGTTCAATTCGATATGCGATCGCGCTAGTCGAGCCCGTCAAGTAACCCGACTGGCCGATGTTTGTTCACCATGTATGTATCATAACTGCTTGAACCTAGGGTACTGAACTTACCATTGTAAACCCTATTAACCGTGGTACCTTGATCCACGAAGACTCATGAGCCGGGCATGGTGGTATGGGACACCGTGGTCGAGCTATCGGCCTACGCTGGGGCCACAAACCTCCCCGTAGTGACCAGTGAGCACCTAGACTCGTGAGCAGATTATGGTGGTATGGGACACTATATTCTGGCTGTCGGCCTACACTGATCAGGCGACGAGCCCTTTGTAGTGACCGCGAGCGTATTCTGAGTTCACGGGAGGCGACGACCCTTCCGTGCAGTAGAGTACAGTAGGCCTGTATTGATAAGGTGATGGGGGAGCGGTGCAACGAGTGCGAGCAACAGCCCTGGCAGCCCTTGCAGTGACCTACGAAATGTACATCGTATGAGATTACTAGGAGTGACGACCCTAGACAGGATCCGTGTTGGGATTGATACAAGGGAGGTACCTTAGTTTCCCAATCCTGCTGTTTGAATGGACTAATAATAACTTGGTAATCATATCACCATAGCATTGCATGTGCCTGGAAGATGTGGAGCACTCTAGGGAGTGTGGCATGCCGCGGTCGTAAGATGTTGCCGTATGAGGGTGATCGTCGGTGAGGGCATACATCACGTCATATCATCTTGCATTAACAACAGTATTAGGACTTGTCTGATTTACTGCTTTACTATTATCGCGTGACTGAATTGTGAACATGCTAATCTTTGCTCTATGATTCCACTGAGTTGATCACTCATTCCCACGTTACGGGATGGTGTTTGCAACACCCACCAGACCCTGTTGTAGTTGCAGGTGACGATGAGATCCAGGAGGTGGAGCTAGATGATGACGAGGACCAGGATGAGTTCTCGTATATGCAGTATCATGACGGCTTCCCGTAGGTGACCTGGATCGAGGGGACATCAGTGGGACTTTTCTTTTTGAACATTATTCTTTTGTTATGTACATGTATATGAGACTCAGAGATGTAGTCATACTTTGGAGACAGTTGAGATTACTTTGTTTTTCCATACAGTGATATATATCTTGTTTAGTCTTCCGCTTGCTTTTATCACTGGATCTGAAGTATGAATTGCAGATTTGGTATACTTTTACTCATGTGAATGCTTTAAATCAGACAACATTGAATCATAACCATTTTTGTTGCATAAGTGACGGTCTGGAACTCGGGAGTTGAGTTTATACACGACCCCCGATTTTCAGGGTGTTACAAGTTGGTATCAGAGCATGAATGAGAGTATACTGGGCCTGGGTTATGGTCTTGCGACGTACGCTGTCGCTTCCTTTGACTTAGGTGGGTGCGAGAAGGATCTAGAAACACTTCTAGGATCACAGATTCGCCGATAGGCGAAGTCTATAAGGATCGATCGCAAGATCGAGTCTGTAACGCATCTCAGGTCGCGTAAAGCGACCCGAATCACTTCTAAGCTGTAGGAAGTCGGGTGGAGATGTCCTATGAGCGGTTTTAAACCGCAAAAGTGAATCCATGGGCCGTGGAATGACCACGACTCTAGTAATCAATCGCCAGGGCTTAAAAACCCCGTTTTGCCAAAAATTCTCAAAATTCCTTCTCTAAACACTTCAACCTTCAGTTCTTTTGTATCCATTTCATGTTAGGCATCAAACCTAATGTGAAAATAACACAAATTAGTACATTCACCAAATTTTACAGTGAATAGTAAAATTTCATGAAAAATGGCCATAAGGCCATTCTAACTTCACTTTCTTTAGCAACTAAGGAGCTAGAAAGATGTACTGGATCCTTCTACCCCAAATTCATATGCTGCATCATATGGTTTGGTATTCGGGATTGCGATGTGGACCCGGAAAGCCCCAAAAACATGTTTGGGCCCATAGGGACCAAAATACTATGAACTAAGGGGTGGGACTAGACTTTTTGGGACCCTGGGACCATGGGGGACCAGACCCATGGGGTCCCGCTGGCCAACCTGGAGGTTGGCCGGCGATGCCATCGCCGGCCGGGCGATGCATCGCCGGCCGGCCACCTCGGACGGTGCTGCCCTTTGGGCGCACCCACTTATATGTCTCCCACAACACCCCTAGGTACCTCCCATCCCACGAAAACCCCTAAAACACCCCTCTCCTTCACAAACAGCCCCCTTGCATGCCCTAGATTTGATTTTCAGCGCTCCATTCCAAATCCCGGCGACCCAAACCCCTCCTAATCCCTTCCTTGGCCAAAACCGACCACCACCCATTGATTATTGGGTGTTGGCAGCCCCTTTCCTTGAAGATTTTCCCATTTGGAGCTCCAAAATCCCCCAAATAGTGTCGAAATCGTGAGCAGCTCCATTCCATCTTTTTGTTCTTATTTTTCCCTGAAACTACAGCCTTGGGAAGCTTGAAGCATCCCTCTACGACGCCTAGATTTCCTTTTGTCAGATTGGGCAGCCATTTCTCCGCATTTTCGGCGTTTTCCATGGCTTTCGTGGAAGCTATTTTGGGACTTTTGTCACTCTCATCCATCCTGTCTTTGATGGGTAAGAGGAAAACTGCAACAGACGAGGCTGGGCCGAGCCGCCCTGCTCGATTGAGAAGACCGCGGGGTGGTGCCGCAAGTTCAAGCGCCGCCGCAGGTCCAGCTGCAGTCCTGGAGTGCCGTACGAAGCGGGATTTGGATCCCCATGCACACCTTGGACGAACCATCCTATCAGAGATGCCTCATGGTGAATACACTGATCGTAGAGTGTTATTTGAGGCGGACGTAGATGGACGATTGTTCGGCGAATATCTGTTGTTCGAACGCATTGAAGCTGCGCACTGGGGACCGATCTTTGAAGCTCGCGCTCGTGCTAATGTGAGCACTGTTCGTGCCTTCTATGCTAGCATCCAGAGTCCTACCTTGGAGCCCTTGCAGTTCAAAATCCCTTTTGGTAGAGATCGGATGGCTACGATCGACGTCCAGTTGGTTGCGCGACTTCTCAACGTGCCTCTAGGTGATGTACATCCAAGTGAGAAAAATTTGAGGACTAGACGTGAACGAGATCGCCGCACCAGGTTTCTGTGCGGTAAGTTGGTTCCATGGCAGCCTAATAATAGCCTCAAGGCGACGTACATGTCTGAGGATTTGCGTCTGCTGCATCACATCTGCACGTTCAATGTTTATCCTAGGTCGACGAACCGCATTGAATGTACACGTCTTATGGTCGATTTCTTATTTCTGGTGGCTCAGGGAGAGAACGTATGTATGGCCACTTTCATCTTACGGCAGATAGTTCTCATAGCCAGGTCGAGAAGAACATCCGAATCCCTTCCCTTTGGCCGACTCATTTGCAGAATTGCGCTTGAGTTTGCCTATAGACTGGGACCCGAGTTGCCGGTATCGATTCACACCATCGATGAGTCGACGATGGTTAAGATGAAGATTGGGTCGCAATATCGTGAAAATCAACTTGAAAGGGATAGTGGGGACGACTTTGATGAAGAGGAAGATCAAAGCGAAGGAGAACCTAGTGCAGAAGTTCAGGAAGAGACTCAGGAAGAAGCAGAAGAGGAGGCTCAGGATACTGATGAGAGTCCTCCTCCTTCTGCGCAGACTACTATTGACGATCGCATTGCCCGGATGGAGGAGAGTCAGACCGCTTTGCGAAGGGAAGTCCAAGAACTTCGAGCAGAGGTCGCTGATGCCAAGGCCGTTACGAAGAAGAAATTTGGCAAGGTGACTCGCACATTGAAGGCAATCCTGTGTTGCTTACAGGATAAGGGTGCTCCTCCTCCGTCGCCAGACTCCGACTAGCGACGCGATCTTAGATGTTGTTATGAGTAGTTAACTATTTTCTGTTTCATGTGTGTAAAGCCTATTAGGGCTAGTGCTTTGCTTTTGTCGCTGTTGCTTGACTGTCTTAATTTCCATGTCATTCTAGTCATGATGCTTGTAAGGATATATCCCTTGTATTGTGACAATTTTGATTAATTGAAATGCATGGAATGCCTTTGACTCTTTAGTGAATGATTGTGGTGTATTTGTGCAATTGAGACTGACAAGGTTGCGCCCTATTTTGAATATAGGGAATGCCACCTAAGACTACGAGGAGCGCGGTTCGGCTTTCATTGTTAGAGCAGATGGATCAGGCTCCTTCTCAGTCTGGCACTCGTCCGGACCCTGCTGTGGGCCCGATTCCTGAGACTGTTCGATCGTCTCAGCCTGCTACTGGTCCTACAGATGGACCACCGCCATTTACACCATCAGTTAGAGAGCCACAGCGCGCATCTACTTCCGCACCTCATCCGCCACAGCCTGCTCCACCACCTGATAGATTCGAGCAGATGATGGCTATGATGCTACAGCAGCAGCAGCTATTGACTACTATAGTCGGGACTTTAGCCCAGGGTGGGGGTGCGACTGCATCTACTCCGCCTGCACCACCTGCGCATCCAGCTGAGGATGCCTATGCTTACGCCCAGGATGAGGGCATAGCACTTCCTGCGCAGCCTGCTTTCCCTGCGGGGAACCCTGCCGACACACGGGGCCTTCTGGAGCGATTTCAGCGCTTGCGGCCTCCTACTTTCACGGGTTCTCACAGACCCGAGGAGGCTGAGTTTTGGCTCGACCGAGTGTCGAAGATTCTGCGCATGTTGCACTGTACTGAGGCAGAGCAGGTAGAGCTGGCTACCTTCCAGTTTGAGAGAGAGGCCAGTATGTGGTGGGATAGTGTATTGCGGACTGTTACCGCAGACTTCGTATGGACATGGGCAGCATTCGAGTTTCGCTTCCATGAGAAGTATTATCCTCAGACCTACAGACACGAGAGGGAGAATGAGTTTCTCCGTCTCAGGCAGGCAGCGATGACGGTCACCGAGTATGAGCATCGGTTCACAGAGTTGGGCAGGTACGTCCCGACGATTTTAGCTGATGAGCAGATGCGCATACGGCGCTTTTTGGAGGGCTTGCGACCGGATATTCGGTCGAAGATGTGCTGTATCAGTTTCTCCTCCTATGCGGAGTTGGTTCACATGTCCATGCGGGCAGAGCAGGACGTGGATCGACTTGCGCGATCACGAGGCCCGACTACTTCTAGGCCGCGACCGGAGTTGCCAGATAGGCCCTTCGCGGGCAAGAGGCCTCGCATTGATCCTCCTACCAGGACCACGGCGCCAGTAGGACCGTTTCGACGCCCTGATCTATCATGCACATACTGTGGGAGGACGGGCCACCTAGCGCCGAGTTGCTTTGCGAGGATGCGGGACAGTGGGTTCTCGCCGCCGCAGAAGATTGATCGTGTACGTCCACAGGCGATATCAGCACCGCCTATACGGTCAGCTCCTGCGCAGTCCTCTTTCAGACCCACAGTATCGCAGATTCGACAGCCCCCACGGCCCTTGACACAGCGGCCGAACCGGCCACAGCAGGCTCGAGTTCATGCACTGACCGCTGAGGCAGCTACGACGCCGACTTTCCAGCATTCAGCCTTCGAGGTCACGGGCCATATCGGAGGTACTCCCGTTCTTGTCATGGTGGACACTGGTTCCACGATTTCTTTGATATCGCGTGCCGTAGTCAGACGTCTTGGGTTGCAGACTATTACTATGGATAGCGTGCGAGTCCTTGCAGCTCATGGAGATTATTCGGATGTCACCCAGATGTGTGAGGGTTGTTTACTTGATCTGGGAGGCAGGACGATGACTCTTGATTTGGTCGTCGATCCCTCGCTCGTATATCTCGACGTCATTCTTGGCATGGACTGGTTGACTGCAGCGAGAGCCGAGATTGACTGCGAGGCTCGTGTGGTGACGGTGTACGAGCCTGAGGGCACGCCTTTCACATTTTCAGTGCGGGTAAATCTTCCTTTCCGCATTCTTAGCTACGCCACCCTGTTGCACGACGCTGGTGCCCAGGTACTTGAGCAGACGCCAGTTGTTTCTGAGTTCGGGGATCTGTTCAGGAAGATCCCTGGTTTGCCGCCCCGACGTGAGATCGATTTCACTATCGATCTGATTCCTGGTTCTACACCCGTCTCACTGCCGACGTATCGCATGGCACCATGTGAGATGGAGGAGTTGAGGACACAGATTGATGGTCTACTAGAGCTTGGCCTTATACGGCCTAGCGTATCTCCTTGGGGAGCACCGGTCTTGTTCGTGAAGAAGAAGGATGGTTCGCTGCGATTGTGTATTGATTATCGCAGGCTGAACCAACTCACAGTGAAGAACAAGTACCCTTTGCCCAGGATCGATGACTTATTTGATCAGTTGAGAGGAGCGCAGTACTTCTCGAAGATTGATCTTCAGTCAGGATATCATCAGCTGCGCGTCAGAGATGAGGACGTGCAGAAGACAGCGTTCAGGACCAGTTTTGGTCATTACGAGTTCCTTGTGATGTCGTTCGGTCTCACGAACGCACCGGCTGTGTTCATGGATCTGATGAACCGGGTACTACGGCCTTTCCTCTATCGATTCGTCGTTGTCTTCATCGACGACATTTTGGTATACTCTAGGAGTCGAGAGGAGCATGAGGAGCACTTGCGTTTGGTCCTTGATACGCTCAGACAGCATCAGTTGTTCGCACAGTATAAGAAGTGCGACTTCTGGAAGCAGGAGGTGAAGTTTCTGGGACACGTGGTGTCCAAGGATGGCATGGCAGTTGACCTGTCTAAGGTAGCTGCGGTGCAGGACTGGGAGCAGCCTGGTTCTGTCACTGAGGTGAGGAGTTTCTTGGGTCTCGCTGGCTACTATCGGCGCTTCATTCAGGATTTCTTGAAGATCGCGAGACCCTTATCTCAGTTGACACGGAAGGACGTGAAGTTCGCCTGGAATGATAAGGCGGAGTCAGCTTTTCAGGAGCTGAAGGACAGACTTACGTCCGCCCCTGTGCTAGTATTGCCAGAGCAAGGGGTTAAATACACTATATACACTGACGCGTCTAGCGTTGGTTTGGGTTGTGTCCTTATGCAGAGGGACAGGGTAATTTCGTATGCCTCGAGACAATTAAGGAAGCACGAGGAGAATTACCCTACACACGACCTGGAGTTGGCAGCCGTGATATTCGCACTGAGACTCTGGAGACATTACCTCTATGGAGAGGAGTTCGAGCTCTTTTGCGACCACAAGAGCCTCAAGTACATATTCACACAGCGGGACTTGAATATGAGGCAGCGGCGATGGATGGAGACGCTGAAGGACTTCAAGTTTGAAGTCTCTTACCATCCTGGGAAGGCGAACCTTGTGGCTGATGCGTTGAGCCGCAAGAAGGCGATAGAGTTTGCGGCTCCGCTGATGGTTGCCGAGTGGGATATGGTTGAGTTTTTGCGACACTTTGAGCAGAAACTCACCGTAGAGGAGCCATTCGAGTTCATCGCACATGTTCAGGTGCGATCTCCGATCGATGACCGTGTCATCGAGGCGCAGAGGGACGACGCGCATCTTACTGAGCTTCGAGAGCAGGCCAGTGATGATGATGACGCCGACTGGCGAGTTGGCATGGATGGGGGTTTACGTTACCGTGGCCGCCTATGCGTTCCTGATGTCCCTGACTTGAGACGAGAGATTCTCGAGGCTGCGCATTCTACTAGACTCGCGATGCATCCTGGCAGCACGAAGATGTATCGTGACGTGAAGAGGACGTACTGGTGGGAAGGTATGAAGACCCACATTGCTGAGTTCGTGTCCCGTTGTCTCACTTGTCAACAGGTGAAGGCAGAGCATCGCCGACCACCTGGACTTTTGCAGCCTATGCCGATTGCAGAGTGGAAGTGGGATTTCATTTCCATGGACTTCATTTCTGGGTTGCCGAAGACGAGGAAGGGGCATGATTCTATTTGGGTGATCGTCGACCGATTGACGAAGTCGGCGCACTTCCTACCGATCAGAGTTACGAACTCTGCAGACGAGCTGGCTAGATTGTATATTAGAGAGATCGTGCGTCTGCATGGAGTTCCGTTGGAGATCGTGTCGGACAGAGACACGCGGTTCACTTCTATTTTCTGGACTCGCATTCAGGAGGCTATGGGTGTGAAGTTGAAGTTCAGTACTGCCTTCCACCCACAGACGGACGGACAGACAGAGCGAGTGAACCAGATCCTGGAGGACATGTTGCGAGCTTGCGCATTGGACTTCAAGGACAGTTGGGATGACTGTCTTGCATATGCGGAGTTTGCATACAACAATAGCTTCCAGGCGAGTATCGGCATGGCACCTTATGAGGCGCTGTATGGGCGACCTTGTCGCGCACCGCATTGCTGGTTAGAGGTCGGTGAGCGCAGCTTGATTGGCCCAGAGTTGGTGCAGGCGACGTCAGAGAAGATTGATATTATTCGACGTCGGCTTCTTACAGCGCAGAGCAGACAGAAGAGCTACGCCGATACGAGACGGAGACCACTAGAGTTCACAGTCGGGGATCATGTGTTTTTGCGAGTTTCCCCTATGAAGGGAGTCCTTCGGTTCGGGAAGAAGGGGAAGCTGGCACCGCGATACATTGGTCCATTTCAGATCCTCGATCGTGTGGGAGCAGTGGCTTACCGATTGGCTTTACCCACGCCCCTCGCGAGCGTCCACAACGTATTTCATGTTTCTATGCTGAAGAAGTACGTTGCTGATCCTTCTCATATCATCAGATGGGAGCAGGTGCAGTTAGGAGAGGATGTTACTTATATCCTGCGACCGACACGCATCTTAGACCGGAAGGAGCAGGTACTGCGTAGCAAGGTGATTCCCCTTGTGAAGGTACTATGGACGCATCATACTGAGGAGGAGGCTACTTGGGAGACAGAAGCCGAGATCAGAAAGAACTACCCACAGCTTCTCGAGGAGTACGAAAAGGTACAAAATTTCGAGGACGAAATTATTTGTTAAGGGGGGTAGATTGTAACGCCCGTGAAAAATCCATACTTGGGCTCGAGTACCAACTCGACCCGAATTTGCGTAGAATTCATTCCTTTGGAAAATTTGACTAGGTTAGCTAGTGCAACGTTAGAATAGCTGGGAAATGGTCCCTGATCACTTTAAATACGTTCTACAAGGCCCGAAGCGAGTGGAACTAAGGGTGCTATAATGCTCTAAAGCCTCGGATCAAACTCTAAGCCGGTTTGTTCTCTGGACCACTTTGAATCTTTGTATTGGATCTAGACCGCACGTTGAAAGTCCGATACCTCCTATCTTAGACCGTTAGGACCGTCTAGCTGGGCTTGACACTCATTCCAAAAATCAAGTCAAACCGATGATCACAGGCTATTTCATTGAGCCCGGACCGAAGAGAGTGTGAATAGGGACATAGTTGGAATTTCAAATTCAAATCTGGCACACAAATTTGACGCATCAGTATTAAGCATTCTGACCGTCAGAATACAGCCAAATTACACCCTTGGATCAGGAAAAATATCTATTATATATCACGGGACTTATAGGCCTGATCTTGATGCGGTGACCGTTAAACTGAAACTGGGCCGCCACGTGCGATCTGGGAACCCAACCGGTCTGAAAACTGGATGTATGCTAGATCTAGTATGCATGAGCTTAAGTCCGACCGCACTTGGCCTGGGGACCTCCAGAAATGCCCTTTTGGACCGAAACGGCCCCGATTTGGTTAGGCACCAAGTAAACATTGTTCCCAAGCCTATTTTGGGAATGTTTTAGGCTATAAAAGGGGTTGAAACCCTCACTCCTCTCTCCCATCCGAATTTGAGAGAAGCCCTAGCTTGGGAGAGAGAAAAAGAGTGAGAGATTGTGAGAGAGTGGGAGAGTTCTTCCCGCCACTTGTGCTACGTGTTGCACATGCTTAAGCGACACTCCTCTACCGCTTTCCCGGCGATTCCACCGCAATCTTAGGTAAGTAAAAACCCTTAATAGTTGGTGATTTGAGTTTTTCTTGTTTCCATGGCGATGTAGCTTATGGATCTTATGTATTAGGCTCCTTACTCGCCGTAGACGAAGCATATACACTCCGCTTCAATTCCCGAGTCTACAAGACACTAGGTGAGGATTTTAGACGCTTGGATTGACGGTTCCCAATGCTTTCAATGTCGTTTAATAGTAGATTCTTGACGGCATCGCCGTTTGACATGTACAAAATGCTCTCCGTTTCCCGTTTCGTAAGCTAACGAAGAATATGAGATTTAGGGCATTTTAGTCATTTGTAGGAAGTACTGTTTGCATTCATATTTTGCTGATGTGATTGACATGGTTTGTTGTCGCATTAGGGAGTTAGGAATGCGTGCATAATTAGTTTGGCGAAGAGATTCGCCTAGTTGCACACTTTGGGTCGACATGCTATATGTAGACCTAAGTGTGTAGTGCATGTGTTTGTATAAATGCTTGTATTAGTATGTATTGAATTAAATGATGTTATTTGATACTTTGTGATTGATTTTTCAATTATTATGCCAACCTAAATGATTTTCTACATGTTGACAAAATGCATGATTTCATTACATGCATGGAATGTATGTGCTTGAGGATTTGCTTAAGTTGAATATGCATGGGAAGTATGCCTTGAAGATTTGCTTAAGTTGAATGTTATAACATGTGCTAACATGCTCACATGATGTATTTCAATTCCAATACTTTTATAGTGATTCCATAGATGTGTGGGACTTGACTTAGTCCAGGCAGTCGGTAACCGAGCGAATTCGTGGCTGACTGGTCATAGTCACGAACGACGCGTCGATGAATGTGATTCGTGTTGAGAGTTGGCGGCAGTGGTTAGGCCACGCGAAGTGTTTTACGCACTTCATGTCGTTCAATTCGATATGCGATCGCGCTAGTCGAGCCCGTTAAGTAACCCGACTGGCCGATGTTTGTTCACCATGTATGTATCATAACTGCTTGAACCTAGGGTACTGAACTTACCATTGTAAACCCTATTAACCGTGGTACCTTGATCCACGAAGACTCATGAGCCGGGCATGGTGGTATGGGACACCGTGGTCGAGCTGTCGGCCTACGCTGGGGCCACAAACCTCCCCGTAGTGACCAGTGAGCACCTAGACTCGTGAGCAGATTATGGTGGTATGGGACACTATATTCTGGCTGTCGGCCTACACTGATCAGGCGACGAGCCCTTTGTAGTGACCGCGAGCGTATTCTGAGTTCACGGGAGGCGACGACCCTTCCGTGCAGTAGAGTACAGTAGGCCTGTATTGATAAGGTGATGGGGGAGCGGTGCAACGAGTGCGAGCAACAGCCCTGGCAGCCCTTGCAGTGACCTACGAAATGTACATCGTATGAGATTACTAGGAGTGACGACCCTAGACAGGATCCGTGTTGGGATTGATACAAGGGAGGTACCTTAGTTTCCCAATCCTGCTGTTTGAATGGACTAATAATAACTTGGTAATCATATCACCATAGCATTGCATGTGCCTGGAAGATGTGGAGCACTCTAGGGAGTGTGGCATGCCGCGGTCGTAAGATGTTGCCGTATGAGGGTGATCGTCGGTGAGGGCATACATCACGTCATATCATCTTGCATTAACAACAGTATTAGGACTTGTCTGATTTACTGCTTTACTATTATCGCGTGACTGAATTGTGAACATGCTAATCTTTGCTCTATGATTCCACTGAGTTGATCACTCATTCCCACGTTACGGGATGGTGTTTGCAACACCCACCAGACCCTGTTGTAGTTGCAGGTGACGATGAGATCCAGGAGGTGGAGCTAGATGATGACGAGGACCAGGATGAGTTCTCGTATATGCAGTATCATGACGGCTTCCCGTAGGTGACCTGGATCGAGGGGACATCAGTGGGACTTTTCTTTTTGAACATTATTCTTTTGTTATGTACATGTATATGAGACTCAGAGATGTAGTCATACTTTGGAGACAGTTGAGATTACTTTGTTTTTCCATACAGTGATATATATCTTGTTTAGTCTTCCGCTTGCTTTTATCACTGGATCTGAAGTATGAATTGCAGATTTGGTATACTTTTACTCATGTGAATGCTTTAAATCAGACAACATTGAATCATAACCATTTTTGTTGCATAAGTGACGGTCTGGAACTCGGGAGTTGAGTTTATACACGACCCCCGATTTTCAGGGTGTTACACTAGTAGTACTCCTTAGTTGTACATATTTGACTGAATTCATGCATTCAATCCATTTGGGTTGAGTAGGACTCCGGCACACCTAGCATTATTGGTAATCACACAAAGGTTAAGTATGACTTTGGCATACTTAGTAATATTCTTAGCCACACGTATTTGACTGAATTGAGACTGTTCATAACACTTGTAGCCACTGATTCAAGATTAAAAACAACAGCAAATGGCCATTACATATACCTAGTAATATGTAACGCCCTGGAAAAATCCGTACTGGGACTCGAGTACCAACTCGACCAGAAATCGCGTAGGATTAATTCCTTTAGAAAATAAGTGTAAGTTAGCTAGCACAATGCTAGAGTAGCTGGGAAATAGTCCCTGATCACTTTAAATACGTTCTACAAGACCTAAAGTGAGTAAAACCAATGACGCAATAATACTCTGAAACCTCGAATCAAACTCTAAACCGGTTTGTTCTCAAGACCTCTTTGAAACTTTGTATTGGATCTAGATCGGGCGTCGAAAGTACGATACCTACAATCTTAGACCGTTATAACCGCCTAGCTGGACTTGACAATCATTTCGAAAATCAAGTCCAACCGATATTCAGAGGCTATTTCATTGAGCCTGGAGTGAACAGAGTGAGAATAGGGTTAGATTTGGAATTTGAAATTCAAATCTGGCACACGACTTGATGCGTTATTATTAAGCGTTCTGACCGTCAGAATTCAGCCAAATTACACCCTTGGATCAGAAAAAATTTCTATTTCATATCATGAGACTTGTAGACCTGATCTACGTGCGGTGACCGTTGAACTGAAACTGGACCGCCACGTGCGATCTACGAACACTACTGGTCTGAAAATGGGATGTGAGTGACATCTGACGTGCATGAGCTTAAGTCCGATTGCGTTCGGCCAGGGGACCTCTAGAAATATCTTTTTGGACCGAAACAACTCCGATTTGATTAGGCATCAAGTGAACATTGTTTCCAAGCCTGTTTTGGGCATGTTTTATGTTATAAAAGGGGCTTAAACCCTCACTTCTCTCGCCCATCCGAATTTGCTAGAAACCCTAGCTAGTGTGAGAGAAAAGGTGAGAGATTGTGAGAGAGAGCGGGAGAGAATTTCCTGCTGCTTGCACTACGTGTTGCACGTACTTAAGCAACGCACCTCAATCACTTTCCCAGCGATTACACCGCATTTCTAGGTAAGAAAAGACCCTAAATACTTGCTGATTTGAGGTTCCGTCATTTCCATAGCGAAGTAACTTACAGATTTTGTAAAATAGGTTCTCAGTTCGCCGTAGACGAAGCGTACACGCTCCGTTCGAATCAATACACTTATAGGAGAAAAGGTGTGGATTTTAGACGCTTTGATTGACTGTTTTCAACGCTTTCAATGTCGCTTGATAGTATATTATCGACGGCAACGCCGTTTGACATGTACAACATGCTGTCCGTTTCCTGTTTCGTAAGCAGATGAAAAATATGAGATTTAGGGCATTTTAGTCATTTGTAGGGAATACTGTTTTCATCCATATTTTGCTGATGTGATTGACATGGCTTCTTGTCGCATTAGGATACTAGGAATGCGTGCATAATTAGTTTGGCGAAGAGATTCGCCTAAATGCGCACTTTGAGTCGACATACTATATGTAGACTTAAGTGTGTAGTTTAATTATTTGTATAAATGCTTGTATTAGTATGTATTGAATTAAATGGTGTTATGAATTAGTTTGAGATTGAATTCTCAAATAATATGCTGATGTAAATGATTTCCTACATGTTGACTATATGCATGATTTCATTATATGTATGAAATGCATGTGTTAGATGATTTACTTAAGTTGTATGTTATAACATGTGTTAATATGCTCACATTGTTGTATTTCATTTCCATTACTCTTACATGATTGCTGATGTGAATTCATAAATGTTTGAAACTATACCTAGTCCAGGCAGTCGGTAACTGAGTAAATTCGTGGTTGGCTTATCTTTGCCACGAACGACGCGTCGATGAACGCGAGCCGTGTTTTGGAGTTGGCGGCAGTGGTTAGGCCACACGAGGTGTTTTATGCACTTCATGTCGTTCGACTTGAGATGCGCTCCTGCTAGTCGAGCCCGTCAAGTAACCCGACTGGCCACTGTATGTTCACCCTTTATGAGTCATAACTGCTTGAACCTAGGGACTGAACTTACCATTGTAAACCCTGTCAACCATGGTACCTTGATCCATAAAGACTCATGAGCCGGGCATGGTGGTATGGGACACCGTGGTCGAGCTGTCAGCCTACGCTGGGGCCACAAACCTTCCCGTAGTGACCAGTGAGCACCTATGACTCGTGAGAAGATTATGGTGGTATGAGACACTATATTCTTGTTGTCGGCCTGCACTGATCAGGCGACGAGTCCTTTGTAGTGACCGCGAGCGTATTCTGAGTCTACGGGAGGCGACGACCCTTCCGTAGTAGTGAAGTACAGTAGGCCTGTATTGATAAGGTGATGGGAGAGCGGTGCAACGAGTGCGAGCAACAGGCCTGACAGCCCTTGCAGCGACCTACAAAATATACATCGTATAAGATTACTAGGAGTGACGACCCTAGACAAGATCTGTGTTGAGATTGATACAAGGGAAGTACCTTAGTTTCTCAATATTGCTGTATGAAAAGGACTAATAATAACTCGTTAATTATATCAACACACATTGCATGTGCCTGAAAGATGTGGAGCACTGAGCGGTACGCAAGCATGCCGCGGACGCGGATGGTGCCATATGAGGGAGAATGTCAGTGAGGGCATCCATTATGTCATGTCATATTGCATTAACAACAGTATTATGAATGTTTGATTTACTGCTTTACTATTATCGCATGATTGATTTAAGAACATGCTAATCCTTGCTCTATTATTCCACTGAGTTAGCTACTCACTCTCACGTTACGGGATGGTGTTTGCAACACCTACCAAACCTTGTCTTAGATGCAGGTGAGGCAGCGATTCAGGAGGTAGAGCCAGACTATGATGAGGACTAGGACGAGTTCTTATATATGCAGTACCACGACGGCTTTGCTTAGGTGGCCTGGATTGACGGGACTACTCAGTGGGACTATTTTGACATTTGATTTCTGTTTATTTATATGTATATGAGACTCAGAGATGTATTCATACTTTGGAGACAGTCGAGATCTACTTTGTTTTCCATACAGTGATATATATATTCTTTAGTCTTCCGCTTGCTTTTATCACTGGATCTGGAGTATGAATTGCAGTTTTGGTATACTTTTACTCATGTGAATGCTTTAACTCAGACAACATTGAATCATAATCATTTTTGTTGCATAAGTGACGGTCTGAAACTCGGGAGTTGAATTCATACACGACTCCCGATTTTCAGGGTGTTACATAATACTCCTTAGTTGTACATATTTCACTGAATTCATGCATTCAATCCATTTGGGACTCTGTCACACCTAGCATTATTGGTAGTCACACAAAGGTTAAGTATGACTTTGGCATACTTAGTAATATTCTTAGCCACACGTATTTGTCTGAATTGAGACTGTTCATAACACCCGTAGCCACTGGTTCAAGATTGAAAACAACGGCAAATGGTCATTACATATTACCGCTGCTGGTTGTATCGGATGATTTTATCTCAGGTATGGTTGTATGATTTTATCATAACGCCTGCTATAATAATCAAGACAAGACGGTATATTTTTACCTTGTTCTAAAGAAAAAGTGAAGGACGAGGTAGGAGAAAAGTACTTTAGTATTACTCCTTAGTTGTACATATTTAACTGTAGCTCGTCTAATGATCTGATTCATATGATGTTTTATTTTGTTTGTGGTACACGGAGCATACGTTATTTTGCTCCTGATATCATCAGGTCGTGGTACGTACGTGTGAGGGATAGACATACACATTTCCCTGACGGGTCTTCAACTTTATTACATTTTAAAGAAAGAAAAATAAAATAAAAGAGGATATATATTTTTTAAATTTCATTACCCGCACTGCATTCCATACTCGCACAATCGACGGATGATAAACACGCTAAAATCCGAACCATCCAAAGCATCCAGAACTACATATCATTGTAAACTAGAAATCCTCGACGTTCCTGTCGACCCTAATGATCAAAGCAAACGGTGCCCAATATTAGAAAGATAGGATTAAATCCAGCCTAACTATTTCATTTCGATAGTCCTCTGGATTACTGGACACTTGGTAATCCTGACTTCATTATTATTATTTATTTATTTATTCATTTTTTTTAAATTTTTTTTTACACACGCACACACACCCCCACATACTCACACGCCCAATCCTGACTTCATTGGCTTCATTTTAGAAGGTTTGAAATCCCAGTCCAGTCTACAGCGTCTAACAAACGCGCCATTCACGCCGAAATTCAATCATACGGTTCCGCTTTTTCTGGAAGAAAAGGATATCCGTTGGAGCGCTCATTTCTTTTCGAAGCATCAGATGCTAAATCAATCGTACACGTGGCATCTCAGATTCCATCCCATCACGTAGGCCCTAATCCCAACCTGTCATGACTCGTGTATGTAGGCGGCCATCCTCGTTCAGTCCCACCACTCATCAGTGGGCCCCACCTATACTTTCGGCCAGATAACGGTTGTTACTGTGTTTCTGTTGTGGTCCACATAGTGATTAATGGGCCTAACTTCCGTTTCATGTTTTCCATTGGCGCCCTTATCAACGTCTATTCCATCCACGTGGCTTTTCAGATTAGGAAATTATAGTCCACTTTAACCAGCAGGGCAATCTCAGCCGACCAAACGAGTCCTCGGAATCTCCGCCCATCCGATGCCAACAGGCCCACTTGCCCCTTCCACTTTCAAGTTTATTAAATATACAAACCTGATGGGCCCCACTTGAAAGTCAAAATCCTGATTATTCCAAGATCTTTGTGATCAACGGCCCTCCAATCGATTTCTCCTCTCAGTATTATCCAATTTTAATATTATCAAATTTCTCATGGTTTGAGATTAATCCCCAAAGTAATTTTCTTATTTTTAATTAATATTTAATTAATTATATTTATATCTTCGGTTCCTTCATACGACGCTGTTAGAATTGGAAAAGTCGTTCCATTTCCTTCCAATAAAAGTTCAAAGCTCCACGCAATCCAACCGTCCTGCAGAAAAAATCAAATAAAAAATCAATATAATAAGAAATAAATTAACATAAACAAATGCAAATAAAATAATAATATTAATAATAATAACGATAAGATGCAGAGTATTTACCTCTACCCAACGCAACGTATAAAACGAATACGTGCATACATACCACGAAATGCACATACGACGCAATCCAATCTCAACCATCCATCCAAACGTCTGATAACGGAAAATGTCACATCCAACGGAAAACGTAACGGTACCGGAACAACCACACGCTGCAAAAGACGAAGGCGATCCTTTGTCACGAAATGCTGGTGATTTTAACGGATTATGGAAATTTCCCAAACTTGAAAAGAGAAAGAAATTAATTTGATTTTAGTCCGGATTAATCCATGATTTTGAATTAGTTAGTTAATTAATTAGTCAATGAAATGAATCTCTTGAGTTCTTCTCCTTCAATAGCCTTCAAATGGCTACAAAAGCATATGTACAAGGGAAGCGTTTGTGTCCTGAAAGTACAAAATATCTCGTTCCATCTCGATCGTCTATCAGGATCACTCTCTCCGTCGTCGTCAGATCTAAAACCTCTGATCAAGATCTGCCGCTGTAAAAAGTAGAATATAAACGAACCTGTTTAAAAAAAAACAATAATCAAGATCTAATCAATCCTCTGCCTTGGACATGATCGAGAGCCGGCTGGGCCTTGGCTGGAACGCCGCCCTCCTCTTCTGCTGATGAGAGGACGGACGGATCAAAGCGGAAAGGGCGCGCTTGACCAAGTCCCCTTCCACGGTCCCGATCCGCACCAGCGAGTTCGTCATCGCGGATCGGCGAGCGTTGAGCCTATGCGACGGCGAGTATACGGATTGATGGTTAAAGTTCTTGTGGAGGCTGCATCGGAACGAGCCAGGGTGCGTCGTGGGCGAGCACATGCAAGTCCTGCGCTGGGCGGGAGGGGTCGACAGCGGCTTCTTGACGGGTGCTACCGCAAAGGATCGGCCAGGGGAGATCGAACGGTCGATGGAGAATCGGACGGTGGCGGCAGATGGCGTTGGGCTATAGAGGTTGACACGTGTGGGGGAGGAGGACCGGTGGAAGAACGAAGAGGTTGGGGAAGAAAAGCTGGAAGAAGAAGATGCGAAGGCCGAGGCAGATGATGAAGATGATGAAGAGGAGTAAAATCTTCCAGAAGGTGAGACTGATCTTAAGACTGGACCGTTGGATCTGGTTCTCGAAGAAGTGGCCATTTGATCGGTCGGCTGAGAGAGAGAGATAGGAGAGTAGTGGGGAGAGGTTACTAGATAGGGGCCGTTCGGTCTCTATTTTGGCAAACCTAGCAAACCTCACGCCCTGTATTTATAGGGATGCCTGGGGTGGTCAAAGGGTAATTAAAGGAAGTTTCGAGGGTTTTCTTGCTTTCGTTGTATTTGTTGGAATTCGTTTAACCTAACTAAAGCGGCCGTTTGTACGTAGGTTAGTTGACTGTGGTTAGAGGTTGGGTTTAGAGATCCAACGGTAGTGAGAAGAATCGTGATCCTCGCCGACATATGCAGTGGTTTATAGATTTGATATGTGGAGCCCACAGATCAGTAATCCAGACCGTTGATATTAGGGGCCCTTATTAGATGTTTGATTCTGATGGAATATTTCTGATGAGAGAAAAACCATCATTTAATTGATGAACTTATTTTAAACGGTTAGAAAGGAAATCAAGAAAGATGTATAGATTCGGATGATTTGAATGGTAAAATCAGATATATTCATAAAAATAGTATATATATAGTGTGGCCCATCAGAACAACGGACTGGATCACTGATCTAAGGTTTACATTTGTATTAATAAGAGTCGGAGGATAGTATGCTATCCTTGGGAGGAGGCTCTTATTTAATCTCGAAGGGTTCAGTGCAGTGGGCTGCACGCCGACGGTTTCTACGCGCTTGGAGACAGCAATTGCTGGCGACGATGAAAGCTGCCACGTATTGACTTTTCTTAAATGGTCTTGTTTTAATTTAAATTTACGGGGATGCCCCTCTTGGATAGATAATCACGGAATCCCATTCTCAGATGACGAAACTGCCCTCCTTGTCCTGGCTGAATTACGTGTAAACAACATCCGGGTTAGGGTTACCAGGGGCGGAATTGGGAAGCGGATTGCGTCCTGCCACCACCTGTACGGATTCCGTCCAGGCAGTTCATCCATTTTTACAGATCGTGGGCCATATCCAAGCGGGTCGAAGGTTGTTGTAAGTATGCATGTTTAATAATTATTTCTATGGGTCGGGTCCATACTTAAATTTACTATGATCCGGACAGTTGATTGACGTAAAAAAAAATTGGGAGTAGCTTTTGTGGTGTGCTCTTCTTGGGATTATGCATTTTCAAATATCATGCAACGGGGCTTCTAATCCCACTCTGATGACCCCAATCCATATTTCTAACCGTCAGATCTTCAATGACCAAAGGGTAACGCCTCCTCATAGGAACACTAATCCATTTTAACCTTTGATTTGAGCAGTTGAAAGTTTTATAAAATCAATATTATTTTGTAACGTTTAATAATATTAAAATGGTTTCAACATCTTAATTAGCAAACCATTGTGGGAGATTACCAAGGTCTCAAACACGAGCGGTCAGATCAAGAGGGCTTCATGGCCACTGATCCAATGGGGTACATGGGCCAGGTGTAACTCATTTCAAAATCTAAGTAACTGATTAAGTTTGGTGGGCTTTTTGGCTTAAGCTACGTCCATTCTAAGCTATGGATCTAAACCAGCAGCACATTTCTTTCGGTTAGGTAAGGGGCCATCATGATTAAACTGAATTAATCGAATTACTTATTTTATAATTAATGTAAGTTTGTGTGAAGCATCCAAAAACAAGTTTTCTTCACCCACGTCTTTATATTTTACTCGGTTCTAACTTGTTTGGGTACGTTCAAACCAAAATGTGGCAATTAAAACCCCTTTAGAATCCTTCAATCAAGGGACTGTGAAGAAAAGAATGGAAATCCTTTTTTGTTTTTTGGTTTCCAATGTTGGGTTTAGCAATTTGGATTTCTGTGGAGATATGCTACATTATCCATTTCCATTATTTGTTTTACCATTTTGAATGGGTAAATCTACATAAATCAAGGAAAAGTCCAATAATAACTACTTCAAATGTTAAATCAGATAATCATAGCATTTCCTCTTGGGAAGTCAATAAGGACCAGACCTGTGGGTACCTGATGAACCGGACCAGGTAAAAATCAGCTTGGGTTTGATTTTGAGGCTCGTTTTAAAAATTGGGTCGTGTTCGTGTCAACCATCTCATATCTTTTTTAAAAGGAGGTCTATTCGTGTTTTATATATACAAGGTACCGAGTATCCGATTAATATTAAATATATAATATTATATACATTGAGTGCAATACATAGCTTAAACCTAATGTACCAAAATTTGGGTCCTAGATTCTAACATGGTTAACCTACCTTGTAGTGAAGGTGGATTTCACCTAAACATTAGGACAGTAGGTGGGCTCAATAGTTGCCTGATTAGGATTTGTCATCCATGCAAACCCTAATCAATTGTCACCGGACCCTAATCTATAGGACCCTGGTCCTTAGAAATACAGCCCGATCACACATGTGCACTGATCCACACCATTGACTGATTATACGCAGCATCCTTATGTACCCAACAACCTCACCCAAGTGATTTATAACAGATACCTTTGAAACTCATGTCATGTCAGCTATGTCGTTCATACGGTTGCAACAGTGAAAGTCATGTGCCAATCTGACGCTCCATTAGTAAGATACGGCCCATTGAATCCATGACTAAAATTGTGTTTCTTGTAAAACAAGCAACCTTTATTGCGCTATGCCCATTGGACTTGGGCCATATGGGTTTTAAAAAAATAAGATTAAGGCCTTTTAATGGCCTAATTCACATTGAATTCCTAAAGGAAAGATTTATTGGGAGATGGACTATCACTAGGCTTCTAAATGAAAGATTTAAAAGACCCCTTCATACATTGGCAGAATATGAACTAAGATATGAAACATTGAACTTATAATGGTAACGGAGCTGAGTGGGCTTTTTACCAGTTCAGACAGATTCTATCAATGTTATCTTGGTTTAACTTCTATAATATTTTGAAGGGTCTTTTAGAGTCATTAGTGTACCATTGTTGTAAATAGCTTGTACACTGTATGTGAAATTGTAAAGGAGCGTACTATGCATTGAGTATGGAGATTTGATAACTGAATTAGTGACATACCTGATTGGACACCATTATTGTAAACTTGATGCCGTAGTCTTTTACACCTTGCATCCTTATAGAAACACACGAATGAGAATAGAAGCTTTAGTTGTATGTATGTTTGGGGACCCATCCATGTCTATATAGTTTAGATGGTCGACGAGCTTGAAACCCATCGAAACTCCTCTCCCTTAGGCTCCACACGAATTTGTTAATCTTAGTCCAACTAAAACATTGTGTGTGACATAATTGTAGCACACTACCCCTTACACTATTTGAAGATAAATCATAACTTTGTGGGGTCCATTGGTATTCCCGATCATATTATCCAATTCGTAGGAAAATCCATACTATTGATTAATAAGGTCCACCTTATAAAATTCTTACATTCTCCCACTTGGGCCATGTTGATCAATGTTCAACATTAATTTTGAAAACATGTTTTAGAAAATAACCAAATGGTTAATCAATAATTGTTAAATAATATAGGCAACGCTATAATAATTTGGTTCATTAAGATTACTAGAATTAGACCGCGGTAGGCATCACAACATTTAATCTTGGTGAAGTAAGACTAAGCATAGTTACAAATACTAGTAGTCTTAACGACATAGATCGGGAATTAGAGTGTGGTATAAGGATAACACGCTCCATGTTATGATATGTGTCTATGCTTAAGAAGTCCTAGAGCTTTTAAATGTCTTAAACGAGACATGACTTTAGTTTTGCTTACTCAGGATAAATTGTGCATATTTAGAGAAAAACAGAGATTAACTTTTATATCAAAATCATCAAAATTTTATTAATGAGATCTCTTTAATGTCTATCAAAAGAAAACACTCTTAACTCCCACCAATGGAATACATCTGTGTGATCGATGAATCTCATAAATGTTACATGCCCTTGAAATGGCGTGATAAAGAGTCATTTAGTGAGCAGATTCGTAATCATTTGCTTAATGCCGATGAACTCCACAGACACTGGACGATTCTGAACTCTTTCCTTTATAACAAAATAATACTCGATGTTGATATGATTTGACGTTGATGAATGCTTGTTGTTACTAGAGAAGGAAACCACAACTAAATTATCGCAAAAGATTCCCAATAGTTTCAGGATATGCTCTAGTACTTGCAAACATGAGAAGACATGATATAACTACAATGCCTGATTAGATGGGTCCTTGCTCTTACCCAGGTGGTAGACTCCTTGGAGTTTTAACACCGGGTCAAGGATTTGAGTACCCATGGTGGTGAAATCCCATGGTTGTGTGTGCGTGTGGCGTGAGTGTGTGGAGGTGTAAAAAAAAAATGCCTGATTAGATGTTTCTGAAATAGCGGTGAAGACCGCTTGAGTTGAAGTAGGAATATGCCAATATGTCCTAGAGGGGGGTGAATAGAACTTTTTAAAGATTTATAAATTATATTAAAAATCCTATCACTCTAATCCTTTTAGATATGCATTTATCAGGATTACTCAAATGTAACTCTACTGGCTTCCAAGCCTGGTAGAGGATCCAAACACAAACTTTCGAAGTATGAATAATATGAACTCAAGTTATGATGGACATGACTGTGTATGTGTGTGAGATGTGATTTCAGACATATATAGATTTAGCAGTATGAGAGTAAATCACATGCACAAAATAATAGCAGTCGCAAACACAGTTATTTTTATAGTGGTTCGACTACTTGTCTACTCCACTCCCGGCTGCCACATTCAACCCTTGAGTGTACCGGATTTCACTAAGGAGGTTTTCCATGGTTCATCTCAAACCTAAGGTTTTAAATTAGGTTTACCTTCAACCTTTACAACCTATAAAGCGGCTGACTATTTATGCTCTCACGAGTAAGGGTCAATATATAACACCCGGTTTAGGCACACTGGCCAAGGATCTTACCCTAAGACCCTAACAGAGGTTTTACACGGTTCACCTCATAACCTAAAGTATTACTGGTTCACTCCTAACCAGATGTTTATGCCCACACAGAGCAAGGATCCACACAACGCACCCACAAGTACACTTCTACCGGAGGCCTCCTTTGAGGACTTCAAAGGGTGAGCAACACCTACAACCCAATCCTAGAAAGGAATGATCACAAGTGTCGTTTGGACTTTAGGTACTTACAGATAAGTTGATGAGTCCCTTTTAGCGCAGTGATAAAGATCTTCTTCTTGTTGATGAAGAATCTTCAGCTCCCTTGATCCGCAACACAAAAGATGTACTAATACTAGGCTTCAGGTTGGGTTAAGGTTATGATGGAATTCCACTCTCTAAAGATTTTTCTATTAAAGATAGTGATTCCAATCATGTATGCATTCAAGGTATCCCAGCTTAATGATTTTCCATTAAGGTAGTAGTTGGAGGATCCTTGAATGCGGAAGTTCATTCCCCAATCCACTCTATTGAATATCAATGATGAGGGTAGATTGGAGGATGAACTCCCTAAGAGAAAGGGCTTAAGATAAATGATATGAAGTTTAAAACACTCAGAAGCACTCTCTTCTTTCTCTACCAGCAATAAAGACAAGCCTCTCTTTAAATAGACAAAATGTTCCAACGGATATAAAACGGTCATATTTATGACAAAGTTCGATATCATCGAGCAAGAGTCGATATGATCGAGCGTATACTCTCGATTGTATCGATGATCCGCTCGATGGCACAAACTTCATGTCATTCACTTTTGAAACCTTTTGCCGGGTGGTCGATGGGATCGAGACACACATCGATGTTATCAGATTTTGAACTCCGATTCCATCGATAGATGGATCGATCTATCGACAGGTGAAAACAAAAGAGACAAGTCTTGAAGAATTTTAGGTTCTGAAGATATGATCGGGGAACGGCCGATGTCATCAGAATTTGAATGTCGATGATATCGAGACCTTGTCGATAGGATCGATAAATCATATAGATTTACCTATAAGCATGCTGGTCAGTTTGTGCCAGACTCGATCCAATCGACCAGGACTCGATGATATCGACATTAGAATATCGATTTTCTCGAATGACCCCCGATCAACGTTTAAAACACCCTGAAATTTATGCTGAAGGAAACATGCACTCACTATCGATAGGATCGAATGACTTCCGATATGATCGATATTTAAGTTCAGATTGAATGGAACAGTCATCGATATATCGAAGGTTATAATAGTTTTCTTTAGAAAAACAGGGGTGTCGAAAAACTGTCTGTCGATTTTATCGATCCACTTTCGATGGGATCGATATTTGAATATCGATGATATCGATTGAGATTCCGTTATATCGATAAATCGTTCAGATGAATGTTTGATTGCTGGACGCTTTTTGTCCTCACTCGATTGTATCGATTGAGATGCCGAGGACATCGACAGAGCAGGTCGATCATATTGAAAGGTGAATCGATATAATCGATAGGGTAAGAAAAACTTAAAGATTTTTCTGTTTGGTAAAAAATTTTCTTACACTAAAACCCTAAGGTGTTCTAGTTAGTTTTAAGAGTTTTAATCACCTGGTATTTTGGGACATGGGATGTGAGGCTATGATTTACCTATGGTGAGCTTCCACACATCCAGTTGAGGCAGACACTTGAATTAATCTTTGTAACATCTCGAAAAAATTCGTACAGAGACCCGAGTACCACCTCAGGCAGAAATCACTTAGGATTAATTCCTTTAGAAATTCAATGTAAGTTACCTAGGGCTGAGCTAGTCTAGCTGTGAAATTAGCACTGTTCACTTTCAATACGTTTTGCAAGACCCAAAACTTGTGGAATCGTTGACGCTATAATGCCCTGAAACTTAGGATCAAACTCTAAACTCGTTTGTTCTCAGGAACCCTTTGAAACTTTGTAATGGACTTAGACCGTGCGTCGTGAGTCCGGTAGCAATGAACTTAGACCATTATTACCGTGTAGTTGGAATTGACTACCACCCCGAAAATCAAGTTCAAATGATGTCCTGAGACTATTTCATTGAGCCTGGAGCAATGAGTGTGAGAATGGGTAGATTTCTTTATAAATTAAATGTGATTTAAGTAACCTGGCATGTGTCGCTTGCGGGTTAATTATAAGTATTTAGACCATTAAAATCTGACCTAAATACACCCTCAGATCAGGGAGTATTTTCCACTCATGTCAGTGTACTTGGAATCCCTGATCGAGTCTCAGTGACCGCTGAACTGAAATTGGTCCGCCACGTGTGATCTGGAAACCTGATCGAACTAAAAACTTAATGTGATCAGGATCCAACATCCATAAGCTTAAGTCTGATCGCATTCAGTCAGAGGACCTCCAAAAATATTCTTTTGGATCGATAAAGACCCGATTTGGTTATAACCTAAGTATAACTTGGTCTAAAGTCTAAATAGGTGAGTTTTTAGCCTATTTAAGGATCTTAAACCCTCTCTCATCCCTCACATACGAATTTGAGAGAAACCCTAGGAGAGAGAAGAAAGAAAAGAGAGAGATTGTGTGTGAGTTGTGAGAGAAAGCTCCTGTCACTTTACCCTACTGCTATACATACTTAACTATTGCAATCTAATCACTCTTTCGGTGATTCTGACTCCATTCTAGGTAAGTAAACCCTAACCTTAACCTGTTTTAGGAATTCTATCGATGCAAGTAGTGAAGTAGCTGACTTACCTTGTGTAATAGGTTGTCATATCGTCATTGACAAAGGCGCAGAGTTTTTATTCGATTCATTACGCTCCTACGGCGTAAGGTGCGGATTTTAGATGCTTAGGTTACCTATTTTCAAAGATTTCAATGCCGTTTAATGGTAGATTATTGACAAGGGTTCTATTTGACATGTAGAACATGCTGTCTGTTTTTTATTTCGAATACGTACAAAGAATATGAGATTTAGGATATTTTAGGTATTTGTAGAAAATACTGTATATGTACGTATTTTACCGATATGATTGCCATGAGTATTTGTCATGTACCTATGCTGTTATGCGTGTATGATCTGTTTGGTGAAGAGATTCGCCCTAATGCACACTTTTGGCCGACATGTGCTATGTAGACAAATGTGTGCAGACTAAATGTTTGTATAAATGTATGTATTGATAAGTATTGAGTAAATGGTGTTGTAGTTTAGCGTTGAGATTAGATTCTCAACTAATTTGATGATGTACATGATTTCCTCCATGCTTGTTGTGTTTGAATTGATTACCTTATGTGTGAAATACTCGTGTATGGTTAACTGCTTATGATGTATGTTATAACATGCTGATAACATGTTGGAATTACTTGTATTTCAATTCAGTCTCTCTCACATGATTATTAATTTAGATTACAAGTGTTTGGGGCTATACTCTAGTCCAGGCAGTCGGCAACAGATATGAATTCGTGGTTGGATTCTATTCACCACGAAGGGCGCGTCGATGAACTCGAGTCGTACTTTGGTTGACGGCAATGGTTAGGCCACACGAGGTGTTTATGCACTTCATGTCGTTTAGCTTGAGGTGCACTCGTACTAGTCGAGCTCGTCAAGCAACCCGATTGACCGCCGTATGTTCACCTTGTATTGGTCATAACTGCTTGAACCTAGGGTATTGAACTTACCAGCGATAATCCCGATAACCGTGGTATCTTGATCCACTAAGACTCATGAGCTGGGCATAGTGGTATGGGACACCATGGTCGAGCTGTCGGCCTATGCTGTGGCGACGAGCCTCCCCGTAGTGACCAGTGAGCACCTTAGACTGGTGAGACGATTGTGGTGGTATGAGACACTACATTCGAGCTGTCGGCCTACTCTGATTGGTGACGAGCCCTTTGTAGTAACCTTGAGTGTATTCTGAGTCTACGTGAGGCGACACCCCTCCGTAGCAATAAGAGTACAGATTAGGCTTGTATTGATAAGGTGATGGGGGAGCGGTGTAACGAGTGCGTGCAACAACCCTGACAGCCCTTGAACCGACTTAAAAATATATCATCATATGAGACTACTAGGAGTGACGACCCTAGATAGGATCTTTGTTGGGAATGATATAAGGGAAGTACCTTAGTTTTCCAATACTGCTGTATGAAAGGACTAATAACAACTTGGTAATCATATTCATATCGCACTGCATGTGCCTGGAAGATGTGAAGCACTGAGGGAAGAAAGCATGCCGCGGACATAAGATGGTGTCGCATGAGGGAGTATGTCGGTGAGGGCACGCATCATTATTGCATCTCATCCTTGTATTAACAACAGTATTTAGGAATGTTTGATTGCTTGCTTTACCATTATGGCGTGATTGATTTGATAACATGCTAATCTTTGCTCTATGATTCCACTTAGTTGATCACTCACTCCCACGTTACGGGACGGTGTTTGCAACACCTACCAGACTCTGTCTTAGATGCAGATAGCGAGGCGATTTAGGAGTTAGAGCTGGACTACTACGAGGACCAGGACGAGTTCTCGTACATGCAGTTCTCTGACTGCTTTACATAGGTGGCCTGGATCGGCGGGATTTTGCTAGTTGGACTATCATATGACATTTGATTTTGATTTGATATATGTATATGTGACTCAGAGATATGCTCATACTTTGGAGACAGATCGAGATTGTTTTGTTTTATATACAGTGATATATATATCTTTCAGTCTTCTGCTTTCGTTTTATCACTGGATCTGGAGTATGAATTATTATTTTGGTATAATCTTACTCATATAAATGCACTAACTTAGACAACATTTAATTATCATTATTTATGTTGCATAAGTGATGGTCTGAAACTCGGAAGTTGAGTTGCTGCTCGACCTCCGATTTTCAGGGCGTTATAAGTTGGTATCAGAGCATGATTTGGATTAAACCGGACCTGGGTTATGGTCACACAATGTACGCTGTCGCTCTTTGACTTAGGTGGGTTGAGAAAAATATAGAAACACTCATAGGATCCCAGTTTCTCCAATTGGCAAAGTTCACTCAAATCGATCATTTTGATCGAGTCCGTGTGCATCCGTGGTCGCATGAAACGACCCCGGACCACTTCTAGTTCATTTATTGACGAGTCTAGACCCTTATTGACTCTATCCCAGCTGTTAAAGATCGCTAAATGTGAATGTGCAACAGTTAGTACCCGAAACGACCCAAAATGGTTCGAAACGGAGTCGTGGGCCTACCCATGCTAATCCAGAAGGACCCAGGGTGGGACCCGCATGTATTTGGGGCCCTTGGGGCAGGAGGACCTCGCCCAAATGGCGAGGCCTCGCCAAACAGTCCAGAGGTCGGGATGACCTCGCCGGTTTGGTGAGGCCTCGCCGGTCGGTGGGCCCATTTTGGTCGGGCCTTCAGGCCGATGGTATTTGGGCGTTAGGGTAACCCCCTGGTACATGGGCCGTCCCTTAAAACAACCTCAAACTACTACCTCCTTCACAAACAACACCCCAAGCTGTCCCTTTCTCTCATGTTTGCTGATTTCTCTCTCAAACCTCATTTCCAATCACTCCCATCATCGTTTTCTACCATAACCCACGCCCTTTCATCATTTGCAGTGGTACACACTCCCCCCTCTCTCCATTCTCTCTCGTTTTGGGCTCTTACACCCTCTATTCGAAGTAAAAATCGTGTAAGCTTCCAACCCAACCCATCTCTTCCTTTTCCCTTCTTCAAACTCTGTGTTTGGGGCTTTTACAACCCCTGTTGAGGATCAAACTCGTGGAAAATCAAAAACCCCAGCCCTTATTCCCCCTTTCCTTCACTTCCCATGGCCATCTTCGAGTTCGTGGCGGCCATATTCTCGATTTCCACCGTCCTCTCTCTCATGGGAAAGAGGAAGGGTGCCGCTGATGAAGCTAGGCCTAGTCGCCCCTCACGTTCAAGAAAGTCGAGAGGTGACACTGCTAGTTCAAGTGCCACCGCTAGTCTAGGTACCGCTCGAGAGTTTCAGACGAAGCGGGATATTGATCCCCGGACTCCTGTTGGCAGGACTCTATTGACAGAGCTATCCGATGGAATTTATGAGGGCTGTTGGGTCCTTTTTGAAGCTCAGGTGGATGGGTGACTCTTTAGGGAATATCAGTTGCTCGAGCACCTGGAACAGGTCCAATGGAGTCCACTATTTGATGCCAGGCATCGCGCCAATGGCAGCACAGTCAAAGCTTTCTATGCCAACATTTGTGAGGCTTCGCTGGAACCCTTGCAGTTTCGGGTCTCATGTGGAGTGGATTTGTGGGCCACAGTTGACGTCAGATTGATATCTCGGCTTCTGAATGTGTCCCTTGGCAAGGTACATGCGAGCGCTAAGAATCTGAATAGTGTACGTGAAAGGGACGACCGCACACGTTCCCTTTGCGGCTGACTGGTTGAGTGGCAGTCGAACCGGAGTCTTCTTGCATCTCATATGATAGATGACTTCCGCCTGCTCCACCACATTTTCACATTCAACGTCTACCCTAGGTGGAGCAACCGCAGCGAGTGTACGCGCCTCATGGTGGACTTCCTGTATCAAGCGGGGCAGAGGGCGAACCTGTGTGTGCCTATGTTCGTGTTGCGACAGATAGTTCAGGTTGTACTCTCTAGAAGGAGGACTGAGTCGCTCCCATACGGCCGACTCATATGCAGGATTACACGTGAGTTTGGTTATAGCCTTAGTGGGGAGATGTCGGTGCCGATTCATCATATCAATGAAACTACCCTTAATCAGATGGAGATTGGGCCACAGCAATGCCAAGCTCGACTTGAGGAGAGCGAAGATGAGACTGAGAGCGAAGAAGAAGAGAGTGAAGAAGAAGTCGGGGTCGAAATCTAAGAAGAGGAAGAACCAGAGGCCCAGAGCACAAATGAGAGCTCTGCTCCTATGACACCAGGGCAGGGTTCTGGTCAGGCTTCTTGGGATGCTCATATAGCTTGCCTGGAGGAGGATCATGCTGCCCTACGACAGGGCCAGACTATCCTGCGATAGGACATTGTGGATCTGCGGGGCCTTGTGAAGCACAAGTTCAAGAAGGTGACTAGTACTTTGAAAACTATCCTGTGTTGTCTGCAGGATAAGGGTGCCCCTCCTCCATCGCCAGACTCGGGCGAGTGACCCTGTTACAGACGCTGTTGGTCGTATTTAGGCTGTTTTGTGTTTTCTGTGTGTGAGCCTTAGAAGGCTTAGTAGTTGGGTTATGTTACAGTTGTAGGTTTGGATAACTTAGTTTCCCATGTGTTTCTTGTCATGATGCATGTAAAGATATATCTCTTGTATTGTGACAAATTTTGATTAAATGAAATGCATGGAGTTTCTTCATCTTGCTATGTGAATGATTATTGTGGTGTATATGTGCTGCTGTTGGAACTGACTGGGTTGCACCCTATTTTGAATATAGGGAATGCCACCTAAGGTTACTCCGAGCATGACACGTCTTACGCTGGGTGAGCCGATGGATCTGGTCCCTCCACAGAGTGATGATCATATGGACCCCTACTGTGGGCCTGATTTGTGAGACTGTACCTGAGTCTCAGCCTCCTGCAGGTCCTGCAGTCGGACCACCACCTTTCACACCACCAGTTCACGAGCAGTATCGTGCGTCTTCTTCGACGCAGTATATGCCTCAGCCTGTTCCACCTCCTGATAGGTTTGAGCAGTTGATGACTATGATGCATCAACATCTTCTGACTACCATTGTAGGGGCCTTAACCCAGGGTGGGAGTGCGACTCCACCTGCGCCATCTGTGCATCCAGCTTAGGATGCTGGGACTTCGACTCAGGCTCAGGGTATGGCTTATCCTGCACCTTCCGCCTACCCTGCGGGGAATGCTGCTAATACCAGAGGCCTACTTGAACGATTCCAGCACTTGTGGCTTCCTACTTTTATGGGTTCTCACAGACCCGAGGAGGCCGAGTACTGGCTAGACCGCATCTCGAAGATGTTGAGGTTGTTGCACTGCTCGGAGTCTGAGTAGGTTGAGTTGGCCACTTTCATGTTTGAGAGAGAGGCCAGCTTATGGTGGGATAGTATACTGCGGACGGTTGCAGTTGGCTACATATGGATCTGGGCAGCATTCGAGTTCCATTTTCATGAGAAATACTATCTGCAGACCTACCGACACGAGAGGGAGAACGAGTTTTTGCACCTCAGGCAGGGAGGTATGCCAGTTACAGAGTACAGGCATCGATTTACAGAGTTGGCCAGATACGTCCCTACAATACTTGCTGATGAGCAGATGCGGATACGACATTTTTCTGAGAGCTTGTGACCTGATATTCGGTCGAAGATGTGCTGTGTCAACATACCCTCTTATGCCGAGCTGATACATATGTCTATACGAGCAGAGCAGGATGTAGATCGATTGACACGTTCTCGTGGCCCTATGGTTGCTAGGCCACGACCAGATACCCAGAGCAGGCCATTCCTCGGCAAGAGGCCTCGTATCGACTCTCCTCCCAGAATCACAACACCAATACTTCCGATGAGGTGCCCAGGTGTGACCTGTACTTACTGCGGGAAATCGGGTCACACCGCAGAGAGCTTCTTTGCTCGGATGAGAGATAACGGATTTTCACTACCACAGAAGATCGACCGTCCTCGCCCACAAGCTCTATCCGCTCCACTGTTATGGTTAGCGCCTGCACATCCCTCCTTCAGACCTCCAGCACCTCATTTTAGGCTGCCACAATGGCCTATGGTACCACAGCCTAACCGTCCTCAGCAGGCTCGGGTACACGCATTGACAGCTGAGCCATTCGGGACAGAGACGGCACCAACTTTGGCCTTTGAGGTCACAGCCCATATCGGAGGTACTCCTATTTTCTTGTTGGTGGATACAGGATCCACGATCTCTGTCATATCTTCTTCAGTAGTCAAGCACCTTGGGCTACAGACTACTCATATGGTTGAGGTGCGAGTTATTTCAATACACGGGACCTGTACTGATGCCACTACGATGTGTGAGGGTTGTTGACTAGATCTATGGAATAGGACGATGGCCATTGACCTTATCGTCGACCCCTCTCTCTATCATTTCGACATCATCCTTGGCATGGATTGACTGACTGCGGGGAGGGCCGAGATTGACTGTGAGACTCATTTAGTGACAGTTTACCAGTCGGAGGGCACGTCCTTTACATTTTCGGTGCAGGTCAGTCACCCCTCTTGAGTGATTTGTTATGCTTCCTTGTTAAGGAATGTTGATGTCCCGACACTTGAAAGCATGCTAGTAGTTCCTGACTATGAGGACGTGTTTAGGAAGATACCTGGGTTGCCACCCCAGCGCAAGATCGATTTTACTATCGACCTGGTACCTGGTTCTACGCCCATCTCATTGTCGACGTATCGCCTGGCCCCGTGTGAGATGGAGGAGTTAAGGAAACAGATTGATGATTTATTAGAGGTTGGCTTTATACGACCGAGTGTGTCTCCTTGGGGAGCACCTGTGTTGTTCGTGACGAAGAAAGATGGCTCATTGCGATTGTGCATTGATTACCGCAGGCTGAATCAGGTTACGGTGAAGAATAAGTACCCATTGCCCAGGATAGATGACCTGTTTGATCAACTGAGAGGAGCGCAATACTTCTCGAAGATTGATGTACAGTCAGGGTATCACCAGCTGCGCATTAGGAATGAGGAAGTATAGAAGATGGCTTTCAGGACTAGTTTTCGCCATTATGAGTTCCTCGTGATGTCGTTCGGTCTTACGAATGCACCAGCCGTGTTCATGGACCTGATGAATCATGTATTTCGGCCGTTCCTCTATCGATTCGTCATCGTATTTATAGACGACATTTTGATATACTCCAGGAGTCAAAAGGACTGGGTTGTGTCTTTATGCAAAAGGACAGGGTGATTTCATATGTCTCGAGACAGTTGAGAAAGCACGAGGAGAACTACCCTACACACGACCTGGAGTTGGCCGCTATCATTTTCTCACTGAAGCTCTGGAGATATTACTTCTACGGAGAGGAGTTCGAGCTCTTTTGCGACCACAAGAGCCTCAAGTATATATTCACGCAGTGAGACCTAAATATGAGGCAGCACAAAGATGTATCGTGACGTGAAGAGGACCTACTGGTGGGATGACATGAAGATCCACATCGCAGACTTTGTGTCCCGTTGTTTCACTTGCCAGCAGGTGAAGGCAGAGCATTGCTGACCTCCTGGTCTCCTTCAGCCTATGCCTATAACTGAATGGAAGTGAGACTTTATTTCTATGGATTTCATTTCGAGACTGCCGAAGACGAGGAAGGGACATGATTTTATTTGGGTGATCGTCGACCGTTTGACGAAGTCGGCGCACTTCCTTCCGATCAGAGTTACAAACTCTGCAGACGAGTTGGCCAGGCTATATATCAGAGACATTGTGTGTCTACATGGAGTTCCCTTAGAGATCGTGTAGGACAGAGACACGTGCTTTACTTCTATTTTCTGGACTCGCGTCCAGGAAGCTATGGGTGTGAAATTGAAGTTTAGTACTGCATTCCACCCACAGATAGACGGACGGACAGATAGAGCGGGTGAACCAGATTCTAGAGGACATGCTGCGGACTTACGTGTTGGACTTCAAAGACAGTTGGGATGATTGTCTTCTATATGCGGAGTTCGCGTACAACAACAGTTTTCAGGCCAGTATCGGTATGACACCTTAGGAGGCCTTGTATGGGCGTCCTTGCCGAGCACCACATTGCTGGGCAGAGGTCGGTGAGCACAGATTGATTGGCCCAGAGTTAGTACAGTGACCTCGGAGAAGATTGACATCATCAGGCGCTGACTTCTTATAGCACAAAACAGGCAGAAGAGTTATGCTGATACGAGACGGCGCCCGCTAGAGTTTCTGGTTGGAGATCACGTATTCATGAGAGTTTTCCCTATGAAGGGAGTTCTTCAATTCGGAAAGAAGGGGAAGCTAGCACCGCGATTTATTGGTCCGTTTCAGATTCTCGACTGTGTAGGTGCAGTGGCATATCGTCTAGCTTTGCCTACACCTCTCGCGAGTGTACACAACGTATTTCATATTTATATGCTGAAGAAATACGTTCCTGATCCTTCCCATATCATTAGATAGGAGCAGGTGCAGTTAGGTGAGGATGTCACATATATACTGCGATCGATGCGTATATTAGACAGGAAGGAACAAGTATTGAGTAGCAAGGTCATCTCCCTTGTGAAGGTATTGTGGACGCATCACACTGAAGAGGAGGCTACTTGAGAGACAGAAATCGAAATCAGAAAGAACTACCCACAGCTTCTCGAGAAATACGAAAAGGTACAAATTTCAAGGATGAAATTTATTGTTTAAGGGGGGTAGATTGTAACGTCTCGGAAAAATTCGTACAGAGACCCGAGTACCACCTTAGGCGGAAAGCACTTATGATTAATTCCTTTAGAAATTCAACGTAAGTTACTTAGTGCTAAGCTAGTCTAGCTGTGAAATTAGCACTGTTCGCTTTCAATATGTTTTGTAAGACCTAAAACTTGTGGAATCGTTGACGCTATAATGCCCTGAAACCTATGATCAAACTCTAAACTTATTTGTTCTTAGGAACCCTTTGAAACTTTGTAATGGACTTAGACCGCGCGTCGTGAGTCCGGTAGCAATGAACTTAGACCATTATGACTGCGTAGTTGGACTTGACTACCACCCCGAAAATTAAGTTTAAATGATGTCCTGGGACTATTTCATTAAGCCTGGAGCAAGGAGTGTGAGAATGAGTAGATTTCTTTATAAATTAAATGTGATTTAAGTAATCTGGCACGTATTGCTTGTGGGTTAATTATAAGCGTTCAGACCGTTGGAATCTGACCCAAATACACCCTCGGATCACGGAACATTTTCCACTCATGTCAGTGTACTTGGAATCCCTAATCGAGTCTCAGTGACTGCTGAACTAAAATTGGTCTGCCATGTGCGATCTGGAAACCCGATCGAATTAAAAACTTAATGTGATTAGGATCCAGCATCCATAAGCTTAAGTCCAATCGCATTCAGTCAGAGGACCTCCATAAATGTTCTTTTGGATCGAGAAAGACCCGATTTGATTATAACCTAAGTATACCTTGGTCTAAAGTCTAAACAGATGAGTTTTTAGCCTATTTAAGGATCTTAAACCCTCTCTCATCCCTCACATACGAATTTGAGAGAAACTCTAGGAGAGAGAAGAAAGAAAAGAGAGAGATTGTGTGTGAGTTGTGAGAGAAAGCTCTTGTCACTTAACCCTACTGCTATACATACTTAACCATTGCGATCTAATCACTCTTCCGGTGATTCTGACTCCATTCTAGGTAAGTAAACCCTAACCTTAACCTGTTTTAGGAATTCTATCGATGCAAGTAGCGAAGTAGCTGACTTACCTTGTGTAATAGGTTATCATATCGTCGTTGGCAAAGGCGTAGAGTTCCTATTCGATTCATTACGCTCCAACGGCATAAGGTGCAGATTTTAGATGCTTAGGTTACCTATTTTCAAAGCTTTTAATGCCGTTTAATGGTAGATTATTTACAAGGGTGCTATTTGACATGTAGAACATGTTGTCTATTTTTCATTTCGAATACGTACGAAGAATATGAGATTTAGGGTATTTTAGGTATTTGTAGGAAATACTGTATATGTACGTATTTTGCCGATATGATTGCCATGAGTATTTTTCATGTACCTATGTTAGTTATGCGTGTATGATTTGTTTGGCGAAGAGATTTGCCCTAATGCACACTTTTGGCTGACACGTGCTATGTAGAAAAATGTGTGTAGACTAAGTGTTTGTATAAATGTATGTATTGATAAGTATTGAGTAAATGGTGTTGTAGTTTAGCATTAAGATTAGATTCTCAACTAATTTGATGATGTACATGATTTCCTCTATGCTTGTTGTGTTTGAATTGATTACCTTATGTGTGAAATACTCGTGCATGGTTAACTGCTTATGATGTATTTTATAATATGCTGATAACATGATGGAATTACTTGTATTTCAATTCAGTCTCTCTCATATGATTACTAAGTTAGATTATAAGTGTTTGGGGCTATACTCTAGTCCAGGCAGTCGGCAACAGATCTGAATTCGTGGTTGGATTCTATTCACCACGAATGGCACATCGACGAACCCGAGTCGTACTTTGGTTGATGGCATTGGTTAGGCCACACGAGGTGTTTATGCACTTCATATCGTTCAGCTTGAGGTGCGCTCGTACTAGTCGAGCTCGTCAAGCAACCCGACTGACCGCTGTATGTTCACCTTGTATTGATCATAACTGCTTGAACCTAGGATACTGAACTTACCCATGATAACCCCGATAACCGTGGTACCTTGATCCACTAAGACTCATGAGCCGGGAATGGTGGTATGGGACACCGTGGTTGAGCTGTCGGCCTATGCTATGGTGACGAGCCTCCCCATAGTGACCAGTGAGCACCTCAGACTTGTGACCCGATTGTGGTGGTATGAGACACTACATTCGATCTGTCGGCCTACTTTGATTGGTGACGAGCCCTTTGTAGTGACCTTGAGTGTATTCTGAGTCTACGTGAGGCGACGACCCTTCCGTAGCAATAAGAGTACAGACTAGGCCTGTATTGATAAGGTGATGGGGGAGCGGTGCAACGAGTGCGTGCAACAGCCCTGACAGCCCTTGCACCGACTTAGAAATATATCATCATATGAGACTACTAGGAGCGACAACCCTAGACAGGATCTTTGTTGGGAATGAGATAAGGGAAGTACCTTAGTTTTTCAATACTGCTGTATGAAAGGACTAATAACAACTTGGTAATCATATTCATATCGCATTGCATGTGCCTGGAAGATGTGGAGCACTAAGGGAAGAAAGCATGCCGCGGACGTAAGATGGTGTCGTATGAGGGAGTATGTCGGTGAGGGCACGCATCATTATTGCATCTCATCCTTGTATTAACAACAGTATTTAAGAATGTTTGATTGCTTGCTTTACCATTATCGCGTGATTGATTTGATAATATGCTAATCTTTACTCTATGATTCCACTGAGTTGATCACTCACTCCCACGTTACGGGATGATGTTTGCAACACCTACCGGACTCTGTCTTATATGCAGATAGCGAGGCGATTCAGGAGTTGGAGTCGGACTACTACGAGGACCAGGACAAGTTCTCGTACATGCAGTTCTCTGATGGCTTCGCATAGGTGGCCTGGATCGGTGAAATTTTGCTAGTTGGACTATCACATGACATTTGATTTTGATTTGATATATGTATATGTGACTCAGAGATATGTTCATACTTTGGAGATAGATCGAGATTGTTTTGTTTTATATACAGTGATATATATATCTTCCAGTCTTCCGCTTGCGTTTTATCATTGGATATAGAGTATGAATTATTGTTTTGGTATAATCTTACTCATGTAAATGCACTAACTTAGAAAACATTTAATTATCATTATTTATGTTGCATAAGTGATGGTCTGAAACTTGGAAGTTGAGTTGCTGCTCGACCCCCGATTTTCAGGGCGTTACAATCTTCCTGTTAGGTGGTGTTGTCCGATTGACTCAACTGACACCGTAATTGACAAACCAGGGTACTAGTAGGTGCACTTTCAATCTCTCCCTTTGTCAATTACGTGACAAAATACCCAAAATACCTGTTACACCCCAGATTTTTGCCAATCTGGAGTTAGACGTCCTTAGGCAATGGGTCAACCATATCACTCTTAGAGCTCAATCCCAAAGTCTAAACATCGCTTTTCAACCCATTTCCTTTAAAATCTCACCTTTCACCACCTCATTCTTCAAATTTCTCCAAGTACTTTCATATTAGACACAAATCCTAAAGTTTAAAAGGTGAATAACTATACTTAAACTAAAACTTACTGTAAATGGTTCATACATGCATAAAATGCGATTGTGACTATATAATTCTTAGAGTCTCATAATATAGATAGGTTATTTGGATGGATTAGCTTCTTTTACCCTAAAATCATATATTGTACGTCGCATAACTCATTCCAGTTTGCAAATGAGACCCGATAAACCCCTCGACGGACTTGTGGGCCCAAACGGCTCAATTTGGGGGGACCCGAGGTGGGTCCCACATGTTTTCGGCATCCCCGGGGGGGAGGGGGGGAGGAAATTACCCTTGGGGTGAGCCCTCACCAAATTGGTCAGTGACTAGCGAGGTCCTCGCCAGTTTGGCGAGGCCTCGTCCGTACAGCGGTCAGGCAACCCATTTTCTACATTTTTTCTGCACATTTCATCCAAATTTGAAAAATTATATCTCCTTCGTTATAAATCCGATTTAAGTGATTCAAAATCCATATTGAAGATAAGTGAGTCTAGTTTTATATAAAAATATTTAAAAAATATAATAAAATATTTAATATAGTTTAAAGTAGGACATTGTGACAACTATTCAAAAATCACTTGTTGGACAGCTGCTGCTTCTGAAATTTTTAAAATTTTTCTACAACTCAAAATCTTATGAAATTTGGTGGAGATAGGGAAACTTGATGATGAACCACTATAAAAATAACTAAAATAATATAACCACTATAAGTGATAAAAATGGGGCATAGAATGGCTCTAGGAAAGTATTCTGCCATAATTAGGGTAGAATTTGGTTAGGTATTAAACTGAATACTCAGTAGAATTAACTTGAACCACTTTAAATATGAAATACAAGACCAAAAATGAGTAGGACTGCTAATGCTATGTTACCTAGAAACCTAGGATCAATCTCTAAACCCAATTGCTCTCGGGAGCATTCAGACACTTCGTATTGGATCTGGACCGTACGTCGAAAGTCCGATAGTGATGAACTTAGACCATTATGGCCGCCTAGTTAGAATTGACTATCACCTCAAAAATCAAGGCCAAATGATGTCCTGAGACCATTTTCTTGAGTCCGGAGTGAAGAGAGTGAGAAAGCGAAGATTTTTAGAAAATTAAATATAATTTTAAGTAATCTGAGACGTGTCACTTGCACGTTATTTCTAAGCATTCTGACCGTTAGATTTTGACCCAAATTCACCCTCGGATCAGGATAGGTGGCCCTTACATGTCATAGTACTTGTAGCTCTGATCGAGTTCCCATAACCGTTGAACTGAAACTGGTCTGCAACGGTCGATCTGGAAACCCGACCGGACTGAAAACTTAGCTTGACCTAGATCCAATATTAGAAAGCTTAAGTCCTACCGTATTTAGTAATAAAACCTCAAGAAGTGCTCCGTTGGATCGGAACAGACCCGATTTGGTTATAACATAAGTATACCTTGGCCCTGGGTCTAATTTGGTGAGTTTTTAGCCTATATAAGGACCTTAAACCCTCTCTCATTCCTCACATAAGAATTTGAGAGAAACCCTAGGAGAGAGAAGAGAGAAAAAAGAGAGTTAGTGTTGAGAGTTGTGGGAGGAAGTTCCTCTTACTCTACCCTACTATCATACATACTTTACCATCTCGATCTAATCGTTACTTCGGTGATTCTGACTTCATTTCTAGGTAAGAAAACCCTAACCCTAACCTGTTTTAGGGTTTCTATTGGTACAAGTAGCGAAGTAGTTGACTTACCTTGTGTTATAGGTCATCATATCGACGTTGACGAAAGCGTAAAATTTCTATTCAATTCATTACGCTTCTACGGCATAAGGTGCGGATTTTAGACGTATAGGTTATAGTTTTCAATGTCAGTTAATGATTTATTACTGACGTGGATGCTATTTCACATGTCTAACGTGTTGTTTGTTTTGCCTTACGAATACGTATGAAAAATGTATAGTATTGCGTATTCTATGTATTTGTTGCAATACTTGTATACGTATAGAATTTGGATTTGTGTTTAACATGATTATTGGCTGTGAATATATGCTTGTTACATGTGTGACAACTCCTTAGCAAAAGGACTTGCCCTAAATCACGTCATGACCAATATATGCTATATATGTTAAAGTGTGTAGCCCACGTGTTTGTGAAAATGTTTAAATGAATATGGAACCCGGATTCATGCATGCCATGATTATCCACCGTGGGTATATGTAAGTGGTATATGGGGTAACTCCCTAGTGAAAGGATTTGGCCTAATACACGTATAATCAACATACACATGTATGATAAAGTATGTATTCTAAGTGTTTGTGAAAATGTTTGAATGAGCATGTTGTTTCTATGAAATACTTTGTATGAGGGTCGAGATGTAAATCTCGGCTATCTTATTTATGTGTATGATTTCCTCCATGTATGTTTACTTTGTATGAAATACTTTGTATGAGGTCTTCTTATTTATGAAATGAATGTACATGGAATCATGTTTGTGATGCACTTCTCAACATGCTCATGTTTGAAATGATTGATTTATCTGTTCATTACAGTTTTTACTGTTCCTTATGATTACTTGTTGAAAATGTATGAGATTGAGACTATGATATAGTCCAGGCAATCGGTAATCGGCCTTGAGTTCGTGGCTGAGATTCATTCGCCACGTAGGATATGTTTGACGAACCCGAGTCGTACGTTGGTCGTCGGCAGTGGTTAGGCCACACGAAGTTCTTACGCATTTCATGTCGATTGATTCGATGTGCGCTCGTACTAGTCGAGCTCGTCAAGTAACCCGATCTGCCTATTGTATGTTCACCATGTATGGACGTTATTGCTTGAACCTAGCATACTGAACTTACCAGTGATAACCCTGATAACCGTGGTACCTTGATCCATTAAGACTCATGAGCCAGGCATGGTGGTATAGGACACTGTGGTCGAGCTGTCGGCTTACGCTGGGGCCACGAGCCTCCCCGTAGTGACCAGTGAGCAACCCAGACTCGTGAACCGAATATGGTGGTATGGGATATTGTATTTGAGCTGTCTGCCTACATTGATTGGTGATGGCAGAGTGGTGTAACGATTGCGTGTAACAGCCTTGGCAGCCCTTGTAGTGACCTCGAGCGTACTCTGAGTGTACGAGGAGGCGATGACCCTTCCGTAGCAACAAGAGTACAAACTAGGCCTGTATTGATTTGGTGATAGGAGAGTGGTGTAACGATTGAGTGTAACAGCCTTGGCAGCCCTTGCAGCGACCTAGAATCGCAACATCGTATGTGATTAACTAGGAGTGACGACCCTAGACAGGATCCTTGTTGGGAATGATATAAGGGAAGTACCTTAGTTTTCCAATCCTGCTGAATGAAAGGACTAATAACAACTCGGTAATCATGTTCATATCGTACTGCATGTGCCTGAAAGATGTGGAGCACTGAAGGATGAAAGCATATTGCGAACGTGAGATAGTGTCGCATGAGGGAGTATGTAGTCAAGGGCATGCATCATTATTGCATCTCATCCCTGCATTAACAAGAGTGGCTAGGAATGTTTGACTGTACTGCTTTATCATTACTCCTTGACTGAATTGATAACATGTTAACCTTTGCTCTATGATTCTACTGAGTTGATCACTCACTCCCACATTACGGGACGGTGTTGTACACACCAACTAGACCCTGTTTTAGTTTCAGGTGAGGGCAATGCTTGTGAAGCGAAGCCGGACTTTACTTTTTGATGATGAGTTCTCTTACATGTAACTCTCTGGTGGGTCTATTTGACATAGAGTTGCACCGACGAGGCTTCAGTATTTGGGATAGAAGACATTACATTTTTCTCATTTTGTGTATTTTGTAATCAAACTTGTAATTGTTAACCTAGTGACATTCATACTCTGAGGGCTTACTGTCACTCTTATCTAGTTTATATACTTATCACAGTGTTCCGCATGCATAATGTAAACGCATGTGGAGTATAATATGCTTTTTTTGGTGTAATCTCAATCATGTTCAATGCCCTTCTATAGACAACATTCAATCATCATTATCTATGTTGCATAAGTAATATTTTGGAACTTAGGAGTTGGGTTTCTGCTTCGACTCTCGATTTTCAGGGCATTACAACACCCTAGGAAAATATCTAGACAGATACATCCTAAATTGTGTGTATATGCATTAACGCAATTTTATAAATTCTAATCCATTCATGTACACACCCACAATTTACTCCCCCTTACTGTAAAAACTCCTTTCTTAGTGCAGCTGCTCCCCCTTACACCTGCAACATATAAGAGCACAAATATCCAATTTTCCACAGGGGTGTTTGTAATTTTTCTCTCCCTTTTTATTAGTCATTGGCAAAGGCATAATAAGTGATATTGATTGAAGAGTTTAAGCATATGGGAGAACCACTAGATATAGATGAAAAAGGATGAACTCATTTTAAAATAGACAGCACTATTCATGGGATATGAATGCATACAAAGACAAGTATCATAGTTATAGATCAGGTAGAATATTCAATAGAAACACATGCATTTCATATCAGATAGGGCAGAAAAGATAGATTGTGATACCCTTCCATAATCAATATATCCATAAACCATTTGAAAACAGAGATCACATAAACAGGGATGAAACTATGAAGCAGTTAGCAATGCAACCCATGTTCAAACTAGATAAACCAAGACACCTTCAAGTTATAAGAGTTTATGACATTAGCGACCCACACAGGGTATGGACAGCTAAGAAGCCACTTTGTCGCAGCCTGTAAGTCAGCAAGTTATTACACACATAAATATGATCACAGGGCATTCAAAAAGAACCTAATGCCAAAGTATTCCAGAAGAATTGTCAATGTGTGATAAATGGAAGGAGTCCCTGGACAAGCTTTATGGAGAAGGTAGACTGTTCAAAATCTATTCCGTAGCATGTTGCAGAGACCCCAATCTTTGTCGGACATCTGAAAGATAGGATTCACAGTCACCAAGTTTCTTCATCATGTAAGATTGACCATTCAGAAGTCTTTGTAAATTATCTTGCACCCGGATACCCTGAATTGCCATGGCTTGAGAATTCCCAAGGCCTGAGGTTTGATTGGTTTTTCCAACACAAGATACTTTGTCATAGAGATTCAGACTCTGGATGTCTTTATAATTGAACCATAGACATGGATGTGGCAGATCATGAGTTGGTGGCAGACTGAATTGTCGTGAAAGCTTAGACAGAAGGCATGGAAATGGAATTGTAGTGATGGATTCTTCTGTGGACACTCGGATTAACTGACGTAGGAGAAGAGTTGGTAGGCTTAGAGGAATTCCAAGATGAATATCATACAAAATGTTGAGTATGTATGGAGAGAGATAATTGCTCGAGACTTCACAAGGATAGGCATTTGTGCTCAATATACTGTGAAGGATCTTGTAGGTAGGATCAAGATGCTTAACATGGAGGATGTTCTTTGAATTCCTAGGAATTGTAGTACCATTACACAGTGCTCGAGTAACTTCTCCCCATACACCGAGTCCATTCATATTTTGATCTGATACAGGTATTCCAGTCATTCCTATGTCAACCATCCTACTTATCAGTCTAGGTGTGATGTGTTCAACTCGATTTACTACCACAACCGAGATTACTGAAGGGTTGTTATCAACATTGAAGATCAAGCTTAAGAACTGATGTACTAGATTATGTTGAAATGTTCCCCCAAGATTTATAATATTTTCTCATCTACTCTTTTTCAAAAGATCGATGATTTTAAAAGGTTCAATACTCTTTATATGAACGTTTCGTTCTGCCACAAGCTTTAAGTTGAATAAGGAAGAAGGGGCGATTGCATCTTGCTTACCTTTCTTCTTTCCCATTGATGCACTTTGTGGATGAAGTGATCCTTTAGCTTTTGACATTTTGATCAAGAACAATGCTGGGAGATACAGTTCCACACTGAGATCTCTGATTTTCTGATTTTAAGAGTTCTGGGAAGCCCAATCGTCTTGACGATTCAGTTACCCGGAGAGTCGTTGATGATATCGATTATGAGTCAATGTGATCGACATTCACAAGTTATCAATCGAAGCTCATATCGAATGATTTTTATTTTATTTTGACTATCCATCGTTCATGTACAGAATAGTATATCTATAAAGGTTCTTAGTGAAAATAAAAATAACAGTAGAATTTCTTATATCATTTGTACATCAAAAGTATAAACATTTGAATGTTTATGTGCAAAAAGTGAGGTGAGAGACCTCAGATTGTTTCTATGAACGCTCAGCAAAATTATCTCATTTCATCAAGTATCCAGATTTCAATGCATGTCCTGGACTAGTTTCTTCTCTCTCAGTATTTCTCAATATTGCTCCTTTCTTTTCCTATAATAATGTAACAGTGGTTGTTTGTGCGAAGACCTTTCATAATTAATTTTCCTGATCGATCTAGGATCTCGCATTCTTCTTTGTTGAATTTGACCAAATACCCATTATCACAGATCTAAGATATGCTTAGGAGATTATGTGCTAAACCTTTTATGTAGAAGGCATTCTCATTTGTAAGCAGATTGATTCTTTCTATGATTCCTTGTCCAATTACTTCAGCAGTGGTTCCATCTCCGTAGGTGACTATCCCTTTATGAAGATCCTTATAGTTTGAAAGGAGGGACTTGTCACCTGTGACATGTCTTGAGTAACTACTGTCCAGGTACCATTTAGCCCCATTACCTGATAAATGATCTTAATGAGTAACAAGGCAATTTATCTTTTCCTTAACCACCCACTTTGTGACAGGAGTTTTACTTGTGGTATATTTGTTCTTCTTATTTGATTTGTCCACATGACTTAATTACTCCTTCATCATGTCAACTAGCTCGAGTGGTAATGATTGTATACTTCTTTTGTCTAGCTCATAAACTGACTCCTCATTTTTATAACGAGCTGGGATAGGTTTGGTGTTACTACTAGATGCAGCAGATTTTCTAAATGGTTGTGTATCATATTTAGTTTTCGTTCTAGATTTTTCATACCCCAAGCCATATTTGTTGTTTCTAGATTTTTCCATACTCAAAAGTTTTTCTAACCACTCATCACTCTGGGAAAATTTACAAATTAGTTGGGCTATTTTTTAAGATTCTTCTAATTCATTTTGAAGTGTATAATTTTTATTCTGAAGAATCAAGTTTTCCTCATTTAGTTCTTTGACTTGTTTCTTTAATTTTTCTGACTCAGATTTCAAAGAAATGTTAGTTCTTTCAAGTCTATCATTATCTGAGTGACATTGCTGCAAATCAGTAATTAGATGAGTATTAATATTTGAAGCTTTATCCAGATCTAATTTCAGCAATTCCTTTTTGTTTTTAGATATACCAAGTCTTTTAAATACTTTAATGCTATGGATATAAAGTTGATTATAAGCATCTTACAGTTTATCCTTTTCAATTTCTTCTTCTTCTTCTTCAGACTCAAATTCCTCATTGTCAGATGAAAATGATTCAGTGACTTGTTGTTCTTTCTCAGGTTCAGTTAAAATGATCAAAACAGTGAAGACCATGAGTATTTTTAAGGATTTTTGATCTCCATCACTTTCTGAGTCACTATTTTCTGAGTTTGACTCTTTTGTATCATCCCATGTGATAGCCATTGCCTTGCCCTTAGTTTTTCTGTTTGGGCATTCGGTTGACAGGTGTCCATACTCGTGACAGGCGTAGCATTGTGGTTCTTTGGTTCTTTTCCCAAATTTGCCTGTAGGAGGTTTGTCACCCACCTTTCTACCTCTAGAGGAGCGACCGTGATTCCTTTGAAAGAATCTTCTGAATCTTTGTGCCAGCAAAGCCACTTCCTCATCTTTATCTTCTTTTTCACTCTCATTGTCCTCATGTTTTGATTTCTTAGAAGTTTTTAAGACAATGTTTTTGAATTTTTGGGGTTGTGTGAAGTGTAGTTCAAAAGTTTGTAGGGAACCTACTAGTTCTTCTACTTTCATCTCATCAATATTCCTACACTCCTCAATTGTTGTTACCTTGGGATTGAACCATTTCGGTAGGGATCTTAAGATTTTCCTACATATTTTAGGTACCGAAACTTTTTCTCCCAATCCAACCATGGAGTTACAAATAATATTCAATTTGGTGAAAAATTCATAAATGTCTGATGCTCTTCCATCCTGAGATTTTCGAACTGTGATGTTAGAAGTTGTAGTTTAGATCTCTTCACAGTGCTTGTGCCTTTATGGGTTATTTTCAATAAGTCCCATGCTTCTTTAGATGTCCCACACATACTTATCTAATTGAAAATATCTTGGGACAAGGCACAGTAGATGGCATTCATAGCTTTTGCTTCAGCAGTTCGCTGTTCTTTGTCAAACGCCGTCCACTTTTCATTAGGTTTGGGTTTAGCGATTGTGGTTTCATTTTCAAGTACAATTTGTTCAGATGGTACCACATATCCCTTTTCAACTACATTCCAAACATCATGATCCAAAGATCTCAGGAAGTAATGCATTCTAGCCTTCCAGTAAGCATAATTTGAACCATCAAATACTGGAGGTCTAGTGACTAATGAGCCTTCTCCTTTGGCCATATTCCTTAACTTCAGTCAAGATCACTCTCTAGGCGGTGAATCCCTTAAAGAGAGACCCGCTCTGATACCAATTGAAATAGTGGTGAAGATCGCTTGAGTTGAATTAGGAATATGCCAATATGTCTTAGAGGGGGGTGAGTAGGACTTTTTAAAGATTTATAAGTTATATTAAAAATCCTATCACTCTAATCCTTTTAGATATGCATTTATCAGGATTACTCAAATGTAACTCTACTGGCTTCCAAGCCTGGTAGAGGATCCAATCACAAACTTTTGAAGTATGAATAATATGAACTCAAGTTATGATGGATATGACTGTGTATGTGTGTGAGATGTGATTTCATACATATATAGATCTAGCAGTATGGGAGTAAATCGCATGCACAAAATAATAGTAATCGCAAACACAGTTATTTTTATAGTGGTTTGACTACTTGTCTACTCCACTCTCGGTGCCACACTCAACCCTTGAGTGTACCGGATTTCACTAAGGAGGTTTTCCATGGTTCACCTCAAACCTAAGGTTTTAAATCAGGTTCACCTTCAACCTTTACAACCTACACAGAGGTTGACTGTTTATGCTCTTATGAGCAAGGATCAATACATAGCACTCGGTTTAGGCACACTGGCTAAGGATCTTACCTTAAGACCCTAACAGAGGTTTTACACGGTTCACTTCATAACCCAGAGTTTTACTGGTTCACTTCAAACCAGATGTTTATGCCCACACAGAGCAAGAGTCCACACAATGCACCCACACATACACTCCCACCGAAGGCCTCTTTTGAGGACTTTAAAGGGTGAGCAACACCTACGACCCAATCCTAGAAAGGAATGATCACAAGTGTCCTTTGAACTTTAGGTACTTACAGATAAGTTGATGAGTCCCATAAGTTGATGAGTCCCTTTTAGAGCAGTGATGAAGATCTCCTTCTTGTTGATGAAGAATCTTCAGCTTCCTTGATCCATAACACCAAAGATGTACCAATACTAGGCTTCAGATCGGGTCAAGGTTATGATGAAATTCCACTCTCTAAAGATTTTCCTATTAAGAAGATAGAATGATTCCAATCATTTATGCATTCAAGGTATCCCAGCTTAATGATTTTCCATTAAGATAGTAGCTGGAGGATCCTTGAATGCGAAAGTTCATTCCCCAATCCACTCTATTAAAATCAATGATGAGGGTGGATTGGAGGATGAACTCCTTGAGAGAAAGGGCTTAAGATAAATGATATGAAGTTTAAAACACTCAAAAGCACTCTCTTCTTTCTCTACCAGTAATAAAGACAAGCCTCTCTTTAAATAGACAAAAGGTTCCAACGGATACAAAATGGTCATATTTATGACAAAGTTCGATATCATCGAGCAAGAGTCGATATGATCGAGCGTATACTCTCGATTGTATCGATGATCCGCTCGATGGCACAAACTTCATGTCATTCACTTTTGAAACCTTTTGCCGACTAATCGATGGGATCGAGACACACATCGATGTTATCGGATTTTGAACTCCGATTCCATCTTTAGATGGATCGATCTATCAATAGGTGAAAATAAGAGATACAAGCCTTGAAGAATTTCAGGTTCTGAAGATATGATCGGGGAACAACCGATGTCATCAGAATTTGAATGTCGATGATATCAAGACCTTGTCGATAGGATCGATAAATCATATAGATTTACCTATAAGCACACTGGTCAGTATATACCAGACTCGATCCAATCGACCATGACTCGATGATATCGACATTAGAATATCGATTTCCTTGAATGGCCCCCGATCAACGTTTAAAACACCCTGAAATTTATGCTGGAGGAAACATGCGTCCACTATCGATATGATCGAATGACTTCCGATATGATCGATATTTGAGTTCAGATTGAATCAGACAGTCATCGATATATCGAAGCTTATACTAGTTTTCTTTAGAAAAACAGGGGTGTCGAAAAACTATCTGTCGATATTATCGATCCACTTTCGATGGGATCGATATTCGAATATCGATGATATCGATTGAGATTCTGATATATCGATAAATCGTCCAGATGAATGTTTGATTGCTGGACACTTTTTGTCCTCACTCGATTGTATCGATTGAGATGCCGAGGACATCGATAGAGCAGGTCGAACATATCGAAAGGTGAATCGATATAATTTACAGGGTAAGAAAAACTTAAAGATTTTTCTATTTAGTAAAAAGTTTTCTTACACTAAAACCCTGAGGTGTTTTACTTAGTTTTAAGAGTTTTAATCACCTGGTGTTTTGGGACATGTGATGTGTGGCTATGATTTACCTATGGTGAGCTTCCACACATCCAGTTGAGGCAGACACTTGAATTGATCTTCCTGTTAGGCGCTGTTGTTCGACTGACTCAACTGACACCGTAATTAACAAACCAGGGCACTAGTAGGTGCACTTTCAGTTTCATGACAAGCAATAAACTCAACTTTCATGGTGGATGAGGTTGTGATCGACTGTTTCATGCTTTTCTAAGATACAACTCTACCAACCATCATAAATATGTAGCATGAGGTGAACTTCTTTATATTAACGTAGTCAAAATAATCTGCATCTAAGTATCTAGCAAACTCTAAATGAACAGACCTTTTATATATGAGTTTGAAGTCCTTTGTTCTTTTTAGGTCGCACAACACCTTCTTTGCAGCTATCCAATGTTGTATTCCTATATTGAATAAAGAATTGCCCAATATTCTAATTGTAAAGGCAATATTCGGTCGCGTGCAGACTTGAGCATACATGATGCTTCCTATGTTGAGGGTCAAATATTGCATATTGGACCCCATTTATTACTAATTTTATAAACATGATAATGCTTAATGTCCTATTTTAATCATGTTAGTATTGTAAGGTGAATTCAAGAACTTAGATTGAAAAAGATGATAAAAGCATGGATTTAACGCTCGAGAATCACTAGACCACACGACCTTTAGATATGCTTTAAATTTGGGCTCAACCCCTTAAATTAGATGGAAGAATGAATGGATGGTGTGGATTTCTTTGGAACACTATCACGGACCCCACCTATAAGGTGCATGTGCATGACACACACACTCGCAGTATACAAGGACCATGGACCCAGTCAAAGCAAGGCAAATCGAGCCTTCCTTAGAGGCATTGACCCGCATCTGCTCCCCCAATGAACCTCCCGCGGCAGGATTTGGAAACAGAGGCTTGCGGACGATTATAGATGGACTGCCATATTGACTCCGAGGACCGATCCGAACTGTTTGTTAAAATCCCACAGGTCTTGTGATCAAAGTCTAAAAGAGAAGGTGGAAAAGACGCAACAAGATCGGCTTCCAATCGTTCAAACATAGAATAAACCGCGGCGAGGGAAACCTGCCAAACCACCACAGATCTAATTCATGATAGGGCAGGTTAGATCAAAACGACAAGGGAAATCCAATGGACGAAATGAATTTTCCCGCCTGCATTGATCATGGGCCCACCAACCATCATAGATCCAAGAACTTCCGCAAAGAGTGTGAGTGTGAATTTCTGACTCAACTCGAGTCATTACAGACCGTTGAACGATCAAGGTCCGGATCGGGGCCATGATCCGGACCATCTAGATGCTAGGAAAGGGAATTTAGTGTCACGCCCCAAACTCAAAAACTGGGCTCACAATATTCCCGATCGTCGAATTCGGTGTCGACAGCCTTCGTACTATCCCATTCTTGACTCCTAGCTCCTATATGCTAGATTCCAATCTTGGGATCCTATAAGGAGGATTTTCCAATGTACATTTGTCTCATAAGAAGCATAACCACAAGTTTAACCCAATCACAAAGGCAACATCATCATCACATATCCACTAATATAAATAGTTAAATACAATGCTGAAAGGGAAATATATATCGAAATCAAAGCTCCAGAAGACAGCTGCAAGCTCCAGAAGACAGCTGCACGCTCCAAGCTCAACGCTGCTTTGACCTAACGCCACCTGCACGCATCTATCATGTATAAGCTTATAGAAAGATTAGAGGGTAGTGAAAGTGTGTGGGATGCACGTGCTAAACATATAAATATCAGAGTAAGTGAAAATGTTGGCAATCCATAAATCGTACAATATTAGAGTAATGTGGAAACATGCTGGTAAGTCTATAAATATCATCAGCCTTATCCAGGCTATGCGATGTAAAAACATAATAGGCCAACATCATATACTGAGGAAACAATGTAGATCAGTTATGCAATGCAGAGACATAGTAAGCCAAATATCAGATATCGAGTCCACGAATATCGTTAACCTTAAGTAGGTTATACAATACAGAAGCATAGTAAACCAAATACTATGTGCTTAGGATGCAATGCAATATGCGATGAGAATGAAATGACCAAACTGGAGTATGAAGTCGGGATGATAGTACGAAGTATTGCAGGCTACAGGGTCCACCACAAGGGACTTCTATCCAAACGAGTCCCATATCTAAATTTGGATAGTCGGACTCAATGTGGTAAACTCTTGATCTTAGGTTAGTCATGCACCCCAACTGAAATCTTGGCCATTATGAAGGTACACATAACAAATAGTTGTGCACCACCAACCTGAGTGGATAGTGAATGCATGAACATGCAACTCCTGCTCAATAAATCCACATATCAGTACCGTACATCTCTGAGATCATCACCGGGGTCTAGTACACTTTACATGCAATTAGAGCGGTTTTTATAAGTGGATGATCATAGGTGAGTTTTTAGAGTGATCAAGAGGCGGAACATGTATACCAGTAGATTTAAGTAATATTCACACGTGTAAGTTTCTCATATTGTAGTTTTGATGGTGGGTTAAGCAATATTCATAGGTGGTGAACAAGATGAATGGATTATAATTTCAATTCGATACGTGTATGAGCGGATGTAGAGATTAGGTACTTAGTTTACCATGATCGGGTGGTCCAAACTCAAAGCGGATAGTTATATATCTTTACTTAGTGGTGAACAGTTGATTGAATGGTTGATTATTATAAACAAGTGAGAATGCTTGGATATATGATGATCTTATCCCTAAAATCAATGGTCGGATGACTTGATTTATGAATGAAGATTTTTCCCATTAGTGAAATTCGGGTTAGAGAATAGATATAAGGTCAGGATAGGCTAAATTAGTGACATATACATGTATATACTAAATTAAATTTCATAGTAACACTCAAGAACTTTCAATACTCGGGTATTAAAAAGTTCGGGGTGTTTTGAGTTGACTTGCTTTCGTAACATATCCCTAATACCCATTCAAAATGAAAAAAAGAAAAGGATGGGGTGAAACCCTACTTGTAAGAAGGATTTATCACTAAAATTGACAACATTCTCGAAAATCCCCTCTGCAATCATTGATTCAACGACTGAAAAGGAAGAATCCATGCTAGAATTAGACATTCTGGCATGGAAAAGGGTGACTTTAGATGGTGGAGATTAAAGATGGGCTCCTTAAGTGATAGTGCCCAATAATGGTGGTTCTAAGCTCCTCTACGACTATTGTCTTCTTCTCCTTGTAATCAGAATCATGAATGTTGTCGTCACTCTAAAAAACCAGATCGGAGGAGAAAAAAGAGAGAAGAATAAACGGGGGTGCTGTCGGTTGGACTGGAGGAGATGGGTTATAGTTGCCCATGGCTATCGATCGGTGCCTCAGAAGTCGCGTGAAGGTCAGGGCTTTTAGATGGTAATGGAATTAAAGCCATTCCTTTAGGGTTTAAAAAAATTACCCTGTTTAGTTCCTCTTATATTTTTTATGTGTATGTGTGTGTGTATGGTCACCTCGTTGCTGAGCTTATTGTCGTGATCCATGGCAGAAACATTCATCATTAATAATCTACTCTAATGCTATATTCCGGTGGCCCTTAATACCCTTCATAGTAATGACTGATGCTCGATTAGAACTTCTATGAATTCGGCAAGGGTTACCCCTTTTCCTATAAACTAAGTTTAAAATCTAGCTAGGGTATGTGGGCATGGCTACCAAACCTCATGGTGGCATTTGAAACCCTTGCTCCTGATGCTGGAAGAGAAAGTGGATACCCAATGGTCTTTAGGATAATAAGATTAGATGCCAGGAAGATCTAAAACTCGGTAACCGATTGATCAAGACATGATGCTCCTTACAATTTAGAAACTAATAAAGATGGGTGGCCCAATTCCATTGAGTTATCGTCTATATAGACAGTCCAGATTAATGTAATAGTATTTTGAATGGGTCATCCGAAGGATTCATAAAGAATTCTTAAATGGATCCACTATAGCCGATGCATAATAGGCTCCAATACCAACTATAAACTGTATGCGAAATTGCAAAAGACCGTGCTATACATCGAATATGGAGATCTGATAATTGAATTAGTGACATACTTGATTGGAATGCCATTCTTGTAAACTTGTTGTCATAGTCTTCCGCACCTTATACCCTTAAAGAAGCACACAAATGGGAATAGAAGCTTCAGTTGTATGTAGGTTTGGGGACCCAACCCTATTTATATAGTTTAGATGGTTGAGGAGTTTGAAACCCATTGAAACTCCTTTCCCTTAGGCTCCACACTACTTTGTCAATCCTAGTCCAACTAGAACACTGTGTGTGACACAGTTGTAGCACACCACCCCTTACACGATTTTAGATGAATCACAACTTTGTGAGGTCCACTAGTATTTTCGATCACATTATCCAACCCATAGGGAAATCCAGACCATTGATCAATTAGGCACACCTTTTAGAATTCTTACATAGCTAGCAGAGGCACTTGCACAAGGATACATGTAATGCATGATGCACTAACTAGAGGAGAAACAAGTGTAGTGCTTGGTTCCTTGGACCCTGTGGAGCTATTGTGTCCTTGATAGGATGTTGCGTTAATGGCCATCTCTTAGGGAGGGGCACGATATCTTGGTGTTGTTAGAAGATTGGGAGATAATTGATTCTCCATCCTTAGTAACTAGTCCATGATGATAGTTAGTGTAATCCAAGATGACACATACAGAGTAAAGGCAAAAATTTCATGATGGAAGACAATGAAAAATAAGTGATAAATTTTACAAGAAGCTTAACAAAAACCATGTTGATTAGGCTAGATTTTGGCACCTTGCAAGCAACTTGGCAAAGGAAAAAAAGCAACGGGAAACCAAAAACTTGAAAACATCCAAGAGTGGTTCGAGTAGGAGAATCATAATCTCGCAATGACACACGAGAATTCAAAATAACTTGAAAAATGCAATTATTCATCTCCACATAGAGTTCTTTACTTACTAGAAAAATAATTAAGAAACATATTACAACTAATGCATAGTTTAAACCTAATTAAGTAGACTCTTCATTCTACATCCTAACTTCTAATCCTAACAATTTATTTCAACAAAATATTAAAAATGATAAAAAAAATAATTTATTTTTGTTACAAGGCTACACATCTTCAAAAAATTAGCCATTACTTACTAATATACTATCAAAATTGCATCATCATGAGCTCATTAGAAATCTAACTTAATAAGCCTTCAAATGGGCTCAGTTTCATATTATTTTGATATAATTTGATATTCTAAAAGTGGGTCATGAAAAAGTGACAAAAATAGTATTTAAACATTTAACTCTATCTAAATAAATAAAAGGTTGGAGAAAATCTATTTAAAAGAATATACACTAAGATGCATGTCACTCAAATAAAGAACTCTTCATGTGAGGCCCATAAGGATGGCCCACTTTTCACATGATCACAATCATTCTCCCTACGGGTCAAATATGATGATTGACCCACAATTCCTTGAAAAAAATGGACTTTCAATAGTTTGATCGTGGGTTGTATAAAAATGAATGTGGAAATTGGCTTTAGCCCAAATGTGGCCTGCAAAAGACTCTTCGAGTCGAAATAAACTCATCTTCAAGTTTTGATCCTTAAGGAGACATCCAATGGCATATGAATCACATTAAACATGTGATTCTTAATATAAAATTTTAATAGAGATGCATGGGAAAAAAATCAAATGCATCACCTAAGATGTTGATGACATCCTTGAGATTGAAGGTTAGACCAAGTTCTTTGGATTCCTCATCAAACATGACTCTCTTGTTGATATCAATAGATCCACGAGAGTGATCAAGCACATCTTCGAGATTGAATATTTAATTCATTTAAAGTCATTTGACATTTGATGAATGGTTTGGAGCAATGATAACGCATGATGGATGTTTGCAAGATTGATTATTTGATCCATTTAAAGTGGAGTTGTTTAGGGTTTGATGAATGACTTAGAACAAATGACGATGTATGACAATAGTGATTAAGAGTTAATGACATTGAGATGGGACAAAGGTGATTAAGTGAGCTCCATAATTAATAAGGCATTTTGGGAACTAATTTTGAAGAAAATCTATTTGATATATAAATTTGTTTGAGTTATGCTCTGAAAAATCGTTGTGCACCCTAATTTATTGACCTTGTGGTTGTGACAAGGTCAATTTCAAACATTGATCTCGATGACCATGAGTCCTTTAGGACAATGTGACATGCTTTAATTAATATGTAATACGATTTGTGTGAAGAGTGACTCCTCTAGTAGTAGATTGACACAACAGTTATTTAGGAGGTGTTATAGATCTTATTAACTTATTGAGCCATGATTTCATAGATATTTAGGGGGTGTTTGGTGCATAGTATTAGATGGGATGAAATTACATTTATGACTGTGCAAATTCCAACCAGCGTTTGGGGAGGATGGGAAGGGTTGGGATTAGGTGGGATGGAATTGCATGTGGTCCCATGTAGGATTTCTGTGGATTTTGAAATCCACTACATATGTGAGCCCCACATTGATATATTTTATCCATGTTGTTCATCCATATATGCCCTTTATATGTGAAATTATGGTTATATACATGTACAACTGTCCGACATATATTGTGAATTTGGTTCATGTATAGGACCTTTAGACACTTGTATAGAAGATTACGTTCAAGTTAATAATTTAAGGCCAATTTACTAAGATTATGATATAAGTGATTAAGACTTGATGTTACATGAAAGGTGACCAATCCTTAGGCTTGAGCCCATGTAAATGACATGATCTTGACTGGAAAGTTTTTTCTTTATTAGGCTTCTCAAAAGTCATAAAGAGTGGGTGATGCTTTGTAACGTCTTGGAAATTTTCGTACTAGTCAAAGCGGACTAACCAACCTATTTGGGATTAGCGGAGTTAAGACGCCTATGACCTAATCACTGCCCTGGCCAAAACCCTAACCATGCAAGACCACAAATGAGGATAGATCAAGTTATCAACCCAGACCTAAGATAAATGCTGAGGACCAAATTCCTCCCAAGAGTGACTTAATATACCGTTTCGGTTGTAGGACGGGTATTACCAGTCCAGTGGGCCCAAAATCCTGGAAACACATATCCCTTGGCTGGGCTTGACGCCCATCGCGAGTATTAAGTCAGGACAGTGCCCAGAAACTACTCAACTTAGGCCCACTGATTGAGTGTATAATGAGCACAAATAGGCAACATAATAAACCAAAACTTAATGGACCAACACCTCATTCGATTATGGAATTGAGGAGTTCAGATCATTAGATGTTAGCCAAATTTGAAACACCCATCAGGGTCATTTCCTTGGCTAGATCTGAAAAACTAGGGTCTAACTGGCGATGAGACACTATTAAATCACAAACGGGGCCCTCAAGGTCCATCTATACTCCAAATCATTGGTTCACAATGTCTTGTGGCTTATCCACTACTGGGATGCTTATCCCTAGGCACGGATTTCCTTGTGTGTCTCCCCTCATAACCCTACTGACCTAAACGGATCCCTATGAGGTTAGTATGAGAGACTAAGTGCCATTGGGGCCATTTGCACCCAAATTAGAACTATAAGAACCCCACTTTCTCACACCCCTCTCCCTTACACGAATTTGCCATTTGACCTAGGGTTTTTTTAAAGAGAGAAGCAAGGGAAAGAGAAGGGAAGGTAGGGAAAGAGAGGGTGTAACGCCCTGAAATTTGGGGGTTGAGCATAACTTAGCTCTCGAGTTCCAAAACATCACTTATCCAACATAATTAATGATAGATGTATGTTGTCTGTATTAGTGCATAAAACATGAAGTAGATTAAGCCAATTCAGCAGATATAATTCAGGGATGGTGAGAAAATGCAAGCGAAAGTCTTATATTCATATATAAACCAAAAATAATCCCCAAAATATGCGTGCTCTATTTGGACAATAAGTACAATCTGTGTCTCAAAATACATGTATCAAATTGTGTATACTCAATACAATCATAACTCAGAATCCCCGCCAGTCAGGACAAGGCTCGCATGAACCAACATGAGAACTACATAAATGAGAAAGCCTCCTCGTCCTCGTCGAACTCTGGCTCCGCCTCGCAGGCATCGCCGTCACCTGAAGTTAAGTCAGAGTCTGGTTGGTGTTTAAGCACTGTCCCAGAACGTGGGAGTGAGTGATCAACTCAGTGGAATTATATAGTAAAGGTTAACATGTTATCAATTCAATCAAGCAGTAATGATAAAGTAGTATAATCAAACATAACCTAAATACTCTTGTTAATGCAAGCATGATATGAGGGGATGATGCATGCCCTCACCACAATCTCCATCTGCGATCTTCATCTTACGGTCGCGCATGTCAGTCACTTCCTCAATGCTCTACACCAACGCCAACAGCACATGCAATGCAATGTTATGAGCATGATTACCAAGTTCTTATTAGTCCTTATCATACAGCAGGATTAGGAAGCTAAGAAACCTTCCTTATATAAATTCTCAAACACTGATTTATTCTAGGGTCGTCAGTCCTAGGAAATCTCATACTATAGTACTGTTCAAGATCGCTGTAAAGGGCTCGTCACCAATCAATACAGGTCTAGTTATATCCTAGTTACTACAATAAGGCTTGTCACCCATATGCAGTGTCAGGATATACTTAAGGTCACTACAGAGGGCTCGTTACCAATCAATGTAGGCCGACAACACAAATATAGTGTCCCATACCACCATATTTGGATCACGAGAGGAGGGTGCTCACTGGTGACTATGGGGATGCTCGTCGCTCCAGTGTAGGCTGACATCTCGACCATGGTGTCCCATACCAACATGTCTAGCTCATGAGTCTTAAGGGATCACGGTACCATGGTTAACGGGATCTTCACTAGTGAGTTCGGTGCCTTAGATTCAAATAGTAGCGACCAAACATGGTGAACATACATCGGTCAATCGGGTTAGTTGATAAGCTCAACTAGGCCAAGCACACATTGAGTTAATCGACATGGAATGCATAAGCACTCCGTGTGGCCTAACCACTGTCAAACATCCCAAGCACGACTTGGATTCGTTGAACACATCCTGCATGACGAAGACAACCTCAACCACCATTTGAAGAACGGTTACCGATTACTTGAACTGTAATATAGTCTCAATCACATACAAGTTCAATAACAGGCTTTGATTCATACCTTACATTCATATGAACATTTATGAAATATAACTTGAACATAAATACAGTACATGGAGGAAATCATACACACAGTTAACATAAATAAGTTAAGCTAAACAGTTCATGGAGGAAATCATACACACAGTTAAAATAAATAAGTTAAGCTAAATAGTTCATGGAGGAAATCATACACACATGTAAGGTGATTGAGATGCATATCTCAATACCCTCAAAATCATGCTTTTACCAAATACTAGCTCATTCAGGCAATTTTACAAACACTTAGACTACATTATTCAACATGCATCACGTATGTCGGCTACATTACATATTAGGGCAAATCCTTTCATCAAGGAGTTACCGCATGCATATCAATCACATATCTACGATCAATAGTCTTGGCAATCATAACAGTAAATTCCATATGTATTCGGGTATTCTAACATATACATGAAATACGTGATTTATAACATAGGTTATACGTATACGTAAATCAAAACGGATAGCACATTCAACATGTGTATTAGCATCCACAACAAGAATAAATCATTATCTAACATTGAAAGTCTTGAAAACCATAACCTAAACGTATATAATCCGCACCTTAAACATGCGTAAGGAATATGATTCAGACGATAAGTCTTCATCAACGGCGGATATGCTACCTAAGACATGAAACAGGTCAGCTATAACGTCACTTCAACTAGTCTAAGCTTCAAAACTGGTTAGGGTTTGACTAACTTACCCAAGAACAGAATCAGAATCGCTGAAATAATGATTCGGATATGTAGGATCAATATGTAGAAGAGCTGGGAAGAATCCCACAGAGAAACAATAAGTTCTCTCTTACTTTCTCTCTCTTGAATGTGCTAGTGTTAGAAATTCGTATGGGATTTGGGAATGAGGGTTTAAGGCCTTTTTATAAGCTTAAAATCGACGAAAATAGCCCTAAGGCTTAGGTATACTTTGGTTATAACCAAATCAGGCTCTTTCTGATCCAACGGAACACTTCTGGAGGTCCTCTAATCTAATGCGGTCGGACTTAAGCTCACTAGTATTGGATCTTAAGCAAGTTAAGTTTTCAATCCGATTGGATTTCCAGATCGTCCGTGGCGGATCAGTTTCAATTCAACGATCATTGAAACTCGATCAGGGGCACAAGTGCTTTGACATGAATGCGTCACCTTTCCTGATCCGAGGGTGAATTTGGGGCAAAAACCAATGGTTAGAATGCTTAGAAATAACGCGCAAGCGACAAGTCTCAGATTACTTAAAATCATATTTAATTTCTTTAAAATCTACACTTTCTCATATTCTTCACTTTGGGCTCAAGGAAATGGTCTCAGGACATCATTTGGGCTTGATTTTTGAGGTGATAGTGAAGTCCAACTAAGCGGTCATAATGGTCTAAGTTCATCGCTATCAGACTTTCGACGTGCGGTCCAGGTCCGATATGAAGTTTCAAAGTACTCCCGAGAGCAATTAGGTTTAGAGTTGGATCTTAGATTTCAAGGTAATATAGCTTTAAAAATTCTATAGGTTTTAGGTCTTATAGATCGTATTAAAAATGATTGGTGATAATTTCATAAGTAATCAAGTTGAGTGCTAGTTAATACACATTAAATTTCTAAAGGATTTGGTTATAAATGATTTCTGCTAAAGGCGGTACTCGGGTCTAAGTATGGATTTTTCTAAGGCGTTACAGAGAGGCTAACCGAGGATAATTGATTTCCTCTTCTTTGGGAGGACTCCATGCTGCAAACAGGAGCTTTTTCGGGTTCCCTAGAATCACAATGAGGTGAGATTCGACCCTTGACTCAAACCCTAGGTTAATCGAATTTTCTCTTTCCAAATTTCCTTATAGACTCTGTATGTTGGATAGGTTTTGATGCCCTCCACCGAACTCTATCTTTGAAACCGTTAAGGGAGAGAGGCTCACCGTAAAAGTGCAGACTATTAATTTTAGGTTGCCTTTTATCAATCCCTAAGTGTCCAGATAGTGATTGTGGGTCGTGAGCTTCCCTTATAAATTGCAACACCATCTTACCTTTAAACAAGTTGCCATTTGTTGTTTCGATTAATCTATTGTAGTCCACATGTTTGATGAAATGCCTCATAATTTTCATTCAAATTTTTTTTGGCCGTTGGTTACATGTTCAATGAAATGCCTAAGTATAGTCATGACGATAAATGCTATTCATATGTTAAATTGATGATTACATAAATGTGTAAACCCACTGATGTCTATGTGTTCGATGAAATGCCTGTGTGGGCCTAACAATAACATTATGCTAGAGTATCATAGCAATTATCAAGTTACAGAGACATATGATTTCTCCCCCCCCTCAGGAACATCGACTAACCGCTTGAATTAAGGAGCCATTTGATTCGAGCCGACCGCATTTGACTTATTTGATTGGATTGAACTTAGACGGTCAACATTAGTTTGACTACACGGAACACTTGTACCAATGTCGATCGAGCTGAAGTGCCCCAAGTCGGCCGAATAAGCTTGAAAGTCGATGAATTTGCTCAGAAATCTTAGATTGAAATAATTTCGAATAGAACCTAGAGTACCTACATTACTACTGAATGAGTCTACTTTAAATCACAATAGAGAAGAATCCGTAAGACTCATGGGCCGGGCATGGTGGTATGGGACACCATGTCTGAGCTGTAAGCCTATGCTGGGGCGACGAGCCTCCCTGTTGTGACTAATGAGCAGATCAAGGAAGCTGTGAATCAGAAATTCCAAACCACAACGATATCACGACCGTCTCACGTGTGCGTATGAGTGATAACTCTTATGTAAACCGTGAACGCCCCTCCACTCGTCGATGGGTCGTGTAACCTTGTGCATCTGGATTGTGTCATCCAGGTCCGTAGTGATCAGTCGAGCTTGTTGGTCGGGCCAGTGTTAGCCTTTCATTGATGGGGGAACTGTCGCACGGGTCATGAATCCGATGTCGGATTTTGAGATGCAGGTAAGGAGTATTTTTTGCCACTCCATGCCCGCAAACCAGTTGAGACCAATATAAGATGATGGTACTTTAGTTTCCCCCAAACCACAGGGTGAACAAAATTAATTAAATGATTGGATAATGATTCGAATTCATTACATTGCACTAGTTAGGAGTATACTCATGTTATGACTTCATCTTCTATAATTGTTAAGAATTATTAGAAAGTGTTGCTCCTTGAATATCCTTACCTGTAATGATTGGATTGATTACATGTGTAACTCATTGTTAATAGTACCACTGAGTTGATCACTCACTCCCACTCTGGGACGGTGTTTTAAAACACCAACCAGACAATTCCATAAATGTAGGTACTATTGAGGCATACGCGCTTGAAGATGCATATACGGACCAGTAAGTGGAATTTTCATTCTTCAGTAGGTAAAATTTTCATTCTTCCAACTTTCTGATGAGCTGATTTAGACGGCGTATCACTTGAATTTAGGCATTTGTGTTTGGACCTGGATGCCTTTTCTTTTGGACGTATTCTTTTTAAGAACTTTAGATGTGTAATGGTACCGATTGTGGGCTCGTATCCTAACTCAATGTATAGGACATCTTCAATATACTTTCTTCCCCATAAATATGATCATTTTGGAACATATTACTTGTTTAAGTATAATCACTCAAGTGCTTGATTACTATACGATGAGGACTCGAATAAATTTCCTGCCCAAACATGGTGAGATTAACGTCCGGGATCTCGCGAGCCTTGTATTAGACGGCTTACGAAATTTCGGGATGTTACATGCTTGTACATCCATCCATATTCATTGATTATTATTTAGGCTAACATAAGATGCCCTTGGTTTACCTAGGAATTTTTTTATGGTTAGATTTGATTAAATCAAATAGTCAGCAAGTGGTTTTCGACTAGAACCAATATTTGAAAAGTTTTAATATTCTTTACAAAGGTTTTTAACCTTTGAAGTTATATTTTAATCACTAAAACTAATTTTATTACACTTGATGATGATCTAATGTCCTACATCTAATAGTCCACTACTTGATCAGAATGAGGTGTAGATTTATAGTGGATAGTCTAAAGGTGTTATGTCATGATTATATTCATGTACTATGCAAATTAATAGGGTTCTTGCATAGTGGGTACAAAGAAGGTCGTACGGTGGTAGAGCACCATACCGTTGTACATCCCTAAAACCTTCCTCCTTATATGTAGATTCTATCATAGAGAAAAGAACATTCTAGAGAGAATCATGAATATCTTTCCCTTTTGGCATCAGTAGGAGAGAGAGAAATGTGCCCCATTTCTCATCTCCCATCCATTCTCTTCAAGACTTCTATGCGTGTGATCGCGTGGGGTCTAACTTGCGGATAATGTGTATCTTTCTCAACCCCTACCAAAGGTGTAGACGATGAACCTTTCACATATTCAACTTGTGATAAATTAGGAAGAGACCTCTTAGCATAAATGATTTGCATTGGCAAAGAAATGTTGAAAAATTGATTTGTGATTTGATCATGCAAGGTGAGATCTTAACCATTCATTAATAGATTTTATCATATAAATTTGAGATTATCACAATGGGGTCCTAAGATTAATAATCTGAATTAGGTTTTTGAAATATATCAAGTTTCCGTGGCATTTGGACTTGAAAATCTAAAAAAAGGCTGTGATCATTGCATCTCCCAAAAAGTGGTTGGTTGATTTTTGTGAGCCATTTTAGATCTAACCATATTTGACAAAGTTCTTTCTCCTTTTAGCTACACTATTTTACTTATGGGTGTAACTCATGGGTGTAAGGCATTGTCTACTACCAAGTAATACAGACATTTTCCCAATATGATTTGAAGACACCCAGTGTGTGTTTTATTTGTCCTTAACACTTTGATTCATTTATTTAAATAATTCTCTATTTCTAATATATATATATTTTAAAAGAGTCGAGTGTTTCTAACTTTTAGAATTTAAATGTATTACATCGTGTCAAGAGTAATTATCAATAAAAGTTATAAAATACTAGTAACATTTTTAACTTCGCACATAAAATATTAGCTATACTATGGATAATCTCTAAAAGCACTTGAGAATTAGCTGCCTTAGGGAATGATTTTTTGGTTCCCTTTACTAACACATAAAATATTAGCTACATTATGGATAGTCTATAAAATCTCTTTAGATTTAGCTTCCTTATGGAATGATTTTTTGGTTCCCTTTCCTAAGACATGATATTTGTAAAATGGTAAATTTACTCTGGTTAACATTCTCAATAATCCATGAGTTAATCTCATCGTTTGATTATTTCTTGTATGTCCCAATCTATTATGTTATTTCATATATTAAGATACAATAATAAACTTTGACATACCAACAAAATGTCAGTTGTTTGATATTGATGAAAAAATATTTATAACATTTATCTCAAATAGATCTTTTGATAATTCACCCCAAGAAAGTTTTACATTGCTTTTCATTCGCGAGACCCTGTCTTTACAAAAATCTTATATCAAAATTTTCTCTAACTAGACATGTGATAGGTTTTAAATTTACTCGCACCTCAGTGCAAAATGAATGTCTTTAAATTTTAAAGAGAGTGCAATCTTTTAATCGAGATGATAAATACTAACTTTGATCATGCCCTTCAATGCATTGTTTCCAATGTATAGTCAGTGACTTCTGAGTGATACAACATAAAAAATTACAAAACATTTTCTATCATTTGTTTCATGCTTATTGCCCCTGAATCCAAAATCCATTTACTTAAATATGCATTAGCTATCAATATTTCTATCCAAATAAAAGTTATGGGCAGATAAAAAAAAAAATTCATTTTACATTCAGGACAAGTCTTGGCCCTACAACCCTTTTATCCACACACAAAGTAAGAATCAATCCCTTGTTTGTCATGTGTATCATGGGGTTGTGTGGAGGTTTCATGTGTGGTACTTAAGTGGGTAACATCTATTTTGATGTGGATATGGTTGGTGTTGGGATGGTCATTGTTGGTAACAAAATGAATATGGATGGAAATGTAGAGAAATGAGTGAATGATAAGTTGGATTAAATTGATTATTGGGAACATCTGTTTGTCTATTATCCCAAACCTTTTCTTTAACCGAATATCTTTTTTTCTGGTATTAAATAGGCAAAACCACATTACTTCTGGATTGAATGGTTTTCTACTTCATTTTAAGTAATGAACTAAGTTCAAAGGGTTAAATTATCTTATTATGATTCATGATGTCTTTAATATGAGTCCAAGAATTTGGCAAAGATAAAAAAAATTACCATGATTTTTTAATTATTTGTTAAAACACAATCCACATTCCACAAATCTATCGCTATTTGTTTCATCTTCTTGATATAATTCTTAAAAATGAAATTGTGTGGATTGTCTACCTTGCATGCAAAAAGCATGATAGAGCTTAGAATTATGGCTAAGTCGTGGGAGGATGGGGGGGAATAGGGTCACTTAAAATTTTTTCGATTAAAATTCAATTGCCAAATTAAATTAATTTACCAATTTAAAATATTTAGGTAATTAACACTTTGGACTTCTAAGCCAAAGTGGGTCTAATCACATATACTACAATGGATGTAACATTATAAGCTATTAGTTTATAAAGCAAGATAGTGATCTTGTATGTGAGATTTGGTTACTATTCAACACCTAGTGTATTTATAATTATGCAATCATATTTAGCAAATTAATCTCACAAGAATAAATAGAAATGTTCTCCATTGATAATCATAAACAGAAGCATATATAGTGGTTTGGTTTTCCTACTCTACTCATGGCAGATGCATTCTCCTCGAGTGTACCAATTTTTCACTATCAGAGATTTTAAATCAAGTTCACCTTTAACCTTTACAATGGTTTCTCCTAGGCTAACCACTAACCTATACGTACACTCCCATGTAGACAAGGATATACTTATAAGCTTAGTATCTAATCTTTAAAAAATGGTGGAGACCAAGATTATCTTTACAATGGAGGTTAAAATCCTTATTAGAGTGGTAAAGCTCAAGAGGATGACTTAGATTCCATAAGTTTAGAGGTTTAGGATGAGGGATATGAGTGGGGAATCACCTAGGCTTCTATTGCACGAAAAACCCATTAGAATACCCAATGCCTGAATGCCCTTTATATAGATTTCGGTTAGCAACGGATATAAAAGGGGTAAACAAATGTCAACTTTGATCGATTGATCGAGGGCCATCAATCGATCAAACTTTGTTGATTTAGGCCATTGAACTCACTGAACTATTTTGGCCATGTTCAACTGATTGACTCGATCAAGCTTTGCTCGAGAGTCATCGAGATAGTCCAGTGATATCCATGTATAGTTTTGGCCATGTTCGATAGATCGACCTGATCGATTGAGCTTTAATCGAATTCTTCTAAGAGTCCATTGTTTTCGAAAGTTTGGTTTACCATAGCTCTGAATCTTTATTAGCTTTTTTATCATGTTTTATGAACTCCAAAGGCTGATGGATAATCAATTGAAGGTTTTCCTATTAGGGAACAATCATCTAAAGGCTAGGTTGTTTTGGATTTAAGGTTGGGGTCACCAAGGTTCCCCGTGATTTACCTGTTCTTTACTCATTTATGCTTCAGGTTTTCTAGTGTCTTCAGTCTTTAGCTTCCAAGTGCTCAAATAACTCATTGACACATGAAATTAATAAATAGGTGCAAAAATCAATGTACTAACAAATAAAGCATCCAATTGGCATTCTATATGCATCAAATTTCATTTGCATTGTTTTATTTTTAGTATATAACATTTTAGCATAAGACTCAGTCAAGGTATCTCACATTTTCCAGCAATTTCATAAATTTAATATGTGGGGATCATTAGTTCTTTTTGTAGGGAGGTAAGAATGATGATTTTGGTATTTATGCTTTTTTTCTTTAATTTCTTATGTTTCTATTGTGTGAGCTTCATGCTACTTATTGATATATTCTCATTTCAATCTTATGTTTTTATTTAATGATTTTTATTATATACAATATATTTTCTTTATCCCATATAATCTTAATAGACTCATACTAGCCATGCATTTACCATCAAGGCATATAGGTCCGAGATCCAATCCATCCATTAAAAGGGAGATACTACATTAATGCCTAGCCTAAGAATTAGGTTGATGCATAACACATATGGTCCATAGTTTACAAAACAAATATATTGTAAGACCTGACGTAAGTTTCTGCATGTGCATGTGTGTGTGAGTATGCATTTGATTTCTTGTGGTCCCGCGGTCCTACCGGTTGAATTCTGGTGACCTGCAACCCTCAGATTGTATTTTCGGTCATCCTTGAGTCTAGTTATGTAAACCCGACTCGAATCAACCCGAGACCTATGCCATCTTGTTCGCATCATCGTTGCGGTTCCAACGACGTGTCTTGTGCGTCCATCTGATATATGGATCAAAAGTTATGAATATTACATAGTATGACTCTTAATCATGTGGCCTACTTTTGCGCAATGTATGTGGACCACCTCCTTGGCACAAGTCCCTACACACACTACACACACACACCACACAAATTCTATGAAAAACACCACCCATCTTAAAACACACTACATAAGCCTAGCCTAAAACCTATGCATTGTAATCTCCTCCCCTAGGCAATCATGACCTCTCTTACAAACTCATCATGATCCCTTTCTCTCTCTTTATCTTTCTCATTTCCCTCTATTTGCTAGAAACCTCGCCCTCTCCCAGCTTCCATTTCTCCCTCTTTCCTCCAGCCCTCTAATCCCTAACATACTTCCAATCTCACCTTTAAAAATAGATCTCCACCATTAAAACCTTTTCTTAGGCTTAAGATCTTCATGGTGTAGAAGTTTGGAGGCTTTCTTTACATGTGGGTGAATATAAATTTTTAATTTCTTTCCTGACCTTTAATCTTCTCTTTTCTTCATAAATGGATCATATGGGACCCACCAATCCATGGTGGGGATCCCATTTGACCCCATAGATGTGGCCCTTTGGCCTATTCTACATGCATGTCATGATACATGATGGGGCCATTCTCCATGGACCCCATCATGATGCATTATATTATCTGTTTCATTCCAAGGGCATCTAGACCTTACAAGTCATATTGTGATGGCATCTCAACTGCCCATTTTAGTTATGGACCATGCATACATTGGTTTATTATTGCATGTACAATCTTCATAGTTGTATGGATGAGATTGAATCTTGGGAGGGCCCATTACTGGTGGGGCCCTAACCCCATGGCCGGGTTATAATTCTTCTTCTCTTTTCTCTTATTATTGTGGATGGTGATGTGTGTGGTCCACTTGGTGGGCTTAGGACGTCCTAAAAATTCAGTAAGGGTGGGACGCCCCTACCACCTTATTCCATGATTTTTGGACACCCTATATTAATGCATGCAAGTGTCCTAACCTTGGTTCATGATCTGGACATGTGTGGGTCCTACTAAGAAAGGCCACACACCCTTTTAATTGTTGAAATTATTGAGATATAGGCTGATATGTCAGCCATGTATTGCTGTCCAAAAATCTGGAGTAGACTATTTTAGTTAAATTTTGACTTGGATTTGGATTATGATTTCCATTATTTTTCTTGAGATCATGGGGTGTAATATGAAGGTGTGGAACCCACCTTGAGGTGTGGTGGATCCCACCTTATTGGATAAACAATGTATGGACAACAACTTTTTACCCAACAGAATTTTTGGATAAGATGTAATTCTAAATTAAATTAAAATAGTTTTGATTATTCAAAAATCATAAAATTTTGTAGAGGTGTGGCTCACCCATGGAAGGACCACCTTGCAAATTTTTAAGGCTATCAGGCCCCTGTAACATCTGTGGTGCTGCTTGGAGTGGCCCACCAGGTTGGGACGCCCAGGCTGGTGCGTCTAGCCTTGATTGGCCGTCTAGGCCACCTTGTGGGCCCACCTTGATGTGTTTTGTGTCCACAGTTCATCCATTGTGGGGTCCATAGGGGACATGATCATTCTCCCCTTCAGTAGCATCCATTTAGGGCCCATTGAATGAGTTTTTGGGCCAATTACTAGGCCCCTTGGACTGCCCACCATGGGATGCCCAGGCTCATTGGGCCTGGACGTCTAGTCCAGTAGCATGGCCCACCTAAATTATTTATTTTGTTTACTCCCTTCATCTGGTGGGTCCTCTGTGACATGTATGGGTCACCAGGGACTAAAATAAATGTATAAATTAATTAATATTGAATTTCCAGCAAGTCCAAATAGTGGGTGGGCTGGAATTTCAGCAATAGGCCCAAAGTTGCTTCCCATAAATGAATGTTTTGGGCAGCATGAGCCACAAAATTTGGAGATATTATTACACATATCTTATCTTATTTTTAATTAGATTTTAGGTTTAATTAGTGTATACTTAAGGCTCACTTCAATTTAATTTTTATTGGAATAATATTCATTGTTACATGTTAGGTTTCCTAGGCCCATTGTTCTAGAATTTTCTTGATGGACCCCTGGTCCTTGGGCTTATAAATAGCACACTATTGTGATGGGTTTTATAGGCCAAAGTACTCAAGTAGTTAGGCCCTTGGTTGCCCATTAACTAACCCCATACTTGGGCCAAGAAGTGAGGCCCAACTTTCTTGATTCAAACACGGAATTGCCCATATGGTTGGAATAATGGGCTACCCATTAGGTCCACCATAATGAGTGGACTCATGACCTTTATGGTTGGGCCCAAAACTTGGTTGAGGACCCACCATGTTGTCTAAGTGTTGGGCCTTGTGTATGGCCCACTAGGCCTTTATTGTTTAGGCCTTGGGTCTTGTTTTACACGCATGTAGTTAGCGGGTTAACTTTTGGGACCCAGTTGAGGTTGAATGTCTTCCTTGGTGGCCTTAAGGTTGGCCTATAGGGCCCTTTAGGTTGTTGAAGGCTTACCTTAGACCTTGTTAGGACTGTTTCCTCCTTGAGGCTTTACGACTCTCTTAGCTTATGTGCCATCCTAAAGTATTGGGCCCCTACTAGAGGACTTCGCTTCTCCTTAGAGTACTTGTCTATGTATGCAGACCTTGTCTCTCCTTGAAAAGGAGAAATATATTTTACAGGTAGCACACTTACATCATTATGACACATATGCATCATCGGTGTGAATTGATTGCATTGTGTGGTAGTCATAGAGGGATGAAGTTTCTCCCCTTGTGCACATTGAGTGCCTAAAGCTAGTGCATGATCTGTATGTGTGACTCATACATTGACATTGCATTTAATGATGATATTGCCCTTGCTTCATCAGGGCCTTCCCTCCAGGATACGTGTGGATGGACATATGTGTGGACGTCGGAAATGTATTTGAGCATATCGGGTGCATAGGATGCCCATGGGTGAAATTCTAAAAAATTATATGGTACTAAGGATCTGCCCCAACATCGTGACCGAGTGAAAACTATGAGCGCACTATGTCCTTATACCATTAGACCGCGACTCCCATTGTCATGTAGTCGGTTGGATAAGGGTGTGGCCTTGCTTGCCTGATGTAAGGACGCATTACTAGTCTGAGTCTGGCCAGTTTGTAAATGGGCTTGCTACCGTCAGGCCTTGATGGTGATTGACTGTCCATAGCTAGGTAGTGAGGTATCTTATGCTCGTTTGATTGTGCAGGTCTGTAGAGCAGTAGTCATCTAATAGTGTAGTGGACCCCGGTGATTTTCTTCTGATTGAAAATGTGCTTGATATATGGATTCGGTTATGAGTACTAACATTACTTTGCATCGCATTCGCATCGGCTGTATAAGCCCCTTCATGCATTGTCTTGGTATGGTGCCCAATACTCATTGCTTTGTATTTATGGTAAACTTCAATAATGCTAACGACATTGTCATTGATAATTTTTTCCTGTATCTCCTACTATTCTTTTGTGCACCATTATCATACACCTTCACAACCCTTTAAGCTTTTATAAGTTTATGCACGATTGATGCATGCAAGAGATCCTAGGTAAGCGTCATATCGGCAGAACTTGGATTAGAGTTGAACTTGAGGACCTCGGTGTTGCAGACTTTTCTCTCATTCTTATATTATCTTATGTATGTCCTTTTGGACCTTATGAGAACTTGTAAAAGTTTAAATTCATAGTAGATTTTGCGATATGTTTCTTTGTTATTTTCAAGATTTTACTTGTTGTGATATCGGGTATGCTCATATTGGAAATGGTTATTTGGCTATAGAAATCCTCCTTGTGGGATCATAGGATCGGAACCTACCTCAGGAGCTGAGAATGAGGTACTACGGAGGCTGTTGCGGCTAGAACCGACTATTGGGTTCCTCGTGAGTCCACTTACTAAGCCTGAGTCATGAAATATATAGTTCTAAAACACTTAGCTTAAGTTTTCTAACCCATCTACTTGTTTCCAATATTGGGGCCCACCTTCAGAAGGGACCAGATTAATTTGAGGCAATTTTGGTTGGGCCAACCAGTGGATGGATTTGATTTTGGACCTTTGTGACATGATGGCACATGTGTAGAGGTGTATGTCTCGACACTTGTACATAGTTAATGAACCTGAGAGAGAGAGAGAGAGAGAGAGAGAGAGAGAGAGAGAGAGAGAGTTTTGTGGGTTTGCAGAAGCAGAAACAACTAAAGGAAACGAGGGATTAAGTGTTGTAGAAAACCAACAAATTTAAAAACTTATTTTTTTTTTTAAAACTAATTTAATCAAGCACACTTATAACCTAAAAAAGTGATTTTTAGATTCAAAAATATGAAAAGAAAAATAACACACACTTCTAGCAAAGCCAAATAGGCCTTAAAGCTTGTTAACTTAGACTTAAAACCTACCCGAGTCAACTCATGGCTTGTCAAGATTTTGAGCCTAGCGACTCGGATATTGAGTAAAGATTAGACTTGATAAGACTAATCAAGTTGGCTCGTTGAATTTGTTGATTTGAAAGGCCTTGTGGTAACTCAGGCTTAGTCACCTTCCTAGATCAAGCATTTATTCATGGAATAAAAAAGAACCTACACAGCCTCTACAAAGGCAGACAAAGAGAATGGCAATGGCACATATGCAATTGAGCTATTTATGCTTGCTATTTTATATATTTTAGAAAAGAAACTCTTTCAAATAAATATTATGTAAATATTTTTAACTTAATTATTAAATATTGAGTTAAGTGAAGATTGGTTGAGCCCTTGAGTCCACCCAACAAGGCCAGGAAATCTGAGTAATTTTTAAAATATTAAATTCTTGGATTATTCTTTTAAGGGCATTATAAAAGTAACAACAACGCATTTCGGATTACTTATGACACTTCAACAAATCGTCTCCACCCCGATCATCAAAACCTAAAAGGAATTTCACGTGATCACAACTCACAAGAAAAGAGGGGTAAAAACAGAAAAACAAAAAAAAACTCTATCAATTATGTCAACATAATCGGGCCCTACTGTGGTGTCTTAATGACATCAAATCCATCCAATAGAGTTGCCCCCAAAAATCATGCTGATCCAATCATGATTTGCGATAGATGATAAAAAAGCAATGTACAACCACAATATAACCTTGAAATTCACATGGCATCTCACTTGATGTTTAGATGGCACGCTTTGATTATGGGCAACAATGTTAGACGAGTTGGATGCAATGGCCTCACAACCCAAATAATTGCATTTACGACTAGCAGCGGCAGGTTTTTGAGAATCTCGCTTTCATTATGGGGCAACCTTGTTAGACTAGTTGGATGCAATGGCCCCACAACCCAACTAGTTGCATTTACGAATAGCAATGCGTGAGACCTTTCCATACACACACACACACACACACTCACGCATGTGAAATGTTATGAGTCTATGTTCAAGAATCAAACTTAACCAAGAAAGTGGACTTAACCCTGCTCATGTTTTGGAGTTCTTACAATATTCCAAGGAGGGTTACTTTGGAAACTTTGAGCATATATTCCTTCTTATTAGCAAAAGCAGTTGTGATATGATCCCTTTCTTTGGGGTTAGGCAACCGGCTGTAGCCAATTTTAAAACTTAAATGGCAAGCAAGTTGTTGTTTCAACAATGATTTTGGAAGTCTCTCTTTCTTGGGCTTTCTATTTAAACAAATGCAAAGGAACGCGTGTCATGCTACCTAGTGAAGGCATTGACAAAGTCATAGTGACGACCTGTCACACCTTTTTAATGAAGATTTTTTAAGTTAATAATCTAGCTTTGAACTTATTAAATTATGTATAATATTTTTGCCATGCTTGGTAATTTTGCCTAACATAGTTTGAAATTGTTTATTAACATGAAAGGACACAATATAACTAGGATGGTCAATGGGTCGGATTTGAATTGGGTCTTATAGTACCCTTTCTGGGTTAGCCAGGTTTGGGTCTTGCCAGGTCCAGGTCGGATTTGGGTGGGGTCTTATAGTACCCTTTCCAGGCTAGCCAAGTTTGGGTCTTGCCAGGTCCAGCTCTATTTCTTGACGACCAGTCTGGTTCTTGATGACCGGACCTGAAACAAATCTGGTTTGGATACCTATTCTGCCTTTGGATCTTGGCCTTGATTTGGGTTCGGAATAAATAAGAGCATTTACATAGTTGGGACGACCTGGGTAATATTACACACACGTGACGCTTTCACATATGCATGGTATATAAACATACTCTCTTACCTTTGTATGGCTTACAAAACCTTATTTTATTATTAAAATCATTATTATGTATTAAAAACATATATAATTCTATCATTAAAAGTAAGTGGACCCTATTTGGGACTATCCATGGATAATATTGCACACACATGCCACTTTCGCATGTGCATGGTATAATGGTGCTCTCTTACATGTGTATGGCTTACAATACCTCATTTTATTGCTAGAATCATCATCATCATCATCATCATCATCATCATCATCATCATCATCATCATCATATATATATGGGAAAAGGTACTATGTGCTCGACCTCACGATAAGCTCCCATGAGGTCGAGCTGTGTGGGCCCCACTGTGATGCGTATCGACCATCAACACCGTGCATTTGATGGTTCCCCTTTAAATAATGGGATATTCCAAAAATCAGCCGTATATGGAACTCAGATGGGCCATACCATCTAAAATCATGTGAAGACACCGTTAAAACATATAAAAGCACTTGGTGGGGCCCATCTGAGTTTTGAATGCTGCTGAAACTTGGTCTTAACCCTCATCCAAGTGGGACACACATAATGGATGGGCTGGATTTGTAAACCACATCTTGGTGGGCCCTTTAAATGATTATGAATGTTTTAATGGTGCACGACCCCTCTCCACTTCTGTATGTGGTGTGGCCCAGAAAAGTTACAGATTTACTTGATTTTTGAGACCTGAGCGCACGATGGAATGGTGCATCTGACTAATGGGGTAGATGTTCGAAACGCAACATGGTGGGGCCCACACAGCTCGACCTCATGGGACGGACTCATGAGGTCGAGCGCATATATATATATATATATATACACACACACACAACATACATAATTTTACTATTAAAACTTAGCGGACCCCGCTCGATCCCTACTAGACCTCTTCTGATGTGTCCCACCATTTTCATTGAGATTTCCATCACCACTAATTTAGCCTTAAATTTATTAAATCGTGTGTAAGGTGCTTTAGATTGTTCACTATCATGAAAGGATGCGACGCAGCAGAACAATCCTGATCGATTATTCCGGAATTTTGTTCTTTATTATATTTTAATCTATTCTGTATAAACGTGGATTTATCATGTTAATTAAGAATTTAATATTATATTAAGCTGATTAGAGTGCCGCCCGTGAGAATCTTGCTAATCAACCACCACCACTTGTCAACCAGCCATTCGATTTTTGACATTTGTCATGACATCAACCATTATTATTTGGGTCCAAAAATCTCATTTCGAACTGGGGTAGAACATGTTGTGAACTTTCCGAACCACCCACGTGCATAGACGGAGAAAAACCCACCCAGTCCAAATGGGAGGAAGACATTTTGGTCATCCGAGTTTATATTATAGGCATGAGATGTGTATGATGATCATATATTCTAGGCATGAGATGTGTATGATGAACAGAACCACTATCTTATCAGAAGGCTCCATGAATGGATTTGAGGCCTACGATCAATTCATGGTTGAAATCAATGGATGAACGGTTCGGATCATAATGCATGTCTGTGAAGCGTCATTGGCATCTTTGAAAATTACTGAGTTAACATCTTTGGGTCATTTGGGCTGTTGTTAATGAGATTTTTAATTCACTTAGTGGGGCCTCACTATGTAGCCGCCCTCGCAGAAGTGGAAAGCTGTGTGGGCCCACAGAGATGCCTGTGACAAATTCACTGCGTCCATCAGTTTCACAAGACCATGATAGGATAGGATTCTAAAAATCAGGCAGATCCAAAACTCATGTGGGTCTCACTACATGAAACAGCTGCAGGGATTTAACGGCCACCAATGGAAATTTTTGGGGCCACATAAATTTTGTATCAGGATGATATTGTGCCTACAGTTTATCTGAGTGGTGGCAACCCTATGAACGGTTTGGATGGCATATAAACGTAATGGTAAGCTCCAAAAAGGTTTCAACCGTTGACATTTCTATTCTCACTGTTTCCTTTAATGTGGCCCACATGAGTTTTGGATTTGTCTATTTTTTAAAATGTTGTGTATTGTGATGTTGTAAAATTGATGGACGGAGTGGATTTGTCATGACCAAAAGAGCTTTCTATGCATGGAGCTCAAGCAATCTGCGTCCCTAGTTATATGGGCCATAAGGTATGAAAAGAATATACCATTCATGAAGTATATATGGTCCACCAGCCGAGTGGACTGGTCAGCTTCGTACAGCACGGCATCTACAATGGTTTATTCCACCAAATGGATGGCTTTCCCACATATGCTAGCTTGGCAATAGCTCCACGCTTCCAGGCTCCAGCTCACAGGGGATGCTGGGCAATGCACGCTTGTGGGACCAGCGAACCACTTGAATGATTTTATCGTTTCAAATTTGAAAGCAATTCGTTTTGGACGCGGATTGCCTGCGACCATTGAGTAAGAAGTTATGTGGGCTCCATAATAATTGTGAGAAATCCATCACGTCCTTCATTTTTGCCAGCTCACGTTTATGAAATTGAACGCAGACCGTTGAGACATTCTCGGGGCCACAGTAGTTTTGCATCAGGCTAATAACTTTTTGTGTTTGCAGTTCATCCCGGTGGGATTGGCCTCATGAACGGTTGAGATGGCCTATAAACATCAAGGTTTACCACAAAGTTTTCAACGGTGGACATTTCTCTCTCCACTTTTCCCTCTCATGTGGCCCAGTGGACGCTAATTTCCTGCGAAAGCCTTTCGCAAGAAGTTCCTGCGCTGGGAATCCAGGTGGGGCCCACTGCAATGCTTATGAGAAATCCACCCCGTTCATCCGTTTTTGTGTTAATTTTAGGATATCAGGGAAAAAATGAACTAGATCGATTGCTTAAGTAGGCCAATGACGTGAGAATTGAACCTCCACGGTTGAAATATTCATGGGGCCACAGTTTTAAATCATGTTTCTATTTGTGTTTTCTGTTAATCTCAATAATAATGAAGTTATTAACGGTATATATGGCATATAAACATCACTGTCAACCTAGAAAGGTTTCAATGGTAGGAATTTTCTTAACCACCTTCTCTTTTAGTACGGCACACTTAGTCTTGAATCCTACACAATTTTGGTAAGATATTCTAAAAATGAGCTCAGAGAACGGATGGACGGAGTGGATTCATTACAAACATCACGGTGGCTCCAGGAACTTCTTGGGAAATTCTTTCACAGAAATCCCCATCTTGGCCCAGTTGAGTTTTGGGTCTGCCTATTTTTGGGCTCATGTCCCAACATGAGTTTGTAAAATGGAAGGACGGGTAGAATTCTCACACATAGGGGAGTACATGAACCGAGCTAGCTTGGTTAGCTCCTTGACTCGACTCCAAAAAGCTCGATTCGACTTGGTTCGAAGCTGAGTTCGAGGCGAGTCGAGCTGATTTTTTAAGCTCGAAAATGAGTTCGAGTAGGCCCCAGCTTGGGTCGACTCAACTCAGATCGAATCCAGCTGAAATCGAACTCGGATAGAAACAGTTCAGTGACTTGATTACTTTGCAATTGATATATTGCTCACCTATTGTTCAATAAAATGATTTAACGAAGTGTGGTTGATGGCAAGGAAGGTATATACATGAAACAAATATCCTTTTTTTTTCTTAGTTTTTATGTTGCTTAGAAGGTGTTTGATAAAATACCTATAAAACCATTACTTATGTGAAAAATACCTCAATGGAGAACTCGGCTCGAGGTAGCTCAAGTTGCTGACCAAATCGAGCCCAAGCTAGCCAGTCAAGCTCGAGGACCGAGCCGAGTCGAGTTCGAGCTGAGGTTAGCCAGTGGCTAAGCCGAGTCGAGCAGAGGCCAAGTCGACTCAGTTTGACTCGACGTACACCCTGTTGGGAGCGTTGCACAAAAACTTTAGGATCTTGCCTCTCAAAACACTAGAATTATACGATATAGTAAAGTAATGAAATAAATCAAAGCACAAACCATACGAGATAAGAGATTTTACGTGAAAAACCTTTAAAGAGGTAAACACCATGAGACCTAATCCAGAACAACAATTCACTATGAAGTAGAACGTTACAACCGATCACAAGCACACATTGGTTCGATCAAACCTTCTTCACTCATGTAGGAGTGGATGAGCAAAAAGAGAATAATGAAAAACGGAGAGATCTCACCGATCACGAGGACGTAGAAGTGTTAAAACGTTGATAACGCATTAAATCACCTCTACGAGTAGAATCCACCCTTCCACAAGCTTCTTCTCTCCCTTTTCTCTCTCTCACCTTGGTCATGACAAGCCTTAACATACCCTAGAATAGCCCTAGGGACTCCTATTTATAGTTTAGGAAACTCCCCTTCCACATCTCTACGAAACCGCCTCAAATTTAAGCAGTCCGCACAAAATTCGCGCAGAATTTGCATAACCCTCTCCTAGTCAAGCCAGGTCCTTGACTGGTTGAAGGACCCCTTTGATCAGTTGAGCCCGACCCTTGACTGGTCGACGCCAAAAAATCTAGCACGCTGGACTTCGAGTTGAGCTAACCTTGACCGGTCGAGCAGATTCCTTCGACTAGTCGAACCGCCCATTCGACCAGTCGAGCAGTGCGGTGAAACAGGATTTAAGGCATCCATGCTGCACTACATCTCCTTTGAACTGAGGAGAAAAACACAATCAAATCTCCCCCTTTCTGAATTGGAAAGAATTCACTTTCTTTAAGCCAGTCAAGTTTCTATAAACCTCAAACTTGCTGTTGAGCAATGCCTTGGTCATCATGTCTGACCCATCATCGTTTATGTGGACCTTCTCAAGCTGTAACACCTTCTGTTCCAAAGTATCTCTGATCCAGTGATACCAAACTCTATGTGCTTCGACTTGGAGTGTGAAATTACGGTAATGACCGCTTTATTCGAAGTAGGAATATGCCAATATGTCCTAGAGGGGGGTGAATAGGACTTTTTAATATTTTATGACAATTTAAAATCCTATCACTTTAATCCTAAAAGTAAGCATGCATCAAGATTGCCACGGAGTAACTCTACTTGCTTCCAAGCCTAGTAGAGGATCCAATCATAAAATTGTTCGAGAGATAAACAATATGTAAATCAGTTTATAATAAACGTGACTCTGTATGTGTGAGGTGTGATCTTAGATAATTAAGTATGAAAGTATTTAAGGCAATCAACATAAGCAATAGCAAATAATAGCAATATCAAACACAACCATTTTTATAGCGGTTCGACTACTTGTCTACTTCACTTCCAGCAGACGCACTCAACCCTTGACTGTACCAGATCTCACTAAAGGAGGTTTCACAAAAGGTTCACCTCAAACCGGAAGTTTTAAATCAAGTTCACCCCTAACTAGTACAACTTACACTTAGGCTGACATAGCGTGTCTACACGACACAGTTTATTTTTCCATGAGCAAGGGTCAACACATAGCACCCAACTTTTAGGCCACACTGGCCAAGGACCTACACATGGACCTAAGGGTTTACGCTCTCCACAGAGTAAGGGTTAACACAAAGCACTCCTATGTACACTCCCGCCGGAGGCCTCCTACGTGGACTTGCAAGGGGTGAGAACACCTGAGACTCAATCCTACAAAAGGAATGATCACAAGGGCCCTCTGGACTCTAATGACTTACAGATAAGTAGATGAGCCCCTTTCAGCGTGTTGATGAAGATCTCCTCCTTTGATGACGAAGAATCTTTTGCTTCCTTGAACCGCAGCTCAGAAGATGTACTAATACATGACGACGGGTTGGGTCAAGGTTATGATGTAATCTTACTCTATTAGATGTTTTCCTATAAGAGAGATAGAGCGATTCCAATCATCTATGCATTCAAGTCATCCTAGCTTAATGATCTGCCATTAAGGTGGTAGCTGCAGGATCCTTGAATGTTGAAGTTCATTCTCCAATCCACTCTATTGAATGTCAATGATGAGGGTGGATTTGAGGATGAACTCTCATGAGAGAAAAAAGCTTAAGGTATATGATCTAGGGTTAAACACACAAAAATACCCTTTTTTCATTATCCAACAACCAAAGGCAAGCTCTTATTAAATAGGCAAAAAGGTTTCAACGGATATAAAACGGTCACATTTTATACAGGGTTTGATATCATCGAGAAGGGTCGATATTATCGAGTGTATACTCTCGATAACATCGAATTGCCGCTTGATGATACGAATTCAAATGTCAAACGCTTTTGAAACCTTTTGCTAGCTAGTCGAGGAAATCAGACATGTGTCGATGTTATCGGATTTTGAACTCCGATTTCATCGACACGAGGTTCGATTCCTCGACATTTGAAAATGTGGGAGACTTGCCTTTAAAGATTTTCAGGAAAAAGATATCATCGAGCATCACTCAATATCATCAGAATTTGAATATCGATGATATCGAGGTCAGTGTCAATTCATCGATAATTTCAAAAAATTTTCCTATAAGCTTGCTGGACAGTTTGCGTCAATCTTGGATGACATCGACCATGCCTCGATAAGATCGATATTTGAATATCGATTTTATCGAGTGACCCTCGATATGTGGAAAAACAACCTGAAAATGTTGCTGGATATAAATGTGTCCAAATCCGATATCATTGAAGGGCTATCGTTATCATCGAGATTTGAATTCCGAGGATATCGAGAAGCTCTTCGATATATCGAAGATTACATGATTTTCTTTAACAGAACTTTGGAAACAACAGACCTGATGTCGATTTTTGTAACATCCTGAAAATCGGGGGTCGAGTAGAAACCTAACTCCCGAGTTCCAAAACGTTACTTATGCAACATTTTCAATGATGGATGCATGTTGTCTGTAGAATGGCATTAAACAAGATTGAGACTAAGCCAAAACAACATTTCATACTCCAGAGACAGTTAAATTAGCAAGCGGAAGAATGTGATAGATATATAAAATATATAAATGATTGTAAGTCTCCAGAATGTGAACATGTTACCAGGTTAACTAAAAACATGTATACTCCAAAATAGAAAGAAAAGAATATACATGGGTGTGTAAATAAAAGACAAGATACCAAGTGTACTGGCATCTAATCAGTAACCCTATAAACCGGTCAATCAGAACCTGCATATAGGAGGGATCCTCCTCATCATCATCAAGTCCGGCTCTGCTTCGCAAGCATCGCCATCATCTGAAACTAAAATAGGGAGTGGTTGGTGTGCGCAACACTGTCCCGTAACATGGGATTGAGTAGCTAACTCAGTGGGATCATAAAGCAAAGGTTAGCATGTTATCAAATTAATCAAGCGATAATGATAAAGCAAGCAAATCAAACATTCCTAAATACTATGATTAATACAAGCATGAAATGACATGATGGATGTTGAGGGTCAAATATTGCATATTTGACCCCAGTTATTTCCTGGATTTACGAGCATGATACTGTCTAATGGCCTGTTTTAATTGTGTTTGTGTTGCAAGGTGGATTTACAGACGTGGACTGAAAAGGGTGTTAAAAGCTTGGATTTAATGCTCTGATGATCACTAAGGCAAGGGACGGACCCAAAGGGACCACGATCGATGAATGCACACGCTAGTGATCTGCTGAAACCAAGAAACTGAAGCTCAAGTGGCCTAAAAGACGTCCAGAGTGTAAGATCACAGGGTTCCCACCATCAGATTGACACAAAACTTCATACGTGGCCTGGAAACCATAAAGTAACTATACATGATGAATTTCAGCAGATGAAACCTTGTGGAAGTGGCCCAACGGCTAGATCAGCCCATGAATCTGTGATTTGGGGCCCACCTGAGATATGGATATGCTTCAAAGTTGGTATCACCCCATTTTATGAGGTGAAAAAGCAGATGGTCGGAGTAGATCTATCAGAATAATCACCATAGGTCCCACCTATGTGAGAGTGTATGGTACACAAGAGTTCACCAGCCGTGCACCATAATTGGAAAAATCGGTCAGCGACGCTGACCGATTTTTTTTCTTCTTTCTCAAATTGTCTTCACGAACGCACAGCGTTCCTTCGCACGACCGACGGTTCATACTTGTGGGTCCCACTCGACGTCCGGAGTGATGATCAGAGCCGTCTATTGCATACAGAGGGGGGGTATTAGCCTCACCTAGGCGTCAGTTCTATCCCATGCAAGCTATTGGAATATCATGGCCGTTGAAAGAAGGATGGATGGTTGGGTTACAATCTCACGGGACATCATGGTTTGGATCTAAAACCGACCAAGTCCGGACGGTTTCTCGTCCTGACGCTAATGGACGGAGTAGATTTTTCACCGGGCATCAACCAATGGCGCATCGACCATCACAGCGGAACAAATCCGAAAGCTCTGTTCGCAACAGAGCTTGCGGAGGAAAGTCATGGGCCACCATCATGCATCCTTTGGCTGATCCGGACTGTCTATCAGGAACCCACGGGCCGTCTCATCCAAGCCTAGGTGATGAAGTTTAAAGAAACATGGAGATCGGTTTCTAATCGTCTAAACAGAGTACTGACGGTGCAATGAGAAATTTCGTGGGACATACCAAATTTGGTCTAAAAACTATCCAGTTCTACTGAAATTTCAAGGGCGATCCAATGAATGGTTTGGATTTTTCAAAAAATCTAGATAATGGGCCCCATTTTTAGAACAGTACAAGACTGTTACGCAGGGAGTGCGTAAAACGTCCGCAACTGCTGGCGTAAAGAAAACACCATCTCCACTGCTTCTTGGTGCGGAAATTCTTTGCAACCGACCATCCACCGTCTTCACAACTTATAAAAAGGAGGAAGATAAGAGGGAAAAAGGATCGACGGCGGGAGCAGGGATTCAAATTGCAGGGAATCTACGGCTGAGGGAGATATTAGTTTAGGATTTTTTTCTTTTCTATTTTATTTGAATCTTAGAGTGATTTAGCTTCATCATGTGTAGCTAAACCTCTTAGCTGGGGCTAAGAGGTGAAGCTTGTAGCATGATGGGAGAGTTGTTATTTTTGCCTTTGATTTAATTTTTGAATTACCTTGATTATAGTTCGATTAATGGGAATGCTTTCAGTTTTTAATGGTTTGTTGTGACTAAAATTACAATAGATCTGCGATGGCTTTGAGCATGTCTTTTTTCCTTTTATGTTTATGACGTCAGGAAGCCCTGTTGTTCACCATCGTCTCCTGGGCATGGTCGGATGACGGTACCCTTCCTAACCTTCATACATTGTTGATTGGTTGGTAATTAGTTTAATTCTGTTGTTTGCCATAGTCTCTTGGGCATGGTTTGGTGATTGAATCCATTTTAATTCATATACCTTTCATCTCTTGAAAACTAGATCAATGACAGTTCAGTTAATTTTCATGAAACAGGCAAAAGATCTCCCTGATCTCTATAAGTGGATCCTTTGAATCCCTAGTTCCTTATTCCTGATTTTTCTTAAGTTTTAGATAATACTCTCACAATTCTTCATTAAATTTTATTTGATTTAGATTTCATCTCATTTTAGTTCTAATTCTACTTAATTTTAGATAACGTACGAGTTTAAGTCCCTTGGGATTCGACCTTGGTCTTACCGAGTTATTACTACATCACAACCCTGCACTTGGGGAGTGAACAATGGATGCAGTGCGATATGAATATGATTACCGAGTTATTACGTCTGCGGCATGCTTTCTTCCTTCAGTGCTCCACATCTTCCAGGCACATGTAGTGTGATATGAATATGATTACCGAGTTGTTATTAGTCCTTTTCATACAGCAGGATTAAAAAACTAGGGTACCTCCCTCATATCAATACCCAAACAATGATCCTGTCTAGGGTCGTCACTCCTAGTAGTCTAATACGATGATATATTTCTAGGTCGCTGAAAGGGCTGTCAGGGCTGTTGCACGTTCTCATTGCTCCGCTCCCCCATCACCTTATCAATACAGGCCTAGTTTATATGCTTAAGACTGCATCAGGAATTGTCGCCCTCATGCGGTGTCAGGATAAGCTCAAGGTCACTACAAAGGGCTGACAGGGCTGTTGCTCGCACTCGTTGCTCCACTCCCCCATCACCTTATCAATGTAGGCCGACAGTAAGAATATAATGTCTCATACCACCATAATTTGCTCAGAGTAGGGTGCTTACTGGTCACTACGGGGAGGTTTGTGGCCCCAGTGTAGGTCGACAGCTCGACCACGGTGTCCCATACCACCATGCCCGGCTCATGAGTCTTAGGGGATCGAGGTACCAAGGTTAGAGAGGTTTTTCAATGGTAAGTTTAGTACCCTAGATTCAAGCGGTTATGACAAATACAAGGTGAACACACAATGGTCAGTCGGGTTACTTGATGAGTCTGACTAGCACGAGCGCACGTTGAATCGACCGACATGAAGTGCACAAGCACTTCGTGTGGCCTAACCACTGCCGACGACTCTAGTACGACTCGGGTTCGTCATATACATTCTTAGTGGCGAATAGAATCCAACCCTGAATTCTAAACTGTTACCGACTTCCTGTACTAGATTATAGCCCCAAGCACATGTAATGTGAATCAGTAATCATATGAGAGAGACAGAATTTAAATACAAGTAATTCTAGCATGTTATAAGCATGTTATAACGTACATCATAAGTAGTTAACCATACACGAGTATTTCACCCCTAAGGTAATCAATTTAAATACAACAAGCATGGAGGAAATCATGTGCATCATCAAAGTAGTTGAGAATCCAGTCTCAATGCTAATCTACAACACCATTTACTCAATACTTACTAATACATACATTTATTAAAACACTTAGACTACTCAACTCCAACGTACTTAACGTATGTTGATTTTAACATATAATATGACAGATCCTTATATCAAGGAGTTGTTTAATACACAACAATCATGTTCTTAGATTCAAAACATATGGCAGGCATAAACCATATTGATTTAGGCATTTCAACAAACACTTAGTCTACACACATTAGTCTACATAGCATATGTCGACCAATATGTGCATTAGGGAGAATCTCTTCGCCAAACAGATCATACACGCATATCTTGTAGAATAACATGACAAATAAACATGGCAATCATTTTAGCAAAATACGGACGTATACAGTATTTCCTACAAATACCTAAAATACCCTAAATCTCATATTCTTCGTACGTATTCGAAATGAAAAATAGAAAACATGTTTTACATGTCAAACAACATCCTTATCAGCAATCTACCATTAAACGGTATTGAAAGGTTTGAAAAATAGTAACCAAAGCATCTAAAATCTGCACCTTAAACCGGAAATGCGTATTCGTTAGGATTCAGACGATGTGTCTTCGCCAACGGCAGATACGCTACCTATGGCAAGAAACAGGTTAGGAAGAACTCTTCTACAGCCAGTCTAAGCTTCAAATCAGGATAGGGTTAGGGTTTTCTTACCTAGAACGAAACCAGAATCGCCGGAAGAACGATGCAGGTGGGTGGATTTGGCACGTGGAGCAGCAGGGAAGAATCCCTGGAAGAATCACCAGCTTCTCCCTCACTTTCTCTCTCTTTTCTCTCCTCTCTCCTAGGGTTTTTCCCAAATTCGTATGGGTTAGAAGGCTAAGGGTTTAAGGCCCTTTTATAAGCTCAAACATAACCAAAACAGACTCCAAGTCAAGGTATACTTGGGTTACAGCCAAATCGGGTCTTTTCCGATCCAAAAGGACATTTCTGGAGTTCCCTGACTGAATGCGGTCGGACTTAAGCTCATGGATGTCGAATCCTGATCACATTAAGTTTTCAGTTCGATAGGGTTCCTAGATCGCACGTGGCGGACCAGTTTTAGTTCAGCGGTCACTGAGACTCGATCAGGGATTCCAAGTACACTGACCTGAGTGGAAAATGTTCCCTGATCCGAGGGTGTATTTGGGTCAGATTTCGACGGTTTGAATGCTTATACTTAACCCGGAAGAGAAACGTGCCAGATTTATTTAAATCACATTTAATTTATAAAGAATTTCACTCTTTCTCACACTCCTTGCTCCAGGCTCAATGAAATAGCCTCAGAACATCAGTTGGGCTTGATTTTTGAAATGATTGCCAAGTCCAACTAGGCGGTCATAATGGTCTAAGATTATAGATATCAGACTTTCGACATGCGGTCTAGATCCAATACAAAGTTTCAAAGGGTTCCTGAGAATAAACAGGTTTAGAGTTTAATCGTAGGTTTTAGGGTAAGATAGTGTCAATGATTCCATAGGATTTGGGTCTTACAGATCATATTTAAAGTGGTTGGTGTTAATTTTGCAGGAAATCTAGTGTAGCGCTGGCTAATTTACGTTAAATTTCTAAAGAATTATGTTCTAAATGATTTCTTTGGCTTTGGAATTGGGTTCTGAGAGGTTACCAAAGTGCTATGGTTGACCCATTGCCTAAGGACGTCTAATCCAGGTTGACAAAAATCTAGGGTGTTATAATTTTATTGAGTCTACTCGATGGACTCGAGATTCAAATTATCGATGATATCGAACCCTCTATCGATATATTGATAATTCCATCCAGATATCTCTGTGGTTGTTGGACAACTTATGTCCTCATTCTGATAATATGAGTGAGCTTCGAGGACATCGACAACAAGGTTCGATTTCATTGAACCATTTGTCGATAAATCGACAAAGACAGAAAACTTAGATATTTTTTAAAGTTTGGGAATAGTTTTCTAACCATAATCCCTTAGGGCGATCTATCTAATTTTAAGGATTTTACTTACCTTGTATTTTGGGACATGGGATGTGAGGCTAAGATTTAGTTATGGAGAGTTTTGGTCACACATCCAGTTGTGGCAACGCTTAATCAATCTTTCTGTGGGGCTCTTTTGTCTGGCTAACTCAACGCACACGCTAATTGACAAACCATGGTACTTTCAATCTCCCACTTTGTCAATTACGTGACAAAACACTAAAACACCCTAGAACTATGTAACACCTTGATTCTCATAACCCGAGGATGGTCTCTCGAGTACGAGAACCCGAGGGTTACGTCATAAAATAAGACTACCATTTGTCTAAATATCGACACAATTCATAGCCACAAGGTATAACCATAGTATAAACTAACCAAAAGAGTGTAACATACGTGAATCAAAGTATGATGTAAAGCAAGATCCCATAACAAGAGATTTTTAATTACAAATCTTAAAGCAAGAAAAACTAGAATAATGTTTGAAAGCATAAAATGAAAGTAGTAAATCCTAAGCGCTTAGCAGAGATACTGTGGCTCGGCTACATCATCGTACGGGTCCTTGCCGTACTCCTCTCCAGCTGCATCAAGGGTGTCGTCATAGGCACCATTTCCCTCCATGATACCTGTGTCTATTTGGTGCAACCACATGATTGGGTGAGTGAAAACTCAATGGGAACTTCCCTCATAGATTCGACATGACACATCATTCCAAAATAGGTTAACGATTGATATTTAATTCATAGGGCAATACAACTAATAATGCATTTGCATGAATGTATTAATGTAAGCTCAAGTCATAGATTTGGGGATGCACATCCAGTTGTCAAAATAAAGGGTTGCCCGTGGTAGTAGAGTAGCTGGAAAAGACCACATAGACCGCCCACGGTAGATTAACTACCTGGAAAAGGCCATGAAGGTGAGCGCGCCCAATGATGACCTGACTCCTGGAATAATACACGGGGTACGCCCGAGGAGTGTCTGATCCTGGAATAGCCTCATGTAAAAGAAGAGTGCCCAAAGTGACTCAAATGCACAACTCTGGTCATTCAACTGTTCTAACAGTAAATTGAGCAGAATGTGACTTACATTAAGCACTCAAAAAAGCTCACATGTCATGCATCATGATACTCACGTACATTCAATAGAGTTTACAAGATTTTTCTCACAAACATGATCAAGGTTCAACTGAGGCTCATAATGTAGCATATCTTACCAAGTTCTCACAACATCCCATCATAGGTGGCATTTCACACTTAGGTCTCATTATACAACATTAATAATAGATGGATACATCATGTCATATGTCGTTACGTGGTAGAATATAACTCCAAGTTGGACCATTACTAACATGACTTAGAGAGTGCTATACCAAGTTCCAATCACATGTTGGTCGCATATAGAAATTAAGTAAATAGGCATTTGCACACTAGCTCATGCTCCCATAACCAATTAGGAATGAAAGAAATAGCATACTACTCCAAGACATCATATGCATTAGGTTTAAATTAGAATGGTTCTAGTATATGTAATGGATCATGGAGGGAACTTAACATTTAAAAGGAAGCAAGATTTACTACTTCTTAACATACTTACTGAAATGTACATGTAACTAGGCCAAGAGTATGATGTGAATTTCTACAAGATACCTTAGAGCAATGAGATATAAATATTTTCACATAATTAATTCAAAGAAAGCAAGATTTATACATGCACAATTAATATCTCTACAATTTCAGGATTAACGCTATTTTTAAAATTTAATGCAATGAAGAAGCCATGGGGGATATCCCTCACTTTGGGGTAATTTCTCTGATTTGTAATGTTCCTATGAAGCGAATGTGATGATCTGGTTTGGATTGATTAAAGGATGGAGTGTCCTCCAAGGTAACTAGTTGCTGGTTGCACCTGGAAGAAACATCGCAAGACCTCATTGAGTTACGACCGAGTTGACTCGGTTGGGGTTTTTACCTAACAACGAGTTGAGCTAGATACAAGGGTTTAATCTACTACAAGACCTTATTTATGATTCAATTTTATCCAACCTTGTTCAGATCATACATAAATGGTTGGAGTTAGTTTGTTTTAAATGAAAAGTTGACCGAGCAACTCGCAAATGAGGGTAGAGTTGACTCAGTTAGTTAAAACAGTTGGTTCAGCCCCAAAGTGGGCATATTTCAGTTTCCACGAGTTGGGGTTTAAAACTGACTAGGAAAACTTGTATCCCAGGTCCCACTGAGTCAGGACTTCTGACTCAGAATCAGTTCCGAGTCACTGACTCAGTGATGACTCGGCTCGAACTATCCCCACAACCCATGCCTCGAGAGTTATAAGACTTAGGTTGGATGAGGTCTGTCTGATCTGAATTTTCCAAGTCAAGGGACTCGTTCATGGACTCGGTTTGAGTCAGTATCCAATCCTCTACACTGCCCTTGAATCATTGACTCGGTAGTGCCTTAATGCAAAGGTATTGCAATCCACTAAATCTGGCGAACCAGAGCTGGACTAGAAGCACTAGTCCCAGCTTTAGGAAGAAAACCGACCACCTCCATGGAGGCATATTTTTCATTCACATTGGGATAGAGCTGGAATGGGATGAGTCACCTAACTAGTAACTGAGTTAAGATGACTGTGAAACCAGTCGGTTGGTTGGGTGAAATCTACTAATAACAGAGAGTGGGTGCGGATGGTTACCTGACTCGGGGTGGTGTCTGGGTGCTGGCAGGAAGTCGGGTTATAGCGTGTGCCTCTCCGAGTCCGTCGGAATTAGAAACCCGACACTCTAACCTGATTTTGGGTTACTGATCGACGTAACTGAGCAGGACAGTGACTGGAGTTCATTCCAGCAGCTGCATCCTCTCTCAGACGCCCTGATTTCTCCCCTTTCTAACTTCTCCCTCTTTCTTTATGTAACACCCTGAAAATCGGGGGTCGAGCATAAACTCCACTCCCGAGTTTCAAAACATCACCTATGCAACATTTTTAATGATGGATGAATGTCGGCTATAGTAGTGCATAAAACATGAAGTGGATTAAGCCAAAACAGCATATCATACTCCAGAGATAGTTAAATTTCACAAGCGGAAGACTGTGATAAATATATAAAATGTTTAATTGATTGTAAGTCTCCAGAGTATGAACATGTGACCAGGTTAACTAAATACATGTATACTCCAAAAATGAAAAGAAAAGAATATACATGGGTGTTTAAATAAAAGGAAAAATACCAAGTGTATTGACATCTAATCAATAACCCTATAACCCCGTCGATCAGAACCTGCATATAGGAGAAATCCTCCTCATCATCATAAAGTTCGGCTCTGCCTCGCAAGCATCGCTATCATCTGAAACAAAAATAAAGACTGGTTGGTGTGTACAACACCGTCCCGTAACGTGGGAGTGAGTGATCAACTCAGTGGAAACTATACAACAAAGGTTAATATGTTATCAATTCAATCAAGCAGTAATGATAAGGCAATACAATAAAATAGGTCCTAAATACTCTTATTAATGCAAGGATGATATGAAGAATGATGCATGCCCTCACCACAATCCCTTCTGCGACATCATCTAACGATCGCGGCATGAATCGCTTCCTCAGTGTTCTATCACCAACCCCGTTAGCACATGCAATGCAATGAGATGAACATGCTTATCAAGTTCTTATAAGTCCTTTTCATACAACAGGATTGGGAAGCTAAGACACCTCCCTTGTATCAATTCCCAACGTTAATCCATTCTAGGGTCATCAGTCCTAGGAATCTCATATGATCTTACAGTTCTAGGTCGCTATAAGGGCTGTTGCGCGTAATCTTTATACCACTCCCCCATCACCTTATCAATACAGGCCTACTCATATCCTCAAGACTACAACAGGACTTGTCACCCCTATGCAGTGTCAGGATAAACTCAAGGTCACTACAGAGGGCTCGACACCAATCAGTGTAGGCCGACAGCAAGAATATAGTATCCCATACCACTATAATCTGCTCAGAGTAGAGTGCTCACTAGTCACTACGGGGAGGTTTATGGCCCCAGTGTAGGCCGACAGCATGGCCACGGTGTCCCATACCACCATTGTAACACCCTGAAAATCGATGGTCGAGCATAAACTCCACTCCCGAGATCCAGAACATCTCTTATGCGACATTTTCAATGATGGATGAATGTCGGCGATAATAGTACATAAAAAATGAGGTGGATTAAGCCAAAACAACATATCATACTCCAGAGACAGTTAAAATTTTCAAGCGGAAGACTGTAATAAATATATAAAATGTATAAATGATTGTAAGTCTCCAGAGTGTGAACATGTTACCAGGTTAACTAAATACATGTATACTACAAAATAGGAAGAAAAGAATATACATGAGTGTATAAATAAAAGGCAAAATACCAAGTGTATTGGCATCTAATCAGTAACCCTGTAATCCCGTCAATCAGAACCTGTATATAGGAGGGATCCTCTTCCTCATCATCAAGTCTGGCTCTGCTTCGCAAGCATCGCCATCATTTGAAACTAAAATAGGAACTGGTTGGTGTGTACAACACCGCCCCGTAACGTGGGAGTGAGTAGCTAACTCAGTGGAATCATAGAGGAAAGGTTAACATTTTATCAAATCAATCAAGCGATAATGATAAAGCAAGAAAATCAAACATTCCTAAATACTATGATTAATGCAAGAATGAAATGACATGATGGATGCCCTTGCCAACATACTCCCTCATGCGACACCATCTTACGTCTGCGGTAAGCTTTCTTCCTTCCGTGCTCCACATCTTCCAGGCACATGCAGTGCGATATGAATATGATTACAGAGTTGTTATTAGTCCTTTTCATACAGCAGGATTGAGAAACTAGGGTACTTTCCTTATATCATTCCCAACAAGGATCCTGTCTAGGGTCGTCACTCCTAGTAGTCTCATACGATGATATATTTTTAGGTTGCTGCAAGGGCTGCCAGGGCTGTTGCTTGCACTCGTTGCTCTGCTCCCCCATCTCCTTATCAATACAGGCCTAGTTGTACTCTTATTACTATGGAAGGGTCCTCGCCTCATGTAGACTTAGAGTATTCTCGAGGTCACTACAAAGGGCTGCCGGGGCTGTTGCACGCACTCGTTGCACCGCTCCCCTATCACCTTATCAGTGTAGGCCGACGGCTCGAATATAGTGTCCCATACCACCATAATCGGCTCACGAGTCTGGGTTGCTCACTGGTCACTACGGGGAGGCTTGTGGCCCCAGCGTAGGCCGACAGCTCGACCACGGTGTCCCATACCACCATGCCCGACTCATGAGTCTTAGTGGATCAAGGTTATCAGGGTTATCACTGGTAAGTTCAATACACTAGATTTAAGCAGTTATAATGAATACAAGGTGAACATACAACGGTCAATCGGATTACTTGATGAGTCCGACTAGCACGAGCGCACATTGAATCAACCGACATGAAGTGGACAAGCACTTCGTGTGGCCTAACCACTGCCGACGACTCTAGTACGACTCGGGTTCGTCATACACATCCTTCGTGGCGAATAGAATCCAACCCCGAATTCTAAATTGTTACCGACTGCCTGGACTAGAGTATAGCCCCAAGCACATGTAGTGTGAATCAGTAATCATATGAGATAAATAAAATTGAAATAACAAATAATTCAAGCATGTTAGCAACATGTTATAAGATACAACATAAGCAATTTAACCATACATAAGCATTTCATATATATATATGAGGTAATCAATTCAAATATAACAAACATGGAGGAAATCATATACATCATCAAAATAGTTGAGAATCCTATCTCAACACTAATCTACAACCTCATTTACGCAATACTTATACAAACATTTATACAAACACTTAGTCTACACATATTAGCCTACATAGTATATGTTGGTGAAAATGTGTATTAGGGCGAATCTCTTCGCCAAACAGATCATACAGGCATAACTAGTATAGGTACACGACAAATAATCATGGCAATCTTATCAGCAAAATATGTACATATACAGTATTTCCTACAAATACCCAAAATACCATAAATCTCATATTCTTCGTACGTATTCGAAATGAAAAACAGACAACATGTTCTACATGTCAAACAACATTCTTGTCAATAATATACCATTAAACAGCATTGAAAGCTTTGAAAACAGGTAATCTAAGCATCTAAAATCCACACCTTATGCCGTAAAAGCGTAAAGAAGTCGATGGAATCTCTAAGTCTTCGTATACATGGAATACTAACCTGTAATACAAGCTAGGTTAGCTATCTAGCTACTAGCATCAATGGAAACCCTAAAACAAGTTAGGTCTAGGCTTTTCTTACCTAAGAATGACGCCAGAATCGTCAGGATAGCGATTGTAAAGTGATGGGTAAGCACGTAGATCAGCAGGGTAGAATAGCAGGAAGGTTCTCCCACTTCTCTCACACTTTCTCTCTCTTTTCTCCCTTCTCTCTCCTAGGGTTTCTCTCAAATTCGTATGGGCTGAATGGGAGAGGGTTTAAGCTCCTTATATAGGCTAAAAACTCACCTATAGAGACTTAGGTCCAAGGTATACTTAGGTTATATCCAAATCGGGTCTGTTCCGATCCAACGGAGCACTTCTAGAGGTCCTGTTACTAAATGCGGTTGGACTTAAGCTCTATAATATTGTGTAACGCCCTGAAAAAATTCGTACTTGGACTCGAGTACCAACTCGATCAGAAATCGTGTAGGATTAATTCCTTTAGAAAATAAGCGTAAGTTAGCTAGCGCGATGCTAGAGTAGCTGTGAAATCATCCCTGATCGCTTTAAATACGTTCTACAAGACCCAAAACGAGTAGAACCAATGACAATATAATACTCTGAAACCTCGGATCAAACTCTAAACCGGTTTGTTCTCAGGACCCCTTTGAAACTTTGTATTGGATCTATACCGCGTGTCGAAAGTCCGATACCTACAATCTTAGACCGTTATAACCGCCTAGCTGGACTTGTCAATTATTTCAAAAATCAAGTCCAACCGACATTCAGAGGCTATTTCATTGAGCCTGGAGTGAAGAGAGTGAGAATAGGGTTAGATTTAGAATTTTGAAATTTAAATCTGTCACACAACTTGGCGCGTTATTATTAAGCGTTCTGACCATTAGAATTCAGCCAAATTACACCATTGGATCAGGAAAAATTTCTCTTTCATATCATGAGACTTGTAGACTTGATCTACGTGCGATGACCGCTGAACTGAAACTGGACCGCCACGTGCAATCTACGAACACTACTGGTCTGAAAATGGGATGTGAGTGACATCTGATGTGCATGAGCTTAAGTCCGATCGCGTTCGGCCAGGGGACCTCCTGAAATGTCTTTTTGGACCGAAACAGCCCCGATTTGGTTAGACCTCAAGTAAACATTGTTCTCAAGCCTAATTTGGAAAGAAATTAGCTTATAAAAGGACCTTAAACCCTCACTTCTCTCACCCATCTGAATTTTCTAGAAACCCTTGCTGGTGTGAGAGAAAAAGTGAGAGATTATGAGAGAGAGTGGGAGAGATCTTCCTGCTGCTTGCACTACCTGTTGCATGTGCTTAAGCAACGCACCTCAATCGCTTTTCTGGTGATTCCGTTGCATTTCTAGGTAAGAAAACACCCTAAATACTTGTTGATTTGAGGTTCCGTCGATTTCTTAGCAAAGTAACTTACAGATCTTGTGTATTAGGTTCCCGGTTCACCGTAGACGAAGCGTATACGCTCCGTTCGAATCGGTTCACCTCTAGGAAAAAGGTGCGGATTCTAGACACTTTAATTGGCTGATTTCAACGCTTTCAATGTCGTTTAATAGTAGATTATTGATGGCAATGACGTTTGACATGTACAACATGCTGTCTGTTTCCTGTTTCGTAAGCAGATAAAAAATATGAGATTTAGGGCATTTTAGTCATTTGTAGGAAATACTGTTTTCATCCATATTTTTCTGATATGATTGACATGACTCTTTGTCACATTAGGATATTAGGAATGTGTGCATAATCATTTTGGCGAAGAGATTCACCCAAATGTGCACTTTGAGTCGACATACTATATGTAGACTTAAGTGTGTAGACTAAGTGTTTGTATAATTGTTTGTATTAGTATGTATGGAATTAAATGGTGTTATGAATTAGTATGAAATTGAATCCTAAAATAATATACTGATGTAAATGATTTCCTACATGTTGGCTATATGCATGATTTCATTATATGTATGAAATGCATGTGTTAGATGATTTACTTAAGTTGTATGTTATGACGTGTGTTAACCTGCTCACATTATTGTATTTCATTTCCATTACTCTTATATGATTGCTGATGTGGATTCATAAATGTTTGGGACTATACCTAGTCCAGGCAGTCGGTAACCAAATAAATTTATGGTTGGCTTATCTTTGTCACGAACGACGCGTCGATGAACGCGAGTCGTGTTTTGGAGTTGGCGGCAGTGGTTAGGCCACGCGAAGTGTTTTATACACTTCATGTCGCTCTTCTTGAGATGCGCTCGTACTAGTCGAGCCCGTCAAGTAACCCGACTGATCATTGTATGTTCACCTTATATGAGTCATAACTGCTTGAACCTAGGATACTGAACTTACCATTGTAAACCCTACTAACCATGGTACCTTGATCCATAAAGACTCATGAGCCGGGCATGGTGGTATGGGACACTGTGGTCGAGCTGTCGACCTATGCTCGGGCCACAAACCTCCCCGTAGTGACCAGTGAGCACCTATGACTCGTGAGCAGATTATGGTGGTATGAGACACTATATTCTTGCCGTCGGCCTACACTGATCAGGCGACGAGCCCTTTGTAGTGACCGCGAGCTTATTCTGAGTGTACGGGAGGCGACGACCCTTCCGTAGCAATGAGAGTACAGTAGGCCTGTATTGATAAGGTGATGGGGGAGCGGTGCAACGAGTGTGAGCAACAGCCCTGGTAGCCCTTGCAGCGACCTACAAAATATACATCGTTTGAGATTATTAGGAGTGACGACCCTAGACAGGATCTGTGTTGGGATTGATATAAGGGAAGTACCTTAGTTTTCCAATCCTGCTGTATGAATGGACTGATAATAACTCGGTAATCATATCACCATCACATTGCATGTGCCTGGAAGATGTGGAGCACTGTGGGAAGAAAGCATGCCGCGGGCGTAAGATGGTGCCGTATGAGGGAGAACGTCGGTGAGGGCATCCATCATGTCACGTCATACTGCATTAACAATAGTATTAGGAATGTTTGATTTACTGCTTTATTATTATCTTATGATTGATTTGAGAATATGCTAATCTTTGCTCTATTGTTTCACTGAGTTAGACACTCACTCCCACGTTACGGGATGGTGTTTGGAACACCCACCAGACCCTGTCTTAGATGCAAGTGAGGCAGCGATTCAGGAGGCAGAGCCGGATTATGATGAGGACCAGGACGAGTTCTCATATATACAGTACCACGACGGCTTTTCTTAGGTGGCCTGGATTGGAGGGACTTCTCAGTGGGACTATTTTTGACATTTTGATTCTGTTTATTTACATGTATATGAGACTTAGAGATGTATTCATACTTTAGAGACAGTTGAGATCTATTTTGTTTTCCATACAGTGATATGTATATCCTTTAGTCTTCCGCTTACTTTTATCACTGAATCTGGAGTATGAATTGCAGTTTTGGTATACTTTTACTCATGTGAATGCTTTAACTCAGACAACATTGAATCATAAACATTTTTGTTGCATAAGTGACGGTCTGAAACTCAGGTGTCGGGTTTATACACGACCCCCAATTTTCAGGGTGTTACATATTGGATCTAGGTCAAGCTAAGTTTTCAGTACGATCAGGTTTCCACATCGACCGTGGCGGACCAGTTTTAGTTCAGCGGTCACCGAAACTCGATCAGGGCCACATGTGCTATGACATGTAAGGGCCACCTATCCTGATCCGAAGGTGAAATTTGGTCGAATCTTAATGGTCAGAATGCTTAAAAATGTCGCGCAAGCGACACGTGCCAGATTTATTAAAAATTGAATTAATTTTCTAAATATTTTCCTTTTCTCACTCTCTTCACTCTGGACTCAGTAAAATGGTCTCAGGATATCGGTTAGGCTTGATTTTTGAAATAATTGTCAATTCCAACTAGGCAGTCGTAATTGTCTAAGATTATCGCTATCGGACTTTCGACTAGCGGTCTAAATCCAATACAAAGTTTCAAAGGGTTCCTGAGAACAAACAGGTTTAGAGTTTGATCCTGGATTTTAGGGTAGGATAGTATCAATGATTGTATAGGTTTTGGGTCTTACAGATCGTATTTAAAGTGGTTGGTGCTAATTTTGTAGGAAATCTAGTGTAGCGTTGGCTAATTCACGTTAAATTTCTAAAGAATTAGGTTTTAAATGATTTCTTTGGCTTTGAAATTGAGTTCTGAGAGTAATATGGTTGACCCATTGCCTAAGGATGTCTAACCCCATGTTGGAAAAAATCCAGGGTGTTACAACCATGTCCAGCTCATTAGTCTTAGGGGATCATGGTACCACGGTTAACGGGAGTTTCACTGGTAAGCTTGGTATCTTAGATTCAAACAGCGGCGACCAAACATGGTAAACATAAATCGGTCAATCGGGTTAGTTGATAAGCTCAACTAGGCCAAACGTACGTTGAGTTGAACGACATGGAATGCATAAGCACTCCGTGTGGCCTAACCACTGCTGAACACCCCAAGCACGACTCAGATTCGTTAAACTCATCCTATGTGGCGAAAATAACCTCAACCACCATTTGGAGTATGATTACCGATTACCTGGACTGTAGCACAACCCTATTCACATACAGATTCAATATCAGGCATATGAGATATATCCAATATAACTTGAATGTAAATATAGTACGTGGAGAAAATCATACACATCTTTCACATGTTACATCTAAGTTAATCAATCCAAGAAGGAAATCATATACACATTTAACATGGATAATCTACGTTACATGATTCATGGAGGAAATCATACACTCAAATATTATGGTTGAAATCCATATCTCAACCATCTTATCAATCATATTTTACTAACTACTAACTCATTTACGCATTTAAACAAACACTCAAATTATACTATTCAACATACATAACGTGCTCCCGAGAGGAATTCAGGACATCGTTTGGGCTTGATTTTTGAGGTGATAGTTAATTCCAACTAGGCGGTCACAATCATCTAAGTTCATCACTATCAGACTTTCGGCATGCTGTCTAGGTCCGATACGGAGTTTCAAAGTGCTCCCGAGAGAAAACGGGAATAAAGATTGATCCTAGGTTTCTACATAACATAGCATTAGCAGTCCTACTCATTTTGAATCTTATAGTTCATATTTAAAGTGGTTCAAGTTAATTCTATTGAGTATTTAGTTTAATACTTAACTAAATTCTACCCTAATTATAGCAGAATACGGTCCTAGGGCCATTCTATACCCCATTTTGGGCACTTCTAGTTATCATATTATTTTAATTACTTTTTTAGTGGTTCATGATCAAGTTTATCCTATCTCCACAAAATTTCACAATATTTTGAGTTGTAAAAAAATTCTAAAAATTCAAGAAGCAGCAGCTGTCCAACAAGTGATTTTTGGACAGTTGTCACAATGAGCTACTTTAAACTATATTAAAAATTTTATTATATTTTTTAAACTATTTTTATATAAAACTAGACTCATTTAGCTTCAATTTTATTTTTGAATCACCTAAATCAGAGTTATAATGAAGGAGATGTGATATTTCAAAATGAAGGAGATATGATTTTTTAAAGTTTGACAAAACGCACAAAAAAAATACAGAAACCGAGCTGCCTGTCCATTGTACGGATGAGGCCTCGTAGATTCGGCGATCCCCTCACCATTCACTGACCTATTTGGTGAGGGATTGCCCCAGGGGCGAGGTCCTCCCCCCCCGGGGATGCCGGAAACATGTGGGACCCACCTCGGGTCCCCCCAAATTGCACCGTTTGGGCCCATGAGTCTGTCGAGGCATTTATCGAGTCTCATTTGCAAATTGAAATGAATTACAAGACATAAAATATATGATTTTGGGGTAGAAGAAGCTAATCCATCCAAACATCCTATCTACATCATGAAATTCTAAATATTAAATAGTCAAAATCCCATTTTACTCATGTATTTACCATTTATAGTAAGTTTTAGTTTAAGTATAATTCCTCACCATTTAAACTTTAGGTTTGTGTCTAAGATGAAAGTACTTGGAGAAATTTGAAGAATGAAGTGGTGAAAGGTGAGAATTTGAAGGAAATGGGTTGAAAAATGATTTTTTTAGACCTTGGGATTGATCATTGAGAGTGATATGGTTGACCCATTGCTTAAGGATGTCTAATTCCAAGTTGGCAAAATTCCGGGGTATTACACTTTATCTCTCTTTCCTTCTTTCCTTTCTTAGCAGTGACGACCCAAATTGAGTCGAGTTGCTATAAAGCTTGCAACTCGCCCCAAACGGTGCCGAAATCCCTATCTCTCTCTTCTCCTTGGGGTTCACCCTAATCTCAGGCTATTTATAGCCAATTCCATTTCTAGAAATGTCCACAACTATTCACAAGGATTAGTGCAGAGATCACTTAAGCTAAGTGAAAATGGCTTGACACTAGGATCACCTAACGGTTTAGATCTCATGCATGGGTCCATTTGATTTTCCCCATTGGACATTAAATGTGGTGGGTCACACGATGAACGGATTGGATGGATGAATGGGCCACACACTTAGAAGATGAGTTTCTCAGAAGGCTCGAGGAAGATGGGGTGTAAAAATGGCAGATCTTAAATGGGTGGCTTATCTACGAATCAGGGCCATTTGGACGGTCTGGATGAGGCTTAAATACAATGTAGGGTCTGTTTCACGGTGAAGTATGGTTGTTGATTTGTACATTTATTAAGCTGAGGGTTGGTTCGAGGCATGGCTGCGGCTCGCTGATTTCTCAGCTCTCTTACGAGATACACTAGGTAGCCCTAATCTCAGCATCTCAGATAAGCTCTAAAGAAGCTTCTTGGTGTTAACAGATGGGCGAGATGGTTTGTTGCTATAAATGGGGATATTCCTTTTGCCATCCGACATGTAGGTGAGCATTTTTGGAAAGGGTAGGGCTTACATGGAATTTCTTACGTGCGCAAGAAGCAATCGACCATTCCCAACAGTCAGTTTCTCCAGCAACATGGGCGACGTGGCTTTTCTTTCCCCGTCAACACCTGCCACTCGTAATGCCTGACCGGTCGTTGATTGTGCTTGCGTAGGGAGCTTTCAATCACCAATCTAGGTGTGGTTAGGATCGGTGGGACCCTACCAATCATGTGGACGGTGTGGATTTGGTTAACGTATTTGGATGGACAATGATTGCATCGATAAATGGGGTCCACTTTGAACAGACGACGGGCGGGAGAGTATTTTTGCTGATTTTGAATTTCTATCGGGTCAAAGCTTCTTTGACCCGATGCTTGATCTCATGCACGACGAGTGTACGTTATTTATGCACACGCACAGCTTCGACGTGGAGTCTATGTGATGCCTTTAATCAATCTATTCTGTTAATCTGACTCTACTACTACTGCTAGACCATCGGACTAATTTTACTAATGGATCCATTTGTTGGATGGCCCATAAATTTAGGTTTTGGCCCCTTAATTGTAGATTTTTGTTAATCCGATGGTTTGATCATTTCGAGATTGGAAATCAACGGTAAACAGAGTCGAAGGAACCACTTAACTATAGTTTAATGGTCAGATAATAGATCAGATGGCCTGTTACATACGCGTAATATTAAATATCATTTTTATTTGATTTTTAATATCATTGGTATTATTAATTTTTGTTATTATATCATCTATTTATATTTAAGCAGATGGTTCTCTCTTTTGGCCATGTTTTATAGGTTTATCAAATGTAAATTACTTATTTATATTTAGATATATATAGAATTATTATCATTGTTATTATTAGCCTATATATTATTTACATGGGTCACACACTAATCAAAGCCATCTATTCATTGGGCTTTACTTTGAAGGATCACGTCATTTTAAATTTGTAAGCAGGCCACAGTACGTGGGTCTTAACGTTCAGTTATTGATTTATTTAAATTAATGGTCATATATGAAAATTTTGTTATTCTAACTATTAAAATTAAATGGTGGGTCGATATTTACCAAATGATGACGAATAAAAAGGGCTATTTGCACCTCACTCAAACCTACTAATATAGTTTATAATTGTAATACTCAAGCCCACAGGAAAGTTCTGTGCGTTACAATCTACCCCCCTTAAAGAAAATCTCGTCCTCAAGATTCGGTAATACACATCCTATCGATTAACACGACAAGTAGTAAAATCACATTAACTCTTCTCCGTTTCATTTATTCTATGACAATTATAGATTTAAACAAACTATATCTAGGTTTCTCAATGCAACTCTTATATCCATACTCTAGTCGAGTGATGTATATAAGTTCTAGAGAATTTAAGATCTATCTACTGAAAGTAGGGATTTATTTAAATACTCTATGGCATTAGAATTGCCCATGATATCTATTAGGTCTACAAGTTCATTTAGGCGACAACTAACCATAATATGATAGTTCCCCATTATCTAAATATAATTCAATTTCTCTGTTTTCATGTTCGAGTTGACACAAACGGATGGTTGTAGTAGGTTTGAGTCTGATACATTGATCCTCTGCCTGCGCAGAACAATGGATTCATTAACATCAATTTCTAATCCTGGTAAATCTCGATCTTCTACTTGATAAGGGCATTGAGATCATTGGAAATTACTAGGATACAATTTGGATCAAACCACGTACGCTTCGCGTAGCATGATTCCGACAGTCTGTGCTCCCGATTATTTTAGACTTTTGGGAATTGTCATGAAATTTTCCATTTTAGAGGTAGGAGTGTCTAAAATTTAGGGGAAACAAACTCAAATGACTATGGCACTTTCGTTGTATTACCTGAAAATTAAACTTTAGGTTCAAAGTTTCTACATAGGGATTTGGGTTTGAAATTTCCAAATTCATTTAGATTTCCCAAGTCTAGTCTCAGGGTTCAATCTAAGGATGGATGTTTACCTAAAATCTCTAATTGTACATCTAGTTAATTCTAATTGCTGAAAATTCTATGGGGTATCGTCCCTAATTAAGGAAATGTTTTAGGAAACTTAAATTGTAATTTCAAGTACAATTTCTTACATTTAGGGAGTGTTCATGTCTGACCTATTGTACAATATGATGGGTAAGGATTTTCTTACAATGCCTAAATTCATTTCCTTCAATGAGTGTTGTGCCAATGTTGTTTCTAACCAAAAGTAATAATAATAATAATAATATTAATTTATCCAGTATAGGAATGTTCTTATTTGCTTTCATATGCATCACCGTGGTCATTTGTTCACAAGTGGTACCTAAGTTCAGTTTCTAAGTTCAAATGACTAAATTTAAAATTTCAAAGGAGCCTAACATTTTGAATTTCCATGTTCTCAACCTTCTCTACTCCTAGGGGAATTCTACATAAATTTAATAGTCGTCCAATTAATTTGAAAGGGAATTTAAGTTTAATTTCTAAGTTTAAACATCCAAACCTGATACTTTCTTAGGGGCCTAAAGTTTTGTTTCTATGTTTAAGCAATGACTGCATGCAGAGTAGAAAGCATGTAATAACTAACAGTGAGTCGAGTGTCTGGCGGTTAAAATAAAGTGACTATAATTCCAAATTCCAATTTCCACATCAAGATTTAAAAGACTCAATAGTTGAGAAACTAATTACGTTAGAAATACCATTACCATGTGCAATGATGAATTTAAGCAAAGTGAGTTGTGATAGCAGCCAGATAACATTAAATGAGCATATGAATAAAAGGAAAAGCACAAAATTAAATAGGGTTAAAGTCTACTCACATTTAATAATCACAGTTCAAAAATCACAGATTACTAACATCTCATAAAATTTACAATGTCATCATGAGTAAAATAATTGTTAGTCTAAATGATAAGCTATTTACAACTATGAGTGATTCGAGATGAGTGAGTGTCTACATCACTTTACCCTTTACTCATATATTCATGTACCCAGTTGGGGGTTTCCTAACTCAATCAAAGGATTCAGCTACTTACCATCAGTGTGTTGTTATGGCCTACGATACAATGTCCAAAACAATTTCGTATAGGTCCTACTATGAAATTTTCTTGCTACAATTGGGGCCTATTTATTGATGACTTCAAACAATGGGGCCCGCTTAAGCCATAGATTTGCCTGCTGTCCTGGCAGGGTATCTACGGATGGGCCATAGTAACTGCAAGGATGGGCCAAGTCAAACACCTTTGCCATATTAACAGGTGGGGTGGCATGTAATTGGGCATTTCCATGGGTGAGTTGTGGCCCATAGATGATTGCCCACCCTTGCACATATATAACAGTCTAAATAATTGCCTACAGGTCGATCAGGTAGTTGATGTTTGGCAGCCCATTAGTATTAACCAACTCCAAACGTCCCATTGTTATAATGCCTTTTTGCTATATAGCCTTATGTCATGTATCATTCCAAATGTGTGCAGTAGTTCCTACATTAAATGGTATATATAAGATGGTGACTTGACTAGAATGAACCATATACTAGTTAGCTAGAATCAAAGGAATGATCTTCATGAAATGAAACTTGGAAGTTTACATCTAGTGCTTACCTCTTCGTAGTTGGAATATCTCAACCATTCAATCAATGAATATTTCAGTTTATTGTACTTGAAAAAGATATTATAATAGAGTTCAAATTTTTGTAACAATGTGGAATTCATGTACTTACCTGAATTGAAAGTCAAGTCTTAGCAATGCTATCATAGATAGAATATTAGATAGTTAGAAAATAGGTATTTTATAGTTGAGTGCAGTCGAGATAAGGGCATTGACATGAGTAAATGTATATGCCTGCAAACTGATGTAATTATGAAATTCAATACTGGGGCCTGAATTTAGGTTTCTATATTCATAAAATAGCCTAAGCCTAGTGGAAAATTTTCCTAAGTTCAGTTTTCTAATTTAAGGGGTCACCTAGGAAATTCTAAATGTAAAATGTAGAAAGTTTGTACAAACTCCTTCCCAAAGGCAAGGTTTGTCTATACTCTCTCTTTGATACCATCTTGTAACACCCTGATTCTCATAACCCGAGGACGGTCGCTTGAGTATGAGAACCCGAGGGTTATGTCATAAAATAAGACTACCATTTGTCTAATTATCAACACAATTCATAGCCACAAGGTATAACCATAGTATAAACTAACCAAAGGAGTGTAACATATGTGAATCAAAGTATGATGTAAAGCAAGTTCCCACAACAAGGGATTTTTAATTACAAATATTAAAGCAAGTAAAACTAGAATAATGTCTGGAAGCAAAAAATGAAAGCAGTAAATCCTAAGCGCTTAGCAGAGATCTTGTGGCTCGGCTACATCATCGTATGGGTCCTCCTCACTGTACTCCTCTCTAGCTGCATCAGGGGTGTTGTCATAAGGACCATTTTCCTCCATCATACCTGTGTCTATTTGGTGTAGTCGCACGATTGGGTGAGTGAAAACTCAGTGGGAACTTCCCTCATAGATTTAATATGACACATCATTCCAAAATAGTTAACTATTCATATTTAATTCATAGGGTAATACAACTAATAATGCGTCACTACTAAAAAAAGGCGTAAAGGCTATGGATAAAATCCGTAGCCTTATACCTATGGCTACGGTTTCAGTCCGTAGCACGACCATAGCCGTAGGTGCTGTAACAATAGGTTTAGAACCTATAGCTAGAGGTTACAACAGCTACGGATATAATCCGTAGCAATTATATCTGTAACGATAAGTACAAACAACTACATATATGATTTGTAGCTAAAAGTCCGTAGCAATATGCCAAATTTAATAATGGTTACAACTGTCGGATTACCAGCTACGGTCAATATCTGTAGCTATTTTGTACATTAAATAAATATATATAATCATTTGCTCACTGGTCACTACGGAGAGGTTTGTGGCCCCAGCGTAGGCCGACAGCTCGACCACGGTGTCCCATACCACCATGCCCAGCTCATGAGTCTTTATGGATCAAGGTACCATGGTTAAAAGGGTTTACGGTGGTAAGTTCAGTACCCTAGGTTCAAGCAGTTATGACTCATACAAGGTGAACATACAAAGGCCAGTCGGGTTACTTAACGGGCTCGACTAGCACGAGCGCATCTCAAGTCGAACGACATGAAGTGCGTAAAACACCTCGTGTGGCCTAACCATTGCCGCCAACACCGAAACAAGGTTCGCGTTCATCGACTCGTCGTTCGTGGAAAAAAAAGCCAACCATGAATTTACTCAGTTACCGACTGCCTGGACTAAATATAGTCCCAAACATTTATGAATTCACATCACCAATCATGTAAGAGTAATGGAAATGAAATACAACAATGTGAGCATGTTAACACATGTTATAACATACAACTTGAGTGAATCATCTAACACATGCATTTCATGCATATAATGAAATCATGTATATAGCTAACATGTAGGAAATCATTTACATCAGCATATTAATTGAGAATTCAATCTCAAACTAATTTATAACACCATTTAATTCAATACATACTAATACAAGCATTTATACAAACACTTAAACTACATACTTAAGTCTACATATAGTTTGTCGACTCAAAGTGCGCATTTAGGCGAATCTCTTCGCCAAACTAATTATACACGCATTCCTAGTATCCTAATGCGACAAGAAGCCATGTCAATCACATCAGCAAAATATGGATGAAAACAGTATTTCCTACAAATGACTAAAATGCCCTAAATCTTATATTTTTCGTCTACTTACGAAACATAAATGGACAGCATGTTGTACATGTCAAACGGCGTTGCCGTCAATAATCTACTATTAAAAGACATTGAAAGCGTTGGAAACAGTCAATCAAAGCGTCTAAAATCCGTACCTTTTATCCAAGAAGTGTATTGATTCGAACGGAGCGTATACGCTTCGTCTATGGCGAACTGGGAACCTAATTCACAAAATTCAAAAGCTAACATGCGATGGAAATGACGGAACCTCAAATCAGCAAGCATTTGGGGTTTTTTCTTACCTAGAATCACGGCCAAATCGTCGGGAAAGTGATTGAGGCGCGTTGTTTTAAGTACGTGCAACACGTAGTGCAAGCAGTAGGAAATTCTCTCCCACTCTCTCTCACAATCTCTCACCTTTTCTCTCACACCAGCTAGGGTTTGTAGCAAATTTGGATGGGTGAGAGAAGTGAGGGTTTAAGCCCCTTTTATAACCTAAAACTCGCCCAAAATAGGCTTGGGAACAATGTTTACTTGATACCTAACCAAATCGGGGTTGTTTCGGTCCAAAAAGACATTTCTGGTGGTCCCCTGGCCGAACGCGATCGGACTTAAGTTCATGCACGTCGGATGTCGCTCACATCCTATTTTCAGACTAGTAGTGTTCGTAGATCGCACGTGACGGTCCAATTTCAGTTCAACGGTCACCGCACGTAGATCAGGTCTACAAGTCTCATGATATGAAATAGAAATTTTTTCTGATCCAAGGGTGTAATTTGACTGAATTCTGACGGTCAGAACGCTTAATACTGACGCGTCAAGTCGTGTGCCAGATTTGAATTTCAAATTTCAAATCTAACCCTATTCTCACTCTCTTCACTCCAGGCTTAATGTAATAGCCTCTAAATATCGGTTGGACTTGATTTTCGAAATGATTGTCAAGTCCAGCTAGGCGGTTATAACGGTCTAAGATTGTAGGTATCGGACTTTCGACGCGCGGTCTAGATCCAATATAAAGTTTCAAAGAGGTCCTGAGAACAAACCGGTTTAGAGTTTGATCCGAGGTTTTAAAGTATTATAGCGTCATTGGTTCTACTCGCTTTGGGTCTTGTAGAACGTATTTAAAGTGATCAGGGACTATTTCCCAGCTACTCTAGCGTTGTGCTAGCTAACTTACACTTATTTTCTAAAGGAATTAATCCTACGCGATTTCTGGTCGAGTTGGTACTCGAGCCCAAGTACTGATTTTTCCAGGGCGTTACAATGTACCCCCCTTAACAAAAAATTTCATCCTCGAAATTAATACCTTTTCGTACTCCTCGAGAAGCTGTGGGTAGTTCTTTCTGATCTCGGCTTCTGTCTCCCAGGTAGCCTCTTCCTCAGAGTGATGCGTCCACAATACTTTCACAAGGAAAATCACCTTGATACGCAGTACCTACTCCTTCCTATCTAGGATTCGTGTCGGTCGCAGGATATATATCACATCCTCTCCTAACTGCACCTGCTCCCATCTGATGATATGGGAAGGATCAGAAATGTACTTCTTCTGCATAGAAACATGAAATACGTTGTGAACGCTTGCGAGAGGCGTGGGTAAAGCCAAACAGTATGCCACTGCTCCCACACGATCGAGGATCTAGAATGGACCAATGAATCGCGGTGTCAGCTTCCACTTCTTCTTGAATCGAAGGACTCCCTTCATAGGGAAAACTTATAAAAATACATGATCCCCAACTGTGAACTCTAGCGGCCGCCGACTCGTATCGGCATAACTCTTCTGTCTGCTTTGCGCTGTGAGAAGCCGACGTCTAATAATATCAATCTTCTCCGACGTCGCCTGCACTAACTCTGGGCCAATTAAGCTACGCTCATCGACCTCTGCCCAGCAATGCGGTGCACGACAAGGTCACCCATACAACACCTCATAAGGTGCCATACACTAATACTCGCCTGAAAACTGTTGTTGTACGCGAACTCCGCATATGCAAGATAGTCATCCCAACTGTCCTTGAAGTCCAATGCGCAAGCTCGCAACATATCCTCTAAGATCTGGTTCAACTATTCTATCTGTCCGTCTGTTTGTGGGTGGAAGGCAGTACTGAACTTCAACTTCACACCCATAGCATCCTGAATACGAGTCCAGAAAATAGAAGTGAACCGTGTGTCTCTGTCCGACACGATCTCCAACGGAACTCCATGCAGACGCACGATCTCTCTGATGTATCGTCTAGCCAGCTCATCTGCAGAGTTCGTGACTCTGATCGGTAGGAAGTGCGCCGACTTCGTCAGACGGTCGACGATCACCCAAATGGAATCATGTCCCTTCCTCGTCTTCGGCAGCCCTGTAACGAAATCCATGAAAATGAAGTCCCACTTCCACTCTGCGATCAGGATAGGCTGCAAGAGTCCAGGTGGTCAGCGATGCTCTGCCTTCACTTGCTGACAAGTCAGACAACGGGACACGAACTCTTCTATGTGGATCTTCATACCTTCCCACCAATAGGTCCTTTTCACGTCGCGATACATCTTCGTACTGCCTGGATGCATCGCAGTCTGGTACAATGTGCATCCTCGAGAATCTCTCGTCTCAAGTCAGGGATATCTGGGACGCATAGGCGGCCACGATAACGTAAGCCCCCATCCGTGCCAATTCACCACTCAGCGTCCGCATCATCACTGGCCTGCTCTTGAAGCTCAGTCAGGTGCGCATCATCCCTCTACGCCTCGATGACCAGGTCATCGATGTGAGATTGCACCTGCACATGTGCGATGAACTCATACAGCTCCTCTACAGTGAGTTTCTGCTCAAAGTCTCGCAAAAACTCAACCATATCCCACTCAGCAACCATCAGCGGAGCCGCAAACTCTATCGCCTTCTTGCCGCTCAACGCGTTAGCCACAAGGTTCGCCTTCCCAGGATGGTAAGAGACTTCAAACTTGAAGTCCTTCAAAGTCTCCATCCATCGCCGCTGCCTCATATTCAAGTCTCGCTGCGTGAATATGTACTTGAGGCTCTTGTGGTCACAAAAGAGTTCGAACTCCTCTCCATAGAGGTAATGTCTCTAGAGCCTCAGTGCGAATATGACAGCTGCCAACTCCAGGTCGTGCGTAGGGTACTTCTCCTCGTGCTTCCTTAATTGTCTCGAGGCATACGAAATTACCCTGTCCCTCTGCATAAGGACACAACCCAGACCAACGCTAGACGCGTCAGTGTATATAGTGTATCTAACCCCTTGCTCTGGCAATACTAGTATAGGGGCGGACGTAAGCCTGTCCTTCAGCTCCTGAAAAGCTGACTCCGCCTCGTCATTCCAGTTGAACTTCACGTCCTTCCGTGTCTACTGAGATAGAGGTCTCGCGATCTTCGAGAAATCCCGAATGAAGCGTCGATAATAGCCAGCGAGACCTAAGAAACTCCTCACCTCAGTGACAGAACCAGGCTGCTCCCAGTCCTGAACTGCAGCTACCTTAGACAGGTCAACTGTCATGCCATCCTTTGACACCACGTGTCCCAGGAACTTCACTTCCTACTTCCAGAAGTCACACTTCTTGTAATGTGCGAACAACTGATGCTGTCTCAGAGTATCCAGGACCAAGCGCAAGTGCTCCTCATGCTCCTCTCGACTCTTGGAGTATACTAAAATGTCGTTAATGAACACAACGACGAATCGATAGAGGAAATGCCGAAATACCCGATTCATCACATCCATGAACACGGCTGGTGCGTTTGTGAGACCGAACGACATCACAAGGAACTCGTAGTGGCCAAAGCTGGTCCTGAATGCTGTCTTCTGCATGTCCTCATCCCTGACGCGCAACTGATGATATCCTGACTGAAGATCAATCTTCGAGAAGTACTGCGCTCCTCTCAACTGATCAAACAAGTCATCGATCCTGGGTAAAGGGTACTTGTTCTTTACCGTGATCTAGTTCAGCCTGCGATAATCAATACACAATCGCATCGAACCATCTTTCTTCCTTACAAACAGGACTGGTGCTCCCCAAGGAGACACACTAGGCCGTATAAGGCCAAGCTCCAACAGACCATCAATCTGCGTCCTCAACTCCTCCATCTCACACGATGCCATGCGATACGTCGGCAGTGAGACGGGCGTGGAACCAGACACCAGATAGATAGTAAAATTAATCTCTCGTCGAGGTGGCAAACCAGGGATCTTCCTGAACAGATCCCCAAAATCACAAACGATTGGCGTATGCTCAAGCATCTGGGCACCAGCGTCCCGTAGCAAAGTAGTGTAGCTAAGTATGCGGAAGGAGAGATTTACCCGCACTGAGAATGTAAAGGATGCGCCTTCTGGCTCGTAGGCAGTCACTATACGAGTCTCGCAGTAAATCTCAGCCCTCGCTGCGGTCAACCAGTCCATGCCAAGAATGATGTCGTGACAAACAAGAGAGGGGTCAACGACAAGATCAAGAGCCATCGTCTTGCCCCCCAGATCCACCAAACATCCCTCACACATTAGGGTGGCATCTGTAAAGGACCCGTGAGCTGTATAAACTCGCACCCCATCCATCCTAATAGTCGGTAGCCCAATACGCGTGACTATGGCATGTGATATCAATGAAATCGTGGATCCTGTGTCCACCATCACAAGAATAGGAATACCTTCGATGTGGGTAGTGACCTCAAAGGCCGAATGCTGAGAAGTCTCTGTCGCAGCTGCCTCAGCTGTCAAGGCATGCACCTGCGCCTGCTGTGACCGGTTCGACCGCTGTGCCGTGGGCCGTAGAGGTGGCCTGAACTGAGATACCGGAGGTCTGAAGGAAGGGTGCGCAGGAGCCAACCGTAAAGGCGGTGCTGATATAGCCTGTGGGCGTGTACGGTCGATCTTCTGCTGCGGCGATAACCCACTGTCCCGCATCCGAGCAAAACAACTCTGTGCCGAATGGCCCGATCTCCCACAATAAGTACATGATAAATCGGGACACCGCAACGGTGGTACTGGCGCTGTAGCCCTAGAAGGAGGGTCGGCGCGAGGCCTCTTGCCCGCAAAGGGCCTGTCCTGCAACTCTGGTCGTGGCCTAGGAGCAATAGGGCCACGAGATCTCGTAAGTCGATCCACATCCTGCTTTGCCCGTATGAACATGTGAATCAGCTCTGCATAGGAGGGAATGCTCACGCAGCACATCTTCTACAGAATATCTGGTCACAAACCCTCAGAAAAGTGCCGTATGCGCATCTGGTCATCTGCCAGTATAGTCGGGACGTATCTGCCCAACTCAGTGAACCGATGCTCATACTCAGTCACTGTCATGCCTCCCTGTCTGAGGCGTAAAAACTCGTTCTCTCGATCATGCCTATACGTCTGGGGATAGTATTTCTCGTGGAAGCGAAACTCGAACGCTGCCCAGGTCCATATAGAATCAGCGACAACGGTCCACAAAAACACTGTCCCACCATAAGCTGGCCTCCTGCTCGAATAAGAACGTAGCCAGCTCAACCTGCTCGAACTCTGAATAATGCAGCATCCGCAGTATCTTCGACACACGGTCGAGCCAATACTTGGCCTCCTCGGGTCTATGAGAACCTGTAAAAGTGGGAGGCCGTAAGCGCTGAAATCGCTCTAATAAGCTCCGTGTGTCTACGGCATTCCCCGTAGGGTAAGCAGGTGGTACAGGATGAGCCATGCCCTCATCCTGAGCATATGTATTGACATCCTCAGCTGGATGCGCAGGTGGTGTAGGTGGTGGCACACTCCCACCCTGGGCTAGATCCCCCACTATAGTAGTCAGGAGCTGCTATTGCTGCTGCATCATGGCCATCATCTGTTCAAATCTATCTAGAGGTGGAGCAGGCTGTGGCATGTACTGCGTCAAAGAAGACGCGTGGTACTGCTCTCTGACGGGCGGTGTGAAAGGCGGTGGTCTAACTGTAGGACCAGTAGTAGTCTGAGACACACTTGTTGTCTCAGGAATCGGGCCCACATCAGGGTCTGCATGAGCATCAGACTGAAAAGGAGCCTGATCCATAGGCTCACACAAAGTAAGCCGAGCTGTGCTCCGTGTAGCCTTCGGCGGCATTCCCTATATTCAAAATAGGGCGCAACCTTGTCAGTCTCAATAGCACAAACACACCGCAATCATTCACATAAAGAGTCAAAGGCATTCCATGCATTTCATTGAAGAAAAATTGTCACAATACAAGGGATATCTCCTTACAAGCATCATGACAAGAAGTACATGGGAACTGAGACAGTTAAAGTTACAACAACAACACAAGTAAACTACTAGCCTTAACAGGCTTACACAACTTATAGCAGGAAACGACTAACTGCTACCAACAACATCTAAGATCTCATCGCTAGTCTAAGTCGGGTGATGGAGGAGGAGCACCCTTATCTTGCAAGTAGTATAGGATCGCCTTCATGGTGCGAGTCACCTTGCCGAATTTCCTCTTCATAACGGCCTTGGTATCCTCGACCTCAGCCCGAAGTTCTTAAACTTCCCTTTATATGGCGACCTGGCTCTCCTCAATTCAGGCAATGCGATCATCACCAGTAGCCTGAGCAGAAGGAGGAGGGCTCTCATCTGTATCCTGAGCCTCCTCTTCTACCTCTTCCTGGACTTCTTCCTCAACTTCTGCTCCAGGTTCTCCCTCACTTGGATCCTCTTCATTATCAAAATCATCCTCGCTATCCTCCTCAAGTTGAGTCTCACGGTACTGCGACCCGATCTTCATCTTGACCATGGTTGACTCATCAATGCAGTGAATCGGAACTGGCAACTCCGGCCCAAGTCTGTAAGCAAACTCAAGCGCGATCTTGCATATAAGTTAGCCAAAAGGAAGCGACTCAGACGTTCTTCTTGATTTCACTATGAGGATAATCTGTCGCAACACGAAAGTGGCTGTAAGACCCGTATCTTGGTCCGTACCTTTCCGTACACTTCCGGGGTCTTACCGGTCGAATTCCGGAAACTTCGACCCTTAATCGATATCAACACGCGACCCTGATTCATGTGCCGACAACCCGAGTCGACTCAACCTAAGACCAATACCATAGCGACCACGCCGTCGTTGCGGTTTCGATACCGCGACCCGCGCGCCGAGGCGATACCCTGGTCAAGAGATATGGGCCAACGTTCGGTGTGAGAAATCGCAGCGCGTTGCGAAAACTAAGGGGATCTCTACGATGCGTCACATCAATCACATCAATCCCATCAATCAATTACCCATCAATCCATCACATGTCAAGTACACATCACTTTATTCCATTTTCCCAAGCAACCATAAAAGTCTTCATCACCCATACGTCTCTTACACAAAAAGACTCAAAAGTCAAGCTTTTCTTACACAACCATCACTCACCCATCCATCCATCACTCTCTCTCTCTCTCCCTTTACATCACTCTCTCTCTTTCTCTCTTTCTCATTTCTAAAATCTCAAGCAACAAGAGCCCCCACGTATGGAATTTCTTCAAATTCCTAAGCTCCAAGTGGCCCACCTTCCTACCCCAAAATCTCCCATCTCAACCCTCCATTCTTAATCTTAACCATTGAAGTTGAAGCTAAGGTGCCAAGGAACCTCTAGGAGCGAGAAGATCGGACGGTGGGTGCCTCTATAGGGTAGTTTTCCTTATTTTTATGGTGGACCAAGTGAGGCCCACCGATCAATGGTGTGGATCTCACTTGGGACCCTTATTTGTGGCTAATGGACCACTTGGATCATCATGATCATTCCATGATGGGACCATTCTCTATGGACCCCATCATGATGTTTATTTCACTTAGAAAGGTCATCTAGACTGTCCATATCGGTGGGGAATGGATCTCCACCGTTGATTTACATTTTTGATGGTCCCTTGTTCAAAGGGTCCGTTGATGTATGATTTCATGTAAGGGAGGGCCCACAATGACGGGGTCCCTCCATCACAAGCCGTGTCCCACTCTCCATGTCTCTCTCTCTCTCTTTTATTTTATTTTATTTTATTTTATTTTATTTTATTGCAATAGATGGTGTGGCCCACTTAAATGGATCCCACCTTGATGTAATTTTTATTCAAGTGGGGCCCACCTTGGACATGAGCCCATGACACCCATCAGTGGTGGCCCACTCCATCAGGGCCCACACTCAAAAAAAAAATAAATAACAAAAGACCGTCTAGCTTCTGGGACGCTGGACGTTTCAACAGAAAGGGGATAAAGGAAGAAAGAAAAAGAAAAGGAAAATGGTGGGTTGCTCCAACGTGGCCCCACCTTGATGTATATTTTTAATCCAAGCCATCCATTTTATTCTCGGGATCGTTTTAGGCGTTGAGCTGAAAAATGAGATCGATCCAATTATCTGGCGGGCCGTGGCATTAAGAATACTAGTATCTTCCTTTAAAACTTGGAAAAATGATTTTTGGGGTCCACCAGAAGCTTGGACCTACCTGAAACTTATTTTGGACCCCTATTTTTGTGGGAAACATGCAATGGATGGGGTAGATCTGGTTAATGTGGGTCCCACCTAGGATAAATATATATATATATATATATATATATATATATATATATATATAATTTTTTGGCATGACTTTGTGCCATGACGTCCAGAGACGTCCACGTTAAAAAGGGTGGCCGCATTGGCCCACTTGTAGACTCCACCATGATGTATGTTTTACATCTATACCGTTCATTTAATAGGTCCCCTTGAATGGTGCGTTGACTCCAAAAAATCATCCACAAACTGAACTCAGGTGGGCCATACCATCCAAATCATGTGAAGACATGCCTAAATCATATAAAAACACTTGGTGGGGCCTACCTGAATTTTTAATGTGGCTGAAATTTGGTGTGAACCCTCAAACAGGTGGGACACACGTAATGGATGGGTTGGATTGCAAATAAACACTTTGGTGGGTCCTGCATGGGACCCACTGTGGTATGTGTGGCTTACCACACCGTCAAAACAGTGTGTGGTGACACCCACTGTGATGCAAGTGTTTCACTCACGCCATCCGTCCACGGCAGTGGACGGTGGCCCCCACTCAGATGTATGTATTATGTCCACGCCGTCCATCACGTGGGCCCCTGGCCACGTGACGTTATGAACAGGTTTGGATGGCAATAAACATTACAGTGGGCCCTAAGCCATGTGATTCAATGAACACTTTGGATGCGAATAAATAGTATAGTAGACCCAGGTTGGGTAGAAAATATACATTTCGGTGGGCCCTGGGTCTATATGACCTTATCAACAGGTTTGAATGGAAAATAAACATTTTGGTGGGCCCCTTGCTACATGGCCTTATCAACTGGTGGGATGTAAAATAAATATTTTGGTGGGCCCCTTGCCACACGGCCTTAACAACAGGTTGGGTGGTAAATAAGCATTTCAGTGGGCCCAGGATTGGCTGGAAAATAAATGTTATAGTGGGCCCACATGGGAGTCTACCATGATGCATGAGTTTCATCCAAACCGTCCAACCATTTTGAGATCATTTTAAGGCCATTGTTGAGGCCCATCTTAATGTATTTATGGCCTGCCCACTAAGGCCCACTTTGTTATTTATGGGCCCATGTGTGTAGGCCTAATTGATGTATTTGTGGCCCATTGTTGAGGCCCACTTTGGTATATATAAGGCCTATGTGATTAGGCCCATAAAGCTCATGTGATTGGGCTCATTTTTAACGAATTCTAAGGCCCATGGGTTATGACCCATTGCAAAGGACCTCAGGCCCATTGGTGAGGCTCATTGAGGTGATCCGCTTGATGAATGTAAGGCCCATATGATACGGCCTAATTGATGTACTTAAGACCCAATTGAGTGCAACTAGGTCCATTGCAATGTATGATCCCTCCATGGCATATAACGATATTTATAGTAAGTAATGCCTTAGGAATAATGATGGTTAGATGCCCACATTGTAAGGATGACGTCAGTTAAATGTCTGCATTGTCACTCTCCCTAAGGCCCACTAATAGACCCATACTTGTAGTAAGTAGGCTATCTCGGCCCATCTTAGTTATACGCAGAGCCCATCTTTATTATAACATGTTAGTACAGTTCCATGACTTATGATCATATGCATCATATATATGCTTGACGTGAGAGTTGTCTGATCATAGCATTTGCCTTCGGACAGGTTGTTTATGGGCTCCTGGTTAGGCGGTGTTGCCCTACATGAGCGCACGATATGCGCAGGATTGGTTGCATGACTGGATAGCGTGATTCATGCATTCTGCATTTGTGTGACATGGTTATTGTACGCCCTAGCGACATCGGGGCCGTAGCCTCTACAGACAGATCGTGGTTGGCAGGATTGGATACCGAAAATCTTGTTCTACATGGGGTACTATAGATATCCCTAGGTGAAAGTCCCTAAACCCTTATGGTACGAAGAGGTTGCTCCAACGTCTAGACCGAGTGGGTAGATGAGCATTGAGTGCCGATTACCAGACAGTTACGCTCTCCACTGTGTCGTGGTCAGTTGGAAGGGGGTGCGGCCTTACCCGCCCAAGAGTAGGGGGCAATGCTAGGCTGAGTTTGACCAGCTCGAGGAATGGGTCCGCTATCGACGAGTCACGCCCGATATTGGCAGACGGATAGTGTGGTCTCTTCCACTTACCTTATTTTGCGCGATGTGGCGGCAATCTGGTTTAGAGTGTACTAGACCCTGGTGATATTCTATATTTTGAACTGTATTGATATGTGGACATAGATGAGGATCTGTATGCTTGAGCTGTATTGCACATCGCATGGCCTTGGGATGGCCGATACCATTCATGTCTTGCATCGCATAAGCCTTGATACGGCTCATGATATTATAGATCCATCTGTATATTCCGCTTTACTCTGACATTGCATGTTCATATTACTACTTTGTGCACACACTTTCACCACCCTCTAAGCTTTCTGTAACCTTATGCACGACCGTTGCGTGCAGGTGACGTTGGATCGCAGCAGCGCTGAGGCAGGAGCACGTTGCAGAGTGTTTTGGAATTTTTGTTCTACACCACTGTATTTCCCTTTATGCTCATTGTACTTGTAAAATTTTTTATCATAGTGGAAATGTAATGGAGTTCTTGGTTGTTTGTGGGTTATGCCTTTGGTTATGCTTATTACGAATCAAACTGATGTTGAAAATCCTCCTCGTAGGATCCCAGGATCGGAACCTGGTGAATGGGAGCTAGGAGCCGAGAATGGGGTTCTACGGAGGCTGTCGGCGCCGGATTCGGCGATCGAGAATTTTGTGAGCCCGATTTTCGAGTTTGAGGCGTGACAGTGGCCATACACACATTTTCTCCCTGGGCCACCTGATACAAGAAATCAACCATAAGGCGCGTACACTCAATGCGATTTGTCGAACTGGGATACACGTTGAACGTACAAATGTGGTGTAGCAGGCGCAAATCATCAGACATATGAGACACCTTGAGGCTATTGTTAGGCTGCCATGGAACCAGACTACCGCATAGGAACCTAGTACAGTGATCTCTCTCACGCCTACTCCACAAATTCTTTGCACTGGGATGAACATCACCAAGGGGCACGTTCAGAAGTTGTGCTATCAACCGAACATCGACCGTAGCCATCCGGTCTCTACCAAAAGGAATCTTGAACTACAATGGCTCCAATGTAGGACTCTGGATACGAGTGTAGAAGGCACGAATGGTGCTCACATTAGCACGAGAACAAACTTCAAATAACGGACCCCAATGTGCAGCTTCAATACGCTCGAATAACAGGAATTTATCGAAGAGTCGTCCTTCCACATCCACCTCAAACAACACCTTACGGTCATTATATTCGCCGTGAGGCATCTCTGCTAACATCACTTGCCCAAGTTGAGCATGGGGATCCAAATCCCACTTTGTATGAAACTCTCGAGCTGTGCTTGGACTTGTGGCGACGCTTGAGCTAGCGGCGCCACCCCTCGGTCTTCTTGATTGTGCAGGGCGATTAGGCCCAGCCTTATCCGCTGCAGTCTTTCTCTTTCCCAACAAAGAGAGGATGGTGGAGAGAGAGAAAAAACTCAAAATGGCTTCAACAAAAGCCATGAAAAATGTGGGAAATGTAGAGAAATGGCTGCCTAAATAGAAAAAAAGGAGATCTAGGTGTTGTAGAGGGATGCTTCAAGCTCCCCTAGGATGGATTTTCAAAAAGAAATGAGAAGGAAAAAGGGGAATGGAGCTCCACACGATTTCAACACATTTTTGGAGGTTGTAGGAGCTCCAACGGATGAGATCGGAGAGGCAAAGGGTTGCTAATCACGTTGGAGGTATGGGATAGGGTCGTTTTCAGCAATGGGATGATTTGGGAGTGATTTGGGGTCACGATTTGAGATAGGGCAGCAAGAAAATGAGCAAGGGAGCTAGGGAGGGGGCTGTTTGTGAAGGAAGTGCCCTTTTTAGGGTTTTTGTCGGTCGGCCCACACATGGGAGGGGTACCCTAGCTACATAAGGGCGTGCACCCGAGTTTCATTACAAATGGGCCCCACCCATCTGCGATGGCATCGCCGACTGGTGCTGCATCCGGCCAGTCTGGCCTAGTGGTCTGGGTCCCCCTGCCCCAAGGACTCCAAATATGTATGGTCCCCACCTCAGATCATTGTAATTTGACCTACGGAGGGCCAAACTTTCATTCGAGGCTTTTCGGGGCCAATCTGTAAACTTGAATGCAATCCCATATCATGCAGCATATGATTTTGGGATAAAAGGAGCTACTACATCCATCTAGCCCATTAGTTTCTAAATATTGTAAACTTAGAATGGCCTAATGGCCAGTTTTCATGAAATTTTACTATTCATAGTAAAATTTTGTCGAAGTATGATTTTATATCATTTTCACATTAGGACCAATGCCTAACATGAAAAGAATAAGTAAGAATTGAAGAATGGAGTGGTGAGAGGAAGAATTTTGAAGAAATTAGGTGAAACGGGGTTTTTAAGCAATAACGATTGAATGTAAGGGTTGTGGTTGTCCCACAGCCCAAGAATTCACATTTATGAGTTTAGAATCATTCAAAGAATGTCTCAACCCACCTACCTACAACCTATGAGCTACTTAGGTCACTCCACGTGACCCTAGATGCGTTACGGACTCGATCGCGCGATCGATCCGAATAGACTTCGCCTATTGGTGAATCTGCGATCCTATAAGTGTTTCTAGACCCTTCTCGAACCTACCTAAGTTAAAGGAAGTGACAGCGTACGTCGCGTGACCATAACCCAGACCCGGTATAATCTCATTCATGCTCTGATACCAACTTGTAACACCCAGAAAATCGGGGGTCGTGTATAAACTTAACTCCCGAGTTCCAGACCGTCACTTATGCAACAAAAATTATTATGATTCAATGTTGTCTGAGTTAAACCATTCACATGAGTAAAAGTATACTAAAACTGCATTTCATACTCCAGATCCAGTGATAAAAGCATGCGGAAGACTAAAGAATATATATATATCACTGTATGGAAAACAAAGTAGATCTCGACTGGCTCCAAAGTATGAATACATCTCTGAGTCTCATATACATATAAATAAACAGAAATCAAATGTCAAAATAGTCCCACTGAGTAGTCCCACCAATCCAGGCCACCTAAGCAAAGCCGTCGTGGTACTGCATATATGAGAACTCGTCCTGGTCCTCATCAAAGTCCGGCTTTGTAACATCCCGAAAATCGGGGGGTCGAGCAAAAACCCAACTCCCGAGTTCCAAAATGTTATTTATGCAACATGGATATATATGATTGAATGTTGTCTGTGATAATGTATTAAACATGAGTGAGATTAAGCCAGAACAGCATATCATACTCCAGAGACAGTGAAATTTGCAAGCGGAAGACTGCAATAGTATGTATAACGTACATAAACTGTTGTATGTCTCCAGAGTGTGAATATATTACCAGGTTATGCACATACATGTATACTTCAAAAGTAAATAAAATGAATATACATGAGGGCGCTAAAAATTCAAAATGACAAATGTCACAGTATCTAATCAACCTCCCTGCAATCCCGTCAATCAGAACACGCATAAAGGAGGAATCCTCCTTCTCATCATCAAGTCCAGCTCCGCCTCATAGGCCGCGCCATCATCTGCAATCACAAAAGGGACTGGTGGGTGTCCGGAAACACCATCCCGTAACGTGGGAGTGAGTGATCAACTCAGTGGGATAAGAGAGCAGGGATTAGCATGTTCACAATTCAATCACGCGATAATAGTAAAGCAGTAAATCAGACAATCCCAATACTGTTGTTAATGCAAGATGATATGACGTGATGTATGCCCTCACCGACGATCACCCTCATGCGGCAACATCTTACGACCGCGGCATGCCATACTCCCTAGAGTGCTCCACATCTTCCAGGCACATGCAATGCTATGGTGATATGATTACCAAGTTGTTATTAGTCCATTCAAACAGCAGGATTGGGAAACTAAGGTACTTCCCTTGTATCAATCCCATCACGGATCCTGTCTAGGGTCGTCACTCCTAGTAATCTCATACGATGTACATTTCGTAGGTCACTGCAAGGGCTGCCAGGGCTGTTGCTCGCACTCGTTGCACCGCTCCCCCATCACCTTATCAATACAGGCCTACTGTACTCTACTGCACGGAAGGGTCGTCGCCTCCCGTGAACTCAGAATACGCTCGCAGTCACTACAAAGGGCTCGTCGCCTGATCAGTGTAGGCCGACAGCTAGAATATAGTGTCCCATACCACCATAATCTGCTCACGAGTCAAGGTGCTCACTGGTCACTACGGGGAGGTTTGTGGCCCCAGCGTAGGCCGACAGCTCGACCACGGTGTCCCATACCACCATGCCCGGCTCATGAGTCTTCGTGGATCAAGGTACCACGGTTAATAGGGTTTACAATGGTAAGTTCAGTACCCTAGGTTCAAGCAGTTATGATACATACAAGGTGAACAAACATCGGCCAGTCGGGTTACTTGACGGGCTCGACTAGCGCGATCGCATCTCGAATTTGAACGACATGAAGTGCGTAAAACACTTCGCGTTGCCTAACCACTGCCGCCAACTCTCAACACGAATCACATTCATCGACGCGTCGTTCGTGGCTATGACCAGTCAGCCACGAATTCGTTCGGTTACCGACTGCCTGGACTAAGTCAAGTCCCACACATCTATTGAATCACATTAACGCTATATATCAGGGTATTGGAATTGAAACACATCATGTGAGCATGTTAGCACATGTTATAACATTCAACTTAAGCAAATCTTCAAGGCATGCTTTCCATGCATATTCAACTTAGGCAATTCTTTAAGGCATCATTTCTATGCATGTGATGCAATCATGCATAAGGTCAACATATAGGAAATCATTTAGGTTAGCATATTAATCATGAAATCAATCTCAATCTACTACATAACATCATTCAATGCAATACATACTAATACAAGCATTTAAACAAACACATACACTACACACTTAAGTCCACATATAGTATGTTGACCCAAAGTGCGCAACTTGGCGAATCTCTTCGCCAAACTGATTATGCAAGCATTCCTAACTCTCTAATGCGGCGACAAATCATGTCAATCACGTCAGCAAATTATGCATGGAGACCGTACTTCCTACAAATGACTAAAATGCCCTAAATCTCATATTCTTCGTTAATTTGCGAAACAGGAAACGGAGAGCATGTTGTACATGTCAAACGGCGATGCCGTCGATAATCTACTATTAAACGACATTGAAAGCGTTGTAAACCGACAATCAAAGCGTCTAAAATCCTCACCTAGTCTCTTACGGTCGCGGGATTTTGAACGGAGCGTGTACGCTTCGTCTACGACAGTAGGAGAATCTAATTCATGGATTACGTTAGCTAACATGTTCAGAATCTACATAAACCCTAAATCAGCAAGTTTTTGGGGTTTTTCTATACCTGAAAAAGTGGAAAAATCACCAGTCAGGTGATTGGAATGAAGTGTTGAAGCAGCACTGTCGGGGGCTCGGATGCGGGAAAAATCTCCTCTTCCCTTTCTCTCAAACTCTCTCTCTCTTTTCTAGGGTTTAGTGAAATTCGGATGTGAAGGAGAAATGAGGGTTTCAACCCCTTTTATAAGCTTGGAAACGCCGAAAATAGGCTCCGGGACGAAGTTTACTTATTGTCTATCCATTTCGGGGCTGTTTCGGTCCAAAAACTGATTTCTGGTGGTCCCCTGGTCGATTGCGATCAGACTTAAGCTCATGGGTACCAGATGTACCTCGTATTAAGTTTTCAGTCTGGCAGGGTTCGTAGATCGCACGTGGCGGACCAGTTTCAGTTCAGCGGTCGCCGCACATAGATCAGGGCTGAAAGTCCCATGATAATAAATAGATATTTTTCCTGATCCGAGGGTGTAATCTGGATGAATTCTGACGGTCAGAACGCTTAATACTGACGCGTCAAGTCGTGTGCCAGATTTAAATTTGAAATTCCCAATTCGTCCCTATTCGCGGTCGCTTCAGTCCGGGTTCAAGGAAATACTCTGTGATTATCGGATTGACTTGATTTTCGAGATGATTGTCAAGTCCAGCGGGGCGGTTCTAACGGTGTAAGATAGGAGGTATCGGACCTTCGACGCGCGGTCTAAATCCAATATAAAAATTCAATGTGGTCCAGAGGACAAACCCGCTTAGAGTTTGATCCGAGGTTATAGAGTATTCTAGAGTCATTGGTTCTACTCGATTTGGGTCTTGTAGAACGTATTTAAAGTGATCAGGGACTGTTTCCCAGCCACTCCAACGTTGCGCTAGCTAACTTATGCTTAGTTTCTAAAGAAATTTATCCTAAGTGGTTTCTTTGGCTATGGAATTGGGTTCTGAACGATTTTTCAGGTGTTTTAATTGACCCACTACCTAAGGACGTCAAATCCTAGGTTAGCCAAAATCCGGGGTGTTACAATCTACCCCCCTTAAAACACAATGTCGTCCCCTACATTGGCGAAGGGCAAGGAGTACTTTCTCTAAGGAAGGTTCAAATCCTATTTAATAACCTAATCGTACATATAACCTAAATCAAATGTGTCGATCCTGGGCCAGTGGGAAAGAGGCCAACCACTCTTCCGCTGCGCCATACTGATCGAACGGTAGCGTTGACTAACCTAACTGGATTAGACTCAATACGTTCTACCCCCCTTAAAACTTGATTTTACTTAAGGTTGAAGAATATTTGCATCGAACCGTATATCGGAACGAGGCGTAACTTAGGAGCTATCCTTAACCTAAAATGGAAACAGCCTTTATCTATATGGTCTTCCTTGCTAATGATGCGTTCTATGGCATTGGTACCTATGATCATAGAGATGAGCCTAAGCTCTATAGTGGTTGAGTTCAGGGGTAGGTATGAGTTGGTGGCAAGATATCTAGTTCTCTACTAGCTTTAAGTCCTCGCCATTTCCCAAAGACAATGTGATCCTGTTTGGTTGTAGGTGGTTGGGCCATCACAGAAGAAAGGTTGTGTAGTGGGTCTAAGCCGGATACGTTGAACCTTCTGTCTAATCAGGACAGAAAATGTGTTGTATCAGTTCTTAATCCAAGTCGATGCCGATCCTCTGCTTGATCAGAGCATTGGATTCATTGGTAACCACTAGGAGTAAGAAATCGACTCAAACCGCGAATACATCGCTTACATGTAGTTCCTTTACTCTGCGTTCCCGAATGCAATAAGTCCTTGGGAAAAGCAATTCTAAGGGGCGTGCTAGTTCATTCTAAGTTCAATCTGAGGGAGTTATAAATGTTCCCTGAGAGTGTATGGTTCCTTCCTATGGGCAACAACAGGAGTCTATAAGTCATAAGGGGATCTATCCAAGGAAGGGAGTCTCATTCCAATCATAACTAATCTATCATTCCTTAACATATACAGGCTTTACCCTACTCTAGGTAACTAGTAGGCTAGTCTGTAACTCAGTAGCTATAATCTAAAGCTTAAGATTATACGGTAAATGGCTTTTCATACCATTTCTACTACAGCGAGTTGTTCTATTGCTTAGGGTCAAGATTGTCTAAATGGAATTGGATTTCTTATGTCGTCAGACTCTTCAAATCTAGGAGTGCTAAATCTAGGACCAAAACGCCAAGGGCCTATGTGGCCAGTAGCATTCAGTTGTATTAAATAGAACCGCGTTCTTAGTCCCATAATGGGATCGGAAGTGGCATGCTTGGTAGGAGGGTGGGGTGGGATAAAAACTAATTTGTAGGCTGAATCCCGGGAGTTACAATACTCCCGATCCAGGGACAATACCTTACAGTGAAATGAGACGGCATGCACTCCATTTCACAAATTTTGCCTACTTTAAGCCCAAACCACAACACAAACATTCACATAACAAGTCGAAAAGCATCATGCATTTCATTAAACTAAAATTGTCATAATACAAGGGATATCTCCCTATAAGTATCATGACAAAAAGTACATGGGAGCTATGTCAGTCAGCTACTACAGCAACATAGGTAAACTACCAGCCTTATCAGGCTTACAAAACGCAACTTAAAACAGGAAATGACTAACTACTAATAATAACATCAAGGATCGCATCGCTAGTCGGAGTCTGGTGACGGAGGAGGAGCACCCTTATCCTGTAAGCAACACAGGATTGCCTTCAAGGTGCGAGTTACCTTGCCAAACTTCTTCTTTGTAACGGCCTTGGCATCGGCGACTTCCGCTCGAAGTTCTTAGACTTCCCTTCGCAAAGCGGTCTGACTCTCCTCCATCCGAGCAATGCGGTCGTCGATAGTAGTCTGCGCAGAAGGAGGAGGGCTCTCATCAGTATCCTGAGCCTCCTCTTCTGCTTCTTCCTGAGCTTCTTCCTGAACCTCTGCTATAGGTTCTTCTTCGCTTTGATCTTCCTCTTCATCAAAGTCATCCCCACTATCCCTTTCAAGTTGATTTTCACGATATTGCGACCCAATCTTCATCTTAACCATTGTCGACTCATCGATGGTGTGAATCGATACCGGCAATTCGGGTCCAAGTCTATAGGCAAACTCAAGCGCAATCTTGCAAATGAGTCGGCCAAAGGGAAGGGATTCGGATGTTCTCCTCGACCTGGCTATGAGAACTATCTGCCGTAAGATGAAAGTGGCCGTACATACGTTCTCTCCCTGGGCCACCAGAAATAAGAAATCGACCATAAGACGTGTACATTCAATGCGGTTCGTCGACCTAGGATAAACATTGAACGTGCAGATATGGTGCAGCAGGCGCAGATCCTCAGACATGTACGTCGCTTTGAGGCTATTATTAGGCTGCCATGGAACCAACTTACCGCACAGAAACCTGGTGCGGCGATCTCGTTCACGTCTAGTCCTCAAATTCTTCTCACTTGGATGTACATCACTTAGAGGCACGTTGAGAAGTCGCGCAACTAACCGGACGTCGATCGTAGCCATCCGATCTCTACCAAAAGGGATTTTGAACTGTAAGGGCTCCAAGGTAGGACTCTGGATGTTAGCATAGAAGTCACGAACAGTGCTCACATTAGCACGAGCGCGAGCTTCAAAGATCGGCCCCCAGTGCGCAGCTTCAATGCGTTCGAACAACAGATACTCGCCGAACAATCGCCCATCTACGTCCGCCTCAAATAACACTCTACGGTCAGTGTATTCACCATGAGGCATCTCTGATAGAATGGTTCGTCCAAGGTGTGCATGGGGATCCAAATCCCGCTTTGTACGGTACTCCAGGACTGCAGCTGGACCTGCGGCAGTGCTTGAACTTGCGGCACCACCCCGCGGTCTTCTCGATCGAGCAGGGCGGCTCGGCCCAGCCTCGTCCGTCGCAGTTTTTCTCTTACCCATCAAAGATATGATGGATGAGAGCGACAAAAGGCCCAAAATGGCTTCCACAAAAGCCATGAAAAATGCTGAAAATGCGGAGAAATGGCTGCCCAATCTGAGAAAAGGGAATCTAGGCGTCGTAGAGGGTTGCTTCAAGCTTCCCAAGGCTGTACTTTCAGGGAAAAATACAAATAAAAAGATGGGATGGAGCAGCTCACGATTTCAGCTCTATTTGGGGGATTTTGGAGCTCCAAATGGTGAGATCTTCAAGGAAAGAGGCTGCCAACACCCAATAAATGATGGGTGGTGGTCGGTTTTGGCCAAGGAAGGGTTTAAGAGTGGTTTGGGTCGCCGGGGTTTGGAATGGATTGCTGAAAATCGAATCTAGGGTATGTAAGGGGGCTGTTTGTGAAGGAGAGGTGGGTTTTGGGGGTTTTCGTGATGTGGGAGGTAGCTAGGGGTGCTGTGGACCCTATTTAAGAGGGTGCGCCCGAAGGACGGCACCAACGGAGGTCGCCGGCCGGCGATGGAATCGCCGGCCAACCCTCAAGTTGACCGGTGGGACCCCATGGGTCTGGTCCCCCATGGTCCCAGGGTCCCAAAAAGTCAGGTCCCACCCCCTGGTTCATAGTTTTTGGTCTCTATGAGCCCAAACATGTGTTCGGGGCTTTCCGGGTCCACATCGCAATCCCGAATACCAAACCATATGATGCAGCATATGAATTTGGGGTAGAAGGAGCCAGTACACCTATCTAGCTCCTTAGTTGCTAAGGAAAGTGAAGTTAGAATGGCCTTATGGCCATTTTTCATGAAATTTTACTATTCACTGTAAAATTTGGTGAATGTATTAATTTGTGTTATTTTCACATTATGTTTGATGCCTAACATGAAATTAATAAGAAAGAACTGAAGGTTGAAGTGTTTAGAGAAGGAATTTTGAAGATTTTTGGTGAAACGGGATTTTTAAGCCCTGACGATTGATTACAGGAGTCGTGGTCATCCCACGGCCTAAGGAGTCACCTTTGCGGTTTAAAACTGCTCATAGGACGTCTCAACCCGACTTCCTACAGCTTAGAAGTGATTCGGGTTGCATTACGCGACCCGAGATACGTTACAGACTCGATCTTGCGATCGATCCTTATAGACTTCGCCTATCGGTGAATCTGTGATCCTAGAAGTGTTTCTAGACCCTTCTCGCACCCACCTAAGTCAAAGGAAGCGACAGCGTACGTCGCAAGACCATAACCCAGGCCCAGTATACTCTCATTCATGCTCTGATACCAACTGTAACATCCTGAAAATCGGGGGGTCGAGCAAAAACCCAACTCCCGAGTTCCAAAATGTTATTTATGCAACATGGATATATATGATTGAATGTTGTCTGTGATAATGTATTAAACATGAATGAGATTAAGCCAGAACAGCATATCATACTCCAGAGACAGTGAAATTTACAAGCGGAAGACTGCAATAGTATGTATAACGTACATAAACTGTTGTATGTCTCCAGAGTGTGAATATATTACCAGGTTATGCACATACATGTATACTTCAAAAGTAAATAAAATGAATATACATGAGGGCGCTAAAAATTCAAAATGACAAATGTCACAGTATCTAATCAACCTCCCTGCAATCCCGTCAATCAGAACACGCATAAAGGAGGAATCCTCCTTCTCATCATCAAGTCCAGCTCCGCCTCATAGGCCGCGCCATCATCTGCAATCACAAAAGGGACTGGTGGGTGTCCGGAAACACCATCCCGTAACGTGGGAGTGAGTGATCAACTCAGTGGGATAAGAGAGCAGGGATTAGCATGTTCACAATTCAATCACGCGATAATAGTAAAGCAGTAAATCAGACAATCCCAATACTGTTGTTAATGCAAGATGATATGACGTGATGTATGCCCTCACCGACGATCACCCTCATGCGGCAACATCTTACGACCGCGGCATGCCACACTCCCTAGAGTGCTCCACATCTTCCAGGCACATGCAATGCTATGGTGATATGATTACCAAGTTGTTATTAGTCCATTCAAACAGCAGGATTGGGAAACTAAGGTACTTCCCTTGTATCAATCCCATCACGGATCCTGTCTAGGGTCGTCACTCCTAGTAATCTCATACGATGTACATTTCGTAGGTCACTGCAAGGGCTGCCAGGGCTGTTGCTCGCACTCGTTGCACCGCTCCCCCATCACCTTATCAATACAGGCCTACTGTACTCTACTGCACGGAAGGGTCGTCGCCTCCCGTGAACTCAGAATACGCTCGCAGTCACTACAAAGGGCTCGTCGCCTGATCAGTGTAGGCCGACAGCTAGAATATAGTGTCCCATACCACCATAATCTGCTCACGAGTCAAGGTGCTCACTGGTCACTACGGGGAGGTTTGTGGCCCCAGCGTAGGCCGACAGCTCGACCACGGTGTCCCATACCACCATGCCCGGCTCATGAGTCTTCGTGGATCAAGGTACCACGGTTAATAGGGTTTACAATGGTAAGTTCAGTACCCTAGGTTCAAGCAGTTATGATACATACAAGGTGAACAAACATCGGCCAGTCGGGTTACTTGACGGGCTCGACTAGCGCGATCGCATCTCGAATTTGAACGACATGAAGTGCGTAAAACACTTCGCGTTGCCTAACCACTGCCGCCAACTCTCAACACGAATCACATTCATCGACGCGTCGTTCGTGGCTATGACCAGTCAGCCACGAATTCGTTCGGTTACCGACTGCCTGGACTAAGTCAAGTCCCACACATCTATTGAATCACATTAACGCTATATATCAGGGTATTGGAATTGAAACACATCATGTGAGCATGTTAGCACATGTTATAACATTCAACTTAAGCAAATCTTCAAGGCATGCTTTCCATGCATATTCAACTTAGGCAATTCTTTAAGGCATCATTTCTATGCATGTGATGCAATCATGCATAAGGTCAACATATAGGAAATCATTTAGGTTAGCATATTAATCATGAAATCAATCTCAATCTACTACATAACATCATTCAATGCAATACATACTAATACAAGCATTTAAACAAACACATACACTACACACTTAAGTCCACATATAGTATGTTGACCCAAAGTGCGCAACTTGGCGAATCTCTTCGCCAAACTAATTATGCAAGCATTCCTAACTCTCTAATGCGGCGACAAATCATGTCAATCACGTCAGCAAATTATGCATGGAGACCGTACTTCCTACAAATGACTAAAATGCCCTAAATCTCATATTCTTCGTTAATTTGCGAAACAGGAAACGGAGAGCATGTTGTACATGTCAAACGGCGATGCCGTCGATAATCTACTATTAAACGACATTGAAAGCGTTGTAAACCGACAATCAAAGCGTCTAAAATCCTCACCTAGTCTCTTACGGTCGCGGGATTTTGAACGGAGCGTGTACGCTTCGTCTACGACAGTAGGAGAATCTAATTCATGGATTACGTTAGCTAACATGTTCAGAATCTACATAAACCCTAAATCAGCAAGTTTTTGGGGTTTTTCTATACCTGAAAAAGTGGAAAAATCACCAGTCAGGTGATTGGAATGAAGTGTTGAAGCAGCACTGTCGGGGGCTCGGATGCGGGAAAAATCTCCTCTTCCCTTTCTCTCAAACTCTCTCTCTCTTTTCTAGGGTTTAGTGAAATTCGGATGTGAAGGAGAAATGAGGGTTTCAACCCCTTTTATAAGCTTGGAAACGCCGAAAATAGGCTCCGGGACGAAGTTTACTTATTGTCTATCCATTTCGGGGCTGTTTCGGTCCAAAAACTGATTTCTGGTGGTCCCCTGGTCGATTGCGATCAGACTTAAGCTCATGGGTACCAGATGTACCTCGTATTAAGTTTTCAGTCTGGCAGGGTTCGTAGATCGCACGTGGCGGACCAGTTTCAGTTCAGCGGTCGCCGCACATAGATCAGGGCTGAAAGTCCCATGATAATAAATAGATATTTTTCCTGATCCGAGGGTGTAATCTGGATGAATTCTGACGGTCAGAACGCTTAATACTGACGCGTCAAGTCGTGTGCCAGATTTAAATTTGAAATTCCCAATTCGTCCCTATTCGCGGTCGCTTCAGTCCGGGTTCAAGGAAATACTCTGTGATTATCGGATTGACTTGATTTTCGAGATGATTGTCAAGTCCAGCGGGGCGGTTCTAACGGTCTAAGATAGGAGGTATCGGACCTTCGACGCGCGGTCTAAATCCAATATAAAAATTCAATGTGGTCCAGAGGACAAACCCGCTTAGAGTTTGATCCGAGGTTATAGAGTATTCTAGAGTCATTGGTTCTACTCGATTTGGGTCTTGTAGAACGTATTTAAAGTGATCAGGGACTGTTTCCCAGCCACTCCAACGTTGCGCTAGCTAACTTATGCTTAGTTTCTAAAGAAATTTATCCTAAGTGGTTTCTTTGGCTATGGAATTGGGTTCTGAACGATTTTTCAGGTGTTTTAATTGACCCACTGCCTAAGGACGTCAAATCCCAGGTTAGCCAAAATCCGGGGTGTTACAGGCTTTGCCTCTTGAATCGCTGCCTCACCTGCATCTAAGACAGGGTCTGGTGGGTGTTGCAAACACCATCCCGTAACGTGGGAGTGAGTAGCTAACTCAGTGGAATAATAGAGCAAGGATTAGCATGTTCTCAAATCAATCATGCGATAATAGTAAAGCACTAAATCAAACAATCCTAATACTGTTGTTAATGCAATATGACATGACATGATGGATGCCCTCACCGACATTCTCCCTCATACGGCACCATCTGCGTCCGCGGCATGCTTGTATACCGCTCAGTGCTCTACATCTTCCAGGCACATGCAATGTGATGGTGATATGATTGCCGAGTTATTATTAGTCTATTCAAACAGCAGGATTGAGAAACTAAGGTACTTCCCTTATATCAAACCCAACACAGATCCTGTCTAGGGTCGTCACTCCTAGTAATCTCATACGATGTATATTTTGTAGGTCACTACAAGGGCTGCCAGGGCTGTTGCTCGCACTCATTGCACCGCTCCCCCATCACCTTATCAATACAGGTCTACTGTACTCTCACTGCTACGGAAGGGTCGTCGCCTCCCGTAGACTCAGAATACGCTCGCGGTCACTACAAAGGACTCGTCGCCTGATCAGTGTAAGACGACAGCATGAATATAGTGTCCCATACCACCATAATCTGCTCACGAGTCATAGGTGCTCATTGGTCACTACGGGGAGGTTTGTGGCCCCAGCGTAGGCCGACAGCTCGACCACGGTCTCCCATACCACCATGCCCGGCTCATGAGTCTTTATGGATCAAGGTACCATAGTTAAAAGGGTTTACAGTGGTAAGTTCAGTACCCTAGGTTCAAGCAGTTATGACTCATACAAGGTGAACATACAAAGGCCAGTTGGGTTACTTGACGGGCTCGACTAGCGCGATCGCATCTCAAGTCGAACGACATGAAGTGCGTAAAACACCTCGTGTGGCCTAACCACTGCCGCCAACTCCAAAACACGGTTCGCGTTCATCAACGCGTCGTTCGTGGCAAAAAAAAGTCAACCACGAATTTACTCAGTTACTGACTGCCTGGACTAAGTATAGTCCCAAACATTTATGAATTCACATCACCAATCATGTAAGAGTAATGGAAATGAAATACAACAATGTGAGCATGTTAACACATGTTATAACATACAACTTGAGTGAATCATCTAACACATGCATTTCATGCATATAATGAAATCATGTATATAGCTAACATGTAGGAAATCATTTACATCAGCATATTAATTGAGAATTCAATCTCAAACTAATTCATAACACCATTTAATTGAATACATACTAATACAAGCATTTATACAAACACTTAAACTACACACTTAAGTCTACATATAGTATGTCGACTCAAAGTGCACATTTAGGCGAATCTCTTCGCCAAACTAATTATACACGCATTCCTAGTATCCTAATGCGACAAGAAGCCATGTCAATCACATCAGCAAAATATGGATGAAAACAGTATTTTCTACAAATAGTCATGGCATTCATAAATCAGAATGACCATTGGGGGAAAGAAAAATAATGTGAAAGAAGTGCATCATGTATAACCATTTTCTTTTATTTTTTTCTTAATGAATTAATAAAGACTCAAAGAGGAATGAAATTGACACAAAAGGAATGGTCTCACCATATGGTTTGTAGGGTCAAAATAAACATCTGGACGACTTCCGCAAGGAGGACCATCGGTAGCCACAAGTACCCACTTCCCAAGGAATGGCCTCACCATATGGTTTAGGTTATAAGTTTATGTTAATGTCGTAGGTTATAGGTTTAGGTTTAAAGATTTGAGAATACATTTACGTTTTAGGTTTAGGTTTAGGTTTTACGTTTAGGTTAAGGTTACAGGTTTAGGTTTAGGTTTAGGTTATAAGTGTAGGTTATAGGTTTAGGTTTAGGTTAGGTTATATGTTAAGGTTTAAGGATTTGAGTTTAGGTTATAGGTTAAGTTTTAGTAGGTTATAGGTTAAGGTTATAGGTTTAGGTTTAGGTTATAGTTTTGGGATTTGAGAATAGGTTTAGGTTATAAGTAAAGGTTTAGGTTAATGTTGTAGGTTATAGGTTTAGGTTATAGGTTTATGTTAATGTTGTAGGTTATAGGGTTAGGTTTAGGGATTTGAGAATACATTTAGGTTTTAGGTTTAGGTTTAGGTTTTAGGTTTAGGTTAAGGTTATAGGTTTAGGTTATAGGCTTAGGTTTAGGTTATAACTTTAGGGAATTGAGAATAGGTTAAAGTTTAGGTTTAGGAAATTGGGTTTGGGTTTGGGTTCGGGATCAGGATCGGGTTTAGGTTTGGATTTTCAAGTTTAGGTTTAGGTTTAGGTTAGGGAGTTGAGATTAAGATTAGGAGTTTAGGTTTAGGGATTTGAGAATACATTTAGGTTTTAAGTTTAGGTTATAGGTTTAGGTTTAGATTAATGTTAGGTTATAGGTTTTTAGTTTAGGTTATAGGTTAAGGTTTAGGTTATAGGTTAAGGTTTAGGTTAAGGTTATAGGTTTAGGTTTAGATTAAGGTTTAGGTTTAGGTTATAGGTTATAGCTTTTGGGAATTGAGAATAGGTTTAGGTTTAGATTAAGGTTTAGGTTTAGGTTATAGGTTATAGCTTTTGGGAATTGAGAATAGGTTAAGGTTTAGGTTAAGAAAATTGGGTTCGGGTTCGGGATTGGGTTTAAGTTTGGGTTTTCAAGTTTAGGTTTAGGTTTAGGTTAGGGAGTTGAGATTCGGATTAGGTGTAGGTTTAGGTTTAGGGATTTGAGAATATATTTAGGTTTTAGGTTTAGGTTTAGGTTAAGGTTTGGTTATAGGTTATAGGTTATAAGTTATATGTTAACATTTAGGTTATAGGTTTTGGTTTAGGTTAAGGTTATAGGTTTAGGTTTAGGTTATAGGTTGTATGTTATAGGTTATAGTTTTTGGGAATTGAGAATTGGTTAAGGTTTAGGTTTAGGAAATCGGGTTTGGGTTCGGGATCAGGTTTATGTTTGGGTTTTCAAGTTTAGGTTTTGGTTTAGGTTAGGGAGTTGAGATTACGATTACGTGTTAGTTTAGGTTTAGGGATTTGAGAATACCTGTAGATTTAGGTTATAGCTTAAGGTTTAGGTTATAGGTTATAGGTTATAGGTTATAGGTATAGGTTTTGGGATTTAAGAATAGGTTTAGGTTAAGGTTTAGGTTATAGGTTATAAGTATAGGTTTATGTTTAGGTTAAGGTCTAGGTTTAAGTTATAGGTTTAGGTCAGGGAGTTGAGATTAAGATTAGGTGTAGGTTTAGGTTTAGGGATTTGAAAATACATTTAGGTTTTGGGATTTGAGAATATTTTTAGGCTATAAGTATTGGTTTAGGTTGGGTTATAGGTTAAGGTTTAAGGATTTGAGTTTAGGTTATAGGTATAGGTTATAGGTTATGGGTTATAGGGTTTAGGTTATAGGTTAAAGGTTTAGGTTTAAGTTATAGATTTAGGTTTTAGGTTTAGGTATAGGCTTAGGTTATAGGTTATAGGTTATATGTTTAGGTTAAGGTTTAGGGATTCGGGTTTGGGTTTGGGTTTAGGTTATAGGCTTTGGCTTAGGTAATAGGTTATAAGTTTAGGTTACGGCTTAGGTTTAGGTTATGGGTTTTAGGATTTGAGAATAGGTTTAGGTTATAAGTATAGGTTTAGGTTGGGTTATAGGTTAAGGTTTAGGTTTAAGTTATAGGTTTTGGGATTTGAGAATAGGTTTAGGTTTAAGTTGGGTTATATGTTAAGGTTTAGGTTTAGGTTATAGGTTTTGGGATTTGAGAATAGGTTTAGGTTATAAGTTTAGGTTTAGGTTGGGTTATAGGTTAAGGTTTAGGGTTAGGTTATAGGTTTTGGGATTTGAGAATAGGTTTAGGTTATAAGTTTAGGTTTAGGTTTAAGTTATAGGTTTAGGTTAAGGTTTAGGTTAAGATTATAGGGTTTAGTTTATAGGTTTAGGTTATATGTTATAGGTTTAGGTTTAAGTTATAGGTTTAGGTTTAGGTTTAGGTTATAGGTTTAGGTATAGGCTTAGGTTATAGGTTATAAGTTATATGTTTAGGTTAAGGTTTAGAGATTCGGGTTTGGGTTCGAGTTTGGGTTCAAGTTTAGGTTATAGGTTTAGGTTTAGGTTGGGTTATAGGTTAAGGTTTAGGTTTAGGTTATAGGTTTTGGGATTTGAGAATAGTTTTAGGTTATAAGTTTAGGTTTAGGTTTAGGTTATCAGTTTAGGTTAAGGTTATAGGTTATAGGTTAGGGTTTAGGTTATAGGTTATAGGTTTAGGTTTAAGTTATAGGTTTAGGTTTAGGTTTAGGTTTTAGGTTTAGGTATAGGTTTTGGGATTTGAGAATAGGTTTAGGTTTAGGTTTAGGTTATATGTTTAGGTTAAGGTTTAGGTTAAGCTTATAGGGTTTAGGTTATAGGTTATAGGTTTAGGTTTAAGTTATACGTTTAGGTTTAGTTTTAGGTTTTAAGTTATAGGTTTAGTTATAGGCTTAGGTTATAGGTTATAGGTTATATATTTAGGTTATAGGTTATACGTTATAAGTATAGGTTTAGGTTTAGGTTAAGATCTACGTTTAAGTTATAAGTATAGGCTTTGGGATCTGAGAATAGATTTAGGTTAAGGCTATAAGTTTAGGTTAAGGTTATAAGTATAGGTTATATAGGTTAAGGTTATAGTTTAGGTTAAGGTTATAAGTATAGGTTATAGGTTTGGGTTTAGGTTATAGGTTATAAGTATAGGTTTATGTTTAGGTTAAGGTCTAGATTTAGGTTATAGGTATAGGTTTTGGGATTTGAGAATATGTTTTGGTTAAGGTTATAAGTATAGGTTATAGGTTAAGGTTTTCATATTGGGACCCACCACGTGAAGTTTGCCGTCTTCGTTGGCGAGTGGGAGTCCCATGTTCAGTAGCTCTTGCTTTTTCCCTTGGAGCAAGAACTTTTTTTCGGGAGGATCGTGAAGATTCTCCAACCCTGGATGATTCCCTTTGTCCTTTCCCATTTTTTGATTCTCACAGAAAGGGATTTGAAGATATTGAAGATAAAGGGGCAGAGTTTCTTTCAGAAATCAGGAAATACCCTAACAAGATTAAGATGAAATCTTGATTGTGAGGAGGAAATGGAAGGAGTATTACCAGATTTAATGAACGTCTGGAACCCACCGATGAACCTCTGGCTGAAGGGGACGAGTAGGGAGAAAGAAAAAACTTTTTAGAAAAAAATATGAATTTTCCCACTTGACCGCCTTTTATCGGGCTGCATGCTTCGATATCATCAAACTTTATTTCGATGATATCGATTGATCCCATTCTATGTCATTGAGACTGTCTTCGATAACATTCTCAATCATGTGACTTCTCAGATTCCAAAGAGGTGTCGATGATATCGATCCTTGGTCGATTTAATTGAGAGTCCACATGTTTTATCGACACACATATCGAAGGTGTGTGTGTGTGTATATATATATATATATATATATATATATATATATTTCATTTATCAGCATATCAATAATCTTCCATGTATAATAAAGTATCTCCTTATATCAACCAGTATACTCAGCAACAATTTTGTATAGGCATTGTACAATCCAAAATTATAAACATCAAGATGTTTATATACAAAAGTTGAGGTAAAAGACCTAAGATATACCATTAAGAGTTCAACAAAATTGCATCATTTCAGTAGCTATCCAGATTTAGATACATGACCAGGACCTGTCTTTCCATGCTCAATATTTTAAGGTATATGAATTGAGTGAGTTATCAGGCAATTTTTCTTTTCTTTCACTATCCATTTTATAGAAGGATTTTTAATTTTAGTGCTTTTTAATTTCTTTAATCAAGTTTGGTAACTGAATCGTGTTTCCTTATTTTACAAATTCATTAGTGTTCTTGTTTAGTTCAACCACTTGATTCAATAATTCCTCCATTCTGTTGGTCATTCTAGGTGGTGATGGATGCGTATTTCTTCTATTCATATCCCTAGGTGGACTCTTGACATTTTGTATTGTTCCTCTGGTCGGTCTGTATTTACCGGTATGATTTTGACTAGAATTATGTTGAGTCTTCCTAGGTGACATGCATTCAAACTTATAATGACCAGAATCACCACATAAATGACAAACAGGAGTGGTTCTTATTTTACTACCTGAAGCAGCAAATTTTTTAGTTTGTGCTGCATTTTCAGTTTTTATTTTAAAATTTTCATATCCTAAGTCACTCTTGTCCTTTCTAGGTCTTCCCATATCTAAGAGTTTTTCTAATTTCTCACCACTCTGGGAAAACTTATAGTTTATCTTAACAAGTTTTTTGAATTCTTCTAAATCAAACAGGAGTGTGTGATTTTCATTTTGAAGGAGCATGTTTTTATCTTTTAATAGCGCAACCTGTTTGTTTAGTTTGTCAGACTCGGATTTAAGGAGGGTATTGATTCTTTCTAATCTATCATTATTTGAATGATATTGCTGTAAATCATTAATTAGATGTGTATTAATTTTCAAAGTTTTATCTAGATCTTTTTGCAGCAATTCCTTTTCATTTTCAAATATTCCAAGTCTTTTAAGGATGTTTATGCTATGAATATAGAGTTAATTATAAGCATCCTGTAGTTTGTCCTATTCCTCTTCTTCCTTCTCAATTTCCTCATTATCAGATGAAAATGATTCAGTGGCTTACGGTTCTTCATCGTTCTTAGTTTCGATGGGAATGATTAGAGTAGTAGAGACCATAAGAATTTTTAGGGATTTCTGGTCTCCATTACTCTCTAAGTCACTGCATTTTAAGTTTGAATCTTCTGTATCATCCCATGTGGCTGCCATTGCTTTTCCTTTGGTTTTGCTTTTTGGGCAATCAGTAGACAGATGTTCAAACTTTTGACAGGTATAACATTGTGGTTCCTTGGACTTTTTACTAGATTTACCTGTGAAATGTTTGTTGTTCATCTGTCTTCCTTTAAATGGACAACCACGATTTTTCTAAAAGAACTTTTTGAACCGTTGTGCCAACAGTGCCACTTCCTCATCTTCGTTTTCTCTTTCACTTTCACTGTGCTCAGTTGTTGTATTCTTTGAGGTTTTGAGGATAGTAGTTTTGGATTTTTGGGTTTATTTGAAGTGTAGTTCAAAGGTTTGTAGGGAACCTACTAGTTTTTCTACTTTCATTTCCTCATGTTTCTACACTCCTCAATGGTTGTTACTTTAGGATTGAACTGTTCCGTTAATAATCTTAGTATTTTCCTACAGATTTTTGGGACCAGAACTTTCTCACCTAATCTACCCGTAGAGTTTCAATTGATGTTCAGTTTCTTGGAAAACTCCATGAAGGTCTCATGCTCTTCCATTCTGAGACTTTCAAACTGTGATGTTAGGAGTGGCAGCTTGGATCTTTTTACAGTGCTTGTTCCTTCATAGGTTCTTTCTAACAAATCCCATACTTCTTTGGCTATCCCACACATACTAATTTGATTGAAAATGTCTTGGGATAGCACAGTAGATAACATTCATTGCTTTAGCCTCAACAGTTTGGTTTTCTTTATCGAATGCTGTCCACTTTTCTTTGGCTTTAGGTTTAGTGATAGTAGTGCCATTCTTAAGTACTATTTGTTCCGTTGGTGGCACCTATCCTCTTTCAACAATGTCCCAAACATCATGATCCAAAGATCTCAGAAAGTAATGTATTCTAACCTTCCAATATGCATAATTTGATCCATCCAACACTAGAGGTTTAGTGACCGATGAGCCCTCTCCTTTGCCCATATTACCAACTTCAGTCAAAATCACCCTCTAGGTAGTGAAGCCCTTAAGAGAGACCCTCTCTGATACCAATTGAAATTGCGGTAATGACCGCTTTAGTCGAAGTGGAAATATGCCAATATGTCCTAGAGGGGAGTGAATATGACTTTTTAATATTTTATGACAATTTAAAATCCTATCACTTTAATCTTAAAAGTAAGCATGCATCAGGATTGCCACAGAGTAACTCTACTTGCTTCCAAGTCTAGCAGAGGATCCAATCATAAAACTGTTTGAGAGATAAACAATATGTAAATTAGTTTATGATAAATGTTACTGTGTATGTGTGAGGTGTGATCTCAGATAATTAAGTATGAAAGTATTTAAGGCAATCAACATAAGCAATAACAAATAATAGAAATCTCAAATACGGTCATTTTTATAGTGGTTCTACTACTTGTCTACTCCTCTTCCGGTAGACACACTCAACCCTTGAGTATACCAGATCTCATTAAAGGAGGTTTCAAAATAGGTTCACCTCAAATCAGAGGTTTTAAATCAGGTTCACCTCTAACCAGTACAACATATACTTAGGTTGACACAGTGTGTCTACACAACAAGTTTATGCTCCCATGAGCAAGGGTCAACACATAGCACCCAACTTTTAGGCGACACTGGCCAAGGACCTACACACGGACCTAAGGGTTTATGCTTTCTATAGAGCAAGGGTCAACACAAAGAATCCCTATGTACACTCCCGCCGGAGGTCTTCTACGAGGACTTGCAAGGGGTGAGAAACACCTTAGACCTAATCCTATAAAAGGAATGATCATGAGGGTCCTCTGAACTTTAATGACTTACAATAAGTAGATGAACCCCTTTTAGTGCGTTGTTGAAGATCTCCTATGATGACGATGAATCTTCTGCTTCCTTGAACAGCAACTCAGAAGATGTACCAATACATGGCGACGGGTTGGGTCAAGGTTATTATGGAATCCTACTCTATTAAATGTTTTCCTATAAGGGAGATAGAGAAATTCCAATCATCTATGTATTCAAGTAATCCTAGCTTAATGATCTGCCATTAAGGTGGTAGCTGCAGGATCCTTGAATGCGGAAGTTCATTCCCTAATCCACTCTATTGAATATCAATGATGAGGGTAGATTGGAGGATGAACTCCTATGAGAGAAAAAGGCTTAGGGTATATGATCTAGGGTTAAAGACACAAAAACACTCTTTTTTTTCTTTATCTAACAACCAAGGGCAAGTTCTCATTAAATAGAAAAAAAGGTTTTAATAGATATAAAACAGTCACATTTTATACAAAGTTCGATATCATCGAGCCGGGTTGATATTATCGAGCGTATACTCTCGATAGCATCGACTTGCCACTTGATGACACAAACTCTAATGTCAAACACTTTTGAAACCTTTTGCCAGCTAGTCGAGGAAATCGAACATACGTCGATGTCATCGGCGATTTCATCGACACAAGATTCGATTCTTCGACATTTGAAAATGTGGGAGACTTGCCTTTGAAGATTTTCAGGAAAAAGATATGATTGAGCATCACTCGATATCATCAGAATTTGAATATCGATGGTATCTCAGTGTTGATTCATTGATAATTTCAAAGAATTTTCCTATAAGCTTTCTGGACAGTTTGCATCCATCTTCGATGACATCGACCATGCCTCGATAAGATCAATATTTGAATATCGATTTTATCGAGTGACCCTCGATCCGAGGAAAAACAACCTGAAAACCTTGCTGAAAATAAATGTGTCCAAATCTGATATCATCAAAGGGCTTCTGATATCATCGAGTGTTACATTCCGAGGATATCGGGAAGCTCTTCGATATATCAAAGATTACATGATTTGCCTTAGTAGAACTTTGAACACAACAGACCTGATGTCGATTTTATTGAGTCTACTCAATGGACTCGAGATTTAAATTATCGGTGATATCAAACCCTCTATCAATATATTGATAATTCTGTCAAGATATCTTTGTGGTTGCTGGAAAACTTATGTTCTCATTTCAATAATATCGATTGAGCTTCAAGGACATCAACAACAAGGTTCGATTTTATCGAACCGCTTGTCGATAAATTAACAATGGCAGAAAACTTAGAGATTTTTCTTAGTTTGGGAAAAGTTTTCTAACCATTATCCCTTAAGGTGATCTATCCAATTTTAAGAATTTTAATTACCTGGTGTTTTGGGACATGGGATGTGAGGCTAAGATTTATCTGTTGCGAGTTCTGGTCACACATCCAATTGAGGTAGACGCTTGATCAATCTTCCTGTGGGGCTCTTCTGTCTAGCTGACTCAATGCACATGCTAATTGACAAACTAGGGAACTTTTAGAGTGCTGACTTGGATTCTTGCTTAAGTGTATAACACTTTGATTATTACAATAGACCACATGCTGCTCCTTCTTAAGGCTAAGTTTCTATAGGAACCTCTTCATCCTAAACATGTCTTTACATGCCTTTGTGACCGCAATGTACTTGGCTTCTGTTGTCGACAATGATACGACCTTTTGTAACTTACTCTGCCATGAGATCGCTCCCCCTACAAACGTGAACATGAACCCCGATGTAGACCTCCTTAAGTCTATGTCACCTGCCATATTTATATTTGTGTAGCCTTCTAACACAGGTTTTCCATCACCATAGCATTGGCTCCACTTGGATAAGCCTCTTAGATACCATTGTATCCATTTCACCACTGCCCAATGTTCTTTGTTAGGATTGGTAAGATACTGGTTGACAACACTAACCGCATATGTTATGTCTGAGTGCGTACACACCATAACATACATCAAACTTTCTACCACTGACGTGTAGTGTATCTTCCTCATCTCATCCACCTTTGCCTTCATCTTTGGACATCGCTTGTCACTGAATTTGAAGTGACCATTCAGTGGAGTACTGACCGGCTTCGCCACATTCATATTGAACCACTCTAGGACATTCTCAATATACCGCTCTTATGACAACCAAAGCTTTCTGCTACTTTTTTCACGTGTTATCTCCATTCCTAGGATCTGTTTAGCTGAGCCTTGTCCAACTTCTGTTTTAGCCTGTCAATCTTCTTGATGTCTTTACCCATGATGAGCATGTCATCAACATATAGCAACAAAACTAAGAAATCACCATCTGAGAACTTACGCGTAAACACACAGCGGTCCGACTCCATTCTGTTATATCCATGCTTTAACATGAACGAGTCGAACTTCTTGTACCATTGCCTTGGAGCTTGTTTCAGCCTATATAAGCTCTTCCTAAGCCTACACACCATATGCTCTTTGCCTTTGACTTTGAACCCCTCTGGTTGGTGCATGTAAATCTCTTCTTCGAGGTCACCACGGAGAATGGAAGTTTTAACATATAACTTCTCTATCTTTAGATCCATGCTAGCCGCCAACCCAAGCAACAACCGTTTGAATGTCATTTTAACCACAGGTGAAAATATCTCCTCAAAGTCTATACCTTTCCTCTAACTAAACCGTTTCATCATAAGTCTGGCCTTGAGCTTCGTTTGTGAATTCTTCTACTCAATCTTCTTTCTGAATACCTACTTGTTACTTAGAGCTTTCTTTTCCTAAGGCAATTTCACCATATCATAGGTGTGGTTCTTATGCAAGGATTACATTTCCTCTTGCATGGCTTTCAACCACTCCCCCTTTGCTCATTGGCTAGAGCCTCAGAATAATCTTTTAGATCTCCCCCATCAGTGAGTATAATGTACTGACACATCGAGTTCTTCTTGGATGGGTGTCTGTCCTTAGATGTCCTCCCTACCTGTGGCTCAACAGGTAGATCAAGTCGGGGCTGCTCTCTCGGTCCATCTTCTATAGGAAATCCCTTATCCTCTACACCTTTTTGTACTCCTTTGTCATCCGATGCCATAGGAGGAGTAACTGGATCCATATCCTCTAGCTCACTTGAACTAGGCTGGATCTTTTCTGGCTTACAAATATCTTATATATATTGATCTTCAAAGAAAACAACATCTCTACTCCTGACGAGCTTTTTCTCGGTCGGATCCGATAATCTGTAGCTGAACTTTTCATCACTGTACCCCAAGAAGACACATTCCTTGATCTTTGCATCGAGCTTAGACCTCTCGTCCTTTGGTACGTGAATGGATGCCTTGCATCCAAACACTCTGAGATGACTATACGATGGATCATGTCCAGTTCACACCTTCTCAGGTACTTCTCCATTCAATGGGTCTGATGGAGACTTGTTTATCAAATACACTATCATGTGCATTGCTTCTCCCCAGAACGTCTTGGCTAACTTTACATGGAATAACATGCATCTGATTCTCTCTACAATGGTGCGATTCATTTACTAAGCCATACCATTATGCTAGTAGGTCTTGGGAACCATATATTCATGCCGTATACCCAGGAACTTACAATACTCATGGAAGTCATTAATGTATTCAACACTATTATCAGTGCGGATGCACTTTAATGATATACTTGTCTCTCTCTCGACCATAGCATGAACATTTTAAACACATCAAAGACCTCGTCCATGAATTTCAAAGCATAAACCTAAACCCTCCTAGATGCATCATCTATAAAAGTGATAAAATACAATGCCCCACTCAAGGTTTTTGTCCTTATAGGACCACAAACATCAGAATAAACCAAATCTAATGTGTGTATTTTATTAACATGAGAAGTATATTTAAAAAATGAAACTCTATACTGTTTCCTTAATAAACAGTCAATACAGGTTTTGAGAGGTATACCTGTCACTTCTGGAAGGAGTCCCTTCTTTGCTAGTAGCTGAAACCCTTTTTCACTCATGTAGCCTAGATGCCTGTACCACATGTTATGTAAGACTTGTATCGTAGCCCGTATGTTTCGTAGGCTTCTGCGGTCCTCCTAGTCAAATTTTGATGACCCACAATCTGTTATCGATGTTTGCGCATAATCCTGAGACATGTCAAATATATCAGAGTTGGCTCGACCCGAGACTTGTAGCAGTTCCACTGCATCATCGTCACGGTTCCGATGCCGCATCTCGCGCAGTGAGGAGATGCCCTGACCAGGAGATGTGGGCTCGCGTTCAATTCAAGAAAAACACTGCGCTTTGCGAATTCTGATAGAATCTCTACGATATGTCCCATCAATCACATCAATCATAAGTCAAGTGCATCCCATCACAAGCCATCACGCACCCTTACCTCTCCTTACCTAAAGTCAATGCAACCCATGCTTAGCCCATTCTTTTCTTACAAAAGTCAAAACAACCCATCACTTTCCACTCCGTCACCACTCCTCTCTCTCTCATTTCTCACTCTCACAAACAACTCCTAAGGAGAGGAAATGTCCAAGCTCTCCATTAGAAGAGCCATGTGTGGCCTACTCCCTACCACCCTATCTCCCATCTCCACCCTTAGATCATCATCTCTACCGTTGAAGGAGCACTTTTGGAGCAATAGAAGGATAGGGTGGAAGAAGAAGGATAGGTGGGTGCCTCTCTCTCTCTCTCTCTCTCCCTCTCTCTCTCCCTCTCTCTTTCAATATTTTGGTGTGATGATGTGGCCGTGTGGCCCACCCGGATGCACCCCACCTTGATGTATGTGATGTCCAAGCTGTCCATCAAATGGACCCCATGGCTGTCCAAGCCATGTGGGCCCTACTTAACGGTGATGGAAAAATACAAAGATCAATTGATCAAGTGGGCCACGACCATGTGGGGCCCACCTTGAAGAACATTCCAAATGTCCAGCGTCTAGGGTCGCTGGACTATTTCCTGAAGAGTGAACGGACAGTGAGGTGTACTCACGTTGAATTTTTTTAGCTTTTAGGTGGGCCACTCATACAGGCCTCACATTGATGTATGGATTTAATTCGCACCATTTATCCCGTTCCTTAGATCATTTTAGGCGTTGAGTCGAAAAATGAAGCTAATCCGACTCTCTGGCGGGCCATAACATAGAAAATAGTGTTGTCTACCGTTGAAATTTCCTATGATGTTTCTGTACCTCAAAATATGTCGAATATTGGTCTCAATGGGTTTATCTTGGGCCATAAAAACCAATGGTTGGGTCGGATTCCCTTGATGCGGGCCCTACCTAGGCAAAATTGTAGAAAAACTCTTTTTCAAAAAAATAAAAATAAAAAGGAAGGTAGCGGGTGGTGCTGCTTGTGTCGGAGGACGCTGCGTAGTGTCCTACTGCCTGCACCACTCCTGCGTAGGCGAGATGGGAAAGGACCATTAGGTCCCAGCTGTGGGCCCCATCGTGATGTATGTAGAACATCAACACCGTGCATTTTGATGGGGGCCCTCCAAGATCAGCCGTCTGTAGAGCTCAGGTAGCCCACACGACAAGAAATAGTGTAATTGAACATCTGCCATTGAAACCCTTTTTGGATAACAGAAGTTTTGGATCTAGATGAATTTTATTTTTCCCCTTGATTCAGGTCTTTGTGACCTTATGAACGCATTGGATGGAGAATAAACGTTATGTTGGGCCCCACGTGGGACCCACCCTTTTTGGAAGTGGATTGGATGATGTACCTACATAGCTAAATAGCTGCTATATTGAAGTCTGTTGTACATTGTACCTTCACCGTTGATGTGGTGCCATCTTGATGTTTGTGGTCTATCTAGACCATTCGTACATGGCCCAACGTGATATAGTATATACATTATATATATATATATATAATTTAATATTATATTATGTGGGCCCCACATGGGACCCACTTGATGAGAAATGGATTGGCTGGTTCGTTCACACCAGCCTATTACTGCTGTATTACACCCACAGGTCCTGTGGACCCCATGATATATGTGATTCATCCATGGTGTAGAGCAGCTGTGGGACCCATGCATGTGTGGACTCCACATGCATGTGGTTATCAATGTGGTCCATCTGTTTTGCATCCACCATCCAGAGGACTTGACGGTGGTGCATACCGCGATGTATGTGTTTTATTCCACCGTCTAGATGGCTGGACGGTGGACACCACCACAATTCTCATGTTTTAGCCTCGCTGTCAATATGCTTTGGCAGCTGTGGGACCCACCTTGTTGGTATGTGTTATATCCAGACCGTCCAAGGTCTGGACGTGATCCATCTAGTTGCATTTACTCTATATCCAAACCAGCTGTCTGCTGCATGCAACATATAACTGCAATGTTGTCATCAGTAGGTGGGGTCCAAATCATGAGGTATGTGCTATACATCCAGACTGTTCATCCACCGGCCTTATAGCTGCTAGGTTACTGTCAGCAGGTGCTGTGAACTCCACCATGAGGTATAGGTTTTATCCAAGCCGTCCTATTGGGGGACTCCTCCATGATGTATGCTTTAATCCACAATGACCCACTATGATATGTGTTTAATCCACACCGTCTAGACAGTGCTGGACGGTACTAGACCTGTTTGGATGGTGCCACGTGGGGCCCTGATATGGTGGATGTGTTATGCCCTCGTGTCCAGCATCTGGGCGGTGGACCACCTTGTTATAAGTATTCTATCCACACCATTTAGCTATCTGGAGGGTGGGCCCCACTATGAGGTGTGTTTTGATCCCAAACCGTCCATCTGGATGTGGGATGGTGGGACACCACCATGATGTATGTGTTTCTCCCACACCGTCCAGTGTTGTCATGGGCCACACCTTAATGTATTTACTATATCCACATTGTCCATCCTTAGACATGGGCCCCCCTTGGTGATGTATCTGCTGCACCATGCGACATAGGACAGTGGGCCTACCATGATGCACGTATTACATTCCATGCTGTCCATCTTTTTGATAAGTGGGAATCGCCTTGATGGATGTGTTTCATTCCATGTTGTCCGTGGGACGTGGACCTCACAAGATGTATGTGTTTGATCCAAACGGCCCAATCTAATTTGCATAAGGCCCTACGTGATATGTGAGGCCTGATGTGATGTATGTATGGCCCATTCGATGTATTCGAAACCCATGTGCAGGGCCCACATGTCATGTATTTGAGGTCCAGGAGCAGGGCCCACTTGTTGTGTATATGTAACTCTTGAGTAAGGCCCATTGTGTTATATATTAGGCCTTTATATGAGGCCGTGGGCCCAATTTAGGTTTAACTTTGTGGGCCACTATTTGGGAGCGATGTTGGTTAAATGGCCACATTGATGAGCAATGATGGTTAAATGGCCACATTGTGACCTCCCCTTAGGCCTTGTTAGGCCATTCTCATCGATGTCAATTCTCGATTCCGATCAGCGAGGCCGAGTATTGATCGATTCTGATTGTTGTGGCTGATTGTTAATTCTAATTATCGATCGATTCCGATTGTCAAGGTCGATTCCGATTTGTCGAGGCCGATTGTATAGGTCGATTCCGATTGTCGAAGCTGAGTGTCGAGGTTGATTCCGATTTGTCAAGGTCAATTATATAGGCCAATTCCGATTGTCGATGCCGATTGTCGAGACCCATATGATGTATATACAAGCCGTAGTTGAGGCCCATTGTGATATGTTGTAACACCCTGAAAATCGGGGGTTGTGTATAAACTCAACTCTCGAGTTCCAGACCGTCACTTATGCAATAAAAATGATTATGATTCAATTTTGTCTGAGTTAAAGCATTCACATGAGTAAAAGTATACCAAAACTGCAATTTATACTCCAGATCCAGTGATAAAAGCAAGCGAAAGACTAAACAATATATATATCACTATAAGGAAAAACAAAGTAGATCTCATCTGTCTCTAAAGTATGAATACATCTCTGAGTCTCATATACATATACATGAATAAAATCAAATGTTCAAAATAGTCCCACTGAAGTCCCATCAACCCAGGTCACCTAATCAAAGCCATCATGGTACTGCATGTACGAGAACTCGTCCTGGTCCTCGTCAAAGTCTGGCTCTGCCTCCTGGATCTCAGCATCACCTGTATCTACAACAGGGTCTGGTGGGTTTTGCAAACATCATCCCGTAACGTGGGAATGAGTGATCAACTCAGTGGAATCATAGAGCAAAGATTAGCATGTTTACAAATCAATCATGCGATAATAGTAAAGCAGTAAATCAGACAATCCTATACTGTTGTTAATGCAATATGACATGACGTGATGTATGCCCTCACCGACGATCTCCCTCATACGGCACCATCTTACGACCGCGACATGCAATCGACCCTCAAGTGCTCCACATCTTCCAGGCACATGCAATGGTATGGTGATATGATTTTCAAGTTGTTATTAGTCCATTCAAACAGCAGGATTGGGAAACTAAGGTACTTCCCTTATATCAATCCCAACACAAATCCTGTTTAGGGTCGTCCCTCCTAGTAATCTCATACGATGTATATTTTGTAGGTTGCTGCAAGGGCTGGCAGGGCTGTTGCTCGCACTCATTGCACCGCTCCCCCATCACCTTATCAATACAGGCCTACTGTACTCTACTGCTACTGAAGGGTCGTCGCCTCCCGTAGACTCAGAATACGCTCGCGGTCACTACAAAGGACTCGTCGCCTGATTAGTGTAGGCCGACAGCAAGAATATAGTGTCCCATACCACCATAATCTGCTCACGAGACTAGGTGCTCACTGGTCACTACGGGGAGATTTGTGGCCCCAGCGTAGGCTGACAGCTTGACCACGGTGTCCCATACCACCATGCCCGGCTCATGAGTCTTCGTGGATCAAGGTATCATGGTTAACAGGGTTTACAATGGTAAGTTCAGTACCCTAGGTTCAAGCAGTTATGACTCATACAGGGTTAACATACATCGGCCAGTCGGGTTACTTGACGGGCTCGACTAGCGCGATCGCATCTCAAGTCGAACGACATGAAGTGCGTAAAACACTTCGCGTGGCCTAACCACTGCCGTCAACTCCAAAACACGTCTCGCGTTCATCGACGCGTCGTTCGTGGCTAAGATAAGCCAACCACGAATTCGCTTGGTTACCGACTGCCTGGACTAAGTATAGTCCCTAACAATTATGGAATCACATCAGCAAATCATATGAGAGTATTGGAATTGAAATACAACCATGTGAGCAAGTTAACACATGTTATAACATACAACTCAAGTAAATCTTCAAGAACATATATTTCATGCATATAATGAAATCATGCATATAGTCAACATGTAGGAAATCATTTATGTCAGTATATTAATTGATAAATCAATCTCAAACTAATTCATAACATCATTTAATTCAATACATACTAATACAAGCATTTATACAAGCACATACACTACACACTTAAGTCTACATATAGTATGTCGACCCAAAGTGCGCAATTAGGCGAATCTCTTCGCCAAACTAATTATGCACGTATTCCTAACTTTCTAATACGACAACAAACCATGTCAATCACATCAGCAAAATATGAATGAAATCAGCACTTGCTACAAATGACTAAAGTGCCCTAAATCTCATATTCTTCGTTGATTTACGAAACAGGAAACGGATAGCAAGTTGTACATGTCAAACGGCGATGCCGTCAATAATCTACTATTAAACGACATTGAAAGCATTGAAAACCGTCAATCAAAGCATCTAAAATCCTCACCTTGTCTCTTATGGATGCGTGAATTTGAACGGAGCGTATACGCTTCGTATACGGCGATAAGAGAACCTAATTTACGAGTTATGTCAGCTAACATGCTATGAATCCTAGTAAACCTCTAATCAGCAACTTTTAGGATTATTTCTTACCTGAAAACGTGGAGGAATCGCTGGCTGAGTGATAGAATCGTGTTGCTTAGGCACTTGCAACAGGTGGTGCAAAGGCGAAAAAATTCTCCTCCAATCTCTCTCACAAACTCTCACCTTTTCTCTCCCAATCTAGGGTTTCTCTCAAATTCGGATGGGAGAGAGAAGTGAGGGTTTCAACCCCTTTTATAAGTTAAAAATGCCCAAAATAGGCTCAGGTACAAGGTTTACTTAGGGCATATCCAAATCGGGGCTGTTTCGGTCCAAAAGATGATTTCTGGTGGTCCCGTGGCCGAATGCAATTGGACTTAAGCTCATGCGTACCCGATCTAGCACGCATCAAGTTTTCAGTCCGGCAGGGTTCGCAGATAGCGCGTGGCGGACCAGTTTCAGTTCAGCGGTCACCGCACTTAGATCAGGGCTGAAAGTCTCATGATATGAAATAGAAATTTTTCCTGATCCGAGGGTGTAATCTGGCTGAATTCTGACGGTCAGAACGCTTAATACTGACGCGTCAAGTCGTGTGCTAGATTTGAATTTAAAATTCCAATTCTGTCCCTATTCGCACTCTCTTCAGTCCAGGCTCAATGAAATAGTCTGTGATTGTCGGTTGGACTTGATTTTCGAAATGATTGTCAAGTCCAGCAAGGCGGTTCTAACGGTCTAAGATAGTAGGTATCGGACTTTCGACACGCGATCTAGATCCAATATAAAATTTCAAAGTGGTCCAGAGAACAAACCTGCTTAGAGTTTGATCCGAGGTTATAGAGTTTTATAGAGTCATTGGTTCTACTCGATTTGGGTCTTGTAGAACATATTTAAAGTGATCAGGGACTATTTCCCAGCTACTCCAGCGTTGCGCTAGCTAACTTAGTCTTATTTTCTAAAGGAATTAATTCTACGCAATTTTGGGTTGAGTTGGTACTCGAGTCCAAGTATGGATTTTTCACGGGCGTTACAATCTACCCACCTTAACAAATAATTTCATCCTCAAAATTTGTACCTTTTTGTACTCCTCGAGAAGCTGTGGGTAGTTCTTTCTGATCTCGGCTTCTGTCTCCCAAGTAGCCTCTTCCTCAGTGTGATAAGTCCACAATACCTTCACAAGGGGAATCACCTTGCTACGCAGTACCTGCTCCTTCCTGTCTAGGATACGTGTCGGTCGCAGGAATGTAACATCCTCTCCTAACTGCACCTGCTCCCATATGATGATATGGGAAGGATCAGCAACATACTTCTTCAGTACATGAAATACGTTGTGAACGCTCCCGAGAGGTGTGGGTAAAGCCAATCGGTAAGCCACTACTCCCACACGGTCGAGGATCTGGAATGGACCAATAAATCACGGTGCTAGCTTCCCCTTCTTCCCGAACCGAAGGACTCCCTTCATAAGGAAAATTCACAAAAATACATGATCCCCAACTGTGAACTCTAGTGGCCTCCGTCTCGTATCGGCATACCTCTTCTGTCTACTCTGCGCTGTAAGAAGCCGATGTCGAATAATATCAATCTTCTCTGACGTCGCCTGCACCAACTCTGGGCCAATCAAGCTACGCTCACCGACCTCTGCCAGCAACGCAGTGCGCGACAAGGTCGCCCATACAGCGCCTCGTAAGGTGCCATACCGATACTCGCCTGAAAGCTGTTGTTGTACGCAAACTCCGCATATGCGAGACAATCATCCCAACTATCCTTGAAGTCCAATGCGCAAGCTCGTAACATATCCTCTAAGATCTGGTTCACCCGCTCTGTCTGTCCGTCTGTCTGTGGGTGAAAAGCAGTACTGAACTTCAGCTTCACACCCATAGCCTCTTGAATGCGAGTCCAGAAAATAGAAGTGAACCGCTTGTCTCTGTCCGACACGATCTCCAACGGAACTCCATGCAGACGCACAATCTCTCTGATGTAGAGTCGAGCCAGCTCGTCTGCAGAGTTCGTAACTCTGATCGGTAGGAAGTGTGCCGACTTCGTCAGACGGTCGGCGATCACCTAAATGGAATCATGTCCCTTCCTCGTCTTCGGTAGCGCAGAAATGAAGTCCATAGAAATGAAATCCCACTTCCACTCTGTGATCGGCATAGGCTGCAAAAGTCCAAGTGGTCGGCGATGCTCTGCCTTCACCTGCTGACAAGTGAGACAACGGGACACGAAATCTGCTATGTGGGTCTTCATACCTTCCCACCAATATGTCCTCTTCACGTCACGATACAACTTCGTACTGTCTGGATGCATCGCGAGTTTGGTATAATGCACAGCCTCGAGAATCTCTCGTCTCAAATCAGGGACATCTAGGACGCATAGGCGGCCACGATAACGTAAGCCCCCATCCATACCAACTCACCACTCAGCGTCAACATCATCACTGGTCTGCTCTCGAAGCTCAGCTAGATGCGCATCGTTCCTCTCCGCCTCGATGACCCGATCATCGATCTGAGATCGCACCTGTACATGTGCGATGAACTCATACGTCTCCTCTACGGTGAGTTTCTGCTCAAAGTCTCACAAAAACTCAACCATATCCCACTCAGCAACCATCAGCGGAGCCACAAACTCTATAGCCTTCTTGCGGCTCAACACGTCAGCCACAAGGTTTGCCTTCCTAGGATGGTAAGAGACTTCAAACTTGAAGTCCTTCAACGTCTCCATCCATCGCCGCTGCCTCATATTCAAGTCTCGCTGCGTGAATATGTACTTGAGGCTCTTGTGGTCGCAAAAGAGCTCGAACTCCTCTCCTTAGAGGTAATGTCTCCAGAGTCTCAGTGCGAACATGACGACTGCCAACTCTAGGTCATGTGTAGGGTAATTCTACTCGTGCTTCCTTAATTGTCTCGAGGCATATGAAATTACCCTGTCCGTCTACATAAGGACACAACCCAGACCAACGCTAGACGTGTCAGTGTATGTAGTGTATCTAACCCCTTGCTCTGGCAATACTAGCACAGGGGTGGACGTAAGTCTGTCCTTCAGCTCCCGAAAAGCTGACTCCGCCTTGTCATTCCAGGCGAACTTCACGTCCTTCCGTGTCAACTGAGATAGAGGTGTCGCAATCTTCGAGAAATCTTGAATAAAGCGCCGATAGTAGCCTGCGAGACCCAAGAAACTCCTCACCTCAGTTACAGAACCAGGCTGCTCCCAGTCCTGCACCGCAGCTACCTTAGATAGGTCAACTTCCATGCCATCCTTGGACACCACGTGTCCCAGGAACTTGACTTCCTGCTTCCAGAAGTCACACTTCTTGTACTGTGCGAACAACTGATGCTGTCTGAGCGTATCCAGGACCAAACGCAAATGCTCCTCATGCTCCTCTCGACTCCTGGAGTACACCAAAATGTCGTCAATGAATACAACGATGAATCGATAGAGGAAAGGCCTAAATACCCGGTTCATCAGATCCATGAACACGGCTGGTGCGTTCGTAAGACCGAACGACATCACAAGGAACTCGTAGTGGCCAAAACTGGTCCTGAATGTTGTCTTCTGCACGTCCTCATTCCTGATACGCAACTGATGATATCCTGACTGAAGATCAATCTTCGAGAAGTACTGCGCTCCTCTCAACTGATCAAAAAAGTCATTGATCCTGGGTAAAGGGTACTTGTTCTTCACCATAACCTGGTTCAGCCTGCGATAATCAATACACAATCGCATCGAACCATCCTTCTTCCTCACGAATAGGACCGGTGCTCCCCAAGGAGACACACTAGGCCGTATAAGACCAAGCTCTAGCAGACCATCAATCTGCGTCCTCAACTCCTCCATCTCATACGGTGCCATGCGATACGTCGGCAGTGAGACGGGCGAGGAACCAGGAACCAGATCGATAGTAAAATCGATCTCTCGTCGGGGCGGCAAACCAGGGATCTTCCTGAACAGATCCCAGAACTCAAAAACGAGGCGTATGCTCAAGTATCTGGGCACCAGCGTCTCGCAGTAAAGTAGCGTAACTAAGTATGCGAAAAGGGAGATTTACCCGCACTGAAAATGTGAAAGATGTACCCTCTGGCTCGTACGCAGTCACTATACGAGTCTCGCAGTCAATCTCGGTCCTCGCTGCAGTCAATCAGTTCATGCCAAGAATGACATCGAGATAAACCAGAGCGGGGTCGACGACGAGATCTAGAGCCATCGTCTTGCCCCCCAGATCCACCAAACAACCCTCACACATCTAGGTGGCATCTGTAAAGGACCCGTGAGCTGTATAAACTCGCACCCCGTCCATAGTAATGGTCTGTAGCCCAAGACGCCTGACTATAGCACGTGATATCAAAGAAATCGTGGAACCAGTGTCCACCATCACGAGAATAGGAGTACCTCCAATATGGGCAGTGACCTCGAAGGCCGAATGCTGAGAAGTCGGTGTCGCAGCTGCCTCAGCTGTCAATGCATGAACCCGTGCCTGCTGTGGCCAGTTCGGCCGCTGTGTCATGGGCCGTGGAGGCTGTCTGATCTGCAATACCGAAGGTCTGAAAGAAGGGTACGCAGGAGCTAACCGTATAGGCAGTGCTGATATCGCCTGTGAACGTGCACGGTCAATCTTCTGCGGCGGCGAGAACCCATTGTCCCACATCTGAGAAAAATAACTCTGCACCAAGTGGCCCGTCCTCCCACAGTATGTGCACGATAACTCGGGGCACCGAAACGTTGGTGTTAGCGCTATGGCTCGAGTAGGAGGGTCGACGCGAGGCCTCTTGCCCGCGAAGGGCCTATCCTACATGTCTGGTCGTGGCCTAGGAGCAATAGGGCCACGAGATCGCGCAAGCCGATCTACATCCTGCTCTGCCCGCATAGACATGTGAATCAACTCCGCATAGGAGGGAATGCTCACGCAGCACATCTTCGACCGAATATCCGGTCACAAACCCTCCAAAAAGCGCCGTATGTGCATCTTCTCATCTGCCAAAATAGTCAGGACGTATCTGCCCAACTCCGTAAATCGATGCTCATACTCCGTAATTGTCATGGCTCCCTGTCTGAGGCGGAGAAACTCATTCTCCCAGTCATTCCTGTAAGTCTGGGGATAATACTTCTCGTGGAAGCGGAACTCAAACGTTGCCCATGTCCATATAAAGTCGGTGGCAACGGTCCGCAATACGCTGTCCCACCACAAGCTGGCCTCTCTCTCAAACAAGAATGTAGCCAACTCTAAGAACGATGGAGTGTGGTCATTTTTGGCCAAGGATGGATTTATGGGTGGTTTGGAATCACGAATTTTGGAGATAGCAGCTGGAAAATGAGAATGGAGCTATGGGATGGGCTGTTTGTGAAGGAAGTGCACGATTTAGGGGTTTTCTACACACGAACCACACATGGGGGGTGTTTAGTACCCAAAATACCCTCACAAAACAAAGCACACCTCCAACAGACGATGGTGGTCGGCGATGCATTGACGAATCACGAATTTTGGAGATAGCAGCTGGAAAATGAGAATGGAGCTATGGGATGGGCTGTTTGTGAAGGAAGTGCACGATTTAGGGGTTTTCTACACACGAACCACACATGGGGGATGTGTAGTACCCAAAATACCCTCACAAAACAAAGCACACCTCCAACGGACGATGGTGGTCGGTGATGCATTGCCGGATCGGCGATGACATCGCCGATCGATCATCTGTTCGGTCAATTAGACCACATGGGTTTGGTCCCCCATAGTCCAGGGACCCCAAATAACTATGGGCCCCACCTTGGTTCATTATATTTTGACCTATATAGGCCCAAACATGAGTTTGGGAATTTTTGGGACCAATATGTAATCCTAAATATAAAACCCTATCATGCAGCATATGATTTTAGGGTAGAAGGAGCTAGTACATCCATCTAGTGCATTAGTTGCTAAAGACAGTGAAGTTAGAATGGCCTTATGGCCATTTTTTATGAAATTTTACTTTACATTATAAAATTTTGTGAAAGTATGATTTTATATTATTTTCACATTAAGATTGATGCCTAACATGAAAAGGATAAGAAATAATTGAAGATTGGAGTGGTGAGAGGAAGAATTTTGAAGATTTTTAGTGAAACGGGATTTTTAAGCCCTGGCGATTGAATACTGGGGTCGTGGTTGTCCCACGGCCCAAGGATTCACACTTACAGGTTTAGAATCATTCAAAGAATGTCTCAACCCACTCACCTATAACCTAGGAGCTATTTGGGTTGCGTCACGCGACCCTAGATGCGTTACGGACTCGTTCACGCGGTCGAAATGAATAGACTTCGCCTATTGGTGAATCTGCGATCTTAGAAATGTTTCTAGACCCTTCTCGCACCCACCTAAGTCAAAGGAAGTGACAGCGTATGTCACGTGACCATAACTCAGGCCCAGTATACTTTTATTTACACTCTGATACTAACTTGTAGCACCATGAAAATCGGGGGTCGTGTATAAACTCAACTCCCGAGTTTCAGACCGTCACTTATGCAAAAAAAATGATTATAATTCAATGTTGTCTGAGTTAAAGCATTCACATGAGTAAAAGTATACCAAAACTGCAATTCATACTCCATATCCAGTGATAAAAGCAAGTGGAAGACTAAACAATATATATATATATATCACTGTAAGGAAAAATAAAGTAGATCTCATCTGTCTCTAAAGTATGAATACATCTCTGAGTCTCATATACATATACATGAACAAAATTAAATGTTCAAAATAGTCCCACTGAAGTCCCATCAACCCAGGTCACCTAAGCAAAGCCATCATGGTACTGCACGTACGAGAACTCGTCCTGGTCCTCGTCAAAGTCTGGCTCTGCCTCCTGGATCTCAGCATCACCTGCATCTACAATAGGGTCTGGTGGGTGTTACAAACACCATCCCGTAACGTGGGAATGAGTGATCAACTCAGTGGAATCATAGAGCAAAGATTAGCATGTTCACAAATCAATCATGCGATAATAGTAAAGCAGTAAATCAGACAATCCTAATACTGTTGTTAACGCAATATGACATGACGTGATGTATGCCCTCACTGACGATCTCCCTCATACGGCACCATCTTATGACCGCGGCATGCAATCGACCCTCAAGTGCTCTACATCTTCCAGGCACATGCAATGGTATGGTGATATGATTTCCAAGTTGTTATTAGTCCATTCAAACAGCAGGATTGGGAAACTAAGGTACTTCCCTTATATCAATCCCAACACAGATCCTGTCTAGGGTCGTCACTCCTAGTAATCTCATACGATGTATATTTTGTACCGGATCTAGCCCGCATCAAGTTTTCAGTCCGGCAGGGTTCGCAGATCGCGCGTGGCGGACCAGTTTCAGTTCAGCGGTCACCGCACGTAGATCAGGGCTGAAAGTCTCATGATATGAAATAGAAATTTTTCCTGATCCGAGGGTGTAATCTGGCTGAATTCTGAAGGTCAGAACGCTTAATACTGATGCGTCAAGTCATGTGCCATATTTGAATTTAAAATTCCAATTCTGTCCCTATTCGCACTCTCTTCAGTCTGGGCTCAATGAAATAGCCTATGATTGTCGGTTGGACTTGATTTTCGAAATGATTGTCAAGTCCAGCAAGGCGGTTCTAACGGTCTAAGATAGTAGGTATCGGACTTTTGACACGCGGTCTAGATCCAATACAAAATTTTAAAGTGGTCCAAAGAACAAACTTTCTTAGAGTTTGATCCGAGGTTATAGAGTTTTATAGAGTCATTGGTTCTACTCGATTTGGGTCTTGTAGAACGTATTTAAAGTGATCAGGGACTATTTCCCAGCTACTCCAGTGTTGCGCTAGCTAACTTAGTCTTATTTTCTAAAGGAATTAATTCTACGCAATTTCGGGTCGAGTTGGTACTCGAGTCCAAGTATGGATTTTTCACGGGCGTTACATATGTATTCGACCTGTGCGATGTATAAGCATCCTGTGTTTGAGGACTAATGTGACATATATGCGACCCGTATTTATGGCCTATTGTGATGTGTATTCAGCCCGTGTTTAAGACCAATATGATGTTTTTATAGCCCACTTTGATATATTAGTGTGGCCCATTGATGCAGCCGACTTGATGTGAATGAGGCCCATGTGCAGGGCCCACCTGTGAAATGTATATTAGGCCCATGTGAACGGCTCATAGTGATGTATTTGTGGCCCAGTTGATAAGGCCCATTATGATGTATTTGTGGCCTGTCGTAATGTATATGTAACCCTTATATGAGGCCCATGTGAAAGTCCCATTTTGATGTGTATTAAGCTCTTGAGTGAGGCCCATGGTGTTGTATATTTGGCCCTTGTTTGAGGCCATGGGTCCATTATATGTTAGGCTTTATGTGGACTATTCCTTGGGAGCAATGTATGTTAAATGTCCACATTGTTGAGGTCGATTGTCGATGCCGGTTATTGATACCGATTATGAGTACATGACAGCATAGTATCATGATACATGCCCATACGTATCATTTGCATGTTTGTTATGAGATGTGGTTGATCATTGCATATGTCATTGGGCAGGTTATTATGAGACTCCCTGATAGGTAGAGACTGTTTCACATGAGTGCACAGTATACGCAGGATTGGTGTATGTCCGGATTGTATGACTCATGCATCTTACATTGTGTGTTATGATTACTGTATACCCTAACGACATTAGGGCCGTAGCCTCGACAGGCATATCGTGGATGGCCAGATGGGACACCAAAAATCTGTTCTAGCATCGGGCTACCATAGATGGCCCTGGATGAAAATCTCTAAACCTTCTTGGTACTAGAGGATGCCCCAACGTTAAGACCGAGTGGATACATGAGGTGTCGAATACCAAGAGGCCACATCTCCCACTGTGTCATGGTCGGTTAGGAGAGGGCGTGGCCTTACTCGCTCGAGGGTAAGAGGCAATACTAGGCTAAGTTTGACCAGCTCGTAAATGGGTCTGCTATCGATGTGCCGGATAGGTATTGGCAGACTATTGGTCAGGCGGATAGTGAGGTTTCTTATGCTCACTTAGACTGTGTTGCCGGGAGAGGGGCAGTGCCATTTGGAGTGCACTAAACCCCGATGATGATCTCAGAGAGGAATTGTACTGATATGTGGACTTGTGTTACTCATCAGGAATGTATATTACATTGCATCCTCTGCATCTGATATTTGGCTCTTTATGACTCCTCATTTGTATAACTGTTCTACATTGCATATTCCGATATTGATTGACTCATGAACATATCTGTATTTTCGCTTACTCTATTACCTTATGATTTATGATCTTGTCAGTAATTTTACTTACTCTGATAATTCATGATTTTATCAGTATTTCTGCTTATTATGATATTATTCAATTTTGGATTACCAGTATTTTTGGTATTATATGATCATGACATTGTATTGAATACTTGGCACTTACCATGTGCATACACTTACACCACCCTCTAAGCTTTCTATAAGCTTATGCACGATAGATGTGTGCAGGTGCTGTTAGGTTACAGTAGTGTTAAGCTTAGAGCGTGCGACGGTCTTTTGGAGCTTGATTTTCAATTTATGCATTTCCCTTTTAGCATTGTACTCAACTGATTATATTAGTGAATATGTAATGATGATGTTACATTTGTGAACTGGGTAATCTTGGTTATGCTTATTATAAGTTAAATGTAAAAAAAAATAAATCCTCCTTGTAGGATCTTAGGATTGGAATCTGGTGTATGGATACTAGAAGCCAAGAATGGGGTACTACGGAGGCTGTCAGCACCGGATTCAACGATCGAAATTCCTGTGAATCTGATTTTCAAGTTCAGGGCGTGACATATTAGTAGCTGAATCTTCCACTACATTCAACCCACCCTTACACACTGACACTTACCTTGTAAAGTGTGCAACACTTCTTCCAACCTTGATCAACAAACCCTTGATGAGCTTCCCGCGCCTACTAACAAATCGAATTTCATAGCCATCATCATCCAACCTTCCCGTCGACATCAAGTTGAGGAGAAGGTTTGGAATGTGTTTCATATCCCTGAGAACTAATGTGTAGCCCACATCGGTCTTCACATAAGTATCATCGACCCCTATGATCTTGGATACACTAGAATTTTCTATTTTCAACGTCCCAAAATCACCTGATTTGTATCTTGTGAAGAAATCTCTGCGTGGAGTCACATGAAACGAGACTCTCAAGTTTATCTCCCAGTCGGTGTCCAGACTTGTAACCATGCGACAAACATTATGGTCTGCCAAAAGAATAATTACAATGTCGACATCTGAAACAATCACCGTGGAGTTTGATTCATCTTCATTCTCTTTTCATTTTCCTTTCTTGTCATTCTTCTTCTTATGAAATTCATGCTTGTAGTGGCTCTTCTTTCCATAATTCCAGCATTCAACATCCTTCCTGACACTTGACTTGCCTCTTGATTTATCTCAAGCCTTCCTGCCCTTTCAGTTCTTTTCTCTCCCCCGATCTTGTGTCATAAGGGCCTATTGGTGAGTATACCCCTATAACTTCATCTTTGTCTCCTCATTGAAGAGATAACTAGTTACCTATTCCATGTACACCTTTCTGTCTGGCACGGAGTTACTTAGAGACACCACCAATGTCTCCCAACTATCAAGCAATGAATTAAGCAATAGCAAAGCCTGTAGTTCATTGTCCAACACCATCTTCATAACGGAGAGCTGGTTCAATATGTTGCTGACCTCATTCATGTGCTCAGCCACAGAACCACCATCTTTGAACTTGAGATTCACAAGTAATTTTATCAGAAAAATCTTATTGTTGGCTATCTTCCTCTCATACAACCCTTGTAATTTCAGCCATAGGCTAGTGGCTCAGGTCTCCTTAAACACATGGTGGAATAAGGAATCGTCCAGCCATTGTCTAATAAACCCCACCGCCTTTCGGTCCAAATTCTTCCAATCATCATCTGACATATCCTTTGTCTTTGCTGATATACCTAGAATTGGAGCATACAAGTCATTGCAATAAAGCAAGTCTTCCATCTTAGCCTTCCATATGGTCCAGTTAGAACTATTGAGACTGATCATCCTTGATGAGAGACCTTCCATATTTCAGAATTGATCCCACTCCGTTCAACCAACCTGAACGCTATGATACCACTTTGTTGGGAGCGTTGCACAAAAAATTTAGGATCTCGCCTCCCAAAACACTAGAATTATGGGATATAATAAAGTAATAAAATAAATCAAAGTACAAACCACACGACACAAGAGATTTTACGTGGAAAACCCTTGAAGAAGTAAAAATCACGGGACCTAATCCAGAGTAACAATCCACTATGAAGTAGAATGTTATAACCGATCACAAGCACACATCACTTGGATTAAACCTTCTTCACTCACGTAGGAGTGGATGAACAACAAGAGCATAATGAAAAATGGAGAGATCTCACCGATCACGAGGATGTAGAAGTGCTGAGACGTCGACTTCGCAGTAGATCACCTCTACGAGCAGAATCCACCCTTCCATAAGCTTCCTCTATCTCTTTTCTCTCTCTCACCTTAGTCATGAAAATGTGTTAACATACCCTAAAATAGACTTAAGGACCCCTATTCATAGTTTAGGAAACTCCCCTTCCACACCTTTAAGAAACCGCCTCAAATTTACGCAGTCTACACATAATTTACGCAGACTCTGCGTAACCCTCGATTAGTCGAGCCAGGTCCTCGACTGGTTAAAGGACCCCGTCGACAGGTCAAGCCTGACCCTCGACTGGTCGACAACAAAAAATCTAGCATGCTGGACTTCAAGTCAAACAAGCCTTGATGGGTCGAGCAGCTCCCTTTGACCGGTCGAGCCGCTCACTTTGCCAGTCGAGCAGCGTGGTGAAATAAGATTTAAGACATTCGTGCTGCACTACATCTCCTCTAAACTAAGGAAGAAAACCCCATCACACCCCTGCTCACAAACATCATCTGGACCCCTCGAGTCTTCCCATCGCATGAACTTCTACAGTCAGGTGGCGCGGGCAATCCACGTTCCATCATTTACATGTTTTATTCTCTAACGAAGTGTCTTCATTGTGTGATGTCGTCCGGTGTTTCCTGTCCACATAAAATTAAAATTTCACATTAATTTTAAAGATGTTTTTACACATATCATCAACACTTTTCATTATATGCAGAATACTCCCTCCATTTTCAATATTATCAAATTAATCCCTTAAATTTTCATATACCGTTAAAAAAAAAGGCAACATATATGCACTATAAAGAAGTCAATATTGGTGTTTTTCCCCTTGATTTATGTGTTCTTGTCAAATGTTGTCTGAGTAATTTCCAAGAGTGGGCCTAGCTGCATACGTACCAATTCATGACATGTCATGGTCCCGCTGTAAACTCGACATGCGGGAAAGATCTGAACCACTCATCATGTGGACCCTGCCACTGTCAAACGATATGGATTGTCAGATGGTATAGAATCCCTGAAGAAGAAGAATATCTAGCTATATACATTGTTAATGTTGTCATGGCCAACTTATATTCCGAACCTATAAGTGAATTTCAAACTTTCTATTACATATATGATGAAACCATTGTTTGGATGTTTCTACTTGAGTTGCAAGAGATGTAAATGGTGATGGGTTGAAGGCGATGTGAGATCCGATTGGGAGAAGATGAATCAAAGGGTTGGAGGGAATCATTTATTATGGATTGTGGAAGGTGGGACGTGAATCCTAATGGATCATAGCCAAGTTGGATGGGGTAAGAGGGGGATGTAGGTAAGTAAGTGACAATGGTGAGAGAGATTGAATGAGTGAAGAAGAGGACATGGTAGAAATGTATAAAATCATTCATATTTAAAATATATGATTGAGATGCTGACACAAGGATGATAATGATGAGGTCGATCACTGTCTTCTTCAAGGATAACTACTTTGATCCATGAAGCAGCTTCTCTGGACTCCTCATAAAGACTTCTCGAATTCACGAGGAAAAAGTAAGAAAATAAAAATAGTATTCATGAAAATTCATAAATTGATTGATGATTGAAATAAACGAGTCTACAACCCTTTAAATAGGTATATCAAGCCTTGGAAGAAGTTACAAAATTAAACTACAACTGAAACTCCTTAAAATTCGTAATCTACTATAAATAGTAAATTTACTTTTTATAGTAAGTTTCTTATGTGGCTTAACCATGTTAATCTCCAATTAATCAAAGCACTTTTCATGTTGGACACAACTCGTAAGGCCCAACGGATGAAGAGTTACAATCAAACCAAAACTTACTAAAAATAGTGAAAATGGAAAAAAAAACATGAAATTCAACTGTCGATCTAATGGAATCTCACAAATTTGGCCTGGGCAACCCGACATTTCGGGTTGGTTATCTAAAGTAGCTCGTCCTACCCTAAAATCAAATATGGTATGTCGAGTAACTTATTCTGATTTGTGAGATATGCCTGTTTTAAGGTTCTAACTGTCTTGATGACTTCCGCCTCCAATCGGGCTTTCTTTGGTCCATCTTGGACCTGAAAGTGTTTGCGACCCGCTCTACATCAGATGCATTGCACATAGAGCAACACTTGTAAAGAGAAATTCTTTAAGGGATTGAATAAATCTAGAAAAATCCTGAAAGACATTTGGTTATTGGTGTATTATAATATTATAATGATATAGGCATGTTCTAAATTATTTGTGCTCATACTGATCAAATTTCAATCCTTAAAAAAATAATAATTTCAAAGGCTATCATTGTTGGTGGTCTATGTGTGTGGGTGTGCCAAAATTAAAATTGTGGCTCGACTCAAACCAAACAGCTATGACCCTAAGTGCCATGATAGGCAGACATGTAGCGTATGACTGAGATCTAATAATCGCTCGCCTATTCAGCCACTCGCTCAATGTGTAAACGAGATCATGTGATATTTAAAGGGTGAGGTTTGTCCTCTCATGATGGGTTGCATCTTTGCCTTCCGCACGAAAGGACCTTTTAATACAGACAAATGAAATGAGGAAAGGATTCTTACAGTTGGTCACGGAGAGCAACTGCAAAGCATCATTACAAATGAAGAACTAATTACCTGTTATTTGATTACAACTATAGATTACACTATGGAATGTAGACAACAGGTTGAAAGTAAAGAATTACACTATGAAATGTAATTTGCTCGGTAGGAAACGTAAATGATTACACCATGGAATGTAAATTGACTCGAAATTGAAAGATAATGTTTGGTTTGATTGGGTTGGTATGAGACAATTCCTTCCTGCTAAATTTCTTTATTATTTATATCCTTAATTTGGTCATCTGGATCCTACTACTTACCTTTCTGTGTTACTTCTTCTTCTGCCATCTGTCCTGTAACCGGTCCTTCACGTTTCTTCTCCATTGGTTGCTTTAGATAGTGACATGACATTATTTGATACATTCCTACTATTATCTGCCAATAAATATTTTCAAATATTTAAATACACCATGAAGATTTATACAAATCATATGTAATCCATTCTGATTGGCCTTCGTGAGGAATGACGATAATGGGGATGAATGTAACGTCTTGGAAAAATCCATGCAAAGACCTGAGTACCACCTTAGGCAGAAATGTATAACTTAAGCCTTGAACGAAGTGTGTGAGAACCGTGAATATCTTTAGAAAATGTATTGAAACTTAAGTGAATTGGGCCATTCGCTCACGCGCAAACTTTAGGATTTCGGATTATCAGTTTCTGACCAAACTTCGCCCATGGGAAAAGGAAATTTCCCTGCAAATATTCGTATAACGGTGGCCCCAATCGTGTAAGTATGACCGTTGATTTGACACAAGTCTTCGATGGTCGATCAACTTATTCGATTCCACCGAAATCACATCCTGGCGTAGATCCATTTTCAGGGAGCTTACCCTACGACGTAAGTGGTGGGCCTCCCCGTCAGCCTTGTTTGTCAAAAACAGCCGCCTAAAGGGTATAACCCATGTATATAGTGGCCCTGGGGCCATTTGCATCCCTACTGGGCTTATGTATAGCCCTTATTTCACCCCACCTCTATCTCATACAAATTTCTCCAAACCCTATGAGAGAGAAGTCAGAAAAGGAGAGAAAAGAGGAAGGAGAGGAGAGATCTTGGGAGATTGTTGCAGAGTTTCTCCCCCACAACTCCACACCTCGAATCACCTCCCCGTTATGCTACACACTCTGATTTGGCTAAGATTTAGGTAAGAACCCCCTACCCTAATCTTGTCATAAAGATCCAGATTGAGTAATCAACAAACTAGCTAACCTATTTCATTGTATGGGTGTCCGTCGTTCCGTTTTCGGGAATGTAGAATTGAAAACGAGTCCGAATTGAGTATTTCGATGAAAGGTATGGAGTATAAATGTTTAGGTTATGGTTGTTAATGCTTTCAATGCCAGTTAATAATTTATATCTGACTTGATTCCTGCCATATTGCCTTAGATACCCCGTTTTCGATATAATATGCACATATGAACTACATTGAACAAAAGATGTATTACATGTGTTTGTTGAAATGTTTGAATGAACTTGTAAACACGATTTATGCTTTCCATGACTACTAATCTAAGATTCATCATTGTCATATGCATCTCGACCTCTCTGTGTGAGGATCTGCTAAAACATATGTTGTGACTAACCTAGTCTACATATTTGGTGAAGTGTAGTCTAAGTGTTTGATGAATTGTCTAAATGAGAAATTGTTGATGATTTGTATGTATTACGAGTGTTAACATATGTATAGTTTCTTTCATGAAATCATATTTTCCTCTATGCAAATGATTGATAAAATGCTAGTATTTGGTAACATGATCAAGGTGTTTGATGAAATGCTCAAATGAGAATTTCACTTGGATGGTTTGTTAAATACTGAATTAATTATCACATGTATTTAATTATTGCATCTGAGTAAGATTGGGGCTACAACTTAGCCCAGGAAATCAGTAATAGTTCCTGTTCGGGTGGCCGAATTAGTCTCACCACATTGGGTATACTTGATGAATCCGGGTCGCACAATGATTGTTGACAGTGGTTAGGCCACGAGGGGTGCTTATGCGCTTTATGTCGATTAAGTCAGTGTGTGCTTGTACCAATCAAACTTGCCTAATAAACTGATCGGCCTATTGTGTGTTTACCATATATGGACACTACTGCTTGAATCTAAGGTACCCCTTACTAATGGAAAGGCCCACTTTGACCATGGTACCTTGATCCACTAAGACTCATGAGCCGAACATGATGGTATGAGACACCGTGTTCGAGATGTCGGCTTAGGCTAGGGTGACAAGCCTCCCCGTAGTAACTAGTGAGCAAACTCAGACTCTTGAGACGAGCATGGTGGTATAGGTCACCGTGTTCAAGCTGTTAGCCTACGCCGAGGTGATTAGCCACCCCATAGTGACCGCGAGTATAAACTTATGAATTTTTCTATCGACTGCTTTTCATTTGGAGTGATGACCCTACAACTTGCCTATCGTATGTGCTTAACTAGGAGTGATGAACCTAGATGGATCCTTCGGTTCAGGTCAATGATATAAAGGGAGGTAACCTAGCTTTCCAAATTCACTAAATGAATAAGTTTAATTAATTATTGGGCTAACATGACGATGCTTTTCACTACTTTAGTTAGGACGTGCTTTAAAGGCATGGAAGTTACACAGGAGGCAATGTTATCATATGTGTTATTGGTGTCGTCGTCGCTTGTTGATGGAGCTTTGGTGCGAGGGCATACATCATTACTTGCATTCCATTCTTGTATTAACAAGAGTAGTTAGGAAGTTATTGTTATGTTGATTTATCATTACTGCTTGATTGATTTGATAACATGTTAACCTTTTCCTTATATTACCACTGAGTTAATCACTCACTCCCACTTTGGGACGGTGTTTTAAAACACTAACCACACTCTGGTTTAGATGCAGGTGATGATGAGGTCTATGCGACGGAGCAGGACTTCATGGACGACGACGAGGAGTTCTCCTAGTGTCAGCTTTCAGGCGGGTCTATGTAGACTTCGTGTTGATATGCGGGGAAAACTGGGAATTTGGTTTAGATGGACATCTTACAGTTCCACATTTTTTATATTTTATAACAAAACATGTATATATTCAGCCTGGTTACATCATCATACTCTGGAGGTTGTGAAACAGTTACATACTTACATATACATGTTTCAGATTCCGTTTGCTTAATTAAATTATCTCTGGAGTATGATATGTTGTTTTTAGTATAATCTCACTCATGTTTAACTCAGTAGTACAGACAAAATCTGAACATCATTATCCATGTTACATAAGTGATGTGCTTGATATTGGGAGTAGAGCTTTACTCTACCCTCAAAATTTTGGGCTTTACAAGTTGGTATCAAAGCATGATTTGGATTAAACTGGACTTGGGTTATATGTAACACGATGTAATCTGATGCACTTTGACTATCCACTTCATTCTCAAAGCCTTTCCATCTCAATGACTCTTTTTGTGCTTGTCACCGCCATTTTCTCCATCTCAATGCTCATTTCCCTCATGAGAAAGAAGAGAGCGACCCCGAATGAGGCCGAGCCTAGTCGTCCAAGCTGTTCTAGGAAGAAGACGAGTGCCGAGATGAGGGCAAGCGCCGAGCAAAGGTTGAAATGGGACCTCGATCCTCGAATCCCGATAGAAAGAACTTTACCGTCGGGCGCTGAGCTCAGTAAGTTCTGTGGTCGCAAGGTTATGTTTGAAGCTCATGTTGATGAGAAGTTATTTGGGTTGTATCTAGTAATCGACCTCCTTCTAGAGATCGAGTGGGGTCCCATATTCGAAGGAAAAGCTCATGTAAGTGAAGGCACCATACGAGCCTTCTATGCTCACATATGGGACCCAACTCTTGAGCCTCTCTAGTTTACTATACCGTTGGGGAGACATGAAGCTATAGTCAATGTGGATGTCATGGCCCGTATCATGGGAATAGAGCATGGTGTGGTACATTCTAGTGATACTAATCTTGCTAGTGGGTGAGAGAGAGATCGTCGTACACGTTGCATTTGCGGCCGACTGGTTAATTGGAGGTGAGGAAATAACCTTGCATCGACATGTATGACAGTAGATTTCTGTCCACTCCACCACATATGTATGTACAATGTGTATACTAGGTGGAGTAATCGCACAAAATGCACTCAATTTATGGTGGACTGCTTGTATAGTGTTGGACAAGGGGAAAAAATATGCCTGCCTACTTTCACCTTATCTTAGATAATCAACATTGCACGATCTACTGAGGGGATGCATCTCTCCCATTCGGCCTACTCTTCTGCAAGATCACTCGTAACTTCGGTTTCAGCATTCATATGGATAATCTTGCACCTATCCACTTCATTAGTGAGACTATAGTCAACAATATGGGAATAGGCCCTAAGCAACGCCAAGCCAGAATCGATGAGTATGGTGATGAGATAGAAGAAGGCAATGAAGAGGAGGAAGGCAATGAAGAAGAGGAAGGAAATGAAGAAGAGGATGACAGTGAAGAAGGGGAAGGTAGTGAAGAAGAGGAAAGCAGCAGAGAGGAGGGACAGGAAGAAGAAGAGGCCCAAGACTTAGACGGGGGACCTCCTACTACTCCTGAGGACCACCATGACCGAACCACCTTAGAGGCCCGCATGGCCAAGATTGAGGAAAATCAGGCCTACTTAAAAATGAAGTTTGAGGAGAACTAGGCCTATCTGAAGTAAAATTTTAAGAGAATGTCTCACACCCTAAAGGCCCTCCTATGTTGTATATAGGATAAGGGTGCACCTCTGCCTTCGTAAGAATTAGAGGACTAGTCATATGTTTGTAGTTGTTATTCTTATTTTTTTGTAATAGCCTTGGTTAGGCTTAGATGGATGTTAGGTTAGTAAGCGTTAAAGCCTTTTGTTAAAATTAGCTTACATGCATTCTCTGTCATAATTCATGTAATGCTACATCATATGTATTGTGACAAATTTTAGTTAAATGAAATGCATGAAGCTTCTTTTGTTTAGAAATGTGTAGAATGATTGGAAAAAGTGGATTATGTTATCCTAATCCTTTAAATGTTACACCCTATGTTGTATATAGGGAATGCCTCCTAACACCACTCGGAATATGTCATGTTTCCCACTTGGTGGATCGATTGACGGCGCCACTCCCCTGAGTGATAGCCACACAGACCCTAGTTTAGGCCCGAGTATCAAAACAATGTCGGATTCACTACCTACCACTGGCCCCACAAATGGGCTAATACCGAGTGCACCACCAGTACTGGGATAGAACCGTGCATTTTCGTCAATGCTACTCATGCCTCAGGTGGCCTCTCCCCCTGATAGGTTAGAGTAGATACAACAACATCAAGAAGTTTTGGCTACTATAGCGGGTGCCATTGCCCAAAACATGAATGTAGTCCCGCCTATGCCACCCATGTAGCCTACTGGAACTATGATTGCAAGTGGCCTATTTGACCACTTTCAGCATTTCTGCCCTCCTACTTTTACAGGTACTCACATACCCGTGGAGGTTGAGTGCTGGTTAGATCACATATCTAAGATGCTGAAGCCGTTGCACTGTATTGAAGTAGAACAAGTTGAGCTTGTTACATATATGTTTAAAAGGAGGCTAGTCTTTGGTGGGATTGCATCCTACGAACCATTCCCGCAGGATTTATGTGGACATGGGACGCGTTCGAAGCCCGTTTTCATAGAAAGTACTTCTCCCTCATCGTAATGATAAGGAAGGTGAATTTCTCCGCTTCTAATAAGGAGGAATGAAAGTGGTAGAATACAAGAACCGTTTCACGGAGCTAGCTAGATACGTTCCATTTATCCTAGCAAATGAGCTGATGAGAATGCGACGGTTTTCTGAAGGACTGCGGGTTTATATCCGCACTAAGATGTGTTGCGTTGTCATTCCTAATTATGCTGAGCTAGTGAACATGTCCCTGCAAGCCGACCAGGATGGTGAAAGAGTGTGTCGGACATGTATGGCAATGGGCCCAAGGCCTCGTCCTGAATTAAAGAACCGGCCGGTTCTGGGTAAGAGGCCACGTATGAACTCGCCTCCCAGGCTAACGGTTCCACCGGCCTAGCAAAGGTGAACTGATCATTGGTGTACTTATTGTTGCAAAGGGGGACACATTGACCTCTTTTATTTTATCAAGATGAAAGACAACGGTTTCACACCACCTTAGAAAATCAACCACCAACCACCAATAGTTATTCAGCTCTACCTATACGATATGCACCACCGGTATAACTATTCTACCAGCCTCCTGTATCTCGGAATAGGCCACCTCAATGACTTATGACAGCGTAACTAAATTGTCCAAAACAAGCCCGTGTGCATGCCCTCGCAACCGAAGTATCTGAATCAGCGGCGGCAGTTCCACTAGCCTTTGAAGTCATTGCCCACATCCAAGGTACACCAGTATTTCTGTTGGTGGACACCGTGTCCACTATTTCAATGATAGCATGCTCTATAATCAACTGATTAGGGTTAAACACAATCCCTATGGTTGGGGTGAGAGTTATCACAATAGTAGGAACCTTCACAGATGCCATTAAGCTTTGTAAGAATTACTCGATAAACTTAGGGAGCAGAGTGGTGTACATTGACCTGATTGTCACCATGATATTTCATTATGATGTCATCCTCGGCATGGATTGGCTCATCGAAATGAAGGCAGAGATTGACTGTGAAACCAGATTGGTGATAGCTTATGGGCCTGAAGATACAACCTTCACTTTCCCAGTTTAGGTTAGTTGTGCTTACCACATTCGTTATTATGCCTCCCTATTGGAAAATTGTGATAGTCCGTCACTTGGGAACACTCCAATAGTCAAAGATTTTATGGATGTGTTTAAATCGATCTCTAGACTACCTCCTCAGCACGAGATCGACTTTTCCATCGACCTTGTGCCAGGCGCAACACCTATCTCTTTACCGACGTACCACATGCCTTCATGTGAAATGGAGGGACTAAGGAAATAGATTGATGACTTATTGGACTTAGGTTTCTTACGGCCAAGCGTATCTCCTTGGGGAGCACCTGTGTTGTTTGTGAAAATAAAGGATGGATTGCTATGGTTGTATATAGATTATCCTAGGTTAAACCACGTTACAGTGAATAACAAATGTCTACTGCCTAGGATAGATAACTTATTTGACCAGTTGAAGGGGCACAATATTTCTCTAAAATAGGCTTACAGTCTGGGTATCATCAATTGCGCGTTATGAATGAAGACGTGCAGAAAAATGCTTTCATGACCAGCTACGGGCACTACGAATTCCTCATGATGCCGTTTGGACTTACGAATGCACTGGCCATATTCTTGGATCTCATGAACTGGGTATTTTGGCCGTACCTGTACCAATTCATCATTGCATTTATAGATGACATTTTGATATACTCCAAGAGTTAGAAGAATCATGAAGAACACTTGCGACAAATACTTGATACTCTCAGGCAGAATCAATTATTTGCACAGTACCAAAAATGCAACTTCTGAAAGGAAGTGGTCAAATTCTTTGGATATGTGGTTTCCAAGGAAGGAATCACCATGGACCTTGCCAAGGTAACTGCGGTACATGACTGGGAGTAGCCCGGTTTAGTAATGGAAGTGAGGAGCTTCCTTGGACTTGTTGGCTATTATCGCCAATACATTAAGGATTTCTCCAAGATAGCTCGACCGTTATCGCAACTTGCTCGAAAAGATCTTAAGTTTGCTTGGAACGGGAAACCAAAAGTAGCCTTTCTGGAATTAAAGGACAAGCTGACGTCCGCACCCGTGCTAGTACTATCTGAGCAAGGGGTCAAATATACTATATACATTGACGCCTCTTGTGTCAGTTTGGGGTGTGTACTTATGCAGAAAGATAGGTTGATCACCTATGCCTCACGACAGTTGAGGAAACACGAAGAAAATTGCCCCACTCATGACCTGGAGTTGGTGGTAGTCATTTTCGCATTAAAGCTTTGGAGACATTACCTCCATAGAGAGGAGTTTGAGCTCTTTTGCGACCATAATAGCCTCAACTACATTTTTACGCAGAGGGAGCTAAATATGAGGCAACGATGTTGGATGGAGACCTTGAAAGAGTTCAAATTTGAGGTCTCTTACCATCCTGGTAAGGCCAAACTTGTGGCCGATGCTTTGAGCTGTAAGAAAATAATAGAATTTATTGCCCCACTGATGATAGAAGAGTGAAATATGGTAGAATTCGTGTGAGATTTCGAACAAAAGTTGACAGTGAAGGAGCCATTCGAGAGCGTCGCACACATCCACGTCCAACCACTTATTGATGACCAAATCATTGTGGCTCAGAAAGAAGATGAATTATTGGTGAAGATGAGAGAACGTGCAAGTAATAGTGAAGAATCCGAATGGAGGGATAGCTCAGATGGAGGTTTGCGATATCATGGCCGCCTATGCGTCCTGAATCTCCATGACTTTAGGAGAGAAGTTCTGAAGGACGCACACAACTCAAAATTAGTAATGCGTCAAGGTAGTACGAAGATTTATCGAGACATGAAATGTTCATACTGGTGGGACCACATGAAGGCCCAAATAGCAGACTTCATGTCCCGATGTCTCACATGCCAGTAAGTTAAGGCCGATCATTGCTGACCCCCTGGTTTACTTCATCCCATGCCCATAGCTGAGTGGAAGTGGGATTTCATATCTATGGATTTCAGTTCCGGGTTACCCAAGACGAGAAAGGGGGATGACTCCATTTGGGTGATTGTGGACCGGTTGACGAAATCAGCTCATTTCCTCCCAATTAGAGTTTCTAATTCGGCAAATGACCTGACTAAGCTGTACATTAAAGAGATAGTGCGATTGCATGGAATTCCTATAGAAATTATGTCGAACTGAAACACACGATTCACATCTATTTTCTTGACTCGAATCCTAGAAGCAATGGGAGTGAAACTGAAGTTTGGTACCGCGTTCCACCCATAGATGGATGGGCAGACGGAACTGGTAAATCAGATACTCGAAGACATGTTACGAGCATGCGTGTTTGATTTCAAGGACAGTTGGGATGACTGTCACCCTTATGCTGAGTTTGTATATAACAACAGCTTTCAAGCAAGCATTGGCATAGCTTCCTACGAAACTTTATATGAGCGCCCATGTCGAGCTCCACATTATTGGGCAGAAGTTGGTGAGAAGAGTTTGGTTGACCCAGATTTAGTACAAGCAACCTTAAAAAAGATTTATATTATAAGGCATCGATTTCTTGCAGCCCAGAGTAGATAGAAGAGTTACACCAATACAATACGGTGACAGTTGGAATTTGATATTGGGGACCATGTATTCCTTAAGGTTTCCCCAATGAAGGGAGTCCTTCATTTTAGTAAGAAGGGAAAACTTATGCCGTGATTCATTGGCCTATTTCAGATTTTAGACCGAGTGGGTGTGGTAGCATACCGTCTAGCCTTGCCCACACCACTCATAGGCATGCATAACGTATACCATGTATCGATGCTGAAGAAATATGTTTCTGACCCTACCCATATTATCAAGTGGGATCAAGTGTAGCTAAGTAAAGATACTACCTATGTATTATGGCCCACGCATATTCTAGATTTCTTGATAGGAAGGAACAAGCGTTTCGCAATAAGGTTATCCCACTTATGAAGGTGTTATGGATACACCACATCGAGGAGGAAGCTACTTGGGAAACGCAAGCCGAAGTCTGTAAGAACTACCCTCAGATCCTCGAGGAGTATGAAAAGGTACTAATTTTTGGGATGAAATTTTTCTTTAAAGGGGGTAGATTGTAATGTCCTAAAAAAATCCGTACAAAGACCCGAGTACCACCTCAGGCAGAAATACCTAAGGATCGTACCTTATCATAATTTAGGCAAAAATTGGTTAAGTGTTAAACTAAATAATTGGTGGATTTAGGTTGAACCACCATTTCGATAAATAGCAAGACCTAAAACCATTAATACCACTGACTCAATGTCCCTTAAAAACCTCAGAGAAATCCCAAGAGCCTGTCGCTCTCGGGAGTACATTGAAACCTTGTATCGGACTTAGACCGCACGTCAGGAGTCCAATGACCGTGAAACTATAGGGTTATGTCAGTCCTACTGGGCTTAACAACTATCATGGGAATCGAGCCGAGATGTTGTCTAGAAATGCACAACTGGAGCCCTTAATGAAGTGTGTGAGAAAAATGAATATCTTTATAAAATATATTGAAACTTAAGTGAATTGGGTCATTCGCTCACATGTGAAATTGAGGATTTCGGATCATCAGTTTCTGACCAAACTTCACCCATGGGAAAAGGAAATTTTCGTACACATATCCGTATAATTATGGCCCCGATTGTGTAAGTATGACCGTTGATCTGACACGGGTCTTCCACAGTCCATGGCTTATCCGATTGCACCGAAATCCGGGCATAGATCCATTTTTAGAGAACTTACCCTATGACGTATGTAAGTATTGGGCCTCCCTGTGAGCCCTGTTTGTCAAAAACAGCTGCCCAAAGGTTATAACCATGTATATAGTGGCCCTAGGCCATTTGTATCACTTCTGGGCTTATATATAGCCCTTATTTCACCCACCTCTATCTCATACGAATTTCTCCAAACCTTAGGAGAGAGAAGAGAGAAAAGGAGAGAAAATAGGAAGGAGAGGAGAGATCTTGGGAGATTGTTACAGTGTTTCTCCCCCATGACTCCATGCCTTGAGTCACCTCCCCGTTACGCTGCACACTCTGATTTGGCTAAGATTTGGGTAAGAAACCCTAACCCTAATATTTTCATAGAGATCCAGATCGAGTAATCGATAAACTAGATAACCTATTTCATTGTATAGGTGCATAACGTTCCATTTTTGAGAACGTAGAATTTGAACCAAGTCTGAATTAAGTATTCTTATGAAAGGTGCAGACTATAAACATTTAGGCTATGGTTGTCAATGCTTTCAATGTCAGTTAATGATTTATGTCTAACTTGATTTCTGCCATATTGCCTCAGATACGCCGTTTTGGATATAATATGCATGTATGAACTATATTGAATAAAGGATGTATTACATGTGTTTGTTGAAATGTTTGAATGAACTTGTAAACATGATTTATGCTTGTCATGACTACTAATCTAAGATTCATCGTTGTCATATGCATGCCGACCTCTCTGTGTGAGGATCTGCTAAAATATATGTTGTAACTAACCTAGTTTACGTATTTGGTGAAGTGTAGTCTAAGTGTTTGATGAATAGTTTGAATGAATTTTTTTTTTATGATTTGTATGTATTACGAGTGTTAAGATAAGATTCTTTCTTACCTTATACATATGTATAGTTTCTTTCAGGAAATCATATTTGCCTCTATGTAAATGATTGATAAAATGCTAGTATTTGGTAACATGATCAAGGTGTTTGATGAAATGCTCAAATGAGGATTTCACTTGGATTATTTGTTAAATATTGAATTAATTATTACATGTACTTAATTGCTGCATTTGAGTAAGATTAGGGCTACAACCTAGCCTAGGAAATCGGTAATAGTTCCTGTTTGGGTGGCCGAATTAGTCTCACCATATTGGGTATACTTGATGAATCTAGGTTGCATGATGATTGTCAACAATGGTTAGGCTACGACGGGTGCTTCTGCACTCCATGTCGATTAAGTTAGCATGTGCCCGTACCAATCAAACTTGCCTAACAAACTGATCTGCCTATTGTGTGTTTACCATGTATGTATATTATTACTTGAATCTAAGGTACCCCTTACCAATGTAAAGGCCCACTTTAACCATGGTACCATGATCCGCTAAAACTCAGGAGCCAGGCATGGTGGTATGGGACACCGTGTTCGAGCTGTCGACTAAGGCTAGGGTGATGAGCCTCCCCGTAGTGACCAGTGAGTAAACTCAGACTCGTGAGCTGGGCATGGTGGTATGGGTCACCGTGTTCAAGCTGTTGGCCTACACTGAGGTGATTAGCCACCCTGTAGTGAGCGAGAGTATAAACTTATGAATTTACCTATCGACTGCTTTTCATTGGGAGTAATAACCCCTACAACTTGCCTATTATATGTGCTCGACTTGGAGTGATGAACATAAAGGGATCCTTCGGTTAGGTCAATGATATAAAGGGAGGTACCCTAGCTTCCCAAATCTGATGTATGAATAAGCTTAATTAAGTATTGGGTTAACATGACCATGCATTGCACTGCATTAGTTAAGACGTGCTTTAAAGGCATGGAAGTCGCATAGGAGAGTGCTGTCATTTACGATATTGGTGTCGGCGTCGCTTGTTAAGGGAGCTTTGATGCGAGGGCATACATTATTACTTGCATTCCATTCCTGCATTAACAAGAGTAGTTAGGAGGTGATTGTTATGTTATTTTTTCATTACTTCTTGATTGACTTGATAACATGTTAACCTTTGTCTTATAGTACAATGAGTTGTTCACTCACTCCTACTCTGAGACGGTGTTTTAAAACACCAACTAGACTCTGGATTAGATGTAGGTGATGATAAAGTCTATGCGATAGAGCAAGACTTCATGGATGAGGAGGTGTTCTCCTACTGTCAGCATTCAGGCAGGTCTATGTAGACTTCGTGCTAATACGCGGGAACACTGGGACTTTGGTTCAGATGGACATGTTACTGTTTCACATTTTGTATATTTCATAACAAAACATATATATATTCAGCTTGGTTACATCATCATACTTTGGAGGTTGTGAAACACTTACATACTTACATCGACATGTTTCAGACTTCAATTTGCTTAATTAAATTATCTCTAGAGTATGATATGCTGTTTTTGGTATAATTCCACTCATGTTTAACTCATTAATATGGAAAAATCTGAACATCATTTTCCATGTTGCATAAGTGATGTGCTGGATCTCAGGAGTAGAGCTTTGCTCAACCCTCGAAATTCAGGGCGTTACAGTGAACAATCATAACATGAAGCTTATGTTAAAAAAAAATAGCAAAATTATATAAACTTAAAAGGAAACCTCTTTTTTTTCTCTTTCTTCTTTTATTCTTTAATTTTTAAGAATAAAAATAAAATTAAAGGAGAAACATAAACAATAAATTGGACAAATCCCATGAAGAGGGGTAACGTCTAAGAAAAATTTGTACAAAGACCCGAGTACACCTCAGGAAGAAATCACTAAGGACCAAATCCTTTAGAAATTAGAGAATTATTAATTAGGTACTAAACTAAATCATCGAATACAGTGGTATGGGACACTGTATTCGAGCTGTCATCCTATGATCAGGTGAGGAGCCCGTAGTGACCTCGAGTATACACAAGAAACTGCGTTGAGGTGACGAGCCTTTCTGTAGTAAACCAGAGTATAAACCAGGCCTCCGCTGAGGTGACGAGCCTCTCTGTAGCAACTTGAAAACTACCTATTGTATGTGACTACTAAGATTGACGACCCTAAATGGATCAATGTTGGGAAAATGATATAAATGGAGGTACCTTAGCATCCCAATCCTGTTGTATGAATATGTCTAATTAAGAACTTGGCTAACACGACTATGCATCGCATTACATGATACTTTGGCGAGGAAGTACATAGAGGAAGGGGTGTATGCCGCGATCGTGAAATGATGTCACTGAGGGAGTGTAGGTGAGGGCATGCATCATTATCACATACTATCCTTGCATTAATAAGAGTACTTAGGACCTTATTGTTATGTTGCTTTATCATTACTGCTTGACCGAATTGATAACCTGGTAACCTTTACTTTATAGATCCACTGAGTTGATCACTCACTCCCACATTCTGGGATGGTGTTTTAAACACCAATCAGACCTTGTTGTAGATGTAAATAATGGCGATGCTTTCGAGGCAGAGCTGAACTTTTTCGATGATGAGGAGTTCTCCTACATGCAGTTATCTGGCGAGTCTATGTAGACCGTGATCTGATCGATGGGGTTACAGGGATGCTGGTTAGACCCCATTACACTTATTATTTTTACACTTTTATGACACCCATGTATATTCATTTTGTTCATCCTTTTTTGAGTATACATGTATATACTTAACCTAGTAACATGTTCACACTCTGAAAACCTACATTAGTTTATATACTTTATATATCTATCACGGTCTTTCGCTTGTGAAATTTAACTGTCTCTGGAGTATGATATGTTGTTTGGTATAATCCCACTCATGTTTAAGGCACTAGTACAGACAACATTTAATCATCATTATCTATGTTGCATAAGTAATGTGTTGGAACTCAAGAGTTGGGCTCCTGCTCCACCCTCAAATTTTAGGGCATTACAAGTTGGTATCAGAGCATGATTTGGATTAAACTGGACCTGAGTTATGGTCACACGATGCACACTAATGTATTCTGACATAAGAGGGTGTGATATAACTTAGAAACAGTCGTAGGATCCTCAGTTTCACCTATCGATGGAATTGACTGAAATTGACACTTAGAATCGGTGCCTGTATGCATCTGAGATTATGCGTGGTGACCCCAGATTTTTTCTAGACCACCAATCGACGGGTCTAGATGATAAATTGACACGTGAATCAAACGGACTAGGGGGTTCAAACGATGCAAATCGGGAGGATCCAAAGTGGACCCCACGCTCATACCGCACCCCAGGGGGGGGGGGATGCCATTGCCAGAGGGGTGATCCATCGCTGGAAGGTTTAGAGACCGGCGATGGCATCACCGGATCGCAAGGCCTCGCCGCTCGCGCTGGTCGGGCTTGTTGGGTCCCACTGGGCCGGTCGGGCCGGCTGACGTACACATGTGTGGGGTCCACGAAACATGTGTGGACCCCCTATATCTTTCCCTTTTGGCTTCCTTTCTCCCATTCTCCCCATCTAAGCTTTTAAACTTTAAAAAATTCATTTTCCCTCTCTCCAATCCTTCATTCTAATATTTCCTTCATTCCCTTAATTCCATGCACACCTCCGCCACCTTCATCAAAACCCACCTCCTATCTCCTTCATTTCTCCCTTTTTAGCACACAAGACCACATTTGTGTCTCATATATCTCCAAATCCAACAACACATTCTACCCCTCCATTTTTTTCACTTAAATGGCTTTTTTTGAGCTCGTGACGATAATTTTCTCCATTTCTACGCTTCTTTCTCTTATGGGGAAGAAGAGGGCCTCCACGAATAAAGCTGGGCCTAGCCGCCCTACTTGTTCATGGAAGCAGAGTAGCGTCGGGGCAAGTGCAAGCGTTGTAAGGGAGATAAGGATAAAGCGGGACCTTGATCCTCAGGCTCCTCTTGAAAGAACTCTACTAACAGACCTGTCACATGGGAGATTTCAAGGTCGTAGGGTTCTCTACGAAGCACATGTAGATGAGAGGCAGTTCGGGCTTTATCCGTTGATGGACCACCCATCTGATGCTGGATGGGGGCCCATATTTGAAGGAAAATCATGGGCGACTACGGACACTATTCAAGCCTTCTACGCCCATATACGAGACCCATCGCTGGAGCCTCTACAATTCAAGATCCCTGTGGCAAGGCAGGAAGCAGTTGTAGACGTCCGTCTGATATCTCGGCTCCTGGGAATACCGTGTGGTAAGGTACAAGCCAGTGAGGATTTCTTCAGGAGCGAGTGTGAAAGAGACAGCCTGGCCCACTGGAATTCAAATCATACCCTCTTAGCATCCAAGATGGCAGACGACTTTCGCCTGATCCACCACATCCTCACATACAATGTGTACCTCAGGTGGAGGAATCGCAACGAGTGCACGCATCTGATGGTATTTTTTCTATACCGAGCTGGGCCAGGAGACAAGCTGTGCAAGCCTACCCTCATCCTACGAGAGATAGTCCTGATCACTCGTTCTATTAGAACAGCCAACTCGCTTCCATTTGGTCGACTCATATGCAAGCTTGCCCACGAGTTCGGCTACAGACTTTGCCTTAATGAGGTGGTGCCGATTCACTTTATAAATGACACCACACTAGCCAACATGAAGATTGGGCTGCTACAACGACGTTTTGGGTCCGAGGATGAGGAAAGTAACGATGGAGCTAAGGAGAGTGAAGAAGAAGAGGAAGACGAAGAAAATGAGATAGAGGAAGAATGAGAGTAGGAAGAGGAAGAGGAGGCACAGGATACGGATGAGGGCTCTCCTCTTACTGCTCAGGTGCGTGACAGTGATAAGGTGTAACACCATGAAAATCGGGAGTCGTGTATAAACTCAACTCCCTAGTTCCAGACCATCACTTATGCAACAAAAATGATTATGATTCAATGTTGTCTGAGTTAAAGCATTCACATGAGTAAAAGTATACCAAAACTGTAATTCATACTCCAGATCCAGTGATAAAAGCAAGCGGAAGACTAAAGAATATATATATCACTGTATGGAAAAAATAAAGTGGATCTCGACTGTCACTAAAGTATGAATACATCACTGAGTCTCATATACATGTAAATAAACAAGATCAAATGTTCAAAAAGAGTCCCACTGAGAAGTCCCGTCAACCCAGGCCACCTAAGCAAAGCCGTCGTGGTACTGCATATATGAGAACTCGTCCTGGTCCTCATCATAGTCCGGCTTTACCTCCTGGATCGCTGCCTCACTTGCATCTAAGATAGGGTCTGGTGGGTGTTGCAAACACCATCCCGAAACGTGGGAATGAGTAGCTAACTCAGTGGAATAATAGAGCAAAGATTAACATGTTCTCAAATCAATCATGCGATAATAGTAAAGCAGTAAATCAAACAATCCTAATACTGTTGTTAATGCAATATGACATGACATGATGGATGCCCTCACCGACGTTCTCCCTCATACGGCACCATCTTACGCCCGTGGCATGCTTGTGTACCGCTCAGTGCTCTACATCTTCCAGGCACAGGCAATGTAATGGTGATATGATTGCCGAGTTATTATTAGTCCATTCAAACAGCAGGATTGGGAAACTAAGGTACTTCCCTTATATCAATCCCAACACAGATCCTGTCTAGGGTCGTCACTCCTAGTAATCTCATACGATGTATATTTTTGTAGGTCGCTGCAAGGGTTTCCAGGGCTGTTGCTCGCACTCGTTGCACCACTCCCCCATCAACTTATCAATACAGGTCTACTGTACTTTCACTGCTACGGAAGGGTCGTCGCCTCCCGTAGACTCAGAATACGCTCGCGGTCACTACAAAGGACTCGTCGCCTGATCAGTGTAGGCCAACAGCAAGAATATAGTGTCGTATACCACCATAATCTGCTCAAGAGACATAGGTACTCATTGATCACTACGGGGAGATTTGTGGCCCCAGCGTAGGTCGACAGCTTGACCACGGTGTCCCATACCACCATGCCCGGCTCATGAGTATTTGTGGATCAAGGTACCACGGTTGACAGGGTTTACAATGGTAAGTTCAGTACCCTAGGTTCAAGCAGTTATGACTCATACAGGGTGAACATACAACGGCCAGTCGGGTTACTTGACGGGCTCGACTAACACGATCGCATCTCAAGTCGAATGACATGAAGTGCGTAAAATACTTCGTGTGGCCTAACCACTGCCGCCAACTCCAAAACACGGCTCGCGTTCATCGACGCGTCGTTCGTGGAAAAAATAAGCCAACCACGAACTTGCTCGGTTACCGACTGCCTGGACTAGGTATAGTCCCAAACAATTATGAATCCACATCAGCCATCATGTAAGAGTAATGGAAATGAAATACAACCATGTGAGCATGTTAATACATGTTATAATATACAACTTAAGTAAATCTTGAAGCACATGCATTTCATACATATAATGAAATCATGCATATATCCAACATGTAGGAAATCATTTACTTCAGCATATTAATTGAGAAATCAATCTCAAACTAATTCATAACACCATATAATTCAATACATACTATTATGCACACATTCCTAGTATTCTAATGCGACAAGAAGCCATGTTAATCACATCAGCAAATTATGGATGAAAACAGTATTTCCTACAAATGACTAAAATGCCCTAAATCTCATATTCTTCTTCTGTTTACGAAACAGGAAACGGACAGCATGTTGTACATGTCAAACGGTGTTGTCATCGATAATCTACTATTAAATGACATTGAAAGTGTTGGAAACAGTCAATCAAAGCGTCTAAAATCCGCACCTTATCTCCTAGAAGCGTATCGATTCGAACGGAGTGTATACGCTTCGTCTACGGCGAATAGGCAACCTAATTTATAAGATCCATAAGCTAACATGCTATGGAAATGAAGGAACACTAAATCAGCAACTATTTAGGGTATTTTCTTATTTAGAAATGCGAAGAAATCACCAGCCAAGTGATTGGATTGCGTGGCTTAATCGTGTGCAACAGGTGGCACGAGCAGCAAGAAATTCTCCTCCACTCTTTCTCACAATCTCTCACCTTTTCTCTCTCTCAATCTAGGGCTTTTTCCAAATTCGGATGGGAGAGAGGAGTGAGGGTTTCAAGCCCTTTTATAAGCCCAAACATGCCCAAAACAGGCTTCAGGTCAAGGTATACTTAAGGTATATCCAAATCGGGGCTGTTTCGGTCAAAAAGGACATTTCTGGTGGTCCCCTGGCTGAACGCGATCGGACTTAAGTTTATACATGTTGGATGTCGCTCTCATCCCGTTTTCAGACCATCAGTGTTCGTAGATCGCCCGTGGCGGTCCAGTTTCAGTTCAGCGGTCACCGCACGTAGATCAGGTCTACAAGTCTCATGATATGAAATAGAAAATTTTTCTGATCTGTGGGTGTAATTTGCCTGAATTCTGACGGTCAGAATGCTTAATACTGACGCGTCAAGTCGTGTGCCAGATTTAAATTTCAAATTCCAAATCTAACCCTATTCTCACTCTCTTCAGTCCAGGCTCAATGAAATAGCCTGCGAATGTCGGTTGGACTTGATTTTCGACATGATTGTCAAGTCCAACAAGGCGGTTCTAACGGTCTAAGATAGCAGGTATCGGACTTTCGACGTGCGGTCTAGATCCAATACAAAGTTTCAAAGAGGTCCAAAGAACAAACCGGCTTAGAGTTTGATCCGAGATTTTAGAGTATTATAGAGTCATTAGTTCTACTCGCTTTGGGTCTTATAGAATGTATTTAAAGTGATCAGGGACTATTTCCCAGCTACTCTAGCATTGCGCTAGCTAACTTACACTTATTTTCTAAAGGAATTAATCCTACGCGATTTCTGGTCGAGTCAGTACTTGAGTCCAAGTACAGATTTTTTCAGGGCGTTACATCAGGCTATCAGGGAAGCCCATTTGGCTTAACTTGAGGAGGGCCAAGCTGCCCTGAAATAGGAGATCTAGGAGATGTGGACTGAAGTAATGCAAAAGCTTGAGGATAATGAGACCTTCATGAAATGAAAATTTAAGAAGGTGTCTCGCACTTTGAGGGTTATCCTGTGCTGTGTACAAGAAAAGGGTGCACTTCCACCATTGTCAGATTTCAATGACTAAGTGTACATGTGGTTGTCTTTTGATTTTTTTGGTTGCGTGTTTCTTTTCTTGTTTCTATGTATAGCCTTGATAAGGCATAGTAATGTGCTAGAATGGTTAGTACATTCTAGATTAGCTCACATGCATCTTCTGTCATGATCCATGTTATACTGCATCTCACGTATTGTGATAATTTTATTAAATGAAATGCATGAAGTTTTCGTGAGCTGTAATGTGAATGTTGTGAAGATAAGTTTGTGAGTATGCTGAATCTGACCTGGGTTGCACCATATGCTATATATAAGGAATGCCACATAAGGTCACACGAAGTATGACATGTCTCACACTTGGCGACTTGATTGACAGGGCTCCTCCCCTAAGCGATAGCCACACAGACCCCAGTTTGGGCCCGACTCACGATACTATGCTGGATTCTCAGCCGGCTGCTGGCCCCACTAATAGGCCAACACCTGTTGCACCAGCAGTTCTTGAGTAGAACTGTACGTCTACATCGACGCCGCACGTACCTCAGCTGGCTCCCCCTACTGATAGGTTGGAGTAGATGATGCTACTGATGCAACAGCAGCAAGAACAACAGAAGTAATAACAGTAACAATAGTTTTTGGCCACCATTACAGGGGTCTTTGTCTAAAGTATGGGTGTGGTTCCACCTGCACCTCTTGTGCATCCTGCGAAAATATGAGCGCTAGTGGCCTCTTTGAGCGATTCCAGTGCTTTCGACCTCTTACCTTTATGGGTACTCACAGACTCAAGGAGGCCATGTATTGGCTTGACCGCATCTCTAAGATGCTGAGGCCGCTGCACTGCACTGAGGCAGAGCAGGTGGAGTTAGTTACCTATATGTTTGAGAAGGAGGCCAGCCTCTGGTGGGATAGTGTCCTTCGGACTATTGCTGCTGAATACATATGGACGTGGGAGGCTTTCGAGATCCACTTCCATGAGAAGTACTTTCCCCTCACGTATCGGCATAAGAAGGAGAGTGAGTTTCTTCGCTTCTGTCAAGGAGGTATGACAGTGGTGGAGTACGAGAATAGATTCACGGAGCTGGCTAGGTATTCTCCCCTGATATTATCTGATCAATTGATGTGGATACAGTGGTTTGTTGAGGGCCTGCGACCCGAGATACACTTAAAAATATGCTGCGCTAGCATATCTACCTATGCTGAGCTAGTGGGCATGTCTCTGCGAGTAGAGTAGGATGGGGATAGATTCTCCCGTATACGCATACCTATGGTTCCTAGGCCATGACCGGATTTACCGAGCAAGTTGTTCCTTTGCAAGAGGCCCTGTACTGACTCACCTCCCAGACTTGTGGTGCACTTACTGCAAGAGGTCGGGCGATGCAGATACATATTGTTTCACCAAGATGAGGGACAATGGCTTCTCGTCACCTCAGAGGATCAACCGCCCGCTTCCTCAAACGATTGTAGCTCTACCTCTACGGTCAGTACTAACACACCCATCATTTTGGCCTCCTACACCTCGATTTAGGCCGCCTCAATGGCCTATGGTAATGCAGCTGAACTGTTCTCAGCAGGCTCGCGTGCACTCACTTGCAGCTGAGGCATCTGAGATAGCAGTTGCAGTACCGTTGGCTTTTGAAGTCATGACACTTGTTCAAGGTACACCAGTCTTCTTGTTGGTGGACACCTGGTCCGCTATCTTTATTATATCATGTGCAACAGTCAAGCGACTAGGGTTGAAAACTAGTCCTATGTCGGGGTGAGACTCCTTATCGCCACGGGTACTTTCTCAGACTCTACCAATATGTGTAGGGATTGTTTGATAGACCTGGGGAGCAGCGTAGTGCTTGTTGACCTACTGGTCACCCCATGACATTGCTATGACATCATTCTCGATATGGATTGGCTCACAGAAATGAGGGCAGATATTGATTACAATGTTAGAGCGATGATAGGCCAGGGACCTGAGGGCGCGACCTTTACATTCCCAGTGCAGGTCAGTTGGCCTTATCGCATTAGTTATTATGCTTCCTTGCTAGAGGATGTTGATGGTGCGACACTTGTGGATACGCTCGTGATCTAGGACTTTTGGGAAGTGTTCAAGAAGATCCCATGATTGCCTTTGCAATGCGAGATCGACTTTACTATCGACCTAGTGCTTGGTGTGACCCCCATTTTACTACCGACTTATCGCATGCCTCCATGTGAGATGGAGGAGCTGAGGAAACAGATCGATGATCTATTGGATGCCGACTTCATATGACCATGTGTGTCTCCTTAGGGAGCACCCTTGTTGTTTATGAAGAAGAAAGACGGGTCATTGTAATTGTGTAATGATTACTGTAGGTTGAACCAAGCGACGGTGAAGAACAAGTATCCTTTGCCTAGGATAGATGATCTGTTCGATCAGTTGAAAGGGGCATAATATTTTTTGAAGATCGATTTGTAGTCAGGGTATCATCAATTGCCCATCAGGGATGAGGACGTGCTGAAGACAGCTTTTAGGACCAGTTTTGGGCACTACGAGTTCTTAATGATGTCATTTAGACTCATGAATGCACCGACCGTGTTCATGTACCTAATGAACATGGTGTTTAGGCCGTATCTATACCGTTTCATCATCATATTTATAGATGACATTCTGATATACTCCAAGAGTCAGAAGGAGCACGAGGAGTACTTGCGAGTAGTCTTCGAGACTCTCAGGGAGAACCAGTTGTTCGCACAGCACAAGAAGTGCGACTTCTGAAAAGACGAAGTCAAGTTCCTGGGACATGTGGTGTCCAAGGAAGGGATAAGTGTGGACCATTCTAAGATATCTGTAGTTAAGGACTGGGATCAGCCTAGTTCGATTACTAAAGTGAGGAGTTTTCTTGGCCTGACAAGTTACTATTGTCGATTCATTAAAGATTTTTCCAAGATAGCCAGACCGTTGTCTCAGCTAACTCGAAAAGATCTTAAGTTTTCCTGGAATGAGAAGGCAGAAGTAGCTTTTCAGGAACTAAAGGATAAGTTGACGTCCGCCCCTCTGCTAATAGTGTCGGAGCAAGGGGTCAAGTATATGATATACACCGATGTATCTCGCGTTGGCTCTGGTGGTTTTTTAATGCTATACATCGCGGTAGTTGAGGAAACACGAGGAAAATTACCCTACACATGACCTAGAGTTAGTGGCCGTCATTTTTGCATTTAAGTTCTCGAGACGTTACCTCTATGGAGAGGAGTTCGAGCTTTTTTGTAATCACGAGAGCCTCAGGTACATATTCACACAGAGAGATCTAAATATGAGGCAGCAGCGATGGATGGAAACCTTGAAGGACTTCAAGTTCGAGGTCTCCTACCATCCTGGCAAGGCCAACCTTATGGCAGACACGTTGAACCGCAAGAAGGAGATAGCATTTGTGGTACCACTGATGATTGAAGAGTGAAATATGGTAGAGTTTGTGCATGGTTTTGAGTAGAAGCTCACTGTGGAGGAACAGTTTGAGAGTGTCACACACGTTTGTGTGTGGCCACTTATTGATGATAGGATCATCGTGGCTCAGAAAGATGATGAGAAATTGGTTGAGATGAGAGAGCAGGTGAGCGACAGTGAAGATTCAGAATGGAGAGTTGGTACGGATGGGGGCTTATGTTATCGTGGCCGCCTATGCGTCCCGAACCTTCACAACTTGAGATAGGAAGTTCTAGAGTCTATGTATAATTTGAAGATGGCGATGCATCCTGGTAGTACGAAGATGTATCGAGACATGAAGAGGTCGTACTGGTGGGACAACATGATGGCCCACATAGCAAAGTGTGTGTCTCGTTGTCTCACGTGTTAGAAGGTCAAGGTAAATCATCGCCAACCTCCTAGACTGCTTCAGCCCATGCCCATAGCTGAATGGAAATGGGACTTCGTCTTTATGGATTTTATCTCAGGGCTGTCGAAGACAAGGAAGGGATTTAATTCTGTAAGTGCTATGATTTCATATCCCTTTAGTTGTCAAATTTTATGGTGCCAAAACCTATATCTATGTCTTGTATATCTTGTGTTTTATGTTTGAAGACTAGTCATTGCAATCAAGACATATCAAGACATCGCATTTCAAGACAAGATCTTAAATGAAGAAAGTTTTCAAGTCTTGGATGAAGAAATCGAGAATAGAAGTTTTTAAGGTTGCATGTTCAAGATTTGATCAAGTTCAAGTTTACTAGAAGACTTTGTCAAGTCAAGATCAAGCTCATGAAGGCCTACTACAAGTTTTTTATATTCATAAGCTTCTCTTAAGGGTCATCTAAGAGAACAGTCTTTCAATGTCCATCTCACTTTTAAGGTTTGTTTGACCTTAGATTGACCTTAGGATGGGCTTTACCGTAAGTTATTCCGGAGACATAACTCATATATTTTAATATGCTTGTTTGGAGTGTTCTAAGACCAGTCCTAGGGACTTCAAGACCAGTCCTAGCTTGGCTACGACTAGTCTTAAGTTTTTCAGGACCAGTCCTAGGTAGTTGAAGATTTTTGAATCTTTCTGGTTGTCCTACGACTAGTCCTGGACATCCTACGACCAGTCCTGCGAGTTTTACGACTCATCCTTCGACTGGTCGTAGCCCTACGACTCAAACTCCAGCAACCATTTTTGGGGTCCTACGACCGGTCGTAAGTGATCCACGACCAGTCGTAGGTGACCCACGACCGGTCGTGGAACTGAAAATCTTATCCCGTGAAAATATTTCAAAAATCTTTGATGCTACAACCAGTCATAGGATCCTAAGACCTGTCGTAGACGGGATTTTTCAGGCTATAAATAGTGCACGAACTTCAGAGTTTTAGCACTTCAAATAAATTCTATTCAAGCATTCTTTAGGCTATTCTCTGAGATAAGTTTGTGTTTATTTTAAGCTACATTGTACTTATTCAATATTCCTTTTGCTAGCTTATTTTTATTTGATTTTGATCTACATTCCAATCTTATTAGAAAAGGGAAATTTTTGATATTCCTTCTTCTTGGATTCAAAATCAAATAGATCTAGTCCATTTGATCTAAAATCAATTAAACTTAGAACCATTCTTAAAGTGAGTATTGGACTTTGAACGTTGAATCGAACTTCTACTCCGATTGGTTCTACCGGGCTTCTTCAAAAGGTGATTCAGGTATTTTACATGTTTTGTAATTTACTTTCTTTGGTTTTTGTTTGAGATTCGCCAGAAAAATCTCATTGTAGTGGTTATCTGAGGAGAGCCAGAAAACTCATATTGTGGGATTTTTGGATTATGTAAGCCCGAGATCAAAGACACAATTGTGAAGGTTTTAGGTGAACCTGTGAAGCCTATTTTAATAGTGCATGCTAATATCCCCTGTGTGAGGATATTAGGAGTGGAGTAGCAATCTGTGTGGCTGTTGGATAACAGTTGATGTACACACAGGCGAACCACTATATATCGTTGTGTTGTGGATGTGATTCATTCTTTCATTCCTTTATTCATTCAGTTTTGTGGTTTGTGTTTGTGGATGAATGTTGTAATCACTTCAAGCAAGTGTGGATGAATGTTGTAATAACTTAGGATTTATTTTCCATAAGTTATTTTGATTTCATTACTTATTATTCCTCTTTGGTTTGTGATACAAAGGATGTTCTAGAAATAAGGTTGTCCTACCTTGAACCTCTGGTTTTTGGTATAAGGTTGTCCTTAGAAATGATAAAGTATCAATCTCTTTATTTTAGGCTATTATGATTATTTTATATTCAGCATTGTGCTTTATATCTTTTATTATTCTGCTGTTATTAGTTTTATTTGGCATTGTCCTATTCACCCCCTCTCTAGGGCATATAGCTAGGCCCTTTCAGATTCCATCTAGGTGATCGTCAATCAGCCTATTTTTTACTGATTAGGGTTTCAAACTCAGTAGACGAGTTGGCCAGGTTGTACATCAAGGAGATTGTGCGTCTGTATGGAGTTCCTATGGAGATTATGTCAGATAGGGATACGCGATTTACATCTATCTTCTGGACTCATATCAAGGAAGCAATGGGTGTGAAACTGAAGTTCAGTACCATGTTCCACCCACAGATTGACGGGTAGATGGAATGGGTAAATCAGGTGTTAGAAGATATACGGCGAGCTTATGTGCTGGATTTCAAGGATAGTTAGGACGACTATCTTCCTTATGCAGAGTTTGCGTATAACAACATTTTTCAGGCGAGTATTGTCATGGCTTCATATGAGGCCTTGTATGGGCTTCCCTGTCGAGAACCACACTGCTGGGAAGAGGCTGGTGAGAAGAGCTTGATTGGCCCATGTTAGTTCAAGCAACTTCAGAAAAGATCAACATTATCTGGCGTCGACTCCTAACAGCACAGAGTCAGACAGACGAGCTATGTCATACGAGGCAATGAAAGCTAGAGTTTAAGGTTGGGGACCATGTATTCTGAAAGTTTCCCCAATGAAGGGAGTTCTTCAGTTTGGTAAGAAAGGAAAACTCACGTCAAGATTTATTGGCCCATTCCAGATATTGGATCGAGTGGGGGGTGGTACATACCGCCTGGTTTTTCCCACACCACTCGTAGGCATGCATAACGTATTTCATGTGTCGATGTTGAAGAAATACGTTCCTGATCCTTCTCACATTATCGGATGGGAGCAGGTACAGTTGAGTAAAGATGCTACTTATATACTGCGACTGACACGTATTCTAGACCGAAAGGAGCAAGTGTTGCATAATAAGGTTATTCCACTTGTGAAGGTACTTGGATGTAGCATACTGAGGAGGAGGCTACTTGGGAAATAGAAGCTGAGGTCTGGAAGAACTACCCTCAGATTCTCGAGGAGTACGAAAAGGTACTAATTTTGAGGATAAAATTTTTCTTTAATGGGGGTAGATTGTAACGTCTCGAAAAAATCCATACAAAGACCCAAGTACTACCTCAGGCAAAAATCACTAAGGACCAAATCCTTTAGAAATTAGACGAAGATTAATTAGGTGCTAAACTAAATCACCTATCAAATTAGCTTGGACAACTTTCAATACAAACTGCAAGACAAAACTAATAGAATCGCTAACGCTATATCACGTAAAACTTAGGATCCATCTCAAAACCCAGTTGCTCTTGGGAGCACCATGAAACTCTATATCGGACCTGGATAGCACATCAAAAGTCCAGTTATCCCAAAACTATACAGTTATGATTGGCTTACTAGACTTGACAAGTATCTTGGAAATCAAGTCCTAAAGGTAACTAGAAACGCACAAGTTGAGCCCGGAGCGAAGTGTGTAAGAAACGTAAATATCTTCAGAAAATGAACCGAAACTTAAGTGAATTGTGTCGTTCTCTTGTAGGCCAAATTTAAGGATTCAGACCGTCAGAATCTGACCCAATTACACCCTCAGATCAGTGAAAATTTTCAACACATGTCAGTGCACTTGTGACCCTGATCGAGTATTGGTGACCATTGAACTGAAATAGATCCCTCGTGGCCGATCCACTAATCCGATCGGGATGAGATCTTAGCTTGACCTAGATCCAATGTCAGGAAGCTTAAGTCTGACTGCATGTAGAAAAGGAGCCTCTAGATTAGCTCCGTTGGACTGAAACGACCACTCCTTGACTATAACCTAAGTATACCATGGCCATGGGGTCATTCCCATCAATTCTGGGCCAATATAAGGGCGTTAAGCCCCTTTTCTCCCTTCACTTACGAATTTGCAACCCTAGGAGAGAGAAGAGAGCAAAGAGAGAAGGAAAGAGAGAGAAAGTGGGAGAGAGTTCCTAGGATTCGATCCCATCACTCCACGTGTTTAACCACCCTGTTTGTATTACTATTTTGGTGCTTTTGACTCTATTTTTAGGTAAGAAATCCTAACTCTAATCTGTTTTAAGGATTTAAATAGAGTGAATGCTGAAATAGCTAACCTATTTCATGTTATAGGTTGCAGTCGTGCTATAGATGAAGACTTAGTGGTAAAACTGAGTTTGTTATGAATCTATTGGTGAAGGGTGCGGACTATAAATGTTTAGGTTATGGTTTGCAAGGCTTTCAATGTCAGTAATGATTTATGACTGCCTTAATTGTTGTTACATGTGCGTAGATGCGACGTTTTCCATATATTATATATCTATGTAGACTATGTTGATTTTAATGTATTCCACGTGTTTGTTGAAATGTTTGAATGAGTATGAAATTATGATTTATGCTTGCCATGTTTATTGACTGAGAATACATGATTGTTGTATGTATGGTGAATCCTTTGTAAAGGGATTTGCTATAATACTTATTATAACTACTTTATTACATGTATATGATATGTGTAGCCTAAGTGTTTGATAAAATGCCTGAATGTGAAAATACTTGTTTAAATGCATGTAATGAGGGTGTTGAGATAGGATTCTCAATTCCCTTATCTATAGTTACAGTATCCTTTATATAACCTATCTTACTACTATTTGAGTTAAGGATGAAATGCCTATGTGTAGTAACATGTGTAGTATGTGTTTTGTCGAATTGCTCAAGTAAGATTTATATTTGATTTTAATTGTCACATGTTGTCTTTGGCTACTACAAGCATATACTATTGCTTGGAGTGTGTTTGGGGCTATAACGTAGTCCAGGCGATTGGTAATGATTTTCGAGTAGTGGCCGAGGTGGTTTCACCATAACAGATAGGTTCGAAGAATTCGAGTCACACGCTGCTTGTCAACAGTGGTTAGGCCATGCGGAGTTCTTACGCGCACGCTTGTACCTGTTGAGCTTGTCAAGCAACCCGATTGGCCTAATGTATGTTCACCATGTATGGATGCTATTGCTTGAATCTAAGGATGCTGATTAGACCCCATTACACTTGTTATTTTTGCACTTTTATAACACCCTTGTATATTCATTTTGTTCATCTTTTTTTTTTAGTTTACATGTATATACTTAACCCAGTAACATGTTCACACTCTAGAGACCTACATCAGTTTATATACTTTATATATCTATCATAATCTTCCACTTGCAAAATTTAACTATCTCTGGAGTATGATATCTTGTTTGGTATAAGCCCACTCATGTTTAAGGCACTAAACAGACAACATTTAATCATCATTATCTATGTTACATAGGTGATTTGTTGGAACTCGGGAGTTGGGCTCCTGTTCGACCCCTGAATTTCAGGGCGTTACACGAGGTTTGGGCAAAAGCAAGTAAAATGTTTAATCTTGAAAGAGAAGATCTCCGTAATAGACTGTCATCAAGGCTTACCAAATAGGTGAAAGACGATAGATGAAAGAGATTGAATTAGAATTAGAAATGAGGTGTAAATTGGAACTAGGATAGATCATCAAATACACGGTTAGAAAGGTTTGTTGGAACCTAGTTAAGAGTGCTGGTACCGGTTTTTAAAACCATGACATATGCGAGCCCGCATTGAACTCAAAAGTAATGCTGATAGGGTGGAGGTGGTCGTATGGGGGATTTTTGTGGGCTATGTTAGTTTTAAATTTTAGTGTTGAGGCTTCCTTTCAATGGAGGGGTAAAGTTTTCATGTACAAATGATAGTTTATTAACATGATGGATACTTCAGTCTTCTCAGAGAGCCATTAGTTCTCCTAGTTGCCTTGGTTTGGTTACACTATCCTTGATTTGGACTTACTTTCTATGGTTATGATTGCCTAACAAAAGTGATTCCTTAGAATCATAAGCAAACCATTATGACCTCTAACAAATAGAACAATCATATTGTTGATTGGAATTATTTTTATGTAATTGGTCTTGACCATTTGATATAGTTAAAAGAAAGGAAAACAAGGATAGAAATATTGAATAATTACTTATATTTCATTAAGTATAATATTATAAACGATAATGTTTGGCTTGATTGGGTTAGTATGAGACAATTTTTCTTGCTAAATTTCTTAGCTATTTATATCCTTAATCTAGTCATCTGGATCCTTCCCAGGTTGTGACAGTTGCTATAACTATTCATACTCATTGGTTTCCTCTGTTTCTTCTTCTTTTGCCATTTGTCCTATAACTGCTTCTTTATAATTTCTTCTCCATCGATTGCTCTAGACAGTAATGTAGCATTATTTGATACGTTCCTTCTATTATTTTTTAAGAAATCTTTTCAAATCTTTAAATACATGCAGATCATACGTAACGCATTCTGATTGGTTATCATTAAGAATGACGATAATGGGGATGAACATTGCCCCCCACATCGCTTCGCCTTTAGAAAAATATGAAAGTGACGTGTGACCCCTTATTAATGAAACATTTACTACTTATACGTGGTAGTTGAAATTGCAGTAATGACTGCTTTATTTGCAGTAGGAATATGCCAGGATCTCCTAGATGGGGGTAAATAGGACTTTTTAGTATTTCATGATAATTTAAAACCTATCAACCTAATCTTTAATAAATATGCAAGTATTAGGATTTCTTCAAAATAACTTTTATGGCTTCTAAGCGAAATAGAGGATCCAATCACAAAGCTATTAAAGAGATAAACAAGATGCATCACATAGTTTATGATGGATGTGACTGTGTGTGAGGTGTGATTCTACTTAGTTCCAAATAATTATGTGCTCATGCAATATGAGAACAATCAGAGAAATCACACAAGCAGTAGAAGTAAATGACAATCTCAAACACAGTCATTTTTATAGTGGTTCGACTACACATCTATTCCACTTCTGGTAGACGCACTTAACCCATGAGTGTACCAGATCTCACTAACGGAGGTTTTAAATCAGGTTCACCTCAAACCAATACAACCTACATTAGGCTGACTCTAACATGTCTCGACGACACAAGTTTATGCCCGACACAGGAGCAAGGGTCAACATAAAACACCCAGATTTTATGCCACACGGGCCAAGGATCCACACACGGAACCTGACAGTTTATACTCCCATGAGTAAGGGTCAACACACAGCACCCAGGTTTTAGACCTGTGACTTAAATTTATGCTCTCCACAGTGCAAGAGTTAACATAAAGCACCCCCACATACACTCCCATAGGAGGCCTCTTATGAGAACTTGAAAGGGGTGAGAAGCACCTTTAACCTAATCCTAGAAAGGGAATGATCACAAGGGTTCTCTGGACTCTAATGACTTACAGATAAGTAGATAAGCCCCATTAAGCATGTTGATGAACATCTCCTCCTTTGATGACGAAGAATCTTCAGCTCACTTGAACCGCAACACATATGATGCTCCAATGTAAGGCAACAGATTGGGTCAAGGTTATGTTGGAATCCTACTCTATTAAAAGTTTTCCTATAAAAGAAGTAGAGTGATTCCAATTATCTATGCATTCAAGGCATCCCAGCTCAATGATTTTCTATTAAGATGGTAGCTGTAGGATCCTTGAATGCGGAAGTTCATTCCCCAATCTACTCTATTGAATGTCAATGATGAGAGTGAATTGGAGGATGAACTCTCATGAGAGAAAAAGGCTTAGGGAATAAGATCTGGATTTAAACACTCAAAAGCTCTATCTATTTTCTCTATAAACAACCATAGCCAAGCTCTCATTAAATAGGTGAAAAGTTCCAATGGATATAAAATAATCATATTTTTGACAAAGTTCGATATCATCGAGCAGGGTTCGGTATCATCGAGAGTATACTCTCGATAGCATCGAATGGCCACTCGATGATACAAAATCAATCTATCAAACACTTTTGAAGCTTTTTGCCAACTGATCGAGAAAATTGAGCACTCATCGATTTCATCAGATTTTGAACTCTGATTTCATTGAAATAAGGTTTGATTCCTCTACATTTGAAAATGAGAGAGCAGTTGCCTTGGAAAATGAACGGGTATATGATATGATCGAGCATCACTCAATATCATCAGAATTTGAATGTCGATGATATCAATGGTGGCGTCGATTTCATCGATATTTTCAAAAAATTTTCCTATAAGCTTGTTGGACAATTTGTGTCCTATTTTGATGCAATTGACCATGTCTTAATATGATCAATATTTGAATATCGATTTTATCGAGTGATCCTTGATACTAGAAATATTTTACCTAAAAACTTGCTAGATAGTTTTGTTTCCCAATTCGATATCATCAAAGGTTTGTCGATATCATCGAGATTTAAATTTTGAGGATATGGAGCCTCTTTTCAATATATCGAAAATCACATGATTTTCCATAGCAGAATATTAGACACAACTAACCAGTTTTCGATTTTATCGAGTCGGCTCGATGGACTCGAGATTCAAAATTCGATGATTTTGAACAATCCATCGATTCATCGATAATTCAGTCAAGAATTCTTTGTACTTGCTGGATATCTGAAGTCCTCAATTCGATATTACCGAGTGAGTTTCAAGGACATCGATAACAGGGTTCGATTTCATCGAACCATGTGTCGATAAATTGACAAAGGAAAAAAATTAAAGATTTAAAGATTTTCCTGATTTTGTAAATTAGTTTTCTCACATAAAACCCTAAGATGTTCAATCTATTTTTTAAGGGTTTTATATACCTAGTGTTTTGGGACATGGGATGTGAGGCTAAGTTTACCTATGACGAGTTCAGGCACACATCCTGTTGAGGCAAACTCTTGAACAGTCTTCCTATGGAGTTCATTTGGCTTGCTGACTTAACACTCATGCTAATTAACAAACCAGGACACTTTCACTAGCGAGACGGTAACCATCTTCAATCGATTCATCATAACACAACAATGGTAATTTCCATTTATCAAAGTAAGAGTTGAACCCCATGTTAAAATGTGTCCTTACATTGTTTCCTACATTATTATAATGATTCCCTAATAAATGCTTTTTTTCTTCGACTAATATCCTTAATCTGGTCATATGGATCCTTCTCAGGTTCTGATGATTGCCATAAATGTTCATCATTACTTCTCTTCCTCTGTTTCTTCTTCTTCTGCCATTTATCTTGTAACTGTTCCTAGATGATTACTTCTCCATTGGCCACTCTAAATAGTGACGTGGCATTGTTTGATATATTCCTTATATTATTTGTCAAGAAATCTTTTTAAATCTTTAAATACACCATGTGGATTTGTAAAAATCACATGTAATCCATTCTGATTGGCTCTCATAAGGAATGAAGATAATGAGGATCAACATTGCCCGCCACTTCGCTTCGTCTTTGGAAAAAGGTCAAAGCGACGTGTGACCCCTCATTAATACAACATTTACTACTTACACTTGACAACGAGCTGATAACCGTCTTTGGACAATTCATTATAACACCCTGAAAATCAGGGGTCGTGTATAAACTCAACTCCCGAGTTCCAGACCGTCACTTATGCAACAAAAATGATTATGATTCAATGTTGTCTGAGTTAAAGCATTCACATGAGTAAAAGTATACCAAAACTACAATTCATACTTCAGATCCAGTGATAAAAGCAAGCGGAAGACTAAAGAATATATATATCATTGTATGGAAAAACAAAGTAGATCTCAACTGTCGCTAAAGTATGAATACATCTCTGAGTCTCATATACATGTAAATGACAAAAATAAATGTCCAAAAGAGTCCCACTATGAAGTCCCGTCAACCCAGGTCACCTAAGAAAAGCCATCATGGTACTGCATGTACGAGAACTCGTCCTGGTCCTCATCATAGTCTGGATCTGCCTCCTGGATCTCAGCATCACCTGCATCTACAACAGGGTCTAGTGGGTGTTGCAAACACCATCCCGAAACGTGGGAATGAGTAGCTAACTCAGTGGAATAATAGAGCAAGGATTTACATGTTCTCAAATCAATCATGCGATAATAGTAAAGCAGTAAATCAGACAATCCTAATACTGTTGTTAATGCAATATGACATGACGTGATGTATGCCCTCACCGACGATCTCCCTCATACGGCACCATCTTACGACCGCGGCATGCAATCGTCCCTCAAGTGCTCCACATCTTCCAGGCACATGCAATGTTATGATGATATGATTTCTGAGTTGTTATTAGTCCATTCAAACAACAGGATTGAGAAACTAAGGTACTTCCCTTGTATCAATCCCAACACAGATGCTGTCTAGGGTCGTCACTCCTAGTAATCTTATACGATGTATATTTTGTAGGTCGCTGCAAGGGCTGCCAGGGCTGTTGCATGCACTCATTGCTCCGCTCCCCCATCACCTTATCAATACAGGCCTACTGTACTCTACTGCTACTGAAGGGTCGTCGCCTCCCATAAACTCAGAATATGGTCGCGGTCACTACAAAGGACTCGTCGCCTGATTAGTGTAGGTCGACAGCAAGAATATAGTGTCCCATACCACTATAATCTGCTCACGAGACTAGGTACTCACTGGTCACTACGGGGAGATTTGTGGCCCCAGCGTAGGCCGACAGCTCGACCACGGTGTCCCATACCACCATGCCCGGCTCATGAGTCTTCGTGGATCAAGGTACCATGGTTAATAGGGTTTATAATGGTAAGTTCAGTACCCTAGGTTCAAGCAGTTATGACTCATGCAGGGTGAACATACAACGGCCAGTCGGGTTACTTGACGGGCTCGACTAGCACGATCGCATCTCAAGTCGAACGACATGAAGTGCGTAAAACACTTCGTGTGGCCTAACCACTGCCGCCAACTCCAGAACACAGCTCGCATTCGTCGATGCGTCATTCGTGGCCAAGAAAAGCTAACCACGAATTCGCTCCGTTACCAACTGCCTGGACTAAGCATAGTCCCAAACAGTTATGTAATCACATCAGCAAATCATATAAGAGTATTGGAATTGAAATACAACCATGTGAGCATGTTAACACATGTTATCACATACAACTTAAGTAAATCATCAAGCACATATATTTCATGCATATAATGAAATCATGCATATAGTCAACATGTAGGAAATCATTTATGTCAGCATATTAATTGAGAAATCCATCTCAAACTAATTCATAACATCATTTAATTCAATACATACTAATACAAACATTTATACAAACACTTACACTACACACTTAAGTCTACATATAGTATGTCGACCCGAAGTACGCATTTAGGCGAATCTCTTCGCCAAACTAATTATGCACGCATTCCTAACATTCTAATGTGAGAATAAATCATGTCAATCACATCAGCAAAATATGAATGAAATCTGTACTTCCTACAAATGACTAAAATGCCCTAAATCTCATATTTTTCGTTGATTTACGAAACAGGAAACGGACAACCTGTTGTACATGTGAAACGGCATTGCTGTCGATAATCTACTATTAAACAACATTGAAAGCTTTGGAAACAGTCAATCAAAGCGTCTAAAATCCGCACCATGTCTCCTATAAACGTGTCGTTTCGAACGGAGCGTATACGCTTCGTCTACGGCTACTAGAGGACCTGTTTTACAAGATCTATTAACTATCAAGCTATGGAACGAAAGAAACATCAAATCAGCAACTTTCTAGGGTTATTTCTTACCTGAAAACGTGGAGAAATCACCGGCTGAATGATGGAAGCATGTTGCTAAAGCACGTGCAACAAGCGGTGTAAATACAGGAAAATTCTCCCCTAATCTCTCTCACAAACTCTCACCTTTTCTCTCTCCCAATCTAGGGTTTCTCTCAAATTCGGATGGGAGAGAGGAGTGAGGGTTTCAACCCCTTTTATAAGCCCAAAAATGCCCAAAATAGGCTCAGGAACAAAGTTCACTTAGTGCATAACCAAATCGGGGCCGTTTCGGTCCAAAAGATGATTTCTGGTGGTCCCCTGGCTGAACACGATCGGACTTAAGCTCATGCGCACAGGATCTAGCACGCATCAAGTTTTCAGTCCGACAGGGTTTACCGATCGCACGTGGCAGTCCAGTTTCAGTTCAGCGGTCACCGCACGTAGATCATGGCTGTAAGTCCCATGATATGAAATAGAAATTTTTTCTGATCCGAGGGTGTAATTTGACTGAATTCTAACGGTCAGAACGCTTAATACTGACACGTCAAGTCGTGTGCCAGATTTGAATTTTAAATTCCAAATCTGTCCCTATTCGCACTCTCTTCAGTCTGGGCTCAATGAAATAGCCTGTGATTATCGGTTGGACTTGATTTTCGAAATGATTGTCAAGTCCAGCTAGGCGGTTCTAACGGTCTAAGATAGTAGGTATCGGACTTTCAACGCGCGGTCTAGATCCAATACAAAGTTTCAAAGTGATCCAGAGAACAAACTACTTAGAGTTTGATCCGAGGTTATAGAGTATTATAGAGCCATTGGTTCTACTCGATTTGGGTCTTGTAGAACGTATTTAAAGTGATCAGGGACTATTTCCCAGCTACTCTAGCGTTGCGCTAGCTAACTTACGCTTAATTTCCATAGGAATTAATCCTAAGTGGTTTCTTTAGCTATGGAATTGGGTTCTGAGCGATTTTCCAGGTGTTTTAGTTGACCCACTGCCTAAGGACGTCAAATCCCAGATTGGCCAAAATTCGAGGTATTACATTCATCGTAATACATTAACAGTAATTTCCCTTTATCAAAGTAAGAGTCAAACCCCGTGTCGACACGTGTCCTTACATCGCTTCTTAAACAATTGTAATGATTCCCGAATAAATGCTTTTCTTCTTTGGGTGACATAAGTGCTGTTTCAAAATCCTTTTTATTCTTACACCTTCTTTCATTTTACTTTCAAGCGACTTCGAACTTCACCATTCTCTTGAGCAATGGTTGCCTCATTAGCTTTTCCTCCTCCTATCCCTTAAAGCGATCTCTAAAATAGCGGTGAAGACCGCTTGAGTTGAAGTAGGAAAATGCTAATATGTCCTAGAGGGGGTTGAATAATACTTTTTAAAGCTTTTACAATATATTTTAGAAATCCTATTACACTAATCCTTTCAGATAGGAAATTATCAGGATTACTGAAATGTTACTCTACTGGCTTCCAAGCCTAGTAGAGGATCCAATCACAAACTATTTAAGAAGTGAACAATATGCAAACTAGTTTATGATGGACATGACTGTGTATGCGTGTGAGGTGTAATCTCTGATATCCAGATATTAAAATATTAAAGCAAATCACATAGATAAAATTATAACAATCTTAAACATAGTCATTTTTATAGTTGTTCGACTACTTGTCTACTTCACTCCCGGTAACCGCACTCAACTCTTGTGTGTACCGGATTTCACTAAGGAGGTTTCACATGGTTCACCTCTAACCTAAGGTTTTAAATCAGGTTCACCTTCAACCTTTACAACCTACACTGAGGCTGACTATTTAGGCTCTCACGAGCAAGGGTCCACACATCGCACCTATATTTAGGCACACTGGCCAAGGATCTTCCCTAAGACCCTAACGGAGGTTTCACTCTATTCACCTCAAACCCAAGGTTTTACCCGGTTCACCTCAAACCGAAGGTTTTACTCAGTTCACCTCAAACTAAAGGTTTTACTGGTTCACCCCTGACCTGATGTTTATGCTCTCCATAGAGCAAGCCTCCACACAACGCACTCACTATATACACTCCAACCGAAAGCCTCCTTGAGGACTTCAAGGGTGAGAAACACCTCAGACCCAATCCTACATAGGAATGATCAAAGGGTCCTCTAGACCCTAGATACTTACAAATAAGTTGATGAGTCCCATTCAGCATAGTGGCGAAGATCTCCTCCTTATTGACGAAGAGTCTTCAGCTCCCTTGATCTGTAACAAATGATATACCAATATAAGGCAATGGGTTGGGTCAAGGTTATGATGGAATCCTACTCTCTAAATGTTTTCCTCTTAGGAAGGTAGAGTTATTCCAATTATCTAAGCATTCAAGGCATCCCAGCCTAATGATTTTCCATTAAGGTAGTAGCTAGAGGATCCTTGAATGTGGAAGTTCATTCTCCAATCAACTCTATTAAATATCAATGATGAGAGTGGATTGGAGGATGAACTCCCTTGAGAGAAAGGGCTTTGGGTAAATGATCTGAGTTTAAACATAAAAAAGCACTCTCTTCTCTCTCACAACAACTACAGACAAGTGCTCTTTAAATAGGCAAAAGGTTCCAACGAATATAAAACGGTCACATTTATGACAGAGTTTGATATCATCGAGTAGGTTCTATATCATCGAGCGTATACTCTTGATCGTATCGATGGTCTACTCGATGACACAAACTCAATGTCATACGCTTTTAAAAAACCTTCTGCCAACTGATCGAGGGAATCGAGACTCGTGTCGATGCTATTGGATTTCGAACTTCGCTTATATCGATACAAGGATCAAGTCCTTGACATTTAAAAAATGAGAGAAACTTGCATGAATTTTTCAGGACTTTAGATATAATTGGGGGATACTCGATATCATTGAAATTTGAATGTCGATGATATCGGTGGTCATGTCGATGTATCGATAAATCTAAGGATTTTACTAGTGAGCTCGCTAGATAGATTTTTCCATTCTTGACACACTTGATCCGGCCTCGATATCATCGATATTAGAATATCGATTATATTGAGTGACCCTTCATTAGAGATAAAAACCACCTGAAAAATGTTGTTGGAGAACTTCGTGCCCATGACCGATAATATCGAGAGTCTTCCAATATAATTGAGATTTGAACCAGATGATATCGAGGAAGAATCTGATATATCGAAGCATATATGATTTTTCTTAGTAAAAATAGGGGCACCGGTACTGCCTGTCGATATTATCGAGCTAGCTTCGATGGGCTCAAGAGTCAAATATCGATGATATCAATAAAATGTGTTGATACATCGATAATCATGTCCATATATGTATTTGGTTGCTGGACACATTAAGTCCTCATTCAATTTGATCTATTGTTCTTCCGAGGACATCGGGAGCGTAGGTCAATTATACGAGATGTGTATCGATACAATCGGGGAAAGAAAACTTAGAGTTTTTCTGATGTTTAAAAAAGTTCTCTTAGCCAAAAACCCTAATATGTTCTAACTTATTTTTAAGGGTTTTAATCACCTGGTGTTTTGGGACATGGGATGTGAGGCTTAGATTTTACCTATGGCAAGGTTCCACCCATTCGGTTGTGGTAGACACTTGAATAGATCTTCTTGTGAGGCTCTGCAGTCCGACTGACTTAATGTACACGCTAATTGACAGACCAGGGCACTAACAAGGGCACTTTCAATCTCTCCCTTTGTCAATTACTTGACAAAATACCCAAAACACCCTAGGATAATATCTAGATAGACAGACACATCCTAAATTGTGTGTACATGTAATTTATACAATTTTATAAATTCTAATGAACCCATGTACACAACCATCATTTGCTCCCCCCTACTGTAAAACTCCCCCTTTCTTGGTGCAGCTGCTCCCCCTAACACTTGCTACACCACTTAAGCATATACAATTTTCATCCGAGGTGTTTTAACTTTTCTCCCCCTTTTTGTCAGTCATTGACAAAGATATAGTAGTTGATATTGACTGAAGTTTTAAAGAAGCATATGGGAGAACCGTAGATATAGATGCATAACGTTAAAGCAGTGCTAGGCATACATCAATGAAGAAGTTATCAAAATAGATATAACAATCAGTGTTGCACAAACATTCCATAAGTGAGGAGCTAAGGACACCAGGAAATCATTTATATTAGAATGGCAAAGAAATAAGAATTAGATTCAGCCATATCATCAAAAATATATACTGCCCCAGACAACAGTAAAATATCAACCATCAAACATAAATATCAAGCCCATGTAGGGGGCACCCAAAATTATCCATCATTAGCCCAACAGTGGGCATAGACAACCAAGCAACAAAAAGAAACTGTGCAACTCTAGAAAGCTATTGGACACACTCAGGATTGCGTCGAACACCCAAAAAGATACTAATGTTCATCCGTGAGATAGGAGTGATGTGTGTATGATAACATGCATGAACCGGCCTCATGGAGCAGAATGGGATGGTAACGTGTTAACTTGACGGCATGTCATCAAATCCACCAACTGTTGGAGAGTGTGTTGTACCCCTTGAACCACCCTTTCTAGAATAGTTTGCCTTTCTTGTACCGTGTGGATGTCCTTTTAAATAGCACCAATCTTGTCCAGCTTGTATCGTTTGGCATATTCAGGTATTGATGCTGATGGGTCTGGATCGGGTTTGGAGGATTCATCTCCCGCCGTCTCTGTTTCCTCAGTATGAGAGACACCAGCTGCTGCCCCACCTTCTTGGATCCCTTCTTCCCCTTCGTCCTCTGTGCACTCATTGAACCTCAGGTGCATTTTGCGAATGTTCTTGACATTGAAGACTTGAAGCGAATGTTCTGGATCAGTGGTAGATGGGAACCCAATAGCATTGCACACCCTGCTTATGATCCAGGGATATGAAAGATGAAGATCCCTGGAAGTATGGACCGCATATACCAATTGATTGACCAGTAGAGTAGGTAGGAACATCCTTGTCCCTTTCGCAATAGAATAAATTATCATGACCATGAATCCAGTGAGATCAGATCTGTTGGTACTTCTTAGATATAGATTTGTGGTGAAGACACCATGCAGAATCCGAAATCGGGGCTCCGTGTACCTGGATTTCAATGCATTTCCTTTGTGCTAGGGGATATCTCTATCATTGCATAGGTACTTGGTTACCATGGATTGGACATCAGGATGGTCGAGATGCATTTCTGGAAGGCCTTGCCATCTGTGGATTGAGAATGTTAGCCATTGTAGCAGGGGTGATTGACACCTCGTCACCATCCGTATAGACCATGACCGAGGGAGGATCAGATACAGGGGAGTGACATACAGATAGGAAGTTGTGTGTTAGTTCAAGCTAGCATGCCCCCCCGAAGTCTATTACAAGCAGCCAACCAATCGCACCAAATAAGGGTTCCAGATTGTAAGGAGCTAAGCAACCCCTGTTGACTTTTCTTTCATGAATCATTTTCCTATCGGTGTACTTTGTTGGGCGTTGGCTAGCCGGAGGAGGTGGTGCTAGTTTAGGAGGTGCCAAAAATTCAGTCTGGGACCCACCACGTGAGGTCTACCGTGATCTTTGCCGAGTGGGGGTCCCAAGTTTTCCCCCTTCCTTTTAAGGCGAGGACTTTTTGTCGGGTATTTTTTAAAGATTCCCCAGGACCGGATGCTACTCCTTTGTCTTTTCCCATGTGGACCAATAAGCTTTTCAAGAGTTTGCGAAAAATGACAAACACGCTAGATAAACCAAGAAAAATACCCAAAAAGGGATGACGTAAAAAGGATATTACCCGATTTGTGGAGTGATTTGAGTAGTCTGACGTGGCTTCTAGCAGTTTGGTCAAAAGAATCGAGCAGAGAAGATGTCCGAAAACCCTTGAAAAAAACCCCCTTTTTGTCCTGTTGATACTTATCGGTTGCCATTTATCGATTTTATCGATCATTGTTCCGATGATATCGAGAAGTTGCTGTTCCTATCGAGACTGTTACCGATGTCATCATGGTCACTTGACTATTCATATTCTTCAGGGTCATCGATGATATCGATCCTTTATCGATTAATCAAGAATGAGATATTGATTCTAAGCTTTGCTCATTCATTCTCAGGCTGACCGTCATTAAGGATGGGAGGTTCTATCCCTAAACATATCCAAAATTTTGTACAATCTTTGTACAACTCAAAACTCATAGTAACGTTTATATACTAAAAGTTTGAGGTGAAGAACCTCAAATGTATCATTGACAGCTTAGAAAAAAACATTTCCTCATTTTAGCACAAGTTCAGATTCTGATGTATGATCTGACTAATTCTTCGTTACCCATTTTACTTTGTTAATCAATTTGGGTGGTGATGCAAGAGCATTTCTTTCATTCGAACTTCTGAAGTTCTGTATTTCTCTGGTTAAAAATTTGTTAACATAGTTCTAATTAGAGCTAGGTTGAGTCCTTCTTGGTGTTATACATTCAAACTTATAATGACCTGAATCACCACACACATGACATACTGGCGTTATTCTGGTTTTTCTTCCAGAGGTAGTAGATTTCTCAGTTCTAGGAGCTGCATATCCAGTCTTTGATTTATGTTTTTCATATCCTAGGCCACTTTTATCCTTCCCAGGTCTTCCCATTCCCAACAGTTTTTCAAGCTTCTCACCACTTTGGGAAAACTTACAGTTTAGCTTGACAATTCTTCTGTATTCTTCTAAATCAAACAGGAGTGTGTGATTTTAATTTTGAAGGAGCATATTTTCATATTTTAAGTGCTCAACTTGTTTGTTTAGTTTTTCAGATTTGGATTTTAGAAAGGAATTAATTCTCTTAAGTCTATCATTATCTGAGTGATGTTGCTGCAAGTCATTGATTAGATGTGTATTAATTTCTAGAGTTTTATCCAAATCTATGTGCAGCAATTCCTTTTTGTTCTCAGATATTCCATCTCTTTTAACCACTTTAATGTTATGGATGTAAAGTTGATTATAAGCATCTTGCAGTTTATCCTTTTCAACTTCTTCTTCCTTTTCAGTTTCCTCATTATCAGACGGAGATGATTCGGTGGCTTGCTGTTCCTTTACGTTCTCAAATTCACTGGGAATGATTGGAGTAGTGGAGACCATAAGGATTTTAAATGATTTCTGATCTCCATCACTCTCTGAGTCACTAGATTCTGAATTTGACTCATCTGTGTCATCCCACGTGGCAGCGATTGCCTTGCCCTAAGTTTTTCTATTTGGGCATTCAGTAGATAGGTGTCCATACTCATGACAGGAATAACATTGTGGTTCTTTGGTCTGTTTACCAAATTTACCTGTAGAGGGTTTATTATACACCTTTCTTGCTTTGGAGGCACGACCGCGATTCTTCTGAAAGAATCTTCTGAATTTTTTTGCCAATAAAGCCACTTCCTCATCTTTATTTTCTTTTTCACTTTCAGATTTAAGAAATGAATTAATTCTCTTAAGTCTATCATTATCTGAGTGATGTTACTGCAAGTCATTGATTAGATGTGTATTAATTTCTAGAGTTTTATCCAAATCTGTGTAGTAATTCCTTTTTGTTCTTAGATATTCCAACTCTTTTAACCACTTTAATGTTATGGATGTAAAGTTGATTATAAGCATATTGTAGTTTATCCTTTTCAACTTCTTCTTCCTTTTCAGTTTTCTCATTATTAGACGGAGATGATTCGGCGGCTTGCTATTCCTTTTTGTTCTTAGATTCACTGGGAATGATTGGAGTAGTGGAGATCATAAGGATTTTAAATGATTTCTAATCTCCATCACTCTCTGAGTCACTAGATTCTGAATTTGACTCATCTGTGTCATCCCACATGGCAGCCATTGCCTTGCCCTTAGTTTTTCTATTTGGGCATTCAGTAGATAGGTGTCCATACTCATGACAGGCATAACATTGTGGTTCTTTGGTCCGTTTACCAAATTTACCTGTAGAGGGTTTGTTATACACCTTTCTTTCTTTGGAGGCACGACCGTAATTCTTCTGAAAGAACTTTTGAATTTTTGTGCCAATAAAGCCACTTCCTCATCTTCATTTTCTTTTTCACTTTCGGATTTATGAATTAATTCTCTTAAGTCTATCATTATCTGAGTGATGTTGCTGTAAGTCATTGGTTAGATGTGTATTAATTTCTAGAGTTTTATCCAAATCTATGTGCAACAATTCCTTTTTGTTCTCAGATATTCCAACTCTTTTAACCACTTTAATGCTATGGATATAAAATTGATTATAAGTATCTTGTAGTTTATCCTTTTCAACTTCTTCTTCTTTTTCAGTTTCCTCATTATCAGACGGAGATGATTCGGTGGCTTGCTGTTCCTTTTCGTTTTTAGATTCACTGGGAATGATTGGAGTAGTGGAGACTATAAGGATTTTAAATGATTTCTGATCTCCTTCACTTTCTGAGTCACTAGATTCTGAATTTGACTCATCTGTGTCATCCCACATGGCAGCCATTACCTTTCCCTTAGTTTTTCTATTTGGGCATTCAGTAGATAGGTGTCCATACTCATGATAGGCATAGCATTGTGGTTCTTTGGTCCGTTTACCAAATTTACCTATAGAGGGTTTTTTGCACACCTTTCTTGCTTTGGAGGCACGACCGCGATTCTTCGAAAAGAATCTTCTGAATTTTTATGCCAGTAAAGCCACTTCCTCATCTTCATTTTCTTTTTCACTTTCACTATCCTCATGTTTTGTTTTCTTAAAAGGTTTTAGGACAGTGTTTTTTGTATGTTTGCGATTGTGTGAAGTGTAGTTCAAAAGTTTGTAGGAAACCTACCAGTTCTTTTACTTTCATCTCATCAATATTCCTACACTCCTCAATTGTTGTTACTTTGGAATTAAACCGTTCTGGTAGGGATCTTAAGATTTTCCTACATATTTTTAATACCAGAACTTTTTCTCCCAATCCACCTAAGGATTTACAAATAATATTCAACTTGGTGAAAAACTCTATAAATGTCTCGTGCTCTTCCATTCTGAGATTCTCAAATTGTGAAGTCAAGAGTTGGAGTTTGGACCTCTTCATAGTGTTTGTGCCTTCATACGTTGTTTTCAATAGATTCCATGCTTCCTTGGATGTCCCACACATGCTTATTTGATTAAAAATATCATAGGACATGGCATAGTAGATGGCGTTCATAGCTTTTATTTCAATAGTTGTTTTTCTTTATCGAACGTCGTCCACTTTTTTTTTAGGTTTGGGTTTTATGATGGTTGTCCCACTTTCAAGTGCGATTTGTTCGGTTGGTACATATCCTCTTTCAACTATATCCCAAACATTATGGTCCAGAGATCTTAGAAAGTAGTGCATTCTAGCCTTCTAGAATGCATAATTTGAACCATAAAATATTGGAGGTCGAGTGACCGATGAGCCCTCTCCTTTGGCCTTATTCCTAAACTTCAGTCAAGATCACTCTCTAGGCAGTGAAGCCCTTAAAGAGAGACCCGCTCTAATACCAATTGAAATAGCGGTAAAGACCACTTGAGTTGAAGTAGGAATATGCCAATATGTCCTAGAGGGGGGTGAATAGGACTTTTTAAAGCTTTTACAATGTATTTTAAAAATCTTATTACACTAATCCTTTCTAATAGGCAATTATCAGGATTACTCAAATGTAACTCTACTGGCTTCTAAGCCTGGTAGAGGATCCAATCATAAACTATTTAAGAAGTGAACAATATGGAAACTAGTTTATGATGGATATGACTGTGTATGTGTTTTAGGTGTAATCTTATATATCTAGATATTAAAATATTAAAGCAAATCATACAGATGAAATTATAACAATCTCAAACACAGTTATTTTTATAGTGGTTCGACTACTTGTCTACTCTACTCTCGGTAACCGCACTCAATTCTTGAGTGTACCGGATTTCAATAAAGAGGTTTCACATAGTTCACCTCTAACCTAAGGTTTTAAATTAAGTTCATCTTTAACCTTTACAACCTACACTGAGGATAATTGTTTATGCTCTCACGAGAAAGGATCAATGCATCGCACTCATATTTAGGCACACTGGCCAAGGATCTTTCCTAAGACTATAACGGAGGTTTCACTCGGTTCACCTCAAACCCAAGGTTTTACCTGGTTCACCTCAAACCGAAGGTTTTACCAGGTTCACCTCAAACCGAAGGTTTTATGGTTCACCCCTAACTAGATGTTTATGCTCTCCATAGTGCAAGGGTCCACACAACACACCCACTATATACACTCCCGCCGAAGGCCTCCTTAAGGAATTCAAGGGTGAGAAACACCTTAGACCCAATCTTACAAAGGAATGATCAAAGGGTCCTCTCAACTCTAGATACTTATAGATAAGCTGATGAGTCTCATTCAGCACAGTGGCGAAGATCTCCTCCTTATTGACGAAGAGTCTTTAGCTCTCTTGATCCACAACAAATGATATACCAATATAAGGCAACGGGTTAAGTCAAGGTTATGATGGAATCCTACTCTCTAAATGTTTTCCTATTAGGAAGGTAGAGTGATTCCAATCATCTAAGTATTCAAGGTATCCTAACCCAATGATCTGCCATTAAGGTAGTAGATGGAGGATCCTTGAATGTGGAAGTTCATTCTCCAATCTACTCTATTAAATATCAATGATGAGGGTAGATTGGAGGATTAACTCCCTTGAGAGAAAGGGCTTTGGTTAAATGATATGAGTTTAAACACACAGAAGCACTCTTTTCTTTCTCTCATAACAACTAGAGACAAGTTCTCTTTAAATAGATAAAAGGTTCCAACAGATATAAAATGGTCACATTTATGACTGAGCTCGACATCATCGAGCAGGTTCGATATTATCGAGCATATACTCTCCATCTTATCGATGGTCTGCTCGATGACACAAACTCAATGTCATACACTTTTGAAAAACCTTCTGCCAAATGATCGAGGGAATCGAGACTCGTGTCGATGCCATCAGATTTCAAACTCTGATTATATTGATACAAGGATCGAGTCCTTGACATTTAAAAAATGAGAGAAACTTACATGAATTTTTTAGGACTTTAGATATGATCGACGGATACTCGATATCATCAGAATTTGAATGTCGATGATATCGACGGTCGTGTCTATGTATCGATTAATCTAAGGATTTTATCAATGAGCTCGCTGGACAGATTTGTCCATTCTCAATACACTCGATCCGGCCCCAATATCATCGACATTAGAATATCGATTCTATCGAGTGACCCCCGTTTAGAGATAAAAATTACCTAAAAAATGTTGCTGGAGAACTTCGGCCCATGACCGATAATATCGAGAACCTTCCGATATAATCCAGATTTAAACTCTGATGATATCGAGGACTCCAATATATCGAAGCATATATGATTTTCCTTAGTAAAAACTGGGCGCCGGTACTACCTGTCGATATTATCGAGTCAGCTTCGATAGGCTCGAGAGTCAAATATCGATGATATCGATAAGTGTGTTGATACATCGATAATCCTATCCATATATGTATTTGGTTGCTGGACACATTAAGTCTCATTCCATTTGATCGATTGTTCTTTCGAGGACATCGACAGCATAGGTCGATTATATCGAGATGTGTATTGATACAATCGACAGGGTAAAAAAACTTAGAGTTTTTCTAATGTTTAAAAAAGTTCTCTTACCCGAAAACCCTTATATGTTCTAACTTATTTTTAAGGGTTTTAATCACCTAGTGTTTTGGGACATGGGATGTGAGGCTTAGATTTTACTTATGGAAAGCTTCCACACATTCGGTTGTGGCAGACACTTGAAAAGATATTCCCATGAGGCTCTGCAATCCGACTGACTCAATGTACATGCTAATTGATAAACCAGGGCACTAGCAAGGACACTTTCCATCTCATCAATGTAATTGATGCTCTCTCTGAAAATTGTTTGAATATAACAATACTTCGAGTAACTAATTAGGAATACCAATGCCTGGGTCTAACATTTATTCCAACAATAGATGTCGATGAAGTTAGTATGTTGGATCCTTTGTTCCCAATCTGCCCTAGTGAGACTTTGTTGATTCAATCCAAATCTATTTCGGATGCTGCCAATGCTTAAAAAATTCCTCAATCTGAGTCAAAGCCTCTTCAAGAATGGGATACTAAGTTTTCTCGTGTTTCATCTAGATATGAAATAACATGGAGAAATTCAGGCGTCTTTGAATGCATTGAGTTATCCATGTACGACTATCCATGGTATTTTTAAACATGTAATCATAGTGTAATAATGGTGTTAATCCCATATTGTAACATCCCAAAAATCGGGGGTCGAGCATAAACTCCACTCTCGAGTTCCATAACATCACTTATGTAACATTTTCAATGATGGATGAATGTTGTTCATATTAGTGCAGAAAACATGAGTGGGATTAGACCAAAATAACATATCATACTCTAGAGACAGTTAAATTTTACAAGCAGAAGACTGTGATAATATATAAAATGTATAATTGATTGTAAGTCTCCAGAGTGTGAACATGTTACCAGGTTAACTAAATACATGTATACTCCAAAATGGAAAGAAAAGAATATACATGAGTGTTTAAATAAAAAGTAAAAATACCATGTGTAATGGCATCTAATCAATAACCCTGTAAACCCGTCGATCAGAACCTGCATATAGGAGAAATCCTCCTCAACATCATCAAGAAAGACCGACTCTGCCTCATAAGCATCGTCGCCATCTGAAACTAAAATAGGGACTGGTTAGTGTGGCCAACATCGTACCGTAACGTGGGAATGAGTGATCAACTCAGTGGAAGCTATATACAACAAAGGTTAACATGTTATCAATTCCATCAAGCAGTAATGATAAGGCAGTACAATCAAACAAGTCCTAGATCTCTTGTTAATGCAAGGATGACATGAAGAATGATGCGTGCCCTCACCAAAATCCCCTCTGTGACATCATCTAACGATCGCGGGATGACTCACTTCCTCAGTGCTCTATACCAACTCTGTTAGCACATGCAATGCGGTGTTATGAATATACTTACCAAGTTCTTTTTAGTCCTTTTCATACAACAGGATTGAGAAACTAAGGTACCTCCCTTGTATCATTACCCAAACGGTGATCCATTCTCGGGTCATCAGTCTGAGATAATCTCCTACGATATTACGGCTCTAGGTCACTGCAAGGGCTGCCAGGGCTGTTATGCGCATTCGTTGCTTCTCTCCTCTATCACCTTATCAATACAGGCCTAGTTTTATCTCACATACTACAACAAGACTCGTCGCCCTTATGCACTATCAGGATATACTCAAGGTCACTACAGAGGGCTCGTCACCAATCAATGTAGACCGACAGCAAGAATATAGTATCACATACCACCATAATCTACTCACGAGTATAGGTGCACACTGGTCACTATAAAGGGCTCGTCACCAATCAATGTAGGCTGATAACACAAATATAGTGTCCCATATCAGCATAATCGACTCATAACTCTTAGCGGATCGAGGTACCAAGGTTAGTGGGGCTTTTCATTGGTAAGTTTGGTACCTTAGGTTCAAGCAGTAGCGACCAAAGATGGAGAACAATCATCGGTCAATCGGGTTAATTGATAATCTCAACTAGGCCAAGCGCATGTTGAGTTGAACGACATGGAATGCATAAGCACTCCATGTGGCCTAACCACTGCCGAACATCCCAAGCACGACTCAGATTCGTTAAACTCATCATATGTGGCAAACAGCCTCCACCACCATTTGGAGTACGCTTACCGATTACCTGAACTGTAGTACAGCTCCATTCACATACAGATTCAATATCAGGCATATGCGATACATCCAATATAACTTAAATGTAAATACAGTACGTGGAGGAAATCATACACATCTTTCACATGTTACATATAAGTTAATCAATCCATGAAGGAAATCATACACACATTCAACATGGATAATCTGCGTTACATGATTCATAGAGGAAATCATACACTCAAATATTATGATTGAAATCCATATCTCAACCATCTTAGCAATCACATTTTACTAATTACTTACTCATTTAGGCATTTAAACAAACACTCAAATTATACTATTCAACATACATAACGTATGTCGACGTCGATGTATATTAGGGCAAGTCCTTTCACCAAGGAGTTTCTGCATACATATCAATCATATAATAACGACAATTTATCATGGCAACCAAAACTACAGATTCCGTACATATACAGGTATTCTAACATATTCATGAAATACGCTAATTACAATATAAAGAATACATATACGAAAATCAAAATGGATAGCGCATTTGGCATGTGTAATGGCAAGCACAACATGAATAAATCATTATCTAACATTGAAAGTCCTGAAAACCATAACCTAAACGTATATAGTCCGCACCTTAAACCAGAAAATGCGAAACGGACATGATTCAGATGATAAGTCGTCATCAACGGCGGATTGACAACCTAGAACATGAAATAGATTAGCTACATCATCACTTAAACTATACTAAGCCCTAAAATAGGTTAGGGTTAGGATTTCTTACATAGGAATGGAGTCAGAAACACTGGAATAGCAATACGGATAGGTGGATTAGGCACGAACTAAAGATGGGAAGAATCCCAAGAAGCAGCACCAACTTCTCCCTCACTTCCTCTCTCTTTTCTCCCTCTTGGAAAGCTAGGTTTTGGAAATTTGAATGAGATTTGTAATGAGGGTTTTAAGCCCTATTTATAAGCCTAAACTTAACGAAAATAGACCTAAGGCCAACGTATACTTAGGTTATAACCAAATCGGGTCTGTTCCGATCCAACGGAGCATTTTTGGAGGTCCTGTTGTTAAACGCGGTCGAACTTAAGCTCTCTAATATCAGATCTAGGTCAAGATAAGTTTTCAGTCCGGTCGGGTTTCCGAATCGACCGTGGCGGACCAGTTTCAGTTCAACGGTTACCGGAATTCGATCAGAGCTACAAGTACTATGACATGTAAGGGCCACCTATCCTGATCCGAGGGTGAATTTGGGTCAAATTCTAACGGTCAGAATGCTTAAAAATAGCGCACAAGTGGAACGTTCCAGATTACTTAAAAATGGAATTAATTTTCTAAAAATCTTCGCTTTCTTACTCTCTTCACTCCGAGCTCAATAAAATGGTCTCAGGACATCGGTTGGACTTGATTTTCTAGGTGATTGTCAAGTCCAACTAGGCAGTCATAATGGTTTAAGTTCATAGATATCAGACTTTCGATGCACGGTCTAAAGCCAATACAAAATTACAAAGCATTCCCGGGAGCAACTGGGTTTAGAGTTGGATCCTAGATTTTAGAATAATATAGCGTTAACAATTCTAGAGGTTTTGGGTCTTACAGATCATATTGAAAGTTATTGGTGTTAGTTTTGTAGGAAAACTAGTGTAGCGCTAGTTAATACATGTTAAATTTCTAAAGAATTTGGTTCTAAATGGTCTCTTTGGATTGAAATCGAGTTCTAAAAGGTTACCAAGGTATTTGGTTGACCCATTGTCTAAGGATGCCTAATTCCAAGTTGACAAAAATTCAGGGTGTTACAATCTACCCCCCTTAAAAAATAATTTCATCCTCGAAATTGGCTAAGGGTAAAGAGTAAAGATTCTATTATTCCTTTTGCCTAACGATATATTCAATGGTCGACCCATACGGAGAGACGATTATAGTGGGCTTGATCTCGATACGTCGAATGTCAGCCTGACCAGGGTAGACAACTTTGTATCCTTTCTTAATCCTGGTGGATCTTAGTCTTCTGCCCGGTCAAGCAGTGAATCCATTGGTAGTCTGCCAGGATTGAGAATTGGGTCAAGCCGTGAATGTTTCGCATTTGTGCATTTCAGTAACTCCGTAATCCGATCACTCTAAAAAATTAGGGAAAGCCAATCACTAAAAAGTTTAAAAGTCCTATTAATAGGGTTGAGCTTTGGGTCTTGATCACCCTATCTAGGAGAGTCCTCGTCTGAATCTATGTCCAAGGTAGGGATTAATAAACACTCTAATAGAGTATCCTAAGGGGCTTCTAATCGTACAGAATCGGCCAAGGCTTCTATTATGCTCGTATTTAACGAGTAGGTTTATGGATACATTGACCTTCGCCTGCTCCCACTGCTAGGCCTATGATTTAATATGAATGGGTTCAACACTTAAGTCCTAATTATTTTCATAAATTTCCTTCGATCCTATCCAATGGGAAAAGGGCTAACCACGCTTTCGCTGTGCCACTCTAATCTAACGGTTGCAATAGCTGACCTAACTAGATTGGGCTCAAAATGTTCTGCCCCCTTAAAAATATTTCTACACAAGGCTCAAGAACCTATGTCTCGATCCGTATGTCGGAATCCTTGACATGAAATGGGAAACAATCTTTCGCTACATTGGTCTTCCTTTGTTAATGATGCGTTCTATGGCATTGGTACCTATGGTTGTAGAAATGAGCCTAATCTCTATTATGGTTGAGTTCAGGGGCAGGTGTGAGTTGGTGGCAAGATGTTTAATTCTCTACTGGCTATAAGTCCTCGACATTTTCCAAAGATAAAGCAATAACTTTTGGTTGTAGGTGGTCAGGTCAACACAGAAGAAAAGGTGTGTAGTGGGTCTGAGCCGGATACATAGACTTTCTGTCTAGCTAGGATAGAAAATTTGTCGTATCAGTCCTTAATCCTAGTCGATGCTGATCTTCTGCTTGATCGGAGCATTGGATCTATCGGTAGCTACCAGGATTAAGAATGCAATTTAAACCACGAATACATCGCTCACATACAGTTCCCTTACTCCGCGCTCCTGATTATAAGAAGTCCTTGGGAAGGTAATTCTAAGGGGTGTGCTGGTTTATCCTAGTATTTCATCTGAGGGGTATATAAGTCTTCCCTACACATGACTAGTTCTAAGTTAAGCAAGCTTCCTGAGAGTTACTAAAGGAGCCCATGAGTATTATGGGTATCTATCAAAGGAATGAAGTCCTACTCTAACCAAATTAACCTACTATTCCTTAGTATACTTAGTCTTCACACTACTTAATATAACTAGTAGCCTAGTCTGTAACTCACTAGCTATAATCCAAAGTCTAAGCTTATACGTTAGATGGTTTCATACCATTTCTAATACCAGGAATTGTTCTATTACTTAGGGTCAAGATTGTCTAATTGGACTTGGATTTTCTATATTGTCAGGTCTTTCAAAATCTAGAAGTACTATCTCTAGGTCCTAGCACTAGATAGTCACTGTTTATGGACTAAGCTACTACTGTGTTAAGTCTCACCCATCGGTAGAAGCGGAGAGATCGAGAAGATGGATAAAACTAACTCAAAAAGAGCCATGAAAAATTGATGAAATGGAAGAAAAGGCTGACCTAATGGGTTGCCATAGATCTGGGTTTGAAGGAGGAGTGTAATGGGTCAAAGAAAGGGAAAATAGAAGATAGGAAAGATCAAGATAGGAGGGGTTGGGGGTTGGCATGATTTTGGAGCTCAAATGGGAGCTATGGGAGCTCCAATCATAAAAAATGGAAGAACTAGGTGCTGGATATCACTGTAAACGATAGAGGGGTGAAGGAAATAACGAAAAAATGAGAGGGAATAATTGAAAGAGAGGTTGGAGAGAGAAAATAACAACTTTGAAAGAAAAGGAGGGTTTGGGGGGTCACTTTGTGAAGGAAGTAAAGGATTTGGAATGAAAGGAGGGTCAAACCCTGTACCATAGGGTCCTAATAGACCCCAAATACGATCGGCTCGAGCGGCCCAACCCGTACGGCCCGCTGACCAGCGAGGCCTCGTCGAGCCAGCGAGACCCTCGCTGACCTCTGGACTAACTGGCGAGGGCACACCGATCTGGCGAGGTCCTCACCACCCCCTAGGTCCAAAAAAGTTGGGATCCTACTCTGGAACCCCCTAGAACTTGATCGTTTGGCCCCCCTCTTCCGATTTAAGTGGTTTCGAGTCATTTCGGAACTAATCTGACCTCTAATCACTTTTATCAATTTCTAATGGCTGGAATGGGATGAAACACGATATATACCCATCAATTGATGGTCTAGAAGTGATTTGGGATCGTCGTGTGTGATCAGGAGTGTGTACGGACTCAATCTCGGTGATTATTTTCAGTAAACTTTCGCCAACAAACAAACTGGGGGTCCTAAACTTGTTTCTAGATTGTTCTCACACCCTCCTACATTAAATTGGCGTCAGCATGCGGTGTGTGACCATAACCCAGGTCCAGTTTAATCTAAATCATGCTCTGATACCATCTGTAACATCCCAAAAATCGGGGGTCGAGCATAAACTCCACTCCCGAGTTCCAAAATATCACTTATGCAACATTTTCAATGATGGATGAATGTTGTTCATATTAGTGCAGAAAACATGAGTGGGAACAGACCAAAATAGCATATTATACTCTAGAGACAGTTAAATTTTATAAGAAAAAGACTGTGATAATATATAAAATGTATAATTGATTGTAAGTCTCAAGAATGTGAACATGTTACCAGGTTAACTAAATACATGTATACTCCAAAATGGAAAGAAAAGAATATACATGAGTGTTTAAATAAAAAGTAAAAATATCAAGTGTATTGGCATCTAATCAGTAACCCTGTAAACTCGTCGATCAGAACCTGTATATAGGAGAAATCCTACTCAACATCATCAAGAAAGACCGACTCTGCCTCACAAGCATCGTCGCCATCTGAAACTAAAATAGGGACTGGTTGGTGTGGCCAACACTGTCTCGTAACGTGGGAATGAGTGATCAACTCAGTGGAAGCTATATACAGCTAAGGTTAACATGTTATCAATTCAATCAAGCAGTAATAATAAGGCAGTACAATCAAACAAGTCCTAAATCTCTTGTTATACAAGGATGACATGAAGAATGATACGTGCCCTCACCACAATCCCCTCTGCGACATCATCTAACGATCGCAGCATGACTCACTTCCTCAGTGCTCTATCACCAATAACACATGCAATGCGGTGTTATGAATATGCTTACCAAGTTCTTTTTAGTCCTTTTCATACAACAGGATTGAGAAGCTAAGGTACTTCCCTTGTATCATTACCCAAACGATGATCCATTCTCAGGTCGTTAGTCCGAGATAATCTCATACGATGTTACGATTCTAGGTCACTGTAAGGGCTGTCAGGGTTGTTGCGCACAGTCGTTACTCCTCTCCCTCATCACCTTATCAATACAGGCCTAGTTATATCCTACATACTGCAACAAGACTCGTCGCCCTTATGCACTATCAGGATATACTCGAGGTCACTACAGAGGGCTCATCACCAATCAATGTAGGCCAACAGTAAAAATATAGTGTCCCATACCACCATAATCTGTACACGAGTATAGGTGCTCACTGGTCACTACAAAGGGCTCGTCACCAATCAATGTAGGCCGAAAACATGAATATAGTGTCCCATACCACCATAATCGGCTCATGAGTCTTAGAGGATCGAGGTACCAAGGTTAGAGGGGCTTTTCATTGGTAATTTTAATACCTTAGGTTCAAGAAATAACGACCAAACATGGAGAACAATCATCAGTCAATCGGGTTAGTTGATAAGCTCAACTAGGCCAAGCGTATGTTGAGTTGAACAACATGGAATGCATAAGTACTCCGTGTGGCCTAACCACTGCCGAACATTCCAAGGATGACTCAGATTTGTTAAACTCATCATATGTGGCGAACAACCTCAACCACCATTTGGAGTACACTTACCGATTACCTGGACTGTAGTATAGCCCCATTCACTTATAGATTCAATATCAGGCATATGAGATATATCCAATATAACTTGAATGTAAATACAGTACGTGGAGGAAATCATACACATCTTTCACATGTTACATATAAGTTAATCAATCCATGAAGGAAATCATACACACATTCAACATGGATAATCTGCGTTACATGATTCATGGAGGAAATCATACACTCAAATATTATGGTTGAAATCCATATCTCAACCATCTTATCAATCACATTTTACTAATTACTAACTCATTTAGGCATTTAAACAAACACTCAAATTATACTATTCAACATACATCACATATGTCGATGCCGATGCATATTAGGGCAAGTCCTTTCACCAATGAGTTGCCGCATACATATCAAGCATATAATAACGACAATTTATCATGGCAACCAAAACTGCAGATTCCGTACATATACAGGTATTCTAACATATTCATGAAATACACTAATTACAATATAAAGAATACATATACGAAAATCAAAATGGATAACGCATTTGGCATGTGTAACGGCAAGCACTACATGAATAAATCATTATCTAACATTAAAAGTCTTGAAAACCATAACCTAAACGTATATAGTCCGTACCTTAAACCAGAAAATGCAAAACGGACATGATTCAGATGATAAGTCTCGTCAACGGAGGATCGATAACCTAGAACCTGTAATAGATTAGCTACATCATCACTTAAACTATACTAAGCCCTAAAATAGGTTAGGGTTAGGATTTCTTATCTAGGAATGAAATCAGAAACGTCGAAATAGCAATACAGATAGGTGGATTAGGCACGAAGTAAAGCTGGGAAGAATCCCAGGAAGCAGCACTAACTTCTCCCTCACTTCCTCTCTCTTTTCTCCCTCTTGAAAAGCTAGGATTTAAAAATTCGTATGGGATTTTGAATGAGGGTTTTAAACCCTATTTATAAGGCTAAACTTGACAAAAATAGACTTAAGGCCAACGTATACTTAGCTTATAACCAAATCGGGTCTGTTCCGATCCAACGGAGCATTTCTAGAGGTCCTGTTGCTAAATGAGGTCGGACTTAAGCTCTCTAATATCAGATCTAGGTCAAGATAAGTTTTCAGTCCGGTTGGGTTTTCGGATCGACCGTGGTGGACCAGTTTCAGTTCAACAGTTACGGGAATTCGATCAGAGCTACAAGTACTCTGACATGTAAGGGCCACCTATCCTGATCCGAGGGTGAATTTGGGTCAAATTCTAACGGTCAGAATGCTTAAAAATAGTGCGCAAGTGGAACGTTCCAGATTACTTTAAAATGGAATTAATTTTCCAAAAATCTTCGCTTTCTTACTCTCTTCACTCCGGGCTCAATAAAATGGTCTCAGGACATCGGTTGGGCTTGATTTTCTAGGTGATTGTCAAGTCCAACTATTTGGTCGCAATGGTCTGAGTTCATAGATATCAGACTTTCGATGCATGGTCTAAAGCCAATACAAAATGACAAAGCATTCCCGGGAGCAACTGGGTTTAGAGTTGGATCCTAGATTTCAGGGTAATATAGCGTTAACAATTCTAGAGGTTTTGGGTCTTACAGATCGTATTGAAAGTTATTGGTGCTAGTTTTGCAGGAAAACTAGTGTAGCGCTAGTTAATACACGTTAAATTTCTAAAGAATTTGGTTCTAAATGGTCTCTTTAGCTTTGAAATCGAGTTCTAAAAGGTAACCAAGGTGTTATGGTTGACCCATTGTCTAAGGATGCCTAATTCCAAGTTGGCAAAAATCCTGTGTGTTACACATATAATACAATTCATACCATTTAATCCCATGGACCAAACATGCCCTTAGGACGCAGTTTTGGATATCAGATTATGAGATGAACAATCATTCTACGTGAGGGGATTGACTTAAATTATGATGGAAGGTCTCCATTATGGGGAGACAACTTAGTGTTGATTATGTGCTTACCCATACATGCTTTCACCCTTATGCCACATGTGAGTGCTAGAGAATCTTGGATATAGGATCATGGTATAGGACCTGTCGACACTTGTATTGAAGATCATGTTCAAGTCAATAATTTAAGGTCCATTTACTAAGATTATGATCTATGCAATTAAGACTTGATGTTGCATGAAATATTACCAATCCTTAGGCTTAAACCCATGTAAATGTTATGATCTTGACTGGACAATTTTTTCTTTCTTTATTAGGCTTCTTAAGAGTCATACAAAGTGGGTGATGCTTGTACATCCATCATGATCCATTGATTCTTATTTGGACTAACATAAGATGCACTTGGTTTACCTAGGAATTAGTTTATGGTTTGATTTGATTAAATTAAATACTCATCAAGTGTTTTTCTACTGGAACCAACATTTGAAAAGTTTTAATATTCTTTACAAAGGTTTCCAACATTTGAAGTTTTATTTTAATCACTAAGACTATTTTAATTACACTTGATGATGATCTAATGTCCTAGATGTAATAGTCTACTACTTCCTTATAACGTTCTTAGGTTTCTTATAGGGTTTAAGGATTGGAGAAAAGACTGGAGAGCCGCTGTCAAGAGTTTTCTTCTTCTTCCTTAGTTTATTTTTATGCTTTCCTTAAGAAATTTTGGTTTAATCATGTCTATGGTTAACTAAACCTCTTAGTTAAGGCTAAGAGGTGAAGCTTGTAACATGATTGGGATATTTACTTTGCTTTCATTCTTGTTTATGTTGAACTTCATTGATTTCTAGTTGATTTTAAGGAATATTTTCAGTTTTCTATGGTTTTTTATGACTTAAATTACAATAGACGTTGCGATTACTTTGACTATCTTCTTTCTTATTGATATTGTGGGATTGGTAAATCCTGTTGTTTGTCATCGTCTCCTGGGCATGGTTGGGTAATGGAATCTCTTCCAAATCTTCACAATTCTCCTTCATTGAGACTAGATCAATGAGAAGTTTAGAGATTTGGCCATCTCTTCCTCCAACTGGATAAGATATGACTCTAATTCTAGTTGAATCTCTTGAATCAAGTAAAGTAGTATCTTAATAGCTACAAGTGGATCCTCGGCACCCTAGTTTCCACCTTTAAATTCACAAGTTTCAATTACATTGTTCACAAATACTTTTTCAACTATTCCAGAATTCAGATTTAGATCTTATTCTTCTTCTAGTTCTAGTTCTTTTTAGAATACACATGAGTTTAGTCCCTATAGATTTAACCTCAGTCTTACTGAGATTATTACTACATCATGACCCTACACTTGGGGTTTTGAATAGTTCTCACATAGTAGGTACAAAGAAGGTCGTAGGGTGGTAAAACACAATACTATTGTACATCCCTAAAACCTTCCTCCTTATATATAGATTCTATCATAGAGAAAAGAACATTCTAGAGAGAGTCATGAACATCATTCCCTTTTGGCATCACTAGGAGAGAGAGAGAGAGAGAGGGAGAGAGAGAGAGGTGTCCCCATTTCTCATCTCCCATCCCTTCTCTTCTCTACTTCTACGCGTGTTATCACATGGGGTGTAATTTGCAGATAATGTGGATCTTTCTCGACCCCTACCAAAGGAATAGATGATGACCCCTTAACATCTTTGAATTATGATAAATTAAGAAGATAACTCTTAGCGTAAAGGACTTGCATCGGGAGAGCAATGTTGAAAAATTGCTTTGTGATCTAATCATACAAGGTGAGATCTTTACAATTCATTAATAACTTTTTTTTCATACAAATTTGAGATTATCACAACAGATTCTTGTGATTAATATATATGAATTAGGTTTTTGAAATATATCAATTTTCTGTGGCATTTGGACTTGAAAATTTAACAAAAGGCCATGAGCAGTGCATGTTTGAAAAAGTGGTTGGCTAATTTTTGTGAGTTATTTAGATCAAACCATAGTTGACAAAGTTCTTTCTACTTTTAACTACACTATTTTTCTTATGGATGTAGGGCATTATATATTACCAAGTAATGTAGGCATTTTCACAATATGGTTTGAAGACACCTAGTGTGTATTTTATTTATCATTAATACTTTGATTCTTTTGTTTAAATAATTCTCTATTTCTAACACACACACACACACACACACACACACACACACACACACACACACACACACACACACACATATTTAAATAGTCGAGTGCTTTTGACTTTTAGAATTTAAATGTATTACAATGTGTCGAGAGTAATTATCAATAAAAGTTATAAAATGCAAGTAACATTTTTATCTCCAAAAGTAAAATATTAGCTACACAATGGATAATCTGTAAAAGCTCTTTATGTTTAGTTGCCTAGGGGAATGATTTTCTGGTTCCCTTTACTGTCACATAAAATATTAGTTATATGAATAATCTATAAAATCTCTTTAGATTTTCTGGTTCCCTAAGGAATGATTTTCTAGTTCCCTTTCTTAGCGCATAATATTCGTAAATGGGTAAATTTACTGTAGTTAACATTCTGAATAATCCATGAGATAATCTCATCATTTGATTATTTCTTACGTGTCCCAATCTATTATGTTATTTCATATATTAAGATATAATACTAAACTTTGACACACCAACAAAATGTGAGTTATTTGATAGTTATGAAAAACTATTTACAACATTTATCTCAAATAAGTCTTTTGATAATTCACCCCAAGAAAGTTTTACATCACTTTTCATCTGCGAGACCCTATCTTTACAAAATCTTATATCAAATTTTTTTCTAACTAGACATGTGATAGGTATTAAATTTACTCGCACCTTAGTCCGAAATGAGTGTCTTTAAATTGTAACTAACTTCAATCATGCCCTTTGATGCATTGTTTCCAATGTATATTTGTGACTTCTGAGTGATACAATATAAAAATTTACAAAACCTTTTCTACCATTTTTCTCTTGCTTGTTGCCTCTGAATCCATAATCCATTTACTTAAATATACATTAACTATCAATATTTCTATACAAACGCAAGTTATGGGTCGAGAAAAAATATCATTTTACATTCTGGACAAGTCCAAGCCCAACAACCCTTTTATCCACACACAAAGCAGGAATCAATCCCTTGTCTATCATGTGTATTATGGGGTTGTGTGGAGGTTTCATGTGTGGTACTTAAGTGGATAACATTTATTTTGATGTGGATATGGTTGGTGTTGGGATGGTCATTGTTGGTAACAAAGTGAATATTGATGGAAATCATGTAGAGAAATAAGTGAATGATAAGTTGGATTAAATTGATTGTTGGGAATATCTGTTTGTCTATTCTCCCAAACCTTTTCTTTAACTGTATATATGTTTTCTTGTATTACATAGGAAAAACCATATTACTGCTGGATTGAATGGTTTCTACATCATGTTAAATAATGAACTAAGTTCTTAAAGGGTTAAATTATCTTATTATGATTCATGATGTCTTTAATATGAGTCCAAGAAGTTGGCAGAGATCAAAAAATTACTATATTTTTTTTTTTGTTAAAAAACAACCTACATTCCATTAATCTATTTAAATTTGTTCCATCTTCTTAATATTATTCTTAATAATGAAATTTTGTAGATTGTCTACCTTAACACTTAAAAAATATTGGCAGAAGTTAGAATTATGACTAAGTGTGAGACCCGACCTGAGTTCACATGTGTAGATGTGTGTGTGTGAGTATGAATTTCTTTCATCTTGGTCCCGCAGTCCTACCAATTGAATCCCGGTGACTCATGAAAAGGCCAAGCTATATGTCCTGGGGGGGGGGTGAATAAGACTATGCTAAATTTAAAAAGATAACAACGAAATTAAAGAATATGATAGCCAAATAAAGAAAAGCAATTCACAATGTAAAATGAAAAGCCGCCTCAATAATCAAGTATTGAGAGGCTGATACAAATGTTATTCTAAGGACAACCGTACACCATAAAAACTAAGGGTTTATGGCAGGACAACCTTACTAGAACGATGAGTATCAAATTCTAAAACTAAAGAGGAAAATAAAAAGAAATGAATTGTAAGAATTTAAATATAAATTATTACAAAATTCCCCACAATGCTTGAAAGGTAAATTTTACAACATTCACATCCACATGTACATCCTGTAAGTGCTATAGCTACTAGCCCTTTTTATTGTCAAATTTGTGGTGCCAAATTCATATCTTGTTACGAAGCTTGCATATATGAAGAACAAAGCTCTACTAAAGACATGCCGAGTCACGAAGTCTCACAAGATTAGCTTCGATAGACAAGCACTATTTTCAAGTCAAGACTCTAGAATGCAAGTATGTACGACTTAATACAAGTCAAGTATAATTTAAAATCAAGATGAAGCTTTCAAGTTCAAGATCTCATAAAACTTTCAAGTTCAAGCTACACCAAGATCTCAGGCTTCATTATTCTCTAAGGTCACGCGCCTTCAAGTTTTAATGTTCTTACTTCACAAATGAGGTATGACTGACCATAGGTTGACCTTTAGAGTAGGTCATTTTAGATACATAACTCATATGTTTTATATAAGTGAGTTTGGTCTGTTCTAAGACTAGTCTTGAGTCTTGCTCGACTAGTCCTAGCACTGATTCAACCTGTCTAAGAATTTTCTGAATTAGTCGTAAGTTTGTTGCAAAATTAAAAAATTTTCTGTTAGGCTTCGACCAATCTTAGAGACCGTTCGATTAGTCGTATGAACAGTGTCGACTGATTCTTTGACCAGTCGTAGAACTATGACTTAAAGTACAGCGTTAAAATTTGGCTAGCTTCAACTACTCGTGGGAGACCTTCAACTAGTTGTAGGAGACCTACGACCAGTCGTATCTGACCTACGACCAGTCGTGAAACCGCCATATCTTATTGCACTCAAAATTTCAAATATCAGTTAGTTCTAGGACCAGTCGTAGTTCTATCTGGACCATTCGAAGACATGATTTTCTCACCTATAAATAGAGCACGAATCTCAGAATAATTAACATAATTCATACTAATTTAATTCGGCCTTCTGAGAGATGAGTCTGTGCTCTATTTAAGTGTGCATATTTAATATTCTCTTTCTTTAGCTTTGTTAATTGATTTTGTTTCTTGTATTCCAATCTAATCTGAAAAGAGGAACTTTGATTATCCTTTTTCTGGAATCAAAATCAATTAAAGATAGCCCATCTGGTTTAATTTAAAATCTATTAGAACTTAGAACCATTGTAAATTGAGTATTGGACATTGAACTTGGACATTCAAATCTTTACTCCAACTTCTTCTGGGCTGCTACAACGAAGGAGATATTCAGGTATTTTACATTTTAGTAATTTACTTTCTTTTGGTTTACTTTTGAGATTTTTCAGAAAAATCTCAATGTATTGGTTATCTAAGGAGAGCCAGGAAAACTTGGAAGTGAGGTTTTTTAATTGTGTAAGCCCACAAAGAAAGACACAATTGTGAAGATTTTGGGTGAACCTGTGAAAACCTATTTTGATAGTGAACACTAATATCCATTGTGTGAGGATATTAGGAGTGGAGTAGTTGTGTGACTGTTTATTAATAATTGGTGTACACACAGGCGAACCACTATATAATCCCTTGTGTTTTGTGGTTGTGTGATTTATATTTCATATCTTTGAATATTCATTTGTGAGATGTATGTGTGGATGTGAATGTTGTAATTATTTTATTTCAAGCATTGTGGTGAATGGTGTAATAGTTTAGAATTTACTTCTTGTTATTCCTTTATTGCTTTAAGATTCAGTTTCTTTATTTGTTCTAGTAAGGTTTCCTTGCCATTTTTATGGTGCATGGTTGTCCTTAGAACAATCAATATTTAAGATTACATTTTATTCTTTAGTACAGTTTGAATTTATTCATTCATTTATTTATTCCTCTTCAATTTGAGTTCTTGATACAAAGACCTTTCTAGAAATAAGTTTTTCCTACCATAAACCCTTGGTTTTTGGTCTAAGGTTGTTCTTAGAACAACATTTGTATCAACCTCTCAAGACTTGAATTTTGAGGGTGCCTTTCATTTTAGCATTGAATATTGAATTTTTTATTTAGTTATCTATTTTGTTTAATTCCTCTATGTTTATTTTAAATTTGGCATAGTCCTATTCAACCCCCCCCCCCCCCCTCCGCCCCCCCCCCCCCCCCCCCCCCCCCCCCCTAGGACATATAGTTTTGGCCATTTCAAGTGGTATCAAAGTTTAATAGCTCGTCTTAATTCTTGTTTGAATTTATTTCCTGAGCTAACGATCTAAGCTATATTTGAGATGTCAAATTTGGATAGCCTATCAGTCACTAGGCCTCCACCTTTCAATAGCACTAATTATGCTTATTGGAAAGCCAGGATAAGGATCTTCCTCAAATCCATGGATGAAAGTGTGTGGCTATCCAAAGTGAATGAATGGACCCCTCCTACCATTGAAGTAATTGGGATTGATGGTTCAAAATCAATGAGAGTAACACCTTATTTCTCGTGGACCACACTTCAGAAATCTGGGAGTAGTGCAAATGCCAAAGCATTAAATGCAATTACTTGTGCAATATTACTGGATGAATTCAAAAGAATTATATCCTGCGATTCTGCAAAATAAGCTTGGGATATATTAGAAATGACACACGAGAGTACTTCAATTGTCAAGAAATCTAAGATACAAATCCTCATAACTAAATTTGAGGAAATACGTATGGAAGAAAATGAAATGTTCATGGACTTCTATACCAGATTGAATGACATTGTAAACTCTATGTGGGGTCTAGGTGATAAAATTCCTGAAAGAAAAATATGTGCTAAAATACTACACTCACTTCCTGAACAGTTCAATTCAAAAGTAACCGCAATCCAGTAACTTCCTGATACAGACAATATGAGGGTTGAGGAATTAGTTGGCTCATTACAGACTTATAAGTTAACCTTTAAACCTCCAAAAGGAAAATCTATTGCCTTAAAAACATCTAAAAATGGGTTTTAAGAAAATGATTTAAACTCTGAAGATAATATGACCCTTTTGGCGAAAAAGTTTTATAAGATTTTTAAAAGTAAAAAGAGGATTGATCTTCAAATAGCAAATGATAAAAAGAAACCTAAACCAAAATCAAGAAAATCATTGAAAGACAGTAAATGTTACAACTGCCATGAGTATGGGCATTTGGCTAACAAATGTCTTAATACGGGCAAGTTGAAAAAGAAAAGTATGATGGCTACTTGGGATTAGTCCTCTGATTCTGAAGTCTTGTCTAAATTAAAAGATTCTGAAAACGAGTCAAGCAGTGAAGTTAAAGCTCTTATGAATCTAGTCAAATTCACTTTTTCAGATAATAATGACTCAACCAGTGAAGAAAATCTAAATAGTGAATGTGAAAATGAAGATGATCTTTAAGATGCATACCATGCCTTATACAAGGAAAGTTGTAAAATTGCTGTGAAATTGAAACTTCAAAAAGAGAAATTTTTCTAAACTCAAAGAATCGTATGAATCTCTTGTTTTAGAAAAGTCCCATATTTCAGACTGTTTTGAAAAGACAAAATGCGATTTAGATTTTAAAACCTCCCAGTTTGAAAATCTTAAATCTGAAAACGAACAATTAAAAAATGGAGTTTCGTCTCTCTTGAGTTTAAAGAAAACCTGAAAATACACCCAAGGTGATCCTAAATTAGAAAAACTCTTATCTGGATCAAGAAAATGTGGTGATCGATCCGGTTTGGGCTAGGATAAGAATGTTCTACCCAAACCGAAGAATACTCCTCCCAAATTCGTAAAGGGAGAGACCTTAAACTCAAAAGGGAAAAAACAAATGTTTTCTAAAGACTTTAAATCTTTCCAAAAACCTAAAGGCAATTATTTCAACTATAAGAAGCATAACCAAAACCCTTTGGCTGAAAAGATAGTTAATTTGCTTAAGAAGCTTCTAAAGTCTAACTCAATAGGTCATACTTATAACTCTTATAAACGAAAGAAGACCAACTTTCCACCTAAACCCAAAACGGTTATGAAATGGGTTCTAAAGGTCACCTGCATGGTTGTTCACACAGCTTTCAAAGCTACAAGCCATTCTAAGTGGTACTTAGACAGTGGATGTTCAAGGCATATGACTAGTGATAAAGGTTTATTCATCGATATCAAAGACATGACTGATGGTTTAGTCACATTTGGTGATGGCAGCAATTGCAAGATTATGGGCCAAGGTACGGTTCAACTTTATAACCTTCCTTTGTTTAAAAATGTTTTATATGTTGAAGGTCTGAAACCTAATCTGCTAAGTATATCACAAATATGCGACTATAACCATAGTGTAAGATTCTCTAATCAAATCTGTGAGATTCTAAATAACAAGGGTTCAGTAATACTAAGTGGATGTAGAACATCTGAAAACTGCAATATTGTTAGCAAATCTAGCTCACCTATTCAATCATGTTACATGGTCCATACAGACGAGACTGATTTGTGGCACAAACGTCCTGGACATGTACACTACCGAAACCTATATAGATTGAGCAAACGAGAACTAATAAGAGGTCTACTCATAATTCAAAAATTGAATAAAATATCTGGCGAATGCCGGATTGGCAAACAAATAAGGAACTCACATAAAAAGGTGAATTCTAATACCATTTCAAGACCACTCGAGCTTCTCTATATGGATCTTGTAGGACCTATCAGGACGGAAAGTCGAGGTGGCAAAAGATATATCTTGGTAATTTTAGATGATTTTACCAGATATACATGGTTAGTCTTCCTAAGAGACAAATCAGAAACCCTTAAAGAAGTAAGAAAAGTTCTCAAAAGGATTCAAACTGAAAAAGGTTCTTAAATAAGTAAGATTTGTAATGATCATGGATCTGAATTTGAGAATAGCAGTTTTAAGAAGTTCTATAGCGACCAGGGAATATTACATGAATTCTCAGCGCCCAAAACTCCACAACAAAATGAAAAAGTTGAAAGGAAAAATAAAGTGCTTCAAGAAATGATTAACGTCATGTTGATTAGCATGAAGCTCTTTAAGGATCTTTGGGTTGAAGTAGTCAATACAGCTTGTTATATAATCAATCGGGTTTATATGAGTAAAGAAAATAATAAAATTGCTTACGAAATGTGGTTCGATGAAAAGCCTACTATCAAATACTTTTGAGTTTTTGACAGCAAGTGCTATATTTTACGAGATTGCGAAAATCTGAAAAGTTTGATACAAAGACTGACGAAGGGATCTTTCATGGGTACTCTTTAAACAGTCAGGCTTATAGGGTTCTGAACAAAAGGACCGGTGTGATTCAAGAGTCCATCAATGTGGTCATTGATGATCACTTAAACACACCGTCTTAAGTTAAGATAATGATAAAGTTCTTGTAATTGATAAACTTGATACTTCGTCTAATTAGACTAATTCTGAATTGAGGACTGTTAAAGATCATCCAACCACACAAATTCTTGAAAACCCTCTCACTGGTGTTCATACCTGTAAACAACTTGAGGATATATGTAATTATGTATGTTTTACATCCCAAATAGAACCATCTAATGTAAAAAAAGCTTTTACTGATGAAAATTGGATAGTTGCGATGCAAGAAGAGCTTAACTAATTTGTGAGAAATTATGTTTGGTATCTCGTACCTAGATCTAAAGATAAACACATCATTAGAACCAAATGTATATTCAAAATTAAGTCTGATGAGCTTGACAATATAATTAGAAATAAGGCTAGGCTAGTGGTACAAGGTTACACTCAAATTGAAGGTATTGACTATGATGAAACCTTTACACCAGTAGCACATCTTGAATCAATTAGACTTTTTATATCCATTGCATGTTTTAGAAAGTTTAAGATTTACCAAATGGATGTGAAAAGTGCATTTTTAAATGGTGATCTGCATGAAGAAGTCTATGTTGAACAATCTATGGGTTTTGAAGATCCCAAGAATGTTGATCATGTGTATCGCCTTAAAAAGGCACTTTATAGCTTAAAACAAGTTCCTAGGGCATGGTATGAGAAACTAATAAAGTTTTTATTAAGCCATAATTTTCAGATGGGATGTGTTGATAAAATACTATTTATTAAAAAACATAATGATCACATTTTAATAGTACAGATTTATGTTGATGATATCATTTATGGATCTACTTTTTTTTTTTACACACATGCACACACACACACCCCCACACACTCACGCCACACGGACACACCCAACACATGCACGCTGAGAGATTTCATCACCATGGGTACTCGAACCTTTGACCCGGTGTTGAAACTCCAAGGAGTCTACCACTTGAGAGCAAGGACCTGTTTATTTTATGAATCTACTTGTACTGACATGACTATTAAGTTTGCAGATTTGATGAAATCTCAGTTTGAAATAAGCATGGTTGGGGAATTGAATTATTTTATTGGGTTGTAAGTAAAATAATAACCTGATGGAATGTTCATTTCTCAATCTAAATATGCTAAGAATTTGATTAAGAGATTTGGATTTGATAATTCCAGGAACTTTGATACTTCAATGGGTACAACTTTGAAACTCTCAAAAGATTCTGCAGGAAATCAAAATTTTTGGCCGGTACTCAACCAGTTGTGAGTATACACGACCAGTCTTACTACGACCGGTCATGTACATCCACGACCCGTCGTGAATCACGTGAATCTCTTAAAATTTGGGGAAAACACTTCTTCTTCTTCTTCATTTCCTCTTCACTCTCCAACGAGCCGACGCACGATTAGTCAAACCCATCTTTCAAAATCTTCAAGGTTAGTGCTCCATTTGTATTTTTCTTGTAGATTTGTGTCTAGATTACTTCTATTTATCCCTTGAAGTTGTTTATTTCAAATTTCGTTGTGATTTGGAGTTTTTTTTTTTTGAAAAATATGATTTGAGAAAACCTTCTTCTCAATCCTTTGCAACTCCTTGTCTTCTTGAAATCCATGTTTCAAAATGGCTTCTAGAGGGAGAAAGACAACATCCTGTGGTCCGTCTTCCTCCAGATCAGCCCCTATCACTAAGTGTCATCTTCGGGCTTCCGAGGATGATTCATTTTATGTTCGGGACATTAGATTGCGTAACGTCATTGTTGAACATCCTGTTGATACCAATCAGGTTGTTCCTTTTGATATCCTTCTTATGCTCCAAGTTGTAGGTTGGGATAACTTATTGCATTGGGGTGGGCCAGCATACCGGTCCATTGCCTAGTCCATGTTCACTTGTATAAGTGAGTTTTCACTAAAAAAATTTAACTTTTAGAATAACCACAAGAGGACCATTTGACATTGATCGTCATTTGATTTCAGCTCTTATGGAAATTCCTGTGAATGATGAGGGCATTCCTATCCATACCCTATCTAAAAAGCCCTTAGAAACTGAAAAACGTATGCTCAGTAAAACCTTATGCAATTTGGACGTTCAATGGACGCATAAAGGGAATGTGCACCCCTCAAGGTTTTTGTTACCCAAATACAAAGTTTTTCATAAAATTTGTGTCCAACTTGTATCTTAGATCGGGTAATAAATCTGAATTGACGTCCTTCATGGTTCGTATTCTTCATACTATTGCTAAATGTGTTAATGTCTGTTTACTATCCTTAATTTGTTATTATATTATTCAATTTTGACTCCATTCAGGTCACAGTGACATCCCTTTTGCTTATCTAATGATTGTGTTGGCTACGCATATGTTAATCGATATGCCTGTTGGAGAGGCCCCTATCCATCATCTTATATTTAACAATTCTAATATCAATAAGATGAAGCTTGATTACCTTCTTGGTCAAGGTGATGGGGTTGGTGGTGTTGAAGCTGGATATGAGGAAGAAGCTGGTGATCTTCCTCTTGATGACATTGACATGGATGATATTTTTGAAGAACTTGAATCTGATTCAACTAATGATTCAGATTATGAACCATCTGAGTTTGATGCGCGTTTACGTGCAATGGAAGAGAAAGTTGAGAATATAAATATTAAGATGGAAAACATGAATGTTTCCCATGATTTACAGTTCAAATATATGCGCAAATATTTAAGGCGCTTGAACAAGGGTATGCATCAAGTTGATCCTTTCATCCCTGCTCCTTCATCTGGCTCAGATTTTCTCTTTTTATCTTGCTAGACTGTAATAAATTTATTACTCTTGCGCTAGCTTAATTGGTTTTGAGATTGTAGCTATCTTGGACTTAACTAAGTTTATGACTTATATGTGTTTCTTATGTAATATCTTGTCTTGTTACCTCTCTTATATTTTTTTCTTTATTATTCCTCAATCATCTGTTATGTGCTTCCTTTGTCCTATTGTAACAAAAAGGAGGAGAATGGATGTCTAATGACAGAATGTTGAGTAGCATTTTTTTCTGTGATGTATTTTACGTAGGGGGAGTATGTGTAGAGGTGGACTGTATGTTGAACATTGATTTGTAGGTTCATGTTATTAATGTATGATGGTTGATAAGAACTGATGCATGATTCTTTAATAAGATATTTTGCTTTATGTAATATATCTTAAAAGTGTTTTTGTCACTAATTTGATAAAGGGGGAGATTGTAAGTGCTATAGCTGCTAGCCCTTTTTGTTGTCAAATTTGTGGTGCCAAAAACACTGTTTGTATCTTGTTATGAAGCTTGCATATGCTAAGAAGAAAGCTCTACTAAAGACATACTGAGTCACAAAGTCTTACAAGATTAGCTTCGATAGACAAGCACTGTTTTCAAGTCAAGACTCTAGAATGCAAGTATGTACGACTTAATACAAGTCAAGTATAATTCAAGATCAAGATGAAGCTTTCAAGTTCAAGATCTCATGAAGCTTTTAAGTTCAAGCTACACCAAGATCTCACGCTTCATTTTCTCTAAGGTCACTTGTCTTCAAGTTTCAATGTTTAAACTTCACAATTGAGGTATGACTGGCCATAAGTTGACCTTTAAAGTAGGTCATTTTGGATACATAACTCATATATTTTATATAAGTGAGTTTGGTCTGTTTTAAGATTAGTCCTGGTTCTTGTTCAACTAGTCCTAGCACTGCTTCGACCTGTCTAAGAATTTTTTGTATCAGTCGTATGTTTGTTGCAAAATTCAAAAAATTTCTGTTAGGCTTCAACCAGTCCTGGAGACTGTTCGATTAGTCATATAAATAGTGTTGACTGATTCTTCGACTAGTCGTAGACCTATGACTTAATGTATAGTGTTGAAATTTGACTAGTTTTTACTAGTCGTGGGAGACCTTCGACCAGTCGTAGGAGACTTACGACCAGTCGTAGCTGACTTATGACCAGTCGTGAAACTGCCGGATCTTATCTCGCTCAAAATTTCAAATATTAGTTGGTTCTATGATCAGTCGTAGTTCTGTCTAGACCAGTCGAAGACGTAATTTCTTCACCTATAAATAGAGCATGAATCTCATAATAATTAACATAATTCATGAAAATTTAATTCAGCCTTCTGAGAGATAAGTTTGTGCTCTATTTAAGCTAAGTGTGCATATTTAATATTCTCTTTCTTTAGCTTTGTTAATTGATTTTGTTTCTTGTATTACAATCTAATCTGAAAAGAGGAACTTTGATTATCCTGTTTCTAGAATCAAAATCAATTAAAGCTAGACCATCTGGTTTAATTTAAAATCTATTAGAACTTAAAACCATTGTAAAGTGAGTATTGGATATTGAACTTGGACATTCAAATCTCTACTCCAACTTGGTTCTTCTGGGCTACTACAACGAAGGAGATATTCAGGTATTTTATGTTTCAGTAATTTACTTTCTTTTTATTTACTTTTGAGATCTGTCAGAAAAATCTCATTGTATTGGTTATTTGAGGAGAGCCAAGAAAACTCAAAAGTGGGGTGTTGTAATTGTGTAAGCCCACAGAGAAAGACACAATTGTGAAGGTTTTGGGTGAACCTGTGAAAATCTATTTCAATAGTGAACACTAATATCCACTATGTGAGGATATTAGGAGTGGAGTAGATGTGTGGCTGTTTATTAACAGTTGATGTACACACAGGCGAACCACTATAATCCCTTGTGTTTTGTGGTTGTGTAATTTATATTTAATATCTTTGATTATTCATTTGAGGGATGTATATGTGGATGTAAATGTTGTAATCATTTTATTTCAAGCATTGTGGTGAATGGTGTAATAGTTTACAATTTACTTCTTGTTATTCCTTTATTACTTTGAGATTCAGTTTCTTTATTTGTTCTAGTAAGGTTGCCCTGCCATTTTTATGGTGCATGGTTGTCCGTAGAACAATCAATATTTAAGATTACATTTTATTCTTTAGTACAGTTTGAATTTATTCATTCATTTATTTATTCCTCTTCAATTTGAGTTCTTGATACAAAGACCATTCTAAAAATAAGGTTGTCCTACCATAAACTCTTTGTTTTTGGTGTAAGATTGTGCTTAGAACAACATTTGTATCAACCTCTCAAAACTTGAATTTTGAGGGTGCCTTTCATTTCAACATTGAATATTGAATTTCTTTATTTAGTTACCTATTTTGTTGAATTCTGCTATGTTTATTTTAAATTTGGCATAATCCTATTCAACCCCCCCCCCCCCCCCCCCCCCCCCCCTCTACGACATATAGCTTGGCCATTTCACACATCCACACAAAAATAAAGAGATATACTAGTTTGACTATGTGTTCACCAACTGTTAAGCAACTGCCACATAGCTTGCTACTCTACTCATAATATCCTCACACAGTGGATATTAGTGTACACTATGAAAATAGGTTTTTCTCAGGTTCACCTAAAACCCTCATAATTGTGTCTTTCAGTGGGCTTACACAATAAAAAAAACCTCACTTCTGAGTTTTCTGGCTTTCCTCAGATAACCAATAGATTGAGATTTTTTTGGCTTAATCTCAAATAAAACCAAAAGAAGGAAATTTATAATAACCTAAAATACTTGGATTTCTCCTTTTGTTGCAGCTCGGAAGAACCAAGTCAGAGTAGAAGTTCGAATATAGAAGTTCAATGTCCAATACTCACTTTAAAATGGTTCTAGGTTCTAATTAATTTAAAATTAAACCAATTGGGCTAGCTCTATTTGATTTTTGATTCCAAGAAGAAGGAATTCAATAACTTTTTCTTATCATATTGGAAATAGAAACAAAATCAAATCGACAAAGCTAACAAAAGAGAATATTAAATATACACAATGTAGCTTAAAAAACACTGACTTATCTCTCAGAGTGATGCCTTGATTTTTCTTGAATTAGATTATTAAACTCTGAAATTCGTCGTCTATTTATAGTTGCAGAAACTCGTCTATGACTGGTCTTATGGACACTATGATTGGTCGTAGGAGAAATGGATTTTTGAATTTTTAAGCACGATCGGATAAAACCGTTCCACGACTAGTCGAAGAATGTCCACGACCGGTCATGACATGCTCACGACTGGTCGAAGGTAGTCTCATTTAGTCGTTGTAGTTTAAGTCGTAGCTGTACACCGAGTCGTGAATGAGTCGTGCACTATTCACATGACCGGTCGAGCAAACTCCAGGACTGGTCGTAGATGAATAAAAAATTCTAAAAAAATTGTAGTAAACTTAGGACTGGTCCTGAAATTTCTTGGACTGGTCGAGCCAGTGCTAGGACTAGTCGAATAGGGTCTAGGACTAGTCTTAGAACAGTCCAAACACTTATGAAAAGATTCAATTTGACTTATGTATACAAAATGACCTACCCTAAGGTCAATCATACCTTAAAAGTGATCTATGAACATTGAGACTTCAATTTTTTAGGAGATGGTTGGCCTTTGAAGATTATGAAGCTTGAGATCTCTGCACTTGATGTAGCTTGAACTTGAGATCTTCTAGAACTTGAAAACTTCATCTTGAGTTGTACACTATCTTGAGTCTTGAACTGTACTTGAGTCTTGAGCAAGAACTTGTCTTTTGATATAGCTCTTGAAAGACTATGATCTTTGAAGATTTACAGGAGCGAACAACGTACTTGACCTTACATGTCTTAAAGTAAAGCTTCATTCTCAACTCGAAGCATTGTGATGAAGTGCCTATATATATATATATATATATATATATATAATATCCTCATGCTACACAAGACACAGATAGTGTTTTTAGCACCACAAAATTTGACAAAATAAAGGAACTATTAGCCATAATACTTACAATCTCCCCCTTTGTCGAATTTGTGATAAAACACTCTTAACAATAAATAACACAAGAATCATGCACTAATTATAAGAGAAAACCAGTTACACCCTAGTTAAAGAATCATGCACCAGTTATCATAAACTAACACATAACATCTTGAACTAGGCAAAACATCTCCTCACATTCTTCCCCTGAGCAGCACACATATATCCAAAAAAAAATAAAAATTGCTACTACTCGACAAACACAATCCATATGCATAACCATAACCAAATACATTCTCCCTCTTTTTGTCAAAATATGACAAAGGAAGAAATTAACATGTGGAAGAGTAAAAATTAACAAGAGAGTAATAAAGGATGTAATTAGTCAAGATATGAAGGATATATAAGAAAAGTCAAAGTTCACATATCATTAACCATAAAATAAAGTCATCAGTCTCACAAACTGAAATAAAGCAAAGTAGTATAAAAGTTATTACAGACCATAGAGTAAAAACACCTAATCAGATCCTGAAGAAGGAGCAGGTATGGTAGGATCAAGTTGATAAGGCCCTTGTTTAACCGTCTAAGATACTTGTGCATATATTTAAATCACATATCATGGGCAACATTTATATTCTCTACCTTCTCCTCAAGTGCACGAAGATGTGTATCAAAATCAGATGGCATATAGTCAGGATCATTAGCAGAATCTGATTCAATTTCATTAAAAATGTCGTCCATATTTATATCATCAGGAGGAAGATCACCAGCTTCTTCTTCATTCCCTGCTTTAGCACCACCACCACACACATCCACTTTGCTAGGAGCCAATTCCAATTTCATCTTGTTAATATTTAAATTGTTAAAAATAAGATGATGAATAGGAGCCTCTCAAACAGGTATAACAACTAGCATGTGAGTAGCTAATACAGTCATAAGATAGGCAAATGGAATATTACTGTCCTAGATGGATATGAAACTGAACAATGGAATGACATATTAAAGAAGGCAGATAGACATTAGCACCAGTGATGATGGAATGCAAAATACGGACAATAAAGGAAGTCAGTTCTGTTTTGTTACTAGAACGTGGATACAGATTGGAAATAAAGATTCGATGCAAAACCCTGTATTTGGGTAACAAGTACTTGTAAGTGTTATAGTTTATAGCCCTTTGTTATTGTCAAATTTGTGGTGCAAAGACACTGCTTTGAAACTGCATATGTGATGAACAAAAGAAGAATTCAAGTTCAAAGATCTCAGAAGTTTTCAAATTCAAGATCTTAAAAGTGTTCAAGTTCAAGAAGCTTTTAAGATCTCAGAAGTTTTCAAGTTCAAGATTTCAGAAGTATTCAAGTTCAAGAAGCTTTTAAGATCTCAGAAGTTTTCAAGTTCAAGAAGTTCAAGAAACTTTCAAGATTAAGATCTCAGGCTTAATTATACTCAAAGGTCACTTGTCTTCAAGTTTCAATGTCCTTACTTCACTATTGAGGTATGACTGACATTAGGTTGACCTTTAGAGTAGGACATTTTGGATACATAATCCATATATATTTTATACATAAATTTAGTCTGTTTTAAGACTAGTCCTGGACCTTGTTCGACTAGTCCTACCACTAGTTCAACCATTCCAAGAAATTCCTCGACTAGTCCTTAGTTTTTGAAGATTTTTAGAATTTTTTGGTTACTTTACAACCAGTCTTGGAGACTGTTCGACCAGTCGTAGGAATAGTGTCGAATGGTTCTTCAACCAGTTGTAGACCTTCAACTCAAAGTCCAACCTTGAAAATCTTGTGCCTACGACCAGTCCTGTGTATCCTACGACCAGTCGAAGGTGACCTACAACCAGTAGTAGGGTACCTACGACCAGTCGTGAAACTGACTTATCTTATCGCGCCCAAAAAATTTTAATTTTTATTATTCCATGACCAGTCGTAGAGGTCCTAAGACCAGTCGAAGACGTGTTTTTCTCAGCTATAAATAGATCACGAATCTCAGAATAATTTACACAATTCAAGCTAATTAATTCAGCCTTCTAAGAGATAAGTCTATGCTCTATTTTAAGCTAAGTGTGCGTATTTAATATTCTCTTTCATTAGCTTTATTAATTAATTTTGTTTCTTGTATTTCAATCTAATTTGAAAAGAGAAATTGTTGTTTCCCTTTCTTTGGAATCAAAATCAATTAAAGCTAGACCATTTTGATTTAATTTAAAATCAATTAGAACTAAAACCATTATAATGTAAGTTTGGACATTGAACTTGGACATTCAATCATCTACTCTGACTTGGTTCTATGAGGCTGCTACAACAAAGGAGAAAATCAGGTATTTTACATTTAATTATAAATCCCTTTCTATTTTGGTTTCTTTTGGAATTTGCTAGAAAAATCTCATTGTATTGGTTATCTGAGCAGAGCTAAGAAAACTCAGAAGTGGGGTTTTTTTAATTGTGTAAGCCCACAGAAAAAGATATAATTGTGATGGTTTTGGGTGAACCTGTAAAAATCTAATTTGATAGTGAACGCTAATATTCCCTGTGTGAGGATATTAGGAGTGGAGTAGCATTCTGTGTGGTTGTTGTTTAACAGTTGGTGTACACATAGGCAAACCAATATAATCCCTTGTGTTTCGTGGTTGAATGGTTTATATGTCATATCTTTAATTATTCATTTGTGGGATGTATATGTGGATGTGAATGTTGTAATCATTTATTTCAAGCATTGTGGGAATGGTTTAATAGTTTAGCATTTATTTCTTACAATTCCTTTTATCAACATTCTCAATTGTTCTAGTAAGGTTGCCTTGCCATTTCTATGGTGTATGGTTGTCCCTAGAACAAAATATATTTGTAACAAGAATTTATTCTTCAGTGCAGTTTGTATTTAATAGTTTATCATTCCTCTTCGATTTGAGATTTGATACAAAGACCTTTCTTGAAATAAGGTTGCCCTACCATAAACTCTGGTTTTTGGTGTAAGGTTGTCCTTAGAACAACATTTGTATCAACCTCTCAAGATCTGAATTTTGAGGTGGTTTTACATTCTTGCATTGTGGTTTCTTTATTTTATTTGTTGGTTATCATATTTATTTAATTTTTACTATTATAAGTTTTATTTTGCATTGTCCTATTCATGCCCCCTCCCTTTAGGACATATAGCTAGGCCTTCTCAGTACTTTGAGTGGAGCGCATTCCCTTTATGAGTCCATTGCACATCCATATTCTATAAAACTCTAGTGAGCATGCATTTTTCTAATTTCGTGGGTTTCTCAACTAGAGTATGAATAGGAATACCCTCATCATTATTAACAAGTATGTCCATTAGAGCTTAAATTAGATAACGGTCAATCTCAAAAGGACTTTCTCTAGTAGCAATTTTAAACATTAAATTTTCAGACAAAAAATTAGAAATGCATGCAAACATGGATTGAGCAATAGACCGGTATGCCAGCCCACCCCATTGTAAGATGTTATCCCAACCTACAGCTTGAAGAATCAGAAGGATACCAAAAGAAGCAATGTGTTCAATACACACAGATCGCTCAACAATAACATTACGCTGTCTTATATCCCAAACAGATGAGGGATCATCTTCAGGTGACTGAGGATGACGCCTTGTTAAAGGAGTAGATCTAGATGAGGATGCACCATGGGAAGTTTTCTTTTTCCCTCTAGAATCCATTTGCAACAAGAAAATCAAAGAAGCAAGATGTTGTAAACGATGTGTAATGGGTTTTCACAAAAACAGATTTGGGTGAAGAAAACCCCAAAATCTTCAAGGAAACTTAAAATCAAGCACTCCAAGGAAGAAACTAAAGTGATTAGAGCATAAATCTATAAGAAAAAATGAAATGATGGACTCACCTTGAAGAATCAAAGAAATGGGTTAACTAGTCGTGCCACAGCTCGTTGAAGAGGAAAGAAGAAATGAGGAAGAAGATCGTTTTCCCCAAATTAATGTAATTAGCGCACTACACGACTGGTCATGGGACGTCCTGATCAGTCGTGCCATGACTGGTCGAGCACGTCCTCGACTGGTCGTGTACCAACAAAACAAACAAGTATATTTTAAAAAAATTTAAAATTTAAATCAATAAATTATCAAATATGTATACACTATGATACAAATACGCATGAATAATCAATTTAGAATGCACATACCAAGATCAAATTTTAATTTATTAAACCTGCTTTTGTCGAGCAGTTTAGTAAAAATGCCAGCAAGTTGAGTGTCGATTGGAATGTATTCCAAAGATATCAGCTTTTCTTCCACTAATTCATGAAAATAATGAAATTTAATGTCAATGTGCTTAGTACGTGAATCCTGGATTGGATTTTTTAAAATATTTATTGCACTGGAATTATCGCAATATAAAACCATTGAATCCTATGCAATTCCATAATCACTGAACATACGTTTCATCCAAACAAGCTGAGTACATGCATTTCCAGCTATGATGTATTCAGCCTCTGCAGTAGAGAGCGATATAGAACTTTGCTTCTTGCTAAACTAAGAAACTAAACAATTTTCAATATAGAAACAACCACCACTGGTTGATTTTCTATCATCGATATTACCAGTCCAATTAGCATCTGAGTACCCAGCCATCTGAACACTAGTCTCATGTGGATACTAAAGACCCATATTTATTGTACTTGCGACATATTGCATAATCCACTTAACAACAGTTAAATGTGACTCTTTAGGATCAGACTGATATCTAGCGCAAATACCAACACTCAAAGCAATATCAGGTTTACTAGCAGTTAAATAAAGTAAACTGCCAATCATACTACGATATAATTTAGGATCCACACTTTTACCTATAGAGTCCTTTGAGAGTCTTTAGTTTGTACTCATAGGCGTATCAAAATTCTTACCATTCTCAAATCTACACTTTTTAAGAAAGTTTAGAGCATATCTGGTCTAAGAAATGAAAATACCATTAGGTTATTGTTTTACTTGCAACTTAAGGAAATAGTTCAATTCCCCAACTATGCTCATTTCAAACTTGGATTTCATTAAATATGTAAACTCAACAGTCATATTAGTACGGGTAGATCCAGAAATAATATCATCAACATAGATCTGCACTATTAAGATATGATCATTATGTTTCTTAACAAAAAGAGTTTTATCAATACTTTCCATTTGAAAATTATGACTTAGTAAAAACTTAGTTAATTTCTTGTACCATGCACTGAGAGCTTATTTTAAACCGTAGAGTGCCTTTTTTAGGCGTAGACATGATCAATATTCTTAGAGTCTTCAAAACCCATTGGTTGTTCAGCATAAACTTCTTCATGCAGATCGCCATTTAAAAACGCACTTTTTACATCCATTTGATAAATTTTATACTTTCTAAAGCAAGAATGGATATAAATAGTCTGATTGATTCAAGACGAGCTACTGGAGCAAAAGATTCATTATAATCAATGCCTTCAATTTGAGTGTACCCTTGTACAACCAGCCTAGCCTTGTTTCGAATTATATTACCAAGCTCATCAGACTTATTTTTAAAAATCCACTTAGTTCCAATAATATGTTTATCTTTAGGTCTAGGAACAAGATACCAAACATCATTTCTAATAAATTGGTTAAGCTCTTCTTGCATCGCAACTATCCAGTTTTTGTCAGTAAGGGATTCTTTTATGTTAGTCAGTTCTATCTGGGATGTAAAACATACATAATTACATATGTCTTCAAGTTGTTTATGAATGTGAATACCAGTGAGAGGGTTTTCAAGAATCTAAGTGGTTGGATGATCTTTAACAGTCCTCAGTTCAGAGTTAGTTTGGTTCAGAGTTAGTTTGATTTGATGAAGTATCTAGTTTGTTAATTAAGAGAACTTCATCATTATTTGGACTTGAGGCAGGCGTATTCAAGTTATCGTCAATGACCACATTGATGGACTCTTGAATCACACCGGTCCTCATGTTTAGTACTCGATATACGTGACTGTTTAAAGAGTATCTTGAAAAGATCCCTCTATCACTTTTAGTGTCAAACTTACCCACATTTTCACGGTCACGTAAAATATAGCACTTGCTGCCAAAAACTCGAAAGTATTTGACAGCAGGCTTCTTGTCGAACAACATTTCATAAGCCGTTTTATTATTAGATTTACTTGTATAAACTCAGTTAATTATATAGAAAGTAGTATTTACAGCTACAGCCCAAAGGTTTTTAGATAGCTTCATACTATTCAACATTACATTAGCCATTTCTTAAAGCACTCTATTTTTTCTTTCAACAATTCTATTTTGTTGTGGTGTTTTGGGCGTAGAGAATTCATGCGATATTCTCTGATCGTTACAGAATTTCTCAAAACTACTATTCTCAAATTCAGATCCATGATCACTATGAATCTTACAGACTTGAGAATCCTTTTTACTTCTTCAAGGGTTTCTTATTTATCCCTTAAGAAGGCTACCCATGTAAATCTGGTAAAATCATCCACGATTATCCAAATATATTTTTTGCCACCTTGACTCTCCGTCCTGGTAGGTCCTATAAGATCCATATGGAGTAGCTCGAGTGAACTTGATGTGGCATTGGATTTCACCTTTTTGTGAGAGTTCCTTATTTGCTTGCCAATCTGGCATTCGCCACATATTTTTTCTACTTTCTGTAATTTAAGTATACCTCTTATCAATTCTCTTTTCCTCAATCTATACAAATTTCGATAGTGTACATGTCCAAGGTGTTTATGCCATAAATCAGTCTCATTGGTAAGGACCATATAACATGATTGACTGGATGAGCTGGATTCACTAACAATATAACAATTTTAAGAAGTTCTATGACCAATTAATATTACTGAACTCTTATTATTTATATTTTCACAACCTTGGTTAGAGAATTTTATGCTATGATTGTTATCGCATATTTGAGATATGCTTAACAGATTATGTTTTAACCCTTCAATGTATAAAACATTTTTAAACAAATGGAGGTTATAGAGTTGAATTGTACCTTGGCCAATAATCTTGTAGTTGCTGCAATCACCGAATGTGATTGAACCATCAGCCATGTCTTTGAGATCGGTGAATAGACCTTTATCACCAGTGATATACCTTGAGCATCTACTATCTAGGTACCACTTTGAATAGCTTGTAGCTTTGACAGCCGTGTGGGCAACAAAGCAGGTACTTCATAACAGTTTTGGGTTTAGGAGTATAGTTGATATTCTTTCATTTGTAATTGTTGTAAGAGTGACCCACTAAGTTAGATTTTAAAAGCTCCTTGAGTAAATCAACTATTTTTTCAGCTAAAACGTTTTGGTTCTAATTTTTATAGTTAATATAGTTGCTTTTAGGTTTTTGAAAAGTTTTAGTATTTTTAAAAAAATTTTGATTTCTACTTTTCCCTTTTGAGTTTGAGGTCTCTCCTTTTACAAACTTGGGAGGAGTATTCTTCTGTTTATGTAACGCCCGGGAAAAATCCGTACTTGGACTCGAGTACCGACTCGACCAGAAATCGCGTAGGATTTATCCTTTAGAAAATAAGTGTAAGTTAGCTAGCGCAACGCTAGAGTAGCTGGAAAATAGTCCCGAATCACTTTAAATACGTTCTACAAGACCCAAATCGAGTAGAACAAATGACTCTATAATACTCTATAACCTCGGATCAAACTCTAAGCAGGTTTGTTCTCTGGACCACTTTGAAACTTTGTATTGGATCTAGACCGTGCGTGAAAGTCCGATACCTACTATCTTAGATCATTAGAACCGCCTAGCAGGACTTGACAATCATTTCGAAAATCAAGTCCAACCGACATTCGCAAGCTGTTTCATTGAGCCTGGACTGAAGAGAGTAAGAATAGGGACGGAATTGGAATTTCAAATTCAAATCTGGCACACGACTTGACTTGTTAGTATTAAGCGTTCTGACCGTCAGAATTCAGCCAAATTACACCCCCGTATCAGGAAAAATTTCTATTTCATATCATGAGAATTGTAGGCCTGATCTACGTGCGGTGACCGCTGAACTGAAACTGGACCGCCACGGGCGATCTACGAACACTGCTGGACTGAAAACGGGATGTGAGCGACATCCGACAAGTACGAGCTTAAGTCTGATCGCGTTCGGCCAGGGGACCACTAGAAATGATCTTTTGGACAGAAACAGCCCCGCTTTGGATAAGCATCAAGTGAACTTTGTTCCCGAGCCTATTCCGAGCATTTTTAGGCTTATAAAAGGGGTTAAAACCCTCACTCCTCTCTCCCATCCGAATTTGAGAAAAACCCTAGATTGGGAGAGAGAAAAGGTGAGAGTTTGTGAGAGAGAGTAGGAGAGAATTTTCCTGCCGTTGCACCACCCGTTGCAAGTGCCTAAGCAACACACTTCAATCACCTGGCCGGTGATTCATCTGCGTTTTCAGGTAAAAAAATACCCTAAAATTTACTGATTTAGTGTTTCTTCGTTTCCGTTGCGAGATAGCTGATGCATCTTGCAAAACAGGTTGTCTAGTCGCCGTAGATGAAGCGTATAAGCTCCGTTCGAAACGATACGTTTATAAGAGATAAGGTGTGGATTTTAGATGCTTTGATTGACCGTTTCCAACACTTTCAATGTCGTTTAATAGTAGATTATCGATGGCAATGCCGTTTGACATGTACAACATGCTGTCCGTTTCCTGTTTCGTAAACCGGCGAAGAATATGAGATTTAGGGCATTTTAGTCATTTGTAGGAAGTAGTGATTTCATTCATATTTTTTTGAGGTGATTGACATGGTTTATTATCGCATTAGAATGTTAGGAATGCGTGCATAATTAGTTTGGCGAAGAGATTCGCCTAAATGCGCACTTCGGGTCGACATACTATATGTAGACTTAAGTGTGTAGTGTAAGTGTTTGTATAAATGCTTGTATTAGTATGTATTGAATTAAATGGTGTTATGAATTAGTTTGAGATTGTTTTCTCAATTAATATGCTGATGTAAATGATTTCCTACTTCTTAACTAAATGCATGATTTCATTACATGTATGGAATGCATGTGCTTGAAGAATTGCTTAAGTTGTATGTTATAACATGTGTTAACATGCTCACATGGTTGTATTTCATTTCCAATACTCTAATATGATTGCTGATGTGATTTCATAATTGTTTGGGACTATACTTAGTCCAGGCAGTCGGTAACCGAGCGAATTCGTGGTTGGCTTATCTTGGCCACGAACGACGCGTCGATGAACGCGAGCCGTGTTTTGGAGTTGGCGGCAGTGGTTAGGCCACACGAAGTGTTTTACGCACTTCATGTCGTTCGACTTGAGATGCGATCGTGCTAGTCGAGCCCATCAAGTAACCCGACTGGCCGTTGTATGTTCACCCTGCATGAGTCATAACTGCTTGAACCTAGGATACTGAACTTACCATTGTAAACCCTGTTAACCATTATACCTTGATCCACGAAGACTCATGAGCAGGGCATGATGGTATGGGACACCGTGGTCGAGCTGTCGGTCTACGCTGGGGCCACAAACCTCCCCATAGTGACCAGTGAGCACCTAGTCTCGTGAGCAGATTATGGTGGTATGGGACACTATATTCTTTCTGTCGGCCTACACTGATCAGGCGACGAGTCCTTTGTAGTGACCAAGAGCGTATTCTGAGTCTACGGGAGGCAACGATAATTCTGTAGCAGTGAGAGTACAGTAGGCCTGTATTGATAAGGTGATGGGGGAGCGGTGCAACGAGTGCGAGCAACAGCCCTGGAAGCCCTTACAGCGACCTACAAAATATACATCGTATGAGATTACTAGGAGTGACGACCCTAGACAGGATCTGTGTTGGGATTGATATAAGGGAAGTACCTTAGTTTCCCAATCCTGCTGTTTGAATGGACTAATAACAACTTGGCAATCATATCACCATTACATTGCATGTCCCTGAAAGATGTGGAGCACTGAGCGGGATGCACGCATGCCGCGGACGAAGATGGTGCCGTATGAGGGAGAACGTCGGTGAGGGCATCCATTATGTCATGTCATATTGTATTAACAACAGTATTAGGATTGTCTGATTTACTGCTTTACTATTATCGTATGATTGATTTGAGAACATACTAATCTTTGCTCTATGATTCCACTGAGTTGATCACTCACTCCCACGTTACGGGATGGTGTTTGCAACACCCACCAGACCCTGTCTTAGATGTAGGTGATGCAGAGATCCAGGAGGCAGAGCTGGACTATGATGAGGACCAGGATGAGTTCTCATACATGCAGTACCACGACGACTTTTCTTAGGTGACCTGGGTTGACGGGACTCTTCAGTGGGACTATTTTGAACATTTGATTTTATTTATTTACATGTATATGAGACTTAGTGATATATTCATACTTTAGTGACAGTGGAGATCTACTTTGTTTTTCCATACAGTGATATATATATTCTTTAGTCTTCTGCTTGCTTTTATCACTGGATCTGGAGTATGAATTGCAGTTTTGGTATAATTTTACTCATGTGAATGATTTAACTCAGACAACATTGAATCATAATCATTTTTGTTGCATAAGTGACGGTCTGGAACTCGGGAGTTGAGTTTATACACGACCCCCGATTTTTAAGGTGTTACAAGTTGGTATCAGAGCATAAATAAGATTATACCGGGCCTAGGTTATGGTCACGCGACGTACGCTGTCGCTTCCTTTGAATTATGTGGGTGCGAGAAGGGTCTAGAAACACTTCTAGGATCGCAGATTCGCCAATAGCCGAAGTCTACTTGTATCGATCGCGCGATCGAGTTCGTAACGCATCTAGGGTCGCATGAAGCGACTTGAGTAGCTCCTAGGTTGTAGGTAGGTGGGTTGAGACATTCCTTAAATGATTCTAAACCCAAAAATGTAAATCCTTGGGCTGTGGGACAACCATAACCCCTGCATTCAATCGCCAGGTCTTAAAAACCCCGTTTCACTTAAATCCTTCAAAATTCTTCCTCTCACCACTCCATTCTCCAATTATTTCTTATCCTTTACATGTTAGGCATTGATCCTAATGTGAAAATGACATAAAATCATACTTTGACAAAATTTTATGGTGAATAGTAAAATTTCATGAAAAATGGCCATAAGGCCATTCTAACATTGCTTTCTTTAGCAAATAATGGGCTAGATGAATGTACTAGCTCCTTCTACCCCAAAATCATATGCTGCATGATAGGGGATTGTATTCTATTTTACAGACTGGGCCCGAAAAGCCCCGAACGCATGTTTGGACCTATATAGGGCAATCTAGAATGATCCAAGGTGGGGACCATACATTTTTGGGGTCCCTAGATCATGGGGGACCAGACCCATGTGGTCCCACCGATCAGATCACTGGATGGTCGGGGATGCCATTGCCGGTTCGGTGATGCATCGCCGTCCGGTGGGGCCCACTTGATTTGATTTTTGGGCCATGCCCTATTTTGAGTTGTGTATACCCTCCATGTAGGGTTCGACCATAGAAAACTCCAAAAAGAGGTGCTTCCTTCACAAATAGCCCCTTCCCTAGCTCCATTTGCATTTTCTAGCTACCCTCACCCAAAACCATGCCTCCAAACCACTCCCAAATCCATCCTTGGCTAAAAACGACCACACTCCTTCACTCCATTACTGTTTGCAGCCTTCCCTCTTACAGATCTCATCGTTTGGAGCTCTTAAAACCCCCAAATTGAGTTGAAATCGTGAGGTGCTCCATTCTCCCTTTTCATTCTCTTTTCTCTCTGAAAATACATCCTTGGGGAGCTTGAAGCATCCCTCTACAGCGCTTAGATCCCCCTTTTCCAGTTTGGGCAGCCATTTTTCTATATTTTTCCCATTTTCCATGGCTTTTGTTAAAGCCATTTTGGGTCTTTTGTCACTCTCCACCATCCTCTCTTTGATGGGTAAGAGAAAGATCGCAGCGGATGAGGCTGGGCCTAGTCACCCTGCTTAATCAAGAAGACCGCGGGGTGGCGCCGCTAGCTCAAGCACCGCCGCAAGTCCAAGCACAACCCGAGAGTTCCATACAAAGCGGGATTTAGATCCCCATACTCAACTTGGGCGAGTAATTTTGGCAGAGATGCCTCACGGCCAATACACTGACTGTAAGGTGTTGTTTGAGGCGGATGTGGAAGGACGACTATTCGGTGAATTTCTATTGTTCGAACGCATTGAAGCTGCGCATTGAGGTCCGATCTTTGAAGCTCGTGCTCGTGCTAATGTGAGCACCGTTCGTGCCTTCTACGCTCGTATCCAGAATCCTACATTGGAGCCATTACAGTTCAAAATTCCTTTTGGTAGAGACCGAATGGCTACGATCAATGTTCGGTTGATTGCGCGACTTCTGAACGTGCCTCTGGGTGATGTTCATCCTAGTGCGAAGAATTTGAGGAGTAGGCGTGAACGAGATCGCCGTACCAGGTTCCTGTATGGTAAATTGGTTCCATGACAGCCTAATAATAGCCTCAAGGCGTCTTACATTTCTGATGATTTGCGCCTGCTGCACCACATTTGCACGTTCAATGTGTATCCCAGGTCGACAAATCGCATTGAATGTACGCGCCTTATGGTTGATTTCTTATATCTGGTGGCCCAGGGAGAGAATATGTGTATGGCCACTTTCATCTTGCGACAGATTATCCTCATAGCAAAATCAAGAAGAACGTCAGAATCGCTTTCTTTTAGCCGACTGATATGTAAGATCCCGCTTGAATTTGCTTAAAGACTTGGGCCGGAATTGCCAGTTCTGATTCACAGCATTGATGAGTCTACCATGGTCAAGATGAAGATCGGGTCTCAGTACCGTGAGACTCAGCTTGAGGAAGATAGCGAGGACGACTTTGATGATGAAGAGGATCCAAGTGAGGGAGAACCTGGAGCAGAAGTTGAGGAAGAAGTCCAGGAAGAGGTAGAAGAGGAGGCTCAGGATACAGATGAGAGCCCTCCTCCTTCTGCTCAGGCTACTGGTGATGATAGCATCATCAGAATTGAGGAGAGTCAGATCGCCTTGTGAAGGAAAGTTCAGGAGCTTCGAGTTGAAGTCGAGGATGCCAAGGCCGTTACGAAGAGAAAATTCGACAAGGTGACTCACACCTTGAAGGCGATCCTGTGCTGCTTGCAGGATAAGGGTGCTCCTCCTCCGTCACCCGACTCAGACTAGCGATGATTTTTGATGTTGTTGTTAGTAGTTAGTCATTTCCTGCTTTAAGTTGTGTAAGCCTGTTAAGGCTAGTAGTTTGCTTATGTTGCTATTGTAACTTTCACTGTCTTAGTTCCCATGTACTTTCTGTCATGATGCTTGTAAGGAGATATTTCTTGTATTGTGATAATTTTGATTAAATGAAATGCATGGAATGCTTTTGACTCTTGTGTGAATGATTGCGTTGTGTTTGTGCTATTGAGATTGACAAGGTTGCGCCCTATTTTGAATATAGGGAATGCCGTCGAAGGCTACATGGAGCACAGCTCGGCTTATATTGAGTGAGCCTATGGATCAGGCTCCTTTGCAGTCTGATGCACATGCGGACCCTGCTGTGGGCCCAATTCCTGAGACTGTACGTGCGTCTCAGCCTACTGCTGGTCCTACAGTTGGACCACCACCGTTCACACCGCCTGTCAGAGAGCCATATCGTGCATCTTCTTCGACGCAGTATACGCCACAGCCTGCTCCACCTCCAGACAGATTTGAGCAGATGATGGTCATGATGCAGCAGCAGCAGCAGCTCCTGACTACTATTGTGGGGACATTAGCCCAGGGTGGGAGTGCGGCTCCTCCTGCACCACCTGCGCATCCAGCTGAGGATGCTGATACATATGCCCAGGATGAGGGCATGGTTCATCCTATACCACCTGCTTACCCGGTGGGGAATGCCGCAGACACATGGGGCTTATTAGAGCGATTCCAGTGCTTACGGCCTCTCACTTTTACAGGTTCTCATAGACCCAAGGAGGCCAAGTATTGGCTCGACCGTGTGTTGAAGATACTGCGGATGCTACATTGTACAGAGGCTGATCAGGTCGAGTTGGCTACGTTCCTGTTCGAGCGAGAGGCTAACTTGTGGTGGGACAGTGTATTGTGGACCGTTGCCGCCGACTTTATATGGACCTGGGCAGCGTTCAAGTTCCGCTTCCACGAGAAATATTATCCCCAGACGTACAGGCATGATCGGGAGAATGAGTTTCTCCGCCTCAGACATGGAGGCATGACAGTCACGGAGTATGAGCATCGGTTCATAGAGTTGGGCAGATATGTTCCGACTATTTTGGCAGATGAGCAGATGCGTATACGGCGCTTTTCAGAGGGTTTATGACCGGATATTCAGTCGAAGATGTGCTGCGTGAGCATTCCCTCTTATGTAGAGCTGATTCACATGTCCATGCGGGCAGAGCAGGATGTGGATCGACTTACCCGATCTCGTGGCCCTGTTGCTCTTAGGCCATGACCAGAGATGCAGGACAGGCCCTTCACGGGCAAGAGGCCTCGCGTCGACCCTCCTACTCGGTCTACAGCGCCAGCACCACCGTTTCGGCGCCCCGAGTTATCATGTACATATTGTGGGAGGTCAGGCCATTCGGCTCAGAGTTGTTTTGCTCGGATGCGGGACAGTGGGTTCTCGCCGCCGCAGAAGATCGACCGTGCACGTCCACAGGCGATATCAGCATCGCCTATACGGTTGGATCCTGCGCACCCTTCCTTCAGACCTCCGGTATCGCAGATCAAGTAGCCTCTATGGCCCACAGCGCAGCGGCCGAACTGGCCACAGCAGGCACGGGTTCATACATTGACAGCTGAGGCAGCTGCGACGGAGACTTCTCAGTATTCAGCCTTTGAGGTCACTACCCATATTGGAGGTATTCCTATTCTCGTGATGGTGGACACTTGATCCACGATTTCTTTGATATCACGTGCCATAGTCACACGCATTGGGTTACAGACTATTACTATGGATGGGGTGCGAGTTTATACAGCTCACGGGTCCTTTACAGATGCCACCCAGATGTGTGAGGGCTGTTTGGTGGATCTGGGGGGCAAGACGATGGCTCTAGATCTCGTCGTCGACCCCTCTCTTGTTTATCTCGACGTCATTCTTGGCATGGATTGGTTGACTGTAGCAAGGGCCAAGATTGACTGCGAGACTCGTATAGTGACTGCGTACGACCCAGAGGGTGCATCCTTCACATTTTCAGTGCGGGTAAATCTCCCCTTCCGCATACTTAGTTACGCTACTTTACTGCGAGACGCTGGTGCCCAGATACTTGAGCATACGCCAGTCGTTTCTGAGTTTGAGGATCTGTTTAGGAAGATCCCTGGTTTTCCGCCTAGACGAGAGATTGATTTCACTATCGATCTGGCTCCTGGTTCCACGCCCGTCTCACTACCGACGTATCGCATGACACCGTGTGAGATGGAGGATTTGAGGACGCAGATTGATGGTTTGCTAGAGCTTGGCCTTATACGGCCTAGTGTGTCTCCTTGGGGAGCACCAGTTCTATTCGTGAGGAAGAAGGACAGTTCGATGTGATTGTGTATTGATTATCGTAGGCTGAACCAGATCACGGTGAAGAACAAGTACCCTTTACCCAGGATCGATGACTTGTTTGATCAGTTGAGAGGAGAGCAGTACTTCTCAAAGATTCATCTTCAGTCAGGATATCATCAGTTGCGCGTCAGGGATGAGGACGTGCAGAAGACAGCATTCAGGACCAGTTTTGGCCACTACGAGTTCCTTGTGATGTCATTCGGTCTCACGAACGCACCAACCGTGTTCATGGATCTGATGAACCAGGTATTTTGGCTTTTCCTCTATAGATTCGTCGTTGTGTTCATTGACGACATTTTGGTGTACTCCAGGAGTCGAGAGGAGCATGAGGAGCACTTGCGCTTGGTCCTGGATACACTCAGACAACATCAGTTGTTCGCACAGTACAAGAAGTGCGACTGCTGGAAGCAGGAAGTGAAGTTCCTGGGACACGTGGTGTCCAAGGATGGCATGGCAGTTGACCTGTCTAAGGTAACTGCGATTCAAGACTGGGAGCAGCCTAGTTCTGTCACTGAGGTGAGGAGTTTCTTGGGTCTCGCTGGCTACTATCGGCGCTTCATTCAGGATTTTGAAGAAGATCGCGAGACCTTTATCTTAGTTGACACGGAAGGACGTGAAGTTTGCCTAGAACGACAAGGCAGAGTCAGCTTTTTAGGAGCTGAAGGACAGGCTTACGTCCACCCCTGTGCTAGTATTGCCAGAGCAAGGAGTTAGGTACACTACATACACTGACGCGCCTAGCGTTGGTCTGGGTTGTGTCCTTATGCAGAGGGACAGGGTAATTTTGTATGCCTCGAGACAGTTAAGGAAGCACGAGGAGAATTACCCTACACACGACCTAGAGTTGGCAGCTGTCATATTTGCACTGAGACTCTAGAGACATTACCTCTATGAAGAGGAGTTCGAGCTCTTTTGCGACCACAAGAGCCTCAAGTTCATATTCACGCAGTGAGACTTGAATATGAGGCAGCGGCGATGGATGGAGACGTTGAAGGACTTCAAGTTCGAAGTCTCCTACCATCCTGGGAAGGCGAACCTTATGGCTGACGCGTTGAGCCGCAAGAAGGCGATAGAGTTTGCAGCTCCGCTGATGGTTGCTGAGTGGGATATGATTGAGTTTTTGTGAGACTTTGAGCAGAAACTCACCGTAGAGGAGCCGTATGAGTTCATCGCACATGTGCAGGTACGATCTCAAATCGATGACCGGGTCATCGAGGCACAGAGGGACAATGCGCATCTAGCTGAGCTTCGAGAGCAGGCCGGTGATGATGCTGATGCCGAGTGGCGAGTTGGTATGGATGGGGGCTTACGATATCGTGGCCGCCTATGCGTCCCAGACATCCCTGACTTGAGACGAGAGATTATCGAGGCTGCGCATTGTACCAGACTCGCGATGCATCCAGGCAGTACGAAGATGTATCGTGACGTGAAGAAGACTTATTGGTGAGAAGGTATGAAGACCCACATAGCAGAGTTGGTGTCCCGTTGTCTCACTTGTTAGCAGGTGAAGGCAGAGCATCGCTGACCACCTGAACTTTTGCAGCCTATGCCGATCGCATAGTGGAAGTGGGATTTCATTTTCATGGACTTCATTTCTGGGTTGCCGAAGACGAGGAAGGGACGTGATTCCATTTGGGTGATCGTCGACCGTCTGACGAAGTCAGCGCACTTCCTACCGATCAGATTTACGAACTCTGCAGACGAGCTGGCTAGACTGTACAATAGAGAGATTGTGCGTCTGCATGGAGTTTCGTTGGAGATCATGTCGGACAGAGACACGCGGTTCACTTATATTTTCTGGACTCGCATTCAGGAGGCTATAGGTGCGAAGTTGAAGTTCAGTACTGCCTTTCACCCACAGACAGATGGACAGACAGAGCAGGTGAACCATATCTTAGAGGATATATTGCGAGCTTGCGCATTGGACTTCAAGGACAGTTGGGATGATAGTCTTGCATATACGGAGTTTGCGTACAACAACTGTTTTCAGGCGAGTATCGGTATGGCACCTTACAAGGCGCTGTATGGGCGACCTTGTCGCACACCGCATTGCTGGGCAGAGGTCGGTGAGCATAGTTTGATAGGCCTAGAGTTAGTGCAGGCGACGTCAGAGAAGATTGATATTATTAGACGTCGGCTTCTCACAGCGCAGAACAGACAAAAGAGTTATGCCGATACGAGATGACGGCCGCTGGAGTTCACGGTTGGGGATCATGTATTTTTACAAGTTTCCCCTATGAAAGGAGTCCTTCAGTTCGGGAAGAAGGGGAAGCTAGCACCGCGATTCATTGGTGCATTCCAGATCCTCGATCGTGTGGGAGCAGTGGCTTACCAATTGGCTTTACCCACGCCTCTCGCGAGCGTTCACAACGTATTTCATGTTTCTATGCTGAAAAAGTACATTTCTGATCCTTCCCATATCATCAGATGGGAGCAGGTACAGTTAGGAGAGGATGTTACATATATCCTGTGACCGACACGTATCTTAGACAAGAAGGAGCAGGTACTGTGTAGCAAGGTGATTCTCCTTGTGAAGGTATTATGGACGCATCACTCTGAGGAAGAGGCTACCTGGGAGACAGAAGCCGAGATCAGAAAGAACTACCCACGGCTTCTTGAGGAGTACGCAAAGGTACAAATTTCGAGGATGAAATTATTTGTTAAGGGGGGTAGATTGTAACGCCCGGGAAAAATTTGTACTTGGACTCGAGTACCGACTCGACCAGAAATCGCGTAGGATTAATTCCTTTAGAAAATAAGTATAAGTTAGCTAGCGCAATGCTAGAGTAGCTGGGAAATAGTCCCGGATCACTTTAAATACGTTCTACAAGACCCAAATCAAGTAGAACAAATGACTCTATAATACTCTATAACCTCGGATCAAACTCTAAGCAGGTTTGTTCTCTGGACCACTTTGAAACTTTGTATTGGATCTAGACCGCGCGTCGAAAGTCCGATACCTACTATCTTAGACCATTAGAACCGCCTAGCTGGACTTGACAATCATTTCGAAAATCAAGTCCAACCGACATTCGCAGGCTGTTTCATTGAGCCTAGACTGAAGAGAGTAAGAATAGGGACGGAATTGGAATTTTAAATTCAAATCTGGTACACGACTTGATGTTTCAGTATTAAGCGTTCTGACCGTCAGAATTCAGCCAAATTACACCCTCGGATCAGGAAAAATTTCTATTTCATATCATGAGAATTGTAGGCCTGATCTACGTGCGCTGACCGCTGAACTGAAACTGGACTGCCACGGGCGATCTACGAACACTGCTGGACTGAAAACGGGATGTGAGCGACATCCGACAAGTACGAGCTTAAGTCCGATCGCGTTCGGCCAGGGGACCACCTGAAATGATCTTTTGGACCGAAACAGCCCCGCTTTGGATAAGCATCAAGTGAACTTTGTTCTCGAGCCTATTCCGGGCATTTTTAGGCTTATAAAAGGGGTTAAAACCCTCACTCCTCTCTTCCATCCGAATTTGAGAAAAACTCTAGATTGGGAGAGAGAAAAGGTGAGAGTTTGTGAGAGAGAGTAGGAGAGAATTTTCCTGCCATTGCACCATCCGTTGCAAGTGCCTAAGCAACACACTTCAATCACCTGGCCGGTGATTCCTCCACGTTTTCAGGTAAGAAAATACCCTAAAAGTTGTTGATTTAGTGTTTCTTCATTTCCGTTACGAGATAGCTGATGCATCTTGCAAAACAGGTTGTCTAGTCGTCGTAGACGAAGTGTATACGCTCCGTTTGAAATGATACGTTTATAAGAGATAAGGTGCAGATTTTAGACGCTTTGATTGACTGTTTCCAACGCTTTCAATGTCATTTAATAGTAGATTATCGACGGCAACGCCGTTTGACATGTACAACATGCTGTCCGTTTCCTGTTTCGTAAACCGGCGAAGAATATGAGATTTAGGGCATTTTAGTCATTTGTAGGAAGTACTGATTTCATTCATATTTTGCTGAGGTGATTGACATGGTTTATTGTCACATTAGAATGTTAGGAATGCGTGCATAATTAGTTTGGAGAAGAGATTCGCCTAAATGCGCACTTCGGGTTGACATACTATATGTAGACTTAAGTGTGTAGTGTAAGTGTTTGTATAAATGTTTGTATTAGTATGTATTGAATTAAATGGTGTTATGAATTAGTTTGAGATTGTTTTCTCAATTAATATGCTGATGGAAATGATTTCCTATATGTTAACTAAATTCATGATTTCATTACATGTATGGAATGCATGTGCTTGAAGATTTGCTTAAGTTGTATGTTATAACATGTGTTAACATGCTCACATGGTTGTATTTCATTTCCAATACTCTAGTATGATTGCTGATGTGATTCCATAATTGTTTGGGACTATACTTAGTCTAAGCAGTCAGTAACCGAGCGAATTCGTGGTTGGCTTATCTTGGCCACGAACGACGCGTCGATGAAAGCGAGCCGTGTTTTGGAGTTGGCGGCAGTGGTTAGGCCACACGAAGTGTTTTACGCACTTCATGTCGTTCGACTTGAGATGCGATCGTGCTAGTCGAGCCCGTCAAGTAACCCGACTGGCCATTGTATGTTTACCCTGTATGAGTCATAACTGCTTGAACCTAGGGTACTGAACTTACCATTGTAAACCCTGTTAACCATGGTACCTTGATCCACGAAGACTCATGAGCCGGGCATGGTGGTATGGGACACCGTGGTCAAGCTGTCGGCCTACGCTGGGGCCACAAACCTCCCCGTAGTGACCCGTGAGCACCTAGTCTCGTGAGCAGATTATGGTGGTATGGGACACTATATTCTTGCTGTTGGCCTACACTGATCAGGCGACGAGTCCTTTGTAGTGACCGCGAGCGTATTTTGAGTCTACGGGAGGCGACGACCCTTCCGTAGCAGTGAGAGTACAGTAGGCCTGTATTGATAAGGTGATGGGGGAGCGGTGCAACGAGTGCGAGCAACAGCCCTGACAACCCTTGCAGCGACCTACAAAATATACATCGTATGAGATTACTAGGAGTGACGACCCTAGACAGGATCTGTGTTGGGATTGATATAAGGGAAGTACCTTAGTTTTCCAATCCTGCTGTTTGAATGGACTAATAACAACTTGGCAATCATATCACCATTACATTGTATGTGCCTGGAAGATGTGGAGCACTGAGCGGGATGCACGCTTGCCGCGGACGAAGATGGTGCCGTATGAGGGAGAACGTCGGTGAGGGCATCCATCATGTCATGTCATATTGCATTAACAACAGTATTAGGATTGTCTGATTTATTGCTTTACTATTATCGTATGATTGATTTGAGAACATGCTAATCTTTGCTCTATGATTCCACTGAATTGATCACTCACTCCCACGTTACGGGATGGTGTTTGCAACACCCACCAGACCCTGTCTTAGATGCAGGTGATGCAGAGATCCAGGAGGCAGAGATGGACTATGATGAGGACCAGGATGAGTTTCATACATGCAGTACCACGACGACTTTTCTTAGGTGACCTGGGTTGACGGGACTCTTCAGTGGGACTATTTTGAACATTTGATTTTGTTTATTTACATATATATGAGACTTAGTGATGTATTCATACTTTAGTGACAGTGAAGATCTACTTTATTTTTTCATACAGTGATATATATATTCTTTAGTCTTCCGCTTGCTTTTATCACTGGATCTGGAGTATGAATTGAAGTTTTGGTATACTTTTACTCATGTGAATGCTTTAACTCAGACAACATTGAATCATAATCATTTTTGTTGCATAAGTGACGGTCTGGAACTCAGGAGTTGAGTTTATACACGACCCCCGATTTTCAGGGTGTTACAGTTTAGGAGGAATATTTTTATCATAGCCCAAACCAGATCGGTCGCTACATTTTCTTGATCTAGATAAAAGTTTTTCTAACTTTAGATCTCCTTGGGCATACTTCCATGTATCCTTGAAACTCAAAAGTGAAGAGACTTTAAGTTTAAGTTTTTCATTTTTAGATTTAAGATTTTCAATCAGGGAGGTTTTGAATTTTAAATCATATTTAGTCTTTTCAAAAACATTTAAAATATGGGATTTTTCTAAAAGAAGAGACTTAAAATGTAAGACCTGTATCCTAGTCCGTACTGTTCCGTCAACTCCCGCGATCCTCCTGGTCGAATTCTGCAACCTGCGACCGATGATCAACATTCGCACTCGACCCTAAGTCGTATCCTGTATATCTGAGTCGGTTCAATCCAAGACTTGTACCATTGCGAACTCACCGTCGCCGCAGTTCCAAAGCCGCGACTTGCTCACCGATCCAATACCATGGCAAGGAGATGCAGACCTACGTTCAGTTCGAGGAAAACACCGCGTGTTGCAAATCCCATGAGAATCTCTACAACATATCAAATCAATTCCATCAATCACCTCTCATGTCAAGTACAAAGAACCCATGCTTCCTTTCTCCACATGTTAAGTAAATCCAAAAGTCAACCAATCCATCACCTCACCCATCACTCGCCTCGCCCATCACTCACCTCACTTACAACTCTCTCTCTCTCTCATTTCTCAACACATCCCAAGCAAGAGAGAGCATCACACGTCCAAGGTTTTCCCAAGAGCAAGTGTAATTTTGGTGGCCCACTTCCCATCCCAAATCTCTCATCCTAGCCATCCATTCTTCATCTTCCACCATCAAAGTGAAGCGTAAGGAGATAGGCTATCCAACGAACCAAGGAGATCGCTAGGTGGGTGCTTCTATAACCTAGTTTTTCATATATATTTTTAAAGATGGGCCAAGTGAGGCCTACCAATCAATGGTATGGATCTCACTTTGGACCCTAAGATGTGGCCGATGGCCCATCTTGATCATCAATATCATTCCATGATGGGGCCATTCTCCATGGACCCCATCATGATGTTTACCTTCCTAACCTATAAATGGGTCATCTAGACCATCTATTTTCATGGAGAAGGGATCTCCATCGTTAGATTTCAATTCTTTGGGGCCACATGTTATGGGACCCACTTGATTTATGATGTACATCATGGAACCGAGGGCCCATAGTATCGGGGTCCCTCCATCACACATGTGTCCCACTCTATCTCTCTCTCCCTCTCTTTTCATTTAGTTATTATTTTTTATGTGATGTAATGGTCGTATGACCCACTTGGATGGACCCCACCACTAGGTATGTATTGACCCAAGCCATCTAAAAGTGGGGTCCATATTATAAGTATTATACTCACACCATCCATCGTGTGGTGGCCCATCTAAATAGGGCCCACCTTGAATATGTTGATAGGCTCAAAAACATCTAGCGTCTGGACGTTGCTGGATAAATAAAAAATAAAAAATAATATAAGCTTGGCTTTCTAAGCACTGGAAAAGAGTCACTTATATAGTCCCCACCTTGATGTATGTATTCAATCCAAGTAGTCCATCCTCTTCCCCAACTCATCTTATGCGTTGAGCCAAAAAATGAGGATGATTCGAGTATCTGGTGGGCTATAGTTTTAAAAATAGTATCATTACAATTGAAATCTACCCAAATTTTTCTTACACGCTGAAAAATATCCAATATTGGACTTGATGGATTGGTTATGGATTACAGAATCCATTGGATGGGTTAGATTCATCTAATGCGGGCCCTACATATGAAAAACTGCAAGAAATAGTTTTTTTTTAAAAAAATTATAATAAGAATAGCAGCAGCAAGCTGTTGCTGACAAACCTGAGGATGCGCAGGCATCCTGGCGTGAACGGGCAGGGTCCCACGGGTCCCAGCCGTGGGCCCACCATGATGTATATTTTGTATCCACACCATCCATGAGGTGGACCACCCTCTGAGGTGGGTCCCCTCTAAAAATCAGTTTGATCCAGATCTCAAGTGGCCCACACCATAAGAAACAGCGGTGATTGACTCTACCATTGAAACCCTTTTTGCGTCCATAGAAGTTTTGGATCAAGCTGAAATTTGTATTTCCCCTTCATGCAGGTCTGTACGACCATACCAACGAGTTGGATGGAAAATATATGTTGTAGTGGGCCCCATGTGGGAGCCCACAGTGATGTATGTGTTGTACTCCCACCGTCCAGGTGGACTGTGGAGTCCACAGAGATGTATGTGTTGTGATACCACCGTCCAGCAGACGGTGGAGCCCACTGTTATGTACACGTGTCCACTGTTCGTTGTTTGGACAATGGGACCCACCATGATCTATGTGTTCTATTCACTCTGTCACACTATGTGTGTGTGATGTATATATATATATATGTATATTATATTATATATAATATTGTATATATTATATATGCATATATGTATGATGGTGGGCCTTTATGTGGACCCCCCCTGTAACACCCTGAAAATCGGGGGTCATACATAAACTCAACTCCCGAGTTCCAGACCGTCACTTATGCAACAAAAATGATTATGATTCAATGTTGTCTGTTTTAAAGCATTCACATGAGTAAAAGTATACCAAAACTGCAATTCATACTTCAGATCCAGTGATAAAAGCAAGCGGAAGACTAAACAATATGTATATCACTGTATGGAAAAACAAAGTAAATCTCATCTGTCTCTAAAGTATGAATACATCTCTGAGTCTCATATACATATACATGAACAAAAATGTAATGTTCCAAATAGTCCCACTGAAACCCCATCGATCCAGGTCACCTACGGGAAGCCGTCGTGATACTGCATATACGAGAACTCGTCCTGGTCCTCGTCAATGTCTGGCTCCACCTCCTGGATCTTAGCCTCACCTGCATCTACAACAGGGTCTGGTGGGTGTTGCAAACACCATCCCGTAACGTGAGAGTGAGTGATCAACTCAGTGGAATCATAGAGCAAGGATTAGCATATTCACAATTCAATCATGCGATAATAGTAAAGCAGTAAATCAGACAATCCTAATACTGTTGTTAATGCAAGATGACATGACGTGATTATGCCCTCACCGACGATCTCCCTCATACGGCAACATCTTACGACCGCGGCATGCCACACTCCCTAGAGTGCTCCACATCTTCCAGGCACATGCAATGCTATGGTGATATGATTTCCAAGTTGTTATTAGTCCATTCAAACAGCAGGATTAGGAAACTAAGGTACTTTCCTTATATCAATCCCAACACAGATCCTGTCTAGGGTCGTCACTCCTAGTAATCTCATACGATGTATATTTCGTAGGTCACTGCAAGGGCTGCCAGGGCTGTTGCTCACACTCGTTGCACCGCTCCCCCATCACCTTATCAATACAGGCCTACCGTACTCTACTGCAACGGAAGGGTCGTCGCCTCCCGTGGACAAAGAATACGCTCGCGGTCACTACAAAGGGCTCGTCGCCTGATCAGTGTAGGCCGACAGCTAAAATATAGTGTCCCATACCACCATAATCTGCTCACGAGTCTGGGTGCTCACTGTTCACTACGGGGAGGTTTGTGGCCCCAGCGTAGGCCGATAGCACGACCACGGTGTCCCATACCACCATGCCCGGCTCATGAGTCTTCGTGGATTAAGGTACCATGGTTAACAGGGTTTATAATGGTAAGTTCAGTACCCTGGGTTCAAGCAATTATGACTCATACAAGGTGAACATACATCGGCCAGTCGGGTTACTTGACGGGCTCGACTGGCGCGATCACATCTCAAGTCGAACGACATGAAGTGCATAAAACACTTCGTGTGGCCTAACCACTGCCGCTTGCCCCAAACACGAATCACGTTCATCGACGCGTCGTTCGAGGCTATGACCAGTCAGCCACGAATTCGCTCGGTTACCGACTGCCTGGACTAAGTCTAGTCCCAAACATTTATGGAATCACATTAGCAATATATGTAAAGGTATTGGAATTGAAATATAATCATATGAGCATGTTAACACATGTTATAACATTCAACTTAAGCAAATCTTCAACACATACTTTCCATGCATGTAATGGAATCATGCATATGGTCAACAAGTAAGAAATCATTTAGGTCAGCATATTAACTAAGAAATCAATCTCAAACTACCACATAACATCATTTAATTCAATACATACTAATACAAGCATTTATACAAACACATACACTACACCCTTAAGTCTACATATAGCATGTTGACCCAAACTGTGCAACTAGGCGAATCTCTTCGCCAAACTAATTATGCAAGCATTCCTAACTCCCTAATGCGACAACAAACCATGTCAATCACCTCAGCAAAATATGAATGTAGACCGTACTTCCTACAAATGACTAAAATGCCCTAAATCTCATATTCTTCGTTAATTTACGAAACAGGAAACGAAGAGCATGTTGTACATATCAAACGGCGATGCCGTCGATAATCTACTATTAAACGACATTGAAAGCGTTGTAAACCGTCAATCAAAGCGTCTAAAATCCTCACCTAGTCTCTTACGGATGCGGGATTTTGAACGGAGCGTGTACGCTTCGTCTACGGCAGTAGGAGAACCTATTTTACAAGTTACGTTAGCTAACACGTCGTGAATCTAAGTAAACCCCAAATCAGAAAGTTCTAGGGTTGTTTTATACCTGAAAGAATGGAGAAATCACCAGCCAGGTGATTGGGAAGAGTCGCTGAAGCAATAGCAATCGGCGGCTCGAAAACGGGAAAAATCCCTTCCACTCTCTCTCTCAAACTCTCTCTCCTTTTCTCTAGGGTTTGCAATTTTCTGATGGGAGAGAGAAATGAGGGTTTCAACCCCTTTTATAAGCTTAAAAATGCCGGAAACAGGCTCCGGAACGAAGTTTACTTGGTGCCTATCCATTTCGGGGCTGTTTCGTTCCAAAAATTTCTTTCTGGTGGTTCCCTGGTCGATTACGATCGGACTTAAGCTCATGCGTACCAGATGTAGCACGTATTAAGTTTTCAACCTGGCAGGGTTCGCAGATCGCACGTGGCAGACTAGTTTCAGTTCAGCGGTCACCGTACGTAGATCAGGGCTGAAAGTCTCATGATAACAAATAGAAATTTTTCCTGATCCGAGGGTGTAATCTGGATGAATTCTGACGGTCAGAACGCTTAATACTGACGCGTCAAGTCGTGTGCCAGATTTGAATTTGAAATTCCAATTCTGTCCCTATTCGCGGTCTCTTCAGTCCGGGTTCAACGAAATAGTCTGTGATTATCGGTTTGACTTGATTTTCGAGATGATTGTCAAGTCCAGCTGGGCGGTTCTAACGGTCTAAGATAGAAGGTATTGGACCTTCGACGCGCGGTCTAAATCCAATATAAGAATTCAATGTGGTCCAGAGAACAAACCCGCTTAGAGTTTGATCCGAGGTTATAGAGTATTGTAGAGTTGTTTGTTCTACTCGATTTGGGTCTTATAGAACGTATTTAAAGTGATCAGGTACTATTTCCCAGCTACTCTAGAGTTGCGCTAGCTAACTTACGCTTAATTTCCATGGAATTTAATTCTACGCGATTTCGGGTCGAGTTGGTACTCGAGCCCAAGTACGGATTTTTCACGGGCGTTACAATCTACCCCCCTTAACAAATAATTTCATCCTCGAAATTTTTACCTTTTCGTACTCCTCGAGAAGCTGTGGGTAGTTCTTTCTGATCTCGGCTTCTGTCTCCCAAGTAGCCTCCTCCTCAGAATGATGCGTCCACAATACCTTCACAAGGGGAATCACCTTGCCACGCAGTACCTGCTCCTTCCTGTCTAAGATGCGTGTCGGTCGTAGGATATAAGTAACATCCTCTCCTAACTGTACCTGCTCCCATCTGATGATATGGGAAGGATCAGCAACGTACTTCTTCAGCATAGAAACTTGAAATACGTTGTGAACGCTCGCGAGGGGCGTGGGTAAAGCCAATCGGTAAGCCACTGCTCCCACACGATCGAGGATCTAGAATGGACCAATGAATCGCGGTGTCAGCTTCCCCTTCTTCCCGAACCGAAGGACTCCCTTCATAGGGAAAACTCGCAAAAACACGTGATCCCCAATTGTGAACTCTAGTGGCCTCCGTCTCGTATCGGCGTAGCTCTTCTGTCTGCTCTGCGCTGTAAGAAGCCGACGTCGAATAGTATCAATCTTCTCTGACGTCGCCTGCACCAACTCTGGGCCAATCAAGCTACGCTCACCGACCTCTAACCAGCAATGCGGTGCGCGACAAGGTCGCCCATACAACGCCTCATAAGGTGCCATACCGATACTCGCCTGGAAGCTATTGTTGTACGCAAACTCCGCATATGCAAGACAGTCATCCCAACTGTCCTTGAAGTCTAATGTGCAAGCTCACAACATGTCCTCTAGGATCTGGTTCACTCGCTCTGTCTGTCCTTCCGTCTATGGGTGGAAGGCAGTACTGAACTTCAACTTCACACCCATAGCCTCCTGAATGCGAGTCCAGAAAATAGAAGTGAACCGCGTGTCTCTGTCCGACACGATCTCCAACGGAACTCCATGCAGACGCATAATCTCTCAGATGTACAATCTAGCCAGCTCGTCTGCAGAGTTCGTAACTCTGATCGGTAGGAAGTGCGCCGACTTCGTCAATCGGTCGACGATCACCCAAATGGAATCATGTCCCTTCCTCGTCTTCGGCAACCCAGAAATGAAGTCCATGGAAATGAAATCCCACTTCCACTCTGCAATCGGCATTGGCTGCAAAAGTCCAGGTGGTCGGCGATGCTCTGCCTTCACCTGCTGACAAGTGAGACAACGGGACACGAACTCAGCTATGTGGGTCTTCATACCTTCCCACCAATACGTCCTCTTCACGTCACGATACATCTTTGTGCTGCCTGGATGCATCGCGAGTCTAGTACAATGCGCAGCCTCGAGAATCTCTCGTCTCAAGTTAGGGACATTTGGGATGCATAGGCGGCCACGGTAACGTAAGTCCCCATCCATACCAACTCGCCAGTCGGCGTCAGCATCATCACTGGCCTGCTCTCGAAGCTCAGTAAGATGCGCATCGTCCCTCTGTGCCTCGATGACTCGGTCATCGATCTGAGATCGCACCTGTACATGTGCGATGAACTCAAACGGCTCCTCTACGGTGAGTTTCTGCTCAAAGTCTCGCAAAAACTCAACCATATCCCACTCGGTAACCATGAGCGGAGCCGCAAACTCTATCGCCTTCTTACGGCTCAACGCATCAGCCACAAGGTTCGCCTTCCCAGGATGGTAAGAGACTTTAAACTTGAAGTCCTTCAACGTCTCCATCCATCGCCGCTGCCTCATATTCAAATCTCGCTGTTTGAATATGTACTTGAGGCTCTTGTGGTTGCAAAAGAGCTCGAACTCCTCTCCGTAGAGGTAATGTCTCCAGAGTCTCAGTGCGAATATAACGGCTGCCAACTCTAGGTCGTGTGTAGGGTAATTCTCCTCGTGCTTCCTTAATTGTCTCGAGGCATACGAAATTACCCTATCCCTCTGCATAAGGACACAACCCAAACCAACGCTAGACGCGTCAGTGTATATAGTGTATCTAACCCCTTGCTCTGACAATACTAGCACAGGGGCGGACGTAAGTCTGTCCTTCAGCTCCTGAAAAGCTGACTCCGCCTTATCATTCCAGGCGAACTTCACGTCCTTCCGTGTCAACTGAGGTAAGGGTCTTGCGATCTTCGAGAAGTCCTGTATGAAGCACCGATAGTAGCCAGCGAGACCCAAGAAGCTCCTCACCTCAGTGACAGAACCAGGCTGCTCCCAGTCCTGCACCGCAGCTACCTTAGACAGGTCAACTGCCATGCCATCCTTGGACACCACGTGTCCCAAAAACTTCACCTCCTGCTTCCAGAAGTCGCACTTCTTGTACTGTGCGAACAACTGATGCTGTCTGAGCGTATCCAGGACCAAACGTAAGTGCTCCTCATGCTCCTCTCGACTCCTAGAGTACACCAAAATGTCGTCAATGAATACAACGACGAATCGATAGAGGAAAGATCGAAATACCCGGTTCATCAGATCCATGAACACGGCCGGTGCGTTCGTAAGACCGAACGACATCACGAGGAACTCGTAGTGGCCAAAACTGGTCCTGAATGCTGTCTTCTGCATGTCCTCATCCCTGACGCGCAGCTGATGATAACCTAACTGAAGATCAATCTTCGAGAAGTACTGCGCTCCTTTCAGCTGATCGAACAAGTCATCGATCCTGGGCAAAGGGTACTTCTTCTTCACCGTGAGCTGGTTCAGCCTGCGATAATCAATACACAATCGCATCGAACCATCCTTCTTCCTCACGAACAAGACCGGTGCTCCCCAAGGAGACACGCTAGGCCGTATAAGGCCAAGCTCTAGCAGACCATCAATCTGCGTCCTCAACTCCTCCATCTCACATGGTGCCATGCGATACGTTGGCAATGAGACGGGTATAGAACCAGGAACTAGATCGATAGTGAAATCGATCTCACGTCGGGGCGAAAAACCAGGGATCTTCCTGAACAGATCCCCGAACTCAGAAACGACTGGCACATGCTCGAGTATCTGGGCACCAGCGTCACGCAATAAAGTGGCGTAGCTAAGTATGCGGAAAGGGAGATTTACCAGCACTGAAAATGTGAAGGATGCACCCTCAGGCTCGTACGCTGTGACTATACGAGTCTCGCAGTCAATCTCGGCTCTCGCTGCAGTCAACCAGTCCATGCTAAGAATAACGTCGAGATAATAAAGAGCATGGTCGACGACGAGATCTAGAACCATCGTCTTGCCCCCCAGATCCACCAAACAACCCTCACACATCTGGGTGGCATCTGTAAAGGACCCATGAGCTGTATAAACCCGCACTCCATCCATAGTAATGGTGTGTAAGCCAAGACATCTGACAATAGCACACGATATCAAAGAAATCATGGATCCAGTGTCCACCATCACGAGAATAGGAGTACCTCCAATATGGGCGGTGACCTCGAAGGCCAAATGCTGAGAAGTGCCCATCGCAGCTGCCTCAGTTGTCAATGCATGAACTCGAGCCTGCTGTGGCCAGTTCGGCCGCTGTGTCAAGGGCCGTGGAGGCTGTTTGATCTGCGATACCGGAGGTCTGAATGAAGGATGCGTAAGAGCTGACCGTATAGGTGGTGCTGATATCGCCTGTGGACGTACACGGTCAATCTTCTGCGACAGCGAGAACCCACTGTCCCGCATCCTCGAAAAGCAGCTCTGTGCCAAGTGGCCTGACCTCCCACAGTATGTGCACGTCAAATCGGGGCGTCGAAACGGTGGTACAGGCGCCGTAGTCCTAGTAGGAGGATCAATGCGAGGCCTCTTGCCCGCGAAGGGCCTGTCTAGCAAGTCTGGTCGTGGCCTAGAAGCAACCGGGCCACGAGATCGCGCAAGTCGATCCACGTCCTGCTCTGCCCGCATGGACATGTGAATCAACTCCGCATAGGAGGGAATGCTAACACAGCACATCTTCGACCGAATATCCGGTCGCAAACCCTCCAAAAAGTGCCGTATGCGCATCTTCTCATCAGCCAAGATCGTCAGGACGTACCTGCCCAACTCCGTGAACCGATGCTCATACTCTATAACTGTCATCGCTGCCTGTCTGAGGCGGAGAAACTCATTCTCCCTGTCGTGCCTGTAAGTCTGGGGATAATACTTCTCATGGAAGTGGAACTCAAATGCTGCCCACGTCCATACAAAGTCTGCGGCAACGGTCCGCAGTACGCTATCCCACCACATGCTGGCCTCTCTCTCAAACAGGAAGGTAGTCAGCTCTACCTGCTCGGCCTCGGTGCAATGCAACATCCGTAAAATCTTCGACACCCGGTCGAGCCAGTACACAGCCTCCTCGGGTCTGTGAGAACCCGTGAAAGTAGGAGGCTACAAGCGCTGAAATCGCTCCAATAGGCCCCGTGTATCAGCAGGATTCCCCGCAGGGTAAGCAGGCGGCGCAGGATGAGTCATGCCCTCATCCTGGGCGTATGTATAGGCATCCTCAGGTGGATGCGCAGGTGGTGCAGGTGGAGTAGATGTAGCCGCACCCCCACCCTGGGCTAATGTCCCCACGATGGTAGTCAGAAGCTGCTGCTGCTGCAGCATCATAGCCATCATCTGCTCGAATCTGTCGGGAGGTGGAGCAGGCTGTGACGGATGCTGTGTGGAGGTAGATGCGCGATATGGCTCTCTGACTGATGGCGTAAATGGCGGTGGTCCATCTGTAGGACCAGCGACAGGCTGAGATGATCGAACCGCCTCAGGAATCGGGCCCAAAGTAGGGTCCGTATGGGTGCCAGACTGAGAGGGAGTCTGATCCATATGCTCGGTCAGCGCAAGACGAGCCGTGCTCCGCGTAGTCTTAGGCGGCATTCCCTATATTCAAAATAAGGCGCAACCTTGTCAGTCTCATTAGCACAAATACACCGCAATCATTCACATAAAGAGTCAAAGGCATTCCATGCATTTCAATTAATCAAAATTGTCACAATACAAGGGATATATCCTTACAAGCATCATGACGAGAAACACATGAGAATTAAGACAGTTAAGCAACAACAACATGAACAAAGCACTAGCCCTAACAGGCTTACACACATAAAGCAGGAAATGACTAACTACTGATAATAACATCAAAGATCGCATCGCCAGTCGAAGTCTGGTGACGGAGGAGGAGCACCCTTATCTTGTAAGAAACACAGGATCGCCTTCAAGGTGCGAGTCACCTTGCCGAGTTTCTTCTTTGTAACGGCCTTGGCATCCGTGACTTCTGCGCGAAGTTCTTGGACTTCCCTTCGCAAAGCGGTCTGACTCTCCTCCATCCGAGCAATGCGATTGTCGATAGTAGCCTGTGCAGAAGGAGGAGGGCTCTCATCTGTATCCTGAGCCTCCTCTTCTGCCTCTTCCTGAGCTTCTTCCTGAATCTCTGCTCTAGGTTCTTCTTCGCTTTGATCTTCCTCATCATCAAAGTCATCCTCACTATCCCTTTCAAGTTAATTTTCATGGTATTGTGACCCAATCTTCATCTTGACCATTGTCGACTCATCAATGGTATGAATCGATACCGGCAATTTCGGCCCAAGTCTATAGGCAAACTCAAGCGTAATCTTACAAATCAGTCGGTTAAAGGGAAGCGATTCGGATGTTCTTCTTGACCTGGCTATGAGGACTATCTGCTGTAAGATGAAAGTGGCCATACATACATTCTCTCCCTGGGCCACCAGATATAAGAAATTGACCATAAGACGTGTGCATTCAATGCGGTTCGTCGACCTGGGATAAACATTGAACGTGCAGATATGGTGCAGCAGGCGCAAATCCTCAGACATATATGTCGCCTTGAGGCTATTATTAGGCTGCCATGGAACCAACTTACTGCACAGAAACCTGGTGCGGCGATTTCGTTCACGTCTAGTCCTCAGATTCTTCTCACTAGGATGCACATCGCCTAGAGGCACGTTGAGAAGTCGCGCAATCAACCGAACATCGATCGTAGCCATCCGATCTCTACCAAAAGGGATTTTGAACTGCAAAGGCTCCAAGGTAGGATTCTGGATACTAGCGTAGAAGGCACGTACGGTGCTCACATTAGCACGAGCGCGAGCTTCAAAGATCGGACCCCAATGCGCAGCTTCAATGCGCTCGAACAACAGATATTCACCAAATAGTCGTCCATCTACGTCCGCCTTAAATAATACCTTGCGATCAGTGTATTGGCCATGAGGCATCTCTGATAAAATTGCTCGCCCAAGGTGTGCATGGGGATCCAAATCTCGCTTTGTACGGCACTCCAGGACTGCAGTTGGACCTGCGGCGGTGCTTGAACTTGCGGCACCACCCCGCGGTCTTCTCGATTGAGCAGGATGGCTCGGCCCAGCCTCGTCTGTTGCGGTTTTCCTCTTACCCATCAAAGATATGATGGATGAGAGTGACAGAAGGCCTAAAATGGCTTTTACGAAAGCCATGAAAAATGGTGAAAATGCGGAGAAGTGGCTGGCCAATCTGGAAAAAGGAGATCTAGGTGTCGTAGAGGGATGCTTCAAGCTTCCCAAGGCTATATTTTCAAGGAGAAATGCAAACAAAAAAGTGGAATGGAGCACCTCACGATTTCAGCTCTATTTGGGGGTTTTTGGAGCTCCCAATGGTGAAATCTTCCAGAGGAAGGGCTGCCAACTCCCAATAAGTGATGAGTAGTGGTCGGTTTTGGCCAAGGATGGACCTAGGAGTGATTTGGGACCACAAGCTTTGGAGATAGTTGCTGGAAATCAGAAATAGGGCTATGGGGAGGGCTGTTTGTGAATGAGGGGTATGATTTGGGGGTTTTTGTTGGACGGGAGCTACATGGGGATGATGCACGTGCCATTTAAGGGCGTGCGCCCAAAAATCATGGCAAAAGGGCCCCACCGGTCGGCGATGCATCGCCGGCCAACTTCCTAGTTGGCCGGTGGGACCATATGGGTCTGGTCCCCCATGGTCCAGGGACTCCAAAAATATGTGGCCCACCCCCTGGTTCATTGTATTTTGACCTATATGAGCCCAAACATGTGTTCAGGGCTTTTCGGGACCACTCCACAATCCTAAATACCAAACCCTATGATGCAGCATATGAATTTGGGGTAGAAGGAGCGATTACATCCATCTAGATCCTTAGTTGCTGAAGAAAGTGAAGTTAGAATGGCCTTATGGTTATTTTTCATGAAATTTTACCATTCACTGTACAATTTTGTGAAAGTACTAATTTGTGTTATTTTCACATTAGTTTTGATGCCTAACATGAAATGGATAAGAAAGAAGTGAAGATCGGAGTGTTTAGAGGAGGAATTTTGAAGATTTTTGGTGAAACGGGGTTTTTAAGCCCTGACGATTGATTACAGGAGTCGTGGTCATCCCACGGCCCAAGGATTCACTTTTGCGGTTTAAAACCGCTCAATAGGACGTCTCAACCCGACTTCATACAACTTAGAAGCGATTCGGGTTGCTTTACGCGACCCGAGATGCGTTACAGACTCGATCTTGCGATCGATTCTAATAGATTCGCCTATCGGCGAACCTGCGATCCTAGAAGTGTTTCTAGACCCTTATCGCACCCACCTAAGTCAAAGGAAGCGACAGCGTACGTCGCGAGACCATAACCCAGGCCCAGTATACTCTCATTCATGTTCTGATACCAACTTGTAACACCCTAAAAATCGGGGGTAGTACATAAACTCAACTCCCGAGTTCCAGACTGTCACTTATGCAACAAAAATGATTATGATTCAATGTTGTCTGATTTAAAGCATTCACATGAGTAAAAGTATACCAAAACTGCAATTCATACTTCAGATCCAGTGATAAAAGCAAGCGGAAGACTAAACAATATGTATATCACTGTATGGAAAAACAAAGTAAATCTCATCTGTCTCTAAAGTATGAATACATCTCTGAGTCTCATATACATATACATGAACAAAAATGTAATGTTCCAAATAGTCCCACTGAAACCCCATCGATCCAGGTCGCCTACGGGAAGCCGTCGTGATACTGCATATACGAGAACTCGTCTTGGTCCTCGTCAATGTCTGGCTCCACCTCCTGGATCTCAGCCTCACCTGCATCTAGAACAGGGTCTGGTGGGTGTTGCAAACACCATCCCGTAACGTGAGAGTGAGTGATCAACTCAGTGGAATCATAGAGCAAGGATTAGCATATTCACAATTCAATCATGCGATAATAGTAAAGCAGTAAATCAGACAATCCTAATACTGTTGTTAATGCAAGATGACATGACGTGATTATGCCCTCACCGACGATCTCCCTCATACGGCAACATCTTACGACCGCGGCATGCCACACTCCCTAGAGTGCTCCACATCTTCCAGGCACATGCAATGCTATGGTGATATGATTTCCAAGTTGTTATTAGTCCATTCAAACAGCAGGATTGGGAAACTAAGGTACTTTCCTTATATCAATCCCAACACAGATCCTGTCTAGGGTCGTCACTCCTAGTAATCTCATACGATGTATATTTTGTAGGTCACTGCAAGGGCTGCCAGGGCTATTGCTCACACTCGTTGCACCGCTCCCCCATCACCTTATCAATACAGGCCTACCGTACTCTACTGCAACGGAAGGGTCGTCGCCTCCCGTGGACAAAGAATACGCTCGCGGTCACTACAAAGGGCTCGTCGCCTGATCAGTGTAGGCCGACAGCTAGAATATAGTGTCCCATACCACCATAATCTGCTCACTAGTCTAGGTGCTCACTGTTCACTACGGGGAGGTTTGTGGCCCCAGCGTAGGCCGATAGCTCGACCACGGTGTCCCATACCACCATGCCCGGCTCATGAGTCTTCGTGGATCAAGGTACCATGGTTAATAGGGTTTATAATGGTAAGTTCAGTACCCTGGGTTCAAGCAATTATGACTCATACAAGGTGAACATACATCGGCCAGTCGGGTTACTTGACAGGCTCGATTGGCGCGATCGCATCTCAAGTCGAACGACATGAAGTGCGTAAAACACTTCGCGTGGCGTAACCACTGCCGCCAGCCCCAAACACGAATCACGTTCATCGACGCGTCGTTCGTGACTATGACCAGTCAGCCACGAATTCGCTCGGTTACCGACTGCCTGGACTAAGTCTAGTCCCAAACATTTATGGAATCACATTAGCAATATATGTAAAGGTATTGGAATTGAAATATAATCATATGAGCATGTTAACACATGTTATAACATTCAACTTAAGCAAATCTTCAACACATACTTTCCATGCATATAATGGAATCATGCATATGGTCAACATGTAGCGAATCATTTAGGTCAGCATATTAACTAAGAAATCAATCTCAAACTACCACATAACATCATTTAATTCAATACATACTAATACAAGCATTTATACAAACACATACACTACACCCTTAAGTCTACATATAGCATGTTGACCCAAACTGTGCAACTAGGCGAATCTCTTCGCCAAACTAATTATGCAAGCATTCCTAACTCCCTAATGCGATAACAAACCATGTCAATCACGTCAGCAAAATATGAATGTAGACCGTACTTCCTACAAATGACTAAAATGCCCTAAATCTCATATTCTTCGTTAATTTACGAAACAGGAAACGGAGAGCATGTTGTACATGTCAAACGGCGATGCCGTCGATAATCTACTATTAAACGACATTGAAAGCGTTGTAAACCGTCAATCAAAGCGTCTAAAATCCTCACCTAGTCTCTTACGGATGCGGGATTTTGAACGGAGCGTGTACGCTTCGTCTACGGCAGTAGGAGAACCTATTTTACAAGTTACGTTAGCTAACACGTCATGAATCTAAGTAAACCCCAAATCTGCAAGTTCTAGGGTTGTTTTATACCTGAAAGAATGGAGAAATCACCAGCCAGGTGATTGGAAAGAGTCGCTGAAACAATAGCAATCGGCGGCTCGGAAACGGGAAAAATCCCTTCCACTCTCTCTCTCAAACTCTCTCCTTTTCTCTAGGGTTTGCAATTTTCAGATGGAAGAGAGAAATGAGGGTTTCAACCCCTTTTATAAGCTTAAAAATGTCAGAAACAGGCTCCGGAACGAAGTTTACTTGGTGCCTATCCATTTTGGGGCTGTTTCGGTCTAAAAATTGCTTTCTGGTGATCCCCTAGTCGATTACGATCGGACTTAAGCTCATGCGTACCAGATGTAGCACGTATTAAGTTTTCAGTCTGGCAGGATTCGCAGATCGCACGTGGCAGACCAGTTTCAGTTCAGCGGTCACCGTACGTAGATCAGGGTTGAAAGTCTCATGATAACAAATAGAAATTTTTCCTGATCCGAGGGTGTAATCTGGATGAATTCTGACGGTCAGAACGTTTAATACTGAGGCGTCAAGTCGTGTGCCAGATTTGAATTTGAAATTCCAATTGTCCCTATTCGCGGTCTCTTCAGTCCGGGTTCAACGAAATAGTCTGTGATTATCGGTTTGACTTGATTTTCGAGATGATTGTCAAGTCCATCTGGGCGGTTCTAACGGTCTAAGATAGGAGGTATCGGACCTTCGACGCGCGGTCTAAATCCAATACAAGAATTCAATGTGGTCCAGAGAACAAACCCGCTTAGAGTTTGATCCGAGGTTATAGAGTATTGTAGAGTTGTTTGTTCTACTCGATTTGGGTATTGTAGAACGTATTTAAAGTGATCAGGGACTATTTCCCAGCTACTCTAGCGTTGCGCTAGCTAACTTACGCTTAATTTCCATGGAATTTAATTCTACGCGATTTCGGGTCGAGTTGGTACTCGAGCCCAAGTACGGATTTTTCACGGGCGTTACACTCCCCCCCCCCCCCCCCCCCACCATGATGCATGTGTTGCATCCAAATCATCCATTTATTTTATAAGCCCATTTTATGGCTTGAGCTAAAAATGAGTCAGATTTATGGTTCAAGTGGGCCCACCTTGGTATGTGTATAGGGCCCATATTGATTTAATTGTGGCCATTCATTGAGGCCTACCTTGGTATATATCTAAGGCCTAAATGATTAGGCCCATCTGACATATGTAAGGCCTATGGGATTATGCCCATTTGACATATATAAGGCCCATGGGATTAAGCCCATTTGGCATATATAAGGCCCATGGGATTAAGCCCATTTGACATATATAAAGTCCATGGGATTAGGCCCATTGATATATATAATGCCCATGGGATTAGGCTCACTTGACATATATAAGGCCCATGGGATTAGGCCCATTTGACATATATAATGCTCATGGGATTAGACCCACTTGACATATATAAGGCCCATGGGATTAAGCCCACTCAGTATATATAAGGCCCATGTGATTAGGTCCAGGTCGTTATATTTATGAACCATTATTGAGGCTCACCTTGATGTGTATGAGTCCATGTTAAGGCCCATTTTTGATATGACTGTAAGGCCCATGTTACGAGGCCCATTGTGATGTATTCAAAGTCCCATGGGTTATGGCCCATTACATTGAACATAAGGCCCATTGGTGCAGCCCATTGATGTGGCTCACCTTGGTATATATATGAGGCCCATCTTGAATTATTTGTAGCCATCCATTGAGGCTCACCTTGGTATATATATGAGGCCTACCTTGATTCATTTATGGCCGTCTGTTGAGACCCATTTGATATATATATGGCCCATGTGATTAGGTCTATTTTAATGGATTCTAAGGCCCATGGGTTAAGGCCCATTGTGATGTATTAGGGCCTATGGGTTGAGGCCCATTGTGATATATTTGGAGCCTATGGGTTAAGGCCCATTGTGATGTGTTTCTGGCTCATGCGTTGTAACCCATTTGATATATTTTCAACCCATGTGATGAGGCCCATCTTGAGGTATTTATGGCCTGCATGGCTAGGCCCAATGTGGTGTACATGCGGCTTAAGGTGAGGAATGTGCACCCGATGTAATGTGTGATTTCACTATAATGCAGGCAATGATGTTTATGGCAGGCTGTGCCTTGGGAGCAATGTTAGTTTGACGTCCACATTGTAAGAATAATGTTGGTTAAATGTCCACATTATAACTCTCCCTAGGGCCCATTAATAGGCCTATACTTGTTGTGTGTAGGCCATCAAGGCCCGTCTTTGTTGTGAGGATAGTTTATCACCATATAAAATGCTTAGTATAACTCCATGATTCATGCCCATACGCATCATATGTATGCCTGATATGAGAAATATTTGATCATAGCATACGCCATTGGGCAGACCATTTATGGGACTCCTTATGAGACAGAGTACCCCACATTTCGCGTAATATGCGCAGGATTGTTGCATGACTGGTTAGTGTGACTCATGCATCTCGCATATATGTGATTTAATCATTGTACGTCCTATCGACATTAAGGTCATGGCCTCCACAAGCACATCGTGGATGGCTAGATGGGACACCGAAAATGCTTGGTTCTAGCACTATGGGCACGTAGGATGTCCTTGGGTGAAAATCTTAGAACCTCCTTGGTACCAGGATATGCTCCAACGTCTAGACCGAGTGAAATATGAGCGCCGGTACCTATACCATGAGACCGTGTCTCCCACTGTGTCGTGGTCGGTTGGAAGGGGGTGTGGCCTTATTCGCCCAAGTGAGGAGGCTATAAGTTAGGCTGAGTATGACCAGCTCGTAAATGGGTCCACTATTGACGTGCCGGATAGGTATTGGCAGACTGTTGGCTAGGCGGATAGTGAGGTCTCTTACGCTCGCTGGGCTGTGGAACTAGGGAGGGGGCAGTCAGAGTGGAGTGTAATAGACTCTGGTGGTTTCTTAGAGAGGAACCGTACTGATATGTGGACTTGATATGAGGACTAACATGATATTATGACACCCCGTCACTGTTGTACATGTGGACGGACGCACGTGGTCGGACGTTGATGTGGGCGGGGCTAAGGCCTGGGTGAGCTACCAGTGGTTGGCAGGCTACTGTGATAACAAGCTACTGAGTAAGAGTTACATACTCATTCATTCATTCATTCACTATCGACTCGGGCTGGCGATGCGCAACTATTTGTTACGTGTACCTTCATAATGATCGGGATTTAGGTTGGGGCGCGCGACTAACCGGAGATCAGAAGTTTACCACATTATGTTTGACTATTCAAATTTGGGTATGGGACTGGTTTGGATACAATTCCCTTGTGATGGACCCCGTAGCCTGCGATACTACGTATTATCATCTCGACTTCACATTCCAGCATGGTCATTTCATTCACACCGCATATTACATTGCATTCGCAGTACTTAGCATTTTGGATTATTATGTTTCTACACTTATATGGCTTAGAAGGACTTGACAGGATCTGCATATTGCATCGCATTTGCAGTGTATAATATTTGACTCATTATGATCTGCATTGCGTACTCTGATATTATGTGACTCATGGACTTACTAGTATATTTCTGCTTACTCTGATATCGTATGATTCATGACCTTGTCATTTTTTCTACTTATCTCGATGATGTATGACTTACGGACTCTATTGTATACTCGAAACTTACCTTACACACACTTACACCACCCTTTAAGCTTTTGTAAGCTTATGCACAAAGATGCGTGCAGGTGGCGTTAGGTTGCGGCAGCATTAAGCTTGGAGCATGCAACGGTTTTCAGGAGCTCTATTTTTTATATATGTATTTTCCTTTTAGCATTGTATTCAAGGGATTATATTAGTGGATATGTAATGATGATGTTGCCTTTATAATTTGGGTAAACTTGTGGTTATGTTTATTACAAGACAAATGTATATTGAAAAATCCTCCTTGTAGGACCCAGGATCGGAATCTGGCGTATGCTGTGCTGAGAGCCGAGAATGGGGTACTACGGAGGCTGTCGGCACCGAACTCGGCGATCGGGATTCCTGTGAATGCGATTTTTGGGTTTTGGGGCATGACACAAAATTTTCTTTAAGCTTTAAAATTTTTTCTTTTTGAAGTTTTAAGTTTCACAGAAATTTTACAACTTTCCTTGTATAGGGCATTATAAGCATCTTAAAAATCATCTTCATTTTCACAGTCACTATTCATATTTTCTTCAGTGGTTGAATTATCATTATCTGAAAAAGTGAACTTGGCTAGAGTCATAAGGGCTTTGACTTCACTGCCTGACTCGGTTTCAAAATCTTTTGATTCAGACGAGGCTTCAGAATTAGAGGATTCATCCCAAGTAGCTAACATACCCTTCTTTTTGGATTTGTCCTTTTCAGGACACTTGACTGATAAATGCCCATATTCATGGCAGTTGTAATAATGACTGTCTTTTAATGATTTTTGAGTTTTGGGTTTAGATTTCTTCTTATCATTTGATTTTTGAAAATCAACCCTCTTTTTACTTTTGAAAATTTTATAAAACTTTTTCGATAAAAGGGTCATATCATCTTCAGAGTTTTCTAAATTAAAATTGGTATTATTTTCCTAAAAAGTATTTTTAGAAGATTTAAGGGCAATAGATTTACCTTTTGGAGTTTTAAAAGTTAACTCATAAGTCTATAAAGAGCCAATTAATTCCTCTACCCTCATATTATCCGTATCACGAAGTTTCTGGATCGCAGTTACCTTAGAATTGAACCGTTCAGGAAGTGAACGTAGAATTTTTGCACAAAATTTACTTTATGGGACATTATCACCAAGACCCCACATAGAGTTCACAATGTCATTTAATCTTGTATAAAAGTCCATGAACATTTCATTTTCTTCGATACGTATTTCCTCAAATTTGGTTGTGAGGATTTGAATTTTAGATTTCTTGACAATTGATGTTCCCTCGTGTGTCATTTCTAAAATATCCTAGGCTTGCTTTACAGAATCATAGGATATAATTCTTTTGAAATCATCTAGTGATAGTGCACAAGTGATTGCATTTAGTGCTTTTGTATTTGCACTACTCTCACTTTTCTGAAGTGTGGTCCAAGAGAAATAATGTGTAATTCTCATAGATTTAGATCCATCGATTCCAGTTACTTCAATGGTAAGAGGGGTCCATTCATTCACTGTCGCTAGCCACACACTCTCATCCATGGATTTAAGAAAAATCCTCATCTGAGCTTTCCAATAGGCATAATTGGTGCCATCAAATGGTGGAGGCCTAGGGACTGAAAGGCTATCAAAATTTGACATCTTATAAATAGCTTAGATCGATTAGCTCAGGAAATAAATCCAAATAAAAAGAATTAAAATGAGATATTAGGATTTGATACCACTTGAAAAGGACAAGCTATATGTCCTAGAGGGGAGGGGGGGGGGGGGGGGGGGGGGGGAGGAATAGAACTATGCCAAATTTAAAAAGATAACAGCAGAATTAAAGAATATGATAGCCAAATAAAGAAAATAAATTCACAATGCAAAACGAAAAGTAACCTCAATAAAGTATTAAGAGGTTGATACAAATATTGTTCTAAGGACAACCTTACACTATCAAAACCAAGGGTTTATGGCAGGACAACCTTACTAGAAAGATGAGTATCAAATTCTCAAACTGAAGAGGAAAATAAAAAGAAATGAATTGCAAGAATTTAAATCTAAATTATTACAATATTCCCTATAATGCTTGAAATGTAAATTTGACAACATTCACATCCACATGTACATCCCACAATTATGAATAATAAAAGATAGGAAAAATAAATCACACATCCACAAAAACACAAAGAGTTATAGTGGTTCGCCTGTGTGTTTAGCAACTTTTAAACAACAACCACACAACTTGCTACTCCACTCCTAATATCCTCACACAATCGATATTAACATTCACTATGAAAATAGTTTTTTCTCAGGTTCACCTAAAACCCTCATAATTGTGTCTTTCAGTGGGCTTACACAATAAAAAAAAAATCGCACTTCTGAGTTTTTTAGCTTTCCTCATATAACCAATAGATTGAGATTTTTCTGGCTTAATCTCAAATAAAACCAAAAGAAAGAAATTTACAATAATGTAAAATACATGGATTTCTCCTTTTATTACAGCCCGGATGTAACGCCCGAAAAATTGGGGGTCAGGTAGAAACCCAACTCCCGAGTTCCAAAATGTCACTTATGCAACATAGATAATGATGAATACATGTTGTCTGTAGAATGACATAAAACAAGATTGGGACTAAGCCAAAACAACATATCATACTCCAGAGACAGTTAAATTAGCAAGCGGAAGACTGTGATAAATATATAAAATATATAAATGATTGTAAGTCTCCAAAGTGTGAACATGTTACCAGGTTAACTAATTACATGTATACTCTAAAATAGAAAGAAAAGAATATACATGAGTGTGTAAATAAAAGGCAAGATACCAAGTGTACTGACATCTAATCAGTAACCCTGTAAACTCGTCGATCCGAACCAACATACAGGAGGGATCCTCCTCATCATCACCAAGTCCGGCTCTGCTTCGCAAGTATCGCCATTATCTGAAACTGAAAAAGGAACTGGTTGGTGTGTACAACACCGTCCCGTAACGTGGGAGTGAGTAGCTAACTCAGTGGGATCATAGAGAAAAGGTTAGCATGTTATCAAATCAATCAAGCGATAATGATAAAGTAAGAAAATCAAACATTACTAAATACTATGATTAATGCAAGCATGAAATGACATGATGGATGCCCTCACCGACATACTCCCTCATGCGACACCATCTTACGTCTGCGGCATGCTTTCTTCCTTCAATGCTCCACATCTTCCAGGCACATGAAGTGCGATATGAATATGATTATCGAGTTGTTATTAGTCCTTTTCATACAGCAGGATTGAGAAACTAGGGTACCTCCCTCATATCAATACCCAAACAATGATCCTGTCTAGGGTCCTCACTCCTAGTGGTCTCATACGATGATATATTTCTAGGTTGCTGCAAGGGCTGGCAGGGCTGTTGCACGCACTCGTTGCTCCGTTCCCCCATCACCTTATCAATATAGGCGTAGTTTATATCCTTAAGACTACATCAGGACTCGTCGCCCCCATGCGGTGTCAGGATAAACTTAAGGTCACTACAAAGGGCTGTCAGGGCAATTGCTCGCACTCGTTGCTCCACTCCCCCATCACCTTATCAATGTAGGCTGACAGTAAGAATATAGTGTCCCATACTACCATAATCTGATCAGAGTAGGGTGCTCACTGGTCGCTACGGGGAGGTTTGTTATAACACCCTGAAAATTGGAGGTCGTGTATAAACCCGACTCCCGAGTTCCAGACCGTCACTTATGTAATAAAAATGTTTATGATTCAATGTTGTCTGAGTTAAAGCATTCACATGAGTAAATTTATACCAAAACTGCAATTCATACTCCAGATTCAGTGATAAAAGCAAGTGGAAGACTAAAGGATATACATATCACTGTATGAAAAACAAAATAGATCTCAACTGTCTCCAAAGTATGAATACACCTCTGAGTCTCATATACATGTAAATAAACAGAATCAAAATATCGAAATAGTCCCACTAAGGAGTCCCGCCAATCCAGGTCGCCTATGCAAAGCCGTCGTGATACTGCATATATGAGAACTCATCCTGGTCCTCATCATAATCTGGCTCTACCTCCTGAATCGCTGCCTCACCTGCATCTAAGACAGGGTTTGGTGGGTGTTGCAAACACTATCCCGTAACGTGGGAGTGAGTAGCTAACTCAGTAGAATAATAGAGCAAAGATTAGCATGTTCTCAAATCAATCATGCGATAATAGTAAAGCATTAAATCAAACATTCCTAATACTGTTGTTAATGAAATATGACGTGACATGATGGATGCCCTCACCGACGATCTCCCTCATACGGTACCATCTTACGCCCGCGGCATGCTTTCTTCCCACAGTGCTCCACATCTTTCAGGCACATGTAATGTGATGGTGATATGATTACCGAGTTATTATTAGTCCATTCATACAGCAGGATTGGAAAACTAAGGTACTTCCCTTATATCAATCCCAACACAGATCCTGTCTAGGGTCGTCACTCCTAGTAATCTCATACAATGTATATTTTGTAGGTCGCTGCAAGGACTGCCAGGGCTGTTGCTCGCACTCGTTGCACCGCTCCCCCATCACCTTATCAATACAGGCCTACTGTACTCTCATTGCTACGAAGGGTCGTCGCCTCCCGTAGACTCAGAATACGCTCGCGGTCACTACAAAGGGCTCTTCACCTAATCAGCGTAGGTCGACAGCAAGAATATAGTGTCCCATACCACTATAATCTGCTCACGAGTCATAGGTGCTCACTGGTCAGTATAGAGAGGTTTGTGGCCCCAGCGTAGGCCGACAGCTCGACCATGGTGTCCCATACCACCATGCCCAGCTCATGAGTCTTTATGGATCAAGGTACCATGGTTAATAGGGTTTACAATGGTAAGTTCAGTACCCTAGGTTCAAGTAGTTATGACTCATACATGGTGAACATACAATGGCCAGTCGGGTTACTTGACGGGCTCGACTACTACGAGCGCATCTCAAGCTAAGTGACATGAAGTGCATAAAACACTTCGCGTGGCCTAATCACTGTCGCCAACTCTAAAACACGACTCGCGTTCATCGACGTGTCGTTCGTGGCAAAGATAAGCCAACCATGAATTCACTCGGTTATCGACTGCCTGGACTAGGTATAGTCCCAAACATTTATGAATCCACATCAGCAATCAGATAAGAGTAATGGAAATGAAATACAATAATGTGAGCATGTTAACACATGTTATAACATACAACTTAAGTAAATCATCTAACACATGCATTTCATACATATAATGAAATCATGCATATAGCCAACATGTAGGAAATCATTTACATCAGCATATTATTTGAGAATTCAATCTCAAACTAATTCATAACACCATTTAATTCAATACATACTAATACAAACATTTATACAAACACTTAGTCTACACACTTAAGTCTACATATAGTATGTCGACTCAAAGTGCACATTTGGGCGAATCTCTTCGCCAAACTAATTATGCACGCATTCCTAATATCCTAATGCGATAAAGAGCCATGTCAATCATATCAGAAAAATATGGATGAAAACAGTATTTCATACAAATGACTAAAATGCCCTAAATCTCATATTTTTCGTCTGCTTACGAAACAGGAAACGGACAGCATGTTGTACATGTCAAACGGCGTTGTTGTCGATAATATACTATTAAACGACATTGAAAGTGTTGAAATCAGCCAATCAAAGCATCTAGAATCCGCACCTTTTCCCTAGAGGTGAACCGATTCGATCGGAGCGTATACGCTTCGTCTACGACGAACAGGCTAGCTGTTTCACAAGATGTATAAGTTAGTTTTTCTAAGAAATCAACGGAACCTCAAATCAACAAGTATTTAGGGTGTTTCCTTACCTAGAAATGCGGCCGAATCACCGGGAAAGTGATTGAGGTGCGTTGCTTAAGCACGTGCAACAGGTAGTGCAAGCAGCAGGAAGATCTCTCCCACTCTCTCTCTCACAATCTCTCACTTTTTCTCTCACACAACTAGGGTTTCTAGCAAATTCGGATGGGTGAGAGAAGTGAGGGTTTAAGGTCCTTTTATAAGCTAATTTCTTTCCAAATTAGGCATGGGAACAATGTTTACTTGAGGTCTAACCAAATCAGGGCTGTTCTGATCCAAAAAGACATTTCGGGAGGTCCCCTAGCCGAACGCGATCAGACTTAAGATCATGCACATCGGATGTCGCTCACATCCCATTTTTAGACCAGTAGTGTTCGTAGATCGCATGTGGCAGTCCAGTTTCAGTTCAGCGGTCATCGCACGTAGATCAGGTCTACAAGTCTCATGATATGAAAGAGAAATTTTTCCTGATCCGAGGGTGTAATTTGTCTGAATTTTGACGGTCAGAACGCATAATAATGATGCGCCAAGTCGTGTGCCAGATTTGAATTTTAAAATTCCAAATCTAACCCTATTCTCACTCTCTTCACTCCAGGCTCAATGAAATAGCCTCTGAATGTCGGTTGGACTTGATTTTTGAAATGATTGTCAAGTCCAGCTAAGCGGCCATAACGGTCTAAGATTATAGGTATCGGACTTTCGACGCGCGGTCTAGATCCAATACAAAGTTTCAAAGGGGTCCTGAGAACAAATCGGTTTAGAGTTTGATCCGAGGTTTTGGAGTATTATAGCATCATTGGTTCTACTCGTTTTGGGTCTTGTAGAACGTATTTAAAGTGATCAGGGATGATTTCACAGCTACTCTAGCGTTGCGCTAGCTAACTTATGCTTATTTTCTAAAGGAATTAATCCTATGCGATTTCTGGTCGAGTTGGTACTCGAGTCGAAGTACGTATTTTTCCAGGGCGTTACATTTGTGGCCCCAGCGTAGGCCGACAGCTCGACCACGGTGTCTCATACCACCATGCCCGGCTCATGAGTCTTAGAGGATCGAGGTACCAAGGTTAGAGGGGCTTTCCAATGGTAAGTTTAGTACCCTAGGTTCAAGCAGTTATGACGAATACAAGGTGAACATACAATGGTCAGTCGGGTTACTTGATGAGTCCGACTAGCATGAGCGCACGTTGAATCGACCGACATGAAGTGCACAAGCACTTGGTGTGGCCTAACCACTGCCGATGACTCTAGTTCGACTCGGGTTCGTCATACACATCCTTCATGGCGAATAGAATCCAACCACGAATTCTAAACTGTTACCGACTGCCTGGACTAGAGTATAACCCCAAGCACATGTAATGTGAATCAGTAATCATATGAGAGAGACAGAATTTAAATACAAGTAATTCCAGCATGTTATAAGCATGTTATAACGTACATCATAAGCAGTTAACCATACACGAGCAATTCACACCTAAGGTAATCAATTCAAATACATTAAGCATGGAGGAAATCATGTGCATCATCATAGTAGTTGAGAATCCAGTCTCAACGCTAATCTACAACACCATTTACTCAATACTTACTAATACATACATTTATACAAACACTGAGACTACTCAACTCCAATGTACTTGACGTGTGTTGATTCCAACATATAATATGACAGATCCTTATATCAAGGAGTTGTCTAGTACACAACAATCATGTTCTTACATTCAAAACATATGGCAGGCATAAATCATATTGATTTAGGCATTTCAACATACACTTAGTCTACACACATTAGTCTACAAGGCATATGTCGGCTAATATGTGCATTAGGGCGAATCTCTTCGCCAAACAGATCATACACGTATAACTAGTATAGGTACACGGTAAATACTCATGGCAATCATACTGGCAAAATACGTACGTATACAGTATTTCATACAAATACCCAAAATACCCTAAATCCCATATTCTTCGTATGTATTCGAATTGAAAAACAGACAGCATGTTCTACATGTCAAACAACATCCTGATCAGCAATCTACCATTAAACAACATTGAAAGCTTTGAAAATAGGTAATCTAAGCGTCTAAAATCCGCACCTTTCACCGTAGAAGCGTAATGAATCGAATAAAAACTCTACGCTTCGTCAACGTCGATATGGCGACCTAATTCACAGGATAGGTTAGCTACTTCGCTACTTGTATTGCTAGAATTCCCAAAACAGGTTAAGGTTAGGGTTTTCTTACCTAGAATGAAGTTGGAATCACTGAAAAAGCGATGCAGATGGATGGCTTTGGCACGTAGAGCAGCAAGGAAGAATCCCTGGAAGAATCACCAGCTTCTCCCTCACTTTCTCTCTCTTTTCTCTCCTCTCTCTCCTATGGTTTTCTCCAAATTCGTATGGGTTAGAAGGCTAAGGGTTTAAGCTCCTTATATAGGCTAAAAACTCACCTATATACACTTAGGACCAAGGTATACTTGAGTTACAGCCAAATCGGGTCTTTCCCGGTCCAAAAGAGCATTTCTAGAGGTTCCCTGACCAAATGCGGTCGGACTTAAGCTCATGGATATTGGATGCTGATCACATTAAGTTTTCAGTCCGGTAGTGTTCCCAGATCGCACATGGTGGACCAGTTTCAGTTTAGCGGTCACGGAGACTCGATCAGGGATTCCAAGTACACTGACCTAAGTGAGAAATGTTCCCTGATTCGAGGGTGTATTTAGGTCAGATTCTGACGGTCAAAACGCTTAGAAAATGTCACGCAAGCGACATGTGCCAGATTTATTTAAATTGAATTAATTTTCTAAATATTTTCCTTTTCTCACTCTCTTCACTCCGGACTTAGTAAAATGGTCTCAAGATATCGGTTGGGCTTGATTTTCAAAATGATTATCAAGCCTAACTAGGAGGTCAGGATTATCTAAGTTTATCGCTATCGGACTTTTGACGCATGGTCTAGATCCAATACAAAGTTTCAAAGGGTTCCTGAGAGCAAACGGGTTTAGAGTTTGATCCTTGATTTCAAGGTAAGGTAGCGTCAATGATTCTATAGATTTTGGGTCTTACAGATCGTATTTAAAGTGGTTGGTGGTAATTTTGTAGAAAGTCTAGTGTAGCGCTGGCTAATTCACGTTAAATTTCTAAAGAACTAGGTTCTATATGATTTATTTGGCTTTGGAATTGGGTTCTGAGAGGTTACAAAGGTGTTATAGTTGACCCATCGCCTAAGGACGTCTAACCCCAGGTTGGAAAAAATCCGGGGTGTTACAATCTACCCCCCTTAAAATAAAATTTCATCCCCGAAATTGACTAAGGGTAATGAGTCCCTAGAGAGACTTTAGTATTGGCATTCTAAGGATGGTTCAAATCCTATTTAATGACCTAACCTTATGTATAACCTAAATCAACTTCTTCGATCCTGGGCTAGTGGGGAAGAGGTCAACCACGCTTCCGCTGCGCTACTCTGAACCAACAGTTGTATTAGCTAATCCTAACTAGATTGAGCTCAATACGTTCTACCCCCTTTAAAACTTAGTCCTACTTAAGGCTCAAGAATCTATGTCTCGATCCGTGTATCGGAATGAGGTATAACTTAGGGCCTATCCTTGACATGAAATGGGAAACAACCTCTCGCTACTTTGGTCTTCCTTTACTAATGATGCGTTCTATGACATTGGTACCTATGGTTGTAGAAAAGAGATGAAATGATGGGTGTTGTGGTTGATTTCAAGGACGGACGTGAGTTGATGGCAAGAGGTCTAATCTCTATTGGCTGTATGTCCTTAACATTTTCCAAAGGCAAAGTTAAAACTTTTGGTTGTAGGTGGTTGGGTCAACATGGATGAAAAGTTGTGTAGTGGGTCTGAGCCGGATACATAGACTTTCTTCCTAGACTCTGATAGAAAATTCGTCGTATCGGTTCTTAATCCGAGTCGATGCCTATCTTCCGCTTGATCAGAGCATTGGATCTATTGGTAACTACTAGGATTAAGAAATCGATTCAAACCGCAAATACTTCGCTTATATACAGTTCCCTTACTCTGCGTTCCCGAATGCAATAAGCCCTTGGGAAGGCAATTCTAAGGGGAATTCTAAGGGGCGTGCTGGTTCATTCTAAGTTCAATCTTAGGGATGTATAAGTTTTCCCTGAGAATGAATGATTCTAAGTGAAAACAACTTTCCTAAGGGTTATAACAGAAGTCTATAAGTATTAAGGGGATCTATCGATGGAATGAGGTTCTACTCCAACCAAATCTAACCTACTATTCCTTAGCATATACAGGCTTTACACTACTTAATTCAACTAGTGGCCTAGTCTGTAACTCACTAGCTATAATCCAAAACCTATGCTAAATGGTTTCATACCATTTCTACTACAGGAGATTGTTCTATCGCTTAGAGTCAAGATTCTCTAATTGAAATTGGATTCCCTATATCGTCAGATCTTTCAAATCTAGGAGTACTAACTCTAAGTCCAAAACTCCAAGGGCATAGGTAGCCAGTGGTCTCAAGTTGTGTTAACTAGGATCGCATTACTAATCCCATGTTGGGATTGGGAGTGGCACGCTTGGTAGGAGGGTGGGGTGGGATAAAAATTAATTTTGTAAGCATAATCCCGGGATTTACTTTTAATCATATACATTTCAAACATGGTAGTGGAAACCATAGGATACACCCAATCTAGGGACAATACCTTACAGCGAACGAAACGGCATGCACTTCATTTTACAAAATTTATCACAATACATGGAATAAAGTTCCACATGCATTATGATAGGAACGACTGCGGCTATGCTAAGCCCATACCACTAAACACAAACACATTTTCTACCTATGACATCACTAGACCCAACAGTAAAAAAACACAGAAATCCTTAAAACGGTAATCAAACAATCTATAGGACAATGGCATAGATGCCTAATTCTACCAAAGGACTTCTACCACGGTCCCGTCTTACCTTCTTTAATACTGTCTTCTTTAATATTGTTTTTTGCCCATTAGAGCTCTAGAAAGTGGAAAAAAGGGATGGATAAGTAGGTTTCCATGAGTTTGAGGCTCAAATGAGAGCTTAAGAGCTCAAATGAGCCATGGAAAGTGAAGGAAATGAAGAAAAAGGGCTGACCTAATAGGTTGTCACGAATCTAGGTCTGATAGAGGAGGGAAATAGGCCCCAAAAGGTTGGGATCGCAAAGGGAAAAGGAAGAAACGTGAGGGGTTAGAAGCTCACACGATTTTGAGCTTAAATGGGAGCTATGGGAGCTCAAATCAAAGGAAATGAAAGAACTAGGTGCTAGGTATGGCTGAGAACGATGGAGGGATGAAGGAAATAACGAAGAACGAAGAAAGGAGTGTTTGGAAGGGAGGTTTGAGAGAGAAAACAACAAGTTGGAAAGAGAAAGAGAGCTTGGGGGGTCACTTTATGAAGGAAGTATGTGATTTGGAATGAAATGATGGTCGAACCCTGGACCATTGGGTCCCACAAGACCCCAAAACCCATCGGCCTGAGGCGTTTCGGGGCTAATATGCAAACCGGAATGAATTTATGCAACGTGTAGCATATGATTTTGAGGTAGGAGACACTAATCTATCCAACTAACCTATTTATTCCACGAGATTCCATAATTGGAATGGTCAAAAGTCCAATCTACACATATATTTACTATCATAGTAAATTTTTGTTTAAATATGATTCTCCATCATGTTTACATTAGGATTTATGTGTAGTATAAAAAGACTTAGAAAAAGTTAAAGAATGGGGTGGTGGAAGGAGAGATTTTGAAGGAAATGGGTAAAAAGGGGTTTTAAGCCTTGAGATTGAGTGTAAGGGTCGTGGTCGACCCACGACCCAAGGACATTCATTTCTAGGTTTGAAATTCTTCAGGGAATGACTCAAACCCGTCGACTGATGGCCTAGAGGCGACTTAGGTTGATTCACGCGACCAAAGATACGTTATGGACTAAATCACTGTATAGTCTCACCTGTCGGTGAAACTTGGGATTGTATTGTGATTTCTAGATTCCATCACCCCCTTCCTAAGTCAGAGTGCGTCAGTGTGTATTGTGTTACCATAACCCAGGTCCAGTTTAATCCAAATCATGCTCTGATACCAACTGTAACACCCTGAAAATCGGAGGTCAGGTAGAAACCCAACTACCGAGTTCCAAAACGTCACTTATGCAACATAGATAATGATGAATGCATGTTTTCTGTAGAATGGCATAAAACAAGATTGAGACTAAGCCAAAACAGCATATCATACTCCAGAGACAGTTAAATTAGCAAGCGAAAGACTGTTATAAATATATAAAATATATAAATGATTGTAAGTCTCCAGAGTGTGAACATGTTACCAGGTTAACTAATTACATGTATACTCCAAAATAGAAAGAAAATAATATACATGGGTGTGTAAATAAAAGGCAAGATACCAAGTGTACTAGCATCTAATCAGTAACCCTATAAACCCGTCTATCCGAACCTGCATAGAGGAGGGATCCTCCTCATCATCACCAAGTCCGGCTCTGCTTCGCAAGCATCGCCATTATCTGAAACTGAAATAGGAACTGGTTGGTGTGTACTACATCGTCCTGTAATGTGGGAGTGAGTAGGTAACTCAGTGGGATCAAAGAGCAAAGGTTAGCATGTTATCAAATCAATCAAGCGATAATGATAAAGCATGCAAATCAAACATTCCTAAATACTATGATTAATGCAAGCATGAAATGACATGATGGATGCCCTCACCGACATACTCCCTCATGCGACACCATCTTACGTCTGCGACATGCTTTCTTCCCTCAGTGCTCCACATCTTCCAGGAACATGCAGTGCGATATGAATATGATTATCAAGTTGTTATTAGTCCTTTTCATACAGTAGGATTGAGAAACTAGGGTACCTCCCTCATATCAATACCTAAACAATGATCCTGTCTAGGGTCGTCACTCCTAGTGGTCTCATACGATGATATATTTCTAGGTCACTACAAGGGCTGTCAGGGCTGTTACACGCACTCGTTACTCCGCTCCCCTATCACCTTACCAATACAGGCCTAGTTTATATCCTTAAGACTGCATCAGGACTCATCGCCGCCATGCGGTGTCAGGATAAACTCAAGGTCACTACAAATGGCTGCCAGGGCTGTTGTGCGCACTCGTTGCTCTACTCCCCCATCACCTTATCAATGTAGGCCGACAGCAAGAGTATAATGTCCCATACCACCATAATCTGCTCAGAGTAGGGTACTCACTGGTCACTACGCGGATGTTTGTGGCCCCAGCGTAGGCCGACAGCTCGACCACGGTGTCCCATACCACCATGCCCGGCTCATGAGTCTTAGGGGATCGAGGTACCAAGGTTAGAGGGGCTTTCCAATGGTAAGTTTAGTACCCTAGGTTCAAGCAGTTATGACAAATACAAGGTGAACATACAATGGTCAGTCGGGTTACTTGATGAGTCCGATTAGCACGAGCGCACGTTGAATCGACCGATATGAAGTGCACAAGCACTTGGTGTGGCCTAACCACTGCCGACGACTCTAGTACGACTCGGGTTCGTCATACACATCGTTCGTGGCGAATAGAATCCAACCACGAATTCTAAACTGTTACTGACTGCGTGGACTAGAGTATATCCCCAAGCACATGTAATGTGAATCAGTAATCATACGAGAGAGACAGAATTTAAATACAAGTAATTCCAGCATGTTATAAGCATGTTATAACGTACATCATAAGCAGTTAACCATACACGAGTAATTCACACCTAAGGTAATCAATTCAAATATAGTAAGCATGGAGGAAATCATATGCATCATCATAGTAGTTGAGAATCCAGTCTCAACGCTAATCTACAACACTATTTACTCAATACTTACTAATACATACATTTATACAAACACTGAGACTACTCAACTCCAACGTACTTGACATGTGTTGATTCCAACATATAATATGACAGATCCTTATATCAAGGAGTTTTCTAGTACACAACAATCATGTTCTTACATTCAAAACATATGGTAGGCATAAATCATATTGATTTAGGCATTTCAACATACACTTAGTCTACACACATTAGTCTACAAGGCATATGTCGTCTAATATGTGCATTAGGGCGAATCTCTTCGCCAAACAGATCATACACGTATAACTAGTGTAGGTACACGGTAAATACTCATGGCAATCATACCGGTAAAATACGTACGTATACAGTATTTCATACAAATACCCAAAATACCCTAAATCCCATATTCTTCGTACGTATTCGAATTGAAAAACAGACAACATGTTCTACATGTCAAACAGCATCCTGATCAGCAATCTACCATTAAACGACATTGAAAGCTTTGAAAATAGGTAATCTAAGCGTCTAAAATCTTCACCTTTCACCATAGAAGCGTAACGAATCGAATAGAAACTCTACGCTTTGCCAACGTCGATATGGTGACCTAATTCACAAGATAGGTCAGATACTTCGCTACTTGTATTACTAGAATCCCCAAAATAGGTTGAGGTTAGGGTTTTTTTACCTAGAACGAAGTTGGAATCGCTGAAAAAGCGATGCAGATGGATGACTTTGGCACGTGGAGCAGCAGGGAAGAATCCCTGGAAGAATCACCAGCTTCTCCCTCACTTTCTCTCTCTTTTCTCTCCTCTCTCTCCTAGGGTTTTCCCCAAATTCGTATGGGTTAGAAGGCTAAGGGTTTAAGCTCCTTATATAGGCTGAAAACTCACCTATATAGACTTAGGATCAAGGTATACTTGGGTTACAGCCAAATCGGGTCTTTCCCAATCCAAAAGATCATTTCTAGAGGTCCCCTGACCAAATGCGGTCGGACTTAAGCTCACGGATATTGGATCCTAATCACATTAAGTTTTTAGTCCGGTAGTGTTACCAGATCACACGTGGCAGACCAGTTTCAGTTCAGCGGTCACGGAGACTCGATCAGGGATTCTAAGTACACTGACTTGAGTGGGAAATGTTCCCTAATCCGAGGGTGTATTTGGGTCAGATTTTGACGGTTTGAATTCTTAAAAAATGTCACGCAAGCGACATGTGCCAGATTTATTTAAATTGAATTAATTTTCTAAATATTTTTCTTTTCTCACTCTCTTCACTCCGGACTCAGTAAAATGGTCTCTGGATATCGGTTGGGCTTGATTTTCGAAATGATTGTCAAGTCCAACTAGGTGGTCAGGATTGTCTAAGTTTATCGCTTCGGACTTTCGATGCGCGGTCTAGATCCAATACAAAGTTTCAAAGGGTTCCTGAGAGCAAACGGGTTTAGAGTTTGATCCTAGATTTCAGGGTAAGGTAGCGTCAATGATTCTATAGATTTTGGGTCTTACAGTTCGTATTTAAAGTGGTTGGTGCTAATTTTGCAGGAAGTCTAGTGTAGCACTGGCTAATTCACGTTAAATTTCTAAAGAATTAGGTTATAAATGATTTATTTGGCTTTAGAATTGGGTTCTGGGAGGTTACCATGGTGTTATGGTTGACCCATCGCCTAAGGACATCTAACCTCAGGTTGACAAAAATCTGGGGTGTTACAATCTACCCCCCTTAAAATAAAATTTCATCCCCGAAATTGACTAAGGGTAATGAGTCCCTAGAGAGACTTTAGTATTGGCATTCTAAGGATGGTTCAAATCCTATTTAACGACCTAACCTTACGTATAACCTAAATCAACTTCTTCGATCCTGTCCTGTGGGGAAGAGGTCAACCACGCTTCCACTGTGATACTCTGATCCAACAATTGTATTAGCTAATCCTAACTAGATTCCGCTCAATAAGTTCTACCCCCCTTAAAACTTAGTCCTACTTAAGGCTCAAGAATCTATGTCTCGATCCATGTATCGGAACGAGGTGTAACTTAGGGCCTATCCTTGACATGAAATGGGAAACAACCTCTTGCTACATTGGTCTTCCTTTACTAATGATGCGTTCTATGGTATTGGTACCTATGGTTGTAGAAAAGAGCTGAAATGATGGGTATTGTGGTTAATTTCATGGACGGATGTGAGTTAATGGCAAGAGGTCTAATCTCTATTGGCTGTATGTCCTTACCATTTTCCAAAGGTAAAGTTATAACTTTTGGTTATAGGTGGTCGGGTCAACACGGAAGAAAAGCTGTGTAGTGGGTCTGAGCTGGATACATAGACTTTCTGCCTAGACTCTGAAAGAAAATTTGTCGTATCAGTTCTTAATCTGAGTCGATGTCGATCTTCCGCTTGATCAGAGCATTAGATCTATTGGTAATTACTTAAGTCTTAAGTTGTACACTATCTTAAGTCTTGAATTGTACTTGAGTCTTGAGCAAGAACTTGTCTTTTGATGTAGCTCTTGAAATACTCTGATCTTTGAAGATTTACAGGAGTGGACAATGTACTTGACCTTACATATCTTAAAGTAGAGCTTCATTCTCAACTCGAAGAATTGTGATGCAGTGCCTTGAACACACATATATATATATATATATATATATCCTCATTCTAAATAAGGCACTGATAGTGTTTTTGGCACCACAAAATTTGACAAAATAAAGGATCTATTAGGTATAACACTTACAACCCACAACCATCGGATAGTGCTTGCAGTCGTCCTTATGTCCAGTCACATAGACCCGACTTGGATTGAGCCAAAACCTATGCCATCTTGTTCGCATTATCGTTGTAATTTCAATGCTGCGTCTTGTGCATCTATTCGACGTGTAGATCATAAGATGTAGATAATTCAATTCTAGCCCTTGATCATGATCATGTGGCCCACCTAGTGAGGAGAGCACATTTTTCATAGTGGCCTACTCCCTTTTTGGTGTAATTTTCAACAAACACCACACACTACCTAGAGTTCCATCTCACACACCACCTACCCTTAAACACCACCCACAAGCCTACTAACCTACTAAACCTACAACTTTGGTTGTAACTCCCTACTTACAATCATCTCCCCTCTATAACGAAGGTAAGAGAGAAATCATTACCTAGCTTAAAAGATATTTCTCTCTTTCTTTCTCATTCTCTCTACTCCTCTCTTCTCTCTCCCTCTCATTTTCTTCATCCAAGAAATAGTGGGGTGGGATGTCCAACCCATTCCAGCCCCAATCTCCCTCTTTTTCTCCAAATCTAACCTTTCAAATCCCATCTCATCCCTTAATCCATCACCCTTGGTGCACTAGGAGTAAGGAGGTCCAAGATTGGAGCAATCCAAGGAGGGTGTGTTCCTAGGATTTAGAACTTTCAACTTTACATTCTTTAATCTTTTCATATGGGAAGTGTAGGACCAACCAATCATTGGTGGAGATCCTACACCATCCTTTAGTTGTGGCCAAATGTCCTCTTTGGTGCATGTATGCCCATGCATGGGGTGATTTTCCCCTCTATGGCCCTATCATGGAGGATTATTTGTATTTCATCACATGATAGGTCATCTAGACCTTAGAATCATGGTTGGGATGACATCCCAACCATTGATCTTGAATCTAAGACATGAATGTAGTGGATCTTTGTTGTAACATATGAACAAATGAAATGTATGGCGTGATTGATGAAGGGGAGGGCCTCAATGTGCGAAGCCCCTCCTCTTGTGGCCGATTCTTCATTTTTTCTTTTATGATAGAATTCTGATCTTACATGTGTGGCCCACCTTGTGGGTTAATAAAAATACAGACCATTCATGAAACTTGGACACCCATAGTGGTCCACCCTTGAACATGTGGCCTTAAAATTCATCTTAAAGGGGCACATGCAAAGAGTATTTGATGATGGGGAAGGTTTGGACATTTGTGGGGCCCACTAGTGTGGTCTACAACCTAAATTCCTAGGGTTAAATCCCATGGAAAATGATGTTTACATTTTATTTCCTTTAATTACTTGTTGTTATCCCAATATGTCTGGAAAGATTTTTGGGCCAATTTGAGGCTTTTGATGGGGGATTTTGTACAAAGTAGAATATGATTTTTTAAGGTACATATCCCACTTATAATCATGAAAAATTCCTACCTCAACTGACCTCATTTGCGTCTCCAAAAGGGTGGGCCAATATGGGTACCTTGCTGGATTTTCTGTTGTAATTCCAGCAAGGTTGCAATGTGAAAACTCAAAATTTTAAAAATTTTTTTGATCAGGTGGGCCACCTTGGTGGACCCTAAATTATAATACATATATATGGGAAGCTTGAAATCCAATTTCCCCAATTTTTGAATACCCTGAGCCCACCCCATTTTGTGCTCAATCATGGTCTATCTAGAATTTTGCACTTAACAGAATTTTTGGACAGATTGTATTTCTAAATTAAATTAAAATACTTTTGATCATTGTAAAATCATAAACTTTTTTAGAGGTATGTACCACCCATGCAAGGACCATCCTACAAATTTTCAAGGCCATTAGGCACCTGTACCATCCGTGGTGCGGCAAGGAGTGGCCTACTAGGCTGGGATGCCCTGGCTGGGGCGTACAACCTTGGTTGGCTGTCTAGGCCACCTTGTGGGCCCACCTTGATGTATTTTATGTCCCAAAATTCATCCAAGTCAGGTCCATAGGGGGCATGATTATTTTTTGGGACCCATTTGGATGAGTTTTGGGACAATTACCCCGTCCCATTGGACTGCCTACCCTTTGGACGTCCAGGCCCATTGGACCACTACTGGACCTTTAAGTCCAGCAGCATGGTCCACCTATTTTATGTGTTTAAATTAGTCCGTTCATCTAGTGGGACCCATAGAGACATATGTGGGCCACTTGGGGACTAATACTTTCCCCTTTATGTTTTTTGTTAGGCCCTAATAGGCCAAGAATATGGGTGGGCTAAAATTTCAGCAAAAGGCCCAAATTGGCCGCCCCTAATGGTTTGTTTTGGGACAACATGGCCCTCCAGATTAAGGGTGGATTATGCACTTGAGATTTCCTTCTTCTAAGATGTCCCTGGGCCTCATTTATGTATACTTGGAGGCCCACCTCCAATGAACTTTAATTGGACCTATATGCAATGTGTTGATTGGGCTTAGTAGGCCCACTTATCTTGGATCTTCTAAGTTAGGCCCCATTGGACCTTTGGGCCCATACTTACCATAGTATTGTGATGGGCTTAGGGGCTAAAATACACAAGTGGTTTGGCCCTTGGTTACCCACTAAATTATCCACATGCTTGGGCCAAGATATAAGGCCTAATTCACTTGCTTTAAACATAAGAAATTGCCCATAAGTTTGGATTACCGGGCTACCCATTAGACACACCACAATATGTGGGATTGTGACTTTATGATTGGGCCCAAACCTTGCTTGAGGGCTCACCATATTTCCTATGTATTGGGCCATGTGTATTGCCCACTAGGCCCTTGGATTGTTTAACGCCTTCGGCCTTGATTCGCTCGAGTAATAGCGAGCTACCTTTTGGGACCCAATTGAGGTTAAAGGTCCTCCTTGGTGGCCCTAAGTTAGGCCCATAGAGTGGATATAGGTGGTTGGAGGCCCTCCTGGACCCTTGCTAGTACCGTTTCTTCCATTGGGCTTTTATATGGCCCTTCCTAGCTCATGGGCTACCCCAAAGTTTTGGACTCCCACTAGAGGATAATCCCATAGTAAATTGTCAAAGTACCTAGGCTTATTTCCCTTAATGGGAAGGAGGAGTATGTTCCAAGTCTTCATCGCTATACGACACACCCTCATGACCCATATGCATCATTTGCATGAATGGATTGCATTTGTGTGTGGTCATTGGGTTGATATGATAGAGGAATGAAGTTTCTCTCCTTGTGCACATCGAGTGCTTGAGCTAGTACATGATCTGTATGTGTGACTCGTGCATTGGCATTGCATTTCATGATAGTGTCACCCTTGCTTTTATAGGGCCTTTCCTACACAAGGACATTAGTGGATGGCTATATGTATGGACACCGAAAATGTATTACTTGAGCATAAAGGGTGCATAAGATGCCCATGGGTGCAATTTTTAAAATTTTATTATACCAAGGATTTTCTCTAGCACCGTGACTGGTGAAAAATATGAGCACACGAGGGCCTTACACTTTTAGGCCGTGACTCCCACTATTGTGTAGTCAATTGGAATGAGTGTGGCCTTACCCACCTATGAGAGAGGGCATTGCTAGGCTGAGTCTGACTAGCTCATGAATGGTTCCTCTACCATCAAGCATTTTTGGTGATTGGCTTTCCATTGGCAGGTAGTGAGGTCTCCTACGCTCGTTTGACTGTGTGGGGCTATAGAGGGGCAATCATTCTACAATGTACTAAACCCTGGTAGATTCCTTATGATGGAACTGTACTGACATGTGGACTAGATATGACTGACATTATTTCACATTACATTTGCTTCTGCTATACAAGCTCTTTATGCATCACCTTAGTTGGCGCCTAGTACTCATTGCATTGTATTCATTACAGCCTTAGGCTTATGGCATTGGCATTGATATTCTTCTACGCACCATTGTCACACACTTTCACCACCCTCAAAGCTTTCTATAAGCTTATGCACGATTGATGCATGTAGGAGATCCTAGGTCCGTATCGTACTAGCGAAGCTTAAATAGGAGTTGAGCCGTGGACCCCAGTGTTGTGGTCTTCTTCCTTCTTCTTTTCTTATTAGATGTATTTCCTTTTAGCGTTGTATTAAAGCTCAAATTTATAGTAGATTTTATGATGTATGCCTTTATTATTTTTCAAATATACTTACTATGATCTTGGGTATGCTCTTATTAGAATGAATGTATGACTTATGAAAATCCTCCTTATAGGATCTCAAGATTAGAACCTGCTTTAGGATCAGAGAATGGGTTACTACGGAGGCTGTTGCGGTTAGAACCGGCCATCAGGTTCCTTGTGTCCGGTTATCGAGTCTGGGGCGTGGCAGGAGTTGGTATCTGAGCATAGCAAGTAATTCTGGAATAACTTGGGATAACATCACATATCTACTTTGATCCTTGGACAAGTAGTGTCTCGAGAGCCTTTCTTTCATTTGTGCTTCTAATATTCTAACCCTACGCTTTGTCCTCCTTATTTTTCTAAAGATGATGCCGCCTAAACATGGTGCCCATGGTCGTGGTGCCGGTGGATGTAGTAGTCGTGGTCGAGGCGGTCATGATACCCATTCTACCTGAGTGCATCCTGCTCCTTCCATTGATGATCCAATCCCTGAGGTCATGATTTAGCCTCATGTTGAGCCTGTTCCTCCTGTAGTTCTTGTTCCACCAGTTGCTCTAGTTCCCCGACCGATTCCCCCTTCTCAGCCAACTGTTCTGGTTAAAAAGGCTCCCACTCTGTCTGTGGCACCCATGCCTCCGCCCGAGGTGAGTTTCGCTCCTAATTTCTCGACAGTGCCAGTCGGTGTCAAGCATTTTCAGCAGTTGATGCAACTTGTTGCTGCTGCGTTGTAGACTCGTCAGCATGCAGTCGTTCCCCCTAGATTTTTCATGCGCCAGCACTATTTTTAGAGAGTTTAGGCAGCATGATCCCCTTACATTCAGGGGTGAGCCAGACCCATCTGCCAATGAGGCTTGGTGCATAGAGATAGAGAGGATTTTTTACACGATGCAGTGTCTGGCTGACCAGCATTTTTCCTTGGTGACTTTCCTTCTACAAGGCGAGGCTCGCCATTGGTGGTCATTTGCATCGAGGATGTTCGGGCCCCAGTTTATCTGGACTTAGGAGGGATTCGTGGTCCACTTTGACCAAAAGTTCTTTCCTGAGCAAGTTCAGGTGCAGAGGGCTATTTAGTTGGAGACTCTAGTCCAGGGAGATATGACGGTGCCGCAGTATGAGTCCCGTTTCTTGGCTTTATCTAGGTTTGCTCCACATCTTACCAATGATGAGAAGATGAGGGCTCGCCCTTTATGGGCAGCTTGCATCCCACTCTTCCTAGTTGTGTGGTGGGACATTTCTTGGAGACGTTCGATAAGGTCGTCCATTGAGCGTTGGTGTACGAGGAGGACTAGGCCATGACTCAGAGATCACGAGAGCAGAGTTTCGATGGAGATCGAAAGAGGAGAGCACCAGCCGGTAGTTCCATGTAGCACCTTTAACAGAGATGGTGGGGAAGATCAGAGTTTTGGTAGGCTGTGACTTAGCCAAAGACTTTATCGTTATCATTAGTACAGCCAGTCGCTTCACCTTCCGACCTATTTTTCATTGTTTGCTTTGGTTATGGGTAGACTTGGCATCGAAGGCGAGATTACCCTCTCCCCTTACAGCAGTAGAGGCCACCGCAATTACCTCATCCATGTTCTCCTCATCAACAACAAGCACAGCTTCACCTTCCTTCTTCTTTTCTTATTAGATGTATTTCCTTTTAGCATTGAATTAAAGCTCAAATTTATAGTAGATTTTATGATGTGTGTCTTTGTTATTTTTCATAAATACTTGCTATGATCTTGGGTATGCTGTTAATAGAATGAATGTATGACTTATGAAAATCCTTCGTATAGGATCTCAGGATTGGAACCTGCTTTAGGATCAAAGAATGGGTTACTACAGAGGCTGTTGCGGTTAGAACCGGCCATCGGGTTCCTTGTGAGTCCGGTTACCGAGTTTGGGGCGTGACAGGAGTTGGTATCTGAGCATAGACAGTAATTCTGTAATAACTTGGGATAACATAACATATCTACTGCGAGCCTTGGATAAGTAGTGTCCCGAGAGCCTTTCTTTCATTTGTGCTTCCAATATTCTGACCCTATGCATCGTCGTACTTATTTTTCTGTAGACGATGCCGCCTAGACGTGGTGCCCATGGTCTAGGCACCAGTGGACGTGGTGGCCGTGGTCGAGGAGGTCGTGATACCCGTTCTACCTGAGCACGTCTCGCTCCTTCCATTGAGGATCCGATCCCTAAGGTCATGATTTAGCCTCATGTTGAGCCTGTTCCTCCTGTAGTGCATGTTCCTCCAGTTACTCTAGTTCCCCCATCGATTCCCCCTTCTCAGCCTACTGTTCTAGTTACAAAGGCTCCCGCTTTGTCAGTCATACCCATGCCTTTGCCCGAGGTGAGTTTCGCTCCTAATTGCCTGACTGTGCTAGTCGGTGCTGAGCATTTTCAGCAGTTGATGCAGCTTATCGCTGTTGCGTTGCAGACTCGTCTGCATGCAGCCATTCCAATTTCTGAGCGGAGTGATTTTTCGTGTGCTAGCATTATTTTCAGAGAGTTTAGGCAGCATGATCCCCCTAGATTCAGGGGTGAGCCAGACCCATCTACCAATGAGGCTTGGCGTATAGAGATAGAGAGGATTTTTGACACGATGTAGTGTCCGGCTGACCAACGTGTTGCCTTAGCGAATTTCCTTCTGAAAGGCGAGGCCTGCCATTGGTGGTCATCTGCATTAAGGATGGTCAGGCCCCAGTTTGTCTAGACTTAGGAGGGATTCATGGTCCACTTTGACCAAAAGTTCTTTCCTGAGCATGTTCAGGTGTAGAGGTATATTGAGTTCGAGACTCTAGTCTAGGGAGATATGATGGTGTCGCAGTATGAGGCCTGTTTCTTCCCCTTATTTAGGTTTGCTCCTCATCTTACCAATGATGAGAAGATGAGGGCTCGCCCTTTATGAGTGGCTTGCGTCCCACTCTTCCTAGTTGTGTGGTTGGACATTTCTTAGAGACATTTGATACGGTCGTCCATTGAGCATTGCTGTACGAGGAGGACTAGGCCATGACTCAGAGATCACGAGAGCAGAGTTCCGGTGGAGACCGAAAGAGGAGAGCACCAGCCGACACTTCGAGATAGCACCTTTAGTAGAGATGGTGGGGCAGATCAGAGTTTTGGTAGCCTGCGACTTAGCCAACAACTTTATCGTTATCATTAGTACAGCCAGCCGCTTCACCTTCCAACCTCTTTTTCGTTGTTTGCTTTGGTTGTGGGCAGACTAGGCATAAGAGGTGAGATTACCCTCTTCCCTTACAGCAGTAGAGGCCACCACATTGCCTCATCCTCATTCTCCTCATCAACAGCAAGCGCAGCTTCACCTTCCTTCTTCTTTTCTTATTAGATGTATTTCCTTTTAGCATTGAATTAAAGCTTAAATTTATAGTAGATTTTGTGAAGTGTACCTTTGTTATTTTTCAGATATACTTGTTATGATTTTGGGTATGCTGTTAATAGAATGAATGTATGACTTATGAAAATCCTTCATATAGGATCTCAGGATTGGAACCTGCTTCAGGATCAAAGAATGGGTTACTACAGAGGCTGTTGCGGTTAGAACCGGCCATCGGGTTCCTTGTGAGTCCGGTTACCGAGTTTGGGGCATGACAGGAGTTGGTATCTGAGCATAGACAGTAATTCTGTAATAACTTGGGATAACATAACATATCTACTGCGAGCCTTGGATAAGTAGTGTCCCGAGAGCCTTTCTTTCATTTGTACTTCCAATATTCTGACCCTATGCATCGTCGTACTTATTTTTCTGTAGACGATGCCGCCTAGACGTGGTGCCCATGGTCTAGGCACCAGTGGACGTGGTGGCCGTGGTCGAGGAGGTCGTGATACCCGTTCTACCTAAGCGCATCTCGCTCCTTCCATTGAGGATCCGATCCCTGTGGTCATGATTTAGCCACATGTGAGCTTGTTCCTCCTGTAGTGCATGTTCCTCTAGTTGATCTAGTTCCCCCATCGATTCCCCCTTCTCAACCTACTGTTCTGGTTACAAAGGCTCCCGCTCTATCAGTCACACCCATGTCTCTGCTAGAGGTGAGTTCCGCTCCTAATTTCCCGACTGTACTAGTCGGTGCCGAGCATTTTCAGCAATTGATGCAGCTAGTCGCTATTGCGTTGCAGACTCGTCTGCATGCAGCCATTCCAATTTCTGAGCGGAGTGATTTTTCATGTGCTAGCACTATTTTCAGAGAGTTTAGGCAGCATGATCCCCCTAGATTCAGGGGTGAGCCAGACCCATCTACCAATGAGGCTTGATGCATAGAGATAGAGAGGATTTTTGACACGATGCAACATCTGGCTGACTAGCGTGTTCCCTTGGTGACTTTCCTTCTGAAAGGCGAGGCCTGCCATTGGTGGTCATCTGCATCGAGGATGGTCAGGCCCCAGGTTATCTAGACTTAGGAGGGATTCGTGGTCCACTTTGAACAGAAGTTCTTTCCTAAGCATGTTCAGGTGTAGAGGGATATTGAGTTCAAGACTCTAGTCCAGGGAGATATGACGGTGTCGCAGTATGAAGCCCATTTCTTGGCCTTATCTAGGTTTGCTCCTCATCTTACCAATGATGAGAAGATGAGGGCTCGCCCTTTATGAGTAGCTTGCGTCTCACTCTTCCTAGTTGTGTGGTGGGACATTTTTTAAAGACGTTTGATAAGGTCGTCCATCGAGCATTGGTGTATGAGGAGGACTAGGCCATGACTCAGAGATCACGAGAGCAAAGTTCTGGTGGAGACCAAAAGAGGAGACCACCAGCTGACAGTTCCAGGTAGCACCTTTAGCAGAGATGGTGGGGCAGATCAGAGTTTTGGTAGCCTGCGACTTAGCCAACAACCTTATCATTATCATTAGTACAGCCAGCCGCTTCACCTTCCGACCTCTTTTTCGTTGTTTGCTTTGGTTGTGGGCAGACTAGGCATTGGAGGCGAGATTACCCTCTCCCCTTACAGCAGTAGAGGCCACCGTAATTGCCTCATCCTCGTTCTCCTCATCAGCAGCATTAATAGCAAGTGCAGCTTCACCTTCATTCTTCTTTTCTTATTAGATGTATTTCCTTTTAGCATTGAATTAAAGCTCAAATTTATGGTAGATTTTGTGATGTGTGACTTTATTATTTTTCAGATATACTTGCTATGATCTTGGGTATGCTGTTAATAGAATGAATGTATGACTTATGAAAATCCTCCATATAGGATCTCAGGATAGGAACCTGCTTTAGGATCGAAGAATGGGTTACTACGGAGGCTGTTGCGGTTAGAACCGGCCATCGGGTTCTTTGTGAGTCTGGTTACTGAGTCTGGGTCGTGACAGGAGTTGGTATCTGAGCATAGCAAGTAATTCTGGAATAACTTGGGATAACCTCACATATCTGCTGCAAGCCTTGGACAAGTAGTGTCCCGAGAGCCTTTCTTTCATTTGTGCTTCCAATATTCTAACCCTACGCATTGTCGTCCTTATTTTTTTGTAGACGATGCCGCCTAGATGTGGTGCCCATGGTCGAGGCACCGGTGGACGTGGTGGCCGTGGTCAAGGCGGTCGTGATACCCGTTCTACCTGAGCACATCTTGCTCCTTCCATTAAGGATCCGATCCCTGAGGTCATGATTTAGCCTCATGTTGAGCCTATTCCTCCTGTAGTGCTTGTTGCTCCAGTTGCTCTAGTTTCCCCACCGATTCCCCCTTCTCAGCCTACTATTCTAGTTACAAAGGATACCGCTCTGTCAGTCGCACCCATGCCTCTTCCCAAGGTGAATTCCGCTCCTAATTTCCTGACTATGCTAGTCGGTGTCGAGCATTTTCAGCAGTTGATGCAGCTTGTCGCTACTGCGTTGCAGACTCGTCTGCATGCAGCCATTCCAATTTTTGAGCGGAGTGATTTTTCGTGTGCTAGCGTTATTTTCAGAGAGTTTAGGTAGCATGATCCCCCTAGATTCAGGGGTGAGCCAGACCCATCTACCAATGAGGCTTGGTGCATAGAGATAGAGAGGATTTTTGACACGATGTAGTGTCCGGCTGACCAGCATGTTCCCTTGGCGACTTTCCTTCTGAAAGGCGAGGCCTGCCATTGGTGGTCATCTGCATCAAGGATGGTCAGGCCCCAGTTTGTCTAGACTTAGGAGGGATTCGTGGTCCACTTTGACCAAAAGTTCTTTCCTGAGCATGTTCAGGTGTAGAGGGATATTGAGTTCGAGACTCTAGTCTAGGGAGATATGACGGTGTCGCAGTATGTGGCCCATTTCTTGGCCTTATCTAGGTTTGCTCCTCATCTTACCAATAATGAGAAGATGAGGGCTCGCCCTTTATGAGCGGCTTGCGTCCCACTGTTCCTAGTTGTGTGGTGGGACATTTCTTAAAGACGTTTGATAAGGTCGTCCATCAAGCATTAGTGTACGAGGAGGACTACGCCATGACTCAGAGATCACGAGAACAGAGTTCCGGTGGAGATCGAAAGAGGAGAGCACCAGCCGACAGTTCCAGGTAGCACCTTCAACAAAGATGGTGGGGCAGATCAGAATTTTGGCAGCCTATGACATAGCTAGTAAGTTTATCGTTATCATCAGTACAGCCAGCCTCTTCACCTTCCGACCTCTTTTTCGTTGTTTGCTTTGGTTCTAGGCAGACTAGGAATCGAAGGGGAGATTGCCCTCTCCCCTTACAGTAGTAGAGGCCACCGCAATTACCTCATCCTCGTTCTCCTCAATAGCAGTATCAGCAACAAGCACAGCTTCTAGCTCCCTGTCCTAAGGCTCCTCTTCAGCAGCATAGGCTGTCAGGTAGACCTCCCCAGTGGCCACAGCAGTAGCAGCAAAGACAGTAGTAGCAATAGAGGGGATATCCACATGTTCAATCCTTGGGTAAAGTATGTATCACAGCTCAGCTGGCACAGACTCAGGATCTGTAGTCTTCCGGTTTGCTTCCTTTGCCGGCTCAGGGACCATTTTATCCCACGTACTAGGCGCAGGGCCAGGACCCATAGTCATTTACCGGTGGAGTTGTCAAGGGTATTCTTCTTGTTTCTGCTTGTGTTGCACATGTTTTGTTTGATTTTGGTACCTCTCATTCTTTCATGGCTAAGCAGTTTTTCCAATCGACCGGTATTCCATCGGAGCCCGCGTTTGAGGCCCCCTTGGGGAAGTCCGTGGTATTGAGTCGTCATTACCCTTCTTGCCTAGTGTTAGTGGGAGAGATGTTTTTTCCCGCTGATCTATTCGTGATGTCAATGGCAAGTTTTGATGTTTTCTTGGGTATGGACTAGCTTGCAGAGTATTGTGTCATCTTGTACTGTGCCGCGAGGACAGTCACCTTTCATATTTTTAGTTTGTCAGTGTTCCAGTTTGTCGTCGAGCCTAAAGGAGAGTCGTTGTCAAGTTTCTTAGCTTATGTCATCAAGGATTCTATGACAGGGTGTATTGTGTAGCTGTCAGTTATTTGTGAGTATCGAGATGTGTTTCAGCAGATCCCGGGTTTGCTGTCACCTCAACAAATTGAGTTTCAAATAGATTTAGTGTCCGGTACTGTACCTATCTCGAAGGCCCCCTACCATATGGCATTGTTGGAGTTGAGGGAACTGCAGGAGCAGTTGGATGAGCTCTGAGAGTTGGATTTTATTCATCCCAGCAGTTTGCCTTGGGGAGCCTCGATATTGTTCATGAAGAAGAAGGATGGCTCGTTGTGGCTTTATGTGGATTATCGCGAGCTTAACAGAGTTACTATCAAGAACCAATACCCACTTCCTCGTATTGATGATTTTTTTGACTAGTTGTAGGGTGCATGGTATTTTTTGAAGATAGACTTGCACTCTAGCTACCATCAGATTCAGGTTCGAAAGGTGGCCATTCTAAAGACAGCTTTCCGAACCCTCTATGATCACTTTGAGTTCCTAGTCATGTCATTTGGATTGACGAATGCGCCCAGCATATTTATGCAGCTGATGAACGAGGTCATCCGGCTGTTCCTCGATTAGTTCATGGTGGTATTCATTGATGATATTCTTATATATTCAAGGACCCGAGAGGACCATGTTGAGCACTTACAGATTGTGCTGGAGACTCTCGGTGCCCACCAGCTGTATACAAAGCTTGAGAAGTGAGAGTTCTGGCATGAGGAGGTAAAGTTCCTGAGTCACGTGGTGATAAGGGAGGGTGTCGCTGTGGACCCCTTGAAGGTTGATGTAGTGTGTCAATAGGGCTAGCCCACGAACGCATCCGAGATCTATAGGTTCCTTGGTCTAATAGAATATTATCGTAGGTTTATCGAGGATTTCTCCTGTATTGTAACACTGCTGACTTGGTTGATGCGGAAGGGCACCGAGTTTGTCTGAAGTGACACCTATGAGGAGGCATTTATGGAGTTGAAGGACCATCACACGTCAGCTCATCTTTTTACTCTTCCTGATGAGAGTGAGGGTTTTGTTGTTTTCATCAATGCCTCCAAAGTTGGCTTGGGTGCTGCCCTAATGTAGCAGGGGAAGCCAGTAGTGTATGCCTCGCTCCAGCTCAAGGTCCACGAGTTGAACTACTCCACTCATGATTTGAAGCTAGCAGCAGTTGTCTTCGCACTGAAGGTGTGGAGACATTATTTATATAGGGTCAGGTTCTAGCTCTTTTTGGATCATAAGAGCTTGAAGTATCTATTTTCGCAGTCTGAGTTGAAACTGTGTCAAAGGCGATGGATGAAGCTATTGAAGGATTATGACTTCGATCTTTAGTACCACCCAGGTAAGTCGAACATGGTGGCGGATGCGCTCAGCCATCAGCCATGAGTCCTATTGGCTCAGAGGATGGTGTGAGAGTGTCAAATGCTCGAGGTTGTTTCAAAGTTTGAATTTGAATTCGGTCTTCAGTATTCCATTGTTTAGCTTACGAACTTGTCAATTTAACCCTCTTTAGTGGCTAGGGTGATCGAGGCTCAGCAGAAGGACATGTCACTTTAGGAGTATCGAGCAGAGACCACTTCCGTAGAGCAGTCAGACTGGTAGATTAGTTCCAATGGTGGATTACGCTTCAGAGGCTGATTGTGTGTCCCCGACGTGCTAGAGTTTATCGTGATCTGATGACTAAGGCACACTAATCGAGACTTACTATTCACTCGGGCTCCATGAAGATGTATAGGGATATGAGGAGGTAATATTTTTGATCGGGGATGAAGTGCCAGATAGCTAGTTTTGTAGCCGAGTGTGACACATGCCAGCGTGTTAAGGCCGATCACCAGAGACCCCCAGGTCCTTTGCAGTTATTGAGCGTTCCAGTGTAGAAGTGGGAGCATGTGTCGATGGATTTCATCACAGGTTTACCGAGGACTTAACGCGATCATGATACCATCTGGGTTGTCATCGATCGTTTGATAAAGTCAGCGCATTTTATTCCAATGCGTGCTTCCTAGACTATGGACCGACTTGTAAAGGTATTTATTAAGTAGATAGTGAGACTGCACGACATTCCAGTTTCGATCGGTTCTGACCGAGACATTAGATTTATGTCTTAATTTTGGAGGAGTTTTCAGTAGACGATGGGGACCACTTTGCATCTCAGCAAGCTTATCACCCACAGAAAAATGGCCAGACTGAAAGGGTCAATCAGATCATTGAGGATATACTCAGAGCTATACGATTGACTTCGCACGCAGTTGCGATGAGCATTTGTGCCTCGCCGAGTTCGCTTATAACAATAACTAGTAGGAAACTATCGGCATGACTCCTTTTGAGGCAGTCTTCGGTAGACTGTGCAGATCTCCTAGCTGTTGGACCAAGGTTGGAGAGCATTGTCTCCTAGGTCCCGAGCTTGTGTAGCAGACATTGAAGGTTATTGATGTTATTAAGTAGAGGATGTGCACAGTTCAGAGCTGGCAGAAGAGTTTTGCTGATCGTCAGCGTCGACCCCTTGAGTTTACAGTTGGGGACATGGTATATGTCAAGGTCTCGCCTATAAAGGGTGTGGTTCGATTTGGTGTGAAGGGCAAGCTTGCCCCAAGATTTATAGGACCTTTTAAGATTAACGAGCACGTGGATGCTGTGGCCTACAGGCTTGCCTTACCTCTAGAGTTGTCTGCGATCCACGACGTATTCCATGTTTCTATGTTTATGAAGTGTGGGTTAGACACTATTCCAGTGATTGATTGGCAGCCACTCGAGGTCTGTGAGGATGCTTCCTACATCGAGAAGCTGATTTGTATTTTTAATCGGAAGGAGCAAGTCCTCAAGACCAAGGTCATTCTCTTGGTGAAGGTGCAGTGGGGTCATCATTCGGAGGCCGAGGCGTCTTGAAAATGTGATGTCGAGATTAGAGAGCGTTATCCCCATTTGTTCGATGATTGATATATGCTTATTATATTGCTTTATCTTTTTTATGATGGATATATGATGGTGGTGTTTTTCTTTTCATTTGGTCCTGGATTGGTCAATTTCGAGGATAAAATTTCTTTGTTAGTGGGGAGGGTTGTGAGACCCGACGCGATTTCGTATGTGTGCATGTGCGTGTGTGTGAGTATATATTTCATTCATCTTGGTCCAGTGGTCCTACAAGTTAAATCCTGGTGACCCACGACCATCAGATAGTGTTTATGGTCATCCTTAAATCTGATCACATAGACTCGACCCGAATTGAGCCGAAACCTATGCCATCTTGTTCACATCGTCGTTGCGGTTCTGATGCTCCATCTTGTACATCTATCTGACGTATATACCATAAGAAGTAGGTAATTCAATTCTAGCCCTTGATCATGATCATGTTGCCCACCTAGTGAGGAGAGCACATTTTTCAAGGTGGTCCACTCTCTTTTTGGAGTAATTTCCAACAAACACCACACAAGTACCTAGAGTTCCATATCACACACCACCTACCCTTAAACACCACCCACAAGCCTACTAACCTATTAAACCTACAACTTTGGTTGTAACTCCGTACTTGCAATCATCTCCCCTCTCTAACCAAGGTAAGAAAGCAATCATTACCTAGCTTAAAAGAGATTTCTCTCTCTCTCTCTCTCTCTCTCCCTACTCCTTTCTCTTCTCTCCCTCTCATTTTCTTCTTCCAAGCAATAGAGGGGTGAGACATCCACCCCATTCCAGCCCCAATCCTCCTCTTTTCCTCCAAATCTAACCTTCCAAATCCCATCTCATCCCTTGATCTAGGAGCAAGGAAGTCCAAGATTGGAGCAATCTAAGGTGGGTGTGTTCTCAGGATTTAGAACATTCATCTTTACATTCTTAGATCTTTTTTCTTTCATATGGGAAGTGTAGGACCAATCAATCAATGGTGGAGATCCTACACCATCCCTTAATTGTGGCCAAATGGCCTCTTTGGTGCATGCATGCCCATGTATGGGGTTTTCCCCTCTATGGGCCCCATCATGGATGATTATTTTTATTTCATCACATGATAGGTCATCTAGACCTTAGAATCATGGTTACAATGGGATCCCAACCATTGATCTTGAATCTAGGACATGCATGTGGTGGATCTTTGTTGCAACATATGAACAAATGGAATATATAGTGCAATTGATGAAGGGGAGGGCCTCGATGTGGCGGAGCCCCTTGTCTCATGGCCAATTCTTCATTTTTTCCTTTATGATAGAATCCTGATCTTGCATATGTGGTCCACCTTGTGGTTCAACAAAAATTCAGACCATCCGTGAAGCTTGGACGCCCATAGCGGTCCATCCTTGAACATGTGTCCTTAAAATTCATCTTAAATGGGCACATGCAAAGGGTAATGGGGAAGGTCTGGACATTTTTAGGGCCCACTAGGGTGGTCCATAATATAAATTCTTGGGGTTAAATCCCATGGAAAATGATGTTTATATTTTATTTCCTTCATTTACTTGTTGCTGTCCCAATCTGCCTGGACAGATTTTTGGGCCAACTTAAGGCCGGGATTTGGGGCTTTTATTGGGAAATTTTGTACCAGGTAGAATATGATTTTTGAAGGTACATATCCCACCTATAAGCATGCCAAATTCCAGCCTCAACTGACACTATTTGCATCCCCAAAAGGGTGGGCCAGTTTGGTTACCTTGCGGGATTTTCTGCTGTAATTCCAGCAAGGTTGCAATTTGAAAACTCAAAATTTTAAAATAGTTTATGATTAGGTGGTCCACCTTGGTGGACCCTAACTTGTACTACATATATATGGGAAGTTTGAAATCCAATTTCCGCAATTTTTGGACACCCTAGGCTAACCCCATTGGGTGCTTAATCATGGTCTATCCAGAATTCTGCACTTAGCAGAATTTCTGAACATATTGTATTTCTAAGTTAAATTAAAATACTTTTGGTTATTATAAAATCATGAAATTTTGTAGAGGTGTGGCCCACCCATGAAAGGACCACCCTGCAAAGTTTTAGGGCAGTTGGAACCCCGTACCATCCGTGGTGCGGCCTGGAGTGGCCCACTAGGCTAGGACGCCCAGGCTGGGGCGTCCAGCCTTGGCTGGCCGTTCAGGCCTCCTTGTGGGCCCACCTTGATGTATTTTATGTCCCATCATTCATTCAAGGGGGGTCCATAGGGGCATGATCATTTTCCCCTTCAATAACATCCATTTGGGACCCATGTGGATGAGTTTTGGGACAATTACCTGGTCCCATAGGACTGCCTACCCTTGGGACGTCCAGGTCCATTGGACCACTGCTGGACTTTCAGTCCTACAGCATGGTCCACCTATTTCATGTGTTTAAATCAGTCCCTTCATCTGGTGGGACCCATAGAGACATATGTGGGCCACCAGCAGACTTATACTTACCCATTTATGATTTTTGTTGGGCCCCAACAGGCCCAGAATATGGGTGGGCTAAAATTCCATTAAAAGGCCACAACTGGCCGTCCCTAATGGTTTGTTTTGGGGTAGCATGGCCCATCAGATTAAGGGTTGATTATGCACTTGACATTGCCTTCTTCTAAGATGTCCTTGGGCCTCATTTATGTAAGTTTGGAAGCCCACCTCTATTGAACTTTAATTGGACGTATATGTAATGTGTTGATTGGCCTTGGTAGGCCCACTCATCTTGGACCTTCTAAGTTGGGCCCATTGGACCTTTGGGCCTATACTTACCATGGTATTGTAATGGGCTTAAGGGATAAAATACACAAGTGTTTGGTGTAAGTGCTATGATTTCATATCCCTTTGGTTGTCAAATTTTGTGGTGCCAAAACCTATATCTATGTCTTGTATATCTTGTGTTTTATGTTTGAAGACTATTCATTGCAATCAAGACATCGTATTTCATGATAAGATCTTAAATGAAGAAAGTTTTCAAGATATGGATGAAGAATTCAAGTATTGAAGTCTTTAAGTTTGTATGTTCAAGATTCGATCAAGTTCAAGTTTAGTAGAAGACTTTGTCAAGTCAAGATCAAGCTCAAGAAGGCCTACTACAAGATTTGTATATTCTTAAGCTTCTCTTAAGGGTCATCTGAGTGTACAGACTTTCAATGTCCATCTCACTTTTAAGGTTTGTTTGACCTTAGATTGACCTTAGGATAGGCTTTACAGTAGGTCATTCTGGATACATAACTCATATATTTTATTATGCTTGTTTGGAGTGTTCTAAGACCAGTCCTAGGGACTTGAAGACCAGTCCTAGCTCTGCTTCGACCAGTCTTAAGTTTTTCAGGACCAGTCGTGATTGTTGAAGATTTTTAAATTTTTCTAGCTATCCTACGACCAGTCCTGGATATCCTACGACTAGTCCTGTGAGTTCTATGACTCATCCTTCGACCGGTCGTAGCCCTACGACTCAAACTCCAGTAACCATTTTTGGGGTCCCACGACCGGTCGTAGGTGTCCCACGACCAGTCGTAGATGGCCCACGACCGGTCGTGGAACAAAAAATCTTATCCTTCGAAAATCTTTCGAAAGTCGTTGGAGCTACGACCAGTCCTAGGATCCTAAGACCAGTCGTAGATGGGATTTTTCAGGCTATAAATAGAGCACGAACTTCAGAGTTTTAGTACTTCAAATCAATTTTATTTAAGCATTCTTTAGGCTATACTCTGAGATAAGTTTGTGTTTATTTTAAGCTACTTTGTGCTTATTTAATATTCATTTTGCTAGCTTATTTTTATTTGATTTTGATCTACATTCCAATCTTATTAAAAAAGAGGAATTTTTGATATTCCTTTTTCTTGGATTCAAAATCAAATAGAACTAGTCCTTTTGATTAAAAATCAATTAGACTTAGAACCATTCTTAAAGTGAGTATTGGACTTTGAACGTTGAATCGAACATTTACTCCGATTGGTTCTACCGGGCTTCTTCAAAAGGTGATTCAGGTATTTTACATTTTTTATAATTTACTTTCTCTGGTTTTTGTTTGAGATTCGCCAGAAAAATCTCATTGTATTGGTTATCTGAGGAGAGCCAGAAAACTCAGATTGTGGGGTTTTTGGATTGTGTAAGCCCGAGATCAAAGACACAATTGTGAAGGTTTTAGGTGAACCTGTGAAACCTATTTTGATAGTGCTTGCTAATATCATCTGTGTGAGGATATTAAGAGTGGAGTAGCAATCTGTGTGGCTGTTGGATAACAGTTGGTGTACACACAGGCGAACCACTATATATCGTTGTGTTGTGGATGTGTTTTACTCTTTCATTCTTTTATTCATTCTGTTTTGTGGAGAGTGTTTGTGGATGAATGTTGTAATCACTTCAAGGAAGTGTGGATGAATGTTGTAATAACTTAGGATTTATTTTCTGCAAGTTATTTTAATTACCTTACTTATTATTCCTCATTGATTTGTGATACAAAGGGCATTCTAGAAATAAGGTTGTCCTACCTTAAACCTCTGGTTTTTGGTGTAAGGTTGTCCTTAGAACTGAATTAGTATCAATCTCTTTATTTTAGGCTATTGTGTTGTTTTATATTCAGCATTGTGCTTTATATCTTTTATTATTCCACTGTTATAAGTTTTATTTGGCATTGCCCTATTCACCCCCTCTAGGGCATATAGCTAGGTCGTTTCAAGTGGTATCAGAGCCTAATAGCTCGTGCTTATTATTTATTTATTGGATTTATTTCCTGAGCTAACAATCTAAGCTATATTAAGATGTCAAATTTTGATAGCCTATCAGTCACTAGGCCACCACCTTTTAATGGAACAAACAATGCCTATTGGAAAGCCAGGATGAGGATCTTCCTCAAATCCTTGGATGAAAGTGTGTGGCTGGCCATAGTGAATGAATGGAACCCCCCTATCACTGAAGTAACTAATGGCGATGGTTCAAAATCAATGAAAGTACCGGCTTCTTCTCTTTGGACCATACTTCAGAAAAGTGAGAGTAGTGCAAATGCAAAAGCACTAAATGCAATTACTTGTGCATTATCACCAGATGAATTCAAAATAATCATCTCTTGTGAAAATGCAAAACAAGCATGGGATGTATTAGAAATGACACATGAGGGTACATCCATTGTCAAGAAATCCAAAGTCTAACTCCTCATAACTAAATTTGAAGAAATTCATATGGAGGAGAATGAGATGTTTATGGACTTCTACACTAGATTGAATGACATTGTGAACTCTATGTGGGGTCTTGGTGATAGAATCTCCGAAAGTAAAGTGTACGCAAAAATACTACACTCACTTCCTGAACGGTTCAATTCTAAAGTAACCGCGATTCAGGAACTTCGTGATACGGATACCATGAGGGTTGAGGAATTAGTTGGTTCACTTCAAACCTATGAGTTGTCCTTTAAAGCTCCTAAAGGAAAATCAATAGCTCTCAAAACATCAAAAAATGTTTCACAAGAGAACACTTCGGATATAGAAAATTTCGAAGATGATATGGCCCTTTTAGCAAAAAAGTTTTATAAAATTTTTAAAAACAAGAAAATGGTTGATTTTCAAAAATCAAATGATAAGAGACGATCTAAACCTAGAACTCGAAAATCCTTGAAAGATAGTCAATGTTACAACTGTCACAAGTATGGGCACTTAGCTAACAAATGTCCTAAAAAGGACAAATGTAAAAAGAAAAGCATGATGACTACTTGGGATGAATCGTCTAATTCTGAATCCTCTTCTAAATCAGAAGATTCTGAAATCGAGTTGGGCGATGATGTTAAAGCCCTTATGAATCTAGCCAAGATCACCTATTCAGATCATGATGATATATCTAGTGAAGAAAATCTGAATAGTGATTGCAATAATGAAGATGATCTTCAAGATGCTTATAATGCCCTTTATAAAGAGAGTTGTAAAATTGCCGTTAAGCTTAAATTACAAAAAGAAATTTTTTTTAAGCTTAAGGAAGATTATGAGTCTCTTGTTTTAGAAAAGTCTCATATTTTCGATTCTTTTGAAAAGACCAAATGTGAATTAGATTACAAAACCTCCCAAATTGAAGATTTGAAATCCGAAAAAGAAAAACTCAAAAATGAGGTAGCCTCTCTTCTCAGTTTGAAAGACACATGGAGATATGCCCAAGGTGATCCAAAATTGGAAAAATTATTGTCCGGATTAAGAAAATGTGGCGATCGATCCGGGTTGGGCTATGACAAGAATACATCTCCTAAACAAAAGAACATTGCTCCTAAATTTGTAAAAGGAGAGTCTTCGACCTCAAAAGAAAAGAATACCTATCAAGGTTTTTCCAAAAATTCTAGCTCTTTCCAATCTAAAGGTGGCCATGTCAACTTTAATTTTCAAAACCGAAATCCTTTAGCTGAAAAAATAATTGATCTACTCAAGGAGCTATTAAAGTCTAACTCTATAGGTCACTCCTATAACAACAGACAGAAAAAGACCATCTATGCTCCTAAACCCAAAACAGTTCTGAAATGGGTTCCTAAAGTTGCCAGCTTGGTTTTCCACACTGCTTTTAAAGCTACAAGCCATTCAAAGTGGTACCTAGATAGTGGTTGCTCCAGGCATATGACAGGTGACAAAGATTTATTCACCGATCTTAAAGATATGACTGACGGGTCAGTCACATTTGGTGATGGAATATCACATGAATTCTCAGCGCCCAAAACACCGTAACAAAAAGGTATTGTTGAGAGGAAAAACAGAGTGCTTCAGGATATGGCTAATGTTATGTGGAATAGTATGAAGCTCTCTAGAAATCTTTGGGCTGAAGCAGTTAATACTGCATGTTATATTATTAATCGGGTTTATACTAGTAAATCTGATAATAAGACTGCTTATGAAACATGGTTTGTAAAGAAACCTACTGTCAAATACTTTCGGGTTTTTGGCAGCAAGTGTTATATTTTACGGGATCGTGAAAATTTGGGTAAGTTTGATACGAAAAGTAACGAAGGTATTTTTCTTGGTTATTCTTTGAACAGTCGAGCTTGTAGGGTTCTAAATAAGAGAACTGGTGTGATTCAAGAGTCCATCAATGTGGTCATTAATGATCATTTGAATACACCAACCCCAAGTTCAGATGATGATGAAGCTTTTATTATTGACAATCAAGATATCTCATCAAGTCAAAAAGAATCTGAACCAAGGACTGTTAAAGACCATCCAACTAATCAAATACTTGAAAACCCTCTCACTGGAGTTCGTACTCGCAAACAACTTGAGAACATATGTAATTATATTTGTTTTACATCCCAAATAGAACCAGTCAACGTAAAAGTAGCACTTTCTGATGAAAATTAGATAGTTGCTATGCAGGATGAACTTAATCAATTTGTTCGTAATGATGTCTGGTATCTTGTTCTTAGACCTAAAGGTAAACACATTATCGGAACAAAATGGATCTTTAAAAATAAGTCTGATGAACTTGGAAATATTATACGAAACAAGGCTAGACTGGTTGTACAAGGGTACACTCAAATTGAAGGCATCGATTACGATGAAACCTTTGCTCCAGTTGTTCACCTTGAATCAATCAGACTTTTTATTTTCATCGCACGGTTTAGAAAATTTAAAATTTATCAGATGGATGTAAAGAGTGCCTTCTTGAATGGCGATTTACATGAAGAAGTGTATGTTGAACAACCTTAAGGGTTTGAAGACCCCAAGTTGTCTGACCATGTATTTCGTCTCAAAAAGGCTCTCTATGGTCTAAGACAAGTACCCAGAGCATGGTATGAAAAATTGACAAAATTCTTACTTAGTCATAGCTTTCAAGTAGGAAGTGTCGATAAGACGCTTTTTGTTAAGAAGAATATCAATGATATTTTGATGGTTCAAATATATGTTGATGATATTATTTATGGATCTACTTGCTCTAACATGTCTATTGAGTTTGCAGAGTTAATGAAATCAAGGTTCGAAATGAGCATGGTTAGCGAACTTAACTATTTCCTAGGGTTGCAAGTAAAACAACAACCTGATGGAATTTTCATTTTCCAAACTAAATATGCTTCAAATTTAGTTAAAAGGTTTGGATTTGAGAATGGTAAGAACTTTGATACTCCTATGAGTACAACATTAAGACTCTCAAAAGACTCTACAGGTAAAGATATAGATTATAAACTATATCGCAGTATGATTGGTAGTTTGTTGTATCTTACTGCAAGTAGACCTGATATCGCATTTAGTATTGAAATTTCTGCAAGATATCAGTCTAATCCTAAGGAATCACATCTTACTACTATTAAACAGATTATTAGATATGTCACAAGTTCTATAAATTTGGGTCTATGGTACCCTTTTGATACTAGTGTTCAATTAACCGGGTACTCAGATGCTGATTGGACCGGTAATATTGATGATAGAAAATCAACAAGTGGTGGTTGTTTTTACATTGAAAATTACTTAGTTTCTTGGTTCAGCAAGAAGCAAAGCTCAATATTGCTCTCCACTGCTGAGGCTGAGTATATTGCAGCTAGATATGCATGTACTCAACTAGTTTGGATGAAACGCATGCTTAGCGATTATAAAATTAATCAAGATTCAATGATCTTACATTGTGATAATTTCAGTGCTATAAATATTTCTAAAAACCCAATCCAACATTCTCGTACTAAGCATATTGACATTAGGTATCATTACATACGTGAGTTGGTTGAAGAAAAAGTTGTTTCTTTGGAATATATATCAACCGAAAATTAACTTGCTGATATATTTACTAAACCGCTCGAAAAAAGCAGGTTTAATAAATTGAAATTTGATCTTGGTATGTGCATTTTACATTGAATATTCTTGCTTTCATGTATCATAGTGTACTATATTTAGTATTATTTGTATTTAAATTGTAATTTTTTCATTAAAAATGCATTTTTGGTCGATAGTCGACCGGTCGTGGTTGTACACGACCAGTCGTGGTTTGACCGGTCGTAAACCACACTCGACCGGTCATGGAGCTCGTGAACGTGATATATTTGGAGAAAATTCCCTTCTTCTTCATTTCCACTCCGACCTACAACTAGTCGTGGCTCGACCAGTCATAAGATTTTCTATTTTTTCTTCAAGGTGAGTCCTATTTCATCATTTTTCTTGAAGATTCATGCTCTCTATGCTTTGATTTGTTCATAGTATAGCTTGATTTCATCTCTTGTTGGGCTTTTCAAGGGTTTCCTCTCTATTTTCTGATCTAGAGAAAATCCATCTTTCTTTTGTGCATCTTGCTTGCTCATTGTATATCTTTTTGAATATGAATGCTAGAGGGAAAAAGAAAACATCCCGTGGTCCATCTTCTTCCAGATCTGCACCGATAACTAAACAGCACATTCGGTCACCCGAAGATGATACTCAAGATGTAAGAGATTTACGTGTCCGTAACATTATCGTTGAGCATACCGCTGATCTCAATTACATTGCTCCATATGGTGTTATCCCTCTCCTTGAATCTTTAGACTGGTCTAACATTTTGCTTTGGGGTGGGCCTATATACCAGTCCATTGCTCAATCAATGGTAGCATGCATCTCTGATTTTTCTCTTTATAATTTAACATTTTCAATCGATACTAAAGAAGAAAAATTTGAAGTAGACCGTCATTTGATATCAGGTATTATGGATATACCTGTTAATGATGAAGGAATACCAATTCATACTTTATATGACAAACCTTCGGAATCAGAAAAATACATGTTAACAAGAGATTTATGCAAAATTGATGCACAATGGACTCACAAAGGGAATGCGCTCCCTGTAAAGTATTTGTTACCCAGTTACAGAATATTACATCGTTTCTTCATTTCTAATGTATATCCTTGGTCTGGTAATAAAATCAAGTTGACTTCTTTCATGGTTCGTGTGTTTCATTCTATTGCTTCTGGTACCAAGGTCTGTCTTCCTTCCTTGATTTGTCATTGTATTATTCAATTTCGTCTCCATCCGGGTCATAGTGATATTCCATTCGGTTATCTTATGACTGTTTTAGCCACTCACATGCTTGTCGATAAACCTGTTAATGAGGCACCATTTCATCATCTTATTTTCAAAAATTCCAATCTTAATAAGATGAAATTGGATCTGCTTCCTGGCCAAGTTGAGGAAGGTGGTGATGCTGGAAACGAATGGGAACCTGGCTATCTTCCACAACAAGATGTTAATATGGATGACATATTTGATGATATAGAAACTGATTCACCTAATGATCCAGATTATGATCCTTCTGGTTTTGATGCACGCCTTCGTGCATTGGAGGAAAAAGTTGATAATATGAATATAGACCACAATATGTGATTTAAGTACATGTGAAAATATCTTCATCGCATCAATAAGGGCTTACACCAGATTGATCTGACTATCCCTGCTCCCTCCTCTGGATCCGATTAGGTGAATTATCTTTTGGATAGTATATCATTTCCTTTTATTTTGGATTTGTATTATGAATTATGATTTCATAACATTATCTTTTGGATATTGTAGTATGAATTATGGCTTGATACTCCAGGTTTATATTATGTTCTTTCATATCTCTTTCTCATTATTTGCTATTTACTCTCTATATTCTTCTTCCTATTGTGCCTTTCCCTTGTCATTTTATGACAAAAAGGGGGAGTAGTAAGCTAAAGCTAAAAGGGGAGTAACATGGAAAGGGGGAGTAAATTTATTTGAATTAATTGATTGAGAAGGATATGTGGACTGAAGTCTTGAAGTTTTCATGTTGTGTACTGATTATATGAGCAATACTCGTATTACTCAGGGGGAGTAGAGTATTTTGTAATTTCATGGTTCATCATTCTTTATTATCTTTTATGCTATGTGTTTTGTCACAAATTTGACAAAGGGGGAGATTGTAAGTGCTATGATTTCATATCCCTTTGGTTGTCAAATTTTCTGGTGCCAAAACCTATATCTATGTCTTGTATATCTTGTGTTTTATGTTTGAAGACTATTCATTGCAATCAAGACATCGCATTTCAAGACAAGATCTTAAATGAAGAAAGTTTTCAAGATATGAATGAAGAATTCACGTATTGAAGTCTTCAAGTTTGTATGTTCAAGATTTGATCAAGTTTGAGTTTAGTAGAAGACTTTGTCAAGTCAAGATCAAGCTCAAGAAAGCTACTACAAGATTTGTATATTCTCAAGCTTCTCTTAAGGGTCATCTAAGTGTACAGACTTTCAATGTCCATCTCACTTTTAAGGTTTGTTTGACCTTAGATTTACCTTAGGATAGGGTTTACAATAGGTCATTCTGGATACATAACTCATATATTTTATTATGCTTGTTTGGAGTATTCTAAGACCAGTCCTAGGGACTTCAAGACCAGTCCTAGCTCTTCTTCGACCAGTCTTAAGTTTTTCAGGACTAGTCCTAGGTTGTTGAAGATTTTTAGATTTTTCTAGCTGTCCTACGACCAGTCCTGGACATCTTACGACCAGTCCTGTGAGTTCTACGACTCATCCTTCGACCAGTCGTAGCCCTACAACTCAAACTCTAGCAACCATTTTTGGGGTCCTACGACCGGTCGTAGGTGTCCCACGACTAGTCGTAGATGGCCCACGACCAGTCGTAGACCGCCCAGGACTGGTCGTGGAACAGAAAATATTATCCCGTGAAAATATTTCAAAAATATTTGGAGCTACGACCAGTCCTAGGATCCTAAGACCAGTCGTAGACGAGATTTTTCAGGCTATAAATAGAGCACGAACTTTAGAGTTTTAGCACTTCAAATCAATTCTATTCAAGCATTCTTTAGGCTATACTCTAAGATAAGTTTATGTTTATTTTAAGCTACTTTATGCTTATTTAATATTCATTTTGCTAGCTTATTTTTATTTGATTTTGATCTACATTCCAATCTTATTAAAAAAGAAAAATTTCTGATATTCCTTCTTCTTGGATTCAAAATCAAATAGAACTAGCCCTTTTGATTAAAAATCAATTAGACTTAGAACCATTCTTAAAGTGAGTATTGGACTTTGAAAGTTGAATCGAACATCTACTCCGATTGGTTCTACCGGGCTTCTTCAAAAGGTGATTCAAGTATTTTACATTTTTTGTAATTTACTTTCTCTAGTTTTTGTTTGAAATTCGTCAGAAAAATCTCATTGTATTATTTATCTGAGGAGAGCCAGAAAACTCAGATTGTGGGGTTTTTGGATTGTGTAAGCCCGAGATCAAAGACACAATTGTGAAGGTTTTAGGTGAACCTGTGAAACCTATTTTGATAGTGCCTGCTAATATCCCCTGTGTGAGGATATTAGGAGTGGAGTAGCAATCTGTGTGGCTATTGGATAACAGTTGGTGTACACACAGCCGAACCACTATATATCGTTGTGTTTTGGATGTGTTTTACTCTTTCATTCTTTTATTCATTCTGTTTTGTGGAGAGTGTTTGTGGATGAATGTTGTAATCACTTCAAGCAAGTGTGGATGAATGTTGTAATAACTTAGGATTTATTTTCTGCAAGTTATTTTGATTAGCTTGCTTATTATTCCTCATTGATTTGTGATACAAAGGACGTTCTAGAAATAAGGTTGTCCTACCTTAAACCTTTGGTTTTTGGTGTAAGGTTGTCCTTAGAACTGATAAAATATCAATCTCTTTATTTTAGGCTATTGTGATTGTTTTATATTCAGCATTGTGCTTTATATCTTTTATTATTCCACTGTTATAAGTTTTATTTGGCATTGCCCTATTCACCCCCCCTCTAGGGCATATAGCTAGGCCCTTTCATTTGGGCCCTTAGTTACCCACTAAATTAGCCTCATGCTTGGGCTAAGATGTAAGGCCCAATTCACTTGGTTTAAACATAAGAAATTTCCCATAAGGTTTGGTTACCGGGCTGCCCATTAGGCCCACCATAATATGTGGGATTGTGACTTTTATGGTTGGGCCCAAACCTCGCTTGAGGGCCCACCATACTGCCTATCTATCGAGCCATGTGTATTGCCCACTACGCCCTTGGATTATTTAAGGCGTTAGGCCTTGATTCGCTCGAGTAATAGAGGGCTACCTTTTGGTATGCAGTTGAGGTTGGATGCCTTCCTTGGTAGCTCTAAGGTAGGCCCATAGGGTGGACATGAAAATAGCAGTGAAGACTGCTTGAGTTGAAGTAGGAATATGCCAATATGTCCTAGAGGGGGGTGAATATGAATTTTTAAAGTTTTACAGTGTATTTAAAATCCTATTGCACTAATCCTATCAGATATATAATTAACAGAATTACTTAAATGTAACTCTATTGGCTTCCAAGCCTAGTAGAGGATCCAATCACAAACTTTTCAGAAGATAGCAATATAGAACTTAGTTCGTGTTGGATATGATTGTGTATGTATGTGAGGTATGATATCAAATATTCAGATATTGAAATAATAAAGAAAATCAGACAAACAAGGCAATCACAAACACAATCATTTTTATAGTGGTTCGACTACTTGTCTGCTCCACTCCCGACTGTTGTACTCAACCCTTGAGTGTACCGAATTTCACTAAGGAGGTTTCCCAGGGTTCACCTCAAACCTAAGGTTTTAAATCAGGTTCACCTTCAACCTTTACATGGAGGTTTCTATTCGGTTCACCTCTAACCGTGGAGTTTTACTGGTGCACTCCTAACTAGATGTTTGTGCCCACATAAAGTAAGGGTCCACACAACGCACCTGGAGGTTTCTACTCGGTTCATATCTAACCCTGGAGTTTTACTGGTTCACTCTTAACTAGATGTTTATGCCCACATAGAGCAAGGGTCCACACAACGCACCTGAAAGTTTCTACTTGGTTCACTTCTAACCCTGGTGTTTTACTGGTTCACTCCTAACTAGATATTTATGTCCACATAGAGCAACGGTCCACACAACGTACCCGGAGGTTTCTACTCAGTTCACCTTTAACCCTGGAGTTTTACTGGTTCACTCCTAAGCAGATGGGCGTAAGGGTCCACACAACGTACCTGCAACGTACACTCCCGCCCGAGGCCTCCTATGAGGACTTCAAAGGGTGAGCAACACTTAACCCAATCCTAGAAAGGAATGATCACAAGTGTCCTCTGGACTCTAGATACTTACAGATAAGTTGATGAGTCCCATCCAGCGTAATGATGAAGATCTCCTCCTTGTTGTTGAAGAATCTTCATCTCCCTTAATCCATAACACATAAGGTGTACCAGTACTTGGCTTCGGGTTGGGTCAAGGTTAGGATGGAAATCCACTCTCTTAGAATTTTTCTATAAGGAAGATAGAGTGATTCCCGTCATCTATTCATTCAACGCATCCCAACTTAATGATATGCTGTTAAGATAGTTGTTGAAGGATTCTTGAATGCGGAAGTTCAATTCCCAATCCACTCTATTGAATGTCAATGAATGAGAGTGGATTAGAAGATAAAGTCCCGTGAGAGAAAGGGCTTTGGGTATATGATCTAAAGGTAAAACACACAAAAGCACTCGCTTCTTTCTCTATCAGCAATGTAGACAAGTCTCTCTTTATATAGACAAAAGGTTCCAACGGATATAAAACGGTCATATTTATGACAGAGTTCGATATCATCGAGCAGGGTCGATATTATAAAGCGTATATTCTCGATGGGATCGACTGTCCGATTGCCAGCTGGTAGATGAGATAGATATTGGTGTCGATGTCATCAGATTTCGAACTCTGATTCCATCGATACTAGGATCGATCTATCGACATTTAAAAAATGAGAGAGACTAGCCTTAAAATATTTCAGGTTTCTTAGGATATGATCGGAAAATAATCGATGTCATCGGAATTTGAATATCAATGATATCGGGACCTTGTCGATAGGATCAATAAATTGTATAGATTTACCTATAAGCACACTGAAAGATTTATTTTCGGTCTCGATCCAATCGACTAGACCTCGATAGCATCGACATAAGAATATCGATTTCTCGAGTGGTCCCCGATCAAAGATAAAAACATCCTGAAATATTTGCTGGAAGAAATTTACGCCTACTGTCGATATGATCGACGGCCTTCCGATATGATCGATATTTGAATTCAGATTAATCGAAAAAGGCAACGATATATCGAAGCACATAAAAATTTTCTTTAAGAAAATAGGGGCGCCAAAATTCTGCCTGTCGATATCATCGAGCCACTTCCGATGGGATCGATATTTGAATATTGATGATATCGATAGGTGTATCAATATGTCAATAAATACATCCAGATGAGTATGCAGTTGCTAGACACTTTTAGTCCTCTTATCGATAGTATCGATAAAGAGTCGAGGACATTGACAGCACAAGTCGATCATATTGAAATGTGTATCGATACAATCGACAGGGCAAGCAAACTTAGAGATTTTCACGTAATTGAAAGGTTCACTTACCCAAAAACCCTCATATGTTCTAAGTTATTTTTAAGAGTTTTAATCACCCAGTGTTTTGGGAGATGGGATGTGAGGCTATGATTTACCTATGACAAGCTTCCACACATCCGATTGAGGCAGGTGCTTGAATTGTACTTCCTGTGAGGCTCTGTAGTCTGACTGACTCAGGGCACACGCTAATTGACAAACTAGGGCACTAGTAGGTGCACTTTTAAGATATAGGTGGTTGAAGGCCCACTTGGACCCTTGTTAGGACTGTTTCTTCCCATGGGCTTTTATATGACCCTTCATATTTTGTGGGCTACCCTAAAGTATTGGGCCCTCACTAGAGGATAATCTTATAGTAAATTGTTTAAATACCTAGGCTTATTTCCTTCCTTGGGAAGGAGGAGTATGTTTCAAGTTGTCATTTCCATACGGCACACCCTCATGACCCATATGCATTATTTGTGTGATTGGATTATATTTATGTGTAGTCATTGGGTTGATATGATAGAGGGATGGAGTTTCTCCCCTTGTGCACATTGAGTGCTTGGAGCTAGTGCATGATTTGTATGTGTGACTTATGTATTGACATCATATTTCATGATAGTATCGTCCTTGCTTCAACAGGGCCTTGGCTCCACAGGGACATTCGTGGATGACTGTATGTATGGACATCGAAAATGTATTACTTGAGCACATAGGGTGCATAGGATACCCATGGGTGAAATTTCCAAAACTTCCATGGTACCAAGGATCTGGTCCAGCGTCGTGACCAGGTAAAAAATATGAGCGCACGAGGGCCTTACAAATTTAGGTCGCAACTCCCACTATCGTGTAGTTGGTTGGAATGAGGTGTGACCTTACCCTCCTGTGAGAGAGGGCATTACTAAGCTGAGTTCAACTAGCTCATGAATGGGTTCACTACCGTCAGGCCTTACTGGTGATTGACTGTCCACAGGCAAGGAGTGAGGTCTCTTATACTCGTTTAACTGTGCGGGTTTGTAGAGCGGCAATCATTTTACGGTGTACTAGACCCTGGTAGATTCCTTATGATGGAACTGTACTGACATGTGGACTAGATATGAGGACTGAAATTACTTCGCATTGCATTTACATTGGTTATACAAGCCCTTTATCCATCACCTTGGTATGACACTCAGTACTCATTGCATTGTATTCATGATAGCCTTGGCTAGGCTTGTGGCATTAGCATTGATCATTCTTCTGTGCACCATTGTCACACAATTTCACCACCCTCTAAACTTTCTATAAGCTTATGTACGACTAATGCATGCAAGAGATCATAGGTTGGCCTCATAACAGTGGAGCTTGGATAGGAGTTGAGCTGTGGACCTCAGTGTTGTAGATCTTCTTCCTTCTTCTTTTATCATCAAATGTATTTCCTTTTATCATTGTATTAAAGCTCAAATTTATAGTAGATTTTGCGATGTGTATGTTCATTATTTTTTAGATATACTTGTTATGATCTTGGGTATGCTTTTATTAGAATGAATGTATGACTTATGAAAATCCTCCTTATAGGATCCCAAGATCGGAACCTGCTTCGGAGCCAAGAATGGGGTACTACGGAGGCTGTTGCGGCCAGATCCGACCATCCGGTTCCTTGTGAGTCCAGTTACCGAGTCTGGGGCGTAACATTAAGTCTTGTATTTGGGCGGTGGGAGGAGGGTCTAAATAGGGTCATTTAAAAAATTTTCAATTAAAATTCAATTGCCAAACTAAATTAATTTACCAATTTTGACTAATAAGGTAATTACCACTTTAGGCTTCTAAGCCAAAGTGGGTCTAATCACATGGACTACAAACTACAATGGATGCAACATTATTAGCTATTAGTCTATAAAGCTAGATAGTGATCTTGTATGTGAGATGTGCTAACTATTCAACACCTAACATATATCTAATTATGCAATCATAATTCCTAATTAATCTCACAAGCATAAATTGAAATGTGCTTAATTGACAATCATAAACATAAGCATATATAGTGGTTCAGTTTTCCTACTCTACTCACGGTGGACACACTCTCTTTGAGTGTACCTTCTTTTCACTATCAGAGATTTTAAACCAGGTTCACCTCTAATCTTTCCAATGGTTTCTCATAGTTTAACCACTAACCTATACTTATGCTCTCATATCAAGGGAACAAGTTTCAACCCATGTTGATGGCTTTTATAAGATGTTATAGTTGGTTTTCTATCCAATAACTAATAACTACTAGCTGCCCTAATCTAAGGCTATACGTACACTCCTGCTGGAGGCTCTTTATGAATACTAATACATTCGCACTCATGTCTAGTTAATTCAGCCATACCTAAGAGCCTAGGTCCTACAAAAGAACTTATTCGAGTTTTGGTTAAAAACTCCGCACTCAATCTTATACAAGGAAACAGTGTGAATGGACTCATACCAGCCATGCATTTACCATTATGGCACATATATCTGATATCCAATCCATCCATTAGAAGGGTAATACTATATTAATTCCTGGCACAAGAATTAGGTTGATGCATAGCATAGGTGGGCCATAGTTTGTGAAACAAATGTATGGTTCTAAAACACTTGGCTTAAGTTTTCTAACCCATTTACTTCTAATATTGGGGCCCACCTTCAGAGGGGATCTGATTAATTTAAGGGAATTATGATTGGGCTAACAAGTGGATGGATTTGATCTTAGACCTATGTGACATGATGGCATATGTGTGGAGATGTTTTTTTTAAAAAAAAATTTAATTTTTTTTGCAATTAACTTTACTATATTGGAAGAAAAATCTTTTTACAGTCCAATATTTGGGCATGCCCTTCAATTTGGGCCCACCTATAATAAGAGACTATGGAGTGCAAAGAACCAAGAAAGAAAAAGGAGATCAAAAAACATTAGCCTATACTCAGGCTGCTTAGCCCTGTTTTATCTAAGAATAGGAGACCACGAATCTTTAGGGGAGATCTCCCAACGATTGGTAATGACAGTCCACTTGTCCCGCACTTCCCAATTGAGCCAGTTCATTAGCAAGGGTGTAAGCCTCTTGGGGGTGTAGGCAATATGCACATCCGTACTAAGAATGAGAACCTTAATCTTAGTCATCTAATACCACATGGACCACAAGGGCTAACACCATGACTTGGAGTCGCTTGACACCTCCACTTTGGTGAATCCAAGCCTCACACATAGGTTTAGACCATCCAGGATCACCTTGATCTCAGCCCACATATTGGACTCGAAGCCCTAACCATTTGAGAAAGCAAATAGGATCTCCCATGAGCTATTCCTGCCCAAGCTCCCTCCACTTGAGGAGCTCGGGTTCCTTAGCGAGGATCGGTCAATGTTTAGCTTAATCCATCCATGCTACGGTTTAGCCCATTTGATGACTTGAAGTTTGGTCGACGCTAAAGCAGGAGATGATCTCCAAGGCATGTAGTGTAACTGATAAGGACAACTTAATGGATCTTGGCAGAGGCAAGAGTGGGCCAATAAGGCTGAGTTAGCATTGGATGTTAGAGATAACCTCGAAGATAGAAATCTTGAAACATTCGAGCGGGCAACATTTCTGGCCTTCCATAGCTCCCAGACAATGAATGAAGAAATGAGGCCCTTTAATGGTAATCTTTGATGCATGAATGAGGCTTCGGCCCACTAAATGATGGCCATTCCAAGCATTGATGTGGGGGAAGGCCTGCTCATGTTGAGAATTCGTCCAAAGTGAGCCCAAACTTCCCTTGCCTTGCCCCTTAAGGAGAAGACATGGTCAATGGTTTTGATCTAGGGCCTTGACGTTAAGAGCAACTGTTGCACTTAGACACAATGTAGACCAATTTACTTTGGACTCTGTCATCCTCTGGGATAGCCTTGTGGATTATTTTCCATGTAAGGAGGGATAGTTTAGGAGGAAGCTTTACGTGTCACGCCCATTTCGACTAGGCCTTCTTCTCGGCATGAGCTTTAAATTACTGCCATGCCAGCTCACTAGAGAGTTCTCCCGAGAGAGTTAGTCCAAATACAGTTTATCTTCAACAAATGAAGTGCAGATCCCTTCATCTGAGATGTGGTCGATGACAACTTGCGGCAGGAGGTGACACACTTGGGTGAGCGAGCTCCATCCATTTGCCTCGATTAGGTCTCTAACTTTGGCAGATTGAAGGGGAGAGGAAATGGGTTAAATAGCCCACTCATTTGTTTGGATTTGACACTTAGACATATACACTGACCGATTTATTAGAATGACAGTATGAGAGTTTGGCAAAATTTAGCTACAACCTGTTTAAGTCTAAGTTATGATAGCATGCTTAGATAGATGCGATATAGGGTACACCAATAAGATAGTGTGAAAACTAGAGATGTACGTTATTGAAATTTTGAGGAAAATTTTTCTTCAAGGAGGATAGATTGTAATGACCCATGTTCTGGTAGTCAGTCGTGAGCATTGGCGCATACATCATGGATTCTTGCTCCCATTAGTTAAAGTGTTGAATTTCGGGGATGAAACTCCCTTTAAGGGGGGTAGATTTTTCTTGCTCCCATGTGTACCCTGATATTGTATGACTCATGGACTTGTCAATACTTCCGCTTACTCTGATTACTCTGATATTGCTTGCTTGACACTTACCTTATGCACACACTTTCACCACCCACTAAGCTTTATATAAGTTTATGCACGATAGATGCATGCAGGTGGCGTTAGGTTGTAGTAGCATTGAGTTTGGAGCATGCAGTGAACTTATGGAGCTTTGATTTTTGACATATGTATTTTCCTTTCAGCACTGTATTTAATTATATTAGTGGATTGATGATGATGTTACCTTTGTGATTTGCGTAAACTTGTGGTTATGCTTATTATGAGTTAAATGTACATTGAAAAATCCTCCTTATAGGATCCCAGGATCGAAATCTAGCGTATGGACACTGGGAGCTGAGAATGGGGTACTATGGAGGCTGTCGGCACTGGATTTGGTGATCGAGAATTTTGTGAGCCTAGTTTCTGAGTTTGGGGTGTTACAGAAGTTGGTATCAGAGCGTAACTTGGGAATACCTGAAGATAACATCACATATTTGCTAATAGCTACCTTACACTATGATTGTTGAGAACTTAGAATTATTAGATCCCCGAGTTCAAATAACTTAGAAATTTCCTGATAATAGCTCCCTACTATTGAGATTGTGAGGCTACAAAGTATTCTAGTTTTGATCATCCCTGATCCAGGATCTGAGGTTCAGTGAGATCATCATAGTGCTGACAAGGCATCTTGGGAGTAAGGGGCTGATATTCATGGGCATTATCCCCATCTCTTAGGTGTCGATGATTATATCTATAGTGGTAAGATTTCTTATCCTTAATGAGCTCTATTTTAGTCGTGTTGTGTTTTAAAATTTGATGACAAAATTTTTTATTAGTAGGGAGAGCTGTAAGACCCGTATCCTAGCCCGTACTATTCCCTAGGCTTCTGCGGTCTTCCCGGTAGAATTTCAATGATCCGTGATCTATTATCGACATTTGTGCACGACCCTGAGACGTATCCCGTATTTCAGAGTCGGCTCGACCCAAGACTTGTACCCTGATAACCGCGTCATCGCCGGAGCTCCGATGCAGCGTCTCACGCGCCGAGGCGATACCCAGGCCAGGAGATGTGGGCCCACATTTAATTCGAACAAAACACCGCACATTGTAAAATCCAAGAAATTCTCTACAACATGTCACCTCAATCCATCAATCAATCCCATTAAGGTCCTGTACATGTTCAGTACACCATCACCTCTCACCCATCCCTAAGCAACCCTTAAAGTCAAAAGTTTCTTACACACCCCATACCCTTCTTACACAAATTACCCTAAAAGTCAAAAAGTTCTTACAACCATCACTCCATCACCCATCCCTCTCTCTCTCTTTACAACTCTCTCTCTCATTTCTCAAGCACATTCCCAAGAAAGAAAAATTCATACGTCCAAGCCTCTCCAAGCTCTCCCAAGCAACAAGTGTGGCCCACTTTCCTACCCTCTCATCTCCATCTTGTCAGGCCTGTATCCTAGACCGCATCGTTTTGTAGGTTCCCGTGGTCCTCCTGGCCGAATTTCGGTGACCCGCGATGCGTAGGTAGCTTTTGCGTGCGCTTTTGAATCATATCCTGTAAACCAGAGCCGACTTAACTCGAGACCTATGCCATTATAACCTCGTAGTCGCCGCGGTTCCAAGCCACGTCTCGTGTGTCAATGCGACGCTTAGATCATGAGATGTAGATCGCGCATTGTAATGGTTGTGGACCACACATTTGTGGGACCCACGTATCACAATGACACTATTTCCTAGGTTATCATGGAGTGATGTCATCACCCCATGCTAAGTAATAATTACTTTCATGTAATTATGGCATTTATTTTTTTCATAAGTCAACCCTAGCAATGATGGCCTCACAAGCCATTATGATCTTACAAGCATTAATTACTCTATCTCTCCCTCTTTCTTCCTGATTTTTTTTCTCCATTGCAAGACCCATGGACAGCAACCCCAAAATCCAGCCCTCTCCCACCTTTGATCCCCACCAATCCAACCCATGGATCATGATATTCGCCATTGTAAGAGCCTCTTAGGTGCTTTGGAGCATAAGGGAGGAAGAAGAAAGTTAGGTGCTCCTCTTTTCTCATCACTGTGGGTCCCATGTGGGGCCCACTGAAATGTCTATTTGCCATCCAAACCGTTCACAAGGTCAGGTGGACCTAAGTGGAAGGAAAATACAAATTTCGTCTTGATCCAAAACTTCTGTGGACCCCAGAAGTTGTTTTAATGTTGGATATTCAATTCCACTGTTCCCTATGGTGTGGGCCACCTGAGCATCGAATCGTCCTCATTTTTGGAGGGGGCCCACCTCAGGGTGTGGGTCACCATGTGAAGGGCACGGATAAAACATATAAATCATGGTGGGGCCCACGGCAGCAGCCGTGGGTGGCTGCATGGACGCCATCCGCCCGCGTGACGCGCTGCAGGCAGTGCCTACAGCGGCTCTGACACAGCAGCATGCTGCTTCTCTCCTTCTTCTTTTTTTTTTTGAAAAATCCTTGATTTTGAGGATTTTCGAAGGTGGGGTCCACATTACCTAAATCCACACCATCCATTGGTTTCCCTGGCTCGAAACAAGTCCAAAGAGCCTAAAGTTTGAATTTTTTTGATGACAGAAAATGAAATAAAATAAGAAAAAGGATCGTTGAATGGTAATGATGCATTCTTTGATGCTATGGCCAACCAGATCTTCCAATCAACCCCAACTCTTGGCTCAACGCCTAAAAAGAGGTGGGTGAGAGGATGGACGACTTGGATTGTTTATATTCATCACGATGGAGCCTAAGCAAGTGGACCACCCAAATGCCTCCTTTTCTTCTTTCCCTTTTCTTTTTTTTTTGAAACGTCCAGCGTCCCAGACGCTGGATGGTTTTGTTTCTTTTAAATAGATTGTAGTGGGCCCTGATGAAGTGGACCACCACTGATGGGTGACTTGGGTACAATGTATAAGGTGGTCCCCACTTGAACAAAAATAAATACCTCAAGGTGGGGGTCCCTTCAAGTGGGCCACACAACCCTATTGCATAAAATAAAATAAAATAAAACAAAACAAAAAGAAATAAAGAGGGAGAGAGACATGGAGAGTGGGACATGCTTTGTGATGGAGGGCTCCACAACTATGAGCCCTCCCTTAAATGAAATCATACATCAATGGATCCCTCTATGCATGGAATCACCGAAATTGACAATCAACGGTGGAGATCCATTCCCCACCGATACGATCGGTTTAGATGACCTTTAAATACAATGAAACAAATATCATGATGGGGTCCATGGAGAATGGCCCCACCATGGATGATCATGATGATCAAAGTGGTCCATCGGCCACAACTTAGGGTCCCAAGTGAGATCCACACCATTGATCGGTGGGCCTCACTTGGCCCATCATAAAAACAAGAAAAATTAGTATGATCTAGCACCCACTGTCCGATCTTCTTGCTCCTAGGGGTTCCTTGGCACCGTAGCTTCAACTTCAATGGATGAGATGAGGAATGGAGGGTTGAGATGAGAGATCTTGGGATGAAGAGGTGGGCCACACTTGGAGTTTAGGAAGGGAGGGAGAGGCTCATACGTAGGAGGGGTTTGTTGCTTGGAATTGAGATGAGAAAATGAGAAAGAGAGAGAGTGTTGTAGAGAGAGATGGATGGATGGATGAATGATGGTTGTGTAAGAAGGTCTTGACTTTTGTGGCCTTTTGTATAAGAGAGGTATGGGAGGTGTAAGAAAAGCTTAACTTTTGAGGCCTTTTGTGTAAGAGAGGTATGGGAGGTGAAGACTTTTGTGGTTGCTTGGGAAAAGGGGTTAAAGTGATGTGTACTTGACATGTACTTGATTGATGGATTGATTGATTGATGGGATTGATGTGATTGATGTGATACATCGTAGAGATTCTCTTGGGTTTCGCAACGCGCGGCGTTTCCTCGCACCGAACGTTGGCCCACATCTCTTGACCAGGGTATCGCCTCGGCGCGCGAGCGCGGTCGCTATGGTATTGGTATCGGGTTGAGTCGACTCGGGTTGTCGGTATATAAATCAGGGTCGCGCGTCGATATCGGTTAAGGGTCGAAGGTTGCGGAAATTCGACCGGTAAGACCGCGGAAGTATATGGAACGGTACGGTCTAAGATACGGGTCTTACAGCTCTCCCCTCATAAAAATTTCATCCTCAAAATTTACACAAGCATCGCAACTAAGCATTACTCATGAAGAAGAAGTGACATAATATCGTCATATAGAATCGGAGATAGCATACAAAATATATCACATGATCAACCATCAAAGAGATGAGGATAACTCTCTCGAATCTCAGCCTCATGCTCCCACGAAGCCTCCTCTACAGAATGGTGACCCCACTGCACCTTCACCAACGGAATGACCTTGGTTCTGAGGACCTGCTCCTTCCGATCAAGGATACGGACTGGCTGCTCAATGTAAGAAGCGTCCTCATGAACCTCCAGTGGCTGCCAATCAATAACGGGAACTATGTCTGACCCACACTTCCTCAACATGGAGACGTGGAAAACGTCGTGGATGCCAGACAACTGTGATGGCAAGGCAAGCCGATAGGCCACGGCGCCAATGCACCCAGTGATCTCAAAAGGTCCTATGAATTTAGGGGCAAGCTTGCCCTTCGCTCCAAATCTAACAACGCCCTTCATGGGCGAGACCTTGAGATACACATGGTCCCCTACATCAAACTCTAAGGGACGATGCCGACGATCAGTAAAACTCTTCTGTCGGCTTTGAGCTGTGCACATCCTCTTCCTGATGATGTCAATAGCCTCTGAAGTCTCCTGCACAAGCTCAGGACCTAGGAGACGAAGCTCTCCAACCTCGGTCCAACAACTCGGTGATCTGCATGGTCTGCCATATAGTGCCTCAAAAGGAGTCATGCCGATGGTTGCCTGATAGCTGTTATTGTATGTGAACTTAGCCAATCGCAGATGCTCATCCCAGCTACCCCTGAAGTCAATCGCACAAGCCCGAAGCATATCCTCAAGGATCTGGTTGACCCTCCCGGTCTGGCCATCGGTCTGCGGATGGTTCGCGGTGCTGAGCTGCAAATCAGTCCCCATCGCTCACTGGAAGCTCCCCTAAAACTGAGACGTGAACCTCGAGTCTCGGTCAGAAACGATCGAGACTGGAATGCCATGCAGTCTCACAATCTCTTCAATAAATAATCTTGCAAGCCGGTCCATAGACCAAGTCGCACACATCGCAAGGAAATGTGCCAACTTCGTCAGATGATACACAACAACCCAAATGGCGTCATGACCGCGCTGAGTCTTTGGCAAACCCATAATGAAATCAGTCGACACGTGCTCCCACTTCCACATCAGGACGCTCAATGGCTGCAAAAGACCAGGAGGTCTCTGATGATCGGCCTTGACACGGTGGCACGTGTCACACTCCGCCACAAAACTGGTGATCTGACGCTTCATCCCCGCCTAAAAATATTGTCACCTCATGTCACGGTACATCGTCGTCGAGCCCGGGTGGATAGAAAATCACGATCGATGTGCCTCGGTCATAAGATCTCTGCGTAACTCTGGAATATCCGGGACACATAATCGGCCTCTGAAACGAAGTCCACCGTCTGTACCAATCTGCCAATCTTCCTGACCCTCAGATGCTACCTCATCCATATAACTCTGCAACGACTCATCAGCCTGCTGAGCCTCGATCACCCTAACGATAAGAGAGGGTTGAATCGACAAGCTCGATAACTGTACAATGGAAGACTGTAGGCCGAACTCAAAATCATACGCTGCGATATCCTCAAGCATCCGTCACTCCTAAATCATCATACGCGCTACTAGGCCTCGTGGCTGACGGCTGAGGACATCTGCCACCACGTTCGCCTTGTCCGGGTGGTACTGGAGATCAAAATCATAGTCTTTCAAGAGCTCCATCCAGCACCTATCTCATATTCAACTCAGACTGCGAGAAGAGGTACTTCAAGCTCTTATGATCAGAGAAGAGCTCGAACCTAACCCCATAAAGATAGTGCCTCCACACCTTCAGTGCGAAGACAACTTCAGCTAGCTCTAAGTCATGTGTAGGGTAGTTCAGCTCATGAACCTTGAGCTGACGAGACGTAAAGGCCACTGGTCTCCCGTGCTATATCAAGACAGCACCCAAACCGATATGCGAGGCATCGGTGAATATAATAAATCCGTCACTCCCAGAGGGAAGAGTGAGGACAGGAGCGGACGTCAGACGGTCCTTCAACTCCGTAAATGCTCGCTCGCAGGCATCACTCCAAATAAACTCTGCGCCTTTCTGAGTCAACCTGGTCAGCGGGGCTGCAATATGAGAGAAGCCCTCAATGAAACGTCGATAATAGCCCGCTAAACCAAGGAAACTACGGATCTCTGTCGCAATCGTGGGCTAGCCCCACTGATGCACTGCCTCGACCTTCGAGGGGTCCAATACGACACCCTCCCTCGTCACCACGTGACTGAGGAACTTCACCTCCTCCTGCCAAAACTCACACTTCTCTAGCTTCGCATAAAGTTGGTGTGTGCGGAGGGTCTGAAAGGTAATCTCCAAGTGCTGCTCATGCTCCTCACGGGTCCTCGAGTAGATCAGAATGTCGTCGATGAAGACTACAAAAAACTGATTCAGATATGGGCCGAAGACCTCGTTCATCAGCTGCATGAAGACCGCGGGTGCATTGGTCAGTCCGAAGGACATGACCTGAAACTCAAAATGACCGTAACGCGTCCTGAATGCCGTCTTCGGAATGTCCTCATCTCGGACCCGAATCTGATGATAATCGAAACGCAAGTCAATCTTCGAAAAGAACTGTGCACCCTGCAGCTGGTCAAACAAATCATCAATCCTAGGGAGCAGGTACTTATTCTTGATTGTGACTTTGTTGAGCTCGCGGTAGTCAACGTAGAGCCTCAACGAGCCATCCTTCTTCTTCACGAAGAGTACTGGCGCTCCCCACGGTGAACTGCTCGGACGGATAAAACCCAACTCTCGCAACTCGTCCAACTGCTTCTGCAGTTCCCGTAACTCTAACGGTGCCATACGATACGGGGACTTCGAAATAAGCGCGGTACCGGGCACGAGATCAATCTGAAACTCAGTGAGTCGACGAGGCGGTAATCCTGGAATCTCCTGGAACACATCACGAAAATCGCAAACCATGGGCAAATGGTCGATGCAAGCGACAACAGGCTCTTCTATGATGCAAGACATCAAACAAGACAACCGCTCTCCTCTGGGCTCTGCAACGAACTCGAACTGCGGTACGCTGGGATACAAAACGTGACTGTCCTCGCAGCACAGTCCAAAATGGCATAATACTCAGCGAGCCAATCCATGCCTAGGATGACGTCGAACTCAGACATTGGCAAAACGAACAGATCGGCAGGCAGAAAGGTATCCCCAACTAGAATGGGGTAAGACGAACAAAATCGTCCTAACACTGCAGTCCTTCCCAAGGGAGTCGATACTGATAGGCTCTCACCAGCAGACTCCAACGGTAAGCCAGCCGATCGACAGAAGCTCTCAGCCAAAAAAGAGTGAGATGCACCGAAATCAAACAGCACACATGCAATGCATGAAAAAACTAGAAGTGTACCCTCAACGACTCATCCAGATGACTGCGGATCCTACTGAGCCGCATAGAATCTAGCCTGAGCTGGCTGGGGAGGTGCCTGTCCCCTCTGAACGTGCTGCTGCTGCTGCTGGGGTCGCTGAGGCAGTCAAAACTATTGCCTCTGCTGTGTGGCCTTTGAGGCTGGTGCTGATGCTGACACTGCTACTGAGGTGGCCTTAGTGGTGGAGGCTGTTGTCACTGCTGCTGTGGGGGTCTCTGCTGCTGCGGTGGAGGCTGCTCGGGAACCCTCTGCTACTGTGGACCTCTTTGCTACTGCTGGGGGCTGGGACACTCCCATGAACGGTGTCCCGTCGCACCGCGCCTGAAGCAAGTGCCGGTGAACTGCCTCTGAGGTGGTGGTAGAGATGCTCCTGGTGTTGATGGTACTCGGAAGGCTGGGCGACCTGTGCGCCTCTGCTGCTGTGGTCGACGCAGCTGGGAATCACTGGAAGAAGCCTGCCTCTTCCGGTCTCTCCTCTGACCGCGATCAGACTGAGAACCGGCCCACTCAGTCTTATAAATCTGAGCTCTCCGCACCATTGCCTGGAAAGTAGGGAGCTCATGCCCAATAACACGACCTCGAAGGTCGTAACATAAGCCGTGCTCGAAACGGCGGGCCTTCCGCCCCTCGTCATAAACCATATAGGGTACAAATCTCGATAGTGCCACAAAACGGCCCGCGTACTGTGTCACAGTCATGTCTCCCTGCACCAGAGTCTTGAACTCTAAGGCTCGCTGACGACGGATATGGTCGGGGAAGTACTGCTCCTCGAATCGGTCAACAAAGTCCTCCCATGTCCAGACATACTCAGGTCCGACAACACGGGTAACAGAGGTCCACCAATGCTCGGCCTCACCCTGGAAGAGAAATACTGCTAACCGGACTCGCTGCTTGGTCATACATGACATAGTATCAAAAATATTCTCCACATCGAAGCGCCATCTCTCTACTGCAGTCGGATCTGGCTCGCCCTGAAAACGTGCGAGTTCAAGCCGTCTGAACTCACGAAGTAAGGCGCTCGCGCGCTCCTGTTGTTCCTGCGCTGGTGAAACAACAGGGCGTCTGCCTTGTCCCTGGAGTGCGGCTGTCACAGCCTGTAGCATCTGCTGTAACTGAGAGGCACTCACAGTCATGGTCAGCTCTGCATCAGCCTCATGTGGAGGAATGTCATCCTCAGGGAAGGGAGCAGGGATCTCTGAGGGTGGAACGGGAGGCGCAGGTGGTAAAGCTAGAGCCTCAGTTGGTGAAGCGGAATCCTCAGGTGGTGGTGCAGGAGTCGATAGGGTAACCCTTCCATGCGCCATGTCTTACAGGAAAGAGCGAAGGCGCCTATCAACTTCAAAACTCTCGAAGGTACGCACGTTAACGGTCTGTAACGGAAGGTAGCTAAGCTATCCAAACTTCAAAACTTAGCCATTTTACACTCATAGCAGACATGTAATGTTGTTCTCAGTTATTCCCAAGTTATGCTCTGATACCAACTTCTGTCACACCCCAAACTCAGAAACCGGGCTCACAAAATTCTCGATCACCGAATCCAGCGCCGACAGCCTCCGTAGAACCCCATTCTCGGTTCTTAGCGCCCATTCGCCAGGTTCCGATCCTGGGATGCTACGAGGAGGATTTTCAACGTCAGTTTGATTCGTAATAAGCATAACCAATGGCATAACCCATAATCAACAACCAAGAACTCCATTACATTTCCACTATGGTCAAAAACTTTACAAGTATAATGAGCATAAAGGGAAATACAATGGTAAAGAACAAAAACTCCAAAACGATCTGCAACGTGCTCCTGCCTCAGCGCTGCTGCGATCCAACGTCACCTGCACGCAACGGTCGTGCATAAGCTTACAGAAAGCTTAGACGGTGGTGAAAGTGTGTGCGCAAGGTAGGAATATGCAAATGGATTCATAATATCATAAGCCGTACCAAGGCTTATGCGATGCAAGACATGAATGGTATTGGCCATCCCAAGGCCATGCGATGTGCAATGCAACTCAAGCATACAGATTCTCATCTATGTCCACACATCAATACAGCTCAAAATATGGGATATCACCAGGGTCTAGTACACTCTAAATCAGATTGCCGCCACATCACGCGTAATGAGGTAAGTGGAAGAGACCTCACTATCTGTCTGCCAATATCTAGCTGGTCAGACTCAGCCTAGCATTGCCCCCTACTCCCGGGTGGGTAAGGCCACACCCCCTTCCAACCGACCACGACACAGTGGAGAGCACAGCCATCTAGTAATCGGCACTCAGCACTCATCTACCCACTCGGTCTAGACGTTGGAGAAACCTCTTGGTACCATAAGGGTTTAAAAACTTTCACCCAGGGATATCAATAGCAGCCCATGTAGAATAAGATTTTTGGTATCCAATCCTGCCAACCACAATGCGTCTGTGGAGGCTACGACCCCGATGTCGCTAGGGCGTACAGTAACCATATCACACGATGCGAGATGCATGAATCACACTATCCAATCATGCAGCAAATCCTTGCACGTAGCGTGCGCTCATGCAGGACAACACCGCCTAATCGGGGTCCCATAATCAATCTGCCCGAAGGCATATGCTATGATCAGTCACTCTCATATCAAGCATACATGTGATGCGTATGATCATGAGTCATGAAGCTATATTAAACATGTTATAATGAGATAAACTATCCTTACAATGCAGATGGGCCTGGGCTGCCTATACACAATAAGTACGAGCCTAATAATGGGCCTTAAAGAGAGTCGTAATGTGGACATCCAACCAGCATTACACTCGAAATGTGGACGTCAAACCAACATTTCTCCCAAGCCATAACCCGTAATAAACGTCATTACATAGGCCAAGTTGGAATCACACATTGCAATGGACCTTAGGTACACCCCATTGGGCCTTAAATATATCAAATGGGCCATATCAGATGGGCCTTCCATTCGTCAAGCGGGCCACATCAATGGGCTGAACCAATGGGCCTTATGTGCATTGCAATGGGTCAAACTCGTGGGCCTTAGATTGCATCTCATGGGCCTAATCTCATGGGCCTTATGTGTTTCAAGTGGGCCTAACCCATAGCCCTTTTACAATCCTAATGGGCCTAACCATAGGCCTTAAATAAAGCAAATGGGCCCAACCCATAGGCCTTTAAAATGATCTTTTCAAGTGGATGGACGGTCCGGATGCATCACGTGCATCATGGCGGGGTCTACATGAGGGCCCGCCATAACGTATAGTATATGTTATATAATATATATAAACTACATAATATTTATATGTATATATATAGTATATACTATATCATATATAATATAAATATATACATATATATAGACACACATGCTGTACACACACGCTACACACACATGCTGCACACACACGCAACACACCCACATGTAACACACACACACGCTGCCCCCACGCCGTTAGGGCCCCACCGTCACGCTGACGGTGGGAACAAAACCCATAAATCACTGTGGGTCCCATGTGGGGCCCACTGAAATGTCTATTTTCCATCCAAACCGTTCACAAGGTCAGGTGGACCTAAGTGGAAGGAAAATACAAATTTCATCTTGATCCAAAACTGCTGTGGACCCCAGAAGTTGTTTCAATGTTGGATGTTCAATTCCACTGTTCCCTATGGTGTGGGCCACCTGAGCATCGAATCGTCCTCATTTTTGGAGGGGACCCACCTCAGGGTGTGGGCCACCATGTGAACGGCACGAATAAAACATATAAATCATGGTGGGGCCCACGGCAGCAGCCGTGGGTGGCTGTACGGACGCCATCCGCCCGTGTGACGTGCTGCAAGCAGTGCCTGCAGCGGCTCTGACACAGCAGCATGCTGCTTCTCTCCTTCTTTTTTTTTTTGAAAAATCCTTGATTTTGAGGGTTTTCGAAGGTGGGGTCCACATCGCCTAAATCCACACCATCCATTGGTTTCCCTGGCTCGAAACAGGTCCAAAGAGCTTAAAGTTTGAATTTTTTTGATGACAGAAAATGAAATAAAATAAGAAAAAGGATCCTTGAATGGTAATGATGCATTCTTTGATGCTATGGCCCACCAGATCCTCCAATCAACCCCAACTCTTGGCTCAATGCCTAAAAAGAGGTGGGTGAGAGGATGGACGGCTTGGATTGTTTATATTCATCACGGTGGAGCCTAAGCAAGTGGACCACCCAAATGCCTCCTTTTATTCTTTCCCTTTTCTTTTTTTTTTGAAACATCCAACGTCCTAGACGCTGGACGGTTTTGTTTCTTTTAAATAGATTATGGTGGGCCCTGATGAAGTGGGCCACCACTGATGGGTGACGTGGGTACAACGTATAAGGTGGGCCCCACTTGAATAAAAATAAATACCTTAAGGTGGGGGTCCCTTTAAGTGGGCCACACAACCCTATTGCATAAAATAAAATAAAATAAAACAAAACAAAAAGAAATAAAGAGGGAGAGAGACATGGAGAGTGGGACACGCTTTGTGATGGAGGGCTCCACCACTATGAGCCCTCCCTTAAATGAAATCATACATTAATGGATCCCTCTATGCATGGAATCACCGAAATTGACAATCAACGGTGGAGATCCGTTCCCCACCAATACGATCGATCTAGATGACCTTTAAATACAATGAAACAAACATCATGATGGGGTCCATGGAGAATGGCCCCACCATGGATGATCATGATGATCAAAGTGGTCCATCGGCCACAACTTAGGGTCCCAAGTGAGATCCACACCATTAATCGGTGGGCCTCACTTGGCCCATCATAAAAATAAGAAAAACTAGTATGATCTAGCACCCACCGTCCGATCTTCTTGCTCCTAGGGGTTCCTTGACACCTTAGCTTCAACTTCAATGGATGAGATGAGGAATGGAGGGTTGAGATGAGAGATCTTGGGATGAAGAGGTGGGCCACACTTGGAGTTTAGGAAGGGAGGGAGAGGCTCATACGTAGGAGGGGTTTGTTGCTTGGAATTGAGATGAGAAAATGAGAAAGAGAGAGAGTGTTGTAGAGAGAGATGGATGGATGGATGAATGATGGTTGTGTAAGAAGGTCTTGACTTTTGTGGCCTTTTGTGTAAGAGAGGTATGGGAGGTGTAAGAAAAGCTTGACTTTTGAGGCCTTTTGTGTAAGAGAGGTATGGGAGGTGAAGACTTTTGTGGTTTCTTAGGAAAATGGGTGAAAGTGATGTGTACTTGATTGATGGATTGATTGATTGATGGGATTGATGTGATTGATGTGATACATCGTAGAGATTCTCTTGGGTTTCACAACACGCGGCGTTTCCTCGCACCGAACGTTGGCCCACATCTCTTGACCAGGGTATCGCCTCGGCGCGCGAGTCGCGGCATCAGAACCACGGCGACGGCGCGGTCGCTATGGTATTGGTCTCGGGTTGAGTCGACTCGGATTGTCGGTATATGAATCAGGGTCGCGCGTCGATATCGGTTAAGGGTCGAAGGTTGCCGAAATTCGACCGGTAAGACCGCGGAAGTTTATGGAACGGTACGGTCTAAGATACGGGTCTTACAACCCTCTAAGATTTCTATAAGCTTATGCACGATAGATGCGTGCAAGTAATGTTAGATTGCAGCAGTGTTGAGCTTGAAGCGTACAGTGGCCTTCTGAAGCTTGATTTTCTATTTATGTATTTTTCTTTCAGCGTTGTACTCAAATGATTATATTAGTGGATATGTGATGACAATGTTGCCTTTGTGAATTGGGTAATCTTATGGTTATGCTTATTACGAGTTAAATGCATATTGAAAAAGAAAAAAAATCCTCGTACGATCCCAGGATCGAAATCTGGCATATAGATGCTAGGAGCTGAGAGTGGGGTACTACGGAGGCTGTTGGCACTGGATTCGGCGATCGAGATTTGTATGAATCCAATTTTCGAGTTTGGGGTGTGATACATCTCAACCATCCAAACTCCATCTCCTCCGTTAGGATCGAAGCTAAGGAGCAAAGGAAGCCAAGGGAGCAAGAAGAAGATGGTGGGTGATCTTGGATCTCCATTCCTTTACTTTTTATGATGTAAGGGCCCACTTATGGTGGCACTCATCTTGATGTAGGCTTTGTATTAAAGGGGGGCCCATAGTGGCGGGGCCCCTCCATCCCCTCCATCATTATGATATCTCTCTCTTTCTCTCTTTCCTCCTCCCTCTCTTTCCCTATGAATGATGGTCCACCTAGTTGGGTGTATCACCCATCACCATCTGTCCATTAGACAGGACCCACCCGATGTGTGGATGGATAAAACACAAACATCAGCTTCCTCCAAAGCTTGTGGATCCACATGAGTGGACCCACCTTAGATGTATGCATTCCGTACACGTGGGGCCCACCTTATGTCCCACCGTCCAACCATTTGAGAATGGTGGACCTCACCATGATGTATGTGTGCATCCAGCGTCTAGACCTGGATGGACGGTTGATGATGTTTTTGTAAAGAAAATAAAATAATAAAATAATATATAAACAGATATTTTAATAATATATACCTATATGGGCCATGTGTGTGGACCCTAACCATGATATATGTGTTTAGCCACGTGTGTGGAGCCTCACCATGATATATCTATTTAACCAATGTCGTCCGTCCATCTTTGTGACCCCACCTTCCATCAGTGGTGTAATGACACTAGCAAGTTCTGTGGACCCCACACGGATGTATGTATCTACACTATCCATTCTGGACGGTACACATGGAGTCCCCGTGATGTATGAGCCTTATTCACACCGTCCATTCACCTGGACGGTGGGCCACCATGATGTAAGTGCCTTATCTGCACTGTCTAGATGTAACGCCCGTGAAAAAAATCCATACTTGGGCTCGAGTACCAACTCGACCCGAAATCGCGTAGAATTAATTTCTATGGAAATTAAGCGTAAGTTAGCTAGCGCAACGCTAGAGTAGCTGGGAAATAGTCCCTGATCACTTTAAATACGTTCTACAAGACCCAAATCGAGTAGAACAAATGACTCTACAATACTCTATAACCTCGGATCAAACTCTAAGCAGGTTTGTTCTCTGGACTGCTTTGAATCTTTGTATTGGATCTAGACCGCGCGTCGAAAGTCCGATACCTCCTATCTTAGACCGTTAGAACCGCCTAGCTGGACTTGACAATCATTTCGAAAATCAAGTCAAACCGATAATCATAGGCTATTTCATTGAGCCCGGACCGAAGAGAGTGCGAATAGGGACAGAATTGGAATTTCAAATTCAAATCTGGCACACGACTTGACGCGTCAGTATTGAGCGTTCTAACCGTCAGAATTCATCCAGATTACACCCTCGGATCAGGAGAAATTTTTATTTTATATCATGAGACTTTCAGCCCTGATCTACGTGCGGTGACCGCTGAACTGAAACTGGTCCACCACGCGCGATCTGCGAACCCTGCTGGACTGAAAACTTAATACGTGCTAGATCTAGTATGCATGAGCTTAAGTCCGATCGCATTCGACCAGGGGACCACTAGAAAGCATCTTTTGGACCGAAACAGCCCCGAAATGGATATGCACTAAGTAAACTTCGTTCCAGAGCCTGTTTTCGGCATTTTTAAGCTTATAAAAGGGGTTGAAACCCTCATTCCTCTCTCCCATCCGAAATTGCAAAACCCTAGCTTTGGGAGAGAGAAAGAGGTGAGAGTTTGAGAGAGAGAGTAGAAGGGATTTTTTCCATTTTCGTGCCACCTGTTGCACGTGCTTCAGCAGCTCATCCCAATCACCTGGCCGGTGATTCCTCCGCTTTTTCAGGAATGAAACAACCCTAGAAGTTGCTGATTTAGGGTTTACTAGGATTCATAGCGTGTTAGCTAACGTAACTCGTCAATCAGGTTCTCTTACTGCCGTAGACGAAGCGTTTGGGCCTATGTAGGTCAAAATACTATGAACCAAGGGTCGAACCGTACATATCTGGGGCCCTTGGACCATGGGGGACCAAACCCATCTGGTCCCACCGGCCGGATGCATCACCGGTCGGCGATGCATCGCCGTACAGGTGGGCCCACTTGAAGCAATTTTTGGGCGCATGCCCTTAAATGCCATGTACACACCCCCCATACGTGTCCCGTCCAAAGAAAACCCCCAAAACATGCCTCTCCTTCACAAACAGCCCTCCCCATAGCCCTATTTACGTTTTTCAGCAACCATTTCCAAGATCCAAAATTCCAAATCATCCCTAGATCCATCCTTAGCCAAAAATGACCATCATCCATCATTCCTTTGGAGTTGGCAGCCCTTCCTCTTGAAGATTTCATCATTTGGAGCTCCAAAAACCCCCAAATCGAGCTGAAATCGTGAGGTGCTCCATTCCACTTTTTCATTTTCATTTCTCCTTGAAAATACATCTTTGGGAAGCTTGAAGCATCCCTCTATGACGCCTAGATCTCCTTTTTTCAGTTTGGACATCCACTTCTCCGCATTTTCTTCATTTTTCATGGCTTTCATGGAAGCCATTTTAGGCCTTTTATCACTCTCCTCCATCATATCTTTGATGGGTAAAAGGAAAACCGTAACAGACGAGGCTGGGCCAAGTCGCCCTGCTCAATCGAGAAGATCGCGGGGTGGTGTCGCAAGTTCAAGCACCGCCGCAGGTCCAGCTGCAGCCCTAGAGTGCAGTACAAAGCGGGATTTGGATCCCCATGCTCACCTTGGGCGAGTAATTCTATCAGAGATGCCTCACGGCCAATACACTGATCGCAAAGTGTTGTTTGAGGCAGACGTGGAAGGGCGACTGTTCAGAAAATTTTTGTTGTTCGAGCACATTGAAGTTGCGCATTGGGGTCCGATCTTTGAAGCTCGCGCTCGTGCTAATGTGAGCACCATTCGTGCCTTCTACGCTTGTATCCAGAATCCTACCTTGGAGCCATTGCAGTTCAAAATCCCTTTTAGTAGAGATCGGATGGCTACGATTGATGTGGGACTGATTGCGCGACTTCTGAACGTGCCTCTTAGTGATGTTCATCCTAGTGAGAAGAATCTGAGGAGTAGGCGTGAACGAGATCACCGCACCAGGTTTCTGTGCAGTAAGTTGGTTCCATGGTAGCCTAATAATAGCCTCAAGGCGACGTATATGTCTGATGATTTGCGCCTGTTGCACCATATCTGCACGTATAATATTTATCCCAGGTCGACAAATCGCATTAAATGTACACGCCTTATGGTCGATTTCTTGTATCTGGTGGCCTAGGGAGAGAATGTATGTATGGCCACTTTCATCTTGCGACAGATAATCCTCATAACCAAGTCAAGAAGAACATCCGAATCGCTTCCTTTTGGCCGACTGATATGCAAGATCGCGCTTGAGTTTGCTTACAGACTTGGACTAGAATTGTCAGCTTCGATTCATACCATTGATGAGTCGACTATGGTCAAGATGAAGATTGGGTCGCAGTACCGTGAAATTCAGCTTGAGGAGGACAGCGAGGATGACTTTGATGATGAGGAAGATCAAAGTGAAGAAGAACCTGGGGCAGAAGCTCAGGAAGAAGTTCAGGAAGAGACAGAAGAGGAGGCTCAGGATACAGATGAGAGCCCTCCTCCTTCTGCGCAGGCTACTAGCGATGATCGCATTGCTCGGATCGAGGAGAGTCAGATCGCCTTGCGAAGGGAAGTTCAGGAACTTCATGCGGAAGTCAAGGATGCCAAGGCCGTGACAAAGAAGAAATTCGGTAAGGTGACTCGCACCTTCAAGGCGATCCCGTGTTGCTTGCAGGATAAGGGTGCTCCTCCTCTGTTGCCCGACTCAGACTAGCGATGAGACTTTGATGTAGTTGTCAGTAGTTAGTCATTTCTTGCTTTATGTGTGTAAGCCTGTTAGGGCTAGTGCCTTGCTTATGTTGCTGTTGTAATTTTAACTGTCTTAGTTCCCATGTATTTCTCGTCATGATGCTTGTAAGGATATATCCCTTGTATTATGACAATTTTGATTAAATGAAATGCATGGAATTCCTTTGACTCCTTGTGTGAATGATTACGGTGTATTTGTGATATTGAGACTGACAAAGTTGCGTCCTATTTTGAATATAGGGAATGCTGCCTAAGGCTACGCGGAGCACGGTTCGGCTTGCACTGAGCGAGCATATGGATCAGACTCCTTCGCAGTCTGACACTCATACGGACCCTGCTGTGAGCCCGATTCCTGAGACAGTTCATGCGTCTCAGCTTGCTGCTGGTCCTACAGTTGGACCACCGCCGTTGTAACACCCCGAATTTTGGCCAACCTGGGATTAAACGTCCTTAGGCTATGGGTCAATTAAAACACCTGAAAAATCGCTTAGAACCCAATTCCATAGCCAAAGAAATCACTTAGGATTAATTCCTTTAGAAAATAAGTGTAAGTTAGCTAGCGCGACGTTAGAATAGCTGGGAAATGGTCCCTGATCACTTTAAATACGTTCTACAAGGCCCAAAGCGAGTGGAACCAATGGTGCTATAATGCTCTAAAGCCTCGGATCAAACTCTAAACCGGTTTGTTCTCGGGACCTCTTTGAAACTTTATATTGGATCTAGACAGCGCGTCGAAAGTCCGATACCTATCATCTTAGACCGTTATGACCACTTAGCTGGGCTTGGCAATCGTTTCGAAAATTAAGTCCAACTGACATTCTGAGGCTATTTCATTGAGCCTGGAGTGAAGAGAGTGAGAATAGGGTAGAGTTGTAATTTTGAAATTCAAATCTGGCACACAACTTGACGCATCAGTATTGAGCGTTCTGACCGTCAGAATTCAGCCAAATTATACCCTCGGATCAGGAAAAATTTATATTTCATATCACGAGATTTGTAGACCTGATCTAGGTGCGATGACCGTTGAACTGAAATTGGACCGCCACGTGCGATCTGGGAACCTTACCGGTCTGAAAACTTGATGCGTGCTAGATCTAGTATGCATGAGCTTAAGTCCCACCGCATTTGGCCTGGGGACCTTCAGAAATGCTCTTTTGGACCGAAACGGCCCCGATTTGGTTAGGCACCAAGTAAACATTGTTCCCAAGCCTATTTTGGGCATGTTATAGGCTATAAAAGGGGTTGAAACCCTCACTCCTCTCTCCCATCCGAATTTGAGAGAAACCCTAACTTAGGAGAGAGAAAAAGGTGAGAGATTGTGAGAGAGTGGGAGAGTTCTTCCTGCCACTTGTGCTACGTATTGCACGTGCTTAAGCAACACACCTCTACCGCTTTTTCGGCGATTTCACCACAATTCTAGGTAAGTAAATACCCTAAATAGTTGCTGATTTGAGTTTCCTTTGTTTCCATAGCGATGTAGCTTATGGATCTAGTGTAGTAGGTTCCCTATTCGCCGTAGACAAAGCGTATACGCTCCGTTTCAATTCACGAGTCTACAAGACATAAGGTGCGGATTTTAGACGCTTTGATTGACTGTTTCCAAAGCTTTCAATGTCGTTTAATAGTAGATTCTCGACGGCAACGCCGTTTGACATGTACAACATGTTGTCCGTTTCCTGTTTCGTAAACCAACGAAGAATATGAGATTTAGGGCATTTTAGTCATTTGTAGGAAGTACTGTTTTCATGCATATTTTGCTGATGTGATTGACATGGCTTCTCGTCGCATTAGGATATTAGGAATACGTGCATAATTAGTTTGGCGAAGAGATTCGCCTAAATGCGCACGTTGGGTCGACATACTATATGTAGACTTAAGTGTGTAGTGTAAGTGTTTGTATAAATGCTTGTATTAGTATGTATTGAATTAAATGGTGTTATGGATTAGTTTGAGATTGATTTCTCAATTAATATGCTGATGTGAATGATTTCCTACATGTTGACTATATGCATGATTTCATAATATGCATGAAATGTATGTGCTTGGAAGATTTGCTTAAGTTGTATGTTATAACATGTGTTAACATGCTCACATGGTTGTATTTCATTTCCATTACCCTTACACAATTGCTGATGTGGATTCATGAATGATTGTTTGGGACTATACCTAGTCCAGGCAGTCGGTAACTGAGTGACTTCGTGGTTGGTTTATCTTTACCACGAACGACGCGTCGATGAACGCGAGCCGTGTTCTGGAGTTGGCGGCAGTGGTTAGGCCACACGAAGTGTCTTACGCACTTCATGTCGTTCAACTTGAGATGCGATCGTGCTAGTCGAGCCTGTCAAGTAACCCGACTGGCCATTGTATGTTCACCCTGCATGAGTCATAACTGCTTGAACCTAGGGTACTGAACTTACCATTGTAAACCCTGTTAACCATGGTACCTTGATCCACGAAGACTCATGAGCCGGGCATGGTGGTATGGGACACCGTGGTCGAGCTGTCGGCCTACGCTGGGGCCACAAACCTCCCTGTAGTGACCAGTGAGCACCTAGACTCGTGAGCAGATTATGGTGGTATGGGACACTATATTCTTGCTGTCGGCCTACATTGATAAGGTGATGGGGGAGCGGTGCAACGAGTGCGAGCAACAGCCCTGGCAGCCCTTTGTAGTCACCGCGAGCGTATTCTGAGTCTAAGGGAGGCGACGACCCTTCCGTAGCAGTAGAGTACAGTAGGCCTGTATTGATAAGGTGATGGGGGAGCAGAGCAACGAGTGCGTGCAACAGCCCTGGCAGCCCTTGCAGCGACCTACAAAATATACATCGTATGAGATTACTAGGAGTGACGACTCTAGACAGGATCTGTGTTGGGATTGATATAAGGGAGGTACCTTAGTTTCCCAATCCTGCTGTTTGAATGGACTAATAACAACTCAGAAATCATATCATCATAGCAATGCATGTGCCTGGAAGATGTGGAGCACTCTAGGGAGTGTGGCATGCCGCGATCGTAAGATGTTGCCGCATGAGGGAGATCGTCGATGAGGGCATACATCACGTCATATCATATTGCATTAACAATAGTATTAGGATTGTTTGATTTACTGCTTTACTATTATCGCATGATTGATTTGATAACATGCTAATCTCTGCTCTCTTATCCCACTGAGTTGATCACTCACTCCCATGTTACGGGATGGTGTTCACCCACCAGTCCCTATTGTGATTACAGATGATGGCACGGCCTGCGAGGCGGTGCTGGACTTGAAGATGATGAGGAGGATCTCTCCTTTATGCATGATCTGATTGACGGGATTACAGGGAGGTTGATTAGATACCTTGACACTTGTCATTTTATATTTTTAGAACACTCATGTATATCCTTTTGGTTTACTTTTGGAGCATACATGTATGTATATAACCTGGTAACATGTTTACACTCTGGAGACATACAACAATTTATATATGTTATACGTACTATCACAGTCTTCCGCTTGTTAATTTAACTGTCTCTGGAGTATGATATGCTGTTCTAGCTTAATCTCACTCATGTTTGATACATTATCACAGACAACATTCAATCATACATATCTATGTTGTATAAATTACATTTTGGAACTCGGGAGTGGAGTTTTTGCTCGACCCCACGATTTTCGTGATGTTACAGCCGTTCACACCGTCAGTCAGAGAGCCTTATCTTGCATCTACTTCAACACAGCATCTGCCACAGCCTGCTCCACCTCCCGACAGATTTGAGCAGATGTTGGTTATGATGCAGCAGCAGCAGCAGCTTCTGACTACCATCGTGGGGACATTAGCACAGGGTGGGGGTGTGACTCCACCTGCACCACCTGCGCATCCTGCTGAGGATGCTTATACATACGCCCACGATGAGGGCATGGCTCATCCTGCACCACCTGCTTACCCTGCGGGGAATGCCGCAGATACACGGGGCCTATTAGAGCAATTTCAGCGCTTACGGCCTCCCACTTTTATGGGTTCTCATAGACTTGAGGAGGCTGAGTACTCGCTCGACCGTGTGTCGAAGATTTTACGGATGTTACATTGTACAGAGGCCAAGCAGGTAGAGCTGGCTACATTTCTGTTTGAGCCAGAGGCCAGCCTGTGGTGGGATAGCGTATTGCGGACCATTGCTGTCGACTTTGTATGGACATGGGCAGCATTTGAGTTCCGCTTCCACGAGAAGTATTATCCCTAGACTTACAGGCATGACAGGGAGAATGAGTTTCTCCGCCTCAGACAGGCAGCCATGACAGTTACAGAGTATGAGCATCGGTTTACGGAGTTGGGCAGATACGTCCCGACGATTTTAGCTGATGAGCAGATGCGCATACGGTGCTTTTTGGAGGGTTTGCGACCGAATATTCGGTCGAAGATGTGCTGTGTGAGCATTCCCTCATATGCGGAGTTGATTCACATGTCTATGCGGGCAGAACAGGATGTGGATCAACTTGCGCGATCTCGTGGCCCTGTTGCTTCTAGGCCGCGACCAGACATGCAGGACAGGCCCTTCGCGGGAAAGAGGCCTCACGTCGACCCTCCTACTAGGGCTATAGTGCCTGTACCACCGTTTCGGTGCCCTGATTTGACATGTACGTACTGTGGGAGGACAGGCCACTTGGCGTAGAGTTACTTTTCTCGGATGCAGGACAGTGGGTTCTCCCCGCTGCAGAAGATTGACCGTGCGCGTTCGCAGGTGATATCAGCACCGCCTATATGGTTAGCTCCTGTGCATCCTTCTTTCAGACCTCCGGTATCGCAGATCAGACAGCCTCCACGGCCCTTGACACAGCGGCCGAACCGGCCACAGCAGGCTCAGGTTCATGCATTGACAGCTGAGGCGGCTGCGACACCGACTTTTCAGCATTCAGCCTTCGAGGTCATAGCCCATATTGGAGGTACTCCTATTCTCGTGATGGTGGACACTGGTTCCACGATTTCTTTGATATCACATGCGGTAGTCAGGCGTCTTGGGTTACAGACTATCACTATGGATAGCGTGCGAGTCTTTGCAGCTCATGGGGATTATTCGGATGTTACCTAGATGTGTGAGGGTTGTTTAGTTGATCTGGGAGGCAGGACGATGGCTCTTGATCTTGTCTTCGATCCCTCGCTCGTTTATCTCGACGTCATTCTTGGCATGGACTGGTTTACTGCTGGGAGGGCCGAGATTGACTGCGAGACTCGTATGGTGACGGTGTACGAGCCTGAGGGCATGCCTTTCATGTTTTCAGTGTGGGTAAATCTCTCTTTCCGCATACTTAGTTACGCCACTTTATTGCGCGACGCTGGTGCTCAGATACTTGAGCATACGCCAGTCGTTTTCGAGTTCGGGGATCTGTTCAGGAAGATCCCTGGTTTGCCACCCCGACGAGAGATCGATTTCACTATCGATCTGGTTCCTGGTTCTACGCCCGTCTCACTGCCGACGTATCGCATGACACCATGTGATATGGAGGAGTTGAGGACGCAGATTGATGGTCTGCTAGAGCTTGGCCTCATATGGCCTAGTGTGTCTCCTTGGGGAGCACCGGTCCTATTTGTGAGGAAGAAGGACGGTTCGATGCGATTGTGTATTGATTATCGCAGGCTGAACCAGGTTATGGTGAAGAACAAGTATCCTTTACCCAGGATCGATGACTTGTTTGATCAGTTGAGAGGAGCGCAGTACTTCTTGAAGATTGATCTTCAGTCAGGATATCATCAGTTGCGCGTCAGGGATGAGGACGTGCAGAAGACAGCATTCAGGACCAGTTTTGGCCACTACGAGTTCCTCGTGATGTCGTTCGGTCTCACGAACGCACCAGCCGTGTTCATGGATTTGATGAACCGGGTATTTCGACCTTTCCTCTATCGATTCGTCGTTGTATTCATTGACGACATTTTGGTGTACTCTAGGAGTCGAGAGGAGCATGAAGAGCACTTACGTTTGGTCCTGGATACGCTCAGACAGCATCAATTGTTCGTACAGTACAAGAAGTGTGACTTCTGGAAGCAGGAGGTGAAGTTCCTGGGACACGTGGTGTCCAAGGATGACATGGCAGTTGACCTGTCTAAGGTAGCTGTGGTGCAGGACTGGGAACAGCCTGGTTCTATCACTGAGGTGAGGAGTTTCTTGGGTCTCGCTGGCTACTATCGGCGCTTCATTTAGGACTTCTCGAAGATTGCGAGACCCTTATCTCAGTTGACATGGAAGGACGTGAAGTTCGCCTGGAATGACAAGGCGGAGTCAGCTTTTCGGGAGCTGAAGGACAGACTTACGTCCGCCCCTGTGCTAGTATTACCAGAGCAAGGGGTTAGATACACTATATACACTGACGCGTCTAGCGTTGGTTTGAGTTGTGTCCTTATGCAGAGGGACAGGGTAATTTCGTATGCCTCGAGACAATTAAGGAAGCACGAGGAGAATTACCCTACACACGACCTAGAGTTGGCAGCCGTTATATTCGCACTGAGACTCTGGAGACATTACCTCTACGGAGAGTTCGAGCTCTTTTGCGACCACAAGAGCCTCAAGTACATATTCACGCAGCGAGACTTGAATATGAGGCAGCGGCGATGGATGGAGACGTTGAAGGACTTCAAGTTTGAAGTCTCTTATCATCTTGGGAAGGCGAACCTTGTGGCTGACGCGTTGAGCCGTAAGAAGGCGATAGAGTTTGTAGCTCCGCTGATGGTTGCTAAGTGGGATATGGTTGAGTTTTTGCGAGACTTTGAGCAGAAACTCACCGTAGAAGAGCCGTTTGAGTTCATCGCACATGTACAGGTGCGATCTCAGATCGATGACCGAGTCATCGAGGCGCGGATGGACGATGCGCATCTGACTGAGCTTCGAGAGCAGGCCAGTGATGATGCAGACGCTGACTGGCGAGTTGGTATGGATGGGGGCTTACGTTATCCTGGCCGCCTATGCGTCCCAGATGTCCCTGACTTGAGACGAGAGATTCTCGAGGCTGCGCATTGTACTAGACTCACGATGCATCCTGGCAGTACGAAGATGTATCATGACGTGAAGAGGACGTATTGGTGGGAAGGTATGAAGACCCACATAGCTGAGTTCGTGTCCCGTTGTCTCACTTGTCAGCAGGTGAAGGCAGAGCATCGCCGACCACCTGGACTTTTGTAGCCTATGCTGATCGCAGAGTGGAAGTGGGATTTCATTTCCATGGATTTCATTTCTGGGTTATCGAAGACAAGGAAGGGACATGATTCCATTTGGGTGATCGTCGACCGTCTGACGAAGTCGGCGCACTTCCTACCGATTAGAGTTACGAACTCTGCAGACGAGCTGGCTAGACTGTACATCAGAGAGATTGTGCGTCTGCATGGAGTTCCGTTGGAGAATCTGTCTGACAGAGACACGCGGTTCACTTCTATTTTCTGGACTCGCATTCAGGAGGCTATGGGTGTGAAGTTGAAGTTCAGTACTGCCTTCCACCCACAGACAGACGGACAGACAGAGCGGGTGAACCAGATCTTAGAGGACATGTTGTGAGCTTGCGCATTGTACTTCAAGGACAGTTGGGATGATTGTCTTGCATATGTGGAGTTTGCGTACAATAACAGTTTTCAGGCGAGTATCAGTATGGCACCTTATGCGGCGCTGTATTGGCGACCTTGTCGCGCACCGCATTGCTGGATAGAGGTCGGTGAGTGTAGCTTGATTGGCCCAGAGTTACTGCAGGCGACGTCAGAGAAGATTGATATTATTCGACGTCGGCTTCTTACAGCGCAGAGCAGACAGAAGAGTTATGCCGATACGAGACGGAGGCCACTAGAGTTCACAGTTGGGGATCATATGTTTTTGCGAGTTTTCCCTATGAAGGGAGTCCTTCGGTTCGGGAAGAAGGGGAAGCTGGCACCGCGATTCATTGGTCCATTCCAGATCCTCGATCGTGTGGGAGCAGTGGCTTACCGATTGGCTTTACCCATGCCTCTCGCGAGCGTTCACAACGTATTTCATGTTTCTATGCTGAAGAAGTACGTTGCTGATCCTTCCCATATCATCAGATGGGAACAGGTGCAGTTAGGAGAGGATGTTACTTATATCCTGCGACCGACACGTATCCTAGACAGGAAGGAGTAGGTACTGCGTAGCAAGGTGATTCTCCTTGTGAAGGTATTGTGGACGCATCACTCTGAGGAGGAGGCTACCTGGGAGATAGAAGCCGAGATCAGAAAAAACTACCCACAGCTTCTCGAGGAGTACGAAAAGGTACAAATTTCGAGGATGAAATTATTTGTTAAGGGGGATAGATTGTAACGCCCGTGAAAAAAATCCATACTTGGGCTCGAGTACCAACTCGACCCGAAATCGCGTAGAATTAATTTCTATGGAAATTAAGCGTCAGTTAGCTTGCGCAACGCTAGAGTAACTGGCAAATAGTCCCTGATCACTTTAAATACGTTCTACAAGACCCAAATCGAGTAGAACAAATGACTCTACAATACTCTATAACCTCGGATCAAACTCTAAGCAGGTTTGTTCTCTGGACCGCTTTGAATCTTTGTATTGGATCTAGACCGTGCGTCGAAAGTCCGATACCTCCTATCTTAGACCGTTAGAACCGCCTAGCTGGACTTGACACTCATTTCAAAAATCAAGTCAAACCGATAATCACAGGCTATTTCATTGAGCCCGGACCGAAGAGAGTGCGAATAGGGACAGAATTGGAATTTCAAATTCAAATCTGGCACACGACTTGACGCGTCATTATTGAGCGTTCTGACCATCAGAATTCATCCAGATTACACCCTCGGATCAGGAGAAATTTTTATTTTATATCATGAGACTTTCAGCCCTGATCTACGTGTGGTGACCGCTGAACTGAAACTGGTCCGCCACGCGCGATCTGCGAACCCTGCCGGACTGAAAACTTAATACGTGCTAGATCTAGTACGCATGAGCTTAAGTCCGATTGCATTCGATCAGGGGACCACCAAAAAGCATCTTTTGGACCGAAACAACCCCGAAATGGATATGCACTAAGTAAACTTCGTTCCGGAGCCTGTTTTCGGCGTTTTTAAGCTTATAAAAGGGGTTGAAACCCTCATTCCTCTCTCCCATCCGAAATTGCAAAACCCTAGCTTTGGGAGAGAGAAAGAGGTGAGAGTTTGAGAGAGAGAGTAGAAGGGATTTTTTCCATTTTCGTGCCACCTGTTGCACGTGCTTCAGCAGCTCATCCCAATCACCTGGCCGGTGATTCCTCCGCTTTTTCAGGAATGAAACAATCCTAGAAGTTGCTGATTTAGGGTTTACTAGGATTCATAGCGTGTTAGCTAACGTAACTCGTCAATCAGGTTCTCACACTGCCGTAGACGAAGCGTATACGCTCCGTTCGAATTCACGAGTCTACAAGAGACTAGGTGAGGATTTTAGACGCTTTGATTGATGGTTTACAATGATTTCAATGTCGTTTAATAGTAGATTATCGACGGCATCGCCGTTTGACATGTACAATATGCTCTCCGTTTCCTGTTTCGTAAATCAACGAAGAATATGAGATTTAGGGCATTTTAGTCATTTGTAGGAAGTACAGTTTACATTCATATTTTGCTGATGTGATTGACATGATTTGTTGTCGCTTTAGGAAGTTAGGAATCTGTGCATAATTAGTTTGGCGAAGAGATTCGCCAAATTACGCACTTCGGGTCGACATACTATATGTAGACTTAAGTGTGTAGTGTATGTGTATGTATAAATGCTTGTATTAGTATGTATTGAATTAAATGATGTTATGAATTAGTTGGAGATGGATTTCTCAATTAATATGCTGACCTAAATGATTTCCTACATGTTGACTATATGCATGATTTCATTACATGCATGAAATATATGTGTTTGAAGATTTACTTAAGTTGAATGTTATAACATGTGTTAACATGCTCACATGATTGTATTTCAATTCCAATATTCCTATATAAATTGCTGATGTGATTCCATATTTGTTTGGGACTATACTTAGTCCAGGCAGTCGGTAACCGATCGAATTCGTGGCTGGCTGGTCTTGGCCACGAATGACGCGTCGATGAACGCGAGTCGTGTTTGGAGTTGGCGGCAGTGGTTAGGCCACGCGAAGTGTTTTACGCACTTCATGTCGTACGACTTGAGATGCGATCGCACTAGTCGAGCCCGTCAAGTAACCCGATTGGCCGATGTATGTTCACCCTGTATGAGTCATAACTGCTTGAACCTAGGGTACTGAACTTACCATTGTAAACCCTGTTAACCATGGTACCTTGATCCACGAAGACTCATGAGCCGGGCATGGTGGTATGGGACACCGTGGTCGAGCTGTCGGCCTACGCTGGGGCCACAAACCTCCCCATAGTGACCAGTGAGCACCTAGACTCGTGAGCAGATTATGGTGGTATGGGACACTATATTCTAGCTGTCGGCCTACACTGATCAGGCGACGAGTCCTTTGTAGTGACCGCGAGCGTATTCTGAGTCCACGGGAGGCGACGACCCTTCCGTGCAGTAGAGTACAGTAGGCCTGTATTGATAAGGTGATGGGGGAGCGGTACAACGAGTGCGAGCAACAGCCCTAGCAGCCCTTGCAGTGACCTACAAAATATACATCGTATGAGATTACTAGGAGTGACGACCCTAGACAGGATCTGTGTTGGGATTGATACAAGGGAAGTACCTTAGTTTTCCAATCCTGCTGTTTGAATGGACTAATAACAACTCAAAAATCATATCACCATAACATTGCATGTGCCTGGAAGATGTGGAGCACTCTAGGGAGTGTGGCATGCCGCGGTCGTAAGATGTTGCCGTATGAGGGAGATCGTCGGTGAGGGCATACATCACGTCATGTCATCTTGCATTAACAATAGTATTAGGATTTTCTGATTTACTGCTTTACTATTATCGCATGATTGATTTGTGAACATGCTAATCTTTGCTCTATGATTCCACTGAGTTGATCACTCATTCCCACGTTACGGGATGGTGTTTGCAACACCCACCAGACCCTGTTGTAGATGCAGGTGAGGCTGAGATCCAGGAGGCAGAGCCAGACTTCGACGAGGACCAGGACGAGTTCTCGTACATGCAGTATCATGATGGATTTGCGTAGGTGACCTGGATTGATGGGACTTCAGTGGGACTATTTTGAACATTTACTTTTGTTCATGTATATGTATATGAGACTCAGAGATGTATTCATACCTTAGAGACAGATGAGATCTACTTTGCTTTTCCATACAGTGATATATATATTATTTAGTCTTCCGCTTGCTTTTATCACTGAATCTGAAGTATGAATTGCAGTTTTGGTATACTTTTACACATGTGGATGCTTTAAATCAGACAACATTGAATCATAATCATTTTTTGTTGCATAAGTGACGGTCTGAAACTCGGGAGTTGAGTTTATACACGACCCCCAATTTTCAGGGTGTTACACTAGATGTGTTGGATGGTGCTGACCACAATCATGTATCTGTTATCCTCTGACGATGTGGCTGGACGTGGGACCACACACACGTGATGCACTTGTGGGGTAGGACCCCATCCTGATGTGTGAGTTTTGTATCCACCCTAGTACAGATGGTGGGTCGCAGGGGCTATGATGTTGTGTGGATGACAGCAAGATCGGTGGATCTGATTGGAGGTATGTGTTATGTCCACACTATTCATCCATTTAGTAGACGTATGGGGCCCACCCTAGACATGCTGCACGTGTGGGATGGGACCCACCTTGATGTATGTATCCTTTATTCACACCATGCATCTGGATGGTACAATCTCACCTTGATCTATGTTTCATCCTGCAGGTGCTGGACGCTGGACCCACCTGTTTATACCGTTAAGCCATCATGCCCACCTATTGTATGGTGGGATCCACCATGATGTATATTGTATACATGTCGTCCAACAACAGGTTTGCGTGCTGCTGGAAAGTAGTCTGTTGACGCTCACCATTGAAAACTTCCTGGGCCCACTTTACTATTTGTGGGTGGCCCATATCTATCAGAGGCCCACACTGTTGCATGTATTCTCTATCCATCTATCTTTTTAGACAATAAGGATGGCTTGTGAGGCCCATCTTTAATGTATATGATATACATGTGAGGCCCATTGTTGTGGCCGATGTGATGGGGCCCATTGTGGTGTATTCATGGCCCGGGTGCCGAGGCCCATTGTGATGCATTTTAGGGCCATGTGATGGAGCCCATTGTGATGTATGTGAGGCCCAGATGGTGAGGCCTGATGTGATGTATGAGAGGCTCATGGTTGCGGCCCATTGTGATATATTTTCGGCCCATATGATGAGGCCCATGTAATGCGGCCCACTTGATGTTTATATGGCCCATGTGATGTATTTGAGGGATCATGAGTAGGGCCCACCTATCTTGTATTTGAGGCCCAATGTGATGTATTCTGGGCCAATGGACGAGGCCCAATATCATGTATTTAAGGCACGTGGGCAAGGCCCAATGTGATGTATTATACGCCAATGTGCGAGGCCCAATGTGATGTATTTGAGGCCCGTGGGCAAGGCCCAATGTGATGTATTCGAGGCCCTTGAGTGAGGCCCCTTGTGATGTATTCGAGGTCCATGTGATGCGGCCCACCATGACATGTATTAGGACCATGTGATGCGGCCCATAGTGATGTGTATGTAGCCCTTATACGAGGCCCATTGCAATGCATACTAGGTCTTTGTGTGATTCCATGGGCCCACGATACTTTCGGCTCCATGTATGACACTCATTGGGATCAATATTGGTTAAATGTCCATATTGTGACATTCACTTAGGCTTTATTAGGCATGTTCTCACCGATTCCGATTGTCGAGGCCGAGTCAGATTGACGAGGCCAATTCCGATTCCGATTGTTGAGGCCGAGTCAGATTTGTTGAGGCTGATTTCGATTGTCAACGCCAAGTCAGATTGACGAGGCCGATTTTGATTTTGATTGTTAAGGCTGATTATCTAGGCTGAGTGAGAATGATGAGGCTGATTCTGATTCTAATTGTTGAGGCCGATTGTTGAGGACGAATCAGATTTATCGAGACTGATTTCGATTGTCGAGGCCGAGTTAGATTGAAGAGGCCGATTCCGATTCTGATTGTTAAGGCCGAGTCAGATTGACGAGGCCAACTTTGAACCTGATTGTTGAGGCCGATTGTGTTGGCCGAGTCAGATTATCGGGGCCAATTCTTATTCTGATTGTCAAGGCCGATTGTCGAGGTTGATTACGATTGTCGCGGCCGATTCAGATTCTGTTTATGATGTGAGGCCGATTGTCTAGGCCGAGTTAGATTGTCGAGACCGATTCTGATTGCGATTTTCGAGGCCTAGTCAGATTGACAAGGCCGATTCCGATTGTCGAGGCCGAGTCGGATTGTCGAGATCAATTCAGATTTCAATTGTCAAGGTCGAGTCAGATTGACGAGGCTGATTTCGATTCCGATTGTTAAGGCCGATCGTATAGGCCGAGTCAGATTATCGAGTCCCAGTATCGAGGCAGATTGTATATGTTGATTCCGATTGTCAAGGCCAATTCTGATTTGTCGAGGCCGAGTATCTAGGACGATTCCAATTGTCGAGCCGTTTGTATAGGCCAATTTCGATTGTCGAGGCCGAGTATCAATTCTGATTTATCGATACTGATTGTATAGGCTGATTCCAATTTGTCGAGGCCGATTATATAGGTCGATTCCAATTGTCAAGACCGATTGTATAGGTCGATTCCGATTGTCGAGGTCGAGTATCGAGGCTGATTCCGATTTGTCGAGGCCAATTCTAAAGACCGATTTCGATTGTCAAGGCCGATTGTTGAGACCCATATAATGTATATACGACCCATAGTTGAGCCCAATGTGATGTATATGCGGCCCGTATTTGAGGCCCATCGTGATGTGTATTAGGCCCATGTGTGAGGCCATTGGACCACTATATGTTAAGCTCTATGTGGGCCACTCCTTGGGGATAATGTTGGTTAAATGTCCACATTATCGAGGGCGATTGTCAATGCTGATTGTTGGTGCCGATTATTGATACCGATTACGAGTATGTGATAGTATAACATCCCAATACATGCCCATATACATCATCTGCATGTTTGTTATAAGATGTGGTTGACCATTGCATATGTTATTGGGCATGTTTTTATGAGACTCCCTGATAGACGGAGATTGTCTCACATGACTACATGGTATGCACAGGATTGATATATGACTGGATTGTATGACTCATGCATCTTGCATTGTGTGTTGTGATTACTGTATGCCTTAGAGACATTAGGGTTGTAGCTTCCACAGGTATTTCATGGATGGTTAGATGGGATAACGGAAATCTGTTCTACATGGGGTGCTATAGATATCCCTAGGTGAAAGTCCCTAAACCCTCTTGGTTTCAAAGGCTTCTCCAACATCTAGACCGAGTGGATGCATGAGCACATGAGGGTCGTATACCATGAGGAAGCATCCTCACGGACCTCAAGAGGCTGCCAATCAATCATGGGAATGGTGTTTGACCCACATTTCCGCAACACTGAAACATGAAGGAAGTTGTGGATGCCAGACAACTTAGAAGGTAATGCAAGCCTATAGGCCACGATGCCAGTGTGCCGAGTGATCTTAAAGGTCTCATAAACCTCGAGGCAAGCTTACCCTTCGCTCCAAATCAAATCACGCCCTTCATGGGGGAGACCTTGAGATACACTCAGTCCCTAACAATGAGCTCCAAGGGACGACACCGGTGATCAGTAAAAATCTTCTGCCGGCTTTGAGCTGTGCGCATCCTCTGCCTAATGATGTCACTGACCTCTAATGTCTTTGTACAAGCTCAGGGATTAGGAGATGGTTCTCTACAACCTCAGCCTAACAACTGGGAGATCTACATGCCTACCATATAAAACCTCAAAGGGAGTCATACCAATAGTTGCCTGATAGCTGTTATTATATGCAAACTCAGCCACATGCAAATGCTCATCCTAGCTACTCGAGAAGTCGACATGCAAGCACAAAGTATATCCTTAAGAATTTGGTTGACCCTCTCGGTCTGCCCATTAGTCTGCGGATGATACGTGGTGCTGAGCTGCAAGGTAGGTCACATAGCATTCTAGAAGCTCCTCCAAAACTGAGATGTGAAATGTCACGCCCCAAATTCGAAAATCGGATTCACATGAATCCCGATTGCCGAATCCGGTGCCGACAGCCTCCGTAGTGCCTCATTCTTGGCTCCTGATAATCAAATGCCAGATTCCGATCCTGGGATCCTACAAGGAGGATTTTCAGATTGAATTTGTTTTTTTAATGGAGCATAACCACAAGCATGACCAAGTCACAAAACAACATCACCACATATCCACTATATCCAAAACTTTAAGTACAATGCGGAAAGAGAAATACAAGGTGATCAAAAGCTCCAAAAGGTCCTGATATGCACTCCTGTCTCAGCGCTGCTGCCGTCCAACGCTACCTGCACGCAACTATCGTGCATAAGCTTACAAAAGCTTAGAGGGTAGTGTAAGTGTGTGCGTAAGGCAAACGCCAAGTGTACAGTATCAGAACAATGCGGAAGTATGTGGTAAGTCCATAGAATCAACCATGCCAAAGCTATGCGATGAGATATGAATGTCATCGGCCACACCGATACAATGAAGGCCTATATAGCCAAATGTCATATGCGAAATGCAATCCAAGCAAGTTGGTACTCCTCAAGTACGTATATCAGTACAGTTCCTCTCTGGATATCACCGGGGTCTAATACACTTCGCAGAGACTGCCACCTCCCTAGCTACACAGTCAAGCAAGCGGATAAGACCTCACTATTCGCCTGACCAGTAGTATGCCAATACCTACCCGGCTCGTCGATAGCGGACTCATTTATGAGCTGGTCAAACTCAGCCTAGCTTATAGCCCCCTCACTCAGGCGGGTAAGGCCACACCCCCTTCCAACCGACCACGACACAGTGGGAGACGCGGCCTACTGGCATTCGGCACTCGGGCGCTCGTGTATCCACTCGGTCTATACGTTGGAGCATCTCCTGGTACCAAAAAGGTTCTGAGACTCTCACCTAAGGACATCGTAAGTGCCCACAGTGCTAGAATAAGTATTTTTGGTATCCAATACGGCCATCCACGATGTACCTGTGGAGCCATGGCCCTGATGTCGCTAGGGCGTGCAGTGATTAAGTCACACATATGCGAGATGCATGAATCATGCTGTCAAAACATGCAGCAATCCGGCGCATACTGCGCGATCATGTGGGGCACTCAATCACATAACGAGTCCCGTAATGGTCTGTCCAATGGCGTATGTTATGATCAGTCATTACTCATATCCAGCATACATATGATGCGTATGAGCATGAGTCATGAGATTATACTAAGCATGTTATAAGGCAATGAGTAGCAACGGGTATGGACCTATCAATGGGCCCTAAAGAGAGTTACAATGCGGACATTTAACCAACATTGTACATATAATGTGGACGTCAAACCAACATTGTTCCCTAGGCACGGCTTGCCATAAATATCATTTCACGAACCATGAGAAACGTACATTGCAATGGACCCTAAGGACATCCATTGGGCTTTAGGTATATCAAATGGGTCGTATTACATGGGCCTCACATTCACCAAATGGGTTGCATTAATGGGCCTCGCCAATGAGCCTTATGTACATTGCAATGGTCCATGACCCATGGGCCATGAAATACATCAAAGTGGGCCTACACACATGAGCTTAAATATGTCAAATGGGCCACTCCATTTGCACTTCATGCACATCAAATGGGCTTGATCCCATGGGCTTTAATATGTATCAAATGGGCTTGAAACCCGTGGGCCTTATATAGGATAAATGGGCCGGATCCCATGGGCTTAGTACATGTCAAATGGGCGCAAACCCATAGGCATTACATATGCCAAATGGGCTTAATCCCATGGCCATAGATGTGCACCAAGGTGGGCCTAAATGAATGGCCATAAATGGATCAACATGGGCCCTATATACATACCAAAGTGGGCCCATTCGAACCATAGATCTGGCTCATTTTCGGCTCAAGACATGAGTTTTTAAAATGGATAGAGGGTGAGATGCAACGCATGCATCATGGTGGGGGGTCACATGAAGGCCCACCATCATAATCATATTTTAATATAATATATAATATATAATTTATATACAGTATATGTATATATAATATAATATTATGTATACATATATTTATATATATATATATACACACACACACACGCATACACACACACACGCACACACACATGTGCACTCACACATGCATACACACACACGCACGCGCACACACACGTACGCTCATACATGCATACAGTGGGCTCCACCGTCCGTGCGGACGGTGGAATATAGCCACATACATCACTGTGGGTCCCATGTGGGGCCCACCATAATGTTTACTTTCCATCCAGCCTGTCGGTAAGGTCACAAAGGCCTGGATGAATGGAAGAAAAAAAAATATCATCGTGATCCAAAACTTCTATGGCCACCAAAAAGTTTCAATGGTAGGCACTCAATCAATACTGTTTCTTATGGTGTGGGCCACCTGAGCGTCAGATCAGTCTGATCTTTGGAGGGGGGCACGTCAGGGGGGTGGCCCACCTACTGAATGGTTGAGATGGCATATTTACATCATGGTGGGGCCCACGGCTGGAGCCGTTGGTCCTGCCCAACCGTCCACCCGCCGCTGGCTTCTGACACAGCAGCAGTTGCTGCTGTGTAGTCTTAGTTTTGGTTTTTTTTTTTTTTTTTGAAAACTGAAATTCCTGCAGTTTTTCAGGTGTGGGGCCCGCGTGTGATGGATCCACTCCAGCCATTGGATTGCATGGCTCAATACAAACCAAACGAGTCTAATATACGGTATTTTTTTGACTCAAGGCGGGCCCTAGCCAATTTTTAACGATAGGGACGATGTTTGCTAAGCTATGGCCCGCCTGAATATCAGATCGACACCATTTTTCGGCTCAACGCCTAAAATGTGTCGGGAAAGAGGATGAACGGCATGGATTAGAAACATACATCAAGGTGGGGCCTATAACAGTGGTCCCTTCCAAAGGCTTTGAACAAGCCAATATTTGTGTTTTCATTTCCAGTGACGTCCAGACGTCACTGGACTCTTTTGGGCAAGAAAATTAAATTTAAGTGGGCCTTGCCTAGGTAGGCCACCACATACTGGGTGGTGTGGGTACAATGCATATAAGGTGGGCCCACTCATGGATGACTTGGATAAAATACTTACTTCAAGGTGGGGTCCATCCAAGCGGGCCATACGGACATTTCATCACATACAAGGAAGTAAATGGAAAGTGAGGGAGAGAGAAATAGAGTGAGACACGCGTGATGGAGGGACCCCGGCACTATGGTCCCTCCGTTTCAATCATCTAATCATACATCAAAGGTCCCCTTGCATATGGACCATCAACAAAAGATCAACGGTGGAGATCCCACTCCACTAGAAATGGACGGTCTAGATGACCTCCTCAATACAAGGAAAGTAAACATCAGGATGGGGTCCATGGAGAATGGCCCCATCATGGAATGATCTTGATGATCAAGATGAGCCATTGGCCACATCTTAGGGTCCCAAGTGAGATCCAAACCATTGATCGATTGGCCTCACTTGGCCCATCTTAAAAACATAAAAAGTAGTCTAAGGAAACACCCACCACTTGATCTTCTTGGTCCGTTGAGATGCCGGTCTCCTAAAGCTTCACTTTGATGGTGGAGATGGGAAATGGATGGCTAAGATGATGGGATTTGGAGATGGGAAGTGGGTCACCAAAATGCACATTTTCTCTCCATGGAAGGCTTGGACGTGGGAGAGCTTTCTTGCTTGAGATTTGGAGTGTTGAGAAATGAGAGGGAGAGAGAGAGTTGTAAGAGTGATGGAGTGATGTGAGGTGAGTGATGGGTGAGGTGAGTGATGGGTGAAGTGAGAGGTTAGTTGACTTAGGTGGTTGCTTGACTTGTGGAGAAAGGAAGCGTGGGTGGGTGTACTTGACATGAGAGGTGATTGATGGGATTGATTGATGGGATTGATGGGACATTGTAGAGATTCCTTGGGATTTGCAACGTGCGGTGTTTTTGCTCGAACTGAACGTGGGTCCGCATCTCATCGTCTGGGTATCGGATCGGTGCGTGAGTTGCGGCGTTGGAACCGCAGCGACGATGCGGTCGCAAAGATACAAGTCTCGGATTAAGCCGGCTCAAATGAATAGGATACGACTTACGGTCGTGCGCAACGTCAACTATAAGTTGTAGATTGTCGAAATTTGACGAGAAGGATCGTGGGAAACAACGGAACAGTGCGGATTAGGATAAGGGTCTTACATGAACCTCTAATCTCGATCAGAAATGATCAAGACTGAAACACCGTGCAGTCTCATAATCTCATCAACAAATAATTTGACATGCCAGTCTAAAAGCCAAGTAGTACGAATTGTAAGAAAATGTATCGACTTCGTCAGACAATCCACAATAACCTAGATGGTGTCATGATCGTACTAAGTCCTCAGCAATCCCATAATAAAATTGGTGGATACATGATCGCACTTCCACGTCATGACACTCAATGGTACAATGGGCTTGGGGGTCTTTGATGATCAGCCATGATACATTGGTAAGTATCACACTTAGCCACAAAACTAGTGATCTGCACTTTATCCTTGCCTAAAAATATTGATGCCTCATATCACGATACATCTTTGTCGATCCAACGTGGATAGAAAATCATGATTGATGTGCCTCGGTCATAAGATCTCTGTACAACTCTAGAATATCCGAGACACATAATTGGCCTTTGAAACAAAGCCACCATCAGAACCAATCTGCTAATCTGTCTGATTCTCAGATGTTGCCTCTGTCCGATAACTCTATAATGACTCATCTGCCTACTGAGCATCGATCACCTTGTGTCAAGAGAGGGTTGAATCAACAGGCTCGATAATTGCACAATAGAAGACTACAAGCCAAACTCAAAGTCGAATGCTAACAAATCCTTAAGCATCATTCACTCTTGAATCATCATGTGTGTCACCAAGCCTCATGGTTGACGGCTAAGGGCATTTACCATAATGTTCGCCTTGCTTGGGTGGTACTGAAGATAAAAATCATAATCCTTCAGGAGCTCCATCTAACGTCTCTGTCTCATGTTCAACTCAGATTGAGAGAAAAGATACTTTAAGCTCTTGTGGTTGGAGAAAAGCTCAAACCTGACCCCTATATAAATAGTACCTCCACACCTTCACCGCGAAGACAACTGTTGCCAGCTCTAAATCATGCGTGGGGTAGTTCAACTCATGGACCTTGAGTTGGCGAGACCATAAACTACCAGCTTTCCATGCTGTTTCAGGACATCACCCAAACCAATACACGAAACATCGAAAAATACAACAAAGCCATCACTTCCAAAAGGAAGAGTGAGGATAGGAGTGGACGTGAGGTGCTCCTTCAGCTCCATGAATACTCGCTCATAAGCGTCACTCCACATAAACTATGTGCCCATCCGGATCAACCTGGTCAGCGGTGCTACAATACGGGAGATTCCCTTAATAAATCGTCAATAATATCCAAGTAAACCACGAATCTCGAATGCATTAGCAGCTGGCCCCACTGACGCACTGCATCAACCTTCAAGGGGTCCACTGTGATAACCTCCCTCATCACCACATGACTAAGGAACTTCATCTCCTCCCAAAACTCATACTTTTTCAGCTTCGCATACAACTGGTGGGCATAGAGGGTCTACAAGGTGATCTTCAAATGCTGCTCATGGTCCTTGCGGGTCCTCAAATAGATCAGAATTTTGTTGATAAATACCATAAAAAATTGATCAAGTTAAGGCTGGAAAACCTCGTTCATCAACTACATGAAGACCATGGGCACATTGGTCAGTTCGAAGGACATGACCTAAAACTCAAAGTGACTATAGTGCGTCCTGAAAGCTGTCTTCGGGATGTCCTCCTCTCGGACTCGAATCTCATGATAACCAAAATGCAGGTCAATCTTCGAAAAGAACTGTGCACCCTGCAGCTGATCAAATAAATCATCCATCCTCGAGTGCAGATACTTATTCTTGATCGTAACCCAGTTGAGCTGGCAGAATCCACGTAGAGCCTTAAAAGCCATCCTTCTTCCTGACAAATAGTAACAACGCTCCCCATGGCCAACTGCTTGGATGAATGAAACCCAACTCACGCAACTCATCTAACTACCGTTGTAGCTCTTACAACTCCATTGGTGCCATAAGATATGGGGCCTTCGAGATAGGCATGGTACCGGACACATGATTAATCTGAAACTCAATATGCCGACACGATGATAATCCCAGAATCTCTTGAAACACATTGGGAAAATTCTAAACCACTGGAAATTGATCAACACTCACTGTCATGGGCTCCTCTACTGCACACGACATCAAATAAGATAATGACTCTCCTCTAGGCTCAGTAACAAACTGGAACTACAGCAAGCCAGGTATAAAGAATGTGACTATTCTAACAGAGTAGTACAAGAAGGCGTGATACTCGGTAAGCCAATCCATGCCCAGGATGATGTCGAACTCCGATATCGACAATACGAACTAATCGGTGGGAAAGAAGGTCTCCTCGACTAAGACAGGGCAAGAAAAAATACATCGGCCTAGCACTATAGTCTTCCCCAACGACATCGATATGGTCAATCCCTCATGGGTAGACTTGGTCGGCAATCTAGTCGAACGACAGTAATCCTCGGACATGAAAGAATGAGATGCACTAGAATCGAATAGAACTCGAGCAATGCATACAAATATTAGATGGATACCCTCAACGACTCCTTCAGAGGATTGCGGGTCCTGTTGAGCTACATAGAATCTAGCCTAAACTGGTTGGGAGGTGTCTGTCCCCTCTGAGGGTGCTGCTACTGCTGCGATGACCCATACTGTTGTCTTGACTGTAGATGGGGCATCTGTGATGGAGGTGGCTTTGCTCACTACTGCTGAGGTTATTGCTACTGTGGAGGCTACTGAGGTGCTCGCGGCTGTTGTTGCAACTGAGGGCGGGTGCACTACTGCATACGGAGCCCTACTCCACTACACCTAAAACATGTCCCTGCAAATGGCTTGGAGGTGCCACTATTGCTGGAGGTGCCACCTAAAATATGCAAGGCTCACATAACCAATGTATTGTGCAAGATACAACTCAAGCATACCAATCCACATATCGATCCAGCTCATCTCTAGGGCATCATATATCAATACAGTTCTCTCTAAATAATCACTGGGCTCTAATACACTATACATCACATTGCCACCCTACATTAGATGCACAACTGTGCAAGTGGAAAAAACTTCACTATCCGCCTAGCCAATAGTCAGTCAATATCTATCCTGCACATCGATAGTGGACCCATTTACGAGCTGGTCATACTCAACCTAATAATTTTCCCCTCCCCTTGGGCGAGTAAGGCCATACCCCATTCCAACCGACTATGACAAAGTGGGAGACACAGTCTCCTAGTATTCAACCCTCGTGTGCTCATGATCCACTCAGTTTAGGCATTGGAGCACTTTTGGTATCATCTGGTTTAGGTACTTTCACCCAGGGACATCCTTCATGCCTTATGTAAAGAGAAGATTTTTGGTGTCTAAACTTGTCATCCATGATATACCTGTGGAGGCTATGACCCTGATGTCACTAGAGCGCACAACAATCATAACACACAATGTAAGATGTATGAGTCATGTAGTACAATCATGCATCAATCCTATGCATATCATGCGCTCAAGTGGCATGACTCTGCCTATCACGGAGTCCCATAAACATCTCACCCTATGACATATGCAATGGTCAACCACATCTCATGGCAAACATGCAAATGATTCATATGGGCATGTATCAAAATCTATGTTGTCACATACTCATAATCGGTATCGATAACCATCTTGTATACAAGGCGAGGTCCATAGATGAATGGCCAATCTAAACCATAATATAAAGATTGACCCTCGACTGTGGATATACCAAATTCGATAGCACAGATCCATCCGTCTATGACAATGATGAACTCTCCTTATATCAAGGTTGGCCTAGGTGGCCTACCTATAAACTTAAGGATCCGGAAAGGGTTCCTTCTCATCATATGGGCCATATATACACACATTGGGCCTGATATCTAGGCCTCAAATACATCACAATGGGCCTTATACTTGAGCCTCAAATACATCTTAATGGGCCTGATACCTGGGCCTCAAATATATCACATTGGTCCTCACATAAGGGCCTTATACATACATCATATTGGGCCTCATGGTGCATCCCATAATCTAACAAAACAGATGGCCAATCTGCATATACAATAAGGTGGGTCCTGCACAAACAGCAGGTGGGTCCACGTGAGTGGCCCACCACATTTTGAATCAAACTGACATTTACATTTTTCCTACATTCAAGCCTATTCAAACGAACATGCAGCGTGGATACATCATACATTGTGGTGGGCTACATAAGTGGACAACATAGATGTATAATACATACATCATGTTAGGGCCGCACCATTAGACGGTTGGGTGGGACACCTACATCATGGTGAGTTCCCTCCATCTAGGGACTGTACAGTGCAGATATACATCATATGCGTCTGGTGGGACCCACCGTCTAAGGTTTGGATGATGCAAGTACAACACATTCATCATGAGGCACCCACCATCCATGGATGGATAGGGTGGATACAACACATCTCATATGTGACCCACCGACCTAGGGTCTGGATGGTGTGGATCATACAACACATCCATCATCGTGGGGATCCATGTCTCGTGTGGAAGGCCACACATGTGGTTGACCTCATGCCATCCCTGGACAAGCGGCTAAGATATAAGGCACATACATCACTTGGGTCCCACCGTCCATCAATGGACGGTGGACAGCAGGGATGAAATGCATCCATTAGAGGTGGGTCCACACGTGTGGCCCACCTCAGCTTTGAATAAAGTTGATATATATATATTATATTTTTTATGAATCGCCTAGGCCTGCTAGAACTTCTAGCGGAAGGATGGCTAGATGGATTGCATCGTCCAGGTGGCCCCACCTCCATGGTTTGGACAGACAGTCTAGGTTAAAATAAAGGTAGGGTCCATGTGGTGGCCCATTATAGTTCTGGATCAACTGATATTTGTGTCTCCCTTGGTCCAAGCACGTCTAGACAGGTGGGCCTTCCCACCGGACGATTAGTCTAGCACCAAGGTGATCCCTGCCTGTTGGACATATGGTAAGGATCAATGCATCACGATGGGGTCCACATGCATGTGGCCCACCAAACTTGGAATCAAGCTAATGTTTGTTTTGCATTTTCACAAGAGATGATTCTTTTGAATTCATTTGGTGATAATGCATAAGTAATTGCATTTAGAGCTTTTGCATTGACACTACTCTCACTTTTCTGAAGTGTGGTCTAAAGAAGATAAGCCGTTACTTTCATTGATTTCGAACCATCGTCATTTGTTACTTCAGTGATAAGAGGGTTCCATTCATTCACTGTGGCCAGCCACACACTTTCATCCATGGATTTGAGGAAGATCCTCATCCTGACTTTTCAATAGGTATAGTTTGTGCCATTAAAGGGTGGTGGCCTAGTGACTGATAGGCTATCAAAATTTGACATCTTAATATATCTTAGATCGTTAGCTCAGGAAATAAATCTAATAAATAAACAATATGCATGAGCATTAAGCTCTGATACCACTTGAAAGGGCCTATCTATATGCCCTAGAGGGGGGTTGAATAGGGCTATGCCAAATAAAACTTATAATAGCGGAATAATAAAATAAAACAATCCACAATGCTGAATTAAAAAGTAACCTCAATAAACTAGTATTGAGAGGTTGATACTAATTCAGTTCTAAGGACAACCTTACACCAAAAACTAAAGGCTTATGGTAGGACAACCTTATTTCTAGATCGTCCTTTATATCAAAAACTCAAACTGAGAGGAATAAATAAAGTAAGGAAAAAACTTGCAGGAAATTAAACCTAAGTTATTATAACATTCCCCAAACTGGCTTGAAATAAAATGATTACAACATTTAACCACACATACAATCCACAAAACTAAATGAATAAAGGAATGAAGAAATAAAGCACATCCACAACACAAAGATATATAGTGGTTCGCCTATGTGTACACCAACTGTTATCCAACAGGCACACAGAATGCTACTCCACTCCTAATATCCTCACACAGGGGATATTAGCATGCACTATCAAAATAGGTTTCACAGGTTCACCTAAAACCTTCACAATTGTGTCTTTTTATCATGGGCTTACACAATCCAAAAACCCACACAATCTGAGTTTTTTGGCTCTCCTCAGATAACCAAAACAATGAGATTTTTCTGGAAAATCTCAAACAAAATCAAAGAATGTAAATTACACAAATGTAAAATACCTGAATCTCCTTTTGAAGTAACCCGGTAGAACCAATCGGAGTAGAAGTTCGATTCAACGTTCAAAGTCCAATACTCACTTTATGAATGGTTCTAAGTCTAATTAATTTTAAATCAAAAGGGCTCGTTCTAATTGATTTTGAATCCAAGAAGAAGGAATATTAAAAATTCCTCTTTTCTAATAAGATTGGAATGTAGAACAAAATCAAATACAAAACAAGCTAGCAAAAGGAATATTAAATGAGCACAAAGTAGCTTAAAAACAAACATGAACTTATCTCAGAGTATGGCCTTAAGATTGCTTGAATTGAATTGAAAAACTCTGAAATTCGTGCTTTATTTATAGCCTGAAAAATCTCATCTACGACTGGTCTTAGGATCCCTAGGACTGGTTGTAACTTCAATAGATTTTTAAAGATTTCCATGGGATAAGGATTAGCTGTTCCACGACTGGTCCTGGGTAGTCTACGACCGGTCGTGGGTCACCTACGACTAGTCGTAGGACCCCCAGATTAATTGCTGGAGTTCGAGTCGTAGGGCTAAGACTGGTCGAAGGACGAGTAGTACATCTCACAGGACTGGTCGTAGGTGTCCAGGACTAGTCGTAGGATAACCAAAAAAATCTAAAAATCTTCAACAACCTAGGATTGGTCCTGAAAAACTTAAGACTAGTCGTAGTAGAGCTAGGACTGGTTATGAAGTCCCTAAGACTGGTCTTAGAACAGCCTGTACAAGCATATTTAAAATATACGAATTATGTATCCAGAATGACCTACAATAAAGCCCAACCTAAGGTCAATCTAAGGTCAAAAGAACCTTGAAAGTGAGATAAACATTGATAGTCTGTACTCTCAGATGACCCTTAAGAGAAGCTTGAGAATTTACAAATCTTGTTGTAGTTCTTCTCGAGCTTGAACCTTTCTTACTTGATAAAGTCTTCTTCTATTATTGTACTTGTTAGAATCTTGAACATGCATACTTGAAGACTTCTATTCTTGTATACTTCATCCATGACTAGACTTGAAACTTTCTTCATTTAAGTTCTTATCTTGAAATACGATGTCTTGAAGCAATGAATAGTCTCAAACATGAAACACAAGATGTACAAGACATATATATATATATATATATATATATATATATATATATATATATATATATATATATATATATATATAGGTTTTGTCACAACAAAATTTGACAACCAAAGGAATATGAAATCATAGCACTTACAATCTCTCCCTTTGTCAAATTTGTGACAAAACATATATCATAAAAGATAAGAGCAACATTTGCTCAATAAAGAATCATGAGCCATAAAAGCACAAATTACTCTACTCCCCTTGAGTAATACGAGTACTTCTCATGAAAACAATAAACAACATGTAAACATCAAGACTCCATATTATCAATCAATCCACACATATTCCACTACAAGTACTCCCCCATTCCATACCTACTACCCCTTTACCATACTACTCTCTCGTTTTGTCACAAAATGACAAGGGAAAGTCACAATAGGAAAGAGAACAATAACATAGAGAGTAATAAAAAGCAGATAATGAGAAAGGAATATGAAAGAAAATATCAGACCTCAAAATATAAATCCTGAATCATCAAGCCATAACCAAGTTAATACAATATCTAAAATAAAAGATAAGATAATGTTATATAAGCCGAAAGATAATCCGTATAATCAGATCCAGAGGAGAGAGCAGGGATAGTAGGATCAATTTGGTGTAAGCCCCTATTAATGCGACGAAGATATTTTCTCATATATTTAAACTGCATATCGTGGGCTACACTCATGTTATCAACCTTCTCCTCCAATGCACGAAGGCGTGCATCATAACTAAATGGATTGTAATTAGGATCATTTGGCGAATTAGTTTCTATCTCATTAAATAACTCATCCATATTAACATCCTGTTGAGGAAGATCGCCAGCTTCCCCTTCATTTACGGCTTCACCACCGTCACCACCAACACCACCTTCATCAACTTGACTAGGAAGCAAATCCAACTTCATCTTATTAAGATTGACATTGTTGAAAATAAGATGATGAATGGGTGCCTCATTAATAGGTGTATCGACAAGCAAATGAGTGGCTAACACAGTCATAAGATAACCAAACGGAACATCACTATGACTCGGATGAAGATGAAACTGTATGATAAAATGACAGATCAATGAAGGAAGGCAGACCATTGTAACGTCCCGAAAATCGGGGGTCGAGCATAAACTCCACTCCCAAGTTCCAGAACATCACTTATGCAATATTTTCAATGATGGATGAATGTTGTTCATATTAGTGCAGAAAACATGAGTGGAATTAGACCAAAACAGCATATCATACTTCAGAGACAGTTAAGTTATGCAAGCGAAAGACTGAGTTAGATATATAACATATATAAATTGTTATAAGTCTCCAAAGTGTGAACATGTTACCAGGTTAAATATCTACATGTATACTCAAAAAAAAATGAACAAAAGAGTATACATGAGTGCTCCAAAAATACAAAATGGCAAATGTCATGGCGTCTAATCAACCTCCATGTAATCCCATTAATCAGAACCTGCATATACGAGGAATCTTCCTCATCATCATCAAGTCCGGCTCTTCTTCATAAGCATCACCATCATCTAAAACTAAAACAGGGACTGGTTGGTGTGTACAACACCGTCCCGTAATGTGGGAGTGAGTGACCAACTTAGTGAAATTATAGAGCAAAGGTTAACATGTTATCAAATCAATCAAGCGATAATGATAAAGAAAGAAAATCAAACATTCCTAAATACTATAATTAATGCAAAGTTGAAATGACATGATGTATGCCCTCGCCAACATACTCCCTCATGCGACAATATCTTACGTCTGCTGCATGCTTTCTTCCCTCAGTGCTCCACATCTTCCAGGTACATGCAGTGCGATATGAATATGATTACCGAGTTGTTATTAGTCCTTTTCATACAACAAGATTGGAAAACTAGGGTACTTTCCTTATATCATTCCCAACAAGGATCCTGTCTAGGGTCGTCACTCCTAGTAGTCACATACGATGATATGGTTCTAGGTCATTGCAAGGGCTGTCAGGGCTGTTGCATGCACTCGTTGCACCGATCCCCCATCACCTTATCAATACAGGCCTAGTTGTACTCTTATTACTACGGAAGGGTCGTCGCCTCACGTAGACTCAGAGTACGCTCGAGGTCACTACAAAGGGCTGCCAGGGCTGTTGCATGCACCCATTACACCGCTCCCCCATCACCTTTTCAGTGTAAGCCGACAGCTCGAATATAGTGTCCCATATCACCATAATTGGCTCACGAGTCTGGGTTACTCACTGGTCACTACGGTGAGGCTCGTGGCCCCAGCGTAGGCCGACAACTCGACCACGGTGTCCTATACCACCATGCTCGGCTCATGAGTCTTAATGGATCAAGGTACCATGGTTATCAGGGTTATCACTAGTAAGTTCAGTACCCTAGGTTCAAGCAGTTATGACCAATACAAGGTGAATATAAAGTGGTCAGTTGGGTTGCTTGACGAGCTCGACTAGTACGAGCGCACCTCAAGCTGAACGAATGAAGTGTATAAACACCTCGTGTGGCCTAACCACTGCCATCAACCAAAGCATGACTCGAGTTCATCGACACATCCTTCGTGACGAATAGAATCTAACCACGAATTCAAGTTTGTTACCGACTTCCTAGACTATAACATAGCTCCAAACACTTACAATCTGAATCAGTAAGCATATGAGAGAGATGAAATTGAAATATCAAGTAATCCAAGCATGTTATCAACATATTATAGGGTACAACATAGCAGTTAAGCATACACAAGCATTTCATATATAAGGAAATCAATTCAACAACGTACATGGAGGAAATCATACACATTGTCAACGTAGTTAAGAATCCTATCTCAACGCTAGTTTACAACACCATTTACTAAGTACTTACTCACGTAAGCATTTATACAAACACTTAGACTACACAACTCCAATGTACTTGACGTATGTTGATTTTAATATATAATATGACAGATCCTTAAATCAAGGAGATGTCTAATACACAACAATCATGTTCTTACATTCAATACATATGGCGGGCATAAATCATATTGATTTAGGCATTTCAACAAACACTTAGACTACACTTAATAACATACATGGCGTACGTTGGCCAAAACATGTATTAGGGCGAATCCTTTCGCCAAATAGATCATACATCTATAACTAACATATATGCACGACAAATACTCATGTCAATCATATCAGCAAAATACGTACGTATACAGTATTTGCTACAAATACCTAAAATATCCTAAATCTCATATTCTTCGTACATATTCGAAATGAAAAATAGACAACATGTTCTACATGTCAAACAACATCTTTGTCAACAATCTATCATTAAACGACATTGAAAGCTTTAAAAAATGGTAACCTAAGCGACTAAAATCCGCACCTTATGCCATAGAAGTGTAACGAATTCAATAGAGACTCTAAGTCTTCGTCAACGTCGATACGACGACCTATAACACAAGGTAAGTCAGCTACTTCACTACTTATATTGATAGAAACCCTAAAATAGGTTAAGGTTAGGGTTTTCTTAACTAAGAACGAAGTCAGAGTCGCTTAAAAAGTGATACGGAGGGGTGGATTAGGCACGTAGCAAAGCTGAGAAGAATCCCAGGAAGAATCACCAACTTCTCTCCCACTTTCTCTCTCTTTTCTCTCTCTTGATTTGGATAGGGTTTGAAATTCATATGGGATTTGTGAGAGAGGGTTTAAGGCCTTTTTATAAAGCCCAAACACGATGAAAACAGACTTGAAGTCAAGGTATACTTAAGTTATAACCAAATCGGGTCTGTTCTGATCCAACGGAGTACTTCTAGAGGTCCTCTTATCGAATGCAGTCGGACTTAAGCTCACTAGCAATGGATTTTTAGTAAGTTAAGTTTTCAGTCCGATCGAATTTTCAGATCGTCCGTAGTGGACCAGTTTCAATTCAACAGTCACCGAAACTCGATCAGGGCCATAAGTGCTATGACATGTAAGGGCCAACTTTCCTGATCCGAGGGTGAAATTTGGTCAAATTCTAACGGTCAGAATGCTTAAAAATGTCGCGCAAGTGACACATGCCAGATTTATTAAAAATTGAATTAATTTTCTAAATATTTTCCTTTTCTCACTCTCTTCACTCTGGACTCAGTAAAATGGTCTCAGGATATCGGTTGGGCTTGATTTTCAAAATGATTGTCAAGTCCAACTAGGCGGTCATAATGGTCAAGGATTATAGATATCGGACTTTCGACGTGCGGTCTAGATCCAATACAAAGTTTCAAAGGGTTCCTGAGAACAAACAGGTTTAGAATTTGATCCTAGGTTTTAGGGTAACATAGCGTCAACGATTCTATAGGTTTTGGGTCTTACAGATCATATTTAAAGTAGTTGGTGCTTATTTCACAGGTAATCTAGTGTAGCGCTAGTTAATTCACATTAAATTTCTAAAGAATTTCATTTTAAATGATTTCTTTGGCTTTGGAATTGAGTTCTGAGAAATTACCAAGGTGTTATGGTTGACCCATTGCCTAAGGACGCCTAACTCCAGGTTGGCAAAAAATCCATGGTGTTACAACCATGGTACCAGAAGTAATAGAATGCAACACACGAACCATGAAAGAAGTCAACTCAGTTTTATTACCGGACCGAGGATATAGATTTGAAATGAAAAAATGATGTAACACGGGTATATCCATAATACCCGATATTAAATGACGGTCTACTTCATATTTCCCTTCTCTAGAATCAATTGAAAAAGTTAAATTATCAAGGGAGAAATCTGAGATACATGCAACCATTGATTGTGCAATTGACTGGTATGCAGGCCCACTCCAAAGTAAAATGTTAGCCTAGCCAACAGATTCAAGGAGAGGAACAATACCATATGGAGCAATGTGATTGAGATCAGTGGGATGCTCAACGATAACCTTACGAACACGCAAATCCCGTACACCTTGAGGATCATCTTCGGGTGACCAAAGGTGCCGTTTTGTTATTGATGTAAATCTATATGAGGATGGACCACGGGATGTTTTCTTCTTCCCTCTAGCATCCATCTTCAACAAGATACACTAAGAGCAAAAGAAATGCACAACAAGAAGGATGAGTTTTCTCTAGATCAACAATTTGAGAAGAAACCCTTGAAAAACCCAACAAAAAGATGAAATCAAGCTACACAATGATCAAATCAAAGCATAGAGAATATCAAACTTCAAGAAAAATGAAGAAATAGGACTAACCTTGAAGAAATACAAGAAATCCTATGACTGGTCGAGCCATGACTCGTCGTAGTTCGGAGTGAAAATGAAGAAGAAGGAGATTTTTCCCAATTTATATCATGTTCACGAGCTCCACAACCGGTCGAGTGCTGTGTATGACCTGTCGAGCATCAACCAAAAATGCATATTTAATGTAAAAATTAAAATTTTAACACATATAATACCAAATATAATACACTATGATACATGCAAGCAAGAATACTCAATGTAAAATGCACATACCAAAATCAAATTTTAATTTATTAAACCTGCTTTTATCGAGTGGTTTAGTAAATATATCAGCAAGTTGAGTTTCGGTTGGAATATATTTCAAGGAAATAACTTTTTCTTCAACCATCTCACGAATGTAATGATACCTAATGTCAATGTGCTTAGTACGTGAATGATGGATTGGATTTTTGAAAATATTTATAGCACTGGAATTATCACAATGTACGATCATTGAATCTTGATTAATTTCATAATCGCTTAGCATGCGTTTCTTCCAAACGAGTTGAGTACATGTATATCCAGCTGCAATATACTCAGCCTCAGTAGTGGAGAGCGATATTGAGCTTTGTTTCTTGCTGAACCAAGAAACTAAGCAATTTCCAATGTAAAAACAACCACCACTGGTTGATTTTCTATCATCGATATTACTGGCCCAATCAACATCTGAGTACCCGGCTAATTGAACACTAGTATCAAAAGGATACCAAAGACCCAGATTTATAGTACTTGCGACATATCTAATAATCCGTTTAACAGTAGTAAGATGTGATTCCTTAGGATTAGACTGATATCTCGCATAAATACCAACACTAAACGCGATATCAGGTCTACTTGCTGTTAGATACAACAAACTACCAATCATACTACGATACAGTTTAGGATCTATATCATTACCCGTAGAGTCTTTTAAGAGTCTTAACGTTGTACTCATAGGAGTATCAAAGTTCTTACCATTCTCAAATCCAAACCTTTTAAGCATACTTGGTTTAGGAAATGAAAATTTCATCAAGTTGTTGTTTTACTTGCAACCCTAGGAAATAATTTAGATCACCAACCATGCTCATTTCAAACCTTGATTTCATAAGATCTGCAAACTCAATAGACATGTTAGTACAAGTTGATCCATAAATAATATTGTCAAGATAAATTTGAACCATCAAAATACCATTGTTATGCTTCTTAACAAAGAGCGTCTTATCGATACTTCCTACTTGAAAGTTATGACAAAGTAAGAATTTAGTCAATTTCTCATACCATGCCCTGGGCGCTTGTTTTAGACCATAGAGAGCCTTTTTGAGATGACATACATGGTCAGATAACTTGGGGTCTTCAAACCCTGAAGGTTGTTCAACATACACCTCTTCATGTAAATCGCCAATCAAGAAGGCACTCTTTGCATCTATCTTATAAATCTTAAATTTTCTAAAGCATGCGATGAAAATAAAAAGTCTGATTGATTCAAAGTGAGCTACAAGAGCAAAGGTTTCATCGTAATCAATGCCTTCAATCTAAGTGTACCCTTGTACAACCAGTCCAGCCTTGTTTCGTATTATATTTTCAAGTTCATCAGACTTATTTTTAAAGATCTATTTTATTCCAATAATGTGTTTATATTTAATCAAAATCCAGCGAGTGAGGTTCAGTTGGTTAACCGACATTTATGGCCGACGGTCAGTCCCGGAGGACCAACAAAGAGGCAGGACTTTTGAAAGAAGGACCAGGAGTTAGACCGCTGAAGCTTCGGGCGTGCTAGCGCATTTTACCTTAGTAATAAGCTTGGAAGCCATGCTAAAAAATGTAAGCTAGCGCGCAACGGCTTTGAAGCAGCCAGCAAGCAATGTCAACAAAGTCATATTCCATTAGGTCAAACATTTTATGGGGATTGAGTGGCAGCGACAAGGTCTAAGAACAAGATACCAGACATCATTACGAATAAATTGATTAAGTTCATCCTGCATAGCAACTATCCAATTTTCATCAGAAAGTGCTTCTTTCACATTGACCGGTTCTATTTGGGATGTAAAATAAACATAATTACATATGTTCTCAAGTTGTTTACGGGTATGAACTCCATTGAGAGGGTTTTTAAGAATTTGATTGGTTGGATGATCTTTGACAGTCCTTGGTTCAGATTCTTTTTGACTTGATGAAGTATCTTGATTATCGATAATAAGAACAGGACTGGTGTATTCAAATGATCATCAATGACCACATTGATGGACTCTTGAATCACACCAGTTCTCTTATTTAGAACCCTATAAGCTCGACTGTTCAAAGAATAACCAAGAAAAATACCTTCATCACTCTTCGTATCAAACTTTTTCAAATTTTCACGATCTCGTAAAATATAACACTTGCTGCCAAAAACTCAAAAGTATTTGACATTAGGTTTCTTTTCAAACCATAATTCATAAGCAGTCTTATTATTAGATTTACTGGTATAAACCCGATTAATAATATAGCATGCGGTATTAACTGCTTCAGCCCAAAGATTTCTAGAGAGTTTCATGTTGTTCAACATAACATTAGTCATATCCTGAAGTACTCTGTTTTTTCTTTCAACTATACCATTTTGTTGCGGTGTTTTGGGCGCAGAGAATTCATGCGATATTCCCTGGTCGCTACAGAATTTCTCAAAACTACTATTTTCAAATTCAGATCCATGATCACTAACGATCTTACTAACATGAGAATCTTTTTCATTTTGGATTCATTTGATGATCTTTTTCACTTCATCAAGGGTTTCAATTTTATCCTTTAAGAACGATACCCAAGTGAATCTGGTATAGTCATCAACGATAACCAAGATGTATTTTTTACCTCCTCGACTCTCCGTTCTGGTTGGTCTAATAAGATCCATGTGGAGAAGCTCGAGTGGTCTAGATGTGGTATTGGAGTTCACTTTCTTGTGAAAGCTCATAGTCTGTTTGCCCAACTGGCATTCACCACATATTTTATCTACTTTTTACAATTTGGGTAGACCTCTAATTAGTTCTCTTTTGCTCAATCTAAATAAGTTCCGGTAGTGTACATGTCCAAGGCGTTTATGCCATAATTCATTCTCATCGGTATGGACCATGTAACACGATTGAGTAGATGAGTTTGCATCACTAACGATGTAGCAGTTTTCAGAAGTTCTGCGACCAGTTAATATAACAGCACCCTTTTTATTAACTATCTCACAACCTTGATTAGAAAACTTCATACTATGGTTGTTATCGCATATCTGAGAAATGCTTGGTGGGTTATGTTTCAAGCCCTCAACATATAAAACATTCTTAAATAAGGGAAGGTTATAAAGCTGAACCGTACCTTGGCCAATGATCTTGCAATTGCTTTCATCACCAAATGTGACTGACCCGTCAGTCATATCTTTTAGATTGGTGAATAAAGCCTTGTCTCCTGTCATATGCCTAGATCAACCACTATCTAGGTACCACTTTGAATGGCTTACAGTTTTGAAAGCAGTGTGGGCAACCAAGCAGGCAACTTTAGGAACCCATTTCAGAACTATTTTGGGTTCAGGAGTATAGATGGTCTTTTTCTTTCTGTTGTTATAGGAGTGACCTATAGAGTTAGACTTTAATAGCTCCTTGAGTAGATCAATTATTTTTTCAGCCAATGGATTTCAGTTTTGAAAATCAAAGTTGACATGGCTACCTTTAGGTTTTTGAAAAGTCCTTGAATTTTTGGAAAAACCTTGATAAGTATTCTTTTCTTTTGAGGTTGAAGACTCTCCTTTTACAAATTTAGGAGCAATATTCTTTTGTTTAGGAGATGTATTCTTATCATAGCCCAACCCGGATTGATCGCTACATTTTCTTGATCCGGACAATAATTTTTCCAATTTAGGATCACCTTCGGCATATCTCTATGTGTCTTTCAAACTCAAAAGAGAAGCAACCTCATTTTTGAGTTTCTCATTTTTGGATTTCAAATCTTCAATTTGGGAGGTTTTGAAATCTAAATCACATTTGGTCTTTTTAAAAGAATCAGAAATATGAGACTTTTCTAAAACGAGAGACTCATAATCTTCTTTAAGCTTAGAAAATTTTTCTTTTTGTAACTTAAGCTTGACGGCAATTTTACAACTCTCCTTATAAAGGGCATTACAAGCATCCTGAAGATCATCTTCATTATCGCAATCACTATTCAGATTTTCTTCACTAGATATATCATCATTATTTGAAAAAGTGATCTTGGCTAGAGTCATAAGGGCTTTAACATCATTGCCTGACTCAGTTTTAGAATCTTCTGATTTAGAAGAGGATTCAGAATCAGACGATTCATCCCAAGTAGCCAACATGCTTTTCCTTTTTAATTTGTCCTTTTTAGGACATTTATTAGCTAAGTGCCCATACTCTTGACAGTTGTAACATTGACTATCTTTCAAAGATTTTTGAGCTCTACGTTTAGAACGTCTCTTATCATTTGAATTTTGAAAATTAACTTTTTTCTTGCTTTTGAAAATTTTATAAGACTTTTTTGCTAAAAGCGCCATATCATATTCAGAATTTTCTAAATCCGAAGTGCTCTCTTGTGAAACATTTTTAGATGATTTGAGAGCAAGAAATTTTCCTTTAAGAGTTTTAAAGGACAACTCAGAGGTTTGTAGTGAACCAACTAGTTCCTCAACCCTCATGGTATCAGTATCATGAAGTTTCTGAATCGCGGTTACTTTAGAATTGAACCGTTCAGGAAGTGAGCATAGTATCTTTGCGCACACTTTACTTTCTAGGATTCTATCACCAAGACCCCACATAGAGTTCACAATGTCATTCAATTTAGTATAAAAGTCCATAAACATCTCATTCTCCTCCATACTATTTTCATCAAATTTCGTTGTGAGGAGTTGGACTTTAGATTTCTTGACAATTGATGTACCCTCGTGTGTCATTTCTAATACATCCCATGCTTGTTTTAAATTTTCGCAAGAGATGATTCTTTTGAATTCATCTGGTGATAATGCACAAGTAATTGCATTTAGTGCTTTTGCATTGGCACTACTCTCACTTTTCTGAAGTGTGGTCCAAAGAAGATAAGCCGTTACTTTCATTGATTTTGAACCATCGTCATTAGTTACTTCAGTGATAGGAGGGTTCCATTCATTCATTGTGGCTGGCCACACACTTTCATCCATGGATTTGAGGAAGATCCTCATCCTGGCTTTCCAATAGGCATAGTTTGTGCCATTAAAGGGTGGTGGCCTAGTGGTTGATAGGTTATCAAAATTTGACATCTTAATATAGCTTAGATCGTTAGCTCAGGAAATAAATCCAATAAATAAACAATAAGCATGAGATATTAGGCTCTGATACCACTTGAAAGGGTCTAGCTATATGCCTAAGAGGGGGGGTGAATAGGGCTATGCCAAATAAAACCTATAACAACGGAATAATAAAATAAAACAATCCACAATGCTGAATTAAAAAGCAACCTCAATAAACTATTATTGAGAGGTTGATACTAATTCAGTTCTAAGGACAACCTTACACCAAAAACCAAAGGCTTATGGTAGGACAACCTTATTTCTAGAACGTCCTTTGTATTAAAAACTCAAACCGAGAGGAATAAATAAAGCAAGGAAAAAAATTACAGGAAATTAAAACTAAGTTATTACAACATTCCCCACACTGGCTTGAAATAAAATGATTACAACATTCAACCACACATACAATCCACAAAACTGAATGAATAAAGGAATGAAGAAATAAAGTACATCCACAACACAAAGATATATAGTGGTTCGCCTGTGTGTACACCAACTGTTATCCAACAGACACACAGAATGCTACTCCACTCCTAATATCCTCACACAGGGAATATTAGCATGCACTATCAAAATAGGTTTCATAGGTTCACCTAAAACCTTCACAATTGTGTCTTTTTATCACGGGCTTACACAATCCAAAAACCCACATAATCTGAGCTTTTTGACTCTCCTCAGATAACCAAAACAATGAGATTTTTCTGGAAAATCTCAAACAAAACTAAAGAATGTAAATTATACAAATGTAAAATACCTGAATCTCCTTTTGAAGTAGCCCGGTAGAACCAATCGGAGTAGAAGTTCGATTCAACGTTCAAAGTCCAATACTCACTTTATGAATGGTTCTAAGTCTAATTAATTTTAAATCAAAAGGGCTAGTTCTAATTGATTTTGAATCCAAGAAGAAGGAATATTAAAAATTCCTCTTTTCTAATAAGATTGGAATGTAGATCAAAATCAAACACAAAACAAGTTAGAAAAAGGAATATTAAATGAGCACAAAGTAGCTTAAAAATAAACACGAACTTATCTCAGAGTATGGCCTTAAGATTGCTTGAATTGAATTGAAAAACTCTGAAATTCGTGCTCTATTTATAGCCTAAAAAATCTCATCTACGACTGGTCTTAGGAACCCTAGGACTGGTCGTAGCTTCAACAGATTTTTAAAGATTTCCGCGAGATAAGGATTAGCTATTCCATGGCTGGTCCTGGGTAGCCTACGACCGGTGGTGGGCCACCTACGACTGGTTGTGGGTCACTAAGACTGGTCGTAAGACCCCCAGATTAGTTGCTGGAATTCGATTCGTAGGGCTAAGACTGGTCGAAGGACGAGTCGTACAGCTTACAGGACTAGTCGTAGGATGTCCAGGACTGGTCGTAGGACAACCAAAAAAATTTAAAAATCTTCAACAACCTAGGACTGGTCCTGAAAAACTTAAGACTAGTCATAGCAGAGCTAGGACTGGCCTTGAAGTCCCTAGGTCTGGTCTTAGAATAGCCCGTACAAGCATATTTAAAATATACCAATTATGTATCCAGAATGACCTACAATAAAGCCCAAGCTAAGGTCAATCTAAGGTCAAACAAACCTTGAAAGTGAGATGAACATTGATAGTCTGTACTCTCAGATGACCCTTAAGAGAAGCTTGAGAATTTATGAATCTTGTTTTAGGCCTTCTCGAGCTTGAACCTTTCTTGACTTGATAAAGTCTTCTTCTATTCTTGTACTTGTTAGAATCTTGAACATGCATACTTGAAGACTTCTATTCTTGTATACTTCATCCATGACTAGCCATGAAACTTTCTTCATTTAAGTTCTTGTCTTGAAATATGATGTCTTGAAGCAATGAATAGTCTCAAACATGAAACACAAGATGTACAAGACATATATATATATAGGTTTTGTCACCACAAAATTTAACAACCAAAGGGATATGAAATCATAGCACTTACATACAGGACTTAACCTCTTTCAAACCATTCTCTTTTGCTTCCCATTGCGTTAAATCACTTTCTCAACTAGACCGCCCTGCGCTAACCTCGTTCTACATAGCATAGTACCCTTTCCGCACGATGACTATTTTCGCACGATAACACTTTTCGCACGACGAGCGTTTTTCGTATGACAACACTATCCGCACGACGAGCATTTGGACCAAAACTGGTAATTCCTGCACACAAGGCTTAGTGTATAAAGCCTCCTTTTAGCTACACACGAAGCTGGGCGCACAACAGGCCCTTAATTTTACTTCCAACTTTTTCAATCTCCAATAAATCTCCTCCTCAACTTAAAATTTCTACTAATTTTCCTTCAAGATTATAATGGCTAGTTCATCAAAGAGACCTCATGTCTCTATAAATGCTGCAGAACCTTCTGACTCTCGACCAACTGAATCCCAAACTCATAAAAGACCCAAATCTGAAGAATATTCTTCTTTTTTCAAAGAACCGCCTCCTATCATCATCAATTTTAGTGATCTCATTCAACGTTTATCCGACCATATTTGAACAGCTATTTTAATTCAAGAGATAGAGGCTCCTCCAACAGAAGGACAAGTGTCAGACTGGGAGAATTAGCTAAAATCCATAGCCAATCTTCGGACAGATGCCACCCAATTATCTGCCACCGAGAATTCTCCTGATACAACCTTCACTAGGAAGAAGGGAAAGAGTAAAGATGAAATCTTACAAGAAAAAATTTGAGAACATAATCAGAGGCATTTTCAAAATGCTTGGGATTCGATCAGATCATACCCAAATGTAATCAAATTTCTTAATCCTTATAAGGACGTAACTATCACTATACCTTTGCTCCTTCATCATCATCGTTCCATAATAGAGAGTGAACTGATTGACTTCATGACACAAAACAAACTTCTATATGTGTTAAACTGGTTAATAAAGGAACCAAAACTTCTTCAAGGTTACCTGACGGAGAAAGGAATGGTCTAGAAAACCGGTCAGGTATTATACATGCGCTTCCTCATGCCATGCTTCGATCCTCATGACTTATTCCCTACCATTTTTTCGAAACAATACAACAATGCTTTCATCATCGTGACTCTTTGTGGGGTAAATAAGAATTCAGAACTCGTGGTGTAACACCCCGGATTTTGGCCAACCTCGGATTAGATGCCCTTAGGCAATGGTTCAATTAAAACACCTAGAAAATCGCTCAGAACCCAATTCCATAGCCAAAGAAATCACTTAGGGTTAATTCCTTTATAAACTAAGCATAAGTTAGCTAGCGCAATGCTAGAGTAGCTGGGAAATAGTCCCTGATCACTTTAAATACGTTCTACAAGACCCAAAACTTGTAGAATCCATGGTGCTATAATACTCTATAACCTGGGATCAAACTCTAAACCGGTTTGTTCTCTGGACCTCTTTGAAACTTTGTATTGGATCTAGACCGCGCGTCAAAAGTCCGATACCTCCTATCTTAGACCGTTAAAACCGCCTAGCTGGACTTGATACTCATTTCGAAAATCAAGTCAAACCGATAATCACAGGCTATTTCATTGAGCCCGGACCGAAGAGAGTGCGAATAGGGACAGAATTGGAATTTCAAATTCAAATCTGGCACACGACTTGACGTGTCAGTATTAAGCATTCTGACTGTCAGAATTCATCCAGATTACACCCTCGGATCAGGAAAAATTTCTATTTCATATCATGAGACTTTCAGCCCTGATCTACGTGCGGTGACCGCTGAACTGAAACTGGTCCGCCACGCACGATCTGCGAACCCTACCGGTCTGAAAACTTGATACGTGCTAGATCCAGTATGCATGAGCTTAAGTCCGACCGCATTTGGCCAGGGGACCTTCAGAAATGCTCTTTTGGACCGAAACTGCCCCGATTTGGTTAGGCATCAAGTAAACATTGTTCCCAAGCCTATTTTGGGCATGTTTTAGGCTATAAAAGGGCTTGAAACCCTCACTCCTCTCTCCCATCCGAATTTGCAAAAATCTCTAGATTGGGAGAGAGAAAAGGTGAGAGTTTATGAGAGAATGTGGGAGAGAATTCCCTGCTGCTTGTGCCACGTGCTGTACGTGCTTAGGCAACGCACTCCGATTACTTTTCCGGCGATTCCAACGCACTTCTAGGTGAGGAAAACCTTCAACACTTGCTGATTTAAGCTTTCGTCAATTCCATTAGTGATGTAACTTATGTAGCTTGTGTATTAGGTCGCCTGATCGCCGTAGACAAAGCGTATATGCTCCGTTTGAATTCACACATTTATAAGAGATAAGGTACGGATATTAGACGCTTTGATTGACTGTTTCCAAAGCTTTCAATGTTATTTAATAGTAGATTATTGACGGCAACGCCGTTTGACATGTACAACATGCTGTCCGTTTCCTATTTCGTAAATCAACGAAGAATATGAGATTTAGGGCATTTTAGTCATTTGTAGGAAGTACTGTTTTCATTCATATTTTGCGGATGTGATTGACATGAATTGTTGTCGCATTAGAATGTTAGGAATGCGTGCATAATTAGTTTGGCGAAGAGATTCGCCTAAATGCACATTTCGGGTCGACATACTATATGTAGACTCAAGTGTGTAGTGTAAGTGTTTGTATAAATGCTTGTATTAGTATGTATTGAATTAAATGGTGTTATGAATTAATTTGAGATTGATTTCTCAATTAATATGCTGATGTAAATGATTTCCTACATGTTAGCCATATGTACGATTTCACTATATGTATGAAATGCATATGCTTGATGTTGCACTTAAGTGGTATGCTATAACATGTACTTGATGATTTCCTTATGATTTAGTTTGAGATTGAATTCTCAATTAATAGGCTAATGGAGAAGATTTTCTATATGTTGGCGATATGCATATTTTCATTATATGTGTGAAAGACATGTGTAGGATGATTTACTTAAGTTGTACGTTATAACATGTGTTAACATGCTCACATGGTTGTATTTCATTTCCATTACTATTACGTGAATGCTAATGTGATTCCATGATTGTTTGGAACTATACTTAGTCCCGGCAGTCGGTAACCGAGCGAATTCGTGGTTGGCTTATCTTGGCCACGAACGACGCGTCGATGAACGCGAGCCGTGTTTTGGAGTTGGCGGCAGTGGTTAGGCCACACGAAGTGTTTTACGCACTTCATGTCGTTCAACTTGAGATGCGATCATGCTAGTCGAGCCCGTCAAGTAACCCGACTGGCCGTTGCATGTTCACCCTGCATGAGTCATAACTGCTTGAACCTAGGGTACTGAACTTACCATTATAAACCCTGTCAACCATGGTACCTTGATCCACGAAAACTCATAAGCCGGGCATGGTGGTATGGGACACCGTGGTCGAGCTGTCGGCCTACGCTGGGGCCACAAACCTCCCCGTAGTGACCAGTGAGCACCTATGACTCGTGAGCAGATTATAGTGGTATGGGACACTATATTCTTACTGTCGGCCTACATTGATAAGATGATGGGGGAGCGGAGCAACGAGTGCGTGCAACAGTCCTGGCAGCCATTTGTAGTGACCACGAGCATATTCTGAGTCTACGGGAGGCGACGACCCTTCAGTAGCAGTAGAGTACAGTAGGCCTGTATTGATAAGGTGATGGGGGAGCGGTGCAACGAGTGCGAGCAACAGCCCTGGCAGCCCTTGCAGCGACCTACAAAATATACATCGTATGAGATTACTAGGAGTGACGACCCTAGACAGGATCTGTGTTGGGATTGATACAAGGGAAGTACCTTAGTTTCGCAATACTGCTGTTTGAATGGACTAATAACAACTCGAAAATCATGTCACCATGCCATTACATGTGCCTGGAAGATGTGGAGCACTTGAGGGTCGATTGCATGCCGCGGACGAAGATGGTGCCGTATGAGGGAGATTGTCGGTGAGGGCATACATCACATCATGTCATAATTGCATTAACAACAGTATTAGGAATGTTTGAATTATTGCTTTACTATTATCGCATGATTGATTTGATAACATGTTAATATTTGCTCTTTTATCCCACTGAGTTGATCACTCACTCCCACGTTACGGGATGGTGTTTTCGGATACCCACCAGTCCCTTTTTGTGATTGCAGATGATGGCGCTGCTCGAGAAGCGGAGCTGGACCTGATGATGATGAGGAGGATTCCTCCTTCATGTGTGTTCTGATTGACGCGATTATAGGGAGGTTGATTAGATACCTTGACACTTGTCATTTTATATTTTTAGCGCACTCATGTATATTTGTTTTGTTTATTTTTAGAGTATACATGTATATATATAACCTGGTAACATATTCACACTTTGGAGACATACAACAGTTTATATATGCTATACCTACTATCACAGTCTTCCACTTGTTAATTTAACTGTCTCTGGAGTATGATATGTTATTCTAGCTTAATCTCACTCATGTTTAATACATTATCACAGACAACATTCAATCATACATATCTATGTTGTATAAATAACATTTTGGAACTCGGGAGTTGGGTTTTTGCTCGACCCCCCGATTTTCGGGATGTTACAGATGGTATCAGAGCATGATTTGGATTAAACCGGGCCTGGGTTATGGTCACGCGACGCACGCTGTCACTTCCTTTGACTTAGGTGGGTGCGAGAAGGGTCTAGAAACACTTCTAGGATCCCAGATTTGCCAATAGGCGAAGTCTATTCATTCGATCGTGTGATCGAGTCCGTAGCGCATCTAGGGTCTCGTAAAGAGACCCGAATAGCTCCTAGGTTGTAGGAAAGTGGGTTGAGATGTTCTTTGAATGATTTTAAACCCATGAATGTGAATCATTGGGCTGTGGGACAAACACAACCCCAGCATTCAATCGCCAGGGCTTTAAAACCCCGTTTCACCAAAAATCTTTAAAATTCTTCCTCTCACCACTCCAATCTTCATTTATTTCTTATCCATTTTATATTAGGCATCAAAACTAATGTAAAAATAACATAAAATAATACTTTCACAAAATTTTTTAGTGAATAGTAAAATTTCATGAAAAATGTCCATAAGGTCATTCTAACTTCACTTTATTTAGAAAATAATGATCTAGATGGATTTATTGGATCCTTCTACCCCAAAATCATATGCTGCATGATAGGGTTTTGTATTCGGAATTGTGGATTGGTCCCGGAAAGTCCCAAACATATGTTTGGGCCTATGTAGGTCAAAATACTATGAACCAAGGGTCGAACCATACATTTTTGGGGTCCTTGGACCATGGGGGACCAGACCCATGTGGTCCCACTAACCAACTAAGAAGTTGGCCGGCGATGTCATCGCCGGTTCGGCGATGCATCGCCGACCGGTGGGGCCCACTTGGTCTAATTTTTGGACGCACGCCCTATTTTAGGTCGTGTACACCCCCTATATGGTGTTCGTCCATAGAAAACCCTAAATAGGGGTACTTCCTTCACAAACAGCCCCTTCCCTAGCCCCATTTTCATTTTCAGCTGCCCTATTCCAAAAATTGTGATTTCAAATCACTCCCAAATCCCTTCTCTGTTGAAAACGACCATACTCCTTCACTCCATTGCTGTTTTCAGCCCTCCCTCTTGAAGATTTCATCTTTTGGAGCTCTAAAAAACTCCCAAATCGAGCTGAAATCGTGAGGTGCTCCATTCCCCTTTTTCATTTTCATTTCTTTCTGAAAATACATCCTAGGGGAGCTTGAAGCATCCCTCTACAATGCCTAGATTTCATTCTGTCCATTTGGGTGACCATTTCTTCGCATTTCCTCCGCTTTTCATGACTATTGTTAAGGCTGTTTTAGCCTTTTTCTCCTTTTCCACCATCCTCCTTCTCATGTCCCTTTTATTTGAGCCTTTACCCTCTTTTTGGGTCTCAAAATCGTGCTAACCTCAAATCCCATTTCTCAACTTTCTCCGTTTGAGAAGTATTGAAAATACCTGGCCGATAGAGCTCTAATGGGCAACTGACAGTACTGAACTAGATAGTATTCAAGAAGGTCAGTTGGGACCATGGTAGAAGTCCTTTGGTAGAATTAGTCATTTATGCCGTTGCCTTGTAGATTGTTTGATTTTTATTTTAAGGATTTCTGTGTTTTGTTGTTATTTGGTTCTAGTGATGTCATAGGTAGAAAATGTGTTTGTGTTGTGGTTTGGGCTTAAAATAGCCGAGTATTTTTGAATGGAGTGCATGCCGTTTCATTTGCTGTAGGGTATTGTCCCTAGTTTGGGTGTATCCTATGGTTTCCACAGACGTATTGTAACTCCCGGGATTCAGTCTACAAATGAATTTTTATCCCACCCCACCCTCCTACCAAGCATGCCACTCCCTATCCCAACCTGGGATTAGAAAGATAGTTCCATTTAATACAACTAAACGCTACCGACCACATAGACCCTTGGCGTTTTGGACCTAGAGTTAGCACTTCTAGATTTGAAGGGTCTGACGACATAGGAAATCCAATTCCATTTAGATAATCTTGACCCTAAGCAATAGAACAACTCCCTGTAGTAGAAATGGAATGGAACCATTTAACGTATAAACTTAGGCTCTGGATTATAGCTACTGAGTTACAGACTAGCCTACTAGTTACCTTAAGTGTAAAGCCTGTATATGCTAAGGAATTGTAGGTTAGATTTGGTTGAAGTAGAACCTTATTCCTTCGATAGATCCCCTTATGACTTATAGACTTTTATTGTTGCCCATAGGAAGGAGTCATTCACTCTTAGGGACATTTATAACTCCCTCAGATTGAACTTAGAATGTACTAGCATGCCCCTTAGAATTGCTTTCCTCAAGGGCTTATTGCATTCGGGAACGCGGAATAAAGGAACTACATGTAAGCGATGTATTCGCGGTTTGAATCGACTTCCTAATCCTAGTGGTTACCAATAAATCCAATGCTCTGATCAAGCAAAAGATCGGCATCGACTCGGATTAAGAATTGATACAATAAATCTTCTGTCCTAGCTAGACAGAAAGTCTATGTATCCGGCTCAGACCCACTATACAACTATTCTTCCGTGTTGGCCCGACCACCTACAACCACAAGTTATTGCTTTGCCCTTGGTAAATGGCGAGGACTTAAAGCCAGTAGAGAATTCGACATCTTGTCACCAACTCATACCTGCCCCTAAACTTAACCACAATAGAGATTAGGCTCATCTCTATGATCATAGGTACCAATGCCATAGAACGCATCATTAGCAAGGAAAACCATGTAGAGAAGTTGTTTCCCAATTTATGTCAAGGATAGGTCTTAAGTTTCACCTCGTTCTGATGTACGGAGCGATGCATAGACTCTTGAATTTTAAGTAGAACCAAGTTTTAAGGGGGGTAGAACGTATTGATTCCAATCCAGTTAGGTTAGTCAACGCTACCGTTCGATCAGAGTGGCGCAGCGGAAGCATGGTTAGCCTCTTCCCCACTGGCCCAAGATCGAAACATTTGATTTATATTGTACGTACGGTTAGGTTATTAAATAGGATTTGAACCTTCCTTCGAAAAAGTACTCCTTGCCCTTCACCAATTTCGGGGACAAAATTGTGTTTTAAGGGGGGGTAGATTGTAACACCCCGGATTTTGGCCAACCTGGGATTAGATGTCCTTAGGCAATGGTTCAATTAAAACACCTAGAAAATCGCTCAGAACCCAATTCCATAGCCAAAGAAATCACTTAGGGTTAATTCCTTTATAAACTAAGCATAAGTTAGCTAGCGCGACGCTAGAGTAGCTGAGAAATAGTCCCTGATCACTTTAAATATGTTCTACAAGACCCAAAACTTGTAGAATCCATGGTGCTATAATACTCTATAACCTGGGATCAAACTCTAAATCGGTTTGTTCTCTGGACCTCTTTGAAACTTTGTATTAGATCTAGACCGCGCGTCAAAAGTCCGATACCTCCTATCTTAGACCGTTAGAACCGCCTAGCTAGACTTGACACTCATTTCGAAAATTAAGTCAAACCGATAATCACAGGCTATTTCATTGAGCCCGGACCGAAGAGAGTGCGAATAGGGACAGAATTGGAATTTCAAATTCAAATCTAGCACACGACTTGACGTGTCAGTATTAAGCATTCTGACTGTCAGAATTCAGCCAGATTACACCCTCGGATCAGGAAAAATTTTTATTTCATATCATGAGACTTTCAGCCCTGATCTACGTGCGGTGACCGCTGAACTGAAACTGGTCCGCCACGCCCGATCTGCAAACCCTACCGGTCTGAAAACTTGATGCGTGCTAGATCCAGTATGCATGAGCTTAAGTCCGACCGCATTTGGCCAGGGGACCTTCAGAAATGCTCTTTTGGACCGAAACCGCCCCGATTTGGTTAGGCATCAAGTAAACATTGTTCCCAAGCCTATTTTGGGCATGTTTTAGGCTATAAAAGGGCTTGAAACCCTCACTCCTCTCTCCCATCCGAATTTGCAAAAATCCCTAGATTGGGAGAGAGAAAAGGTGAGAGTTTATGAGAGAAGGTGGGAGAGAATTCCCTGCTGCTTGTGCCACGTGCTATACGTGCTTAGGCAACGCACTCCGATCACTTTCCCGGCGATTCCAACGCACTTCTAGGTGAGGAAAACCTTCAACACTTGCTGATTTAAGCTTCCGTCAATTCCATTAGCGATGTAGCTTATGTAGCTTGTGTATTAGGTCGCCTGATCACCGTAAACGAAGCGTATACGCTCCGTTCGAATTCACACATTTATAAGAGATAAGGTGCGGATATTAGACGCTTTGATTGACTGTTTCTAAAGCTTTCGATGTCGTTTAATAGTAGATTATTGACGGCAACGCCGTTTGACATGTACAACATGCTGTCCGTTTCCTGTTTCGTAAATCAACGAAGAATATGAGATTTAGGGCATTTTAGTCATTTGTAGGAAGTACTGTTTTCATTCATATTTTACGGATGTGATTGACATGAATTGTTGTCGCATTAGAATGTTAGGAATGCGTGCATAATTAGTTTGGCGAAGAGATTCGCCTAAATGCACATTTCGGGTCGACATACTATATGTAGACTCAAGTGTGTAGTGTAAGTGTTTGTATAAATGCTTGTATTAGTATGTATTGAATTAAATGGTGTTATGAATTAATTTGAGATTGATTTCTCAATTAATATGCTGATGTAAATGATTTCCTACATGTTAGCCATATGTACGATTTCACTATATGTATGAAATGCATATGCTTGATGTTGCACTTAAGTGGTATGCTATAACATGTACTTGATGATTTCCTTATGATTTAGTTTGAGATTGAATTCTCAATTAATAGGCTAATGGAGAGGATTTCCTATATGTTGGCGATATGCATAATTTCATTATATGTGTGAAAAATATGTGTAGGATGATTTACTTAAGTTGTACGTTATAACATGTGTTAACATGCTCACATGGTTGTATTTCATTTCCATTACTCTTACGTGAATGCTGATGTGATTCCATGATTGTTTGGGACTATACTTAGTCCAGGCATTCGGTAACCGAGCGAATTCGTGGTTGGCTTATCTTGGCCACGAACGACGCGTCGATGAATGCGAGCCGTATTTTGGAGTTGGCGGCAGTGGTTAGGCCACACGAAGTGTTTTACGCACTTCATGTCGTTCAACTTGAGATGCGATCGTGCTAGTCGAGCCCGTCAAGTAACCCGACTAGCCGTTGCATGTTCACCCTGCATGAGTCATAACTGCTTGAACCTAGGGTACTGAACTTACCATTGTAAACCCTGTCAACCATGGTACCTTGATCCACGAAGACTCAAGAGCCGGACATGATGGTATGGGACACCGTGGTCGAGCTGTTGGCCTACGCTGGGGCCACAAACCTCCTCGTAGTGACCAGTGAGCACCTATGACTCGTGAACAGATTATGGTGGTATGGGACACTATATTCTTGCTGTCGGCCTACATTGATAAGGTGATGGGGGAGCGGAGCAACGAGTGCGTGCAACAGCCCTGACAACCCTTTGTAGTGATCGCGAACGTATTCTGAGTCTACGGGGGGCGACGACCCTTAAGTAGCAGTAGAGTACAGTAAGCCTGTATTGATAAGGTGATGGGGGAGTGGTGCAACGAGTGTGAGCAACAGCCCTGGCAGCCCTTGCAGCGACCTACAAAATATACATCGTATGAGATTACTAGGAGTGACGACCCTGGACAGGATCTGTGTTGGGATTGATACAAGGGAAGTACCTTAGTTTCCCAATACTGCTGTTTGAATGGACTAATAACAACTCGAAAATCATATCACCATGCCATTGCATGTGCCTGGAAGATGTGGAGCACTTGAGGGTCGATTGCATGCTGCGGACGAAGATGGTGCCGTATGAGGGAGATTGTCGGTGAGGGCATACATCACGTCATGTCATAATTGCATTAACAACAGTATTAGGAATGTTTGAATTACTGCTTTACTATTATCGCATGATTGATTTGATAACATGTTAATCTTTGCTTTTTTATCCCACTGAGTTAATCACTCACTCCCACGTTACAGGATGGTGTTTCCGGACACCCACCAGTCCCTTTTTGTGATTGCAGATGATGGCGCTGCTCGAGAAGCGGAGCTGGACCTGATGATGATGAGGAGGATTCCTCCTTCATGTGTTCTGATTGACGGGATTATAGGGAGGTTGATTAGATGCCTTGACACTTGTCATTTTATATTTTTAACGCACTCATGTATATTCGTTTTGTTTATTTTTGGAGTATACATGTATGTATATAACCTGGTAATATATTCACACTCTGGATACATACAACAGTTTATATATGCTATACCTACTATCACAGTCTTCCGCTTGTTAATTTAACTGTCTCTGGAGTATGATATGCTGTTCTAGCTTAATCTCACTCATGTTTAATACATTATCATAGACAACATTCAATTATACATATCTATGTTGCATAAATAACATTTTGAAACTCGGGAGTTGGGTTTTTGCTCGACCCCTCGATTTTCGGGATGTTACACGTGGTCTTTGGAAAAATCGCCCATACTACAGTGTGTGGACAAAAGCAATCCTGAAGAAAGATGAGAAGCCTCTTATTGCTGCTAGAGTCTACCATGCTATAGAAGCCACCTCTGAATTCTTCCACAAGGACACAATGATCTACAAGGGCTTCATAAAATATTGGTCTTCTTCCACGAATTCCTTCCATCTCCCGTTTGGAGAAGTAAGCATCAGTTTATGGGATCTATTCAGAATGGCTGGTTTACCCATTACTGGATCTTTCCTGGACGAATATATTCCCATAAATGAAGAATTCACTTATGTGGACCCAAGTAGGACACCCAAGAATACTTCCTCAACAATCGCACTCTTTCAAGAAATGTCTTGTTTTCCAGATGTTCATAAGATATCACCACTTGCATGGCTTGCACATTTTTCGCGATACTTAGTGTTATTACCCTTGTCATCTTCGTCATTTCTTCATAACACTCAACCCCTCCTCTCTATTTTTTTTTTCTTTAATGTAAATTTCTAACCTTTCTTGTTTTCTTTCCTTTTTTTAGATTTCCTGGTAGTCACGGCCTAGAATTGGAAGCTACTCGAAGAAAAATAAGAGGCCCTGCCATGTATACTGCCAAGACTGAATTGACTGTTTTCCTAGCCTACTGGCTAAGCTTGGTTTTTTTTCCAAGTTCAACGAGCTTAGACTCTATTCGGCCTACTCTATTTGTAGCAGCAGGGGCAACGGTAGAAGGTAGAAGAAGATATTTTTTAGCTCCTCCCATATTATGTTCGTTGTACCGAGCTTTCGTTCATGCGCAACACACTGTACAAGCCCTGCACTAGGAGTCTCATCTGCTTTCAATCCTTGGCATTATTTCTCTGGTTGGTTGGGCGTTTACTTTCCTTGGACCTATAATGACCCAGAGAAAGCTTATGTTCATCCCGATCATTTACCTTTATGGCATTTCCAGCAGCAAAAGATGATAAAGAAGACATATGACTGGATAGTGAACAAGATTGACAATCTGGAAACTATTGATTTCTTTTCCTTCCATTTAGATCATCAAGCCGAAGACAAAGATGTTGAGGATAACAACAATCTGGACTCCATTGAGCAAACTTTTTTCTTATGTATTTGTTCTGATAGTCTTCCTTTACGAGAAAGGGTCGAATTTTGGAGAGAACCATATTACCCCAATCATTTTGCCAGGCAATTTGGATATGATCAAACCGTACCACAAATAGGAGAAGATGTTACTCGAACCATGTGAAGTTATAGAGTTGACCCTTATAACTAGGCATTGATATGGAAATAACTACTGATAAGGAATTTTGGTTCCCGATTCGTTCCACCAGGATACAACTATCGAGTAACAGCCTCATACGCATGGACGCGACGGTGGACACTCCAATACTATTTGGTACATAACTGTTTTCCTGTAGATCGTCCTGTTTGGATTCTGCCTCCATTTTTGAGAAATTATAGGCCAGAACAAGGAATAACTTATTTCTATGAGAAAGATCATGCTACTGTTTCTAGAGATATTTGTCACAAAATTTCTCTAGAAGAGCCTATCAGAGAGATTAAACCGTCCAACACCTTAGAAGGCTGGATTGCATTTGGTTCTCGTTTAGATTTATTGAAGCAAAGAATGTCGCCCCCTACCCCTCGTGAAGGGTTTGAGACTGTAGGTGGTACTTTGCCTCTTCCCATTCCTGAAAGAAGAGATCAGCCTATTCCTGGTACCTCTACTACCACAAATGCTATGACCATTGCCACTCCTTCGAATATTATTTACATTACCATGAGCCCCTCAGCAGTTGCAACTTCTTCTTCTCTAGCAACTCATCGTACTGCAACCTTAATTCCCCCTATTGCAAGTCAGGTTATTTCATCTTCGATGAGCCGGTCTCGTGTTAAATCATTGTCTCCCGTCATTCTGGCCCAACCATCTCCTTCTTCCTTCAGAAATACACGTCTTCTTCTAGTAAAGACCGTATACAAGGAGAAACAGACAGTATCAGTAGATGATAGTTCTTTAGAATATTCTGTTAATACTGACAGTGATGACCTCTCCTCTTCTACAAGCTTGGTTGATGAGGGAGATGATGCCTTACTAGATGCCAACACTGATGCTTAAGTAGATGTCGGGGAGGAGGAAAATGTCAACATCCCACCTAATGTGCACATTCCTCTTCCAACTGTCATGGATTCTTTATAAGAGGAGCAAATAGATTATGGGTAATATGAATGTTCTCCTGGAGCAAATATCTTCTTCTCTTTTGATCTTGGATATTCTCCTGGAGCAAATATCTTCTTCTCTTTTGATCTTGGATATTCTCCACGGATTGTAGAGACTACTGGCACAACTGTTCATGAAGCACCAATGTAAGCAGGAACAGAAGCTCAATCGTTAAGACTTTCAATAGAAATAGGAGATGTTCTTCTTTCCAACAGCACAGAGGAAACTTTGCCAGCCCCAGTTGCCCGTCATGGTTTTCTTCATGTAGAAAAATCCTTTGCAGTACATCCCTCTTCTACCCAACCAGTGACCAAGAATTTTGAATTCATGTAGACCCTGTTGATGTTCCAACAACTATTGATTCTGGTATAAGAGGGGCTCAAGAACTCTCCTTCGATGTTGCTGTAGCCACAGATACACTGGGATCTATAATTCCTTCAACTCAATTTGCTCGATCTACCCCTGTTGCTATTCTTGAACAAGGTACATATAGACATGAATATTTCTTTTTTTTTTTTTTACAATATCCTTTCTTTCTAAATATATATAAAAAAATTCTTCAATCATAGCCACAATCATGCCATCCCCAAGTGGTTTCGAGGGCTCTAACTCACTGGCCTCAGTCTTTGATGGTCTTTCTTTGGAGAAAGTATCACCTTTTGCGTTAGGATTATTCAAGAATGCACTTTTGTTCATTATTAACACTTTCAAAGATCTGGCTCAATGGCCTTTCTTGGATAGTGCTTTGGCAGTTCTTGATCACTCTGCTCGCCTTGCACATGTCAATATTCAGTCCCTTTATAACTGTTTATTAGAATTTTATGGCTCAACAAAAAATTTAGAGGTTTCTCGAAATGTCATCATCGCTCCAGAGATCCTAAATCATCAAAAGGAATTGGCATCACTTAAGGAACAACTTTCCCATTCAGCTGACATTCTTATTACCCATGAGGTTACCAACTAGTCTCTTCATGGAAAGATCAAATTTTCTGATAGGAATAAAGCAGTTATTGATGATCAAATTGCTCTTCTCGAAAAGGAGATTACTGCTAAAGGATAAAAAAGAAATGGAAGATGTGATTATTCATCATGCTAAAGAAGAACTTGAAGCCAATATCCGAACCATTAACCTTGTGAAGACAGAACAAATGAAAATTCAGGAAATTGTAACTCTTTTAGAATCGAAACTGGCTGACATTTCTGATCAAGCTAAAGTCATTATGGAGGCTGAACAAACTACTTCTGCATTGTAACTTCAGCTAAAAGAGGAATTGCAGTATTACATGATAGCATTGAATATAAATGAAGATATGTAAGAAACTTCACATTACATTGTTATGCATGTGTTTCTTTTATTCCTTTTGAAAATGTAATATATGAACAAACTATCATATTTGTAATGAATTTGCATATTTCTCCTTTTCTTCTCTCCTTTCTCTTCTTTTTTTTATTAAATGGCTGCCTTATGTGGTGTTTTCTTTAATGGGCAGAACTATTTTGTTTTGAAGTTAGAAGACTTAGTTCACACACAATTTAAGCTCTTGAGTAGTGGAGCAAGAAATTTCTTAGACTCATGTGGGAGTCTAGTCTTACATGATGGTCTCTGTAACTCTTACGAGTTCACTGAACTTTTCACTGTCGGGGATTTATGCACAGGGTTGGCCGCAGTAACTCTCTAGAGTTCATAGGGCTCACAAGGCTACCTTTGGGGTACCAAATCCAGGGCTGCCAGTCCGTCAATGAGTAGGTTTAAGCCCTTCCTCATGAGTTAGTACTGAAATCGAGCCGTAGATCTGGGTAGTCTTACGCATGGTTGGCCCATCTATGGACATGGTCCAAAGAGCTCACACTGCGGCCTGCTTTTCCTTCGCCTGCAAGGTCGAGCCCATTCACGGGAGGGCATTTTCCTCCGTGCCCCGTGACGCTACCTGAAAGCTATACATATGGCATGGGGGTTACGTGTGACTAGCCGTCGAGGACTTTTTGGGCCTTTTAAGCTTTTGGTCGCTGACTTCATCCGCAGCCCGCATGGGTATGTGTACGATGACCTTCATGAGCTTTTTAAGGCCACTGACTTCTTGCCGCTGGCCGAATGGCGATCTTGATAGGTCTTATGCGTAGTTGGCCATATAGGCTTGACTAGGCTGCCTTTGAGAAATAAAAGTAAGTGATCATCGGTAAACCAATCTGCTTGATAAACCAATCGTATGAGTGGTTTGTAATATATCAGCTTGGTGATGATATCAATTTTGCAGAGGTCACTTGACGATGATCACTTTCTTTTTACAATACTTTTTACAATACTCGTTGATACCAATATTAGCACAAAATCTAGATATACTTGTAAATTTCTTCTTCATTCATTTATCTGATCATTTACATAGCCGCGATATTAACCATTCTTGCCCCATTTTGATACAAAAGTATTATTCTGATAATACTCTGGGTCAAAATCAGCAATGTCTTCAAGGACGATATCTTTTAATGAAGCGAGCATTGACCCGTCTTGATTCACCACTCTGTATGCACCATTGGAGTATACTTCATATATTACATACGGCCCATCCCATTTAGGCTCGAATTTCCCCTCTGTCCAATGGGTGACCACTATGGGTCTTTTCAGCATCAACACTAGATCCCCCTTTTTGAAAAAGCGATATTTGACCCGATTCTCAAAGGTAGCCGATATTCTGGCTTGATACGATTGCAATCGTTGCTGGGCTTCCAGTCATTTCTCATCAAGTAAATCTAGTTCTCTCAGCTGTATTTTTACATTTTCGTCATTTGTAATGGTCTGTTGTACCGCCACTCTAAGTGACGCCACTTGTATCTTCATTAGGACCACTGCTTCGACACCATAGACTAGCGAATACGGTGTTGATCTTGTTACCGTCTGATGAGTAGTTCTATATGCCCACAATGCTTCTTGCAACCTATTATCCCAATCATACTTGTTTCCCGTTACTATCTTCTTTAGTATCTCTGCTAATCCATCGGCCGGTGGATAGTAAGGAGCCGAAAATGAATGATTGATGTTGATTTTTAGCACAAATTTTCCATACCTCTATTCTTGAAGGGAGTGCCATTGTCGGTGACAATTTTCTTTGAGATACCATGACAGTATATTATGGCAGGTGGATAAAATTAACTACATCATTCTCCCTAACACTACGTAATGCAATTGCTTCTACCCACTTGGAGAAATAATCCGTTGCTGCTAAGATATACTGCTTTCCTTTGGACAAAGATAGATTTATGGGACCAATGACATCAAGTCCCTAGCAGAGTCACCATTTTGTTTCGAACAAGAAACAAAATGTATTTTGTTTGAAAACTTTTATACACTTCATAATTAATAAAAGAGAGCAAGAAAGATAATCACAACATTATTGTTAATTTATTTCTTCTAAGTTCTTTCACATCCTATTCTCCTTTGATTCCAAAATAGAACATTCACAATTTTCACTGATAAAGCCAACTATCAAATTTAAAGTCATAAAAAAGAGTTCATTATGTGTAAGTCCTTGATGCTTAGATTGTCTTTATGCACGTATACTCTCTGTGCACAGATAGACTCTTCACGCAGACAGTCTTTATGCGTAAACAGTCTCTTTGCACAGGTAGTCTTTGTGCGCAGACACATCATCTCAGCCTTATCTGTGGTCGATCTTTGTATATGACGAATCGGGTCTTTATGCGCAGAACCTATGTGCACAGATGCCCTTCTATGCAGAAAGACTTGGTATGCAGAAGCCTATGTGCACTAACAGTACTATGCGCCGCACAATAGCTACTCCGCATGACAACCAACGAACTAGAAATTCCTTTATACCTTCTCTCTTTGGTCTATTCTTCTTTGAATGTTGTATCGTGTCTCGTCTGTAGAAGGGTCGAGGGGTATTTATAGCCCTCCTCACATGTGTGATTATGTCATGTCAACTATCTGTGAATTTCTTCTTGCGGACTACTTAATGCGGTTACCTTCCTGCGGATAATTCTCTGCAAATAACTTTCTGCGGACTACTATCTGCGGACTATTTTCTATGGACTACTATCAGTAGATACCTTTCTGCAAATTACTTTTTGTGGACTGCTTTGTGAAAAATTCCTTTTTATGGATACCTTCTTGCGGACTGCTTTCCCGTATTAATTTTTGCATAAGTCTCTTGCCTGTCTTTTTTTATGCCTCAACAATGAGCTCCTCCATGCACATGCATACATCAAGATGGGTTCCCTCCTTGTGTGGGCCCTCAATCACAAAAATTACAAGGGTGGAAATCCCATTTCCACCACAAATCAGGGCCTAAGTTGCCACACCAAGTACATAACATAAAGACCTCATGGTGAGATCCTTGGAGAATGGTCCCACAATGGATACATACATGCAAGGTGTGATGCACCTTTAGCCACATCTAGGGACCAAGATGGGATCTCCACCATTGATTGGTGGGTCCCACTTTCCCTATACTAAAAAGGAGGAAGATATATGTAAAGAATCAAATACTAAAAAGCATCCACCTTCAAATCTTCTTGTCCTTCTTCCACTAATTGCTTCCAATGTTCTAAGGGAATAAGATTCAATGGTTAAGATGGCCTCTAGATGGATACGAGAGAGAGGTGTGGCTAGGGTCATTATGACTTGTGTAAGAGAGGGAGGGAGATAAGAGAGAGAGAGAGAGAGAGAGAGAGAGAGAGAGAGAGAGAGAGAGAGAGAGAGAGAGTAGCTTAGGTAGGCAATGAGTGGTTTGGGGAAGAGGTGTGGCTAGGGTCATTATGACTTGTGTAAGAGGCATGCTCTAATGGGGAAGAGAAAGGGATCATGGGATAGGGGCTATGGTGGCTAAGGTAGAGTAAGGTCATCCTCATAATGGCCTAGAAAAATGTGTCATGAGTTAGGTGGGTCCCACAATCTCGTAATCAATGGCCAAAATAATGCGTAGGTCATATCTTATGATCTAAACGTCGTATTGGTGCATGAGATGTGGCATTGGAATCGCAGTGACGGCGCAGTCGCAATGGCATAGGTTTTGGGTCAAGTCGACTCAGGTTGACAGGGTGTGACTTAGGGTCGTGTAAAAATGTAATCTATTGGTCACAGGTGGCCGAAATTCGACCAGGAGGACCGTAAGATCCTACGGAATGGAATGGACACTAGGCCATGGGTATGAAATTGTTGGGATTGGTGGCCCCTACACTGATTAATTGTCCCATTCGACCCATCCAAGTGGCCCAGATCACCCTGATCGGCTAGGGGATAAAATTTGCCATGAAAGGTGATCTTATCTTCTCCTTCAAGATGGGAAACCCACCAAGATAAGTGGGCCCCATTTTTGGATTGAATGCACTAGTATGGTGGGCCACAGGAGCAGAAATCCATCCCACATGCGGATTAGCAGCATGCAAGTGGGATCAACATATGGGACCCATCAAAATGTTATGAAGCAATGACCGTAGAGGCCGATCCAAAGGACCACCCTTAGCCCTTTATAAGGGCCCCTGTTTCCTTGGGATTCCCACCAACACGTTGAGGGATAGAGAGAGAGAGAGAGAGAGGGAGAGAGAGAGAGAGAGAGAGAGAGAGAGAGAGAGAGAGAGAGAATGGGAGAGAAAGAATGGGGAGAAGAGAGGGAGATTTAGCTCGCATGGTGACGTACTGCACCATGAATTGCCGCTGAGTCAAGCTATATGAGTCTGATTGATCTTGGGAATTTAATTGTTATTGTAGGACCTCTAGTAAAGGGAAAGACAGAAGGAGAAAAATGGAAAAAGAAAGGGAGAAAGGAAGTCAAGGTAGAGATTGAGAGTTGGGTTGAGTTTGTACCGTGTTGCACCAACTCGTTGCACTATCTTGACTCGAACCGAGTTCGATTTGGGTTGGGTTAAAGGCCTTGTGGGTCGATACTAAAGTAAAATGAGATTTTCTAGCTATCTCAGACAAAACCTCTAATGAGTTTTTCTAGTTATCTCATAAAAAACCAAATATAGAAAGTAAAATGATACTCATCTTCACTGAAGAAGATGTTGTAGTCGTAGATCACTTTTCTTGAATCTTGAATGTTCAATGTTCAGTCTAGGGTTCTAGTTGATTTTAATTAGATTTAAACTCAAAGGCTACTTGCACTAGTTCCCTCAAATCTCAATAAGAATAAACACACTTTTCAAAATCAGAATGACAGAGTTTTAACATAAAGGAATTAATGAAAAAGCTATAAAATAAATTTATAAATACCGCTTGATAGCTTAACAATAAATGAGGTTTCTCTCTCTCTTGAATAAGGGCCTTGATAGGCTTAAGTTTTTATTTTCAAATTGAGAAAGAACCTTTATTTATAGTTAGAAAATCTATTCCTTTAACTGGTTGAAGAACTGGATCTAGTCCCAATAAATTTTCAAATTTGAGTGGGTTAAAATTTAATAGATCTTCGACTAGTCAAAGAGCCTGTTCGACTAGTCGAGGGTGACCTTCAACTGGTCGAACAGTCTATTCGATTGGTTGAGTAAGAAAAATTTGATTTGAATATAGTTGCTAGACTTTGAGTTGAGGAACCTTCGACTGGTCGAAGGACTCCACTCGATTGGTCAAAGATAAAATAAAATTTTTGTTACACTTAGGTTGTTTCTTAGACTACTTGAGGAATTTCTTAGATTGGTTATTGGTTGAAGCAGAAGTTAGAAAAATCGAAACTCAATTAATTATATGTATAAAAACTTAATTTAAATATATTTTGAAAGCTCCTAAACCTAAGATCTTTCTAGGGTTTAAAATACCTATATGGACTAGACTTCATAGGACTAGAAACTTGAAGTTTTTCAAAGGAGCTTGATCTTCTACTAGTTGGTTCATCAGTAAGAGTTAAACTTTTTGATGAAGCTTGATCTTCTAATAACATTTTCAGTAGAACTTGAGCTTACACTTGAAGGTGAACTTTCCATCTTAATCCATGTGACTTGAACTTCAGCTTAACTTTAATCTGAACATAAGCTTGTCTTCAACTTGAACATGAGCTAGACTTTAACTTGACCATGAACTAGACTTTAACTTGAAGAACATTGTGCTAAGTTATTTTGATAAGATGAATTTTGTCAAACCAGGTGTGACATATTCTTTAAATATAATAGAACTTACAATCTCCCCCTTTGTCAAATTCATGACAAGACACTTAGTGATACATGAATCAGAGTGTATCCGTGTATTCTTGAACTCATGGAGTACTTGAAGAGAACAAAAATTAATACTCCCCCTCAAGTTGTGCTTTTCTTGTTTCATGTTTTAAAACATACAATATTCTAAGCAAAACATTCTTAGCATTTTTTTTTTGTCTAAGCATGTATATATAATCTCTACCATATTCTCAGCATGTATTCTAGTGGTATATTCATTCAAATCTCTCCCCCTTTTTGTCACAAGTTGACAAAGAAGAAAGGATGTTAACATATAAAACATGTAGAATAAATAAAACTTTAAGTCAAGATAGTATAAAGGAAATGATCATCCAAACAAAGTAAAAGTACAAGTCATCAAGAAAAATAAGTATAAAGTTATATAGTCTCATAGAAATAAACAAGAAACGAAATGAATTTAGTCAGATCCTAAGGAGGAAGGAGCAGGCATGAAAGGATCCATCTGATGCAAACTCCTCGCAATATGGTGGAAGTACTTCTTTATGTACTTCATAGAGGATTTTTAAGTTTGCTCCAGATTATCCTGTGAAACTTGTATTGTCGTGACCTTCTCTTTCAATTCTTTGAGTCGATCATCAACCTGTGAAGGTTGAAAATCTGAATCATCTGGATCATCTGACTCGTCGAGTTTAGTAAAGATATCATCCATAGATGTGTCTTTCGGTGGTTCAAGCACTTCCTCTTCTTCTTCATCTCTCTGACCCGAACGATATTTCAGATTTATCTTGTGAATATTATCATTATCGAATGGTAATTCTGACTCGGGTGCCTCAGATATAGGAATAGGAACATTACAATGTAAGGTAATGTAGGTCATAAGCTATACAAATGGAATAGAACCATGGCCAGGATGATGACAAAACTAAATTATAATATAGCAAATAAGAGAAGGAAGATGCACTTGTACCCTCGAAACAACAGAGTGAAGAATATTAGCTATGAAGTGAGTAAGTTCTAACTTATTCCCTGATCAAGGATACATATTAGACATAAAGATACGGTGAAGAACTTGAAATCGAGGCAGCATTTGATTGGAATGCAACACATTACCCGAATGTCATTCCGCATTAGGTTGTCGTAATTTATGTGTAACCGTTAGCAGTTCTGTATGAGACATTCTATTAATTAGATTGTTAAGAGGAATTCCATCCTCTACAATAGGAATACCAATTAAGGTTGAGATTAGATAGTGGTTTACAGTGAAGTCTCCTTCCACAAATTTAATTATAAAGGTTAGATTTTCTTCGGACACTTCACAAATCGATGCATACATGCATTGTGTAATGAAATGGTAAGCTTTGCCTGCCCAAGGAAAAATGCCTCCCCGACAAACATTAGAAAGCAAAGGAGCAAGATCAAATTGAGCAATGTGACCAAAATTTACACTACGTTCAATAATTATGTCTCTTGAGCTGAAATCCCCAATTTGGTCCAAATTTTCTTTAAAACCCCTTAGGGTTCTCACATTAGATAAAGTCGACCTAGATGACGAACTACCATGACTTTTTCATGTAGTTGCATGTTCAATACGATTCTCCTTTTAATGTTTGCTCAAGAAATAATTAAAAAGAGAAGTATGATTGTGGATATATCAGATTTTCCACAAATCTCACACCAAAAAGGGTTTGGAATCAACAATAAACCCCAAATGATATATTACGTAGTAAGGGATTACTCAAATCTTGAAAGAAATAGGAAAACAATCACTTACAAGCAAGATTTAGAGATGGGTTCAATGAGAGGGCCACCAACGAGTCAAAGAAGAAGATGAAAATGAAAGAAAAAAAGTGATTTTTCACTTTTTAGAAGAGTAATCCCACGGTCCTCGACCAGTCGAGTAGCGTACTCTACCCTTCGAGGGTTCGAATGGTCGAGAACGTCCATGACCCGTCGAAGAAACCAAAAAAAATGATTATATACATACATATATATATATATATATATATATATATATATATATATATATATATATATATATATATATATATATATATAAACTTTAACATTATATTATTGGAATTATATGCATTTAACTAATTATAAACAAGAACCAAACAAATGCGTAAATACTTAATTAATAACACACAAACCAATATCATTCTTTAAATTTGAAGATTTATTCTTATCGAGTAGTATGGTCAAAATGTCAGTAAGGTATTTTTCAGTTTGAATATAATCTAGCATAACACTCTTATCTTCAACAAGTTCTCGAATATAATGGTATCTAATATCAATATGTTTTGTATAAGAATGTTGGATTGGATTTTTTGAAATGTTAATTGTGTTTGAATTATCACAATACAATGTCATTGTATCTTGCACAATGGCATAATCAGCTAACATTGTTTTCATCTAAATGAGTTGAGTGCAGGTGTTACTAGTTGCAATATATTCATCTTCACCTGTTGAGAGTGATATAAAGTTTTGTTTCTTTCTGAGCCATGAAATTAAACATTTCCCTACGTAGAAATATCCACCGCTGGTAGATTTTCTTTTGTCAATATTTCTAGCCTAGTCTGCAACAGTATATCTAGTAATTTGTACGGATGTATCATGCGGATACTAAATTCCTAAATTAGCTGAACTTGCAACATATCTAATTATCCACTTAACAACAATTAGATGAGATTCAATATGATTGGATTGATATCGGGTACATATTCCAACACTAAATGCAATATCAAGTCTACTAGTAATTAAGTATAAGAGACTACCAATCATACTTCGATCTAAACATGAGTATACACTTTTACTTAATTCATCTTTTAACAGTTTAAGAGTTATACTCATTGAAGTATCAAACTTCTTTTCATTCTCAAATCCAAACCTTTTTATAAGATTTAAGGCGTATTTAGTTTGTGAAATGAATATACCATCTTCATGTTGCTTAATTTGTAATCCAAGAAAGTAGTTAATTTCACCAACTATACTCATTTCAAACTTGAATTTCATCATATCTAAAAACTCAATAAATAATTTAGTGCATGTAGATCCATAAATTATATCGTCAACATTGATTTGTACTATCAGTATATGATAATTATATTTTTTAATGAATAAAGTTTTATCAACACTACTCATATTGAAGTTATGACTATGTAAAAATTTAGTCAATTTTTTTACTATGCTCTGGGAGGTTGTTTTAAAACATAAAGTACCTTTTAAAGATGGTATACATGATTTGGAGATTTGGGGTCCTCAAAGTCCTTAGGTTGTCTAATATAAACCTCCTCATGTAAGTCAGCATTTAGAATTATACTTTTGACATACATTTGATATAGTTTGAATTTCATATAACATACAATTGAAATAAATAATCTTATGGATTCAAGACATGCAATTGGTGCAAAGGTTTCATTATAATTAATACCTTCTATTTGCGTATACCCTTGTACAACTAGTCGAGCCTTATTTTTGATAATATTACCTCATTCATCAGTTTTATTCTTAAAAATCCATTTAATTCCAATTATATGTTTATCAGAAGGTCTAGGAACTAAGTACTACACATCATTTCTAACAAATTGATTTAGTTTTTCGTGCATAACAATTATCCAAATTTCATCAATAAGTGCTTCATTTATATTAACTGGTTCAATTTGGAAAGTGAAGCAGACATAATTATAAATATTTTTTAATTTTTTTCTACTTTGTACACCAGTACTAGGGTTACCAAGTATTTAATCAGTTAGATGGTCTTTTACAAATTTTAATTCATTATCAACTGATTTTGATGAAGAGTCAAGTGTATCACTTATATTGACTTCATCGTCATTTAGATCAGGAGTGGGTGTGATTTTTTGATCATCAATTACCATATTTATGGATTCCTAAATCACCCCAGTTCTTTTATTAGAAACTCGGTAAGCACGATTATTTAAAGCATAGACTAGAAAAAAAATTTCATCACTTTTGGCTTCGAATTTTTTCAAAATATCTCGGTCTCTTAAAATGAAGCATTTACATCCAAAAGTTCTAAAATATTTAATAGAGGAATTTTTATTAAATCATAGTTCATAAGCTATTTTATTTTTTAATTTTCTAATATAAACTCAATTTATGATATACTATGTAGTATTAATAGCTTTAACCCATAAACTTTTTGATAGTTTCATTGTAAGGCTCGTATCCTAGCCTATACTATTCCGTCGACTCTCGTGATCCTTCCCGTCGAAGTCCGGTAATCCACGACCTATAGTTGTTGTTTGTGCGCGACCCTAAGTCGTATCCTATAGATTTGAGTTTTCTTAATCTGAGACTTATACCATTACGACAGTGCCATTGTCGCGGTTCCAACGTCGCGTCTTACATACCGATCCGATACCCTAGCAGGGAGATGTAGGCTAGCGTTTATTTCGAAGAAAACGCCACGCATTTGCAATTCCAAGAGAATCTCTACAACATGTCCCATCAATCAATCAATCAATTCATTAATCAATCATCTCATATCAAGTATACACACCCATGCTTTCTTTCTCCATAAATTAAGCATCCACCAAGTCAACTCTCAAGTTAAGTACACCATCACCTCACCCATCACTCACATCCATCACCCATCTCTCACTTTCCCTTCTTACAACCCTCTCTCTTTCATTTTCATCACATTTTCCCAAGAAAGAGAAGAGGCTCACGTCCAAGCTCTTCCATAAGAGAAAAATGAGTGTGTGCGGCCCACTTCCCATCCCAAATCCTTCATCTTAGCTGTTCATTTCTCATCTTCCACCATCAAAGTGAAGCACAAGGAGATCATTTTTTCGACGGACCAAGAAGATCGAACGGTAGGTGCTTCTATAGGCTAATTTTTATATTTTTATGATGGGCCAAGTGACGCCTACCGATCAATGGTATGGATCTCACTTTGGACCCTAAGATGTGGCCGATGGCCCATCATGATTATCATGGTTATTCCATGATGGGGCCATTCTCCATGGACCCCATCATGATGTTTACTTTCTAAGTTTGAAAAAGGGGTCATCTAGACCTTCCATTTTGGTGGATAAAGGATCTCCACCATTGATTTTGATCGGTGGGCCCATATGGAATGGGACCCACTTGATGTATGTTTTAAATCATGCAAGGGAGGGCCCATAATGTCGGGGTCCCTCCATCACACGTGTCTCTCTCTCTCTCTCTCTGTCTATCTTTTTCAGTTGTTTTGTGTGTGAAGATGTGATTGTGTGGGCCACCTAATGAGTGTATGTGATGTCCTAAAACTTTCATTAAATAGATCCCATGGCCATCCAAGTTATGGGCCCAACCTTATGGTAATGGGAAGACACAAATATCATATCAGTCAAGTAGGCCACACCCATGTGGGACCCACCTTGATTAACAAAGGTAGCCAATCTGTCCAACGTCCCTGGACGTTGGACGTCTTCACGGAAGTGTGGACAGACAATGGGTGTACTGACAACAACCAAAAAGGATTTAATATATTGTAAAACCCGTATCCTAGATCGTATCATTCGGTAGACTTCCGCGGTCTTCCCGGTCGAATCCCAGCAACCTCGACCCTTAACTGACATTTGCGCGTGACCTTGATTCACACGACGTTAACCCAAGTCGACTCAACCCGAGACTTGTACCCTAGCGACCGCGTCGTCGCCGCTGTTCCAATGTAGCGTCTCGCGTGCCGAGGTGATACCCAGGCCAGGAGATGTGGGCCCGCGTTCAGTTCGAGAAAATGTTGCGCGTTGCAAGTATCAAGGGAATCTTTACGAAACATCTCATCAATCCTATCAATCAAAGTACACATCACCAATTAATGCCAAGTACAACCACCCCTCCCCAAAAGTCAACATGTTCTTACAACAAAGTACATGCTTACATCACTCACCATTACTTCTTTCCCATCACTCTCTCTCTCTCTCATTTCTCTCTCATTCTCCATGCAAGAATCGTTCAAGCCTCCATGAGAGGCCTAGTGTGGCCCACTTCCTAACTCTCATCCCCACCATCCATGATCCATTTCGACTGTTAAATCTCAACCATTGGAGCTTTAAAAGGCGTTCATGGAAGAAAAAATCCAAGAAGATCAAAAGTGGGTACTTCTTTCTTTCTCCCTCTCTTTTTCTTTTATTTTATGGGTGTTTTTCTTTATTTTGTTGTGTGGATTTGATCATTTAAGGGCCCACATGTGGTGGGACCCATCTCGATATATGCCTTATATCATGTGGGACCCATAGTGGCAGGGTCCCTCCCATCTCAACCGTTCTTTCCCTCTATCTCTCTCTGTAACACCCTGAAAATTGGAGGTCATGTAGAAACCTGACTCCCGAGTTCTAGACCATCACTTATGCAAAAAATATGATTATATGATTCAATGTTGTCTGAGTTAAAGCATTCACATGAGTAAGATTATACGAAAACTGCAATTCATACTCCAGATCCAGTGATAAAGCGCAAGCGGAAGACTGAAAAATATATATATCACTGTACGAAAATAAAAAAATCTCAAACTGTCTCCAAAGTATGTATACATCACTGAGTCTCATATACATGTCATAAAATAAGAAATAAATGTCAAGTGATAGTCCACTAGCATGTCCCGCCGATCCAGGCCACCTACGCAAAACCGTCAGAGAACTGCATATACGAGAACTCATCCTAATCATCGTAATCCGGCTCTGCGTCCTGAATCGCCTCATCACCTGCATCTAAAACAGGGTCTGGTGGTGTTGCAAACACCGTCCCATAACGTGGGAGTGAGTGATCAACTCAGTGGAATAATAGAGTAAAATTAACATGTTATCAAATCAATCACGCGTTAATAGTAAAGCAAACAATCAACCATCCCTAGGTACTGTTGTTAATGCAAGCATGAAATGATATGATGGATGCCCTCACCGACATACTCCCTCATACGACACCATCTTACGCCCGCGGCATGCTTGCGTTCCTCAGTGCTCCACATCTTCCAGGCACATACAATGCGATATGGATAATGATTACCGAGTTGTTATTAGTCCTTTCATTCAGCAGTATTGGGAAACTAAGGTACTTCCCTTATATCAATCCCAACACAGATCCTGTCTAGGGTCGTCACTCCTAGAAATCTCATACGATGTTGTATTTGTAGGTCACTGCAAGGGCTGTCAGGGCTGTTGCTCTCACTCGTTGCACCACTCCCCCATCACCTTATCAATACAGGCCTAATGTACTCTCGTCGTTACGGAAGGATCGTCGCCTCCCGTAGGCTCAAAATACGCTCGCGGTCACTACAAAGGGCTCGTCACCAATCAGAGTAGGCTGACAGCTCGAATGTAGTGTCCCATACCACCACAATCGGCTCACGAGTCATAGGTGCTCACTGGTCACTACGGGGAGGTTTGTGGCCCCAGCGTACGCCGACAGCTCGACCACAGTGTCCCATACCACCATGCCCGGCTCATGAGTGTTTATGGATCAAGGTACCATGGTTAACAGGGTTTCCAATGGTAAGTTCAGTACCCTAGGTTTAAGCAGTTATGACTCATACAGGGTGAACATATAATGGCCAGTCGGGTTATTTGACGGACTCGACTAGTACGAGCGCATCTCAAGTCAAACGACATGAAGTGCATGAAACACTTCTTGTGGCCTAACCACTGCCGCCAACTCAAAACACGACTCGCGTTCATCGACGCGTCCTTCGTGGTAAATAGAAGCTAACCACGAATTCAATCCATTACCGACCGCCTGGACTGACGTATAGCCCCAAACACTTGAATATCAACATCAGTAATCATATGAGAGTAAGAGAAATGAAATACAACAATGTAAGCATGTTGACACATGTTATAACATACAACTTAAGCAAATCATCCAACACATGCATTTCATGTATATAATGAAATCAATACATATAGCCAACATGATGAAAATCATTTACATCAGCATATTACTTGAGAATTCAATCTTAAAACTCATTCACAACACCATCTACTCAATACATACTAATACAAACATTTATACAAACACTTAGCCTACACACTTTAGTCTACATAACGTATGTCGACTCAAAGTGCATATTTGGGCGAATCTCTTCGCCAAACAGATCATGCACGCATTCCTAATATCCTAAGATGATAAATAACTATGTAAAACATTTCAGCAAGATGTGGATGTAAACAGTATTTGCTACAAATGACTAAAATGCCCTAAATCTCATATTTTTCATATGTTTACGAAACGAAAAATGGACAGCACGTTCTACATGTCAAACGGCGTTGCCGTCGATAATCTACTATTAAACGACATTGAAAGCTTTGAAATCAGGCAATCAAAGCATCTAAAATCCTCACCTTTTGCCCTAGACGTGTATTAGTTCGAATAGGATGTATACGGTTCGTCACTGGCGTAAATGCGACCTAATGCACAAGATACATAAGCTATTTCGATAATGAATTGAAGAAATCCCTAAAACAGTAAGAGGTTAGGGTTTTCTTACCTAAGAGTGCATTGAAAATCACCGAAAAATTGATTGGGATGCGGTGCTTCGATATGAGCGAAAACTGGTGCAAGTGGAGGGAAATCTCTCCCACAAGTCTCTCACTTTCTCTCTTTCTCTATCTAGGGTTTGTTGCAAATTCGGATGGGAGGGTTGTGAGAGAGTTTAAAGCGCTTATATAGGCTAAAACATAACCTAAATAGACTTGGGAACAAAGTATACTTGGGTTATCGCCAAATCGGGGCTGTTTCGATCCAAAAGAGCATTTCGGGAGGTCCCCTGGCCGAAAGCGATCGGACTTAAGCTCATGATCACTGGATGTTGTCCACACAAAGTTTTCAGTCCGGTAGAGTTCGCAGATCATACGTGGCAGTCCAGTTTTAGTTCAGCGGTCATCATACCTAAATCAGGTCTACAAGTCTCATGATATGAAAGAGAAATTTTTTTCTGATCCGAGGGTGAAATTTGGCTGAATTCTGACGGTCAGAACGCTTAATAATAACACGCAACGACACATGCCAGATTTTGAATTAAAATTTCAAATCTTTACCCATTTCTCACTCTCTTCACTCCAGGCTCAATGAAATAGCCTCAGAACATTGGTTGGGCTTGATTTTCGAAACGATTGTCGAGTCCAGCCAAGCGGTCATAACGGTCTAAGATTGTAGATATCGGACTTTCGACACGCGGTCTAAATCAAATACGAAGTTTTAAAGGGTTCCTGAGAACAAACCGGTTTAGAGTTTGATCCTGGATTTTAGGGTAACGTAGCATCAACGATGCTAGAGGTTTTGGGTCTTACAGATCATATTTAAAGTGTTTGGTGCTTATTTCACATGTAATCTAGTGTAGCGCTGGCTAATTCTCGTTAATCAACGATGCTTATTTTACACATAATCTAGTGTACCCTAACCTTATGTATAACCTAAATCAACTGTTTCGATCCTGGGCCAGTGGGGAAGGGGCTAACCACGCTTCCGCTGCGCTACTCTGATCCAATGGTTGTATTAGATAATCGTAAGTAGATTTGGCTCAATACGTTCTACCCTCCTTAAAACTTAGTTCTACTTAAGGTTTAAGAATCTATGTCTCGATCCATATATCGAAACGAGGTGTAACTTAGGACCTATCCTGAACATGGAATGAGAGACAATCTCTCGCTACGTTGGTCTTCCGTTGCTAATGATGCGTTCTATGGCATTGGTACCTATGGTGATAGAGATGAGCTGTTGATTTCAGGGGCAGGTGTGAGTTGGTGGCAAGATATCAAATTCTCTACTGGCTATAAGTCCTCACCATTTTTCAAAGGCAAAACAATAACTTTTGGCTGTAGATGGTCGAGCCAACACGGAAAAAAAGTTGTGTAATGGGTCTGAGCCGGATACATAGACTTTCTGTCTAGCTAGGACAGAAAATTTGTTGTATCAGTTCTTAATCTGAGTCGATGCCAATCTTCTGCTTGATCAGAGCATTGGATTTATTGGTAACCACTAGGATTAAGAAGTCGATTCAAACCGCGAATACATCACTAATATACAATTTCTTTACTCCGCGTTCCCGATTGCAATAAATCCTTGGGAAGGAAATTCTAAGGGGAATTCTAAGGGGCGTGCTGGTTTATTCTAAATTCAATCTGAGGGATTTATAAGTTTTTCCTGAGAGTGAATGGTTCTAAGTTAAAACAACTTTCCTAAGGGTTATAACAGAAGTCTTTAAGTATTAAGGGGACCTATCGAAGAAATGAGGTCTTACTCCAACCAAATCTAACCTACTATTCCTTAGCATATACAGGCTTTACACTACTTATTATAACTAGTAGCCTAGTCTGTAACTCACTAGTTGTAATCCAAAGCCTAAGCTTATACGTTAGATGGTTTCATACCATATCTACTACAGGGAATTGTTCTATCGCTTAGAGTCAAGATTGACTAATTAAAATTTGATTTCCTATATCGTCAGATCTTTCAAATCGAGTACCACTCCAAGTCCAAAACTCGAAGGGCATATGTGGCTAGTGGTCTCAAGTTGTGTTAAATGGGACTGCTTTCCTACTCCCGCCCAAGAATTGGGAATGACATGTTTAGTAGGTGGGTGAGTTGGGATTCAAATCAACTTCGTAGGCTTTAGAAAATGGGCCTTGTGTTGGAAAGCGTGAGATGCAGCATAGTAATACAAAATCCCTCAAACATTCCACACACTTCATATCAAAAGGGACTGCATGCATTTCATTAAATCAAAACTTGTCACAATACAAGAGATATATCCTTACGTGCATCATGATAAGAAACACATAGGAAACTAAACTAGTCAAAGCTACAACCGCAACATAAACCAACGACTAAGCCTTCTCAGGCTCACACACCGAAAATAGAAATTAGCTAACTACGACCAACAAGCGACTAAAATCTAATTGCTAATCCGAGTCTGGCGATGGAGGAGGAGCACCCTTATCCTGCAGATAATATAGGATGACCTTCAAAGTACGAGTCACCTTGCCTAATTTCTGTTTCATGACGGCCTTGGTATCCTCAAGATCCTGTTTCACCTCAGCCCAGAGTTCTTGGACTTCCCGTCGCAAAGCAACCTGACTCTCCTCAGGCCGAGCTATACAAGCATCCCTAGTAGCCCGAGTCGCAAGAGGAGGGCTCTCATCAGTATCCTGAGCCTCCTCTTCTTCTTCCTCGACTTCTTCCTCTATTTCTGCCCCAGCTTCTTCTTCACTAGCATCCTCTGCGCTATCATACTCGCCCTCATTGTCATCATCAAGCTGAGCCTCACACTGCCGAGGCCCTATCTTCATCTGGTTCATGGTATCCTCATTAATGAAGTGAATCGGCACAGGCATCTCCGGCCCAAGTCTGTAAGCAAACTCAAGGGCGATCTTGCATATGAGTCGGCCAAAGGGAAGTGACTCAGACGTTCTTCTCGACTTTGCTATGAGGATGATCTGTCGCAACACAAAGGTGGCCATGCATATATTCTTTCCCTGGCCCACTTGATACAGGAAATCGACCATGAGACGCATACATTCACTGCGGTTGGTCGACCTAGGATACACATTGAATGTACAAATGTGGTGCAACAGGAAAAAATCATGCGACATGTGGGATGCTAAGAGGCTTTTGTTACATTGCCACGGAACCAAACCACCACATAGGAACCTGGTGCGGTGATTTCGCTCATGAACACTCTTCAGATTCTTAGTGCTTGGATGTACCTCGCCAAGAGGCACCTTCAGAAGTCGAGCTATCAACCGAACATCGATCGTGGCTTCCCGGTCTCTATCAAAGGGAATCCTGAACTGCAATGGCTCCAACGTAGGAGCCCGAATATGAGCATAGAAGGCACGAATAGTGCTCACATTCACACGAGATTGGGCTTCAAAGAGCGGACCCCAATTGGCAGCTTCAATGCGCTCAAACAATAAAAATTTACCAAAGAGCCACTCATTCACATGCGCCTCAAACAGAACCTTGCGATCAATATACGCACCGTGAGCCAAGTCTGCCAACAGTGCACGCCCTATGTGAGTACGGGGATCCAAATCCCGCTTCGTATGTAACTCTGCCAACACTTGGACTAGCGGCGACACTTGAGCTAGCGGCGCCACCTCTCAGTTTCCTTGATCGTGAAGGGTGACTAGGCCCAGCTTCATCCGTGGCGGTCTTCCTCTTTCCCATGAGAGAGAGGATGGTGGAGAAAGAGAAAAAGGCTAAAATAGCCTCAACAAAAGCCATAGAAAATGTGGGATATGGGGAGAAAGGGCTGCCCTAATGGACTGAATCGAATCTAGGCCCTATTAAGGGGTAGATCAGGCTCCCAAAGGCTAGATTTTCAAAGAGAAAAGAGCAAGATAGGATGAAATTGAGGTCCACCCAAAATTTAGCCTTCAATGGAGGGTGTAGGAGCTCCAATCGACGAGAATGGAGAGAGAGGGGACTGCCTACTGCTGTGGACGATGGGTCAGCATCAGTTTTAGCAGAAAATGGGATTGGAAGAGGTTTGACACCGAGATTTGAGAGGGAGGTAGCAAAAAAAATGCAAAAGGGAGAGCTTGGGAACGTGAAATGTGAAGAAGGGTTTTTGAGGGGTTTTGAGGGACGTCCCACGTGTAGAGGGTGCCCTAACCATTTAAGGGCATCGTCCCGAAGATCAACCCTAGTGGGGCCCATCGTACGACGAGCCCTCGCTGAACCGGCGAGGTCCTCACCGGTGAAAGTGAGATCCGGTGAGTCCGGCCTCGTGGGCTGGGTTCCCCCTGCCCTAGGGACCCCAAATATATGTGGGACCCACCCTGGTTCATTGTATTTGGGCTTGGATAGGCCCAAGACTCTATTTGGGGTGTTTCAGGGACATTTTGTAAACAAGAATGAGTTTATGCATCATGTGGCATATGATTTTGGGGTATGAGAGGCTAATCCATCCAACTAACCCATTTATTACAAGAGATTGCATAATTAGAATGAAAAAAAGTCCAATTCTTACATATATTTATTATTTATAGTAAAAATTTTATTTAAGCATGATTCACTATCATTCATACGTTAGGATTTATGTGTAGTAAGAAAGGACTTAGAAAAAGTTGAAGAATGGAGTGGTGAAAGGAAAGATTCTGAAGGAATTGGATGAAAAGGGATTTTTAAGCCTTGAGATTGAGTGTAAGGGTTGTGGTTGCCCCACAACCTAAGGACATGCATTTTCGGGCTTGGAATTCTTCTGGGATCATCTCAAACCTGCCAACTAATGATCTAGAGGCGACTTAGGTCGCTTCACGCGATCAAAGATATGTTATGAACTCGATCAAAATGATCAATTTGAGTAGACTTCGCATATTGGCGAAACTGAAGTCCTACGTGTGTTTCTAGATTTTTCTCGTACCCACCTAAGTCAAAGGGGTGACAGCATACATTACGTGGCCATAACCCAGGTCCGGTTTAATCCAAATCATGCTCTGATACCAACTTGTAACACCCTGAAAATCGGGGGTCGTGTAGGAACCCGACTCCCGAGTTTCAGACCATCACTTATGCAACAAATATGATTATGATTCAATGTTGTCTGAGTTAAATCATTCATATGAGTAATATTATACCAAAACTGCAATTCATACTCCAGATCCAGTGATAAAACGCAAGTGGAAGACTAAAAAATATATATATCACTGTACGAAAATAAAATAATCTCAAACTGTCTCCAAAGTATGTATACATCACTGAGTCTCATATACATATCATAAAGCAAGAAATAAATGTCAAGTGATAGTCCACTAGCATGTCCCATCGATCCAGGCCACCTATGCAAAATCGTCGGAGAACTGCATATACGAGAACTCATCCTAATCCTCATAGTAATCCGGCTCTGCGTCCTAAATCGCCTCATCACCTGCATCTAAAACAGGGTTTGGTGGTGTTGCAAACACCGTCCCGTAACATGGGAGTGAGTGATCAACTTATTGATCAGTGGAATAATACAGCAAAGATTAACATGTTATCAAATCAATCATGCGTTAATAGTAAAGAAAACAACCAACCATCCCTAGGTACTGTTGTTAATGCAAGCATAAAATGATATGATGGATGCCCTCACCGACATACTCCCTCATACGACACCATCTTACGCCCGCGGCATGCTTGTGTTCCTCAGTGCTCCAAATATTCCAGGCACATGCAATACGATATGGATAATGATTACCGAGTTGTTATTAGTCCTTTCATTCAGCAGTATTGGGAAACTAAGGTACTTCCCTTATATCAATCCCAACACAGATCTTTTCTAGGGTCGTCACTCCTAGAAATCTCATACGATGTTGTATTTATAGGTCGCTGCAAGGGCTTTCAGGGCTATTGCTCGCACTCGTTGCACCACTCCCCTATCACCTTATCAATACAAGCCTAATGTACTCTCGTCGCTACGGAAGGGTCGTCGCCTCCCATAGGCTTAGATTACGCTCGCGGTCACTACAAAGGGCTCGTCACCAATCAGAGTAGGCCGACAGCTCGAATGTAGTGTCCCATACCACCACAATTAGCTCACGAGTCATAGGTGCTCACTGGTCACTACGGGGAGGTTTGTGGCCTCAGCGTAGGCCGACAGCTCGAACACGGTATCCCATACCACCATGCCTGGCTCATGAGTCTTTATGGATCAAGGTACCATGGTTAACAGGATTTCCAATGGTTCAGTACCCTAGGTTCAAGCAGTTATGACTCATACAGGGTGAACATACAATGGCCAGTCGGGTTATTTGACGGGCTTGACTAGTACGAGCGCATCTCAAGTCGAACGACATGAAGTGCATGAAACACTTCTTATGGCCTAACCACTACCGCCAACTCAAAATACGACTCGCTTTCATCGACGGATCCTTCGTGGCAAATAGAAGTCAATCACGAATTCAATCCATTACCGACTGCCTGGACTAACGTATAGCCCCAAATACTTGAATATCAACATCAGTAATCATATGAAGTAACAAAAATGAAATACAACAATGTAAGCATATTGACACATGTTATAATATACAACTTGAGCAAATCATCTAACACATGCATTTCATGTATATAATGAAATCAATACATATAGCCAACATGATGGAAATCATTTACATCAGCATATTACTTGAAAATTCAATCTCAAAACTTATTCACAACATCATCTACTCAATACATACTAATACAAACATTTATACAAACACTTAGCCTACACACTTTAGTCTACATAACGTATGTCGACTCAAAGTGCGCATTTGGGCGAATCCCTTTGCCAAACAGATCATGCACGCATTCCTAATATCTTAACATGACAAATAACCATGGCAAACATTTCAGAAAAATGTGGATGTAAACAGTATTTGCTACAAATGACTAAAATTCCCTAAATCTCATATTTTCCATACGTTTACGAAACGGAAAACGGACAGCATGTTCTACATGTCAACGGCGTTGCCATCGATAATCTACTATTAAACGACATTGAAATCTTTGAAATCAGGCAATCAAAGTGTCTAAAATCCTCACCTTTTACCCTAGACGCATATCAGTTCGAATAGGATGTATACGCTTCGTCACCGGCGTAAATGCGACCTAATGCACAAGATACATAAGATATTTCGATAATGAATCGAAGAAATCCCTAAAACAGCAAGTGGTTAGGGTTTTCTTACCTAAGAGTGCGTTCGAAATCACCAAAAAAGTGATTGGGATGCGGTGCTTCGATATGAGCGAAAGCTGGTGCAAGTGGAGGGAAATCTCTCCCACAAGTCTCTCACTTTCTCTCACTTTCTCTCTCTCTATCTAGGGTTTGTTGCAAATTCGGATGGGAGGGTTGTGAGAGGGTTTAAAGCCCTTATACAGGCTAAAACATAACCTAAATAGACTTTAGAACAAAGTATACTTGGGTTATAGCCAAATCGGGGATGTTTCGATCCAAAAGAGCATTTCGGGAGGTCCCCTGGCCGAACGCGATCGGACTTAAGCTCATGATCACTGGATGTTGTCCACACCAAGTTTTCAGTCTGGTAGAGTTCGCAGATCGCACATGGGGATCCAGTTTTAGTTCAGCAGTCATCGTACCTAAATCAGGTCTACAAGTCTCATGATATGAAAGAGAAATTTTTCCTAATCCGAGGGTGAAATTTGGCTGAATTCTGACGGTCATAACGCTTAATAATAAAGCGCAACGACACGTGCCAGAGTTTAAATTAAAATTTTAAATCTTTACCCATTTCTCACTCTCTTCACTCCAGGCTTAATGAAATACCCTCAGAACATTGGTTGGGCTTGATTTTTGAAACGATTGTCAAGTCCAGCCAAGCAGTCATAACGGTCTAAGATTGTAGATATTAGACTTTCGACGCGTGGTCTAAATTAAATACAAAGTTTCAAAGGGTTCCTGAGAACAAACCGGTTTAGAGTTTGATCCTGAATTTTAGGGTAACGTAGCGCCAACGATGCTAGAGGTTTTGGGTCTTACAGATCGTATTTAAAGTAGTTGGTGCTTATTTCATAGGTAATATAGTGTAGCGCTGGCTAATTCTCGTTAAATTCTAAAGAATTTGGTTCTACATGATTTCTTTGGCTTTGGAATTGGGTTCTAAGAGGTTACTAAGGTGTTATGGTTGGCCCATTGCCTAAGGACGTCTAATCCCACGTTGGCAAAAAATATGGGGTGTTACACTCTCTCTCTTTCTTCTCTCTCTTTTCCTTGTGTCTAATGATGAAGATGATGAGGTATGTGGCCCACCTGATGTGTATGTGTGTGGCCCACTAAGATATGTTATATCCATGACGTCCAGCGGATAGACCACTGCCTGTTCGTCCAAATAGATACGGATGAAGGGAAAATATGAATATCAGCTTTTGGAAGCTGTGATGGGCCACATGTGTGGACCCACCTCTGGCGTATGTGTTTCATCTAGGCCATCACACATTCCACATAGGGACAGTGGGGCCCTGATCTAGTGGCCGTTCACGTGGGACGTGACCCCACAATGAGGTATTCATTGAATATCCTCCACCGTCCAGATGCTTAGGATGGTGGGGATTAGCATGATGTACATGTCATCCACACGTGGGATGCACCTTGATGGAGGTGCTGTATCTACACCGTCCACACGTGTGGATCTCACACCAGCAATCGCTGATGCATTAACGTTAGAAATCCTGAGGCCCACCATGCTGTATCTGTTTCACCTGCACCGTCTAGCAAAGGACGGTGCTGGATGCACCCACCCACACGTGTGGTCCCACCTGGTATGTATGTTACATCCAAGCCGTCCAACGTGGCCCACCTTGGATGCATATATTCTGTATCAACGCCGTCCATCATCAATGGCGGTGGGACTCACTAACGTATGTGTACTATCCACCGTCCATTCATCTGGACGGTGGGGCCACTTTGATTTATGTGTATTATTAGACCGTCCACCCATCGGACGTGGACCCCACCATGGCAGCATATGGGGCCCACCTGGTATTGATGTACGTGGGACCATCGTCCATCTGTTAGGCCCACATGATCCTGACCGCCCAGGGTCAGGCGTCCAGCAGTTGAAGGAAAACCACAAATATCAGCGTCGAAATAAAGCTGCTGGTGGGACCCGCCCCATGCATGTGAATCATTTGGGCCGTCCATCTTCTGGACGGCCAGCAGCTGAAGCTGCAGTACTGACATCACAAGTTCTGTGGGTCCCACAGTTGGACGTTGTTGTGATAAAGTCAGTAAGTTCCGTAGACCCTGATCATGAGGTACGATTATATCCAACACCGTCCATCCTATTTGGCCAATTAATCAAGGGCCCACCCAATCCTAACCGTCTAAGTGTTGGACGTCCAGTAGCAGCTGGTGTTGGACGTCCAGCAGTAGCTGCTGCTGGACCATTGTAGGAAATGTATATCCACTTGTCCTAAGTTGAGGTGGGCCACACCTTGACGTAGGTGGTATATGCACACCATCCAGCAGATCTGGACGGTGGGCCACACTTTGATGTATGTATTACATTCCACTCTGTCCACCTATTTTGCATCCATGTCGACCATCTGCGAGATCCGCCGTGATGTATGTATTGTATATCTATGCCGTCCATCCAGTTTTTTTCAGATCATTTTAAGTACGGTCTCACTTGGATCATATGTATTCTATAGCCATGCCATCTGTTCATTTTGATGGATGTATGGCCCACCTTGATGCATGTGTTTAATCACACCATCCAGTACAGCTAGGACATAGACCCCACCATCATGATGTATGTGGTTTAGATCTGTACCATCCGTCTATTTTGGCAGAGGATGCGGTCCACCATGTTGTACGTATTTTACTCATGCCGTCAACTTCTGCGGCCCACCTTGATGAGTGTATAGCAGGCTCACTATCCATCTGTTGGGGCCCATTTGACGTGTGTGCAGGGCCCACCTGTTATGTATATTAGGCCCATGTGTAGGGCCCACCTATTATTTATTTGAAGTCCATGGGTCGAGGCCCATGGACCAGGCCCATTGTGATGAATTCGAGGCCCATGGACGAGGCCCATTGTGACATGTTTTCGGCCCATGTATGCGGCCCATTGCGATGTGTATGGTGATGTATATAAGTGGCCCACTAGGATGTATTTTGGCCCATGGACGGGGCCCCCCTGTTTGTATTGTGAGGCCAAATAGTGTATCCCACTTGTTGTATATGAGGCCGACGTATGAGGCCCATGGTGATGCATTTATGGCCCATTGGAGAGGCCCGTTGGTGCGACCATTAACACGACTCACTTGATATTTATGATGGCCCATTGTTACGGCCCATTTGATGTATTCAAGGCCCTGATATGTAGCCTATTTGATGCATATGAGACCCATGTAGGGGGCCTTCCTGTTGTGTGTTTGAGGCCCATTGGTGTGATCCATTGATGTGGCCTACTTAGTGTATTCAAGGCCCATGGGAGTGGCCCATTGTAATACATTTGCGGCCATGAATGAGGCCCTTATGTGAGGCCCTTGGGTGAGGCCCATGGCGATGTATATTAGGCCCTTGTGTGGGGTCATGGGTCTACTATACGTATGTCTATGTGGGTCACTCCTTGGGAGTAATGTTGGTTAAATGACCACTTTGATGGGCAATGATGGTTAGATGTTCACATTGTGACTTTCCCTTAAGCCTTGTTAGGCCCATTCTCATCATTCCCTTAGTGGGTTAACCCCAAATAAGTGAGCCCCATTCACCATAGACTGATGGCTCCATGTTATCGAATTTGATATAACCACGACCGAGTGCTGTTACAATTGATCGGCTGATCATCTATGTACCCTGTTTTGTTTATCTACTGATTATCAGTGTGATTGACGTGACATATTTACCGATTCTGATTATCGATCGATCTCGATTATCGTGATCGATTTTTTATCCCGATTGTCGTGATCGATTTTTTATCCCGATTTGCCGACTTTGATTATCGATTGATCCCGATTGTCGTGATCGATTTTTGATCTTGATTGTCATGACCAATCTGCAGACTTTGATTATCGATCTATCCCGATTGCCCTGACCGATCTCCGATTCCTATTATCGTGGTCGATTTTTGCCGATTTCTGATTATCAATCAAGGCCGATTATCGATTTTGAATTGTCATGGACGATTGTCGATTATCGATTGAGGCCGATTACTGATTTTGAATTTTCATGGCCGATTGTCGATTCTGATTGTCGAGGCCCAATGTGATGAACATGCGACCCGTATTTGAGGCCCATCGTGATGTGTATTCAGCCCATGTCTAAAGCCCAATGTGATGTATATTGAGGCATAGGTGATGAGGCCCATTGTGATTCATTTGAGGGTCAGGCAAAGGAGCCCATTGTGATGTATGTTAGGCCCATGAGCAGGGCCCACCTGTTGTGTACATGTAACCCTTAAGTAAGGCCCATTGCGTTGTATATTAGGCCCTTGTGTGAGGCCGTGGGCCCATTATATGTTTGGATCTGTGAGGGTCACTCCTTGGGGCAATGTTGGTTAGATTTCCACATTGTCGAGGCTGATTATTGATGCTGGTTATTGATACCGATTATGAGTATGTGACTGCATATCATCATGATCCATGCCCATACGCATCATCTGCATGTTTGTTATGAGATATGATTAACCATTGCATATGTCATAGTACGTTGTTATGAGACTCCCTGATAGGTGAAGATTGTCTCACATGAGTGCACGGTTTGTGTAGGATTGATGCATGACTAGATTGTATGACTCATGCATCTTGCATTGTGTGCTGTGATTACTGTATGCTCTAGCAACATCAGGGTTGTAGCCTTCACAGGCATATTGTGGATGGCCAGATGGGACACCAAAAATCTGTTCTACATGGGGTGCTATAAATATCCCTGATGAAAGTCCTTAAACCATCTTAGTTCCAGAGGTTGCTCCAACATCTAGACCGAGTGGATGTATGAGCGCATGAGGGCCGTATACCGTTAGGCCGCGTCTCCCACTATGTCATGGTAGGTTGGAAGGGGGTGCGGCCTTACCTGCCCGAGAAGAGGGGGCAATGCTAGGCTGAGTCTGACCAGCTTGAGGAATGGGTCCGCTATCGACAAGCCGGGCCCGATATTGGCAGGTGGATAGTGAGGCCTCTTCCACTCACCTTGTTGCATGCGATGGGGCGGCAATGTGGTTTGGAGTGAAATAGACCCCGATGATTTCCCATAGAGGAACCGTACTGATATGTGGACTTATTAGATAGGAGTTGCATGCTCATTCATTCATTCATTCATTCACTATCCACTCGGACTGGTGGTGCACAACTAATTATTGTGTACCTTCATTATGGCAAAAATTTCGGATGGACGCGCGACTAACCTGAGATCAGGAGCTTACCACGTTGATTCTGACTATCCAAATTTAGGTATGGGACTGATTTGGATAGAAGTCCCTTGTGGTGGACCCCATAGCCTGCGATACTACGTACTATCATCCCTACTTCACACTCCAGCATGGTCATTTCATTCACATCGCATATCGCATTACATCCGCAGGTATATGGCATTTTGGGTTGCTATGTTTCTGCACTTATATGGCCTAGAAAGACTTAGCAGGATTTGTATATTGCATTACATCCTCGGCATCTGATATTTGGCTCTTTATGACTCCTTAGTGCATATTTGTTTTATATTACGTATTCTGATATTGATTGACTTATGAACTTGTCCATACTTCTGCTTACTCTGTCATTGTATGATTTATGATCTTGTCAGTATTTCTGCTTATTCCAATAATGTACGATTTATGAATTACCAGTAATTTCGGTATTGTATGATGATGGTATTGTATTGAGTACTTGACACTTACTTTATGCACACACTTACACCACCCTCTAAGCTTTCTATAAGCTTATGGATGATAGATGCGTGCAGGTGATGTTAGGTTGCAGCCGTGTTGAGCTTGGAGCATGTAACGGTCTTCTGGAGCTTGATTTTTGATTTATGTATTTTCCCTTCAGCATTGTACTCAAACGATTATATTAGTGGCTATGTGATGATGATGTTGCCTTTGTGAATTGGGTAATCTTGTGGTTATGCTTATTACTAGTTAAATGCACATTGGAAAAAAAAATCCTCCTCGTAGGATCTCAGGATCGAAATCTGGCATATGAATGTTAGGAGCCGAGAATGGGGTTCTACGGAGGCTGTCGAAACCAGATTCGGGGATCGAGATTCCTATGAATCCGATTTTCGGGTTTGGGGCGTGACATATATATATATATATATATATATATATATATATATATATATATATATATATATATATATATATATATATATATATATATATATATATATATACTTTAGCTTAGTTTTGGGTGGGCCACACATACAAGCCCACCTTGATGTATGTTGTCAATCCACTCCGTCCATTCCATTCACTAGATCATTTTAGCCGTTGAACTGAAAAATGAAGCTGATCCGAGTATCTGGTGGGCTATAACATAGAAAACGGTGGTTTTCACCGTTAAAAAGCCACCTGATATTTCTACGCGCCAAAACACATCTTATATTGGGCTTGTTTGGCTTGTCTTGAGCTTTAGCGACCAATGGTTGGGACGGACCCACCTGATGCGGGCCCTACATGTAAAAAACCACAAGAAATCAATTTTTTTTAAAAAAATCAATAAAACATCACTGCAACAGGATGTTGTTGCTACCTGAGGATGCGCAGGTAACGTCCTGTAACACCCTAAATTTTTTTCAACCTGGGATTAGACGTCCTTAGGCAATGGGTCAACCATAACACCTTGGTAACCTCTTAGAACCCAATTCCAAAGCCAAAGAAATCACTTAGGATTAATTCCTTTAGAAATTAAGTGTAAGTTACCTAGCGCTACGCTAGAGTAGCTGTGAAATTGTCCCTGAACACTTTAAATACATTCTGCAAGACCCAAAAATTGTAAAATCAATAACGCTATAATACCCTGAAACCTAGGATAAAACTCTAAACCCGTTTGTTCTAAGGAACCCTTTGAAACTTTGTATTGGATCTAGACTGCGCGTCAAAATTCCGATACGTACAATCTTAGACCGTTATGACCGCTTAGCTGGACTTGACACTCATTTCGAAAATCAAGCCCAACCGACGTTCAGAGGCTATTTAATTGAGCCTGGAGTAAAGAGAGTGAGAAAGGGGAAGGATTTGGAAATTTTAATCCAAATCTATCACGTGACTTTGCACATTATTATTAAGCATTTTGACCATCAGAATTCAGCCAAATTTCACCCTCGTATCAGGAAAAATTTCTCTTTCATATTGAGACTTATAGACCTGATTTAGGTGCGATGACCGCTGAACTGAAACTGGACCACCACGTCCGATCTACGAACTCTACCGGACTGAAAACTGGGTGTGAGCAACATCCAGTGACCATGAGCTTAAGTCCGATCACGTTCGACAGGGGGACCTCTCGAAATGCTCTTTTGGACCAAAATATCCCCGATTTGGTTATAACCCAAGTATACCTTTATCCCAAGTCTGTTTTGGTGAAGTTTTAGCCTATATAAGGGCTTGAAACCCTCTCATTTCTCTCACATCTGAATTTGGACAAAACCCTAGATTGTGAGAGAGAGAAAGTGAGAGATTGTGAGAGAGTTGTGGGAGAGAATTCCTGCCACTTGCACCAGTTATTGCACGTATCGAAGCACCGCATCCCAATCACTTTTTCGATGATTTCAACGCACTCCTAGGTAAGAAAAACCCCAACTACTTGCTGTTTTGGGATTCTTTCGATTCAAACATCGAAATAGCTTATGTATCTTGTACATTAGGTCGCCTATATGCCGTTTACGAAGCGTATATGTTCTGTTCGAAACGATACACATCTAGGGCAAAAGGTGAGGATTTTAGACGCTTTGATTAACTGATTTCAAAGCTTTTAATGTCTTTTAATAGTAGATTATCGACGGCAACGCCGTTTGACATGTACAACATGCTATCCGTTTTTCGTTTCGTAAACAAACGGTAAATATGAGATTTAGGGTATTTTAGGCATTTATAAAAAATGCTGTATACATCCGTATTTTGCTGAAATTCTTGACATGTAAATTCATCGTGTTACGATATTATGTATGCATGTATAATCTGTTTGGCGAAGAGATTCGCCCTAATGCGCACTTTGGGTCGACATACGCTATGTAGACTAAAGTGTGGGGACTAAGTGTTTGTATAAATGATTGTATTAGTATGTATTGAATAAATGGTGTTGTAAATTAGTTTTGAGAATGAATTCTCAATCCATATGATGTTGTATATGATGTCCTATGTGTTTGTTATATGAATTGATTTCCTTATATGTATAGAATACATGTGTTGGTTGATTTGCTTACTTCGTATGCTATAACATGTGTTAACATGCTTGTATTGTTGTATTTCATTTCTATTACACTCATATGAATACTGACATTGGTTTACAAATGCTTGGGGCTATGACTTAGCCCAGGCAGTCGGTAATGGATCGAATTCATGGTTGGTTTCTATTTGTAATGAAGGACGCGTCGATGAACGCGAGTCATGTTTTAGGTTGGCAGCAGTGGTTAGGCCACGCGAAGTGTTTTATGCACTTCATGTCGCTCAGCTTGAGATGCGCTCGTGCTAGTTGAGCCCGTCAAGTAACCCGACTGGCCATTGTATGTTCACCCTGTATGAGTCATAACTGCTTGAACCTAGGGTACTGAACTTACCACTGAAAATCCTGTTAACCATGGTACCTTGATCCATAAAGACTCATGAGCCGGGCATGGTGGTATGGGACACCGTAGTCGAGCTGTCGGCCTACGTTGGGGCCACAAAACTCCCCATAGTGACCAGTGAGCACCCTACTCTGAGAAAATTATGGTGGTATGGGACACTATATTCTTGCTATCGGCCTACATTGATAAGGTGATGGGGGAGTGGAGCAACGAGTGCGAGCAACAGCCCTGACAGCCCTTTGTAGTGACCTTGAGTTTATCCTGACACCACATGGGGGTGACGAGTCCTGATGCAGTCTTAAGGAAATAAATAGGCCTGTATTGATAAGGTGATGGGGGAGCGGTGCAACGAGTGCGAGCAATAGCCCTGGCAGCCCTTGCAGTGACCTACAAATATAACATCATATGAGATTACTAGGAGAGACGACCCTAGACAGGATCTGTGTTGGGATTGATATAAGGAAGGTACCCTGGTTTCCCAATCCTGCTGTATGAAAAAGACTAATAACAACCTGATAATCATTATCCATATCGCGTTGTATGTGCCTGGAAGATGTGGAGCACTGCAGGAAGAAAGCATGCCGCGGACGCAGATGGTGCCGCATGAGGGAGTGTCAGTGAGGGCATCCATCATGTCATTTCATGCTTGCATTAACAACAGTATCCAGGAATGTTTGATTGTTTGCTTTACTATTAACGCGTGATTGATTTAATAATATGCTAATCTTTGTTTTAATGATTCCACTGAGTTAATTACTCACTCTCACGTTACGGGACGGTGTTCCAGACACCACCAGACCCTTTTGTAATTGCAGATGATGGCACTGCTTGAGAAGTGGAGCTGGACTTGTATGATGATGAGGAGGATTTCTCCTCCGTGTTCTGATCGACGGGATTACAGGGAGGTTGAGTAGATGCCTTGACACTTGTCATTTTATATTTTTGGAGCACTCATGTATATTCTTTTCTTTCCATTTTTGGAGTATACATGTATTTAATTAACCTGGTAACATGTTCACACTCTGGAGACTTACAATCAATTATATATTTTATGTATTTATCATAGTCTTCCGCTTGCTAATTTAACTCTCTCTGGAGTATGATATGCTGTTTTGGCTTAGTCTCAATCTTGTTTAATGTCATTTTATAGACAACATGCATTTATCATTATCTATATTGCATAAGTGACGTTCTGGAACTCGGGAGTTGGGTTTCTACCTGACCCCCGATTTTCGGGGTGTTACACGTCCTGTGTTAGCGGACGGACGAACGGGCTGGGTCCATGTATTTGGTGGGCCCCTTTATGATGTGTGGTGGCCATCAACACCGTGTATTTGGTGGGCCCCTTTTTGGGCGATGTGCTCTTCGAAAATCAGCCATATAGCTGGCTCAGGTGGCCCACACCATAGGAAGCAGCGGGATTGAACGACTCCCATTAAAACCCATTTTGGGTTCACAGAAGCTTTGGATCACTAAGAAATTTTTTTTTCCTTTTGATCCAGGTCTGTGTGACCTTTCCAATGGGTTGGATTGAAGATAAACATTATGGTGGGCCCCACGTGGGACACACAGTGATGCATGTCTTTTATTCACACCGTCCACGGCACCACTGCCGTGGACGGTGGAACCCACCAAGCATATGTGTTTTATCAGTGTTGTCGAGCCATTTGGCTGGACTACTGGACAGCTAGTGGACCCGAACCATGATGCATGTGTTGCATCCAAACCGTTCATCCATCTTGAAAGCTCATCTTATGACATGAGCTAAAGAATGAGTCAGACCCCTAGTTCAGTGGACCCACACCCTTAATGCATGTGTTGCATCCAAACTGTCCAACCATTTGGCAAGCTTGTCTTTACAAAATTGAGACTAAAAATAGGTCAGATCTAAGGTTCAAGTGGACCCCTCCATTTTAAGTAATGGACAATGACATTCACTGTTCAAAATTTCAAAGGGCCATAGTAGTTCCCTATTAAGCTGATATTGTTTCCACTTCACCTATCATTATGTTAATTTATGAACAAGGTGGATGGGAAACATATGTTTTGGTGGGCCTTAGGAACTTTAATAGTGGAAATAATTATCACCACTTTCATTTGGGTGTGGCCCATCTAATGTACATATGGGGCCCGTTGGTGTGGCCCATCTGATATACATAAGGCCCATGTTACGAGGCCCATTGTGACGTATTCTAAGGCCCACGGGTTATGGCCCATTGCAATGTAGATAAGGCCCATTGGTGCAGCCCATTGATGTGGCCCACTTGATGAATATAAGGCTCATGTGATATGGCCCATTTTATGTATTTAAGGCCCGATGGGATGTACCTAAGGTCTATTGCTATGTGTGATCCCAACATGGTTTATGTAATGATGTTTATGACAGGCTATGCCTTAGGAGCAATGATGGTTTGATGTCTACATTGCAAGTATAATGTTGGTTAAATGTTCGCATTACGACTCTCCCTAGGGCACATTGATAGGCCCATACTTGTTGTGTGTAGGACTGTTTAGGCCCATCTGCATTGTAAGGATAGTTCATTACTTTATAACATGTTTAGTGTAATTCCATGCCTCATGCCATATGCATCATATATATGCTTGATATGAAGAATGTTTGATCATAGTATAAGCCGTCAGGTTAAGACATTTATGGGACTCCTTATGAGATGGAGTGTCCCACATGAGAGCATGGTACGCGCAAGATTACTGCATGTAACGCCCGTGAAAAATCCGTACTTGGACTCAAGTACCAACTCGACCCAAAATTGCATAGAATTAATTCCTTTAGAAAATATGACTAAGTTAGCTAGCGCAACGCTAGAGTAGCTGGGAAATAGTCCCTGATCACTTTAAATATGTTCTACAAGACCCAAATCGAGTAGAACCAATGACTCTATAAAACTCTATAACCTCGGATCAAACTCTAAGCGGGTTTGTTCTCTGGACCACTTTGAAACTTTGTATTGGATCTAGACCGCGTGTCGAAAGTCCGATACCTCCTATCTTAGACCGTTAGAACCGCCTAGCTGGACTTGACAATCATTTCAAAAATCAAGTCCAACTGATAATCACAGGCTATTTCATTGAGCCCGGACTGAAGAGAGTGCGAATAGGGACAGATTTAAAATTTGAAATTCAAATCTGGCACACGACTTGACGTGTCAGTATTAAGCGTTCTGACCATCAGAATTCAGCCAAATTACACCCTCAGATCAGGAAAAATTTCTATTTCATATCATGAGACTTGCAGCCCTGATCTACGTGCGGTGACCGCTGAACTGAAATTGGACCGCCATGGGCGATCTACGAACCCTGCCGGACTGTAAACTTAATGCGTGCTAGATCCGGTATGCGTGAACTTAAGTCCGATCGCGTTCGGCTAGGGGACCACCAGAAATGGTCTTTTGCACCGAAACAGCCCCGATTTGGATATGCCCTAAGAAAACCTTGTACTTGAGCCTATTTTGGACATTTTTAAGCTTATAAAAGGGGTTGAAACCCTCACTCCTCTCTCCCATCCGAATTTAAGAGAAACCCTAGATTGGGAGAGAGAAAAGGTGAGAGTTTGTGAGAGAGATTGGAGGAGAATTTTTTCGCCTTTGCACCACCTGTTGCAAGTGCCTAAGCAACACGATTCCATCACTCAGCCGACGATTCCTCCACATTTTCAGGTAAGAAATAACCCTAGAAGTTGTTGATTTGAGGTTCGATAGGATTCATAGCATGTTAGCTGACGTATCTTGTAAATTAGGTTCTCTTATCGCTGTAGACGAAGCGTATACGCTCCGTTCGAATTCACACATCCATAAGAGATAAGGTGAGGATTTTAGACACTTTGATTGACTGTTTCCAATGCTTTCAATGCTGTTTAATAGTACATTATCGACAGCATCGCCGTTTGACATGTACAACATGCTGTCCGTTTCCTGTTTCGTAAATCAACGAAGATTATGAGATTTAGGGCATTTTAGTCATTTGTAGGAAGTACTGATTTCATTCATATTTTGCTGATGTGATTGACATGGTTTGTTGTCGCATTAGAATGTTAGGAATGCGTGCATAATTAGTTTGGCGAAGAGATTCGCCAAATTGCGCACTTCGGGTCGACATACTATATGTAGACTTAAGTGTGTAGTGTATGTGTTTGTATAAATACTTGTATTAGTATGTATTGACTTAAATGGTGTTATGAATTTGTTTGAGACTGATTTCTCAATTAATATGCTGACATAAATGATTTCCTACATGTTGACTATATGCATGATTTCATTATATGCATAAAATGTATGTGCTTGAAGATTTGCTTAAGTTGTATGTTATAACATTTGTTAACATGCTCACATGGTTGCATTTCATTTCCAACACTCTCATATGATTGCTGATGTGATTCCATAATTGTTTGGGACTATACTTAGTCCAGGCAGTCGATAACCAAGCAAATTCATGGTTGGCTTATCTTGGCCACGAACGACGCGTCGATGAACGCGAGCCGTGTTTTGGAGTTGGCGGCAGTGGTTAGGCCACAGGAAGTGTTTTACGCACTTCATGTCGTTCAACTTGAGATGCGATCGCGCTAGTCGAGGCCATCAAGTAACCCGACTGGCCGTTGTATGTTCACCCTGCATGAGTCATAACTGCTTGAACCTAGGGTACTAAACTTACCATTGTAAACCCTGTTAACCATGGTACCTTGATCCACGAAGACTCATGAGTCGGGTATGGTGGTATGGGACACCGTGGTCGAGCTGTCGGCCTACGCTAGGGCCGCAAACCTCCCCGTAGTGACCAGAGAGCACCTAGTCTCGTGAGCAGATTATGGTGGTATGGGACACTATATTCTCGCTGTCGGCCTACACTGATCAGGCGACGAGTCCTTTGTAGTGACCGCGAGCGTATTCTGAGTCTATGGGAGGTGACGACCCTTCAGTAGCAGTAGAGTACAGTAGGCCTGTATTGATAAGGTGATGGGGGAGCGATGCAACGAGTGCGAGCAACAGCCCTGGCAGCCCTTGCAGTGACTTATAAAATATACATCGTATGAGATTACTAGGAGTGATGACCCTATACAGGATCTGTGTTGGGATTGATATAAGGGAAGAACCTTAGTTTTCCAATCCTGCTGTTTGAATGGATAATAACAACTCGAAAATCATATCACCATTCCATTGCATGTGCCTGGAAGATGTGGAGCACTTGAGGGTCGATTGCATGCCACGGTCGTAAGATGGTGCCGTATGAGGGAGATTGTCGGTGAGGGCAGACATCACATCATGTCATACTGCATTAACAACAGTATTAGGATTGTCTGATTTACTTCTTTACTATTATCGCATGATTGATTTGTGAACATGCTAATCTTTGCTCTATGATTCCACTGAGTTGATCACTCACTCCCACGTTACGGGATGATGTTTGCAACACCCACCAGACCCTGTTATAGATGCAGGTGATGCTGAGATCCAGGAGGCAGAGCCAGACTTTGACGAGGACCAAGACGAGTTCTCGTACATGCAGTACCATGATGGCTTTGCTTAGGTGACCTGGGTTGACGGAACTTCAGTGGGACTATTTTGAACATTTTGATTTATTTATTTACATGTATATGAGACTCAGTGATGTATTCATACTTTAGTGACAGTTGAGATCTACTTTATTTTTCCATACAGTGATATATATATTCTTTAGTCTTCCGCTTGCTTTTATCACTGGATCTGAAGTATGAATTGCAGTTTTGGTATACTTTTACTCATCTGAATGCTTTAACTCAGACAACATTGAATCATAATCATTTTTGTTGCATAAGTGACGGTCTGGAACTCGGGAGTTGAGTTTATACACGACCCTCGATTTTCAGAGAGGAATTGTATTGATATGTGTACTTGATGAGTACTGACATACTTACTTTGCATCTCGCATACGACATTTGGCTACATAGGCCTCGCACGCATGGTCTTGGTATAACCGATAGCATTCACGCCTTGCATCATATAGCTTTGGTACAGCTGATAGCATTTATGGACTTACCGCATGTTTCCGCATTACTCTGATATTATATACTTGGCACTTGCCTTGCGTATACACTTACACCACCCTCTAAGCTTTTGTAAGCTTATGCATGACAGTTGTGTGCAGGTAGCGTTGGACAGTAGTAGCGCTAAGGCAGGATTGCGCATCTGACTATTTTGGAGATTTTTAATCACCTTGTATTTTCCTTTTTCCACGTTGTACTTAAAGTTTATGATATAGTGGATATGTGGTGATGTTTTTTTGTGACTTGGTTATGCTTGTGGTTATACTCCATAAAAAAAATCATTCTGAAAATCCTCCTTTTAGGATCCCTGGATCGAAATCTGGCATATGATTGTCAGGAGACGAGAATGGGGCACTATGGAGGCTGTCGACACTGGATTCGATGATCGGGATTCCTGTGAATCTAATTTCCAGGTTTAGGGCATGACAAAAGTTGGTCTCAGAGCATAACTTGGGAATACCTGAGGTCACATCATATATCTACTATGAACTTAGAATAAATAGATTCTGAGTCCGAATGACTTATCGATTTTCTGATATAGACCCTTAACGTTTATGCCTTCGAGAATTCTCAAGGCTGATAGGACCTTGTTCCTTCCTGTAGGACATTATGCTTAGAAGAGTGACCCGAGTGAATCCCGCTCCACCACCTGCGACTCCCACTCTATGACCTGCTACTCTCGCTCCACCACCGGATATTCATGCTTTCCTGCCTGAGGATGCTACTTCTATAACTAAGACCTGTGTGGATCTGACCGTACCTGTGAATGTCGCCCAGCTTCAGCAGATGCTGCAGGCGATGACAACTATTCTTCAAGGGCAGAGCAGGCATCCCACTATGACACTGGCCGAGGCTGAGCAGGAGCGTGCAAGCTCCCTTCTCAAGGACTTCTGTTAACATGATCCCCCACATTTTCGGGGCGAGCCAGACCCTACTGCAGCAAAGATATGGTGCTCCAAGGTGGAGAAGATATTTGACACCATGAGATGTACTACCCAGCAGTGAGTCTCATTATCTGTATTTCTTCTCCAGGGTGAAGGCTCAGCATTGGTGGGCATCTATAGCCCGATGAGTAGAAACCGATTTTGAGTGGACATGGGAGGACTTTGTAGACTGGTTTGATCGAAAGTTCTTTCCCGAGCATGTGCGCCAGCAGCGTGCATTAGAGTTTGAGACTGTGGTCTAGGGGGCATGATTGTGTCCCAATATGAGGCACGTTTCGTCATGCTATCAAGGTTCACGACATACCTTGTTGATGATGAGTGGTGAAAGGCCCGCCATTTTAAAAACGGTTTGCTTTCTCCCCTCAAGAGTTGTGTGATCGGACACATTCTTCAGACATTTGAGCAGATTGTGGAGAGGGCCCAGATCTAGGATTCAGATTGGGCCAGTTTGCTGAGAGCCCGTGACCTAAGGGGAGATTAGAAGATGAAGGAGACCTCCAGTAGCTCTCAACTGCAGTAGCATTCCAAGCACTAGTGGCACCCCCAGCACCACCTTCGGGACCGTTCACAGGTACCTGCTTTGGATGTGGTAGGACAGGACATTGTATGCACGAGTGTCCCCATCCACAGCAGCAGCAGCTGAGAGCACCGCATCAGCCTCTGCGACAACCCCCACAGCAGTAGCAATGAATGCAGTACCAGCCTACGGGACCTCTCCCGTAGGAGTAGAGACCTTAGAGGGGACCTGCACCTCCCCAGTAGGCCCAAGGCAAATTTTATGCCATCGAGTAGGTCCCTCAGGCATCAGGAGTAGTCATCGATGATTCGTGTGACTTGGCCCCTACACCGTCTTGCTAGATTGCTCATGAATGATGTATCCTGGGAGTTAGAGCTTGAGATTTGTGAGCGTTATCCCCATCTCTTAGGTATTTGATTATGATGATATGTTGTGTTTTGATCATATATGATTTTAAGTTCCCTATCCCCTTATGAGTTATGTTTAACTGCGATGGTAGTATAAATTTTGAGAGTGAAATTTTTATTAGGTGAGGAGAGCTGTAAGGCCCGTATCGTAGCCTGTATTGTTCCATCGACTCCCGCGATCCTTCCCATTGAAGTCCGGTAATCCGTGACCTATAATTGATGTTTGCGCGAGACCTTAAGTCGTATCCTATAAATTTGAGTCAGCTTAATCCGAGATTTGTACCATTGCGACCACGTCGTCTCCGGGGTTCCAACGCCGCGTCTTGCATACCAATCCGATACCCTGGTAGGGAGATGTAGGTCAATGTTTATTTAGAAGAAAACGCCGCACATTTACAATCCCAATAGAATCTCTACAACATGTCCCATCAATCAATCAATCAATCACCTCATGTCAAGTACACACACTCATGCTTTCTTTCTCCACAAGTTAAGCAACCACCAAGTCAACTCTCATGTCAAGTAAACCATCACCTCACCCATCACTCACTTCTATCATCCATCTCTCACTCTCTCTCCTTACAACCCTCTCTCTCTTTCATTTTCATCACATTTTCCCAAACAAGAGAAGAGGCTCACATCCAAGCTCTTCCATGAGAGAAAAATGAGTGTGTGTGGCCCACTTCCCACCCCAAATCCTTCATCTTAGCCGTTCATTTCTCATCTTCCACCATCAAAGTGAAGCATAAGGAGATCGATTTTTCGACGGACCAAGAAGATCGAACGGTGGGAGCTTCTATAGGCTACTTTTCATGTTTTTATGATGGATCAAGTGAGGCCTACTGATCAATGGTATGGATCTCACTTTGGACCCTAAGATGTGGCCGATGGCTAACTGTAATACCCTGAAAATCGGGGGTTGAGTAACAACTCAACCTCTGAGTTTCAAACCATCACTTATGTAACATAAATAATGATGGTTAAATGTTGTCTGAGTTAGTGCATTAATCGTGAGTGAGATTATACCAAAACAGCAATTCATACTTCAAATCCAGTGATAAAACACAAACGGAAGACTGGAAGATATATATATCACTATATGTAAAATAAAACAATCTCGATCTATCTCCAAAGTATGAATATATCTCTGAGTCACATATACATATATCAACCAAAATCAAATGTCATATGATAGTCCAACTAGCAAAATCCCACCGATCCAGGCCACATATGAGAAGCCGTCAGAGAACTGCTTATACAAGAACTCGTCCT